>OY728137.1:1791628002-1792944252 GCA_963277665.1 Viscum album
TAATACCCTTGTTAGGGACATTTCAAAATTTATAATATTTTTCAATATTTATTAAAATATCCTAATAATACAATATAGATTCTCTAAATAAAAATTAATCATCTTCTTTCTATAAAAAACAAAAACAATATTCAAGAATAAAAATTTAAAAATATTATTATTACAGTAAATATATGCTTAAATTAGATCCAATAATCTTGAATTTATTAATATTAATAATAAATAACTATTTTAATGAATTATATTGATTTTGTCTTGATGCCTATGATTAATTGGTTGTGATTTATCATATGATTTACTATTTTCAATTATATCAATGACATGATTATGAATGGATCTTGGATTAGAATATAAATATGTAATATGGGAAATGATACACTATAAATTCATGTACCCACATACTTTATGTATCTTTATTTTTATATAGATATATATTTTAATGATACAAAAAATAGAAATTCCTTTATTATTTATTAAATGTGTATATTAAGAGACGAGTGCCATGTGGATATGGTGAATTTTGATTACGTGTTACTAGGACAGTCCCAATTTCCTTGTTGGATAGGAATCCATGGTTTTAGTTGGTTTTTTTATTTTAAAAAAATTAAAATTTGTTTCATTTTTAATCGATTTTGTTTTTTGATTACATTAAATGGATTTCCATAGATTATTCTTTTAATTTTAAATGGAATTTTTTTATCATTTATTTTAGTTAGTTATTTCATTTATAAATAAAATCATTCCATAATTATGTTATTTTCATTTGTGAAATACATTTTTTATAATGGTGAAAGGTGATTATTCATTAAAACGTGAGGTAACTTGTCTTATATCCTGAGGTTGGGTCCCTAGGCCAGGCCATCATTTGTTTTATGAATCATATGTTATGATTATTGATATTATAATAAATAAATTATGAATATATTTAATTAATTTGATTATAAAAAATGTTTCATTTTTTTATTTTAGAAACACATAACCCACTCCATAAGTCCACATTATTCTATAGAGGTGATATGTTCATGTCCTTGTAAATAATTTTCATTAAATTTCCTTATACCAAATTAATATTGGTATTTTTCTTTAAATATATTGGGATTTAATAAGTTCTAAAAATAACCATCAAATAAACCATAGTAAAATGTGTTTCAACCTATTAAATATATTTATAATAATATTTAATTTAATAATTTCTAATTTTAGTTAACTTAAGTATTGAATTAGAAAATATAAAAAATATTTCTATAATTACCAAGTTTTAATTTGTTAATAGTGATTATTGATTATGATGGAATAAGTTAATATAAAAAGAATTACCAAATATAAAATAAATTGAAATTATAGGTTCCCATGGACATACCTTTTGTCACACTTTTGTAAAATCATCAATGAATTCACATGATGATATACCAATGTCAAATTCATGTTCTCATGTCAGCAATGGAATATCTTGTATAATCCTTATTATCTAATGAGTTATTTCACATCGTCTATAAACTCAATTATGAATTTAATTTATATATATATTTATTATTCTTATCTTATTATTTCCACTCAAAAACAATTTATACGCACCATCATGGTAATATTTATCTCCTTAATAAAATATTGAATTTATCAAGGTTTTTATCAATCTCAATGTTCGAGTATGATCTACCATAGTCTAGATATGTTTATTATCTCTCAAATAATAGAGTCTAGTGTTATTATTAATATTTAATTAATTTAATTGTTTTTTTATGATTGAATTTTGGTGGGTAAATGTATAAAAATAAAAAATGAAAAAATGAGAATTATTTTGATTGAAACAAATATATATAATTCAAAATATCATCATTGAATAAAAAAATTACTCAATGATTTCACTTTTCCATGAGTAACCCATATTAATCCTTTTCTTTCGGATTCATTTATTCATATAAAAATTTATTCAAATAATAGGCGATTTATTCTGATATCAATATTTTTTACTCCTTTCTAAAAACACTCTCCTTGGACAAATAAACAAATAATATAATATTTATAAAGTATGACATATAAAATATTCAACATATTATAATCAGAATATCATTCATTCCCCAAAGCATGTTATCTGTATCCTAAGATTCCTATGGATAGAACATTTTTCAAAATATTTTTCTGTCTATAATACTATAAATTACCTAATTGCATAGTAGGTAAAAAAATTAAAATTGTAATGTGGATTATAATCTATAAATTAATAGATTTATTGAGTTTAAAATAAGATTAAATATCACTATGTAATATATCTTTCAATCAAGATATCTTGGAATGTTTCTTGAATGATGAATAATTTACTTATAAGGCATGATGATTTGAAAAATAAAATTGATTCACCATACGATTTCATAGTTTTAAATATTGACCTGTGATCAACCAAATTTTATATAAGTAATTTTTACAAAATCCATAGTGGCCAAAGAATATACAAGTAAAATTGTGGTTAAATTATTTTTGACCATAAAATTAGGAATCACTCAGTTATATGTTGTTAACTTGATCATGGTTTATATATATTCATTTAAAAGGTATTGATATATACAAAAAATATTAGTGGTAGTCATTGTAGAGAAATGATAAATCTAGAGTGCTTGATGAATATTTAATATGAAGAAACTATTTAAAATTTATAGTCTTTTTAGAAAATTGGAACATTTTTATGTTTAATAATATTTGGATTAAATTTTTTCTAGAGTGTATTCATGGTATATTCATGAATTGTATAGGAATAATCAACAACATAATATTGTGAACACTATATTACAGTTTATTTTAGTAGTGAACTTTTAAAGAATAAAAAATCATTATTTTTTGGGAGTTATGGATTTCAGGAATTTTTTATTTATATCAAATATTTTATTCTAAACCCACACAATTTTTGAAATAGAAATTTAATTCTGTAAATTTTATACAATTAAAAATTATACAAGGATATTATATTTTATAATACCATTCACTCAAACATGTGGGAAATTTGAGGACTGCTTTTTGGAGACATTTTTCAAATAAATAAAATATAATCTAAAATAAGATATATGAGATTTTAAATAAAACTATTAATGTAATTTTGAAGAAAAACATTAGAGTGTAACACCCCGAGATGTTCTGAAAATATTCTTTTTAATTTTATTGATGTCTTGTGTTTTACGCTACACCAAAAGTAGCTTGCACTACACGCATCCCCGACTTGGCGTGCATTACACGCAATCACGTCCTTCCACAATAGCATGTGTTGTATGCAATACCGAGTTTCACTAAACAACGATATGTTATATAAACTAGTTGTTATGAATAGTAATACCAACTTTTTAAAATTTAATAAATTTTATCTTTTTAAATGGACTTCATTTTTGGATTTGGAATATCGAAATTAGCCTAGGGTGAATTTTTGGTATTTTTCTGAAAACTTTCAATTTTTGATGAATAGTGAAAACACTGGTTACTATTTAAAAACAGACTTTTTATTTAAATAATTATTTATTTTATTTAAATTTATTTTTGTTAAAAAATGTTACATAATACCTATATAAGTTCAATGTAATTCATTGTAGTCATTTTATAATAATTTTAGATATATAAAAATTTTATTGAACTTTTCATCGTCTTTTACCTACCTCCTTGGAAAATTTGGAAATTCACATAAAACTTAATTTTACCGTTTCTGTGAGTGGAATTTCAAAAATCTGAGAGACACAGTTAATATCAAGGACTAAAATGTGGTTGACTTAGATGAAAATAATTTTTTGTGAATAGTAACTGTTTACTTTTATTTACCACAGTTAAAAGTAAATAGGGTAATTAAGGGTAAAAATGATATTATTATTACCCTAAAACATGTCCTAATTCTATTGTACAAGTGTAATTTGACCAAAAACAACCTTAAGAATAACATATGATCGTGTAGGTCCACTTGGATTAGATTAGGACATTTATTATTAATTTATTTAAAGAAGGGTTAAAATAGTTAAAATCAAAGTTTAATAACTAATTAATTTTTAATATAGGTTTATACATAAGATAAATTAAACTATAAATATTACTTATAAATACAAAAATATTTCCTACCTAATGGTATTTTATCTATAATTTTTAGACATTAAAAAATATAAGTTATTTATGACACAATGGTGATGTAGTAATTACCTAAATAATGAAATATTAAAATAATTGATATTATAAATACCCAAATAAATGTAATTTGAGACTTTTTATGAATTCCACTAATTTTATAGGTTACTATGACATGTTATTATTGATTTAATTAACTGTTTTCGAACTAATCATGCTTTTACGATTTTCACAAAAATCAATTACCAAATAGTGTCAAAATTGACAAAAAATAGTTTTTAAAACAAATATTATATTATTAATTGTTATTTTATTCCTAAAAATCTAAGTCTCGGCCAAATAAAATAGAATAGGAATATATATATATTAATAATGAACCACTTGTGGTACTTTTGGGTTGTTATTTTTTGTTTATTAACCATATAGTGTAAGAAATTAAAAAGACAGGGTAAAAGTTAAATTATTAAACTTAGAGTTAAATCTAAATGATAAGGATAAAATAGTAACCTAAGCTTGTCTAAAATCTATTGGATGAGAGGATTTCGACCCATACTCACTTTATATTCAATATAAATTAATTTGGAGCTATTATAAACCGAATATGACTTTATTATAAAATAATATTTTAAGTTTTTCCAAAGGTGCCCCTCTCCTCACTTAAAAATAGGGCACCCCTTCCCTCTTCTCTTCAAACCCTTTTGATCCATGAATATTGTCCAAACCCTGACCATTTCCCTTCTCCACATTCCTAGAAACATTCAGGAGGTTATACTATTCTTAAAATACCAACTCTACTTCCATAAGAGGAAGCTTAAAGGAGGTGCGTTGAAGAAGAGGTAATCTCTTCTTCCGATTCTCTCAAGTTTCTTTCTTCTTAAACTTCTACTTCGTTAGTTGTCTCATTATAAAGTAATAACATTAGTATTAATTATATAATGATATGTTATTATAAATATGAAACAACCATATTTCACCTTCTATCTATCCTACGTAAAACAAAATCATCGTGCATGCGTAAGTACGGAATACCGTCTCCACGTCGTGGTGTAATCTGTTTTCGACCACCACCTTACTTGGATGGGTATAATGGTGTAAATAAATAACTATATATGATTACTGTAATGTGATATTGATTCTGAAATATTATAAATACACTTCAATACAATTCCACGATCATGGGAATGGTATCATCGCTTGTGCGTACGTACGGACTACAGTCTCCACGACACGATGAGATTCATTCTCCATGTTAACCATTCATGAATTATTATAAAGTATATATAATAAGTAATCATGAAATATATGACATAATAATGAAACTGTATTTATGTGTATATATATGTATGTCATCTACTTTATTCCATTCAATTCAATAAGGAAACGAAAACAGCGTTCATGCATACGTACGGCCTACCGTCTCCATGAACGGTGTATTTCATTCCATTTATCGATCTATCATATATATATGTATATAATGAATATATATTATATATAAATCATGTTTTAGATTCTGGAATTAATTAAATCTGGATATATGTAATAATATCAAGAACAATAAGTCCAAAGACGTACGATAAATAAAACAATTTTACCCAAAACACTGCTTTAACAAGGAATTTACAAAAGAACGTGTAATATAAAATCATAAATGAACCATTTATGAAATCATAACAATGAATATGATTCTGTAATAATTCAATGACATTATTTAAATCATTATATAGGAGGTTTGGATACATACAAATCATATCAGACATAAGGTAAGGGATAATTATTCCAATCTATTTCTTATCCGAGATTGTTTTTTGTAAGTATTTACTAAGGTTATGTTTATTATCCATGTCGATATGTTCTCAAAATGTTTTCATAAAATTTGTACATTTCTTCCATGTATGTTTAAAGTCATTATTACCCTTTTTTTACTTTTACTACATTGTATGGAAGGAATCTTTCTTTTGTTTAACATATGAGGTACTTTTTGACTTTTCCGACAAAATTATGAGAAGAATGTTATTTTTAACTTATACAGCGTGAACGGATTTTTACAGTTTCATAATGCCTAATTTTCATGAAGCTTACTCTACAATATTTCATTACTATTTTCAACAAAATACATTTCTTTCAAAAGGGTATAGCATTTTGTGAAAAGAAAATGATTTTGATGAAGAAAGGATATTTTCCACCAGAAGTCATTTCAAGTGTTTTACCAAAACCATTTTCCATCTAAGATGAAATTATTTCATATGTGTATGTTTCAAGTATAATGTATCTATGATTTACATGGTTTTACTTTTCTTATGATGAAATGATATCCATTTGTTTTATATGGATTATTTTATGATGGCATGATGTTTAAGAATCCCATTTTTGTTACATAGGTTATGCTATGATGTATGATTTATGACTTTGTGGCACACGTAAGAATGATTTCATTATGAGATGGGTGGGACCTATATATGCCTCCAATGAATTGAAAAAAGATTTATATCTCATGATATAGACATGGTTGGAATGGTAAGTTAATTCGGTTCAGTGTTACTGGACTTGAACAAGGAGTGAACTCGATTCAGAATGGGACTTTGTCCACTAAGATGGTCTTGGCAGCAATGCCTTGGCTACTATGGAAATCATAACATGTGATTAATGGATTCCACAATTACATGTTTTATTACCATGCTATTTTATCATGACTAATGTTCCTTTATGATCTATGACTTGTGAACTTCCAAGCATTATGTCATTGCTCATGATTTTGTTGTTTAGATTTTATGTTCATGTTTTTGCATTCAAATGTTTATGGATTGTTTTATGTTCTCTCTACTTACCCTTACTGAGCATTTTAGCTCACCCTTTATATTTTTTCTTTTCCCCAGGATTTAAAGAAGGTTTTTCGGTAATAAAACCAAAAGGGTAAGATCTTTTTGGGATATGTTGAAGATCTTTCACCACGATTAGAATATTACGTTCCGAGTTTCCAAATACACTAAACTATTATGGTCCTTGTGTGTCTGTTTTCATTATGTATCAAATATTCTGTAAAAGTAATGTAATGTCCATGTACGTTAAGCTTTGGGTCTCTAAATTTGGTATCAGAGGAAAGGTTTAGTCAACCTTTGAAAACTAGGATGCGAGAACTTTAGTGAGATCCTTAGTGATATTTCTAAGGTATGTCAAGGGATGTCCCTAATGTTAAGTATAAGTATAGGTTATAGGCCAAGAATTATGGTAACGGTCTTAGAATTTAGCCTAAGATGTTACATATTAATTTTAATCCCCCTTGATTATGATTTTGTCCTCTCACACTATTTTTTTTGGGTTTTAGAAAATGGTTGGGAAAGAGAAGATTCGCGATAATGGAGGATGTGATGGACAATGGAATGATATTCTTCATGAGAAACCAAATGAAATTGGATCGGGCGGTCCACATATCGTTATTATGCCTAATCAGCAATCTCATAATATGATCAATAATCCCAACTTTGGTATGTTTCCCGACTCAGCTAATAAGATAATGATGGAGTTTCATGATGATCATATAGGAAGGAAGTTCAATTTCTATCATGTAAATCATGTGGGAAAAGGCATCAAGGATAATGTTTCAAAGGAGCTGGAAGATGCTTTGGGTGTGGAAAAGAAGGACACAAATCCAGTAAGTTCAAAGGAAATGGTTCAGTTAACACCATGGATAAGGATAATGGTATTTCTACGACATCAACAATGATTAGATGTGGGCATTATGAAGACCAATTCCCTAAGGAAAAATATCATGGAGAGAATCAGCATGGTCATATGGGTAGTATTTATGTGGATGATGATGAGGAGACTACAAATGATATATGAGATGAAAGAAGTGTTGAATCTTGGTCAGTGGTTTAAGAAGGTAGTCGAATGATTGTATGGTTATCAAGAGTTATGTTGTATAGGTAATTTAATGGTACTATGGAATAAGGAAACATCTATGGATTGTTACACTATTGTTTTTCCTAAAGTATTTGAAAGTATGTGTTGAATGGTACTGGTAACCATAAAATTTTATTTAGATATTTTTGGAAAGAAGATGATATGCACATAATGAATGGATAAGGAGGAAATAATATGTTTGATAGTATTCATGATATCATGATTGTTATAAGGACTAAGTGATATCACAGTTTGAGTATACAGAATTTTGGGATTTTAGTATGTGGAAAGAGTTATCTTTTGACAGCACTCATGTTTTCACTAAGGTTAAATGGATATTTATTTTTCAAGAGAATACATGATTAAGGCCTTTGAATGTTTGGAATGTGACCAACAAGACATATCTTATGATATATGGGGATCAAAGATGGTATTGACATGCCTGTTATATGAACTCTATGGTAATCGTTATCACTATAATTTGAGATTGGACAACATTATATTGGTTAATCCTAAAGATTGGAATGGATTATGTTGGACATAAGTTCTTATTGTTTAAGGCTATAAATTTTTTGATATTATTTATGGAAAGTTATAATAATATAGTTTTAGAAAAAGGAAAACCTGCAGGACGGGCGATAACCCATTGCGTCAGACAAGGCTGTGGGAATCGAACCCACAACTAAAGTGAGACAGGCCTTTATCGCCTACCACTGGCCTACAAGAAGTCCCTGTTTAGTAGAAACCAGTTTTATTAGATTAAGAAGTATGATATATGAAGTATAAGTCCATTTTAGGAACCATATATGATTAATCTCACTATACATGGACTTATATATTTTTGATAACTTTTTCTAACCTTTTGTTTGAGATAGATGGAATGTCCCATCATTTTATCACATGATCTGCTAACACTTCACTAATGACAAATTCAACTTCATTTCTTTAAGATATAAAGTGGAAATTGTCCAAGGAATGTCCAACAGTGAGACTGTACCAAAATCCAGAAATTATTTCTTCTAAATCCAATTTCTTCAACATTAGAGAAATGATCTTGAAAACAAAAAATGATGCCCTGGTGCCCTTATATCTGATGAATCATATGGTACCTTACATCATCACAAATCTATGACTTTGTGATTGTTGGCTTTTTCATAGCCATGTTCTCTACCACTCTCCATCAGAACATGATGGTTAGATTTCCCTTCCATATCCATATTTTCACCTATGTTCTCCTATGTGGAAACCCAGTGATTAGTTAATTTGGGTAACCGTTATGTTTCATACTTTAGTTTTTAAATATTGGTTTTGGTATTCCTTTTTACGATGTGGGTTTCTATTAAAGAAACTTTCAAGTAGTAAAACCATTTATAACCACGACGAATTTCGGGGGCGAAATTCATTTTAAGGGGGGTAGAATATAACACCCCAAGATTTTATGAAAAATATTCTTTTTAATTTTTTTGATGTCTTTTGTTGCACACTACACTAAAAGGAGCTTCCACTACAAGCATCCCTGACGTGGCTTGCACTACACGCAATCTCGACCTTCCACGATAGCGTGTGTTGTACGCAATACCGAGTTTCACTAAACACCGATATGTTATATAAACTAGCTGTTATGAATAGTAATACCCACATTCTAAAATTTTATAAATTTTATCTTTTTAAATGCTCTTCATTTTTGGATTCGAAATATCAAAATTAGCCTAGGTTTAATTTTTGGTATTTTTTTGAAAACTTTCAATTTTTGATGAATAGTGATAACACTAGGATACTATTTAAAAACCGACTTTTTATTTAAATAATTATTTATTTTAATTAAATTTATTTTATATAAAAAATTGATACATAATACCTATATAAGTTCAATGTAATTCATTGTAGTCGTTTTATAATAATTTTAGATATATAAAAATTTTATTGAACTTTTCACCGTCTTTTACCCATCTCCTAGGAGAATTTGGAAATTCACATAAAACATAATTTTACCGCTTCTGTGAGTGGAATTTTGAAAATCCAAGAGACATGGTTAATATCAAGAAATAAAATGTGGTTCAATGAGATGAAAATAATTTTTGGTGAATAGTAACTTTTTACTTTTATTTACCACTGTTAAAAGTAAATAGGGTAATTAAGGGTAAAAATGATATTATTATTACCCTAACACACGTCCTAATTCTATTGTACAAGTGTAATTAGACCAAAAACAACCTTAGGAATAAAATATGACCATTTAGGTCCACATTGATTAGATTAGGACATTTATTATTAATTTATTTAAAGAAGGGTTAAAATAGTTAAAATCAATGTTTAATAACTAATTGATTTTTAATATAGGGTTATACATAAGATAAATTCAACTATAAATATTCATTAGAAAGCTAAAAATATTTCCTACCTAATGGTATTTTATTTATAATTTTTATACATTATATAATTTATGTTATTTATGACACAATGGTGATGCAGTAATTACCTAAATAATAAAATATTAAAATAGTTGATATTATAAATACCCAAATAAATGTAATTTGAGACTTTTTATGAATTAAACTAATTTTCTAGGTTAATATGACATCTTAGTATTGATTTAATTATCGTTTTTCGAACTAATCATGCTGTTATGATTTTCACGAAAATCAATTACCAAATAGTGTAAAAATTGACATAAAATTGTTTTTAAAAGCAATATTATATTATTAATTGTTATTTTATTCTTAAAAATATATGTTTCAGAAAAATAACTTATATAAGGATATATATATTAATAATGAACCACTTGGGGTACTTTTTGCTTGTTATGGTGTATTTATTAACCATATAGTGTAAGAAAACAAAAAGAAACAATAAAAGTTAAATTATTAAACATAGAGTTAAATCTAAATGATAAGGATACAATAGAAACCTAAACTTGTCTAAAATATATGGGTTGAGAGTATTTCTACCCATACCCACTTTATCTTCTAATTAAATGAATTTGGAGCTATTACAAATCGAATATGACTTGATTATAAAATAATATTTTAAGTTTTTTCAAAGGTGCCCCTCTCCTCCTTATAAAAAGGGCACCCCTTCCCTCTTCTCTTCACACCCTATTGAGCCTTTAATCTCGGCCAACCCCTGCCAATTTCTATTGTACACTTACCTATAAACATTATGGAGGTTCTGGAATTCTTAAAAGACCAACTCTACTTCCATAAGAGGAAGCTTAAAGGAGGTGCGTCGAAGAAGAGGTAATCTCTTCTTCCGATTCTCTCAAGTTTCTTTCTTCTTCAACTTATTCTTATTTAGTTGTCTCATTATAAATTAATAAAATAATTATTAACTATATAATGATATGTTATTATAAATATGAAACAACCCTATTTCACCTTCTATCCATCCTACGGAAAATGAAATCATCGTGCGTGCGTACGTACGGAATATCATCTGCATGTCGTGGTGTAATCTGTTTTCAACCACCACCATACATGGATGGGTATAATGGTGTAAATAAATAACTATATATGATTATTGTAATTTGTTATTGATTCTTAATTATTATACATACACTTAAATACAATTCTCCGATCATGGGAATGGTATCATCGCTCGTGTGTATGTACGGACTACCGTCTCCACGACGCGATGAGATTCATTCTCCATGTTAACCATTCAGGAATGATTATAAAGTATATATAATAAGTAATCATGAAATATATTACATAATAATGATACTAGATTTATGTGTGTATATATGTATGCCATCTACCTAATTCCATTCAATTCAACACTGAATCGAAAACAGCGTTCATGCGTATATACGACCTACTGTCTCCATGAACGGTGTATTTCATTACATTTATCGATCTATCATATATATATATATATATATATATATATATATATATATATATACTGAATACATATTATATATAAATCATTTTTTACATTATGGAATTATGTAAATCAGTATATATGTAATAATACCAAGAACAAGAAGTCCAAACACATACGATAAATAAAATGATTTTACCCAAAATGCATCTTTAACATGGAATTTACAAAAAAACAGGTGATATAAAGTCATAAGTGAACCATTTATGACATCATAACAATGAATATGATTCTGTAATAAGTCAATGACGTTATTTAAATCATTATACAGGACGTTCGGATACATATGAAGCATATCAGTCATAAGGTAAGGGATAATTATTCCAATCTCATTCTTATCCGAGATTGTTTATCTGTAAGTATTTACTAAGGTTATGTTTATAATCCATGTTGATATGTTCTAGAAATGTTTTCATAAAATTTTTACTTCTCTTCCATGTATTTTTAAAGTCATTATTGCCCTTTTTTTTACTTTTACTACATCGTTTGGAAGGAATCTTTCTTTTTTTACCATACTAGGTACTTTTTGACTTTTCCGACAAAAGTACGTGAAGAATGTTATTTTTAACTTATACTGCGTGAACAGATTTTTACGATTTCATAACGCCTCATTTTCATGAAGCTTACTCTACAATATTTCATTACAATTTTCAACAAAATACTTTTCTTTTAAAATGTCATGGAATTTTTTGAAAAGAAAATTATTTTGATGAAGAAAGGATATTTTCCTCAAGAATTCATTTCAAGTGTTTTATCAAAACCATTTTCCATATAAGATGAAATTATTTCATATATGTATGTTTCAAGTATAATGTATCTATGAGTTTCATGTTTTCACTTTTCTTATGATTAAATGATATCCATTTGTTTTATATGGATTATGTTATGAGGGCATGATGTTTAAGAATCCCAATTTTGTTACATGGTTTGTGCTATGATGTATGATTTATGATATTGTGGCACACTTAAGAATGATTTCATTATGAGATGGGTGGGAACTATATATCCCTCCAATGCATTGCATAAAGAGTTATATCTCATGAGATATAAATGACTGGAACAGTAAGTTAATCTGATTCAGTGTTATAGGACTGGAACGAGGAGTGAACTCGATTCAGAATGGGACATTGTCCACTAAGATGGTCTTGGAAGCAATGCCTTGGCTAATATGGAAATCATAACATGTGCTTAATGGATGCCACAATTACATGTTTTATTACCATTCTATATTATCAAGAATAATTTTCCTTTATATTCTATTCCTTATGTACTTCCAAGATTTATGTCGTTGCTCATGATTTTGATGTTTAGATTTTATGTTCATGTTTTTGAATTCAAATGTTTATGGATTGTTTTATGTTCTCTATGTATACCCTTACTGAACATTTGATCTCACCCTTTATATGTTTTCTTTTCCCCAAGATTAAAATAAAGTTTTTAGGTAAGAAAAACAAAAGGGAAAGATCTTTATGGGAGATGTTAAAGATCTTTCACCACAATTAGAAGATTACGTTCTGAGATTCCAAAGAAACTAAACTATTATGGTCCTTGTGTGTCTTTTTTCGTTATGTATCAATTATTTACCAAAATTAATGTAATTTCCATGTACGTCAAGCTTTGGGTCTCTGCATTTGGTATTAGAGGAACGGTTTAGTCAACCTTTGGAAACTACTATTCGAGAACTTTAGTGAGATCCCTAGAGATATTTCTAAGGTACGATTAGGTATGTCCCTATGGTTAATTATAAGTATAGTTTATAGTCCTAGAATTATGGTAACGATCTTATAATTTAACCTAATATGTTAGATATTGAAGGTAATCCCCCTTGATTTTGATTTTGGCCTCTCACACTATTATTTTTTGGGTTTTAGAAAATTGCTGGGAACTGGAAGATTCACGATAATGGAGGATATGTTGGACAATGAAATGATATTATTCATGATAAACCGAATGAAATTGGATCTGGAATTCTACATATCATTATTATTCTTAATCAGAAATCTCATAATACGATCAATAATCTAAAATTTGGTATGTTTCCCAACTCAGCTAATAAGAGAAAGATGGAGTTTCATGATGATCATAGAGGAACTAAAGTTCAATTTCTATCATGTAAATCATGTGGGAAGAGGAATCAAGGAATATGTTTCAAAGGAACTAGAAGATGCTTTGGGTGTGAAAAAGAAGGACACAAATTCAGTAAGTGCAAATGAAAAGGTTCAGTTAACACAATAGATAAGGATAATGTTATTGCTACAACATCAACAATGATTACATGTTTTAAATGTGGAATGTATGTGCATTATGAAAACCAATTACCTAAGGGAAAATCTCAGGAAGAGATTCAGCATGGTCATATGGGTAGTATTTATGTGGATGATGATGAGGAGACTACAAATGATATATGAGATGAAAGAAGTGTTGAAGCTTGGTCAATGGTTTAATAAGGTAGTGGAATGATTGTATGTTTATCAAGAGTTATGTTGTATAGGTAATTTAATGGTACTATGGAATTAAGAAACATCTAGGGATTGTCACACTATTGTTTTTCCTAAAGTATTTGAAAGTATATGTTGAATGGTACTGGTAACCAAGAAAGGTTATTCAGATATTTTTGGAAAGAAGATGATATGCACATAATGAATGGATAAGGAGGAAATAATATGTTTGATAGTATTCATGTGCTCATGATTGTTATAAGGACTAAGTGATATCGTGGTTTGAGTATACAGAATTTTGGGATTTTGGTATGTGGAATGTGTTAACTTTTGATAGCACTCATGTTATCACTAAGGTTCAATGGGTATTCATTTTTCAAGAGAATACATGATTAAGGCCTTCGAATGTTTGGAATGTTACCAACAAGATATATCTTATGATATATGGGGATCAACGATGGTATTAACATGCTTGTTATATGAACTCTTTGGTAATCGTTATCACAATAATATGAGATTGGACATCAATATTTTGGATAAGCCTAAAGATTGGAATGGATTATGTTGGACATAAGTTATTATTATTTAACGATAGAACTTTTTTGATATTATTGATGGAATATTATAATAATGTAGTTTTAGAAAAAGGAAAACATGCAGGACGGGCGACAACCCGTCGTGTCCGACAACGTTGTGGGAATTGAACCCACAACTGAAGTGTGACAGGCCTTTATCAACTACCACTGGCCTACAGGAAGTCCATGTTTAGTAGAAACCTGTTTTATTATATTAAGCAGTATGATATATGAATTATAAGTCCATTTTAAGAACCATATATGATTAATCTCACTATATATGGTCTTATGTATTTTTGATAACTTTTTCTAACCTTTTTTTTGAGATAGATGGAATGACCCATCATTCTATCACAGGATATGCTAACACTTCACGAATGACAAATTCAACTTCATTTCATTAAGAGATGAAGTGGAAATTGTCCAAGGAATGACCAATGGTGAGACTGTACCAAAATCAAGAAAGTATTACTTCTAAATATATTTTCTTCAACTTTAGGGAAATGATCTTGAAAACCAAAAATGTTGCCCTAGTGTCCTTGTATCTGATGAATCAGATGGTACCATAGATCATCACAAATCTATGGCTTTGTGATTGTTGTCTTTTTCATATCCATGTCTCTACCACTCTCCATCAGAACTTGATGGTCATATTTCTCTTCCATATCCATATTTTCACCTATGTTCTCTTATGTGGAAACCCAGTGATTAGTTAATTTGGTTAATCGTTACGTTTCATACTTTAGTTTTTAAAGATTGGTTTTGGTATTCCTTTATACGATGTGGGTTTCAATTAAAGAAACTTTTGAGTAGTAAACCATTTATAACCCTGATGAATTTCAAGGGAGAAATTCATTTTAAGGGCGGTAGAATGTAACACCCCAAGATTTTATGAAAAATATTCTTTTTAATTTTATTTATGTCTTGTGTTGTACGCTGCACAAAAAGGATCTTTCACTACACGCATCCCTAACTTGGCTTTCATTACATGCAATCGTGACCTTCCACGATAGCATGTGTAGTACGCAATAACGAGTTTTACTAAACAACGATATGTTATATAAACTAGCCATTATGAATAGTAATACCCACTTTTTAAAATTTTATAAACATTATCTTTTGAAATAGACTTAATTTTTGGATTCAAAATATCAAAATTAGCGTAGGGTGAATTTTTGGTATTTTTCTGAAAACTTTCGATTTTTGATGAATAGTGAAAACACTAGGTAACTATTTAAAAACCAACTTTTTAATTAAATAATTATTTATTTTATTTAAATTTATTTTAGGTAAAAATTGATACATAATACCTATATAAGTTCAATGTAATTCATTGTAGTCATTTTATAATAATTTTAGATATATAAAATTTTAATTAACTTTTCACCGTCTTTTACCCACCTCCTAGGAGAATTTGGAAATTCACATAAAACATAATTTTACCACTTCTATGAGTGGAATTTCGAAAATCCGAGAGACACGGTTAATATCAAGGACTAAAATGTGGTTCAATGAGATGAAAATAATTTTTGATGAATAGTAACTTTTTACTTTTATTTACCACAGTTAAAAGTTAATAGGGTAATTAAGGGTAAAAATGATAATATTATTACCCTAAAACGTGTCCTAATTCTATTGTACAAGTGTAATTCGACCAAAAACAACATTAGGAATAAAATATGACCATTTAGGTCCACATGGATTAGATTAGGACATTTATTATTATTTTATTTAAAGAATGGTTAAAATAGTTCAAATCAAAGTTTAATAACTAATTCATTTTTAATATAGGGTTATACATAAGATAAATTCGACTATAAATATTCATTATAAAGCTAAAAATATTTCCTACCTAATTGTTTTTTGTTTATAATTGTTAATCATTAAATAATTTAAGTTATTTATGACACAATGGTGATGCAGTAATTACCTAAATAATGAAATATTAAAATAATTGATATTATAAATACCCAAATAAATGTAATTTGATACTTTCTATGAATTCCAGTAAATTTCTAGGTTAATATGACATGTTAGTATTGATTTAATTAACTTTTTTTGAATTAATAATGCGGTTATGAGTTTCACAAAAATCAATTACCAAATAGTGTCAAAATTGACATAAAATAGTTTTTAAAACACATATTATATTATTAATTGTTATTTTATTCTTAAAAATCTAAGGTTCGGCCAAATGACTTAGATAAGGATATATATATATTAATAAGT
The DNA here is from genome assembly GCA_963277665.1 of Viscum album. Lineage (NCBI taxonomy): Eukaryota > Viridiplantae > Streptophyta > Magnoliopsida > Santalales > Viscaceae > Viscum > Viscum album. The sequence continues at coordinate 1,791,645,113 of OY728137.1, forward strand.
AACCACGTGGGTTTATTTTGGACTGTTATTCTATGTTTATTAACCATATATTTTAAGAAAATAAAAAGACACGGTAAAAGTTAAATTATTAAACTTAGAGTTAAATCTAAATGATAAGGATAAAATAGTAACCTAAACTTGTCTAAAATATATTGGATGAGAGGATTTCTACCCATCCCCACTATATCTTTTAAATAAATCAATTTTTATCTTTTATAAACCGAATATTACTTTATTATAAAATAATATTTTATGTTTTTTCCAAAGGTGCCCCTCTCCTCCATTATAAAAAGGGCACCCCTTCCCTCTTCTCTTCACACCCTTTTGTGCCTTGCATCTCGGCCAAACAGTAACCATTTCTCTTATCCACTTCCCTAGAATCATTCTGGAGCTTCTGGTTTTCTCAAAAGACCAACTCTACTTCCATAAGAGCGAGCTTAAAGGAGGTGCGTCGAAGAAGAGGTAATCTCTTCTTCAGATTCTCTCAAGTATTTTTCTTCTTCAAATTATTATTATTTATTTTTATCATTATAAAGAAATAACATCAGTATTACTTATATACTGAAATGTTATTATAAATATTAAACAACCCTATTTCACCTTCTATCCATCCTACAGAAAACGAAATCAGCACGCGTGCATACGTACGGAATACCGTCTCCACGTCGTGGTGTAATCTGTTTTCGACCACCACCTTACATGTATGGGAATAATGGTGAAAATAAATAACTATATATGATTATTGTAATCTGATATTATTTATGATATATTATACATAGACTTAAATACAATTCCATTATCATGGGAATGATATCATTGCTTGTGCGTACGTACGGACTACCGTCTCCACGACGCGATGAGATTCATTCTCCATGTTAACCACTCATGAATGATTATAAAGTATATATAATATGTAATCATGAAATATATGAAATAATAATGATAATTTATTTATGTTTATATATATGTATGTCATCTACATAATTCCATTCAATTCAATAAGGAAACGAAAACAGCGTTCATCCATATGTACGGCCTACCATCTCCATGAACGGTGTATTTCATTCCATTTATTGATCTATCATATATATATGTATATACAGAATATATATTACATATAAATATTGTTTTACATTCTAGAATTAACTAAATAAGGATATAAGTAATAATATCAAGAACAACAAGTCCAAACACGTACGATAAATAAAATGATTTTACCCAAAATGCTGCATTAACATGGAATTTACAAAAGAACAGGTAATATAAAGACATAAGTGAACCATTTATTACATCATAACAATGAATACGATTCTGTGAAAAGTCAATGACATTATTTAATTCATTATACAGGAGGTTCAGATGCATACTAAGAATATCAGACATAAATTAAGGGATAATTATTCCAATCTCATTCTTATCCGAGATTGTTTATTTGTAAGTATTTACTAGGGTTATGTTTATTATCCATGTCGATATGTTCTCAAAATGTTTTCATAACATGTTTACTTTTCTTCCATGTATGTTTAAAGTCATTATTAACCTTTTTTTACTTTTACTACAATGTATGGAAGGAATCTTTCTTTTGTTTACCATACGAGGTACTTTTTGACTTTTCCGACAGAAGTACGAGAAGAATGTTATTTTTAACTTATACGGAGTGAACGGATTTTTATGGTTTCATAATGCCTCATTTTCATGAATCTTACTCTACAAAATATTATGACTATTTTCAACATAATTCATTTATTTTAAAAGGGCATGGAATTTTGTGAATAGAAAATGATTTTGAAGAAGAAAAGATATTTTCCTCAAGAATTCATTTCAAGTGTTTTATCAAAACCATTTTCCATCTAAGATGAAATTATTTCATATGTGTATGTCTCAAGTATAATGTATCTATGATTTACATAGTTTCACTTTTATTATGATTAAATGATATCCATTTGTTTTATATGGATTATGTTATGATGGAATGATGTTTAAGAATCCCATTTTTATTACATGGGTTATGCTATGATGTATGATTTATGATTTTGTGGAACATGTAATAATGATTTCATTATGAGATGGGTGGGACCTATATCTACCTCCAATGCACTGCATAAAGATTTATATCTCATGAGATATACATGGTTGGAATGGTAAGTTAATCTTGTTCAGTGTTACAGGACTGGAACGAGGAGTGAACTCGATTCAGAATGGGACTTTGTCCACTAAGATTGTCTTGGTAGCAATGCCTTGTCTACTATTGAAATCATAACATGTACTTAATGGATTCCACAATTACATATTTTATTACCATGCTAATTTATCATGACTAATGTTTCTTTATGATCTATGGCTTGTGTACTTCCAGGATTTATGTCGTTGCTCATGATTTTGATGTTTAGATTTTATGTTCACGTTTTTTCATTCAAATGTTTATGGATTGTTTTATATTCTCTATGCTTACCCATACTGAGCATTTGAGCTCACCCTTTGTAGGTTTTCTTTTCCCCATGATTTAAATAAAGGTTTTAGGTAAGAAAACCACAAGGGTAAGATATTTATGGGAGATGTTGAAGATCTTTCACCACGATTAGACGATTACGTTTCGAGTTTCCAAAGACACTAAACTATTACGGTCCTTGTGTGTCTGTTTTTATTATGTATCAAGTATTCCACAAAAGTAATGTAATGTCCATTTACGTCAAGCTTTGGGCCTCTACATATAGAAGATGAAATTATTTCAAATTTTATTTTCGGAGAGTATATTGTGGTTTTTATTATCTGTTCATATAATCTTTATAGAAGAGATTGTAATAAAGAGATATAACTAAAAAGATACACCTTTTCTAGTTTAGTATATTTGTTTTTGTCACATTTTAATTTTTTTTGAACCATGTATTATGATATGTCAAAACACATTTTTTGTATTGTGAATGGGTAATTAGTGACCCATGTATCATATCATTTCATCCCATGTTATTTTATTTTACTCTTAGAATTTTTTATTGTTTGGTTAAAATTAATAATTTTTATTCATTATTAACAATGTGTTTAAAATATTCATTTGATGAATTTAATTATACACCCTAATTCACCCCACTACCCAATGGGGTTTTGGGCCATATTATTGCAACAAGAATTATCATAGTCAAAAATATAATCCATATAGTTCTAATATCAATTTTTTGTTTGAAATGTATAATGGTTTCAATGAAAATTTAGTACCACACTTTGATGGTTTAAATTATTAAATCTATAAAAACCATACACTATTTATTATATTCTGTATCGGTCTTGTATTTTCTTCAACACATGGAATAAAAGTGATTGATACTTTTGATATTTCCAAGAATAAAAGAGGAAAGAACATTATCAATATTGATTCTAAATAAAAAATACCTTAATAAATGTTATTATTGAATAAAACCAAAAATTGATTGATAATTCTTGAAGCCACTAATAATTTTTGGAATTTGTTACAATTATTTTAAATAAGACAATAAGTTCAATGGAATGAAGCTTCGTGCACATTATAAAAATTTTGAAATTTTTTAGAAAAATTAGAATATTGACATTTATCGTTTCAATATGTACAACCTTACTATTATTAAATCCAATAATGTGATTATGGAAGTTATAATTAATGGATAGATTATGAAGAAGATATTGAGAAGACTATCACCTAGATATAATAAAAATTTGGTACATTTTTCAAAAATATTGTTTTGAAAATATTTCATTAAATATTTTACAATGTGGTGTGGTTACCTATGAGATACAAATATACCTATAAAGAATTATGATTAAATAATTTATGCAGATAAAATTAAATTCTATAGATAGATTTTTTATCAATAATATTGTATATGGAGAGATTATCCTATTAATGAATTATTTTAACTTGTGTATAGGAAGTTCATGTGAGGTAATTGAAGGTTTATGGGAAATTCATCATTGATTTTTTTCAAATATGGAAATGACAGGAATATGAAAACAAGGTACTTAAGTAGAATTATTAGTGAGGATAATTACTCAAAATATAAAAAAATCATCATATTAAGAATCATTAATGTAAATAATTTATCCAAAAGAAGAATTCAATAAAGGAGTTTAGTTTCAAAATATGGTGAAAAATATAAAATTAATGGATTTTTTCAATCATATAATTAACCATGTAATAAAAGAATCCAATTTTATTTCCCAATCAATAATAACCGAATAATAATGAATTTAATATCATTATATATAAATATTTATACATATATTATATAATATATAATATTTTTTGATATTAATATAGAACGTTTTATCAGGATCACAAAAAATACAAAAATAGAATATCACCTCCATATATATTACACTGAACAATAGATTTCTCATATGGTATTATATGACACATAAACTCTAATGGTGTACTAAAACCCAACCCTAAAAGGAAAAAATAGGCTCATGGTAAGAGGGAGATTCATAATAGATAAGATAGTAGTTCATATAACTAATAAAGGGATTCATATACTTTGTATATTATCTATTAAGTTGATGGGATAACTACCAATGTCTAGAACTTGAAATTCATTACCATTACTCGTGGATAATGTTTCCTTATAATCATTAAAAAATTAAATTATTTTTATGGTATTAATGAATCTACCAATTTCTTTACAAATGTCAATATAAAATATTGAAGAGGTGGATGTGGTTATCCACTCTATATCCCATATCACAAGGACGTAATACATGATGATATATGTAACTCATTCCTTATATTATTTGGGTATGTTTTAATATTTTATATTAATAACACGCATATCATATTTTATGAATTAGGGTATATCATATAATATGATATTTTTAATTTTTTTTAATTTCTGAAAATATCCAACATTCACTAAAATCCTATATGTAATTTATGAAAAATATAAAAAATATCTATGAATTATTTAGAAATCAATTCGATATGGAATACCAAACTCTACTAATTTTGGAAGGAACACATTGCATAATAAATAATACTTATTATGATGACTTAATAAGTAACCCCTATAATTCTTTTTCACAAGAAAATATTTATCAAAATTCAATTTCATATATATAAGAATATAGTTTCCTCTATAAAAATGTTAGTTCCACTCAAACTAGAAAAAGGTTTGGTGTTATCTGGATAAAATATGCATATATATCTATATGAACATATCAAAAATTATTTATTTCATATACATTTTATCTATACCAATATAATCTATTTTACCATGAAATCCAATGACCAATAGACAAGAAAGATATCATTATAGTATATTCTAACCCACACATTCATGATAAGATGAAATAGACTGACCAATATGAATGAATACATTAAATTTCATTTGTACAAGTATTTGAGGAAATAATAAGTCACTAAACTATGAATTATATTTAATTAAATTCCTATAATTCCATAAAGGGGCTATATTCATTTTTTTATTGTCATAAAAATAGATAAATTACATAATAGTTAAGATCTAACTGATTACATAATTAGAAAAAAACCCAACCACCCCCAAATTAATTAATATTAAATTCTAATGTAAGAAATTTGTAAATGTATGATTGTTATAATTATAGGTATCTTAAAATCAATAAGTAATGCATATTTATAATAAACATTCACCCATAAGTAAATCAATGACCCAATGAAATTCCCCACGATGTACTTTTTTCGATCAGTATAGATAATAAGTCTCGATATTATATCTCATGTGTTTGTTTTCTATATATTGTATGAAAGTTTTTTTATCTCATACAAAATTATACTCTCAATAATCATAATATATCATGATTATAAATAATACTCTATTATGATATTTTTTACGGATAAGTCCATGTAATACTTTATGGGGACATTATCATTCCATTATTCACATAATATGAATTATATTATATATAAATAAACAATAAAAAGAGATTTAATTTTAAATAAAAACATGATACACTTTTCATTTCTTAAACCCAATATCGCGTGTATCTAATAATAATATATTCATCATGATAATCATTATCTATCCCTATATATTGGTTTTTCAAAGGATCTAATATATATTCATCTATATCCATCAAATAGATATTTAAAACACCATTGGAAATGATCCCTCTGATGATATGGTATTTGAAATAGACGTGTTTTGTATTCTTATCATATTGGGGATCATTTTCTAGGGAGTTAGTTTGATATTATTTAGAGTAAATATTTGTTTCTCTATCAATTATAGAATTCACCCCAATTGATGATCCATTTGAAAGTAAATCACCCCACACAATATTTATAAATTGATGTAATTTACCCAGATTTCTGAGTCTAGAATAGTGACTTTTTTTGACACTTCCAAAAGATTAGTAATTTTATGTGATAAATGAAACTACAATGATATCTCATTTCATTTTTCATTGCATAGAAATATGAATTAGTGTTACCCATGACTATGAGCTCATCCTCACCACCAATGGTAATGAATATATCCTTACGTTTTCATAAGTACATAAAGATCTTCTCGACTAATATATTGTGTCATTTTCAATAATTAGCATTCTATCCTTTTATTATGATCTGAGAATTAGTGGTCGTGGGTCATGTAAACCCAATATAATATTTGGTAGATCTGATGAAGTATTTATAAGGAATTATATATATAAATTAAGTCTCTTTATAATATTTTAAAATTGTCTTAATATTCAAGGAATGTGACACTAATAAAGTATTTATTTTTGAGTTCAGTATACTAGAAATAGTTAGTAGATACTATTATATGTTTTTGGCTAAGTCCAAGTATCCAATTAAATTTATCTATATAGATAATCATACCCATAGTGTATTCAATATAACTTTCATCATTTTTTATGAATTTATTTTGCAACCACATAATTATATAACATAATTTCATAAAATCATATCTCATAAGTAGTAAGTCTTCCATATACAATATCAAAAATAAAAAAAACCCCACTAAACCACTCATATAAAAAATATTAATGAACAATTTTTTATTAAAACATAACTATATAAATGAATCATAAAATTTATGTTCCAACTTTAAAAAGCTTTATTCAATCCAAAAATAAAACATCACAATTTTAAAACCAAATAAAATATGTTTGGAATTACAATAAATTTTGGTTGTATCAAATTCATGTATTAGAATAATTTCTATTTAAAGAAATCAGTTTTTATATACATTTTATATTTCTCATAATAATAATGAGACACTATAGGAATAAAATATAAATATAAACTGTATTCCCAATTTTAAAAAATATTTCAATTAAGTCAACACCACATATTGTTTTAAAATCATCATCCATTAAATAAGTTGTTGAATAGATACTATAAAATCCATGTTTCTTTTTTTGGAGGTCTATCTGGAATAAAATATGTTTCACCCCTTCATTTTCATCTACAATGTTCAAAACATAGTTAGTGTACATGGAGTCTATATTTGATTTTTTTTAAATTAATCCATTTTTTGAATCATAACTCCCAATGGTATTTTAGTTAATTTTTGGTTCATTATCTTTGAACATTAAATTGTTATCACTTCCTACAAGAAATTTATATCTTCTGAGATCACAATGAATATTACATGACCTTTGAGTTACTTGTGTTACTTTATGTGGTTTCCCTCCCACAACCCTTCTGTAATCGCATTAACTTATATATTGGAAACATATATTATATTTTGGATTTTATGTAATATAAGTTTAGTTTCCTACTACTAACCTCTAAAATAATTCATTCTTTCTCAATAAATATTCCAATTTAGATCACAAACAAATTATTGATAGTAGTATTATAGAAATAATATCCCACATTTAGCATAGTAAAACAAAAAATAATTGTCTTTATTATTTAGAGTTAATATTGAGCGATGTTTAAAAATATATATATGGTTGAAAACCCAAAATATTAATAAATTAAATGTTTGCATAATTACAAATTCGTACATAATATGGTATCATTATTACAAATTATGATGAAATATGATTATGTTGATATTTAGTGGTATCCAAATAATATCCCCAAAATGAAATAAGAATTATGAAATGTGTAATCATTGATCGAACCATGTATAACATTGTCAGATTTATCCACTCAAATACACTATTCCATTGTTTTTTCTAGGATAAGTGAGTTTCTAAATAATACTACAACCTATCAGATCATTGTGGTCTATTAAATGATTCATTAATCACCCTTATCAAATAACATTATTTCAATAAATATTCTCATATCATTCTATACTTCTTTTTTAAGAAATTTTAACCTTAAAAAAATTAAAACTTGTTTCTCATCTAAATCACACTAACATACTATATTACTTTTTCTAAAATTTTATAAATTACTGAAACCACCTCATTCCTGAGTACTCATTGGTCAATATAAATCAAAATGTAAGATATTTTATATATGTAATCCTAATATGGTCTCTCATACCAAACATCAATTACATTGCATAATCTATAGGATCCTAGCTCTACCATGTCCAACCCAGTTGTATGGAAATGTTCTTGAATTTTGTTAACTTTAGAAGGAATCTTATTGTCAGTATTAGATGTGTTTTATTTTAGAATCATAAAAAATTAATATATATCACATGCATATTAAATCCAAAAACTATTTCATCATATGTAATCAGTTATATCTCTTGTTTTATTCAATTTTATGAATATATTAAATGATTTAGTTTTCAATTCTCTATTCCATAGGCCAAATTAATATTTTTATACTTTATTAATGTCTTAATCATAGTCTATTTTTTATATAAATCACACAATAATTAATTCCATATATATTTTTACATGTCCAAATGCATCAAACTCATATGTTCTGTTGAATTATTCCCTATTTTTTTAAAAAAATTATATGATTTTAACAATCCCCATATTAGTATACTTTGATCCATGGATATCCAACTCCCACTTTTCAATTACAAAGCATATGATGCTTTTCCAATGAGGCATCCGACCAAAATTCCCTCAACCCTAAGATAATTTACTCTGGAGTGATTTCAATTACTTCATTACACTAATATGTAATTGTATAAACTATATTAAATAACTAAATTCAATATAATAAAATTAACATAAAACATAATCCAGGAAGATAAAAACTAAATATTATATTATCATACCTAGTATGCAATGCATGGAAGGAAAATTTTATAATAATAAATTTTTCATATAATTAAAAACATATAAAATATCCATATTTTGTAAATAATATATAAATATGAATATTCAAAATGATTAAATAAATAACTAAAAAAGTTATTTATTTTACAAAAATGGTATTTAATAATTAAATTAGATATTTACTTTGTGTAAAAATATAATACAATTTTAGTATCAAGGGATTATATTTTTATATGCATTTTCTAAACCATATGATCTTTTTGAAAACATATTTTGTCCATGTTTAGGTAATATTTTAATTTTAAAATTATAAGTGGAATTATCTATCATAACATATGATTGATATTGGTTATTATAGTATGTGTTATTGGATAGTTTATTTCGTATTTGACGACATAGGTTATATTATGAAAACACCATGATGCTATGATTTTATGAAACATAAGATTCAAGAGAAGTATATGAGATCACATATCATATACTATGACACTAAATAAGACAACATGATCTCATTATATTATATTTTAAAATAAAATCTAGATATAAATTATGAATATAATCATATATTATGATATCCTATATCAAAAATCTTGGAATATTGATGTGACAGATGATCATCAGAGATGTCATATGACACATTAAAATGTATCCTTACAAATACTGTCATAAAATTATTATTACATAAATCAATATAAAACATATTTATTCAGATATAATCACTAATATTATACCATTGATGGGTTTTATAGTATCATCTTATGATCAACACAATAGAGTAACTCCATTTTATTTATTAATCTATCATTGTTTAATATTCATTAAATAGTGAACATGAAATAAAAACAATTGTAACTTTATCCCATAACACTCTATACTATACAATCTGGATAGAGATCATGAAGATACAAATAATTGAATCTTTTCTCCCTATATAAAATGTTAAAAATGATAATCATTATTGGATTTTAGATGAACAACAAACTCAAATGGTGTACCAACACATTATAGTTAAATAAGAATATAGAACCATGGAATTAGAGTGAATAAAATTAAGAAATATTGTATCCCATATAGAAAAAAGAGGATTAAAATCATTTATATGAATTTCCATAAAGCATGGTTAATGGTGTTTCATAATCCTTCAACATATCAATGATTTATCATTCCATTAGTGAGTTAAACCCAAGATTCATAACCAAATATATACTATTTACAAGATGTTTAAGTAGATATGCATGGGATATCTAATATAAAAATTTCATATTACACCAATATAGAAGAATATCATACCTTATATGATTTAAATATATCAAAATTTTCATTATTTTAAAACTCAAATAATTTTGAATATATTTTTTCTTTTAAATGAAATGTTAGTGTTTGGTAGCTTGCATTACATGGAACCACGAGTCTATATGAACTGTGATATAATAATATATTATAATCTAGAAATTAAATAAGAAGGTATAAATAAATTTAGTAATATTTTAAAAAAAATGTATACATATATTTAATAATTAAAATTTATTTATTAATTAATTATAAATAACTACTCAATTTTTTGTAGTGTCATTTTATGCTTTAAAAATACACTTTCTTCCAAAATGGTTTTTATCGCATTTTTTTCATTAAAAGATTATAAATAAATTATAAATTTTATTTTTAAATATTCACATTATAAAATTAATTTCATTCTTTTATATAATTAGGTCAATATAATAATACCATTATATTTTTATTTTCCAAAAAAATTATTTTTTATTGAATACTAAAAAATACAGATTTATATAAATAATATTATGTATTCTCAATTAAAAGTAAAATTATATTATAAATTTTATATTAATTTAATAGATGTATCATTTAATTTATATACAAAATAATTTATTTCATAATAATATTTATTATATTTGATTTCGATATTTGTTAATTTTTCGGATTAAAAACACATTTCTCTAAAAAAAATATATGCTCCCAATTTTTTTAAATTAATAAATTAAATTAACATATATTTATTAATTATTTTAATTAATTTCATATATTAAATATTCAATCATATATATTAACTCGGTTTTTATGTTTTATTACATTGAATGGAATGGAAATAAATTATGTTTTATGCTTAAAAATTAATTTTTCTAAAACTAAATTTTATTGTGGTTTTTGTGTTATTTAAAATTAATTTCCTCCACATATAAAAATGAATCTCCTAAAATGGATTCCATATTTATAAAAAAAATAATTTATATAATTTAATATGGTAAATATAATTTTAATTCATAGGTAATAGTTAAAAAAGTTACCAAGGTTAAAATTAAAATGGGTTCACTAAGGGTCAACCAAGAGATAAGGGTGGGATTGTTGATAAAACCTGTAAAATTATTATTTTATAAATTAATTTAATCTTTATCTTATCCTACCATTAAATCTCTATCCATTTGGAGCATTTTTCCAATGAAAGTGACCATATTAATAGAAGTACTTTAAGAAATTACATATGTGTCTCCCCCATCCCTTATAAAAGGAATCCTTTACTCATACCATATTCATAGAATTTATTGTACATATATAATCGAATACATAATATAAATACTTCCTAGAATCATTCCATTCATTATAGATTATGTTTTCATATTCTATGACAAATCTTTACAGGATTAAATAATAAGCCAAATGAGGTCTCTCAAACAAGAGGTATAAATTTTAACCAAACTCTTTTGAATTTATTTATTAATATATATTCCCTAAATATGTCGTATAAAAAAATCATGACTAATATAGTGTCATAAATATATTTATATTTATTATTTATTATTTAAATACCATTTCTACCTCTTCTCCTTTAAATCAAAAAGAAAAGTATCATTTGTGTTTACGTGTTGACTTCCACCCCACATAATGATACGATTCATTTCCAATCACCATCATTCATGAATGGATATTTTTATTTATTTAATATTTATATATTATATTTTTTTCATAATTATACTTCTAGAAATATAATATATTATATACCTTCTAACCCTATAATGTATTGGAAAATGTTAACTCCCCCCATATGTATGTGTGGACTACCACATCCATGAAGTGATGTGATTATTTTTTCATTTCCACCTTAAATGGATGGTAAAAATGTGATTTTTAACGAATATATATGATATTTATGGTATATTAATAATTCTAAAATGTTAATTATCATTTTATTTTTTTCATTATATCCATTGAAAAATGAGTAAAATCAATTATCAGTATGTATGGACTGTTGTCTCTACATAGATATGAAACTCATTTTTCATCACCGCATTAATTAAATGATATAAATTTTTATTTAGTTATTATATATAATTTTAATATCATTTTTCAAATTATTGAAATTATTGAACCATGATCAAAGGAAAATGACAAAAACCACATAACCAAGACATACAAGACAAATGATGTAGTTTACACCTAAAATGAAGATTATAAAGAAATATTGTTAATGAACATGTTAAAATAAGTCATAGATAAAACATTTATATTATTATTGATATTTTTTTGGGTTATTTAATAAAATTATAATATATTTAATCTTATTATACATGTTTATAGAGTGATTACGAAGTAATAAAAACTTGAGTTACAGGTTTTATCTTAAAATAATTTTTTTTAATGATAACTAATGTTTAAGTTTCCAATAATGAAATTATAAGACATATCTCACCCATATATATATATTTTTAGATATGGTTATTTTTATTGATTTCTTGTTTTGTATTTGTTTTCTCTACTTAATGAATCAAATCATTGAAATGATTTTTTTGGATAACCGGCTTCATTTCCCTATTTAGCTGGGAATATTTTCTTTTATCTTCATATTTTCTTCAAAATGATTTCCTGAATTATTTAATCTTTTCCACTGATTATTTAATTTCATTTAAAAATATAATTTTACCTATTTAAGATAGTTTAAGAATAATTTTCTTATAATCTTATAATTGCAGTAAATTTAAACATATGGTAAAAACATGAGAATGATTTTTTACCAAACACCAAATGAATAACTTTACTTGTTGTCCGGAATAATCCTTAAATTAAACATTCTATTATATGTATCCTTTTTTATAATGAAATTATTTTCCTAAATAATTTGAAATTTTATTATTTTTAAATACGTTATTTCAAAATGAAAACGTATATTCTTCATGAAATTTTTTAGATGTCGTTTAATGGAATTTTCATTAATATAAATATCTATTGGTGTTTATTATTATTTAATTGGTATATAATCCAATGTTTCAAATAATATTCCTTCCCTATATTGTTTACTAATATGGTCCTAAAATTATTTATGTAAGCTCAATCCTTTCCATGGATTTTGACATGATGATATGATGATTGTTTTATAATATTGTGGAATATATATATACAATTGTCATTATGTTGTGGGTTATAAAATTATAATCAAAGGGTGACTGATTAAATTATAGACCAGGATAGGATGGTTATATTATACACCACCAATTAATGGGGTAAATATGGATATCTAATGTGATAATATAAACTATAATGGAAAGTGATCCTAGATCAGTAATGGACATTTTCTAAAAAGGTAATCTTAGGAGTATACCACAGAAAAGGTTAGAATGTAATAGAAAGTTAACCTAATAAACTATAATTTTCATGAAGGTAAATCACAATGACATTAATTATTTTATATTATAATGTGTACACAAAAAACATATTTCTCATTATTATAATATTTTCTCATGGATCTTAAATTATTATTGTTGATTTAACACACTTATGTCTTAGGCATTATGAATGATAAAACTTAATGCCATATTTCATTATTATGATCTATTAATTGTTAGGTTTGGTTTTTTATTGCTAATGTAATGTTATTGTAAATATTTTCATATATTATTATAACTAATGTTTATTGATTTATATCTCCTCTATTTACCATTATTGAGTATATGAGTTCACCTGTTATCACGTTTCCCTTCCCCGGGTTATGTAGAATGGTTTTATGTATGTTATAACTATTAAGGGTAAAATTTTTGATGATCCTAATTGGAAATGATGATAATCACTTATGTACCTGTTATTTATCTACCCAATTTTATAAATACACTATTCCATTGTGGTTATAAAAGAGATACTATTTTTATTTAATTAATATTATGATGATAAGATGTAGTATTTATTTGTGAAATGATTTCATCACTATAGTTAGTATGAGAGTATTTTTTAATAACATTTGAAAATTTTGATGAAGAAATTTTATTTACATCCATTAGTACACTCTTATGTATAGTAAAAATTCTAATGTTTTTGTAATATAGGTATTATGTATTTTTATTATAATTACATCCATATCTAGATACTAAAAGTAGTCAATATTTTGACACATATAAATCTAGGTTTTTAAACAATAAAATGGTTTGGTTGAATATGTATCAACAATAATTCTATTGTATGATGAATGGATCTTTATGCCAAACATGGTTTTTAATAGTAATGGCATATTCATTGTAGAGACTCGAAGCTTAATGTACATTGACATTACATTACTTTTTCAGAATACTCAGTACATAAAAAAACACACACACAAGGACTGTAATAGTTTAGTGTCTTTGGAAACTAGGAATATAATCTTCTACTCGTGGTGAAAGATATTCAACATCTCCCATAAAGATCTTATTTTTTTTATACCTAAAACCTTTTTTTATATCTTGGGGAAAAGAAAACATAAAAGGGTGAGCTCAAATACTTAGTAAGGGTAAACAAAAGAAATATCAATCACATCATATTCATAAGAACATAACATTTTGGAAGCCTTAACCTGCAAAAGAGATCATAATATACTAACATGGGATAAATCATAGTAGTGAAATGTAATTAAAATAATCATAACATAAAACATGACACATTGTGGCATAAACACATAATCATATAGAATCATTTCTTATTAGTCAAGACTCATTGTCAAGACGATCTTAGTGGACAATGTCCATTTCTGAACCGAGTTCACTCCTCGTTTTAGTCCTGTTTCACTGAACCGGTTTAACCTGCCGTTCCAGCCATGTCTATCTCATGAGATATAAAATCTTTACCCAATGCATTGGAGGGAGATATAGGTCCCACCCATCTTATAATGATACCATTCTTATGTGTTCCCCAAAATCATAAATCATACATCATTTTATAACCCATGTAATAAAAATGGGAATCTTAAACATCGTGACATCATAAAACAATTCATATAAGATAAAGGAATTCATAAAAATATAATTCCATCACAACATAATCAAATAAATGTAATAATATGGATAAAAACATAACCCTTTATTATCTTAGATGGAAAATAATTTTGATAAAACACTTGAACTCCATTCTTGAGGAAAATATCCTTTCTGCTTCAAAAACACTTTTCCTTTCTCAACATGTCATACAATTATAAACTAAAAAAAGTTGATTAAAAATAAACATTAAAACTTGTAAAGGATGCTTCTTGAAAATAATGTTTTAAAAATCTATTCATGCTGTATATGTTAAAAAAAACATTCTTCGTACTTTTGTCGGAAAAGTCAAAAAATACCTTGTATGAAAAACGACAAAAGATTCCTTTCATTTCCTTTACTAAAAACTCTCCGAAGGCTAAAATAGGATTTAAAAAATTTTAGATAGATGGAAATAATATTACATACTGAGGAAACATGTATTTGGATGATAAAATACACCCCAGTAAATGGAAAAGTATAAACATTCTCGGATGAAAATGACATTGTGATATTTCCCTTACCTTAGGTCCAATTTGCTTCGTAAGTCTCCGAACCTCCTGTATAATGATTTAAATAATGTCATTGACTTATTCCAGAATCATACTCATTGTTATGATATCATATATGATTCACCTATGACTTTATATTACCCGTTCTTTTGTAAATTCCATGTTAAAGAGCGTTTTGGGTAAAATCGTTTCATTTTTCATCCATGTTTTGACTTGTAATTATTCATATGATTACTTAGATAATTATTACATAATTCCAGAATATAAAACATGATTTATATATAATATATATTCAGAATATACATATATATAATAGATTAGTAAATGGAAAAGAATACATTGTTCATGGAGACGGTAGGCCGTACGTACGCATGAACGCTATTTTCATTTCCTTATTGAGTTGAATGGAATTAAGTAGATGACATACATATGTATACACATAAATACAGTATCATTATTATGTCACATATTTCATTATTACTTATTATATATACTTTATAATCATTCATGAATGGTTAACGTGGAGAATGTATCTCATCGCGTCGTGGAGACGATAGTCTGTACGTACGCACGAGCGATGATATCATTCTCATGATCATGGAATTGTACTGGAGTGTATGTATACTATATCAGAATCAATATAACTTTAAAATAATCATATATAGTTATTATTTACACCATTATACCCATCCAAGTAAGGTGGTGGTGGAAAATAGATTACACCACGGCGTGGAGACGTTATTTCGTACGTACGCACTGGCGGTGATTTTGTGTTCTATAGGATGGATAGATGGTGAAATAGGGTTGTTTCATACTTATAATAACATATCAGTATATTAGTAATACTTATGTTATTACTTCATAATGAAACAACCTAAGAAGAAGAAGTGGAAGAAGAAATAAAGTTGAAAGATTCGGTAACGGACATTACCTATTCTTTGAAGCGCATTTTTGAGATCTCCTTTTAGGGCACTACAGTTGGTCTTTGAGGAAGACCAGAACCAATAGGATGTTTCTATGGAAGTGGAGAATGGAATTTCGAAGGGGTTGGCCGATCTTGAAGGCTCAAAGTGGTGTGAGGAAGAGAGGGAGGAGGTGCCCTTTTATAAGGGAGGAGAGGGGCTCCTTTGGAAAAAGTAAAAATATTATTTTATTATAAAGACAAATTCGGTTTTAAATAGCTCCAAATTGATTTATTTCAAATCTAAGGTGGGTATGGGTAGAAATCCTCTCATCTAATAGAATTTAGACATGTTTAGGTTCCTATTTTAACATTATCATTTAGATTTAACATTAAGTAAAATAATTTTACTTTTACCGTGTCTTCATGTGTTCTTATACTATAAGGTTAATAAACATACTATAAACATCCAAAAGAAACCCAAGTTGTTTATTAGTAATATATATAACCTTATCTAAGTCATGTGGCAGAACCTTATATTTTTAAGAATAAAATAACAATTACTAATATAATATTTGTTTTAAATACTATTTAATGTCAATTTTGAAACTATTTAGTAATTGATTTTTGTGAAAATCATAAGAGAATGATTAGTTCGAAAAGGGTTAATTAAATCAATGTAACATGTCATATTAACCTTGAAAATTAGTGTAATTCATAAAAATTATCAAATTATATTTATTTGGGTATTTATAATATCAATTATTCTAATTTTTTACTATTATGGTAATTACTGCATCATCATTGTGTCATAAATAAATTAATTTATTTAATGTCAAAAAATTATAAATATAATATAATTATGTAGGAAACCTTATTATCTTTCTAATTAATTATTATAATCTAATTTATCTTATGTATAACCCTATATTAAAAATTTTGTAGTAAATAAACTTTGATTTTAACTCTTTTAACTCTTCTTTGAATTAAATAATAATAAATGTCCTAATCTAATCCAAGTGGGCCTAAATGGTCATATTTTATTTCTAAGGTTATTTGTGGTATAATTACACTTATCCAATAGAATTATTACATGTTTTAGGGTAATAATAATATATTTTTTACCCTTAATTACCCTATTTACTTTTAACCGTGGTAAAAAAATAAAAAGTTACTATTCACCAAAAATTATTTTCATCTCATTGAACCACATTTTACTTACTGACATCAACTGTGTCTCTTGGATTTTTGAAATTCCACTCACAGAAGCGGTAAAATTAAGTTTTACGAAAAATTCATTTTTTAACTACCACTTAGTGGTTTCACTATTCATCAAAAAATGAAAGTTTCCAGAAAAATACCAAAAATTAGCCCTAAGCTATATTTGATAGTATGAACTCAAAAATGATGTCTATTTTACCAAATTAAAAACATATCAGTTGCATTAATTAATTTAAAAATTAATTCTCGTCGTCAAAACAAATAGCGTGTTCTTATGAGATAATAACTATCAAAAGATTGACATTTGTTTATGTCTGGTTTAAATGTGAAATTACATCCAATGACCAACATTGTATTAAATTGTAAAAATATATTCTAAATATACTTTAAAACCACTCAAATTAATAATTTATCACTATTAATTATTTCGATTAAAAAGGATTTTTTAATTAAAATTTAGTAATTTTCACTATTCATTAGAAAATGAAAGTTATCAGAAAAGTACCAAAATATCACCCTAAGCTAATTTCGATATTCCGAATACAAAAATGAAGTCCATTTTGAAAAATAAAATTTACAAAATTTCAAAAAGTGGATATTACTATTCATAACGGCTAGTTTTATAAATATTTTAATAGCATATCATTGTTTAGCGAAACTCGGTATTGTGTACAACACACGCTATCGTGGAAAGTCGCGCTTGCATGTAATTCAAGGAAAGTCAAGGATGCGTGTTGTGCAAGCTTCTTTTGGTGTATCGTACAACACAAGACATTAATGAAATTAAAAAGAATATTTTTCATAATATCTCGGGGTGTTACATTCTACCCCCCTTAAAATGAATTTCTCCCTCAAAATTCGTCGGGGGTTATAAATGGTTTACTACTTGAATGTTTTTTTAATAGAAACCTACATCGTAAAAAGGAATACCCAAACTTGTCTTTAAAAACTAAAGTATGAAATGTAACGGTTACCCAAACTAACTCATCACTGGGTTTCCACGTAGGAGAACATAGGTGAAAATATGGATATGGAAGGAAAATATAACCATTAAGTTCTGATGGAGAGTGGTAGAAAAAATGGCTATGAAATAGCCAACAATCACAAATCCATAGATTTGTGATGATCTAAGGTACCATCTGATTCATCAGATATAAGGGCACTAGGACACCATTTTTGGTTTTCAAGATCATTTCCCTAAAGTTGGTGAATTAAAAGAAATACTTACATGATTTTGGTACAATTTCACTATGGTTCGTGCTTTGAACAATTTCCACTTCATCTCTTAAAGAAATGAATTTGAATTTGTTATTCATGAAGTGTTAATAGATCATGTGATATAATGATAGGTCATTCCATCTGTTTCAAACAAAATGTTAGCAAAAGTTATCAAATATACAGAAGTCCATCTATGGTGAGGTTAATCGTATACGATTCCAAAAATGAACTTATACTACATATATCATACCGCGTAATAAAATAAAACTAGTTACTACTAACCAGGGACTTCCTGTAGGCCAGTGGTAGGCGATAAAGGCCAGTCACACTTCGGTTGTGGGTTCGATTCCCACAGCCTTGTCCGACGCGTTGGGATGTCACCTGTCCTGCAGGTTGTCCTTTTTCTAAAGCTATATTACTATAACATCCCATTAATAATATCAAAAAATGTTCTATCCAAACTTATGTCCAACATAATCCATTCCAATCTTTTGGCTTATCTAAAATACTTCGGTCCAAGATCATAGTATAATGAAAATTATTACTTGAAATGTCACATAACAATCACATGAATGCCATAATTTATCCCCCATATATCATAAGATATATCTTGTTGGTCAAATTACAAACATGTGAATACCTTAATCATGTATTCTCTTGAAAAATGAATACCCATTAATTGAAACATAGTGAAAACATGAATGCAGTCAAAAGATAACTCTTTCTATATACCAAAATCCAAAAATTATATATACTCAAACCATGATATAACCTTCTCCTTATATCAGTCATGATCTCATGAATACGGTCAAACATTTCATTTTCTCATTTTCCTTTCATTATGCGCATATCATCTTTTTTTCCAAAAATATCTCAATCACATTCTATGGTTACCGGTACCATTGAAAACCACAATAGACCAATACATAAATATTCCAATATTGCAAGATACTATATACAACATTATTTTGGAATCCCATTACATAAACACTTAATCATTCCACCACATCGTTGTCATATTCAACATCGCCAATAGTGATCGCATGTGACTTCCCTTTTTCCTTTGCCTTAAGTGGTTTCTCATGTCGATCATCACTAACCCTTGGATTAGGGAATTTATTATCATAATTCCCCATTTCATTGAACTTGAAGCATTGAAGTGTTGGTGGTGCATTCTCTGCAGTCTTTTCTTTATTCACATCATTAAAAACCCTTTTTCCATTACTTCGACACTCAGCTGCTCGATGACCTTCTTTTCCACACTAAAAACATTTTCTAGTCCCTTTAAGACAATCTCCACCATGCTTCTTTCCACACTTTGAGCATAAGGAAACATTCATCTTCTTTTCACCATTATTCTGAGATTTCTCCTTGAACTCCATCTTTCGTTTCTTGTCAAAACTATGAGATGGATAAGTAACACCAACTTCCATTTGTACCTTAATAGCACAACTCACAATTTCTTCATATCTAATGAAGTCTCTTATAGCTAATTCCCCTCGATGATTTGGTTTTAATCCACTGAAGAATCGATCAACATTACTTTCAGGTTGGATGATAAATCCAGATGCATACCTTGTAAGCCTTGTCAAATTCGCTTTGTATATACCAACAGATTCATCATCCTTTTTCTTTAGTTCAATAAACTCTTTCTCCATCTTTGTTTGAAGAATACGAGGGAAGTAATTATTGAAAAATAAGTTCTTTAACTCGTCCCATTCCATGGACTCAATTTCATCTCTTCGCCTCGTATTCTTGATAAGATTCCACCATTGATCAGCATCACCTTCCAAACGATACACCGCTAAGATGAATTTATCATGTTCAAAACATTGAAGAACTGAAAATATCTTTTCAGTAGTACTGATCCATTATTCAGCAACAAGTGGATCAGAAGACCCACTAAAAGAAGGTGGATGTTGCCTCATGAAGGACTCAATAGAATATTGTTCCCTTCTCGGCTCATTTGGAAGTCTAGAATGATTCATAGATTGGGTAAGTATAGCAATAATATTTTTCACTCCATCTCCCATAACATTTGTTTGTTCAGGAGGACAGTCATTGTATTTTCCATTACATTGACCAACACGGTTTCTTCGGGTTCCATCCATCGTCTAAAACCCAAAAAGAATAGTGTGAGAGGTAAAAATCATAATAAAGGGGGATTAACTTCAATATCTAACATCATTGGTTCAATCTAATATTGTTACCATAGTTCTAGGACTATATGCTATACGTATACTTATCCTTAGGGACATCCCTAGACATACCTTAGAAAAATCTCTAGGGATCTCACTAAAGTTATCGCATCCTAGTTTCCAAAGGATGACTAAACCGTTCCTCTGATACCAACTGTAGAGACCCGAATCTTACCATACATGAACATTACATTACTTTTTCGGAATACTTAGTACATAACAAAAACACACACACAAGGACCGTAATAGTTTAGTGTCTTTGGAAACTCGGAATATAATCTTCTAATCGTGGTGAAAGATCTTCAAAATCTCCCATAAAGATTTTCTTTTTTTTATACCTAAAACCATTCTTTATATCCTGGGGAAAAGAAAAAATAAAAGGTTGAGCTCAAATGCTCAGTAAGGGTAAATAAAAGAAATATCAATCATATCATATTCATAAGAACATAACATTTTGGAAGTCTTAACCTGCAAAAGAGATCATAATATCATAACATGGGAAAATCATAGTAGTGAAATGTAATCCCAATAATCATAACATAAAACATGAAACTTTGTGGAATACACACATAATCATAGATAATCATTTCTTATTAGTCAAGACTCATTGCCAAGACTATCTTAGTGGACAATGTCCATTTCTGAACCGATTTCACTCCTCGTTTCAGTCCTGTTTCACTGAACCAGTTTAACCTGCCATTCCAGCCATGTCTATCTCATGAGATAAAAAATCTTTACCCAATTCATTGGAGGGATATATAGGTCTCACCAATCTTATAATGATACCATTCTTATGTGTGCCACAAAATCATAAATCATACATCATTGCATAACCCATGTAATAAAAATGGGAATCTTAAACATCGTGACATCATAAAACAATTAATATAAGATAAATGAATTCATAAAAATATAATTCCATCACAACATAATCAAATCAATGTAATAATAGGGATAAAAACATAACCCTTTATTATCTTAGATGGAAAATAATTTTGATAAAACACTTGAACTCCATTCTTAAGGAAAATATCCTTTCCACTTCAAAAACACATTTCCTTTCTTAACATGTCATACAATTATAAACTAAAATAATTTGATTAAAAATAAAATTGAAAACTTTTAAATTAATCTTCTTGGAAATAATGTTTTAAAAATACATTCAAGCCGTATAAGTTAAAAATACATTCTTCGTACTTTTGTCGGAAAAGTCAAAAAGTACCTCGTATGAAAAACGACAAAAGATTCCATTCATATCCTTTACAAAAAACTCACCGAAGGGTAAAATTGGATTTAAACAATTGTAGGTGGATGGAAATAATATTACATATTGTGGAAACATGGATGTGGATGATAAAATACACCCCAGTAAATGCCAAAGTATAAATAATCTCGGATAAAAATGAGATTGTGATATTTCCCATACCTTAGGTCTGATTTTCTTCGTAAGTGTCTGAACCTCCTGTATAATGATTTAAATAATGTCATTGACTTATTCCAGAATCATACTCATTGTTATGATATCATATATGGTTCACTTATGACTTTATATTACCCATTCTTTTGTAAATTGCATGTTAAAAAGCATTTTGGGTAAAATCGTTTCATTTTTCATCCGTGTTTTGACTTTTAATTATTCATATGATTACTTATATCATTATTACTTAATTCCAGAATATAAAACATGATTTAAATATAATATATATTCATAATATTCATATATATAATAGATTAGTAAATGGAAAGAAAAACACTGTTCATGGAGACGGTAGGCCGTACGTATGCATGAACGCTGTTTTCGTTTCCCTATTGAGTTGAATGGAATTAAGTAGATGACATACATATATATACACATAAATACAGTATCATTATTATGTCATATATTTCATGATTACTTATTATATATACTTTATAATCATTCATGAATGGTTAACATGGAGAATGTATCTCATCACGTCATGGAGATGGTAGTCCGTACGTATGCACGAGCGATTATATCATTCTCATGATCGTGGAATTTTATTGGAGTGTATGTATACTATATCAGAATAAATATCACTTTTCAATAATCATATATCGTTATTATGTACACCCTTATACCCATCCAAGTATGGTGGTGATGGAAAATAGATTACACCACGGCGTGGAGACGGTATTCCGTACGTACGCACGCGCGGTGATTTCGTTTTCCGTAGGATGGATAGATGGTGAAATAGGGTTGTTTCATACTTATAATAACAGATCTGTATATGAGTGATACTGACGTTATTACTTCATAATGAAACAAACTAAGAAGAGGAAGTGTAAGAAGAAATAAAGTTGAAATAATCTGTAACGGATATTACCTCTTCTTTGAAGCACCTCTTTAAGATCTCCTTCTAGGGAACTACAATTCGTCTTTCAGGAAGACCAGAACCTCTAGGATATTTATATGTAAGTGGAGAATGGAATATGGTAGGGTTTGGCTGAGCTTGAAGGCTCAAAGTGGTGTGAGGACGAGAGGGAGGAGGTTCCCTTTTATAAGGGAGGAGAGGGGCTCCTTTGAAAAAACTAAAAATATTATTTTATTATAAAGACAAATTCGGTATTAAATAGATACAAATTGATTTATTTAGAAGCTAAGGTGGGTATGGGTCGAACCCCTTTCATCCAATGGAATTTAGACAAGTTTAGGTTCCTATTTTAACCTAATCATTTAGATTTAACATTAAGTAAAATAATTTTACTTTTACCGTGTCTTCTTGTGTTCATATACTATAGGGTTAATAAACTTACTATAAACAGACAACCGAAACCCAAGTTGTTTATTATTAATATATATAACCTTATCTAAGTCATTTGGCCGAACCTTATATTTTTAGGAATAAAATAACAATTACTAATATAATATTTGTTTTAAAAACTATTTTATGTCAATTTTTCAACTATTTAGTAATTGATTTTTGTAAAAATCATAAAAGAATTATTAGTTCGAAAGAAAGTTAATTAAATCAATACTAACATGTCATATTAACATATAAAATTAGTGGAATTCATAAAAAGTCTAAAATTATATTTATTTTGGTATTTGTAATATCAATTATTCTAATTTTTCACTATTATGGTAATTACCGCATATCATTGTGTCATAAATAAATTACTTTATTTAATGTCTAAAAATTATAAATAAAATATCATTATTTAGGAAATCTTATTATCTTTCTATTTAATATTTAAAATCGAATTTATCTTATGTATAACCCTACATTAAAAATGTTTTAGTAAATAAAATTTGATTTTAACTCTTTTAACTCTTCTTTGAAGTAAATAATAATAAATGTCCTAATTTAATCCATGTGGGCCTAAATGGTCATAATTTATTCCTAAGGTTGTTTCTGGTCGAATTAAACTTATCCAATAGAATTATAACATGTGTTAGGGTAATAATAATATCATTTTTACGCTTAATTACCCTATTTACTTTTAACCGTGGTAAAAAAAAGTAAAAAGTTACTATTCCCCAAAAATTATTTTCATCTCATTGAACCACATTTTACTTACTGACATCAACCGTGTCTCTCAGATTTTTGAAATTCCACTCACAGAAGCAGTAAAATTAAGTTTTATGAAAAATTCATTTTTTAACTACCACTTAGTGGTTTCACTATTCATCAAAAAATGAAAGTTTCCAGAAAAATACCAAAAATTATACCTATGCTATATTTGATAGTATGATCTAATAAATGATGCCTTTTTTACCAAATTAAAAACATATTAGTTGCATTAATTAATTTAAAAATTAATTCCCGTCGTCAAAACAAATAGCGTGTTCTTAAGAGATAATAACTATCAAAAGATTGACATTTGTTTATGTCTGGTTTAAATGTGAAATTACATCCAATGACCAACATTGTATTAAATTGTAAAAATATATTCTAAATATACTTTAAAACCACTCAAATTAATAATTTATCACTATTAATTATTTCGATGAAAAAGGTTTTTTTTAATTATAATTTAGTAATTTTCACTATTCATCAGAAAATGAAAGTTATCCGAAAAGTACCAAAATTTCACCCTGAGCTAATTTCGATATTCCGAATCCAAAAATAAAGTCTTTTTTGAAAAATAAAATTTAAAAAATTTCAAAAAGTGGTTATTACTATTCATAACGGCTAGTTTTAATAATATTTTAATAGCATATCATTGTTTAGCAAAACTCGGTATTGCGTACGACACACGCTATCGTGGAAGGTCGCATTTACGTGTAATGCAAGGAAACTCAAGGATGCATGTTCTGAAAGCTTCATTTGGTGTAACGTACAACACAAGACATTAATGAAATTAAAAAGAATATTTTTTATAAAATCTCGGGGTGTTACATTCATATTATAACTCACATTTTCATTTGGAAATATTATATAATATTTGGATAGATAATGACTATGGATGACCTAGGTTAAACCTAAGGTGTCATATGTTAAAAGGAAAGTGTTAGAGTTTAAAAATCCTATAAATTATATTTTAGTATTACATGATAATTCATTACTATTTCTCATACAATTTTGTTTTGGTTTTACTAAATGGATTGAACTAGTATGGATTGTTTTTGTGCTGAATCTTTTGTAAGAAGAAATGATTCTACTCAAAGGCTTCCAAATGATATATGATATGTAATGATAAATATTTTTTCAATTCCTAAAAATTTATAACATTTAATTATTGAAAAAAGATAATAGGTTAGTTTATGAATCAACCAAATAATAGAAAAATGGAGTTTAATGAAGATTATTAAGGATCAAATATTTAGCCTCCAACATATCGATAATATGGGAGGAATAACTTATAGAAATGACTCAATGAAACAATAAAATGTTTTATGTGTGGAAGAGAAGCAAAAATAGAATATAATTACTAGGAAAAATTGAAGAGTCTAATGGAAGGAAGTAAAGTACATCTGAAGGTACCATTTATTTTTCAATGTACTTTTTGTGGGGAACATAGGGATTGTTTGAGCCAATTCCATAATCTAGTGGAAAACTCATACACTATGGAATGGTATATGTAATTCCAATTATTAAAGTAGAATGTTTGAAATGTTTTTATTATGATTTGATAATTATATTATAGAATATTTCTATTAATGATAACGTGTTTTGAATAAAATTGAAACATATAAGGAAAAATATACAATAGTTTTTCATTTATGAATTTATAGAATATACTGAATAGTACTAATAACCTATAAAGTTGTTGTAGTGGTAAGGTTTTATTTTTGAAAAAACACATTTTTAATGTATATGTTACCAATAATATGTTCCTGGGATTTAGATAAAAAAGTTTTGTTTGGTTAAAGATATTATAAGCAATTATAAATTAAATTGGATAATATCGTTGGACATTAAAGTAATTTCTCATTTGAGGAAAAAGTGATATATGTTATCATTGTTGAAGATTATATAATATTTTGATTTATGTAATATATTTTATTTCACATGATTTAATTTTAGTAATAATAATAAAATTAATCTTTTCAATCTTTTATTTAGGTTTTATAATGATTTATGTTATTATCATGTTTTAAAACAATATATGATCAAGGTATTCACATGTTTTTAATATTACATTATGTTCTAATTTATAATACTGATGGATTAATGTGAACTTTAATTTCGAACTTTTCTAGACTTTAGTCAAACTGTTTGGGTTCCAAAAATGGTATGAAATATTAAAAATGAGTCTTATGGTTAATTTTTTTTAGAATTTATAATGTTGAACATTGGGTAATATTGTTGAGGTTATAGAGATTAATATAAAATTTAATCATAATAAAATTTTACAATATTTGATAAATTTAGATAACCATAATAGTTTTGATAAATATTTATAAAGATAAAGAATAACTTTTCATTCATTTATGAATCTTTTGATTCATTAAATGTTATTTTTAGTTGTATAATCATGAAAAAAATTTATTTTGAAAGTTAGTTTCTTAGAGTAAGATATGAGATAGAATTGGATATTTATTGAAGAAAAAAAATTGATGAAATTGTTTTTATTAAATAGAAACAAGTTAAGAAAATATATTTACCATTGTCCCATGGAAAAATAAATCTAAAACTCTAGTTAATTGTATCTCAAAAATAAAATATGTTTTATTTTTTACACTAATTTTTGAGAAGTTGATGGTCCTTTTCACCCCTCACCAGTTTATTTTTTTTTTGGTTATTAACATTCTCCTCACTATGTTATTTATCTATATTTGTATCTATATAGACATAATATTTCTTATTTATGTTAATATTTTTTACTTTTTATCAATTTTATCTTTAACTGTGAACCATAGTATTATTAATTTTATGTAATAATTATTTCCCCTAGTACTATTTAAAAAATAGTTTTATTGTCCCATTATACAATATGGATTTTCTACAAATATATTACTAAATATTTAACCTTTGTTTACAATGAAAAAAGTTTCTACGAAAACATTTATTTATGGGAGATAATGTAACACCACAATATTTTATAATATAATTTTCTTTAAAAAAAATATATGTGTTTGGTGTCTTTCTTTACATGCAACCACAAGTCTATATGGACCGTGATATAATAAGATGTCATAAGCTAGATATTAAATTTAAATGAATTAATAGTGAAAAAAAAATTATTTATAACATGTATTAACTTTTATAACAATGAAAATTTATTTATTATTACAAATAAATATGCAACAATTGTTTTGTATAGTGATTTTATGATTTAAAAATATGTTTTCTTTAAAAATAGATTTAATCATATTTTTTCATGTAATAATTACAACAAATATCTATGATTTTTAGAAATTTTATTTTACAAAAATGATTAATTTTTTTCAATTCACTATTTTAATATTTTATTATAGATAATTTGTTTTCTAAAACGAAATTTATTTTCAAAAAATATTGAAAAATACTAATTTTCTTAGAAACTGGAATTTATTTTGAAGTAAAAGTCATATTAAGTTTATAATTTGAAATAAAAATATTATATAAAACCTCTATTTATAAATAAAATAATGAATTATATTATAAGAATCGTTATAATTTATTTTTTTAGATATAATATTTTTGATTAAAAACACAATTTTTTAAAAAAAATTAATTCATGCAATGTGTTCTTTTCTTAATAAATTAATCTAGTTATATTTATTTATAATGTTGATAAAATATAGAGATAATATTTAAAATAATTGTGTTTAACATTGATTTTATGGTTTTTTCAGTTAAGGAAATGTAAGTTAATTATGTTTTATGCTTAAAAATTCATTTCATTAAAATAAGCATTTGTTAGAGTTTATGTGATTATTTTAAATTAAAGTCAACAGTATATAGAAATTGAATACATTAAAATTCATTCCATTTTTAAACAATTATAAATAATAAAATATAATAGATATAACGTTATTTTTTCCATATAAAATAGTGAAAATAATAATTTTTTACCACATTTGATGTTAAAATAGGTTTACTGGGTTAGAGAAAACTATGAGATAAGGTTAGTATTGAACCCAAACTAGTATTATTATATTTTTTAAAATATATTTTAACTATATACTATCCTAAATATTAATATATGTCTTTTTTTGGGCCACTATTCCTAGAATGTGGCCTTATATTATTGAAATCAATTACAAAAATCCATTTCTGTCCTCCCCTCACTTATAAATGGGAACCTGTCATCCTCTATTATTAACACCATTTGAGCCTTCTATATCAGAATATACCTACTCCATATCTTTTATATAATCCTTCCATTTACCTTGTATCTTATATTCTTATTCTAATACTATTCCTTTAAGGATTAAAGAGTAATCTTATGTTGCTCTCTCAAAAAAGATATATAGATCTTAATCAAGCCCTTTCGATTTTATTTTTTCATATACAAAAACTAAACATATTTTACACTTAAAAACATTATTAAGAAAGTATCATTAATATACTATGATGTTATTAGGAATTTGGAAGAACCATTTTACAACCATTCTCCACCAAAAGGGAAACAAAATATCTGTCACGCGTATGTGTAGACTACTACCTCCACATCATGATACGATTCATTTACCTTCACAAGATTTCAAGGATAGTTATTAGAATAGATTTAATATTTTTATATTTTTATTATATAATATTTTTTTATTACACTATAATATCTTATCTACCTTTATACATTCTTATCAATTGAAAAATAAAAACATTTCTTGTGCATACATGTAGACTACCACACTAAGAAGAAATATGATACATTATTCATTTCATTTTTAAATAGGTTTTAATAAGAATAAATTTAATCAACATATATAATATTTAAGATATAATAATTATTCTTCAAATTTGAATCATCATTTACTTTTATTTCACTATATCCTACGAAATGTGGGAAATAGTACTTGTACATATGTAAAACTACCATATCCACATCATGATGTAATTCCTTTTTCAACAAAAGATTATATTTATAGATATAAATATTTAAATAATAAATATAAATGATATTTAACTAATTTTTAATAATATTTATAGGTAGAAACAATGATTAATGTTAAATTAAAGTAATTGTGGAGCCAAAACATTTATGAAAAATGAATCATTTTACTTCTGAAATGACAATAATAGTGAAAAAAGGTTAATGAAAGGGTGATAAAATATTATAAATAACCTTAAATGTAATTTTAGGTATTATTTCAGTACTAGAGAAAGAATATAATAAATTTAAATTTATTATAATGTATATTAGTGTTTTAAAGAATCAAGACGGACATGAGAAAAATGTTTTATATTACAAGCTCATTTTTCTGGATTGTATATGCTTAAATTTCAAATGATGGAATTATATGATTAATATACCAAAAATATAATTGATTTTATTATCCTATATTTATTTATATAGATTAAATTTTTTTATATTATTTAGTTCTATTTAAGAAAATAGAAGAGAGAAACATTATTTTTAAGGAAATATGACTGCATTTATTTATTAGGTCAAAAATATATTATTCTACATCGATATTTTTATTAAAATGTTCTCTAGAGTTATTTTAATAGTCTACAATGATTATTTAAAGTATTATTAAACTATATTTTTCCATATTGATCACGTTTAAAATAAATTTTATTATCATTTTCTAAACACGATACTTCATACATTTTATAAAAATGTGAATGAAATTTTTGTTTCCATGTAGACCACATGAATAGATTTCCTTTCTATCATAAATTATATCCTCATTTTATATTCTATTATATTATTTTATGGTTCTTTTTAAAAAAAATTCCTTCCTGTTTTTGAATTTTTTTTATTTTAATTATGTGATTTTAAAATTAATATAGTATTTTTCTGACAGTTTTATAGTGATATTTTAAGGTCATTTTCTTCAATAAAACAACCAATAATGTTTTTTATTATTAATTGGAGATTGGATCGAGTGTTAACATGTTTATTATTTTTATGGATGGTTTATGACTATGACTGTAAAACCTTTATCCTTTCCATGTGTTATGAAATTGTTTTTTTAAAGGTTGGGGTTGAAGCCTCATTTATTATTTAAAGCTAGAACCTCTTTCAAACTGGGTAGATGGAGACCCATTAGATAACCTAAAGACCTAAGACCAAGTTGTCTAAATATAAGGTCTGGAAGCCCATTTCTTGGCTCAAAGGGCCCATCAGTGAATAGTTCAGCTACAGTACCCGGGCTACTACAATACCTACTATTGTATCGCCTCCTGTACAGTTCCTACTACAGTGCCTCTGATACTATAGTGCCAAAAATTTTATAGTTCAATGCTGCTATAGTGTTTCTATAGTGATTCTATAGTACCCGGAAATTCTCATCTTCCAGAATTTGATCCCGGGTCTTTTGGATTCCAAGGAGGAGCCTTTACAACTTGGGTACATGCTCATTGGCATTGGTTATAAAATTGTTATATTATGAGTGGGTTAAAATATTGTGGTGCACATATGTTTGGTTACTATTATGTGATGGGTGACTTTGTTATAAACCATGGATGGGTGGTTAAAATACAAACCATGATTAGATCAGTCTATTATAAACCTATAATTAATTGGGAGAAGAAGGATATCTCATTAGATAATAATTATTTGAATGGGGAATGAACCTAATGTAGTAAGAGACATTATCCAATAAGATAGTATTGGGAGTGAACCTCAACTATTGAAATGATGGAATGGGGTGTGAACCAAAAACAAATCCACTATATATTAAATAGATGTGACTGGGTACTAGGTAAATTATTTAAAATACATAATTGTATGCCGTAAATATATTCCATATGATTAAGTTATGTTCTCGTGGATCATGAATGGTTATTTATGATTTTAAAATATTATGGCGTTTGGATTTTGATTGTTAAAAATTCATTACAAGATTAATGATTATAATATTTTAATTTAATGTTAATATCATGTTCTCATACCCTTATTATTATCTTATGCACACGTATTATCAATTATTGATAACTCTTTTGTTTAACCTTTATGAGAATCGAACATCACTTTTTTTATGTTTTCTTTCACTAGGTTATAGAGAATGGTTTAAAGAATGTTATGCCTCTGAAGGGTTCTACGTGGGAATAAATTAATTGGAAATTATTATGACCATTTATATACTAGTTGATATTATATCCAAGATTCCAACGATTCTCTGCATTGGTAGTTTTATCATAGATCGTATTGTTATGTAAAAAAATTATATATATATATGTTTTAGTATCTTTCAGTGAATATTTTGGGATTTTATATATACACATCATATTCATGTCATATAATATGAATGGTTTTATAACATGCATTTTTATATTATAATTTTAGTTCCTATAAAAAATATGTCTTCAATAATGTAAAATAGTGATCAATTAAAATTTGGATGATAGTTTTTTGGTGAAATTTTATAATGAGAAATATGAAAGTGAAATAGAAAATAATTTGAGAAGGATGTTAAAGTGGATCATGATGTTTATCTAGATCATAAGGATTTATTAAGAAGAAGAAGTTTGGTTGAATTTTGAAGGAGTATTCAATGTATGTAAACTAATTCATAACTTCAATCCCATAATTTTATAATCTTTTAGATGATCTAGTTGAATCAAAATAAAATACAAGAAAATTTATTTATTTAAAGATAAATATTTAAGATTAATACATGTAAATAAATGACATTATTATAATATTAATTATCAGGGAAATAGGATTTCATTGTTGATTGAAGAGGTGGTTAAATTAATGGTTTTTTTTACACTGAATTAAAATGTTGATGCCTAGAGACGAAACTCAGGGTTGTGTAATTCTTTTATTATGATGAAAATAACATATATAACAGAGTTTTACTTTGTTTTTTATAAGTTTTTTAATTAACATATGTCTATTAAAATGAATACTATTATAAATGAATTTTATGAAAAAATGTCCAAAACCAAGAAGGATTAACCATTGGATAAAGGAGTGAATAAATGTAATAGATACCTCTCACCTAGGTAGTGTTCCTAAAAACTCAAATCATACTTAGAGGTGGTAATCATGTGGAGTGAAGGTGTCAATGTATTTCTCATATTGAGGTTTTAATTATATAGATATATTTTAATGATTCTTAATTATTATGATGATTTATAGAATTATTTTCAAAGATAAGCACATAGAATTCGATAAAGGAAAATGAGAAAAAAATTTATATATTAATGGATAAATTATTTCTATATTTATTTTCTTAATTATTCTAAATTTGATTAAACTTATTGATTTTATGACATGTATTAACTAAAATAAATCTATTTTTGGCTAAAATTAATTTTAAAGGATACTAATTACCATAATTACATTAGGAAAAAAATTCTCCCAATTGAAAAAAGAGGATTATATTAGTACATGTTTTGAAAAAAAATTAATGATACTCACACTTTTCTCAACATAACATGACATGTCATATAAGGAAAATAAAAATTACTAGAAGTACCTCTTAGTTGATATTATTCTCAAGGAAAAAATTAATTGTAGAATATTAATTTTTGATAGTGGGTGTATATCATATATAAATAAGAATATGAGTATTTCATTGAATGTGAAGGGATGGGTTGATATAATGATTTATTTTAGAAATTATTGATATTTTAAGATAATGATAAAGAGTACAAACAAGAATAATTGCGGTGACTTAAAAGTCTAAAAATATTATATATTTGTGGACTTCAATATTACCTACTGATTATAAGAAAACCATATTACATGGGACCCAAATATACATTTTATTAGAAAGGTTTCCAAATAAAGGGGAAGATACAAATTTATTTATGAAAATATGGAGTTAGAATATAAATCATTATCATGTGGAAAACAATTACAACACTTATTTTTTCATAAAAGGTTAAGATAAATTTTTTGTAATGATATTCATTGGCCACATTAATCAAAATAGTTTGTAAAAATCAAATTAATATTAAGGAACCATAAGAATTTTTTTATCTAAAATGTGATTCAATGGAGTGTGGTACTTGTATGTAATGGACTATGGGGAAAATTTTTATATGAGAAATTAAAAATGGTCTATATTTCATTATAAGTTGTTTCAAAAACATTTAATGTTATATTATAGATTTATTAACAACAGGATAAATGTATTTTATCATGATTGTGGATGAAAATTGTAGAATTAATTTTTTTTAATTTTCCTCTACCAAAAAGGATGATACATTTAGTAATGAAAAGAAAAAAGAAATGAAAGTATGAATAGGTTGATTTTATTACAATAAATTTCATAATGTGACTTCAAATGAATCAATAGAGTATCCAACCATGTTAGATCCACACAAACTATTTTTTTGCAATCCTATCTACCATCATGTTTTCCTCCCAAAAGACAATTTTGATAATTAAATTTAGTCTCATGAGGTAAACCCTATATTACATCCATCGAGCCATGACTCTCTAAGAAATATGTAGTGTACAATTAAAGATATCAAAGATGATATTAATGAAATCACATTCCATACATAAATTATTCCAACATATTTTTGAAAAAGAAACATCATTAATGACTCCTTGTATGTCGACTTAAAGTGATGTCTCCTCTTTATATGATCCAGAGACACACAATTTCATTTCATAATTATGATCAAAAAAGATTTTTTAACCCCATAAGGGTCTTGGATTCCACAAAAATTCCTCATATGAGTTAATTTTAATCCGAATATGTAGATAAGGTTTATAAAAGATCATATAACATTGCCCAACAAGGATTTTAAACCCCATATATTTTCAATCTCCTCAAGAACACAAAATCATGTACATTTTAATCATAGAAATACTTTGCCGCAACATTTCAATCCCTAGATGAAAATAAAATCCTCATTTTCCCTAACAATGGATAGAAATTCATTCTAATATAGAGCAATAAAATGCATCTGAACTAGAGGATATATAAAATTTTAACCACTTCCACCAAAATTTTTTAGAGTTATGAATAAAGGATTAAGCTAGTGATGTGATGAAAAAATGATAGCAAACAACTCATGATCGGTCCATGTATTCTAAACATATCAAATATCTCTTAAAAATTTACAAGTGAGTCACATTGTTGATGAATATATTATTTAAATAATAACTATGTTGATTTTATAAAGAACACATGGAATAATGAGAGACACAAAAAATTGTAAACAACTATCAGTAGGTAATTTGTTTTGTGGAAGTTTCCAGATAAGAGTAAGAAGAGAAGGATTGGTCAAGGAATATTGATATATTTGATCCCATTGATGTCAATATTTAAGTTAGTGTTAACATTCTGATAAGATAATTTTGTACTCAGACTACCATTCTTGGATGGCTCTCAAACCAAAATATCAGGGAACGGTGAAAACGTTTATCCATTTATATTGTTGTTAACGGTGTCATGTAGATGATGTTGAGAGTTTTATAAGAATTATATGATGGATATAATCAAAATAATATTAAATAGGTTATATGTTTTCAATGATAGAATATCTAGCCCAATTATCAATCATGAATTTGGGGAAAGAGCTCCAATTAGCAATATATATTGAACATGGCATGATTCTATAATAATAAGTCTTAATATCTATCCAAATGGATGAATCCATGTAGGTTCCATTCTTATACTTCAAACAATCCTATAATCTAGATCTATGAAATCCCAATGTAGCTGAATTATTAATAATGAGGCTCCATGTGAATTGGTATTGATGATATTTATTGAAATATCTGATGTTCTGGATTCCCATTCCCCCATTGGATAAATATTTTTCAATAGTTTTTCAAACAGAGAGTGACCATCATCCCATACCCCCATATAATTATGCTTTTGTAAACCAGTATGTGAGTGATAAAATATATCAAATGTTATCAAAGATATGATTAGACTTAAATATCATTCAGATTAAAAAATGGATTTAGAAATAAGAATATAATACACATTTATTGTGGTAATGAAATAAATGTACA
The DNA here is from genome assembly GCA_963277665.1 of Viscum album. NCBI lineage: Eukaryota > Viridiplantae > Streptophyta > Magnoliopsida > Santalales > Viscaceae > Viscum > Viscum album. The sequence goes on from OY728137.1 coordinate 1,791,681,057, forward strand.
AACATAAAATGAAATATGAAGTATCATTAGTAATAACACAATGAAAAAAAAATGAGTGATTAGAATAAAAAACACACATTTTAAAAAATAGATAAAATAAAAAACATTGAGTGTGTTATGTTGTAAAATTAAATAAAATTGGTGGTGTATGTATTTTTACACAATAAATATAGGTCTTTTTATTCTAAAAGAAAAGAGAACGCCATATGAGAGGTGGCAAATAATGTGGGCCACTATAAATGATTTATAGAGATTGAAAAAAATGATTTAATTGAGAGAAGGAATATATCTAAGATAAATATGGTGATTCATCAGATAAAGGAGTAATTTATGGTTATCTAATAAATATAAATTCTTATATATGTTTTTAAAATAATCTTGGAAAGATACATGAAAGAAATAATATCAATGTAATTAAAGAAAAAGTTGAAATCAAATATATATTTTCATACATAGAATTAAATTTTTATTAATAAATTGAACATAAATAAAATATGGACGATTTTAAACATCAATTAATAATGATGATTATGCATATAAATCAAAAAATTAAATAGGTGATGAAGTGAGTTAGTGACTAAACAAAACGATGAAGAGGTGAGTTATAATCAAGTAGTAAAATATCATCAAATAAATCATTTCTATATCCCATACTCAATAAGATAGAAGACTGGATGACACAACTCTTTTATCAAAGTTAGCATCGTAATTATTTGAATAATGAGAAAAGGTGGGATTATAGGCTAACTTGAATAAACTAGAGTAATTTAAAATAGAACATAAATTAACATGGATTCTTCTAGTGAGATTAATAGATCACAACATCATTGTAATGAAAATGGTCATTAAGAAAAAAATATAAGGAATATGGGAATGTTATCTATAATAATACTTTGTTGGTATGTAAGGTATACTCTCAAATTTAATACATAGATGTTATATAATTATTTACACTAAAGGATAAACTTGAGTCGATATCACTATTATTTGTATTTTTTATTCAAATAGTCTTTAAATTTTGTGAAATTAAATTAAATATATTATTCTTCAAAACCATTATTTTAGAATACATATATATCTACAAATTTATGGGATTTAAACATATAAATTAAGAAGATTGGGGGTATCATTTGATGCGAGAACCACACACTAGGTATTATTATTTAATTTCATATTTTATGAACATATAATTTAGGAGAACTGTTTTTGATCAAAATCAATATGTGAATTTTTCAAGGAAATATATTTTTATATTACTCGTCATTGTTGATAATATCATATTTAATAAAATAACTATGGAATCGGTAAATTATTTTAAGATATTGAAGTGGTTGGAGATTGGTAAGTGAACTATAGGTGAATTCACATTGTTTCTTGGGATACAAATTAATAAAAAATTTGAGTATAACTTTAGTTATAAGTTATGGTATGTAATATAGTTTCTAATAATGGTTATTATGAATGATTGAAAGATTATTTAAGCCAACATATTATCTGACTGGAAAATGAAAAATTATAGAGATTGAATGGATATAGATTGAACATCATATTTGGTTGTTATTTGAAGTTTTATTTTTCATACATTATCATGGATGAGATTTTTTAATATAATGTTATTAGAAGCATGTTTAAAAGAAATCATAAATCAAAACATCACACTAATGTAATATTATTCTTGAATCATGTTCTCAGAACCAAAAATTATCCATGGGTCTTTAGTGTATGAAGTAATTATGAACTGAGGGTTAATTTCTTTACAAATTAGAATAATGACAACACCAAAATAAGATATAAATCTATATTTGTAATAATTTTTGGAACTAATTGTGTTCAGAAAACTAGTATGAAGAAATAAAAATTCTAAATAGAATAAATGAAGTGTATTATATTTCCATATTGATAGTAATTACATATTTTTTTGGACAAATCAATAATTGGCGGGGTTTTTCAATAGAAGTATTCAAATGGTTATATATTGTAAAAAATTTATTATGTTGGGAATAAATAAAACACAAATATATTTATATTTGATGGATAATTAAATAAAGTAAAAATCTATCAAATAAAAGATGGAACAAGGAGTTTTAATGGTGTATCACATTGGAACTGTTGAATAAATGTTGAATATTTATACAAAATTATTCTCCACAATAAAATCCAAGAAACATTAATATAATATTGATGTTTAAACACATTATGAATATTTAAGAGGTTTAGTATAACCCCTAAAATCCAATGAATTTATTTTTCAACATCATTAAAAATTAATTATAGTTCAATTCCCTTTGTTTTTATTATTAAATGGAGAGTTATATATAAAGTAATAAGGAAAATTGAAAATTTATATTTTAGATGTTAGCAAGTGGTGATAGTGCCCATGAATGGTGAATGAATTTACCCTTTAGGGGAATTTTATAGTGCAATATAAAATGTTTTATTTGATCCATGGGGAATAACATTAAATGATAATGAAGGGGGTCACATTAAATCTAGTGGTTAAGTAGGGATGTAATTTCAAGATATGTATATAAGTCACTCTTGAAAACTTTTTTTATAAGTAATGAATGGATAACATAGATTCATAGTGATAGTTGAGATTTTATATTGCAATTTAGTTTTTCGGATCATTTCGAATCTATAATTTCACATAAAATTTCCAAAAAACCTAGCGGGATAGAATTTTGGAACATATGTTATTCGTGAATAATTTAATGGAATCAAGGTTGATCAGGATTATTTGGTAGATGAATCATTGATAATGTTGATTAGGTATATTGTTAATTATTTTAAATTAATGTTTAATAATGTAATATCACATGTTTTTGGTTTAATGGAATATTGATAAATTTAGTGATGTGTCAATATGTTTTTATTTATGAGGGGAAATCCAAATCATAGTAAAGTACACCACATTGTAGTTATCAAAAAATTATCATGGTTCGTATGTGTTTAAAATTTATGGTCATATTTATTTATTTAATGAGGGAGAGAAGGTGTTAAAGTAAACCAATTGGAAAAATATTTCATGGTTCATTAAACAATGTCATTGTTTATAAATTAACATTAAGGTGTAAAAAATAATATCAAATGTTTCTTATAAAATCCCAAGAGGCCATAGGATGTCAAAACCATGTCATACTTTATATCTATATATAATGTAATAATTGGATTAATCAATTTCTATGTCAGAAATATGATTATTGTCTATATGTAGTATTATTAATTTTTTAGAGATGGTGAAACCATGCAGTGGTGGTGGTCATGGTGATGAATTTTGCATTCTTTAGTTCCATAAGGAAATCTATTATGAATAAAATATGTTATTTTTAGATAATTGTTTTTTTTAATATGGGAAATTGATCCTAGAGGATTTAATAGGGGTAATAAATTTCTAGTGGAGTATTTCTATGATCTAACATAATTATCTAGGACTAGACCATGATATAGTGTATTAATCACCATATCATAGTATTCTTTGGATTTATATATTCCAAAGAAAAAATATACATAATTTTAAGGGTGGTATATATATGATAACCAGGGTTTTTGATTTCAAATAATTGACTAACAAACCACGTATTGTAGGATATGGAAACACAATTTTTTTACTTTTAGACATTTTTTAGATTTGGTAATCTGGGAAATTAATGAAGTATATGATCTATTATTGGACCATTCAATTGACCTTGATGTATGTTTTTGAAAACCAATTAATTAGATACCTATGGTATATAAATAGGTATAATCTTAGAATCATACATTAAAGAGAATAATTTGTCTTTAGATAATCATTTATGAAAAATAAGTTTGAAAAAAATACCAAGATACTCACATTATATACTCCCTTAGGTTGGGTTATCATATGGTTATAATAATTATCATACTCTAAAATTTCATTTTTTTGTTATCATATGATGATTATTTTTTTATCTAATTTATTAAAGTATATTTTTTTGAAAATTGGAAAAAAATAGATTATAACATACATACATATTTAATCATATAGATGATATATAAATGGTACAATTAAAAAGTTTAATATGTGAATTGGATGATATGAAAAAAATAATAGGAAAAAAATTATCATCCATACATTACATATTTGAATATAATACCTAGGTTGAAGTTAACATAAATAATTATGGTACATCTACGTTACTCATTTTAGGCATTGATCTATAGTTATTCCCTAATAAATTTATATGAGTAGATTAAATAGGAAAAATATTTTAAGAAACATAATATCACATATAATAGGTATGAACAAAGTCATGTCATCTTCATTGTTCAAATGGGTGATATTTCCCATAGAACTGTTCCATCTCCAATGACTATAGTACCCAATTTTAGGATCATTTACACTATTTAATGTCCTAAGAAGAGATAATTTATAAAGGGTTCATCGAGGATAATCAATTGATAAAAATAATATCATCATATAGAAATATAAAACTCATTTATCTAAATGAAAATGGTATTAATACTTAGTAATATTTCATTAGAGAAAATTATCAATTATTAAAATCTTTCATTTCATACTCATAATCTCGGTAGCATTATCTACCAGTTTTTTCAAAATTCACTTTTAAGCAACACAATAAGGCTTTCTTTTACTCCCTCCATCACAAAAAATATCTTCTAATAATAGAAAATTCATGAGCCACTTGCCTTTAATTATGTATATATTTTAATAAAATATGTTTCTCAGATAGAGATATTACGATAAATCTTCTTATTGAAGAAGACACAGTGATAATAAATTTACTATACATTTATATGAAAATATGAATTTGTTTTTCAATAAATATTATTTATAATTGTTTGAAAGATCATATTACAACATTAGTAAAAAAATATGTTTCATGGATATGAATTATGTATATATAAATAATAAGAAACACTAAATATTCTTATCCAAGAACCCTTTAAAAATTTCCATGTCCACTCAAATTTAACATAGATTTAATTTTATATGATTTTTATATTTCCATTTCCCCCTCTCCATAAAATATATACATAATTTTTATGTGTATTATCGAGTTTATAGAGTGTTCTTGTAGAAGTTACTCATCATCCTATGGATTTTATAATAAAAATTTTAATTTATATTGATTAATCTTAATTACAATATATATATAAAATAAAAACTACAATATAAAGAGAATCTTTAGTTATTTTAGATGACTCATTTACTCCATATTTTTCATCCCTATGAAAAAAATAATTTGATTCTCTATAGCTGAAAATATTGAACCTTAAAAAATTAATCCTCATACATAGTTTTTATAGCATTCATTTACTAATTAATTTATGGTTATTTAACAAAGGTTGTTTTATTATAGCTTGTGTTTTTTAACTCCCCCATTCCACTCTTTAGGTTTTCCTTATTACAAATACTATCCATTTTGGTACAACAATTGGAATCAAATAAAACTGGTAAAATATTATATTTTTTCATCTCCAACTATCTAAAATTTAATGATCCATTCTAGAACCAATATTTGTATTTTTATGTATCATACTATATTTTTTCCCTTTTTACGATCATGTTTTTATGGAACATATTTAAAAAACTAGAGTGGTTGAAGAAAATCAACTTCAATCCCTATTATTCTTGGAAATTTGGTTATCATTCCCTGACCATATTACTTTACCATGAAGGTGATAAATTTTAATACTTATGGGAACAACATAAATTTTTATCACAATATTTATTTTTTATAACACTCATTTTTAAGGATTAAGTACTGAAGGAAAAAATATATTTTATCATTTTTAATGGTCCTGAAACCTATAAATTTCTTATTATAACCTTTATAAAGGAGATAAAAAATATTTACATTACTTACAATGATGAACACAAATAAAAAAATCCATTAATCATTCAAATTATTATCCTTAGAATTAAAATATCTCCATAATCTAAATATTTAACAATAAAAGATGTTAAAAATTATATGATACGAATAAAGGAAACTTTTTTAGAACTTATAATAATGTAATATGTAATAAAAATGTTTATAATTGATATTTTTCTGTCAACACATCATTACTAGGATTTAGGGAAGAAAAAAAATTAAAAACAGTGATCTACCAATTGATTTAAAATGCTGGGTTATCCTATCAAATCATCACTTATTGATTAAAATAACTTATTAAATATATGTCATTATAATATATAAACCCATAAAAAGTGATTAAAATCTACACAGAATATATTAGTACTAGATATTTTGAATATATATTCAAACTGGAGTAACGTATATATGATTTATCACCTGATGATGAATACTGAGATTAATATTTTTATATCATAAATATATATATACTCATAATATTAGGATATAACTTGATAACATAATGAAAATAAATATTTAGTTATTGAATAAATTTATGTCCTTATATAAGAAAATAAAGGTTTAATTAGATGATGTATAGTACTCAATTCTTCGAATATCATCTACCGATCAACCATAAACTTCATAAAATCTTGATTTGTTTAAAAAAATTACAAGAAATCTAAAAAAACATTTATAATAAAACCAAAGGATATTTTATAATATAAAAAATTAATAATTAGAAGAAATATCTTCTACATTTATATATATAAGAGAACATTTATAAAATCAAAAATCAATTTAGAAACATTCATTGATCAGATGTGGGTTAAAATTTTAAAGGGATAATGAAATGAATTTATATTTAAAATTATTTATTAGTATCATAAAATGATTAATGGTATGTGAATATTTCTATATTTTTAGACATATTACTATGAAAATTTTGATAAAAAAAATAATCTCTTCAGTGACTAAGATAATTAAAATAAAAAAAACTAGAGAAATATAAATGTATTTTGAAATTCATGTAATAAAAGAAAATATACATTAAAAACTAAATATAAACAAAAAAATTATAAATTACATGGTATGATATTTAAATCTATTATTCATTGCACTATAAGAGAATATTTCAGATAAATGAGTACATATATACCGGAAGAATTAGTGAATAAATACTAATGGGTATAGATCAAACCTAATAATGTAATTTTAGTTTAGATTGTATTTAAATTTGAATCTATTAGGTTACATCATGAAACTTTAATGTATTATATATTTATTTATTAGGAATAATGTTTAGATATTTTCATGAATTTAATCTTGAAGTGACTATTTATTTTTATAATTCTAGTGGTGTCAGTTGAATTTAATGGTTAGATCATGGATGTTGTTTCATTACACAATTCATTAATTAATTATATTACATATACTATCTTAACATTGTTAACATATAAATAATTTTTCCTTCATCTCACAAACTCACATTATTATATATCATAAATTTTTAATTGTTTTATAATTTTTCAATATTTAGACTTTGAAAAAATATCTCACTTTAGATTTTCCCTATACTAAAATTACATTTAATTTTATTCATAATTTCATAATACATATTTTTTTATATAATTAAAAAAAATCGAAATGAATTTTAGAATTTTTAGATTTGGAGTTTTTCTAAACTCTATAGAGCATTTTTATCATCATGATAAAAAAAGTAATTCAGGATTTTGTTTTTCTTCATTATTTGAATAATATGGTCAGAAAATAAGTGGGATGATATTCATCCAATTTTAATATGTAATCCTTTTTTCATTTCCAGGGATAAAAGTCTCTTAAAAATTTGTATGTATAATGAGTTAAAATATTATAATAGGATTACATATGATAATAGTAAAAAAAGATTCATTTTATTTGTTTATTATTAGTTTTCATGAATGTTTATATGCAAATACACATTCTTTATAATCTTCCAGTATCAATATATTGAAAAATATATATCTTCCCAAAATTAGATTACATATTTATTTATGTTCTTTATACTAATTTTATTTGAATCATTGGTAAATATGATAGAATAATTTCAAAAACATTATGAATAAAACATAATCACTTATATGAATCAAATAACTTACCTAGTAAAATATATATCCAAATAAATTTGCCTTAACAGAAATCCAAATGAAAAAATAAAATATACCACTACTGTAATTCAAATTTTTTAAAGGTTACCCTATATAATATTATAAATCGGTTGTTATTTAACTAGAATTTTATCAATATTGATTAATTTTTTTTTAAAATTTTAATCACTTATCAAGATGGTAAATTCAATTTGAAATTACATTTTCATAATTTTTTAAATTTAATAAAATTATTTTTTAAAATATTTCAAGGAGGGAGGTTTTTTAAAATTTATATAATAAAATCCTATCATACTTGTTACATAGTTAATAATAACATAAGGTGATGTTATCTATTTTAACAATTTTTTATCAAAATCCATAATTAATTAATTATTTAAATTTATAACATTCATTCATTAGAAAAAAAATTATTTTTCTAGTTCAAAAAATCTTCTATACCCATCCATTATAAGTAATGTATGTTTATAAATGGGTTGGAAAATGAATTTATTTATTAAGTATAGGATTCATGTTTTTTATATCTTTTAATTTCATTATTTTTTAACCCCAAAATTTGAAGAACATTATGTCAAAACCATGAGTCATAATAATGTTGAATATTATTAGTTGAAACCTAAATTTATCACAAAAAAGTAAAATATAGTAATGTTTGTAAAATATTCTAAGAGGGAATATATAATTACAATAATAAATCTATTTAGAGTTACACTCTAATTTACCTTTCAGGACGATATGAAATAGTGAAACAACTATATTTATTCTTGAAAAAAACCCCCACCAAAGAAGTTATTTTAAAAAAGTATGATGTAAGTAATGAATCCACAAATACAAGATAAAAAAGAAAAATGTACATGAATGAAACCCTGTCATAAAAAATGGTAATATGTGAGATAATTACAACAGAATCTACTATAGGTCCAATTCATATATTTCATACTGATCTAATTTTTCACACTATATAAAACCTAAAGTGATCTCATTTTTAAAAGGTTATAATATAGAATCAATTTAGTTCCATGTAGTCATCTAAGAGTGGTGGAGAGATAATTATTATTTAAACCTAGCTTTTTTATCTTCTTTAACCTTCTTTAATGACAATGTCTCACTATTTAGATATTTTATTTTATTTCCTCAAACCCTTTTTCACTATTTATCTATGTTTTGTATTAAATTAAGGTTAAAAAATGGCCCATAATGTACTTTTACCGTCTCATAGTTCATTATTCATAAAGAAGAATAATTGGTTATAAGGCCTCATATTCCACTGATATACTAATAAAATGTGTATCGAGTGTATATAATATTCTGTATATAATTTATTTGATGATTTTTGGAGAATTAAATCCTCAAAATACATTTATCATAAATACGGAATTATCTATATTGAGTATTATATAAATTTGGTCAAAAGTTCCTTGAATTACAATAGGTTAAAAGTAAACATGTTTCTAGGATATAAATTTATTTTAAATAAAAAATAGATAATACAGTGATTACTTATTACAATTATTTCTATGTATGAAGTATTCAGTCAAAATAATCTGGAGTTTCATTCAATATTTATAGTCTCTGCAAATTTTTTAAAATTTTAATATTTTTAATTAATGGAATATACTAAAATAAAATAAATAGAATTTTGTTTCATGAAATATATTTATTCTGTACTATTTTCACTACCAATTCCTAAACTATAATTTTTTAACTTATTTTAATATAAACATATTCTTTTTTATATATAAGTTATAATATATTTGGTATATTTATTTATGATTTAAAATTTATGTGTAGTGGCTTTCAAATATTTTATATCTCAATTCACCATAACTGGGATGTTTTCATAACTAGAGCTACTTTCTATTCATGGAAGCCCCCCTCCATAAAGTAATTGTAGAAAATCATTATAGGAATCAAATTGAAAAATTATTTTTATCAAATTTAAATGTGATTGATATCCACTTCCGATTTATTGGTTATGTCTCTGTCAAAAAATTTAATTATTTAAACATTGTCTATAATGGATTTCCATATTTTTTCTTAATAATATCTTCTCCATGAAAAGACTAAAAATTACTGAATCATAATGGTCATTACCACATAAAAATAAATTATAATTTGTTTTATCTAATTATAGATTGTTACACCCCCATTCATTAAATAATTCCTTCCTTTAAATTTTTTTACTATAGTTTACTATTTTTTCATTTCATGGATATAAATTTTCATACAACCCTATTTATATTTCTTATAAATATTATATGTGACGCTTTTTATTCATAATACCCTTCAATTACATATTCATAATCATATAACCCTAGTAGGTTTTATGGTAAAATTAAATAAGGAAGTGATATATTTTTCAAAACACCACTTTAAAGGAAAAAAATTTAAATTAGTGTCTATAAGTTGATCATTAATTTTAATCAGGTGTCTTACCAGCACACAATATAGTTCTTCCTTTTAAGTTAGATAGTCTTATCTAGTATCCTCTTTACTTATTTACTAGATACATATAACTATGATTTGGTTCTGTAGTGCCAAATTGTATATTCCTTATACAATACTTTCAATATCATCATCAAAACATAGATAATTCTATTGTGTAATTATATACCATATCCAGATAATATTTCTCTTGGGATTATAAATCTGTAAAGAATAATAGAACCCAAAAATTCTCCAATAATAATAGAATCATGAGTACATATTGATTTTTATTCAAACTAAAAAGAAACCCAATAATATTAAAATATTATATTACTAAATATAATATAAATAGGATAATTCCTCATAATATATATTTCCCATGTATCAATGAATTCATAGAAATTTAGTTGTTTTTATATTATTTCTTGTCTTCGAGAAATAATACTATTTATTTGAAGTCAATTGGTAATTTAACTAAACTCATTGGATTTCATACAAAAAATATATCCAATAAAATACAAACTATAACACCATTGTAGATTTCCATTATGGATGGAGGAAAAATTCATACACCAAAGTCTATAAATTTTTCAAAACTAATTAAATTGTATCTTTTATTAAAACATTCTTAATTACATTTTCATTAAAAATATTTTAGGGATATATTTCATCTCACACATTATATTTTTTGAATTATTTGTAAGTTTAAATGTTTATTTCTATGAAAATGGGAATGAATTTTGATGATTATATGGTATTACCCTTAATTTTTTACCCAAATATATTTTTAGACACTAAATATATTTTACCCATTAATTATCCAATTAAGGGAACGTTTTTTGAATGTTATACCATTGTTTAATGATTCAATATTATTTTATGGTAAGATATTGAGTGATTTACTCCACTTTTAAATTTTATATCTACATAAAATTCCAAAAATAATATTAATGATCTCACTAGTTTGGTCATTAAATCAAAATTTATCAATAATAACATAAATAATATATAATCAAAATAGGAAATTATAATAGATACAAACATTGAAGAATAATATTTTCCAAATGTAAACATAATAGCTAAAACTCATTCTTTATACTGTCTTAATTGATTTGTGTGGGATCCCTAACTACTAATGATAGGTAATAACATTTTATTCTTATTATTAGATCTATAATAGAACAAATTCAAGAATACATTAAAAATATTAAGGTATTTTATTTTTATCAAACATGATTTTGAGATTCATTGGTGGACGTTTTAGTTGAAGATGAAGTGTTTTTACCAAATTTGAGAATTCCAAAAATTGAAATAATAGTCTCAATAATGACTTTGAGTGTTATACAACTTTTTTTGTAACAAATTATAAATTTCTTTGAATTTAATAAGATATATCATTGATCCAAACCAGAAAAATTACTACATCCTAGAGTTTTTATTTTATAATTCGAGGTTTTAATTTATAATTCAAGGATAATGGATTCTCATTAACCAAGATCCATTATTCTCTCAATACCTATGGATTATATGGTTTCTACCTAAAATATATTAGGGTTTTATCACTATTATTCTTATGTGATATTTTATTTATCCCATTATATCATTCCCCTCACTTGTCTTTGTTATCTATATTTTTTCCTATGACAACTGCAATAGATACCGTCCTATTTTTCTCATTTCATCTTCCCCATTATTCTAGAACCCATATTGGCCATGTTTTATAGTCACTATTGTTAAATTTAATAGTGATATTGGAGCATGGGTTTATATGATTTGGTCAATCTAATTCTTGTTTTCCCATATTTTGATTTTTGTGTGGCTCATCACCATTTGTTTCTTCCTTTTCTCCTCCTCTATCATAGTTTTTTCAACCTCCATACTATAACTCGTACTTATCTAGTGTTTTTGGTATATTGGTATATTTTTATTGTGAATTTTTTGCATTTATAGTCCATTAATTTTTAAATTTTAATGTTTTTATTATATTTCACTATTTTAGTTGGTTGGATTTTTTTATTATCTTCTTTATGGTTTCTTGGTTTCTTCATTAATTTTTCCTCAGTGATTTTGGATGGCCTTATATTGATGTTTATATTGTTAGATTATATTGGTTTAAGTAATATGGTATTGTTAAAATAGATTATATTATTTAAGAGTGGATTTTGGATTTTTCTTATTAGTATCACGGTGGTTTTGAAAAAATGAATTATTAAATAGAGTCACTTGGTTTTAACATGGTATGGTAACATTATGTTGGTGTTCCTCATGATGTTTCTTTATTTCATTCTGTAGTTTATCCTATTGTAGATTATAATCAATTTAATATGGTTCCTTATTATAGGTGGATAGAGATGGAATCTGTGGTTCTCATAGAAGTAGTGATATATTGAATGGTTATACTAGACATTAGTGATGGTGACTTTAGGAGGTTTGACCTTATTTTTCATGTGATTTGTAATTCTCAAGGAACAACTTCATATCATCCTCAAATATATCATAATTTTAAAATATTGAAATTTGACATTCATCATGGATATAGTAGTTTTTTGTATTGAATTTCTTTGTATTATGTGTGTTAGGTTGTATCCAGTAACCAATAACTTGTATTGTGAATTTTATTAAATTAAAGAATGTTCTTAGAGTAACCGAGAGTTCAAACATAATGAGATAGGCATCATAGTTTAAGATATAATCCAATATTTTTATGATATAATTTATACATCATAAGACATGACTAAGGAATTATATGATAAAATAGTGACTTCCTATATCAAAACTGATACATCATATAATAAAAATTTGGTATCCAAAGATAAGACTGATTATTTATAATATAAAATTGATTCTTAATAATATATACCTAAGAAATCATAATACATTTGTTGTGACTACATAAGATAGATATAACATTATATCATACACTATATCTTAGGAAGTTGACTTTTATTAAGAAATGGAAATGGAATAATTCTCCTTTTAATCACACAAGGGTAACTTCCCCTTATGAATATATAGAATTATATTTAGACTATAGTGGTATGAATAATATTTCTATAATTTAAATTTGGTGATTCCAATGATTCAATTTATTGCTTAAAATATGATAAAATTGATTGGGGTTTAAATATATTTTTGAGTGAATAAACCTCAGACTATAAAACCAAATATCAAATCAAAATTAATGTATAAGAACATAAATATATCTAAAATGAAAAAATATCAATATAAATTATTTAGGGTATCGAATGTGATAGTTTTATGTTGACTCTAAATTTATGAGATCACTTACAAATATATTTTTTAGTGATTCTAGATAATTTTTTGAGATAATGAATTAGATTAATTCCTTGAAATACTCAAACTAATATTTTTTTGATCAATCAAATAGTGATTCCGGTTTTTGCATTCCTAGAAGGTTTATTTATCATCTTAATTATCAATAGGGTATTTTTGGGATGTTATTAAATGTATATTTATAAAATATACCTAATGTTAATGGGATACTAACCCACATGATCAGTTATTGGAGGAATTATATAGAGGAATGTGATGTACAAAACCGTGACTATGATATTCATATTTGTGGGAATGGAGGATTACAAAAACCCACATATTTAATAAAAATTATTTCATGATTTATTATATAAATATACTCTTAGTATAATTAAAGAAAATTGGTATTCCTAGTATAATTTGGTAATTAGATACATAGAACAATAAAATTAAATGACAATATAATTAATTATTTAAAAAAGTAAGAAAAATTCCCTTATATTCCTCTGATATTCTAATATTGCATTAGATAACCTCGGGAAATACATAAGAAAGGGCTGATATGTGAATAATAGTAAGGGAATAATGAAATAATAACAAGATGAAAGTAATACATGTGAATCAATAGGTATATCATGGTGATATAAATGAGGTGATAATCATAAACAAGAACACTAATTAATGATATAAGATGGTAAGATAAATAATGCAATGAAATGCTCCAACAACATATAACATGACATAGCAAGCAGAAGTCTAGGATAAAAAATTAGACATCATAACATAATATACCGAGGTTAACCTCCCATGAATCATAATGGTGTCTCATGGCATAAAAACATCATTTATTCCATTTGTAGGATATCTAATTGTGAGACCACATGTCGTATTCATATCATGTATATAAATTTTTGTTCTACATAGATCATAAAAAACAAGGGATTGTTTCATCACTTTTAATCCAAAAAATAAATTTAATGGGTCACATACATGGATGTACCCAATAAATTAATGTTAGGTTTATCTTGGTGAAAACTAATGACTGGAAATGGGGATGGGTATTCCCTACCCAATTTTTTGGAAAGGAAACCCAATAGATAATTAGAGAGAATATCTTATGTATATAAAGATTCATGGAACGATTTATTGAGAGTTAATGGTGGTATATCATTACTTGGAAGTGATAATGATATAAATATTGATATGAATTTTTTTTGTAGATGACGAATTGGAAATCATTAGGTATAATATAATTAATTTTATTGAATAGAAAGGATAGAATATTCCCTTTTCTATGGCATAATAAAAATTATGGAATGTTTATAAAGGATGGGATAAATTACCCCTTATTATTGGAAAATCCAATTGATAAAATGGGATATTTATAGATATTTGAAAACATTGTGAATTGAGATTCAATAGGATAAATACAAAGAAGAAGCTTGAATAGGAAAGATGAAGGATAAATATCCCTTACCAAGAGAGGGAACTTCTAAAATTGTCACATCCAGGACACATTTAGCAGGTAAATTTCCATAAACTTCCTTTCATGCTCTGTTTTGTGGGTTTCAAATTCATTTTTGGAGGAAAGGATGAGTTTTCATGATTTGGGCCAAATCATGATCCCATTTCCAAATTAAAAAACCAATTTTGTTTATTTTATAACTATTTTATTTTTTAATATTTTGCACCCCTACCACTTCCTAAACGGCCTCCTCTGGCCTATTAAGACCACCATTACAATTGGGACCCTTTAGAAATCTATAATAATAGGGAATTTGGGTTTTTATTTAAGAAAATGGGCCATCCCGAAAGCCCATTTCCAGTTTAAAAAAATTATTTAATATCTTATTCAATATTAATGATTTTTCGGTGATTTAATGTCTCACTATATCCCACCTAGGTACCCAGGCTTCACCCTATTTTCTCAAATAACTTCATCAATCAACACACACCCTTCTTCATATAAAAACACCACTAATGGTAATATAAAAATAATATTGTATCTTTTCACACTTTATACCACTTAAATCACGCAACAAAACATTTTTATTTTTAACAAAACAACTTCACAAACACTAACAATTATTTACAAACAAAAATTCCCTTAAAACCCCACTTTTAACACCATGTGCATACTCATATTTTCCAAAAATGAATTTTCAACACCCAAAACATTTCTATAAAACCCTTACATGAGTAATAAAATAGATCCAATAAGCATCACAGAGGATAGCCATGTGAAACAACCAATTTAACACCAAATTGGTACTCAAAAATCATTTACTTAACAAACATCACCCAAAACCAATTTCACCGCAACAAGAAAAGGAGAATATCATCAAAAAAATTATTTTCATCTCTACTAAATTTCAGGAAAATAAACTAAATAATTATTGGGTAGGCCTTAATGAACCAATAAAAATTTATATGAAAACTCCCCAATTTCACATAAAATTGGCACTTAAAATTCATTCTCTTTATAATTCCAACTAAAACCAATTTTTTTAGAAACATTCAAATGAAATAAATATGAAAATACCATAAACACATAAATTTATGTCACAAAAATTTCATACACAATGTAATCACCTACCAAAACAATGAAAACCTTTGAATATTTGTGCGAAAATACAATCACACCCCTACCGCACTAAGAGGGATTTAGATTTAGACTTAAAAAATAATAGACCCAGAAAACCAGAATCAATCCCTAGGTTCAAATCAAAACCAGATGGAAATTATAAAAATCAAGACGAATTATAATAAAAGATATCTAAAAGGAAATAAAAACCTATGAAAATGGGGGGAATATTGAATTAGAGCCACTTACTTGAGGATCATGAAGAAATCACCCTAAATACAATAGTAACTGAATTTACAAATAGAAAAAAATGAAAATGTAGTTTTAATAAGTTTGAGAAGATCATTTGAGAGCTGAAATGTGGGAAAATTGTAATAATTGAAAGTGTTATGAAGGAAATAAGGTACCTATTGAAATCTAGACGATTTGAGAAACCCTATGAAGTTATGCCCTAATAGGTGATGCATACGAGCTCTAAAAAGGGGGGAAAGGTAATGGGGGTGCACTTGGGTTTTGTAGACTCGGTTGAGACATGGAATCACTAAAAAAATCGTTAATATTTAATAATATATTAAAAAACGTGTTTTTATTAAAAAAAATAACAAATGGGCTTTTAGGATGGCCTAATTCCCTAAATAAAAACCCAAATTCACAATTATTATGGATACCTAAATAGTAAAAATTCCAATAGTGGAGTAAATAGGTCATGGGGGCCATTTTTAAATAATAATGAGTTCAAAATATTTAAAAAATTAAATATTTACAAAATAAAAAAAATTTGTTTTTAAATATGGAAATTGGATCACGGTTTTTCCCAAATCATGAAAACTCGGCCTTTACTCCAAAAATTCATTAGAAAACCACAAAATAGAGCATGAATGGAAGTTAAATTAAATTTACCATTAAAATAATTTGTGTATGTGATATTTATCCCCACTGTGAAAGACATTTCAAGTTGTCCCAATTCCCATGAAGGTGCACTGCCTCATGTAGGGAATGATTTTCTGGAGGTATTCCCGGATGATTTTTCAGGTTTTCCCATTGAGAAAGATGTACAGTTCTCGATTGAACTGGCACCAAGAACACAACCAATATATCTTCCTTTATATAGTATGTCCCTTACCGAGTAGAGGGAATTAATGATATAGCTAGACAGGTTAGAATCAAAAGGATTCATTCACCCGAGCACCACTCCTTGGGCTACTCCTGTGTTGTTCGCGAAGAAGGATGAAGGATCCCTCTAATTGTTCATTGACTACCAGAATTTGAATAAGGTAAAAATTAAGAACAAATACCCTTTTCCATGTATAGATGGTTTTTTCGATCATTTGAAGGGAGAAAAGTGGTTCTCAAAGATAGACTTTCACTCAGGATACCATCAAATCAGGGTGAGAGAGACAAATATCTCAAACATAGCCTTTCGAATATTGTATAACCACTTTTAGTATTTGTTCATGCCCTTTGGATTGATCAATGCTCCAATGGTAATTATGTCACTCCTGAATAGGTTTTTCCATCAGTATCTCGATTCTATTATAGTAATGTTGGTAGATGACATTCTATTATAATCTAGCTCTGAGAAATAACATGAACAATGCATGTGGATAATTTTCAGCACATTGAGGGATCACCACTTATATAAAAAGTTGTCAATGTTCCCTATCTAGATTAGGGAAGTGAAATTTCAAGGGCATACGATCTCAGAGTAATGATTTTCAGTGGACCCCGAGAAGGTCAATGTGGTCATGTCATGGGAGCAACTAAAGAATGTGTTTAAGATTAGGAGTTTCCTTGGCCTAGCTGGTTATTATAAGTTATTCATTCGGAATTTATCTCAGATTTCTTCATCGATGATTGTGCTCGCCCAGAAATGGGTGAAGATTTTATGGGGCCTAGAATGTCAGACATTCTTTGAGGTTTTGAAGTGGTGGTTGAATACTACCCCCATGCTGATTTTTGTTGATGCTGAGAAAAGGTATGTGGTTTATTGTGATTTTTCAGGTGTGGGTCTTGGGTGCATGGTTATGAAGGATGATAATGTGGTGGTGTATGTCTCTCACCAAATATAACCACATGAAAAGAAATACCTAACCCAAGAATTGGAGTTGGCAACAGTGATTCATGTTTTGAAGACATGACATCAATACCTCTTTCGGGAGAAGATTTTGGTCTACTATGGTCACAAAATCTTGAACTATATCTTCTCATAGAATGACCTTAACTAGAGATCGCATCGTTGGATCTAGTACATGTAAGGGTTCAACATTAACACTATCTATACCCCAGGAAAGGGTAGTGTGGTGGCTGACACCCTGAGCAGAATAGTTCTCGTGCAGGCTTTGAGGAGGTATAGTGATGAGATTTTTTTCTAAGATGCATGTGGAGACTTGGGATCACAATGGAGGTGTGTTCTATGTGAGCATCCAGCTGACTCCTTCTTTAGTGGAGTTGATTCAATAGCTAAAGCCTAATGATAATCTTTTTTAGCAGTCAAGGAAGTTTTTTCATGGTGGGGAGACGTCCTCTGATCAGTCATTCTGTCACGAGGGAATCTTGTGCATCAAGGGCTGCTCAGTAGTGTCATCGTATCGGTGGAAGGTAGTGATGTATGATAGCCACCAGTATCATTGGGATGTCCATATGGGTGCAACCAATATTCATTATGTAGTACGATGATATTTTTGGTGCCTCGGTTTGTGAAGAGACATAGAGGACTTTGTGTTGAGGTGGTACACATGCCAACAGGTGAAAGGAGAGCATCAATGGCACTCCGATTTTCGATAGCCATTACCCATTCCTACCTAGAAGTGGGATGAGGTTTACATGGACTTAGTTTTTGGCATTCCTTGTACACCTTGGGGTAATAATTCCATTTGGGTAGTGATTGATCGTCTGACCAAATCATCCCACTTCATTCCGATCAAAGATATAGTTAAAGTAGATGAGTTGGGTTGTTTGTGTCTTCAAGAGGTAGTGATGATCCATGGTTTTCCATCAGCAGTTGTCTCCGATAGATACCACAAAATCACTTCTTGATTTTGGTAAGTCCTTCGGAAGGCCTTGGGGTCTGAGATTATGATAATCACAACATACCATCCTCAAAAAATGGTCAGAAAGAGTGGGAGAATTAGATTTTGGAGGACATGATCCATGCATGTATCTAGGACCTTGGATTTTCCGTGGATAACCATTTGGTATTGGTTGACTTTTCTTATAATAAGAGTTACCAATCCTTGATTTAAATGGCTCCTTCTGAGGCACTCTATGGTCAGCCTTGGCAGTCCTCCCTATGTTGAGCTGAGGTAGGTGAGACATCACAGCTGGGGCCGAGTTTGGTGCATGAGACATCTTAGAAGGTTTAGTTGATCAGGAAGTTATTTTTGATATCTCATAGATTTCATAAATCATATGTTGACTGTAGGTGTTGAGACCTGGAGTTTTTGGTGGGTGATAGAGTATTCATGAAAGTGGCCCCTCATCTGGTCCACTGTCAATTGGGAAAGCAAGGGAAGCTGGCGCCATGGTATGTCAGATCCTTTGATAACACTAAGAATATTGGGAAGTTGGCACACATATTGTATTTACCTTCTCAGTTGACATCCATCCATGATTACTTATATGTCTCCCTATTGAAGAAATAACACCCGGATCTATCCCACGTGCTAAGTTAAGAAGAACTGTACATAGAACCTGACTTGCAGTATTTTAGTGTCCAGGGAAAATAGTGGGCTCCCAAGAGATGGTTCTTTGAGGGATATCTATTCCACTGGTCCAGGTTCATTGGAAGTACGGTAGTGATACACATGAGACATGGGAACCAAAGTTATGGGTTGAGAAAGAGTACACATTCTTGTTTTCTGATAAAGATTCATGTTGACTTTCCATGGAAAAACCTCTTTCATATTAAGGAGAATAGTAAAATCCATGACTTATTTTAAAGTTATATTTCATTTAAATTCCATTCATGCTCTATTTTGTGGGTTTCGCATGCATTTGTGAATAGAAGGATGTGTTTTCATGATTTGGGCCAAATCGCGAGCCCATTTCCAAATATAGACAACAATTTTGATTATTTGATAACTTATTTTTTTTTAATATTTTTCACCCTTTAAAATCAAAAATGGAATCCCCAACATATTAACACCACCATTTCTATTTTTACCCTTCACGAATCCATAATAATTATGGATTCGGGTTTTTATTTAACGAATTTGGCCAGCCCGAAAGCCAATTTCCAGTTTTTTAAAAAATTTGTTTTTTATATATTATTCAATATTAATGATTTTTTGGTATTTAAAATTCTCACCAGATCCACAATGAACCCAGGAGTTCCCCCATTACCTTTATTTCCCTCTTTGGAGCTTGTATTCATTGCGAATTAGGGCAGAACATAAAATGTTTCTCAAATCGTCCAGATTTGAAGAAGTAATTTATTTCCTTCATAACACTTTCAATTATTACTATTTTTCCTCTATTTATGTTCTAAAATGATATTATTAGACTTATTCAAACTTAATTTCATTTTATATCTATTTTTAAATCCAAATACTAGTGTAGTTGTGGAGATTTTTTAAAGATCCCTTAAATAAGTGGGTCTCCTTCATTCTTCCTCCCATTTGCTTAGGGATTTATTTCCTTTTGTATAGGGTTTATTCCAATTATTATTTATTTTTATAATTTCCAGAAATTGGGGATTCTAACATAGGGTTTTATTATGGTTTTCTTGGTCTATTATCTTTTATTTAGGCTTAATATAAGTCCCTCTTGGTGTGGCGATGGTGCGATTGTATTTTCGCACAAAGATTCAAGGATTTTCATTTTTTGGTAGGTGATTCCATGTTTTATGAATTTTTTTTGACATATATTGATTTTTTATTGTATTTTAATGTTTATTTAATTTTAATGTTTCTTAAAAAATTTGTTTTAGTAGATATTATAAGGAAAATGAATTTTAAGTGCCAATTTTATGTGAAATTGGATGTTTTTCATATAAATCTTTTATTTGTTCATTAAGGGATGCCCAATAATTATTTAGTTGGTTTTATTTATGAGTACCAATTTGATGTAAAATTGGTTGTTTTACATGGTTATCCTTTGTGATTATTATTGGGGTTGCTTTATAACTCATGTAATCGGTTTATAGAAATGTTTTGGGTGTTGAATATTATTTTATATAAAATATTAGTATGCACATAGTGTTGAAAGTGGGGTTTTAAAGGGATTTTTGTGTGTAATTCATTATTTGTTTTTGGATGTTATTTTGTTAAAAATAAAAATGTTTTGTTGTGTGATTTATGTGGTAAAAAGTGTTATAAGCTACTATATTGTTTGTATATTACCAGTAGGGGTGTTTTTATAAGAAAAGTTATGCGATTATATTGATCAAATTGTTTGACCCCAATGTGGGAATCTTGGGTATATAGGTGGGAAGATATGTACTAGTACAGCTAGTGAACCAGATGGGTTGTGTCCCTATTTCACTAAGGAAATGGATAATGAGAACTATAACTAGACTATGTGGATTATTTTTTGGGACCAATAGGTTATGTGTATGTTCCCTATTAGTGTCTAATTCATGGGAAATGATTGTGACTTGGATACTTTACACTGAGGTACGTGGTACATAGGGCCTGAGACTATCTAGTTTCCTTGGGGTGTTCCTAGTTTCGGTGATCATTGGATTCGTGGTATTTACACTTTTTTTAGTGTGTGTTTGGATCTAATTTATAGTAGCTAAAATTTATTATTAAAATTTGTTATCATTCTGAAAGATTTAGTTTGAAAACTATTTTCTATTTAATGTTATTTTTCTTGGAATTTATCATTTCCTTTTCTTTACATATTAAAATTGCTTGATTTATCACATTGTATTTCATAATATTAAAAATCATTGGGTGGTATATTATTGGTATTAATCTCACACCCCACTTACACCAATTGGGAGTATGTATACTTCATTATGATTGACTTAGGTAAATAAAAGGCCTCAGGTGAAGGTGGTTCGGGTTGTTAGTCCTCTCATATCGTGCATTGTTGTGGAGATAGCTCGGGGGTGATGGCCCCTTGTCATGTGGAGTCATGGTGGATTAATTGATGCCATTTTTATTTATATTTGGACCAATTTTACACTACTTAAAACCATGTACTCAGTTTGGGTTTTTTCTTATGTCTTGTTTGGCATGGAAATTTCAGATTCTTATTATGGAATGTTTTTAATGTTTTATGATTTCTTACATGGGTAAATCATTACCAAACCAAAAATAATGACACCCAGGAACTTGTGCCAGCCTGTGGGAATAGGGAATGTCCTTTAGGCCTTGTCAGCGGCTGCATTTTGTGCAGGTATTAATGCAGACCAGATTTGGTTCGTGAAAAAAAAAATCATGGTAGGGATTTAGACAAGGAGATGAAGAGTAAATTCTTGATAACTGGGTTATAAGTGAAGATTATTTTGAGGTTTTTTGGTAGATATACCAAAATAGGGGAGAATATATTATGAGTTTCAAAATATTGGTTTTGGACACTCAATGGTAAAAAAATCAAAACTTCCAAAATTTCTAGGGGTTTTGACCATTTTTTAAAAAAAATGATAGGTTTACAATATTTTAAAATTCTATAAACCAAGATTATTTAAATAATACCATTGGTGATGTGGAAGTTAGTCAGGTCCCTAATAAAATTATTTTTATAAGATAATGTGTAATATTGTATTTTTTTAAATTCATTATAAGTCTCTAAAGTTAAAAAAGTTACCTAAAAATAAATTATTGTAAGTAGAAAATGAATATTTGGCCTTGTATTCACTTAATAGTATTTATTACATCACTTTTAACTATTATTATGTTATAATATGTATAATATATTGATACGGTATTTAGTTTTTACAATAAAATATTAAATCCAAATAAAACTATGAAAAATTTACCATTGCATAATTTTAATATTATTATTTAAAAAATAATATTCATTTTAACAAAATATTTCACTATATATGTGAATTTACACAATTAAATAAAGATGATTTTTTATTAACTATAATTTTTTATGAAAAAAAGTGTTTCCAAACCCTTATTAATATTATATTAGACTAAATTAAACAATATTATCATTATGATGTATATAAAATTTATATACTAAAAATATCATATGATAATAAAATATATTTCCGAATTATTGAATATACCAAAAAGCTGGTTTTACATATAACTATATATTTCCCATAATTAGAATTTTTTTCTTTTTATAAAAAGATAATTTTCATCATATCTTATATAATTATATGTATGTACATTAATTATTATAATGAACAAACATAATCAATTTTTTAAAAAATTTAAATTTAAAAAATCATACTAAAAGTGTCTAGACACATAACCCCCTATTCCCCAGTGTATACCCTAGGAGATATTTTAGATATGGGGATAATTTATTTCCATGGTTCATAGAAAAGGGTTTATACCGTTATCAAAATTATATTTAACATCTCCCATCAATGGTTTTATTTGTTCTTCTGTTATAGAGTCTTTACTTAGACATGGTCACAAACAAAGCCCGGTGATTTCAACTCCCTCAGAAACTAAGATAAAAAGTCATTATAGGGTGTGATCCTACTGGTTAAAGCCATTGCATCTTCCATATATTTTAATTGGGCTTTATAATAACCCCTAATATACAAATTTTAACGGTAACTATACAACAACATTATTATCAACGGTAACAATGCTAAATGATCTTTTTAATCTTCCATGCTATAAAAGTATAAAATAACCAAAGTAGTGCTTCTATTTTCTATAAATAAATGAATTTTTCTTGAAGTCATTAATCCAATAAGGGGTTTTAATTTATGAAATTTCATTTCATTACATTCTTCACCCCTTTATAAATTACACCCTTGATATTTCATTTCATATAAGAAAATATATGAGGGTACTTATATTTCATCACCTCTTCCAGCTCCCAATTTTTTTCCTCAAAATTTTAGTTCATCCAAAAAAATACTCTAGGTTAGTTTAATTATTTCATTGGAATTTTTATCTATTTTATATAATCTTCACCAACTGCTCCTTGTATGTAAGATCATTCTCGAGAGGTGTAATCTCTGGAATCACAACATGTGAGGGGTCCATTATGCACTTCCTCAAGAGGGATATATGGAACACATCATGTACATGGGATAGGTTAGATGGAACTGGGGGTCGATAGGACACATGTAACATTCAAATATATTAACATTATAATTTTACATTCAATATCTTAAATGACCGGCATAACAAGTTTAAAAGAACAAAAAAATACTAGTATTTTAAAATGTATTTTATAGCCTAGCCCATGAATATTTGGATGTAAATATGAATAAAAACATTATGATATATATATATATAATCTTCCTAATCAATATAAATTTATTGATTAATTATTAGTAAATAAGTATTTTTTTTAGTAAAATCATATAATACCTCCAAAATAATTTTCTTTCATAAATGATTTTATTTTATTTATTTCGAAAATATTAAATTTAATTTTTTAATTATAAACAATTTATTAGATAAAAAGATATTTTTCTTTGAAATAATCAAATCAATATTTTTTTTGGTTTATTTTTTGGGATATTTCTTAAAAGATTTATTTTATATTGAATAGTGAAAAATACTAAATTTGATTTAAAACTAAATTTTCATTTCAATAATTCCCAAAAATCCATTTTGTTTATAAAAAAGATTAAAAGAAAAAATATTTATATGATATTATTAATAATAAATGTATTTTAATTGTAATCAATTTTATTGTTGAATTTGGTATAAAAACTATTTTTTATAGAGAATGTATTTTTTTGGAATACTAATTTTTTGTTGTGATTTTCAATTTTAGCTTAAATTAATTTCTTTAATTCTTGGAATTTGTTATTATAGAATATATTCTATAATGAGAATCAGGGGATACTAATTTTTTAAATCAGAACTATAACATCTCGAACTCGAATTCCACTCAATAATGCCTCAAGAATGGTGGGTCACAAGGCCTCAAGCGCATGTCCCCAAATTCCAAAGGCATCCGACTAGGAGCGAGGGCCTAAGTGCATTAGTGGGAATACTATGTCCTCAAAACGAGAGTATACAAAAAAAATAACAATAAAATTCATGTAGCGGAAGTAGTAAATCACACCAATAATAGATAAAAAAGATATATATATATATAAGCCAAAAGTTTCACATATAAAATGAAGAAGATGATACATGTATCTAAAAAATAAAAATAGGTACAAGGAATTAAAATTAAATACAAGTGTCCAAAAATCCAAAAAGTACCAAAATTATCCTAGATGTAGTGAAAGCCACAGCTTGGTTCAATACTCCCTACTCCTAAGAAAAAATCTACAACAGGTATTTGGGAGCTTTCCCTTATCAATACATGCGACCATATAACCTTTTTGGGTTCTAAAGGGAGGCAGAAACAAGGTGTGAGATGAAATCCTTGTAGAAAACCACCCAAGATCAATATAATTACATGCCATGAAAATAGAACAATCTAAGCAGGAAAATAGTACATCGGTGATTAGTATAGAAAAGGAAAATATTCCCACTGTATATAAGAACTATAAATGATACCAAAAAGACTCAATAAGATCCCTATAAAAAAGTGTTAGCACCTGTGCCAAGTAAGGATCGTAAGACCGTGACCCCACTTTAAAAACCATAGAACCAAATATTCCACAACATCACCATACAACTTAAGGTATATCATACAATAATTACCTTTCTGTATAATAGATCATATCAAAAAACCAATGACTATGGTGTAAAATAAAATTTTCAGACCATGAACGGTCATATCCAAGGAGTAGAAGACCATGGAATACTCATTATGTACTATGATCATCTCAATGGTAACTCAGTTAGGCCCTAAATTTATTCCTAGGAACATGTTAACCAAACTTATCCTACATGAATCCAAGCATGCCAGATCCAAGGGGTAATAAAACTTGAGGCATCCAACTAAAACAAGATTGAAGGAGAACGCTCAATCAAAGGAATCCACTACCATTTCAAGATATAAAGAGAATGAACATGTCTTCTAAAAAGTCACCATATCAAATGATTTACCATTTTATAAAATATGACTCTACCCACACTTATAACCATCTCACATTCAAATCATCTAAAAATTATACCCACTAATAAAACACATTTTCCCAAGAAAGCATAAAAGAAATATAAAAACATTCTATGAATATACCCACACATCTAATCAATTCAAATTTATCAATTTAAACAATTAAATAATGGAATAATAAAATTTAATAAGGCATGGAGCTAAGAAATCTACTAAATAAGTAATTCAATTTCTTTTCATTATAAATTGGATACTTACTTTTATTAAAGCATTGGAACTCACCACATGAGTGGTTAAACCAAGGGAAAATAAGGTGATTTCAATAAGGAACACCCCATGGGTGGCCATGGATTGAGAAAAGACCACCAATGCATCATAATGGAACCTAGGTGAATCTCTAATATGTGCTATTACATCAAATTTAATTAACGAATTCAATTTTAGGGCCATGCTAGGACGTTTGATGGGAAACACAATAGAAAGTAGCCTAATAAAGCATCAAAACTCAAGGAAATTTTATAGAACATCTACCATAGAATAGTAGTGGAATGATATTCTAGTCTTGACTCCTCATTCAACTCAGATCATGATACTTTTGAATAATGAATGATTAACATGAAATTATTTCACACAAGACTTAATCCAAATAGCCCAAAAATAGATAGAAAAATAAGGAATGACTAAAAAGTAAGTTAGAACTGACCAATATTGATCCAGTTTGATGTTTCGGGGTCCAATTGGAGAAAGGGTAGAAGATTTACCTCAATTAATGTTTTAAATACCAATAAGGAGGCCTCAATGTTGAAAATGTTGTGTGGGAAGAATAATCCTAATTTAGGTTAATAAAAAGGGTTTAAATTTATTTTAAAATCGTTAATTTTCACAAATTTTAGGGGTTTCCTAGTTTTGGCAGATGGCATGTTGTAGTCCAAGGATTCCCACATGGTTTCCCCACACATTTCGAATAATTGTGTGCAAACCATGACAAAAACCACTTTTAAAATTGTATAGTTGGCCATAAAAACCTGTGACCCAAATCATATGTTATTTTTTTGAAACCATGAATCTTATCCCTGATATCTACACCTTCCTAGTATGGTTTGTTAAAACATGTGTATTTTTCCTCATTGTTTTCAAAAAAACCACACTCCAAGAAATTTTCACCTGAAAACTTGTGTTTGGGACTCTGAACAAGCCCCAGAAACCCTCAATAACACCTCAAACACAATGAGAATTCACGTTAGGCCGTATTTAAACATTAAAATTGAATAACTAGGGATCCATACATCATAAAAAACCTAGATTATAATAGGTCCCTTTTATTTTTTTATTATTTATAATAATAACCATTGTAAATTTTTATTACCTCAGTAATAGTAAAATGTGTTAATTAGGGTTAAAACTAATGTAATAAGGATTGAAATTCATTTAAAAAAAATTCTAAAATGTGAAAGATGTTACTTTATTTCATTTGATGTCAATAATATTTTTGGATAGGGATAAAAAAATCTACAATGTTATGAAATTTTATTTTAAATATTAATATTTTTTTACAAATGTAATTTAATTTTTAATTTTATTGATGAAATAATTAAATTAAATGATTACACAACACAGACACAATTCTTGTTTAAGTAATATGAAAATAAAGTATATTTATTTTAAAAACTATAAAAAGTAAATTTTTTTGAGTGATTTATAGTAACACATTAACATTTAATATCAATATAACATATATAAAAATTGTGAAATATTTATATTCAAATTCCATTACTATAATGGTTCTTTCAATGTCCAGTTATGTGAATAGTTTCTATAATGACATTATGTATATTTTAATTAAAACAAAATTTCATTAAATGATATAAAAATCATAAAATTATTATCCTTTTATGGTGAATTTTATATTATTTAAAATATTAACCATGATCCATTTATGGGCCAATTTTATTTTTATGTTAACTTCACAACCCAAATACTATAAAAAAGTTATTCCATGGTAGATGTTCAAATGGTGAATGGGAGATTAAAATAAGATGTAAGTGTTGAAACATAATAAAAAATTTCCAAATTATATTTTATGATATTATTTTAAATTATACTCATTTTATATTAAAATTAAATCAATTTGGAGTAATTTTTTAGTGTAAATTTATTTATATTAATTTAATACTTTATGCAATTACAAGAGTGTCCTACCATAAATTATAAAAGGGATCATTATATCATTCATTTTTCACAATGTTTGATCATTATTTATATTTAAATTAATGACCTAATATCATCCTATAATTAATCACCATATATTATTTCTTCTTATCTTTACAAGAATCATCCGTTTGTGGATTATGGTTTAGAACAAAATAGGTTTCTCAACAAAGAGGTATAACACTTAACATAGAATTTTCAATTTTTTTCTTCTTATAAAATATATAATTATACTATATCCATAAAAAAATAATTAGTTAACTGTATTAAATATAAATAATTTTCAATATAATGATATAAAAACCATTATCCTCATACTTTTCATTCATTTGAATGCAATATGTCACTCATGAATATGAGCTGACTACCACCTCCTGGAAGTAATGTGATTAATTTTATAAATTCCACATTAAATAAATGGTAATATGGATATATTGATTGAATATATAATATATATATGATGTTTTAATGATATCATAAGTTTTAATAATTATTTACCTTTCTTTTGATCGATCTGTCGAAAAATAAAAACTGGGTTTATGAGTATGTCGTCATACTATCTCCATGAATGATGTAATTCATTTTTTATCTATATCTTTTATTGATGAATTATAATATATATAATGAATTTATATGATATTTATATCATTATTAACTTTATGAAGATTATGGAGTCATGATCAATGTATAAAGACATGGACTATTGAACTGAAACATGTTTGAAAAATGAAGATGTTATCATATGGAAAAGTGATTTTAATAAAGAAATGATTATATTGTAGGTGGTTAAATGTTATAACTAAATAATATATGGATATATATGTATAATTATTATTCTAAATTTGATTTATAATGAATATATACATATTTAATAAGATTATGTAACACTTGTGATGTAAAATAAAACATAAAATAATGGGTTTCCATCTCACTTGTATTTATGCAAGACACATTCCATATTCACCGCATGTTTGTTTTATATCATGTATATACTTCACATAAATGTATTTTTTGATAATTCACAAAACAATTATGTGGATTTTCATATCCAACCATGGTTCTCACTTTAATGATTTTTTTATTTTAAAATTACCAATGTGGTTAGATATTTATGTTACAAACTCATTATTTATGAGGATTGTTTATGCGTATATATATCATTATGAAATTTTATGACCTTCCAATGAAAAAACCCATACATTTTTGTACAATTAAACTATTTCTATGGATTACATGTTTTCCAATAATTTTAAAATTTACCTAGCTTCTCATCACTTATATATCACAACTTTTTAGATTAATGTTAAATAAAATTCATAAATACACACCTAAGGACTGTAAAGCTTTTTCATAATTGGGGAAAAGATACATAATAGTTTTATTCTTAAAATATATTCAAAATATCCAATAATTATCATTCAACATTATACTATTCATATTAATATGATACTTAAGACCATTCTTCATGACCTAAGGAACTGAAACATAAGAAATGGTGAGCTCAGATTCTAAGAAAGAGTAAACATGGGAGATATCGACCTAACATGATAACAGGTGAATGAGAAAATGTTAATAACATTTGAAAGCTATAAAATTCATATCATAGATCATAAAATTGATTCATGGAATAATTAATGGTTGTTAATAAGACATAAATCAAAAATCAATTAAAGGGAATAATTTATGAGAGTATAAAATTGGCATGAGGTATTGATTTGTGAAATATAGATAATAATATCAAATCATTTCCTTAGTAGTCAACACATACATCTACGGATATCATAGTATAATGGTCTCACTCCCTAAAAAATCATATTATTCAAGGTTCACTCTAAATACTATTTTAGTGGACAAATTCAATTAATGTAATATGTTTACTCCTCATTCAAATCCAATTTATATCATTAGATACTAATTTTTACCCAACGAATTAGAAGGAGATATAAGTCTCATTCACCCTTAATTATGACGTATCCACCATCACTAGTTATATTGTAACCATAATCATTGGTTATAACAAGAAAAACCAACTTCATGATAACATAACCACCATATTTGTTTATAATGTTACCACCATACTTGGTTATAAAATATCCACCATCACATAATAATAATTAATCATATGTATACCATATAATCATAAAACAATCATCATATCATAAACCCTAAAAATAAATGTTTTCCATAAACATTTCATCATAGAATTACCAATGTAAAAGGAATGGTTTTCATAAAAATATCATCATCATAAACATAAAATATACATAAAAACAATGAGGATTGAAATCTTGGATACAAACCCCATTAAAGTCTAAGTAACATCAAATTATGTCATCATATATAAAAAATGATTTTGAAATATCACTTGGAATATTTAATCATGAAAATATTCTTTCTTTGAAAAACGGCTATATAAAAATTCATAATATATTGAAGAAATTATTTTTTTATCAAATATACTTTAAAAAATATAATTTAAGATTCAATGAATATAATAATCTCAATAACCAATAGAAATATTATTGTTTTAAATGTAAAAATAATGATTCCATTCACGTTTTTGATAAATAATCAACAGAGACTTATTCTGAAATAAAAAATATGATTTATTTAAAACCATTTTTAAAAAATTCTATAATCAGTAAAAAAAATTAATTTAAAAACCATTGAAGAATAATAAAACTTGTTTTTAAATTTTTTTTGAAAACATAGACATGGAAGAAAATGTGTTTTATACATAAGAGATAAATAAAGTTATATTTTTCTTAAAAGAATATTACAAAATATTGAGTACATGGACGGAGGAAAATTAAAATAAAAAAATAATTTCACTAAAATAATTATAATAGAAAAACATTCATTATTTTCTTGATAGATATATCATAATATTTCATCAATGGAAACTTAATCTTACGTAATCCTGATAGAAAATGGGATTATAACATAAAACCTTTACCACTTCGGTGTCTTTTTAATTATAATACCATGAGAGAAGGAACATTTTATATATGTGTGTATCACAAAATTTCATGATAATAATAAAAAAATCTAGGATAGTATACAATCCTTATAAAAAAACAAGTTGTGAATATGGAATGTGCCCCATAGAAATAAAAGTGATGTAAAAAGACCATACCTAAAGTATCGACATACATAAAAATCCTTAACAACATATAATAAATATGAGTTTATTATAAATCAATTTATGAACCATAATAATTTATATCGTACCATATATTTTTACTTATAAGTTTTTATTACCAATTTATTAACAATTTCGTTGTTAAAATCATGTAATTGGTAATAACTGCTTCATTTTCCATTTATGTTTTGGTTTAGTATTTTCATTCCATTCACATTGATCATGGATCCATAATTTAAAAATATTTAAAATGATATAGATATCATATATTTTCATTTTATATTTTTTCAATAATCAATAAATGTTAGATATTGAAAATGAATTACACCGTTAATTGAGACGGTTAGTCGTACGCACACATGAACATTGTTTCCATTTTCTTGGTAGATGAAAATAAAAGAAGATAAATAGAATATAAAATTTAAATATTTTTAATGATTACATATATATCACATATATTAATTAATTTTTTCTTTTTTTTCTTTCCATATAATGAGTAAGTGAAAAACAAAACGCATTGGTTTGCGAGGTAGTAGTCAGCCTTACACAATAGTGAAATTATCAAATTCCCACAGAGTGGGAAGTAAGAATATATATGTGATATTATAATTAAACAATTATAATTATGACATAAATATCATATAAATATGTTAAATCCATTAATATATCTATCCATCATAGGCAGTGGTAGAGAATGAATTACATCAGTTTGTGAGGTGGCAGTCCAATATGCACATGATCAACTATTTCATTTACCAGACAATGGAATAGGATAAGATATAGGCTATTCTATTAACATAATAAAATATATGTATATGGTATATAATAAAGTTATTATATCATCATGGTTAAATAATATTTATATCTTTTAGTGGAATAAATAATATTACTTTCAAAATTGGGGACTATAACTCTTCAATAGACAACACTATTAGGTTTACACTAAAGCCTTCTTACGAGTGTTTCATATTCAATGTAGCATTTTTAGGTTTTTTGTAGGTAATTAAATAAGATATTTTGGCTTTTATTTTTTGATATAATTGTATTTAGAATTGTGAAGATGAGAGGATAGTGGTTTCAATTTTATAGGTCAGGGAGAGGACACACTATGAAATTTTGAAAAGAAAATGCTATACCCATGTTTTAAATTTTAAATTGGGTTCTAAATTTTTTAATAATATATCATTATATAAATTAAGGTTTAATTATATTGTACATTATATTATGATTTAAATTTTTTACTTTAACCACCCAATATAATTGTTTTATCATTAGTCGAGGTAATTTATTTTTAGTCTTTTAAATATTTATTTTGAAAAACTTCAATTTGAATTTTTTATATACTATTAATTGATATTATTCCAAATATAGAATCCATCTTAAAAAATTTATTTTATATAAGTGGAAAATTTAATTTTAAAATTAAAAAAGTACATGGAATAAAAAAACATTCCAAAGAGAAAATTTTCATAAGTATATAATATTTTAATATCAAAATTAATCGTTAAATTTATTCCAATGGAATAAATTATACTAATAAATATATAATTTAACAAATATTACTTTTTAAATAATATAATAAAATTGTACTTTTAATTTCTATAAATTAATTTATCTAATAAAAATCTGTATTTTTTACTATTCATTGAAAAATTAATCATTATAGAAAATTCAAAAATATTAAATAAAATATAATTTTGGCATTTATATCACAAAAATGTAGTTTATTTTTGTATATAAATCTTATAAAAGATGAAAAAATTAGTTATTTATTTTTTTTAAAGGAAATAATAAACATTTTTTTTGAGAAAATAGTATTTTCGAAACATATAACAATTTTACTAAAAATTAAGTACATTTTTATCAATATTTCTTATATATATTAAATTATTAGTAATAATTTTTTAAATTTGGTTACTCATATTTATTCCATGAAATTTAATAGTGTATTGACTCTAACAACGTAAGCCAAGAGTTAGTGCCTTACTTTATCATATTGACATAATATATAAGAAATCGTATCCCAAAGGAAAAAATATTTTAGTATTCTTGGTAAACTAGATACATTTATGAAGCCCATTTTACATTGGGAATAGAAAATAAAATCTAATGAATAAAAACATCTAATAATATATATCCTTGAATAATCATTCAATGACCGATTATTTTTAAATTGGTGAAAAGTCAATATATGGGTGAGCTAAAATATTCAGTAATTGTTAAATAAATCAAAATTAATAATTAATCAATGATAATTATCAATATGGAAAGGTAGATAAATGAAAACACATGTCATTTAATAAATAAACTGACAATGAAATTAATCCATAGATTAAATCTTTGTGAAAATCCTCTAGATAATAATAACTAA
Source organism: Viscum album (assembly GCA_963277665.1). Lineage (NCBI taxonomy): Eukaryota > Viridiplantae > Streptophyta > Magnoliopsida > Santalales > Viscaceae > Viscum > Viscum album. Next base: position 1,791,715,156 of record OY728137.1, read on the forward strand.
ATAATTAATTTAAGAAATTATTATTTATTGTATTTCATGTATCTAGCACATGAAACACTAAAATCAATTCCATTCACAAGATAGTTAAATCTACACATAGTAGCCCATTTAATGCTAGCTTCATTGAAGCATCCCATAAAACTATTGATTCATCGAGTGGATATCTATAACTATACCCCACCCATTTTTTCAGACAAAATAATTCCTTACATATCAAATAATCTATTTAATTAATAAACAATGTACTTTGCCATCAAATATCTGTATTGAATAAAAGATACAGACTTAAAAATATTTCCAAAATTAATCAAATAACATTAAAAGTAAACACTACATATAAAAATAGAATTTGGATTGGGGTATAATCTTATAAAACATACAATAATATTTATATTTATGAGAAATATACCTTCCAATATAATATCATGAAAATAAAGAGGTCATTTCAATAGCAAGTTAATAATCACAAAAGAAATTGATAGTGTGAAATATCATTTATCACTTGGTAATTTTTAATTTAAATACATTCAGATTAAATAATTCAAGGGGAAAATTAACATACTATATTTAATTAATAAATCATGATATTACATGTAAAAGGGATAATATATACAATACATATAAGTTAATTGGTGTATAATAACAATTAAATCATAATTGGATATAAATTGAGATAAAATCCCATACCAGTTATAATCTGTCAAATTATATTCCCCATAAAAGTAATAATTATCAACTGAAACATTAAATAACATTATTATAATGAGATTCATGATATTATATATCAAAGGTAAATATAGATACACGACACACAATAAATAATTTGTGAATAAGGGATATATCTTTCATAATTAAATGTGATATGAGAAAACCTTTACCCAACACTTTCTTTTAGTGGTGTGTACATTAAAACCTGTGTAATTGTTTAAATAATGTTATAAACTAATTATGATACAATATTAATATTTATAATACCTTATGTGATGATTTTATATCATTTTATGACCCATTCGTTAATAATATTTAATAATTTTCATTGTTTCAAGTGTGTTCGTTTCATGGTTTCATGATCGGTTCATTTGTGTAAAATTATGTATGTTCTTGTGAAATAGAAATAAGACACCTGAAGTTTAATGAAATGGTTCTAAAGAAAATATAATATTATAAATTTTCTCATATATCATTTTGATTTCTAATATTTGGATGATTCATTTGAGAAAATGTTTACGAAAAAGTTTTTTTCATTTTTTGTGGGTCTTTCCGAACATCATGATGTAGTTTCATTTTATCTACTATTATGAGTACATATCTGTTATAGAATAATAAATATTATAACATATATATATTTAAATCTTATTTTACTAGAATAAAAGTTTAATTACTATCCATGAAGTTGCTAATGGTAAACGTACAAAAAATTATTCATGGAGATGATTTATCACCATAACATGGATAATGATATTATTTCCTTGAATATGATGAGGTAAATAAAGGTATGAATATAAGATATTCCATTATAAATAAAAAATTTCTATATATACTTGATTCTGGAATTATCATGCCATTATGGATGAAAAATGTGAAGAGGATATAGAAATAGAAAAGAAATCAAGAGAGGTGTTTGAGAGAATTACTTCTTGAATATAAAATCATTAGAGGAAACCTTTAGGATCTTTGATTTGGTATTTTGGTGAGGCATACTAAAATTTTAATTGGTTAGAGTGAGGATGAGATGTTTTGGATGGTGTTTTAGGAAATTCTAGGGTAGTGAGTCACACTAGGGTGGTGAGGGGTGGTATTTAGACTTCACAACATGTGGGCTTATGTGATTAAATAATGATTATTATATGTGTTAATCTAACCACATTTAGGTTTAATTAATTTACAGATATTTTTATGGTTCTTAATGATGTAAAGCTTGATTAGGGTCTATAAATACCTCCAAAACACATAAAATTTTTTATTTTCATTGTATTTTAATTCTTTAACTTTTAAATTTAATTTTTTACATTTTTTTACATATACTATAGTAATTAATTTGGATGCCTCAGTAAATAAGTTCTCTATACATACACAACACACAAGAAATAATTTTTGACGAAGATATATATCTCATAGAAATAAAAGTGAGATGAGAAAGCCCTTACCTCACATTTCCCTTTAGCAGGGAAAAAATTAACGTCCTGTATAATGGTTTAAATAATGTTATTAACTAATTATAAAACAATATGGATATTTACAATTACTTACATGAGTATTTTATAACATTTTGTGACCTATTAATTGGTAACATTTCATTATTTTCCTGGTTTTGGGTGCATTTATTTCATGGTTTCATGATCGGTTTATTTGCGTAATATTATGTATATTACACTAGAATTTTATTATGTCCCCCGAAAGTAGAATTAAATGATAATAATTATCTTACAATAATTTTTTTCATATATAATTTTGGTTTCGAACATTAAGATAATTCATTTTATAAAATATTGACGATAGATGTTTAATTTATTTTGGTGGATTTTTTCTGAACATGAAGAATTAGTTTTGTTTTATTTATTATTATGTGTATATATTAGTTGAATAACATGAAATCAAAAATAATATACCAATTAAGTTATTGTTTAACCATGTCTATAGTTTTTTGAACATCCATGAAAACTGTAATTGGATAACTAACAAAATAATTATTCATAAAGATAGTTAATAGCCATAACGTGGAAAATGGTTTCATTTAATTGAAGAAGATGAGGTAATAATAGGGATGTATATAAGATATTAAATTATAAACATTAAAATACATTAAAATTTTATTCATGAATTATCAAGACTTTTTGGATGAATTAGGTGAGTATTAAGTATAAAAATAAATGGAAATAAGAGAGGTTTTTTGAGAAACTTACCTCTTCAATATCACCTCCTTGGATGACCCCTTGTGGACCATCAATTTGGCCTTTTAGTCAGACCAAAACAACATGTATGAGGGTAGACCAATGGGGGGAGAGTTTTCAGATATTTTGGGATATTCATGTCTTTTGATGTGAAATTTGGTGGTGAAGGGCGGTATTTATACTTGAAGAGCGGTCTGATTAAGTGAATAAATAATTATTATTTTATGTGTAAATCCAATAGCATTGAGGTGAATTTAAATAACAAGAATTTGGAAGATCATTTAAGTTATAAAGGCTGGTTATAGTCTTTAAATACCTAAAAACTCATTTAATGTGGTATTATTTATGTAATTTATGCATTTGCCATTTAACTTTAAATATTTTCATTATTTTACCTATACAATGGTAAGTAATATTTTTACCATGATAAATTTTTTATGTCAAAAAATAAAATGACTTCACAACATAATTTGGACTTTATTATTATAAATATAGAATCCATGTTACCAAATTAAATTCAAATAATTATTTATGTTATATTTAAAATTAATGACACATAAGAAATGGAAGAACTAATTTTCAAATTTAAAAAATTAAAATTTTTTAACGGTTTTTATATCCAATTTCAACCTGAAATTGATTGTAATATACTATTTTGGATTTAATAAAGAATAATTTTACTAATTATAATTTAATTCAAATTTAAAACCATTTTAAAATATTATTTACCTATATTAATAAATAATATGGAAGGTAGTTTTCAATTAAAACTCAGTATTTTTCATTATTCAAAAAAATGAAATTTATCAGGAAAAGACAAAAAATTCACAATCAGATAATTTCGATATCCCACAATTAAAAAATAAAGTTTATTTTATCAAATAAAATTTATGAAGGTGTCAAAATATATATTTAAAATATGTGCTCCACTAAAAGGTGGAAAAATATCCTTTTAAAAAATGTATATGTATATGATTAAAATTGGATTTATTATTATCTTAAGATTATTATAATTATTAGATAAATTTAGATTTTTATGAATATATAACATTCCTATTTCATTAGGAAATTTCACTAATATTGATTAATTTAATCTATTTTGAAAAAAATCCATTACGGATAAAAAAATAGTTTTTTAATAAAAACATATCCTGTATATTCAATTGGTTTATTATTTTCATTTATAATTGATTAGTAAACAATAAATCATTTTATAAACACGTGGAGACTAAATTTTCATAATTTATTTTATATCATTCATTACTTCGATTCTAATGGCTTGGTTATAACTATCAGGAATAAATAATAATATTTAATCAATTTTTTTATACTTGGTGTGTGTAAATTAAGCAATCAATGAAACTGAGTTTATTTAAGAAGATACATATCATAAAATCTTGGGGTTTAACAAATGACTACATTATTAATTTAATGTTTAAAAAATATATTAATATTATATCATGGTTTGTTAAAAAATTATGTTTCATATATATTAATACATCATGAAAAATTCATAAAATTCTAGGGGTGTTACTTTCTACCATGTAAAAATGAATTTCTCCTTCAAAAATCATCTTTTCGATACAAATAGATAGCGATAATTATACCAGATCATATCATAATTTTTCTATATATCTTCATCAAATTGGTTGTTTCTCCACAAAAACTTAACCAGGTGAGTGGTCTTGGGTTATAGAAATCTCTCCATACTATCTAGAATATCCAATTGCTGTTCTTCATAAGAATGATCATGATTTTTTAGTATGACCTATGAGTTCAATACATGTGATTTTTTATGTACGTACTTCCATAGGAGATATATATGGAGAACATCATAGATTTTATGGAGGTTTGGTGGAAGCTCCAAATGATAAGTTACCATTTTTATATGATCACAATTTTCTATAGGACTGATATACCAATGGATTAAATTTCTTTTACTCTTAAAACTCAAAACATTCATCCATGTATAATATAATATAAAAACCTTCTCTAAGAATTCAAACTATGTATTACATTGTTGATTATAAACATAACATTTCTCTCAACATTGTGATGTCTTTATGTGTTGCTGAATTGTTCAAACCATCTCTCTGATTGCATTAGATAACTATAGTGCTAATAGCATTCATTCTCCAACATCATCCTAGTATGTTTGATATTTACACTTAATTCCATAAGGTGATTTATAATGATCCATCTAAATTCTCTAATAAAATCTATTACTATATAAATACTAAACTAAACTACAGTTTTGATGAAAATCTCCTTTGAAAAACCTATAATAATATATCAACATATCCTCTAGGTTTTTAATTGTTTTCTTAGACAATCCATCAATTTTATTATGATATACACTATGTAATGTCAACTCTGGTGGAAGATCTTGCTGAATACTTTTCTAGAATATCGAGTAAAACCATGAATCCAAATAAAAAAATTGAATTCAGTACTCCATAATGTCTTTACAATTACATTATGTATATTCAATAAAGCTGATCAATAGAGAAATATATTCTAATAGCGATGAAGAGTACTGAATTTTCAAGGGTATCAACTAAAACCCATAGAGTATTTAATACACTAGATATTTGGGGGAGTCCATTGATAAAATACAAAGTCATATCTTCCTATTTCCATTTTTATTATTAATTATGGTAAAGTACCAGTACATATTTACCTCTCATCCTTAACATGCTATATAGCAAACACCAAGATAAAAACATTGTAATTTCTCTCTTCATGTTATCCCACCAGAAACAATCATTTAAATTTCTATAAATATTCGTAAATCTAGGATGAATATGGAATAAATAACAATGATCCCGCTCTAATAACACCTCCTTCAAACAATATATTGGGTGACAAAAAACATACATTCAGAGCCTTATTACTTTATCTAAATCAAGGATAAACTCAGAAACATGTCACACCTTATTTTTTATCTCTACATATTTTATTATATCCTCTTTAATCTTCCATTGTATATATTGTTGAAAACTAATTTGAGAATAATAAAATTTATCCCCTTCATTCAAGATTTATTGATCCTTCCACTAAAAATCAAATCTTTTTTGATCCTCAAAATATATAATATAGCCTCCTCGTATTTCCTCAATGCACTATCTACCTTGTTCACTTTCCCTAGGTGGTAATGTACTAATTAGTAATATTCATTAATTAGATATAACCAATTTATACAGCTCATATTCAACTCCTTTTTTGGGAATATATACATTCAACTTTTCTAATTAATATAAATACCACTATATTCTTCATTATGATAATGAATTCATATTTTTAATGTAAATTTTTTTTCTAACTCTAAATCATGATATAGGAACATTTTATCATGAATTAGAAAATTTCCTGAGGTATAAGTTATAACCATGTCATTATTAACTAGAACACGTCCCAATTACCTATCTAGATTAATCAATATAGATTACAAACCTATCTCCGCTATAAGGTAATGTAAGAATAGGCCGATTGAATAACATTATCTTCAGTTCCATTAAATTTTCAATAACTTAATTCATCTAGAAGACATTGGATCCATTTCAAGTTAACGTGCTAAGTGGATTATATATTCATGAATAATTCTAAACAAACCATCCATAATTTCCCACCAAACCTAGAAAAACTATGAACTAACCATCATTAATATCCCACCAAACCAGGAAAATATTTAATCTATATTTCCATGGTTGATATAGAAAAATGATTAATACTCAATGCCTTGGAAATATCCATCTGCATACCCTTGTATGAGATTATTTATCATTTAAATGAAATCTTTTATAACCAAAATTCTCACTATTTAAATTTAACATAATGTTTATCCTTCCTCTGGGACTTCACCAGAATTATCTGTGGTCATCATGCCCTTCGTCACCCATTAAATAAATAGGAATGTTATCTCTAAATACTAAAAAACACTAATCAAGGTAAATTTTTAGGAATCTATTCATTGAATCAATTATTATAGTAATGTAAGTAATCATGTTGAATGGAATCACCATATAATCATAGTATTTATACCTCATAAATAATATTTTCGTGGGTATATCCTCCTTATTGACCCTCAATTAGTGATATATAAACAGAATTTTTATCATTGAATTTATTGACCTACACATATTTTATCAAAAAATTAATTAATATATGGAATATGATTATTTTTCTTAGTTTTTATCTAGCTCAGTTCCCAATAATCATTGTAGTGTTAGATCGATCTATCATTCTTCATAACAAAAATGAACTGGTGAACCCAGTTGAGAATGATTTGGTTGAATGAATCCAATTTCAATATTCCTTTATAGTTAATTCTTTAATTCATGAAACTCAATTGAGTTCATTTTATAAGGATACCATTAAATAGGTGTATCTCCATGTATGAGTTCTACTAAGATGTAAACATCATATTTCACTGGATGATTAGGAAAATCTTCCTAAAAGATATAGAAAAATATCATACAATAAGAATATCATTGATCATGATTTTATCCCCAAAAGTTTTGGGTAAAGGACCATTTTTATTGGAATTATGACATATACAATGGTTTGTGTGTCAATTTAGGTTTTGATGTATAAATTAATTGAATGGGGTATTTAATTGAAATTGGCTTGAATGGTAATTTTAAATGTGGTTTCAAGATTTTGTGGATTTCTAAATATAGAGGTGGTAATGAAATCATGGATGTTGTGAGGTAGTTGATGCTTTGTTATGAAATAATAGTATTTCCTTTTTTGTGTCTATATATATACATGATATGTTCCTTGTTATATATATATATATGCATACCTCCCATGTAGAACACTATGTACCGACAATTATACAGTTATAAGTGGTGGGTGTTTTTTCCAACATAATGGTAATAGGGATTGTTGGATTTCTACCCACTCTTCCCCAATTTATCTCTTGGTGAGTAGATATGAAATTTTCCAGATAGAAGAGTATTGATAGTGCACTAGGTGATAAAACTTTTTTTTGGCTAATATAAGATGTGAACAAGTAGTCTGAAAGTGTTCCATGCATTTTTTAAAGAGATGTGATGTTATTGTGATATATGGAGGTTGATTGTGGGGGGCATGAATGGTTGGATGAGGTTATGATGTGTATATCCTTCATGTTCATGATACCTTAATAATCTTGATATGGTTTTGATGTAATGGAACAAGTGTATGTGAGAATGATGTGATGTTACCATACTATGGGGTGGTGGCCTTAGTTAATGTTGGTGTGATGTGATGTGATAATGTTGTGGAATCATGGTGTAAGTTTATAGGAGATATGGTAGTTCAAGGATTTACAACATTGGGATGTGATGTAGGGAAATAATTGGGAATGTGTTTCAGATACTCTTTATTGATATACTATATATTATATTACAATACAAAGATTTAATTAGTTGGTTAGTGTTACATGGTGTGGTTTGGATTATTTAGTTGACCTATTTAGGTGATTTTAATTATTCTATTTTCGCACTGGACCATTGGTGATAATATTTCACATGTACACGAGAAAATTTAGTTTTCCTTCTCTGTATACATTTTTATCTCACCCTATGTACATAAAATAGTTTTTTTCTAGCGTATTACATTAACCATGATATAAATTACTATCTAGATCCTATAGACAATTTTTATATCATATATTTAGATTTAATTATGTAATTTTCTTTGTATACTTTTACCTATATCTGTTTTATTCATACATTCACTGTGGGGTGGATTTTTTTTCAGTCTATATTATGTTAAGTAGTTACATGTGGTTGATTCATCCTATTTCACGATATGATGTTATTATAGAGTGTAATTACTCTAATTTTTGAGATTTCATACCGTTGGTTATTCTCTCAAACCTAGGGCCTACTAAAGTGGGGACTCCATTTTTCATTATCTCTTTCACTTAATTTTGTTATTTTTAGTGGGTGGGGGTCATGATAGAGTCGTATTAGATATAATGTGTAAGATATATAATAATTTTTAGTTGTTGGAACATTATAATTGAATTGGTTGGTATGGTAGTGGTTCTCGTTGAACTCAATGATTGATATTGGTAAGAGAGACTAGCTACAACCACAGATGTTAGGCACCCCCATGATCTTGCACATGGAATATGAGATTATTATTGGACCAAGTGAGGTGGGTTTTCAAAAAGTGTAGATTACTAATAGAGGAATATTTATTAGGATTACTTGGTTTACTATTTGAATTGGGTGGTTCTGGAATTTTAAATTTTAATTAAAATGAATTATATGAATCTTAATAAAATTCCACAATACCTTGGATTAGGAAAATATTGTTTTCTCTTTATTTATGGCTCATGGACATCATCCATGTCTGTTTAATGAATTAAAGGGTTAGAATCATGATCTTGTCGATCACCAGTTGGTTTATCTGGTAAAGGAAGATGAGTCTCAGTAGAGGGAATAACACTCTTTTTAGTGGAAGGGTTTTGATAAGTTTGAGGTATGTGTTTCTGATGTGGATACATGGAGTTCCCTAGAGGAGCTCGAGATTTCATTCAGTTTGATCCATGATTTAGTGGGATAATAGGTACCATTGTCTATTAGGTAGATACATATGGCTATATATGAGTGGTGTATACTGCATATAGGTGAGTTGAAATGAGATCTGTTTTTCAGGGTTTGACATTAGAACGTGTTCTAGTCGGAGTTCCTTTTATCAACCATGACATAATTGAAGAGGTATGAGGTTAATTATACTCAATATTGGAGTATTCCATAACAATTAATGGGAATAAAGTACATTAACCTTTTATATTATTCACAAACCTTTTTACTTATGAGAATTATCATGAGAGACAACTTGATGAGGCACTCCATCCTTCAATTAAATGTGTCATCACACCATATACATTGATAATGTATCTAGAGGTTTAAAATATTAGAGATTTTGGTTACAATATGAGATAATGAGGGTTTTTTTATATGGGAGCCTATATGGTTCATCAAGAAGTAGATATGTCAATAGTATGTCTCTGGTGCCATAGGCTTCACGGTTTGGGCCAAAAGGGAGTCAAACATATCATCTTCCTTCTTTGTCCATCTAGGGAAACAGGTTTCTATACTTTTTCCTAGATACTTCTATCCAATGTGTCTTGTCTATGGGATTTGTGTCCATTTCTAGAACTATTATGCAGTGGTTCTTCATATTCAATATCATGGAGGGGATCAGGGTTAGTTTCATCCTAAATAATAGTTTCTAGTGATGTTATTTCAGTAACATGGGAAGTAGGTTTATATTAAGTTGAGTGGGGATGGGACATGTGGGGTAAAACCTTTGGATGTTCCTTGTGTTTAGGGACATTTTCTAGAGCATGGTCATGGGGTGTACATCATTAGATAGTAAGTGGGGTTGGTCATGGTCACTTTTGGGCAGTGTGGGTGGTAGTGTGGGAGGGTCCAAAGATCACTTGAGGTACACTCATCTTATCATCTATATTTATTTTTTCCAGATTGATGGGGAGTTTTTTGCACCTCACCCCCCCACACACTATTCTATGGATTTTGTCTAGATTTAGTTAGTCGTTCCATTCACATGTTATTGACTACACCAATCATAGTCAAGACCATCTTGTTTGATGTGTACCGACGGTGTAGTCTAATGATGGGGCCACATCATTCCCATGGAGCTCTATTCTAACTACAGATATTACTAAATGATTTCATTATTTTCATAAAATGGTTTTACTCATTTATTTATTTTACCAAAAAAATCATAAAAAGAGTCATATTTCTCAGATGTGGATGACCAACATTAGGTTTTCATTAGTGAGTGGAGTTTTTAGTTACGAAGTTAGTGTATGGACATTCTTCTTTCTCTAATGGATTTATTGTCTATTTAATTACTATAAATTGTGATGGTGGATGTTCCCATGGTTTTTTGGACGTTTTTGGATGTTTTCCTTAGTAGTTTTTGATACTACCAACTCAACATTATATTGATTTTGGGAAAGACTAGAATCCTAGTGATTCTCTAATATCGATGTGTCCATATTAGATGGAACCCCTTGAGTTGTGTGAGTTTTTGTTTTAGGCCGATTATTTAATATATAAGGTTTTATCTTTCCCAATGTGTCATTGTGGGTGTTATATTGTTATTATATAAAAAGTCATATGATAGTATGAACGTGTTAATAGAGTACTGAAGGTTGAATCAGGTGATTCACATGAATCGAAAAATTCATCTTAGGATCGATGGTCTTTTATAATAGTTGATATATCACCACTTGAAGATGAAATATGAGGATATATCTAAGACTATATTTATTTAAAGGTATGGTATCATAAAATTCAGTTCCATTTAATTCAGTTTCATGAATGCACCAGTTGTGTTCACGAGGATCATAAACTCCATGTTCTATGAATTAGTAGACGATTTTATAGTCATGTTTGTTGAAGAATTTTTTTAATCAAAGTTAGAGATGGAGTACTCTGAGTATCTCAAATCTATAATGTAAGATATGTAATGAAACTGACTCTATGAAAAGTTATCAATGTGTTAGTTCTATACATGAGATGTTGTTTTCCTCAAGAAAGTTGGGTATCAATAAGATGCAGTTGTATACCCATCAAAGGTAGGGGACAATTCCAGAACTAGTGCCCAGTGGTTCTTAATGCTCAGTCTTGTGGAGGAGATGTGGTTTAGTGTCATCATAAAAAATAGTTTCTAGAAAGTTCATTTCAATAGAATGGGATATGTGCTTATTCTTTATTGATTGGGTTTGGAGAACATAGTGGCCAACCCCAAGATGTTACTCATTTTTTGTGACCTTGATCTGAGTATGGTCATAAGGGTGGTCATCCACAAAGCGGTAGAGGGGATGGTCATTATTAGTTGTGGGATGTGGGGGTTGCAGTGTGAGAGAGTCTGGAGATCATTTTAGTTTCCTTCAACTTTTCATCTAACACTATTTATGCCTATTTAATTTGGGATCTCTATGTTTCTTTTCTACATCCACTATAGTCTTGAATTTTGACTAGATATATAGAGGCTTAATATTCCCCTAGTGTTTACTATAATAATTAGATACAAGACCATATTTTTTTATGTGTACCAAGGGTGTAAAATAATGAAGAGGAACATCATTACCATGGTGGTCTAATCCAGCTTCAAATATGACTGTAATATCTTATTCTTTTCATCGAATGGTTTTTCACTTTTTGTGTTATTGCGGACTAATTTCGGAAGAGAATCAAGTTTCTCATATTTGTATGGCTATCATGTGGGTTTCATTTGTGAGTTGAGTTTTCAGGTGGGATCTCATTGTATATAGACCCTTCATCATCTGATGGATGAGTTGTCTATTGAATTAGTGGACACTTGGCTAACGGAGGTTTACACTGTATTTTAAGATGTTTTTGGGTTTTTTTTCATAGTAGGTTGTGATGCTACCAACTCAATGGGATTTAGATTTTAGGATTGGCTAGAATCATGGTGATTCTTTTATACTGATAGATCCTTATCACATATAACCCTGTGAGTTGTGTGAGATGTGGATTTCGATTGATGATATTTTGCATAAGGGTTTTACCTGACCCATTGTGCCACTATGGGGTGCTTCAGTTTTGTTTGATAAGAAAAAAGATGATAGTATGAGGTTGTTCATAGATTACCCAATTTTGAATCTAGTGAAAAACAAGAATAAAGAACCTCTTTTGAAGGTTGATGATCTTTTCAACTAGTTAACATATCACTAGCTTTAGGTGAAATATGAGGATATTCAGGGGACTATATTATATATAGGTATGCAAACCATGATTTTGTAGTCACTTAGTTTAGTTCATGGAATTCACCAGCTTTGTTAACAGGGATTGGGAAATCTATGTTTCATGAATTATTAGACAGGTTAATAGTCATGTTCATTGAAAAAATATTGATCTAATCGAATTCAAATCCATAGAATGCCGAGCATCTAAAATATGTCTTATAGGTTCATTGACACCACCTGCACTATGGAATGTTTTACAAGTTTTATGTCTAGAATTCAACGGTTTATTTTCATAGGCATGTGGTGTCTCCATAGTATTTGTTAGTATACCCATCTAAGGTTGAGGTAGTCATTTCTTTGAAAACACCATCAACATGGAAGAGATTCATAGTTTCCTTGTTCATGACAGTTATTATCACAGTTATGTGCCCAATTTCTCAGGATTTTTGTCCCCATTGATATCATGGACTATAAAAGGAAAATATTTTGTGCAGGATAACAAATTTTAGGAAATGTTAAATTTTTTAAAGGAAATAATTGGCCAGTTATCCATTTCTTCAGTTTCCTTAAGAGGGTTTTTTATTTTCAGTTTTTTAGTGACATATCCCATATAGGTTTGGGATGCGTGTATAAATATTAGTGAGTAGTGATATGTTATGGGACAATATATTTATATCCCCATGAGTGAAAATATGACACCCATGTTCTTGAGTGAGCATAGGTTGTGTTTATATCAATGTTGTGGATACCATACCCCATTGGGGAGCACATTCTAGTCGACAAAAATCACAATAGCTTGAGGTATATCTTTTCTTAGCCTGATCAGAATCTACGAGAGTATAGGTAGATGGATATTCTGTATGATTGGGATTTTGAAATCTCAATTACTTCTAGAAATGAGAATTATGTGGCTAGAAAATTGGGAAGAAACCCTTAGAGTGTTGTTGTTCATGAGTTTATACATTTTTTGAGAGGGAGAGTGGAGTTGATAGTATTTTCACCTAGATAAAAGGGATGTTGATGGTGGAGGATTATTTTTTTAGATGATAGTGATTTCTAGTTTTATTCAGTATTTGGAGTAGTCTCAATGGGGAGACTCAAAGTAATATGTGATGCATGATCATTTATCCTTGGTGATGCTTTATAGGGGTGGTAAAAATATGGTCATAATTTGATGTTGTTCTAGGGGAAGTTTTTTGTTCTGTTAGTGATGCATAAGGAAGTTCCCCGTGAGTTTTATAGAACAGAGTTAGTGATACATCTAGTAATGATATATATGTATCTCATCTTGAGGAGGTAATTTTGGTGGATTGAGATAAAATTGGAGGTGGCTGAGATTCTGGGGAGGTGTCTAGTTTTCTAGAGATTAATGGATACACATTATGTTCTGGGTAGTTTTTTATATAATTTAGATACTATTGAGTAGATATGGGATAAAATATAGATGTATTTATTCATATGGTAACCCTGAGATCAGTGAGGTATTGATTTTATCTACGTAATCGTTGATTGGTTGATAAAATCAACCCTCTTCATATAGATCAGAGAGTTAGGTGATGTGGATTTTTTTCTAGGATGTATTAGGATGAGGTAGTGTGGTTGGATGGATTTTTGAGGAGAAATTTCTTAGATTGGGATTTCATTATTATCTTATAATCATGGAGGGGATTTTAGCATGATTTTTTCTCTTAGTTACACCTCAGTACTGATTTTAATCCTTATATGAATGAAAAGACAAATCGTAATATCAATACGTTGGAGGATATGTTATGGGTATATGTCTAAAACATAGGTGGATCATGTAAAAAAACTTTACCCGAGTAGAGTTTACATATAATAGTATCCATCACTCTTCTATAATAATAACACCATTTGAGGATCTGTACAATCAATCATTTCATTCTCTATAATACTAGATGAATGTTGTGGTGGCCACATTTCATGGTATTGATTTCATATAGAGCATAATGGAAAAGTTTCAGCATGTTTGTGAGAGGATTAGAGTATTGAAAGAGAAAAAAGTATTATACCGATTTTAAGAGGATTCCCTTACAGTTATAGGTTGAATACAATGTGTTCTTGAGTTAATCCCCTCAAAATGGGAAATATAGTTTTTGAAAGGGGAGTAATCATTATCCCCAGTTTGTTGGTCCCTTCGAGGTGTTGGGGTCTATTGGTGACGTGGTACATTAGTTTCAACTTCAACTACAACTAGACTGGATTCACGACATCATCCATGTATCTTAGCATCATAGATATGTCCATGATGACTACCATGTTTTTTACTAAGGATATTTGGATAGCAAAAATGAATTGAAATTTGTTGACTGGCCATTGGAGGTCATGGATTGTTTGGAGAAGGTGTAGTGAGAATTGACCATTCCGTTGGTAAATGTTTTGTGGAGGCCTGGTGTCCTAAAGTAGGTTACTTGATAGTTTGTGATGCATATGAGTGCATAGTACCTATATAATTTTGAATATTTTTATTTTCTTGTTTATTTTTTGTGATTTCTTACAAATGTGATTTTTGGAATATGATTCATTATGAGAAGTATCAATATTTTATTGTGATTTTTTATTCATGTGTAATAAAGCATATTGTATAAAAAACAAGGACCTAAATCTTAATTATGTAGAGGTATACATTCACATGATTAAAACCATGATGAGGATTTATTGATTCCCAATTCGGATAATATCTCGAAATGGAAGATAGAATTCTCTAATTTGTGTTTTAGGGGCAGTTCTTATGTTTGTTATTATGGGGGTTTGTTTGGTTTATGTGGATGTTGAGATGGTTGTGCGGTGAAGTGGTTGTGTAGTGATATTGTGGTTTGTAATTATGTCCAGATGGTGTGTTGGTGTTCTTTTTTATAGGTGGTCATGTGGTTTTTCAGTTTGTTTATGGGTTTTATGTTTGGTATGTTTGGATGGTGTTGTTAGAGGTGCAATGAGTTTCTTGAGAGGTATCTAATTAGGTGGTTTCTCCAACCCCATTTTCTTTTATTCAGGATTTATTTCAATTCTCAAGGGAGAGAATCGTTTGAGATGTATCTATTGTAATGGTACGTTCCTTCTCATCCCATTACATTGTCGATTTCAGGAGTTGGAGGTTCTTCAGAGGAGGATTGAGTATTTTTTTAGAGTATTTGTTGTGTTGGATATACATGTGTGACGTAGTAGGGATGTTTACATTGAAAAATGGGGGTTTTCACCATAATGTTGTGGTGTATAGCATCAGAAGCCATCCTTTTTATAGATTTTGTTTATCTAAGGGATGGGTATGAAATATTTTTAATCCATAATACTGTTATTTTAAATGATAGACAATTATATCCTCTAGCCCCATGGTTTTTTTCATGCATTGGATTTTTTTGTGCTTATAAGTGAAAAGGTGGGTTTAATTGCATAAAATTCATGGATAGTGGAACATATGAAATAAATTATTGATTTACGATGTAACTCTAGTTGATTAGAACCTATATATAACTCTTTTTCAAACAATTATTCTCCCATTTGTAAAATTGTATCTCTCTAATTTTTTTGTGAATCATATGAAATTATGAATGATATTCCATCCCTCCTTCAGTCTACAGGTTTTGGTGGTTGACTTATGGTGATAGAGTTATGTTATCCTCATATCCCTATGGTTTTCATTTCATTTCTACTTTCTAGATTCCACTGTAGCATTTTAGATTTTGTTTGGGGTGTGAATAGTTTGTGTTTTGATGATCATTGGGTGAAATGTATGTTGATCTATGGTTTCCCATATATTATTGTAGGTTTTGGGTATTTATTCATTACCCTATGTTGAAAATAATGTTTTCAAGTCATCATTGACATAGGGAATCTTTCATTGATCCCTTTTGTGTATTATTTGGGAGGGGATTACTCTTGTTTATCTACAGAGGTATGGTGTGAATTGGTCTATTCTAGATAAATTAATCGTTTAATAAAAATTTAAGGGTAAAGGGGTTTGATCGTCATGTTATTACAACTTTGATATTATTATCTCTATATATTTAATTAAATGGATTTATGCCTCACTATAAATCATGGATATTTGAAGACATTAATTGAATTGTAGTAGTTATAATTTTAAAACCTTATAGTTTTTTGTTGTTATGGAAAATTCCACTATCACATTTGGGGTTATCATATAGCCTTTGAGTGGAATTATCTTCCCTGTACTCAACTATGCTTCTTATTCAACAAGGATTTAGATGGGGGAGTCTTGAGCGCTTCTTATTTAGCGTCACCCCCTCTTCTTTTCATAATCCTACCTCTCTTAATCCCTCCTATGGTTGGTCCCATTTATCTCATACCACATTGATTGTAGGGATCTATCACTCAGGTTGGAATTCATGCTTTCATTTTTGTTTTTATTCATTCCAATCAGCATTATTCGTTGGAAGGTTTTTTTTGACGAGTTGTTTTAGGTCTCGATCTACAAGAGATTTCATTTTTCATGTGCGGTTTTTTTCTCCCTATCAAAGCCATCATTCTTTCTACCTATGAAATAACCTAATGCTTCAATGTTCTGACTCTCTTTCTTAGGATCACTAGTTCATTGAGTTGGAAGGGGATGTTTTAGTATAGGTATTTTTGGTTCCCATAGATATGCGGCATGCGTTCTGACATTGGGGGGTTTGGCCTAGCTAAATATCGAGTTGTTCTTGTAGTTCTTTGATGGAGGCTTTTTTCAAAGGATGAATGATTCACATGGTGTGGTTTCTAAGCTATGGTTTTTTAGTCCTGTAAAATATTATAGTTCACTAATGATACCATATCCCCCCTCAAACATTGCTATGGATTCATATACCATCATTTATACATAGTTTAGTCTGGCGTGGTGGTTATTACAGGGATTTTTCTATGTTTTATTTGAACGGTCAACAGTGTACTTGGTAGTGTGGAATTCATCAAAATTGGATTTATAATGGCGTTTCCTTCATGATAATTTAATTGAGTTGATGTATGATTCTATTTTCCATGTTTTTTATGGTTTTTATGGTTCTTAGTTAATGGTGGCTCAGCTATTTCATCACTAATGTCATTGGTTCATGATTTCATTATTGTTATCCTCCTTGTGCTTTTTGTTTAAATTTTGATGACGGTTGAGGGTTTTTTTTTCTCTCAATCAAATTTGTTCATCCGGTGTCATGGAGATTATCGTTAATTGGTATTCTAGTTTTGGTTGTTTTCAAATGGCAGTTTCATTGATTTTGTGGATGATGATGAGGAAAATGAACGACTTGGAGTTACTATAACAGTGTGAAATTATTTCGGTGATGAGATGTGATCTTTGTTGACATATTTAACTAGTGAAAATATCTTGTTTCCAGATATGCAGTAGTTTTAATTTTTAATTTTCTATGGGGTTTTGATTTTTGAACACGTTATGTAAGCCATTGGTGGAATTGTGTTTTAATTTCTGTAATTTTTTTGGTTCCCAATTAAACATAAAGTGGGGTTTTAACAATATAATAATATAGATTCAGATAGTAGTGTGTTTTTGTGATATCACCCAAAATAGTATTGGATTACCATTTATATTTGGATAAAAAATTGGTTTCTATTGGATCAGTGGTTATTGTATTAATTACCTTAAATTAATAAATTTAATGTGATTAAATAATCCTTTTTCTAAATCAAAAAAAATAATGATTGTGTCATGTTTTTCATTATGGTTATGATGTGTGGTGGAGAGGTGAAGTTTTGATGTGGGGGATGATGTGTGGTTTTATTGGTGTCGTTAGTTTGACGCCATGTTATGGGGTGGAAATGTGCGGTTATGTTGCGGTATAGGGTGATGTGTGATTTGAATGAGGTTATGGTGTGGGGCGGTGATGTGTGGCACTGTTATGTGATGAAAGAGATGATAATGGTTGTGTTGTTCTTGATGCTTGAGTTTTTATAGAACACATAGTTAATATTAATTGAAATGGATTTGGACAGTTTGGTTAATGGGATGTAAATAGTGAATTAATGTAATAATAAAGTGAAATATATCTAATGCGGCTGTTCATAAAAAATAATGAAGTTTTGACGATTAATGAAATTGTAATGGATGAAAATTTAGAAGGTGGATATTGGATTATTGATTGTTTTTATTCATATAAATGTGGGAAAAATTAGGGATTATGTTTGATGGTTGGAACTTTGTTTTGAACGTATTGGTTGGAAATCTATGTGTGGATATATATATATATATATTGTATTTTCCTTTTTAATTATATATATAACTCACTCACATAGATATATTTGTTCCAATTACTATACATTTAAATGGTTTTTGGGCATGGTGTTATCTCGATATCTGAGTGATGATGATAGATGGTTAGCTACCTACTCTTCATTTCTCTATCTTCTAGGCAAGTAAATATGCACAAGTTGTGATGGATTGAGGTTTGATTGTTTCCTATGTGATATCAAAAGTGTTTTCAGGAGAGATAAGAGGTGATAGTGATGTGGGGATGTGGCATAGGTGTTTTCGATCAATATGTTATGTGACTACGTTATCAGAAAACTTATAGTGGGTGTAGTTCATTGTTGGAGGAGGGCACAGGGCTGATACCCTTCATGTGCTTGATACCATACTACTCTGGTTGTGGTTTTGATGTGTTGACCTAGGTGCTTGTAGGTATAGTGTGATGTGACAGTGTTTTGGTGTGGTGGCACAGATTTCATTGAGCATGACGTGACATGACCATGCAGTGGGGTGGTGGTATATATTATATGAAAAATATAGGATTATCATGATGTATGATGTTAGATTGTGAGAATGGAAAATCTGTAAGAAAGCGGTGTGGGGTACCCGTTATCATTATTCTTCACATTATGTTATTATACTCATCTTTCATCATTTTGTGAGCCTTCCATAGTGATGATGTGATTAGTTAGATGACTAATTTAGGTTCTTTTGATTTTATATTTTTCTTATGGGTTTATTTGTAAGCTTCTTTTACATGTGTACAAGATACATTGGTTTTCCTAATGAGTAGAGTATTATACGTTCAAAATATATAAAAAACTATTATTTTTCTAGGAGGATTATATGTACCATGATAGACATTTTTAGCTCAGACCTCTTGACATTTTCTGTGTGATTTCATCAGATTTACTTTTGGGTATTTAAATTTGATATTTTACCTATATCATTTTTATTGTTTTTCAATTATTTTGGGATTTTTTCCCATTTTATTTTATAGAAAGTATTTTATTCTATTTGATTTAACCAATCTATTGATCCTATATTATTATTGAGGGAAATACCTCCCATTTGTGAGATTTTATACCCTCTGTGACTGTTTCCAACCCCGAAACTACTAGAGGTTGGACTCGAGGTCCATTATCTATCTCTTTTAATTGTGG
This sequence comes from Viscum album, assembly GCA_963277665.1. Lineage (NCBI taxonomy): Eukaryota > Viridiplantae > Streptophyta > Magnoliopsida > Santalales > Viscaceae > Viscum > Viscum album. The sequence continues at coordinate 1,791,735,160 of OY728137.1, forward strand.
TATATTTAGTGGGAGGGGTCAGGACATAGACTTCCCTACTGTTCTCACTAATTGTTATCATCCTTTTTTCTAAAAGTAAAACTAAACCTTGCTCTGATACCAACATTAAAAAACCAAGATTATCATAAATATATATTCTCTCTATTTAGATAAATATTTAATAGAGTGCAACAATAAATTAATAAGAGTTTAAACAAGTAGTGAATTTATAGATTAGATACACAATATTCTTATTTCATGAATGATCTTCAATATATCATTGAAAAATATTTCCCACATAGTAAACTACATATATATACCCAACTTAATACCTTTATTCTTAATATATAGAAATTAAACATAAGAAAGGGTGAGTTTAGATGATCATTAAGGGTGAACAAGGGAGATATCCACTTAATGTGTGCATAAGGGTATGATATTATGAATAAAAAAGATTGGAAATTATACCATTCAAATCATAGATCATATACATGAGTCATGGAATAAATCATATAAATTCACAAGACATTAATAACAAAGGAATTAAATTAAATAATCCATGTGATCGTAACATTTTAATAAGAAAAATATTATTGGTATACACATAAGAATATAAAATAATTTCTTTAGTAGTCATGGATTACATTCAAGTATTTCATAGTGGAATGGTTTCACTCCCCAAGCATTCATAGTATTCAAGGTTCACTCTCATGACTATCATAAAGGAAAAAGTACCTTACTCAAATGGGATCACTCTTATTTCTAGTCTATTTTATCTCATGATATACCAATATTTACCTAATTCATTGGAGGGATACATAGAACGCACCCATCTTTGATTATAAAACAATCACTATCATTGGTTATAACTTAACCACCATCATTGGTTATAACTTATCAACCATCACATACTTAATATAATACATATTTGTACCACAATATCATAAAATATTAATCATATCATAACTATGAAATGAAATTGGCTTAATTAGTTTTTTTCATAGAATATCCCATGGGAAATGAACTGGTTTCTTAATCAAATTTCAATCAAATAAATAAATAATATAGATATGGAGTAAAAATGTTACCCTTGGATTATATTTCTAGTAAAGTTTAAGAAACATCAAATAATGTCATATTATATGGAAAATTATTGTATAAAACAACTTGAAACATTTTTTGAGGAGAATAACCATTTTTTAAATCACATTCTTAAAACTATACATTAATAAATCAATTTGTATATCATTTTTTTAAATAACCAAGAAATATTATAAATTAATATTCAAAGAATATAATGGAAATGGAAGTAGAAAATATAGATCATTTTGAAAACATTAAAATGAATATTCATTATATATTTTAGGTAAAAAGTAATAAGATCCTTGTTCATAAAATTAAAATAATATTACATTAATAACATATTTGTAATAGAAAAAGAGGATAACGTGAGTAGGACTTGGTCATTCTTTGTCTGGAAATGGAATAATTTGGATTTTTAGGCTTCTCCTCTAATTGTTTCAATGGATTCTTTTAATTCCAAGTGGGAATTGGCCTTCAAAGAGGATCGTCCTCCGCTGAGGGATCTCAGCAATGCCTGGAAATCACAAGAACCTTCGTTCTTAAGAAATAATGGGTTAAACTTCGTGGAAGCACTGTCAGGTTCTTCAGATCCAGTCAAAGAGGATTTTTCTTGCTCCTCTAATATTAGAAGTCTTGAAAATGGTCATTTTGCGGTGTTGGCAGATCCGCAGGCACTACAACAAAGGATCAACCTATGAAAATTCTCTATCTTGGGCTGTGTGATTTATTCAAAGGGGAAAAGCCTTGTTCTTATGACGATCTCAAGAATAGGGTTTCTCATTTTTGGGGAAGTTGATATTGGAGGCTTATCCTATTCGGAGAGGGTAATTTCATATAATATGTCAGTCCCAAGATGCTCTGAACTTGGCATAAAGCTATGGCAATTGGAAACTCAAACATGGAATCATCATATAATCAGAATGGGATGTCAATTTTAATCCCTTAAATCTCTGACAAACCAATGCTCAAATTTGGGTAAGGATACATTGATTAAACTGGGTGTATTGGATCCAAATATCTTAAATGACATAGCTTCCTATCTCGGCACACCAATTAGAATGGATCAAAAGACCTTGGAAGGGGAGTTGGGATTCTTTTCTCGGATTCTAGTGGCTGTTAACAAGGAAATAAAGCGGCCGGAATGTTTTTTTTAGAAATGAAGGTGATGACATGAATTAGTTTCCCAATCCATGCCCCCCAGGGAATTTATTAAAAATAAAAGGTTACAATACAAGCACGAGGTGTAATGAACTTACACCAACAGGGAATTAAAGATTGCAAGATAAAGATTTTAGAACACAAATGTCAAATATGGAACAAGTCCACATGAGATCACTAGTATATATCAGTGCCTGATGATCTTCTAAATCTAGCCATCTCAAATATTAAGATTTTGGGTCATTCAGTTTCTAATTATAGGGTTCTTAAAATGAAGGTTATTGTTACTCCTATATCTCCATAGTGGATTGATCCCAATAGTGGAAGGAAAAAAGTGGTTGTCTTTGAGAAGAAGGGGGTTTCCAAGAGTCATACTGGTCCCTCATAATCTCTGAAGATTCAGAATGACATCCCACTGATTAAGGATTCTGTGATGAAATCACTTGCTCCAGCCTCTACCTTCAAAAAATCTTGGGCTGATATTGTTGAGGTAGAGGTAATAAAGAATGTTGTGATGTCCTGATCACCCTTCAAGGTGGTTTCTGTGATGACTACTTCTATATAATGTGAATCCAAGGATGATCAACCCATGTTATTTGAAATCCTTTAATGATATTTTTTCCTTAGTATTAAACCTTTTAAGCAGATGAAGAATATAGTTCCTTGTATCTTGAATTATCTAAGGAAATTAATGATCTTATGTTGTCCCTGCAAGAAAAGATGGATTCTGAAAATGTGGCCATATCTGTATCTCAAATTCCCCAAGGCAATACTAATTTATCAACACCTTTATAATTTGTGTAGTATGATTAAATGTAGGATAAGGCTGCTGTCTTGAGTTCTGGATAGCATGTCACACATTTTATAATCACACAACATCTTCATTATGGGATGGAAGAAGAGTAGTCTTTCCTAGTGAAATGTTCAGATATTAGGTCGTCCAAATCTTCAGAAATTATGGAATCTAAAAATGCTCTCAGATCTGCATGAAAGAAACCTTTTTGCAACGCAGTTTTAGCAGTAGATTTATGCATTGGAAAGCCTATCTAACAGCAGGTTAAAAATTATGATATGCTTGAGTCTACCAATTTTCTATTACATGATGAAGATAAGGATTCATATAGAAAAATCTCAAATCATCTTGATAGTGGGGTTGAAGGAAATGTTCTTAAGTTGAACAGCAACAAGAAAACTTAGAAATCTATGGATGAATTTGTTCTGGATTCCAAAATTGCACTGCCTAGTATATCTGATATTAATACCTTATTTAAGTGCAATCCCACTCCCAAAAAGAAAGTGGGGTTGAAGGCAATGTTCTTAAGAGTTTTGTATCAACTCAGGGTAAGAGAAAAGTAATCATTTTGTATGATGACTGGAGAAGTCTGTACAAAGTGATAATCTCTCAGTTGTGGGTGAAGATTTTGTTAAGATCTTTTTCTATTGTTTTCCTATTATTTAAATGTTTTTAGTATATATAATATGTTTAACCTCTTCTTTATCAAATGATATTTAATATTTTTGACACTGGAGGAGTCAGGAAGAAATACTTATCAATGGCTACTAGGAGATGGAGGGATTCCAAATCAACCCTCTCATCTAATTTCATTTTTTGGTCATAGGATTCATGATAATTTATGTCATATATATCCTTTCATATATGAAGACACAAGGAGACAGTTTGTTGAAAGTAGAAGAAAATATTCATTTTTTGAAAGGGAAATGTAAAATTTTATAGTACTTATTATATAAATGATCTTATTAATGTTTTGTTAATGATTTATTATTTTTAATTTACAAAAAATAGGGAAATCTCATCAAGAGATCCAATCTAAAAATTTATACCCTCAATGATTATCTCAGAGTGGGTATACATTATTGGAAAAACAAATGATGGCGGAAAAATTACAAAAACTAAGAGCTAAGTATTTATGCTCCGGAGAGGTGGCCCCTTCATCCCCTCTATCTAGACATGAAAAAAGAAAGAGAGCTCATATGGGAAAAAAGGGAAATATCTTTCGAAAGAATCGAGAATCATAGCTGAAAGGATTGTAAGATATCTATTTTATTTATTTAAGTTAACTATGTTCTTCATATAATTTCAATCATTACAGAAATTTTCAATTAATTAATACAGGATTATCTAGAGGAGAAGAGCTCACAAGGGGTATTTACAACTACTGGGAGGTAATATATTTTATTTGTAGCATTGGGAATGCTTGAACATCCTGGTCATGTATGAGGATATCCAACAGGTGTATTAGTAATAAAAGTGTTTCCAAGTTCTTCAACTTATTCCGTTGAGGGTGTTTATAAAAAAATAGAATCCTTGTAAGCTAAAGTTGATAATATTAATGTGAATATGGAGGAAACGATTAGAGTGTCAGTATAGTCTATGTTTGCAGACATTGAATACCAATTTCAGACTGCAGCTCCCACTACTCCACCTCTCCCTGCATACCCCATTATTTATCCTCCACCTCCGCCAATAGCTCCCACTCCCCCACCTCATCCTGCAGACCCCATTTTTTATCCTACTCCTCTATCGCAGATTCCTACTTATTGAGAGTTCTATATTGATGATCCTGAACATCATATAGTTGCATATGGGATGTTATATTGTATAGGAGATACAGTTATCATCAACAATTAGAGGTAGAAAATCATAGGGTCACTGAATAGGATATTATAGATAGATCAGCTCGAGTACCATTACCTACAGATGAGATGAAGACAGTTGGACATAGTATTGGCCATTATTTTACTTGGCCATGCAGACTTCAACAGCTCATTACCATAGATTTATGTATGTTATATCTTCTATTTTATTTTTTATTAAGGTTCTTTTATCATTTGAAAACTAATATACTTTTATATTTATTTTTACAGGAATACTTCAAAGGTCAAGAAATACTGTATAGAAAACAACGAAGACAAATAGATATGACATCAGATACAAATTCTAGTAGTTTTGACATATTTTCACAATATTCAAATTTTTTGGTCGATCATTATGAGTTTCTAATGGAATCTCATGTTTTTGAATGTTCAATAACTGAGGGGATTGTGAAAACTGATATCATGGAACTTGTTACTAGAGATGAGTTGGGAATCAACGTGGTGCAAATTTTTTACATGTAATTCATAACACTTTTTCCCTTTGTTATATTTATTAAAAAAGTATACATATGTATGTTTTTTATTAGGTGTATATATAACATTTGTGAGAAGAATGAGCAGACAGATGTATATGGATTCATCGGCCCGCATTTGATTTCCCCTGAAGCACATGGATTAGATGATGAACAAATAATGATTTATATTGATGAATGATTTGAACCGAATATAGTCGCACAATGTTGTATGATGCCTTTTTGTGAGATGTATGAAACACGTCTTTGTCAAAGAGTTAATTATCATTTAACTTAAAAAACCACTAACCATAAATTTTTGTTTATTAGTGATTATTGGATGTTAGGTGTTTTTTTCCCAATGGAGAAAACAATTTATTGGATATGCTCTATCCATGGTGATGTGCAGGAAAGTTGTAATAAAATCTTGGAAAAGTATGTTTCAATTTCTCAATAGTTTTATATATTATAAGGAATTTTAAATTTATCTCATTCGTATTATGTTCTATCATGGGATGGGTCTACTTTAAAAAACATAAATAAAAGGAGTGTGAAGATCAAATATGTAAATGTAAAGGTAAATATACATTTATAATTTGTACTTTTTGATTTATTACATAAAAATAATATATTGAATGTACACTCAATCAAATATAATTTTCATGAACAAGAAGGCCTCATCGAATGAGGATATTATATGAAAGATTTATGTATGAAATAATAACAACTGGAACAGTTGTGAACTTTTACCTGGTGAGATTTCCATTTAAACATTACCATAATATTTCATTTGATTTATTCATTAAACATGTTAACTACTATGCTTTTAATTTGTAGCTATTTGATGACCCTCAACCCTATAGTGCTCAAGACATCAAACACTTACAAGTGGGATGGTCAAATTATTTTACAGGTTTGAATTTTAGTTGTTTGTAGTGTAAAATGTAATTTTGAATATTGTCATTGTAATTTTTTATTTTTTAGTCATTTAGGATGGATTTAGTTTTTTTAATTTGACATTGTAAGATTTCAATGTTATATATGTGAATTTTTAGTTTTTCTCTACTTCTTCTTTTGGTCTACATATGATGGTTTTCTGGTATGGATTCTGGTTTTGGTGGAGCGGTTACAAGGGTGTGGGGGTGTCTGGTGGGGTGGGGTATCCAGTGGTGTGGGAGGGTTGTCCAGTGGGTTGGGGGGTCTAGGGTGTCCATGAGAGTGGGGGGCAGTCCAGGGGGTGGGGTCGTTTCCTTTAGGGTGGGAGGGTTGTCCAGGGGGGTGGGGGTTCCAGGGTTGTGGGGGTGTCTTGTGGAGTAGGGGGGTTTCCAAGGGTGTGGGAGGGTTTTCCTGTGAGGTGGGGGTGTCCAAGGTGTCCATGGGGATGGGGGGATTCTAAGGGGTGGGAGGGATGTCCAGACGAGTGGGGGGATGTCCAGGGGTGTGGGGGTTTCTAGTGGGGTGGGGGTTCTAGTGGTGTGGGAGGGTTGTCCCAGGGTGTGGGAGTGTTGTCCAGGGGGGTGGGGGTCCAGGAGGTTGGGGTTGTCCAGGTGTGTGGGGGGTTGTCCAGGGGGTGGTGTATAGTCTAGGAATGTGGGGTGTCCCGGGGTGTGGTGGGGGTTTTCCAGTGTGTTGGGGGATGTCTAGGCGACTGGGGGTGCCTAGGTGATGTCCAGGGGTGTGGGGGTGTCCAGTGGGGTGGTAGGGGTTTCTAGGGGTGTGGGAGGGTTGTCCAGGGGTGTGGGAGTGTTTTCCAGGGGGTGGGGTGTCCAAGATGGGGGGAGGGATGTCCAGGGGTATAGGGGGTTTCCATGGTGTCCATAAGGGAGGGGGTGTTCTGTATGGTGAGGGGTGTTTCCAGTGGTGTGTGGGAAGGTTTCCTAGAGGGGTGGGGGTGTCCTGGGTGTCCATGAGGTTAGGGCGGTTTAAGGGGTGGTAGGGTGTCCAGGAGGGTGTGGGAGATGTCCAGGCGAGTGGTGGGATGTCTAGGGGGTGTCCAGGGGTGTGGGGGTGCCCATTAGTGTTGGGGGTTCTAGGTGTGTGAGAGGGTTGTCCAAGGGTATGTGATTCTTTTCCAAAGAGTGTGGGTGTCCAGGAGGGTGGGAGGGTTGGCCAGGGGTGTGGGGGGTGGGTCCATGGTGTCCATGAGGGTGGGGGTGTCTTGTGGGGTAAGTGGGGTTTCTAGTGGTGTGTGGGAGGGCTGGCTAGTGGGTTGGGGGTGTCCTAGGTGTCCATGGGGGTGGGGGCAGTCCAGGGGGTGGGAGAGTGGGTGGAATATCCAAGTGAGTGGGGGGATGTCCAGGAGTGTCCGGGGTGTGGGGGATGTTCAGTGGGGTGGGTGTTTCTAGGGGTGTGTGAGGGTTTTCTAGGGGTGTGGGAGTACTATCCAGGGGTTGGGGGTGTTCAAATGGGTGGGCAGGTTGTCCAGGGGTGTGGGGGGCTGTCCAGGTGGTGGGGGCAGTCTAGGGGTGTGGGGGATGTTTTTGGTTTTGGTATGTGTTTAGTTTTGGTCAGGGGGTGTCCATGTAACTTCCTGATTCCAGAAGCCACCCAGAGGCGCCTCGTACCCAGTTGGTCACATGGCCTCAAGAACATTTCCCCAAACTTCAGAGGCTGTCGACTAGCAGCGAGGGCCTTGGGTGTGATAGTGGGGAAACTATGCCCTCATTGGTAGAGTACACAGTGGAATAAAAACAGATAGACAACAGCAGAAACTGTAACCATCCATACAAGAGTAAATGATAAACAGTGGAAGACTAATAGTAAACAACTAGAGCACACACACACACACACATATATATATATATATATAATTATGCATGATACATATTTCTAGGAAAGCATACAAACAATTCACAATGATGAATACAATACTAAACAAAAGTGAAAAATAAAACATGTAAACTCCTTATCATTTCAATCCATAGCTTGGTCCCATGCTCTCCAACTCCACAGAAAGTCATGTACTTGAAGTAGAAGGGTGCTTGCCCTTATCTATACCTAAAACAACATAGTCTGTTTGGGCTCAAAAGCATGGCCCAAACAGGGTGTGAGACAAGGTCCCAGTAGGCAACCACCCAACGATCTATGATTAACAGTCAATGAATACATGGCAAGTAAAAGTACAGGAAGAAGTAAACAAGAAAGCACACAGCAGATACAATCCACATTGTCTAGCATATAAACTACACAAGTAACATCCAATCAACAAGTAGAACAACAGGTAACCCCTAGGTAGTTCTCACAGCCTAACCCTTATTATTCAACCTACAAGTACTAGTAACACTCTGTGAGGCACACACAGTCTCACCCTTCTGGTTCAGCTACATAATAGACTCTCTGAGGAATCACTCACTGTCAATTACCCCTATAGTCTCCTATCATACTAAAGGCTCTATGGGGAAGCACCCAACGTCTCATTCCCCCTGTGGCCGATGTCAATGAACTACAGACTCTCTGAGGAAGCACTCATCATTAATTCCCCCTTTGGTCTCACATCGAATTAATAAGACAGTCTGGAGAAGCCTATATGTCCATTCTCCCTACGGTCCACTACACTAGGTTGTCATAGCCCTATGTAAAACAAACATGCATAGCGTGCGTATCGCCCCAAGTAATCCTCGAGAATTACTTGGCTATCATTCTAAGGTACAACAGCATAATAGTACAACAGTTCCACTATCCCACAACAAGGCATGGCAACTGGAAAAACGCCTAATAGGAAAAACATACATGGAAAGACATCCAAAGCACAGTAAAAGTTACCCTATTCACAAGCATTGACCTATACTCAAGAAATCATGCAATGAAGGAAAACAACAGGGGAAAAAATAGGAAACACACGATACCCCGTTCAAGGGGATTGGTGGAATTGCACAAAATATTCAAAGAATTCCTACAAAAAGTCACAAACCACATACCTCGATGTTAGAAGATCGATATACTTGAACCAAAAGGCTTGATTCTCCTTAGAATGGTGTATATCTACAAAAACACACAAAATTCTCAACCCACGATATCTTGAGAAATAAGAGGAATTGGAAAACAAAGCTCTAGGATAAGGAAGGGCTTACCACTATGGTTCCAACGCAATCGACGGCGGTCGATTCGGAGAACGAACGGAGGCTTGGGGGCTCAGAGAAGTTTTGTGGTCATACGGGTTCTCTCAGATTAAGAACCTGAAGATGAAGCCAGTTTTTTCCATCAGGCGCGACCCTGGTCCGTTTAATGGGAAAACAAGTAAACGACATATACTTCTGGGGTACACGGCCTGTACTTGGGATTTCTGTACTCCGCTTTAAACAGCCTCCACATCTCCCCTACACACCGTGTGTGTGGCCTGGACACGGCCAGCACACAGCCCGGCGCTGCATCAAAGTACACGGCGTGTACTTTTAAAATACAGGGTGTGTACATAGAAAAATTATATATTTTCCTCTTTTTATCAAAAACAACCAAAAAAGGAAAAACATACATGAAATGAATATCCGAGTTCTTACAAACTTCCCCCTTAATGAAATTCATCCTCGAATTTCCCTAGCGAGGTGTAGAAGAAGAAACCCCGAACAGCTCCGGCCACTGTGATCGTACATCGGCCTCCCTCTCCTAGGTCTCGTACTGTACTCGCCTGTGCTTCCATAGCACCCATACTAGAGTAACAGACTGCCCACGGAGAACCTTTGTACTATGATCGACAATCCAGATAGGATGCTCCTCATATGACGCATCAGCTTCAAGCTCAACCTCCTCGGGATGAAAGACATGAGATGGGTTTGAAAAGTAACGTCAGAGCTAAGAAATGTGGGAGACATCGTGCATAGCCTGATACCTCTGAGGTTACTTCAACCGATAGGAAACTGGCCCAACTATTTCTAGAACCTCAAATGGCTCGACGTACTGTGGTGAAAGGTTACCCTATCTCTGAATCCTCTTGTGTCCCAACCTCGTTGAGACACCCAAGAAAACCTGATCCCTGACGTCGAACTCCAGAGGTCATCTCCAATAATCAACATAAGACTTCTGTTGAGACTGTTCTATAGACATCCCCTTCCGAATCAACTCTATCTACTCTGAGGTCTCCTGAACAAGACGAGGTCCTAGTAAAGCTACCTCTCCTATCTCCAGCTAACATGAAGGTGATCGGCATGACCTACCATACAAAGCCTCATAAGGTGCAATCTGAATAGTTTCCTGAAAACTGTTGTTGTAGGAGAACTCCACAAGAGGTATATGCTTCTCCCAAGAACCGAAAAAGTCTAGAATGCAAGATCAGAGCATATCCCCAGGCACCTGGATCGTATGCTCAGAATTTTCAGCTATCTGGGGATGGTATAATGTACTCAAAAGTAGCTTTGTACCCAAATCCCTCTGAATACCCTACCAGAACTGAGAACTAATGAACACATCCCTGTCTGAAACAATAGAGTGTGGAACTCCATGTAGACGTACAATCTCTTGGATGTATATTCATCCCATATCATCAACATTGAAGGTCTCCTTGATCGGTAAGAAGTGAGCAACCTTCGTAAGCCTATTGACGACAACCCAAACAGCATCATTCCCTGGAGGCGACCTCGTCAAACCAGTCATGAAGTCCATCGCGACATCGCTCCACTTCCACTCAGGAATGGGTAACTATTGTAAAAGGCCTGCTGGTCGCTGATTCTCTTCCTTCACGTACTGACAAGTAAAACACCTCAAGATGTAACCAGAAACATCTCTCTTCATACCTAGACACTACTACTGGTGATGAAGATCCCGATACATCTTGGTGACACCAGGATGGACTTCCCAAACTGAGGAATTAAAATCCCACATCAGCTCCTCATGTATGTCTACTGGCACCCATATGTGTCCCTTTAAATGAAATATCTCATCCTTTCCCACAGTCCATCTAGGAAGAGGGTCTCTCCTGACACACTCTCTCGCAGGACTAAGCCTTCTGAGTTTGATAGCTGCCTCATCCGTAATCGATCAAGAAGTGTAGAGGTAACATCTAGAGAAGATAGGTAAGTATTTCCCTATCTATCGTGCACCTCCAGATGCATCTCAGATAACAGATCCATAATATTCCACTCACTGCTAGCCTCCGGAACTGTATGAATCTGAGTTGTCTTGCTCAACGCATCTGCCACTGTGTTTCCCTTTCCCGATGTATAGGCAAGCTCGAAATCAAAAGACTGAAGATACTCGACCCACCTACGCTGTATCAGATTCAGATCACGTTGAGTGAAGATGTACTTGTGACTCTTGTGGTCGGTGAAAACCACAAAGTGCTCTCCTAGAAGGTAATGTCTCAAACAGCGCAAGGCATGAACAACAACTACCAAATCCAGATCATGTGTTGGGTAGTTCCTCTCATGTGGCCTCAACTACCGAGACCCATAAGCAGTGACTCCATCTCCCTGCATAAGCACAGTGCCCAGCCCGATACCTGAAGCATCAAAATAAACAGTATAGCTCTTGACTGGCTCTGGAAGGACTAGTATCGGTGCAGATGTCAACCTTCCCTTCAGCTCCTGAAAGGCTGACTCACAAAAATCTGACCATAATAACTTCATCCCTTTCTTGGTCAGACCTGTCAATGGTGCCTCTAGGTGTGAAAAGTCCTGAATGAAGCATATGTAGTATCCAGCCAGCCCTAGGATGCTCCGTACCTCAAAAACATTCTTCAAATGCTCCCAGGAAACTACAAATCTCACGTTCTCTAGGTCCAAAGATACTCCTACCTCTGAGATGACATGACCCAAGAAGTGAATCTGATCCATCCAAAAGTGGCACTTCAAGAGTTTAGCATAAATTTGATGCTCTCTCAGTGTACTCAGAATGATCTCAAGATGGGTATCATGGTCATGTCGAGTGTGAGAGTACACCAAGATATCATCCACAAAGACCACGATGAAGGAATCAAAGTAAGTATGGAACACTTAGTTCACAAGTGCCATGAAAACTGCTAGCGCATTAGTGAGACAGAATGGCATAACCGTATACTTGTAGAGACCATACCTTCTCTTGAAGACTGTCAGAGGTATATCTGATGGTCTAATGCGCAACTGATTATAACCGGACCTCAAATCAATCTTCGAGAACACCCATACTCCTCAAAGCTGATCGAAAAATCATCAATCCTCAACAAGGGATATGGATTATTGACTGTCAAAGGGTTTATCTTTCGATAATCCACATAGAGTCTAAGGGTACCATCTTCCTTCTTCTCAAATAGGACATGTGAACCCCTATGAGAAGTATTGGGTCGGATAAAACCCTTTGCCTGCAAATCCTCCAACTGCTTTTTAAGATCCTGAAACTCAGGTGTAGCCATCCTATATGGAGGAATGGACACTGATTCTGCTCCTAGCACAAGCTCAATAGAGAAATCTACCTCACGCTTTGGAGGAAAACCTAAAAATTCATCTGGAAAGTAATCTCTAAAACGATCCACCACTAGATGAAAGTCCAACTATGAAGTCCCCTAATCATCCAGATAAAGACTAGAAATCTATGCCGTAACCCTTCCTAGACCATGATGTTCGAGTCCTTCTCGACTCGCCTGAACATCTCATTCACCTCTGTGAAGAAAAGATTCACACTCTGGTGAAATGAAACTCACCCTGCGGTGATAAAAGTTGATGAATACCTGGAATGGAACCAACCAGTCTATCCCGAGAATGACATCATAGTCTGTCATCTCTAGGATATAGAGATCCCATAAGGAAAAATACCCTACAACCTCGAGAGGGCACTCTCTGCACTGACGTACACTAAATTTTCTCATCCCCAAAGGTGTTTCTAGTGTCAAAAAGTTGTTAGAGGAAAAGATACAGAGCCCAAGGCTCTCCACAACAGCAACCGAGATAAAACTATGCGTAGCACCAGTATCGAAAAGAGTTGAAGATAAAACTGAGGCTACTAAGATCGTACCTCAAACTATAGAAGGTCCGGGATCTTGATAAGATAGGTCTACTCCACTGAAAAATTATGGCTTGACCAACGGCCCTGTGACCCTACCGGACCACTCTAAGCTGATCCTCCCTGTTGATGCTGAAAGACTGGGGACTGACCGCCACAGCCTCAACCTCCACCTTGGCACGAACTGCCGGAAGAACTCGAGTTCCCCAACTGGTGAGAAACTGGTGGTGTTGCTCTGGAACAAGGAGTCATGGAAGAACCCCCATCACAAGCTACTGGTGATAAAACCTGGCATAAACTCTGAAGGTGACCCATATTGCCACAAGATCGGCACTCCACTGGGTCTTTCTTGCACTTTGGCCTTGCGTGTCATGCCCTTCCACCCTGGTAGGATACTACTTGGCTACCTGAAGATGAATCTCTCCTCTTTGGATCACCATGCATAGACTCCCTACGGTTCTTTCTACTGTTAACTAGAGGAATACTAGCTCTGGAAGCAGAGCCGCCCTGGCTCGCAGCTCGAGAGTCTCTCAGATTGCGCTCCGTAATCAGTTCATGGTTGACGATGGAAGTGATGGAAGTCAGCTAAAAGATATTCACCTGTGAACGGATCTCCTGCCTGAGGCCATCCTCAAACTTCCATGCTAAGAACATCCCATATCCACCCTAAAGGGTTTTGAAATGTTTCAGCTCGGTGAAATGAGAGGAATACTCCATAACAGAAAGAGTACCCCGCTCTAGACTCATGAACTCCTAGGCTCGATCGGCCCTCAGGGTCTCCGGGTAGAAGTAGTTGTAAAACACATGCTGGAACTCCTCCCAAGCCATATCCTGCTAATGACCCGCCTGTGAGATCACATCCCACCACCTCTTGATGGAGTCTCGAATCATATAGGTAGCGATCTCGACCCGCATCTATGGACGCATTTCTATATTCTGAAAGATAGTCAGCATGGCTTCTAGCCATGACTCTACAGCCTGTGGTCCTCCTTCCCCCAAGAAAGTAGGAGGATACTGCTGTTGGGAAACCCAATTCAAGTCTTCCATAGTCGTGGCATGAAGCGATTATCCCTGAAAGGTATGCATCATCCTCATAAAGCCTTCCCTAAACTGTACATCAGTGCCTATAACTGGTATGACAGTTGGTGCCAAGGCTGGCACAAATGGAGGATCGGAAGGAAGTCCCTGATCAGCCATATCTGGTGTCTGATCACTATCCTATAACTGACGTACAACTGGAGGATGTGTCGGAGTCATAGCTCGGAAAGATAAAAAGCATACCTTAGATCATGAATGTCAAGGACAGAGCAAAAATGAGTAAAAAAAAGAAACATGAGAAGGAAACACTCAAGTTTTACAAAGCATGACTATAGAGAGTGTATAAACTCTACACGGCGTGTACTTAACTCTATTCCCATGTCCGAGTATCCTTGCACGACCAACTCGCACGGTCTTCTTAAATTGAGACTACACAAGGTGTTCCCTGTGGACACGACATGTAGTAGAAATGGTTTCAACGACCTGTGTTGTTAGATACATGTCTAGTTACACGGCTGATACTACACGACGTGTTCCGAACAAACACAGTGTGTACTTGATGATTTTTTCCGACCCGTTTTGTTGGATACACGGCCGGGTACACGGCTAACCCTTACACAGCGTGTTCCAATCAAACACGACATGTATAGGAGGAGATAACACAGCCCCGTGATGTTCGTGTCATGGCCAGGTACCTAGAAAAAGACTGCACGGCGTGTTCATACAAAACACAGCGTGTATTACACTATCTTCCCCGACCCATGTTGTTAGTGAAATGGTCGGGTACACAGCTCACTACTACATGGCATGTACCTACCGTACACGGCGTGTCCCTGATGATTTTTCACAACCCGTGTTTCTTCTCACACAGTCAGTGACACGGTTTAAAAACTACACGGGGTGTATATAAAAAGTACACACAGTGTATTCTAGGTTTTTCCGGGCAGTAGCTCTGAAACTGCACTGAAGCCTAGAAAACACTAAAAAACAATGATGAAGGTGCCAAACTCCAATCCGTGAGGGCCCATACTCCCTGTGAATCAAATCATGGCATCTCTTATATATCATATAGAAGGGGAAAACTCAATGATCCACCATGTTCCGATTCATGAGGTCCCATAACACCTCAATAACCAAAAGTTTTTGTTCATCTAAACAAGGTACAATACAAAAAACCTCTCTATCAAACTGCAGGGATTCTATCAAAGAATCTATCACAAAAGCATGCATAATCTACACAACTTCTATCACAACAACATGCAATTGTTAATGCACCCTAGATGGCATGGTAAGAATGCATGGAATGTGATTTCTAACAAGTGACTATATGATGCATGATATGGAATACCCTCATCTCATCGGGTTGAGACATAAATAGAACCACAATATAAACGAAAATTACAACACAAATCATGTGAATAACTCAGGGTGAAATCAGATCACCTGTAACCTAGAAAAATCAGAAAATTGTAATAAGTGAGGTAGATTGGATTTTCCCTGTACACGGGTTAGCTACTCCCGAGCACAGCTTAATACCATGTACCGAATCCATCCTATCCCTACCTAAAGGCTCCAAACAGAAAATCAAGAGAAAATAAACCCTCTGATGCCACTTTGTATCATCCATGTTCCGGAGGCCACCCAGAGGCGCCCCGTACCCCGTTGGTCACATGGCCTCAAGTGTATTTTCCCAAATTCCAGAGGCCACCGACTAGCAGTGAGGGCCTTGGGTGTGATAGTGGGGAAAAAATGCCCTCATTGGAAGAGTACATAGAGGACGAAAAACAGATAGACAACAACAGAAACTGTAACCATCCATACAAGAGTAAACGATAAACATAAGAAGACTAACTGTACACAACTGGAGCACACACATTTATATATAAAATTATGCATGATACATATGTCTAGGAAAGCATCCAAAAAAATGCTGAATATAATACTAAAACAATGTGAAAAATAAAATGGTTAAACTCATCCGCATCGCAATCCATATCTTGGCCCCATGACCTATAGCTCCACAGCAAGTCAAGTACTTGAATTAGAAGGGTGCTTCCCCTTATCTATACCTGCAACAACACAGTCTGTTTGGGCCCAAAAGCATGGCCCAAACAGGGTGTGAGAAAAGGTCCAAGCAGGAAACCACCCAAAGATTTATTCCTAACAGTTATTGAATACATGGAGAGTAAAAGTACAGGAATAAGTAAACAGGAAAGCACACATCATCTACAATCCATAGTGTCTAGCATATAAAGTACACAAGTAACATCCAATCAACAAGTAGAACAAAAAGTAACCCCATGGGTAGTTCTCACATCCTAACCCTTATGGTTCAACCTACAAGTACTAGAAACCCTCTGGGAGGAACACACAGTCTCACCCCTCTAGTTCAGTTGAAGAATAGACTCTTTGAGAAAGCACTAACCATCAATTTCCCCTATAGTCTCGTATTGTACTAAAGTCTCTCTGGGGAAGCACTCAACCTCTAATTCCCCCTATGGCATGCGTCAAGTAACTATAGACTCTCTGAGGAATCAATCATCGTCAATTCCCCCTTTTTTCTCACATTGAATTAATAAGACACTCTAGAAAAGACCTTACGTCCATTCTCCATATGATCCACTACACTAGGTTCTCACATCCCTGTGTAAAACAAACATTCATAGCACACATATTTCCCCAAGTAAACCTCAAAAACTACTTGTATATCATTCTAAGGTACAAAAGCATAACAGTACAACAATTACACTATCCCACAACTAGGCATGGCAACTGGTAAAATTCCTAACAGACAAAACATGCATGGAAAAACATCCAAAGCATAGTAAAAATTACCCAATTCGCAAGTATTGACCTCTACTCAAGAAATCAAGCAAAGCAGGAAAACAACAGGGGGAAAATAGGAAACACACAATACCCAGTTCAAGGGGATTTGTGGAATTGCTTAAAATTGTCAAATACTTCCTACAGAAATACACAACCCACCTACATCAATTCTAGGAGATCAATATACTTGAACCATGAGGCTTGATTCTCCTTAGAACGGTGTAGATCTACGAAAACACACAAAATTCTCAAACCACGATATCTTGAGAAATAGGATGAATTGGAAAAATAATCTCTAGGAGAAGGAAGGGATTACCGTTGCAGTTCCAAAGCAATTGAAGGCAGTCGATTCGGAGAACGGACGGAGGTTCGGGGGCTCAGAGAATCTCTACATCCATACGGGTTATCTTGGACAAAGAACCTGATGAAGAAGTGAGTTCTGTCTATCAGGCATGACCCTGATCCGTTTAATGAAAAAAATAAAGTACATGGCATGTACTTATGGGGTACACTGTGTGTACTTGGAATTTCTATACTCCGCTTTAAGCGGCCTCCACATCACCCCTACACACCATGTGTGTGGCCCGGACACGGCTAGCACACGGCCCGACGCTGCATAAAAGTACATGGTGTGTACTTATAATGCACATAATGTTTTCTTATAAAATTTCTAGATTTTCCTCTTTTTCTCAAAAACGACCAGAAAATGAAAAAACATTCCTAAAACAAAGATCTAGGTTCTTACAGTCCAGTGGTGTGGTGGTGTGCAGGGGTGTGGTGGGGGCTATCCAGGCAACTGGGGGATGTCTGGGGTGTGTCTAGTGGGTTGGAGGTTCTAGGGGTGTGGGAGGGCTCTCTAGGGGTGTGGGACTGATGTCCAGGTGGGGGTGTCCAGGATGGTGGGGGTTTGGGGGTGGGGGGCAGTCTAGGGGTGGGGGTAGTCCAAGGGTGTGGGGGGGGGGGGGGCTGTTTTTTATTTTGGTCTATTTTTGGTTTTGGTCAGGGGGTGTCCAGGGGTGTGGTGGGGGCTGTCCAGGCGAGTGGGGGGATGTCGAGGGGGTATCTAGGGGTGTGGGGTGGTGTCTAGTGGTATGGGGTGTTTCTAGGGTGTGTGGGGGGGGGGGGGTTGTCCAGGGGTGTGGGAGTGTTGTCTAGGGGGGTGGGGGTATCCAGGATGGTGGGGGGTTGTCTAGGGGTGTGGGGATTATCCAAGGAGTGGGGGTAGTCCATGGGTGTGGGGGGGGGGGGGGAATGTTTTTGGTTTTGTCCTATTTTTGGATTTGGTCATGGGGTGTACAGTGAGGTGGGGGTGTCCAGGGGTGTCGTGGGGGCTGTTCAGAAGAGTGGGGGGTATTTCCAAGGGTTTCCAGGGGTGTTGGGGGTGTCCAGTAGGGTGAGGGTTTTCTAAGGGCGTGGGAGAGCTGTCCAGGGGTGTGGGAGTGTTGTCCAGGGGTGGGGGTGTCCAGAAGGGTGGGGGTTGTCCAGGGGTGTGGGGGGCTATCTAGGGGGAGTGGGAAGCCTAGGGTTGTGGGGGGTTGTTTTTGGTTTTGGTCTGTTTTAGGTTTTAGTCAAGGGGTGTGTAGTGGGGTGGGGTTGTCCAAGTGTGTGGTGGGGGTTGTCAAGGTGAGTGGGGGATGTCCAGGGGTGTCCAGGGGTGTGGGGGTGCCCAGTGGGGTGGGGGTTCTAGGGGTGTGGGAGGTTTGTCTAGGTGTGTGGGAGTGTTTTCTAGGGGTGGGGGTGTCTTGGATGGTGGGGGGGTTGCCCGGTGGTGTGGGGACAGTCCAGGGGTGAGGGCAGTCCATGGGTGTGGGGGGCTGTTTTTGGTTTTGGTCTGTTTTTGGTTTTGGTCAGGGGGTGTCTAGTGGGGTGGGGGTGTCCAGGGGTGTGGTGGGGGCTGTCCAGTGGGGTGGGGGTTCTAGGGGTGTGGTAGGGTTGTCCATGGGTGTGGGAGTTCTGTCTAGGGGGTGGGGGTATCCAGGAGGGTGGGGGTGTCTAGGGGTGTGGGGGTTTTCCACGGGGTGGGGGCAGTCCAGGGGTGTGGGGTGTTGTTTTTTGGTTTTGGTCTGTTTTTGGTTTTGGTCAGGGGGAGTCCAGTTGGTTGGGGGTGTCTAGGGGTGTGGTGGGGGTATTCTAGTGGGGTGGGGGTTCTTGTATGTTTTTCGTTGGGTTTTGGTCTATTTTTGGTATGTTGTTGGTCGATTTCAGGTCTTTTGGTAGGGTATAGCAGTGGTTGATCTATTTTATTAAAAAAATTGTTTTTTACGTCGGTTATTTTATAACTGATGTAAAAATGTATTGGTATTAGTTTTAACATCGGTTATTTGAAAATCGATGTAATAAATGCATGGGAAATGGTTTTTACATTGGTTTTGAAATAACCAACGTAATAAATGGAAATGAATAGTTTTTTACATCGGTTATTTTATAACCAATGTTGTAGATATGTTTTCATGTCGGTTATTATTTAACCGAAGTGGGAAACCACTTGGCCGATAGGTTAATCACGTCGTTTATGAAAGTAACCAATGTGATAAATGCTTCGAAGGAGTGATTTATGATGTCAGTTATATAATAACCGACATGAAAGATTATATACCACGTCGGTTATTTAATAACCGATGTAATAACCCATGACTACAAAGCATTTTACACGTTGGTTTTTGATCAACCGACGTGAAAAACGCTTTGTATTTATGTTTTTTATGTCGATGTTAAAATAACCAACGTAAAAAACAAAGTTTATAACGTCTCCTGTAATAACGTCGGACAAAATCCAACGTAAAAAATAAAAAATAACCGTCGTAAAAACGTTTTATGCACTAGTGAAGGGAGTAGGTACAATGAAGAGGGGTTCTAACTACGGATTCAAATTTAAATGAAAATACTCTTTTGGAATTTCTAGGGACTAGCCAATATTTAAACTTCCAGGTCCATACGGTTCTTTATAAAAGAACAAAAACCAGTTCTCATTCTTCTTACTAAACCCTAATTTTTATTCTCCTCCAGCATTGCTAACATGGAGAATCTTGGATTCTATCTTATAGACACCAACAAATTCTCATCTGATGTTAAGAGTATTTGGGTTATGGGTCATACTTCTATGAAAATCCCTTCAATTGTTATCTCAAGTGATCAGCATGGGACATGTTCTTTAAATCATCATGGTCTCTAGTTTTCCAATCCTTTTATTTATGCTCATAACAGGTATCAAGAATGTTGAAATCTTTGGATATATAATGGTACTTTAAAATCCTCTATTACAAATCCATGGATTATGATGGGGGATTTCAATTCTATTTTGAATCTAGATAAGAAAATGGGTGTATCCAAGAATTCAATTTCTTTCAAGAAATTCAAATTGTGCATAGATCAAAATGAGATGTTTGAGGTTAATCTTGTTGGTGCAAAGTACACTTGGTACAGGAAGCATTTGAACAGTTTTGTGGCCAGTAAAATTAACAAGGCTTTTATAAATGAGGCTTATTTGGATGCTTGAAGATCAATTTCATGCACTACTCTATCCAAACCTTATTTTGATCATCATCCTATTTAGATTGACCTTGTCGAAAAGGATCCCAATCCACCATTCTATTCCAGATTTAACAAGTCTTGGGTAACTCATCATGAATGCAGATATATTATTCAGAACACTTGGAAATCTGTAAATTGTAGAAGTGATGATTTCTCTTGTATAACGAAACTCGAAATTCTCAAGAAGAATTTGCAGCTTTGGAGTAAATATTGTTTCATATCTCTTGAATATGACATTATTTCTCTTGATGCTTCTCTTCAAAATGTGCAAGATCACAATTCCCTTATTGACTTTTATAATGTTATTTTGCTGGAAACTGAGTTGTCTTGAATGCTCAAAAAACTTTTTAACATAAAGGAGGCTTTGAAAATGGATTCTTTTAATGAAATTTGGTTTATGTATGGTGATCAAAACACAAAATATTTCAATACCCATCAGAAAATAAATAGGATTTCCAAGCCTCTTTCTCTGTTCTGAAATAGTGATCGTCTCATTGACAAAATGAAGGATTTATCTAAGAATGTCATCTCCTATTTCAAGGATATTTTAAATGGGTCAACTATATTTATGGATCTGGGGGAAGGGATTATTCTACGACTTGTGACTTAGGAAGATAACTCTGGCCTTATTTCTATTCCATTGTCTTTAGAGATAAAGGAGGCTATTTTAAGTCTCAAATCAGAAATCTCTCCCATGCCATATGGTTTTGGTAACATCTTCTTCAATATTTCTATGATATTGTTGATGTGGATAATTACAGGTTGGTCAACCACTTTTTCAAGGATGGTATTGTTCCTCATGGGTTGAATGCTCGGTTTTTGGATCTTATGCACACTGTGTAAAATGCCAATAAAATTCATCTTTTTAGGATTGTTTCTTTGGTTAACACTACATATAAGATTATTTGTAGGATACTTGCTAACTGGATTTCTTCTATTGCAGGAAAGACTGACTCTGCTAACCAGTTTGGTTTTATTAAGGTAAGGTCAATTCAATATTCTCTTATTACTACTTCAGAATTTTTGAATCTTCTCAAAAGTTTGATTTGGGGAGGAAACATTGACTTGAAGCTTGATGTGCGGAAGGCTTTTGATACTATGTATTGGGGTTTCATTTTGAATATTATCATTAGTTTTTTTTATATCACCTTCTTTAATTGGGTCAAGATAATTTGGGGTTCTGTTCATATTTATGTTCTTATTAATGGATCTCTTGAATAATACTTTGGTTTCTCGAGAGGCGTCAGGAAAGGTGATACATTATCTTCTATGATTTTTTACATTTCTGAATATTGTTTAAGAAGATTTCTTTCTATTATGGTTGGGAATGGGAATATGAAGTGTGTTAATGCTGGTAGGGGTCTTGTTGCTCCTTCCCATCTTCTTTATGACGATGATATAATCCTTTTCACTCAATGAGACAAGGGAAATAGAAGAAACATCAAGAGGGATCTTTCACATTATGATATGGTTTCTGGTCAGGAGATTATCTAGAAAAATTCTTTTTTGTACTTTGGGAGGAACATCACACCTACAAAGATAAATTCCATTATCAGTGAGTTGGACTTTGGAGAAGGTGTTTTCCCATTCATTTATTTGTGGGTCCCTATATTTTGTGGGAGGCCGAAGGATTTCCATTTCTCTAGTATTGTTAGAAATTTCATAAGAATGCTCTCAATATAGAAGGGTAAATCTTTATCCTTGACTGCTCGGGTCTGCTTAGTGAAGTCCATTATCATATCCAATTTTTTTTATTCCTTTATGGTGTACAAATGGTATGTATATCTTATCAAGAGCATTAGTGTTTCAATTAAAAAATTTATTTGCAGTTGTTTATTTTTGGAAAGATGTCTTGCCATGGTTTCATTGAAACATTTTAGTAAGCCTTATGATGTAGGTTGTTTGGGTATTAAGAATCTTGGATATTTTAATGATTCCTTTCAAGTTGGGTTTATGTGGATTGTTATTAATGTTCATTTAGATGAAATTTTCTTCCTTTGGGTTAGATTCATGAATGAACTCAAAGATGGAAACTTTAACTATCTCAACTCTTCAGTATGGCATGTGTTTTAGTCTATTTTTTCTATTATTGACAATGATTAGAGGTGGATTATATCTAAGGATTTGTCTTCATCTTTCTAGAAGTGCAACTGGACTGGGGTTCGTTTAATTGATTTGATACCATATGGATATCCAAATCTAGATATTGACATATCTATTAAAGATCAACTTCAGAGTATGGATAGTATGTTTCCTCATGTTACTTCTATTGTGGATAGATATTTCTTCTGTGATTAGAATGATATTTTGCTTGAGAACCCACTTCTAATGGCATCCTCTATTCCAAGGCATTCTATGAGCATTCCAAATACAACAACAATGAGTTCAATTGGATAGTAAATTTTATGGGAAACTTTTTGAAGCCTTATCAGTCAACTTTGTCTTGGAGAGTTGCTCATAAAAAGATTCCAACTAATGATTTCTTTCAAACATGAGGAATATTTCTTTGTTCTACTTGTGTTTTGTGTCATAAACACAAAAAATATGTTGACCATAATTTTTTTAGTTGCGCGGTGTATTCCAAAATGTGGAAGGCTTTGGCTGATATGTTTTAAGTGTATCTACCTCCGGTCACAATGATTCTAGATTTTCTAAAAGAGCTGGAGTAAAATCAGATTGTCACTGCATCTTTAGTGTCTTTTCCAGGTGGATATGGAAGAGGTCATTCACTACATCTAGAGCTCCAGGAACAAGATGATTCATGACCAATACACCTTTCAGGTTGGTGCCAGACTACCTAGTATTTTATCTTCTCTTTGCAACACTTATGTTCTGAAGAAATTCTATTGTTCATGTTCCATTCATGGCCTCTCATTTTTAACTCAGTTTGGGGTCAAAGGAAATTTTTGACCTTTATTTGGAATGATTGATGTTCTTTGGCAACCACTATTTTATCATTGGATTAAAATCAACTCTGATGGTGCCTTAAGAGGTAATCCAGGACCTACTGGTGTTGGGGATGTTTATAGGGGTCATCATAGAGGTGTTCTTGGTTGTTTTCATGGATCATGTAGACATGCCTCCACCCTAACTGCAAAAAAATCTTGGTGTGATTATTGCAGTTGAGCAGGATGAACAACGTGGTTGGAAAAATCATTGGCTTGAATGTGATTCTACAACAGTTATTCTTGCCATTCGATCAAGTTCTATTCATCTTTCTTGGAATCTCACCAATAGATGGATCAGATGTTTGGATTTTCTTTACACTATGGATCATATTGTTACCCATATATATAAAGAGGCTAATGCACATGCATATGGTCTAGCAAGAAAAGGTATCAATGGTCTTGTCTTTCCATGGGACAATCAGGTTCTAGAAGATCATCTTCCTCTTCTTAAGAGGGATCAATGTAAATCACCCATTTTCAGACTTGCGTAATGTTTTCATTTAACAAATGAGTCTTGATTTTCTAGGAAATGACTCAGTTTACCATTAAAAAAATTTAGTAAATCAAAAAATGGGTAAAAATTTCATTAAACATATATTTGATAATAGAAAAAATATAGTTCATTTCTTTCATGAAAATATGGACACATAAGGAAAGGGATATTCAACCCTGGAGAGAAAAAAAATCAATTTTTCATAAAAAAATATATTTTTCTCTTAATTAAAACATGTGAGGAAAATGAAAGAAAAAAATTATTTTAAATACATAAAAATTTAGAATAAAAATCAAGATTCATTGAGAGATAGATCAAAATATTTAATCATCAGAAACATAATCTTAAACAATCTTGATAAAATTGTTTTTATAACATAAAACATTTACCTATTTGGTATCATTTCAATCGTATGACCAATGAAAGAAATAAAATATTATGGATATATATATCCCATAATTAAGTGATATTAATCCTAAAATAAATTCCTCATAATTATATACACCACAAAAAATAAAACTGTGTTGAATAATGCATGTGTCCCATAGAAATAAAATTTAGATGAAAATCTATTACCTTAAATCAGATAATACTTCAAAAAGATTTAATCCTCAAGAATAAAAAATATAGTTTTTCTTTAATATTTTCAATAAAAATATTCAAATATATCATACCATTTATTATTTACATAAGACCTTTTATTACCTATTTATTAGTAATTTTCTTATTCAAATTCAGTTTTAGGTAATGACTATTTCATTTTCCATATATGTTTTTATATTGTATTTTTTATCCTTTTACATTGATCAAGGTTCCATAATCTCTTGAATTTTATAAATGATATAAATATTTTATATTTTCATTTTATAGGTATTTATATTAATCCAAAAATGTTATATATTGGAAATGAAGTACGCTGTTCGAGGACACGGTTGGTTGTACCTACACGTGATTGTCGTGTCAATTTTCTTGATTGATAAAAAAAGCAAGTAAATAATATATCCCGATTAAATTTTAATTATTATATCATAAATATCACATGTATTCAATTAATTTATCTTTATTATATCTCTTGTAAAGCGATATTAAAAAATTAACCACATTACATCCCAAGGTGGTAATCCTCTGTACACACAAGCGGCGTTATCATATTCCAACAGAATGTAATATAAGAAAATTTATTTGATATTTTAATTAATAATTATAATTATGTAATATATATCGTATAAATATGTTACATACATTGTTATATCCATCCATGAGAGGAGGTGACAGAAAATGAGTTATATCAGTTCGTGGGGTGGTGGTCTATCATACACATTATAGATGATTTCATTTCCATCTTGACGGAAGAGGATAAAGCCCAATATAATTAAATTAACATAATAAAATATAATTAAATTTTATATAATTATGTTATTATATGATAATGTTTAAATAATTTTGGAATGTTTTTGAGAATGAAATAATAAGAAAACACAAATTTAAGGACTATATATCTTCATTAGAGAACCCCTTTACGTTTAATCCTAAAGCTTCCACAGTTGGGTTTCATAATAATAATAATGAATATACGATATGAAATAGGAATTATTATATTTTTTATGGTTTGGAAATGTTAAAGGGTTTAGTAAGTGACAATATGGAATTAGATGGTGTTCCCTTTTATAAGTGTAGGAGGGGGAACACATGAAATTTTTGAAAATAAAAATAAGTAACCACGTTTTGAAAATGACACATAGCCCAAAATAGTTAATTATAAAACATTATATTTTATATGGTCGATATGTCTCTATAAAATAGAAATTGGATAAGTTTGTAGGTCATTTTAACCCTTATCATTTTAATTTAACCCCAAACAAACTCGTTTTAACCTTTACCATAATAATTAATGTTTACTATTTTTTAAATTCAAGTTGACAAAAATTTAATTTGAACTTATTATATAATATTAAATGTGCTTATTATAAATATAAAATCAATTTTTCAAAATTAAATTTAATAAATATGAAAATTTAGATTTAAATTTTAAACCTCATAGGAAATGAAAATCAGTTTTTCAAAATGGAAATATACATATGTATATATGGTTTTAATATCAAAATTCAATATTAAATTGATTTCAATGAACCAAATTGGATTACTAAATATATAATTGAACTAATTTACATTTGAAATCATACTAAACTAAAATAAATCTTGCAAATACTTTAAATAGAGATGTAATTTTTAATACAAATTAGTTTTCATTTATTATTCATTTAAAAATTAATAATTATACAAAATTGATAAAAATTCACCCAATGAAAATTTTTACATATAGATATAAAAAATTAGGTTTGTTTTTTAAAACATATTTTCAAAAAGTGTCAAAATATTTTTTATTTTCTATTAATGAAAAAAACATTTTTTATAAAATAGTATTTTATAAACATATAATAATATTTTTAAAAATTTAGTATATTTTTATCCATATATTTCATTTATATAAAACCATATATATTAATTTATAAAAGTTTGTAATTCCTATTAATAAAACCATATTTAACATCTATGTTATAATGGTCATGTTCAACTAAAAATATTAATATCATACTACGGTTGGTTAAAACACAATGTTTTGTGTATCGTGTTCTATCGATGAAATTATATTTTATTTATAAAAAATCAGATTATAATTGGTTAGTAACATTATAAACACATTAAAATGAATATAACCGTTCAAAATTAACACTCTAGTAAAAACATTATTATACTTATAGAAACCCATGATTTTCATAAATATATATTAAATTTTTTAGATGAATACTCATTATGTTACAAAAAACGCACACAAGAGGATCATAAAGGTATAGTTCATTTTGAAACATTAAATCCTAAAAAACTAGGTCATATGTTAACTAAATCATTTGCCACTAGGTTCTTCACAACTATAACCCTTCTTAGACATATCATATATAATGAATTTTATCATAACTTGAGGAAAGGAAATATAAAAAAGGGGGAGATTAGATTCTATGTGGGGGTAAAAAAAAGAGATACATAAATATAAAATGAGAATTAGGGTATTAGAACATTAGCATGAAATTTTAAAACCATAATCTATATATAAAATATCATAATATTTCGTATTGTAATAATTAACCACGCTTCATAAGACTTCTATCATAATGAAATAAAATAACATGAACAAGGAGAGCATAACATTGGTATAAGACATATAATTGTGTCATAAAAATAAGCATAAAAATCATTTCAATAGTAGAAATGTATAATTTCCAAGTCTATCATAGTAGAATGATTTCACTATTGAAAATGTCATAATATTCAAGGATCACTCTTGAGACCATTATAGTGTAGAAAGTCCCTTAATGAGAAGGGTTCACTCCCCATTACATTCATGTCTATGTCATGAGATTTAATTCACTACCCAATGCATTGGAGGGAAATATAGGTCCCACCTGCCACATAATGAAATTCATATATAAGTATCCCATAAGATAATAAAACATTAATTATATAATAACCCATGACCAGAAATGGGTTTCTTAAACATTTAATCATATCATAAACTATGTAAAATAGATTGGTTTCTTAATCATATCCCAATTTAATCATAGCATAACCCATGAAAAAATAAGCAGGTTTAATAAGTATTTTATCATGGTATAACCTGTGCAATAGAAACAAGTTTCAAAGACATATTATCATCATAAACATAATCCATACAATGAAATAATAAGAATAGTTTCCTTGGATCATATCCCTTTTAAAAAATAATTGAAATCAAATAATATCATCATAGATATAAAATGATTTTAAAAGATAACTTGAATCATTTTTTTAGAAGATAACTTTACATTGAAACTCTATTTTTAAAAATTATAAGATATAAAATGGTTTGAAAATAATTTTCATTTAAAATAATAATGGAATATATAAATAATAATTTAAAAATTTTCTTGAATAAAATATTCATTCCAATTTGAGAACACTTTTTAAAATAGAATTGATTTTAAAAATCCATTCCCTTGAAAATATTCATGAAAACATATAAAGGAATATGTAAAATTTATTTACAACATTTCTTGATGAAAATACCCTTTCCACTTTGAAAAGAAAATTTTAAAACATAAAATATTTTAAAAATAATTTTTATTTAAAATAACTTTTTAAATTTATAAATGAATCATTAAAATAATTTGAGTACATGATGGTATAAAATTATGCACATGGCAAACACATTACATCCAAGATTCCGTTCACATTTTCCAAAAAAAGAAAAATAGGTATTTTTTGGAATTAAACATGAAGATTCATTTGAAAAACATTTTTTAAAAAGTCATATATTGATAAAAATGTCTTTAATAGATATTTTAGAGAATTTTAAAAACTTTTTCGAAAAAAATAATTAAAAACATGGATTAAAAAAGGGTTTTAGACCAGCAATAGATATAAAGATGTTTTTTATAAAAAAAATATTTTCAACTATTGAGTACATAAAGAAAACAAAATTTAGGTAAAAAATTTATTCAAATCAAATACCTATAGTAGATGAAATTTAATGATTTCTTGATAGATGGATTTTAGTTTTTATCCTTGAAAACATAATCATAAACAATCCACATAAACGATGAGATTGTAACATAATGTATTTAACACTTTGTTAACTTTCAAATGTAATCCCTATGAAGGGAAAAAATAAATGAAACCAAAAATATCATGATAAGAAATAATATTCCGATATTACATTTAAAAGTTCCTCTATATAAACTAAATAATAAAATATAGGTTCATAATTTACCATATGTCTTTAAGAAAGAAGTTTAAGGAAAAAAAACATTACCGATTTGGTAAATTTTGAACATTAAACCCAATAAATGAGAGATACTCCAATGGATATATGTATATATATCCCCATAATTTTAGGGTGAGTAATCGTAAAATACATTCATGTGTTTTATATACAGCACGAAAAATAAACTAATGGAGAATATGTCATGTGTCTCATATAATATAAAAGTGAGATGTAAATCCCTAACATTAAGTCTCGAATTCCTTCATACAAATTAGAAAATACTATATTATAAATATATGTTTTTTATAAATATATTATATAAAAATATATATATCATACCATATTTGATTTACTTATGACCTTTTATTACCCATTTATTAACAATTCCATGTTAATATCGCATTTTGGGAAATAATTTCATTTTTTCATGTATATTTTAATTTTTTATATTCGTTACTCTTACATTGATAAAGGTTCTATAATATGGAGAATATTAATTATGATATAAATATATTATATATTCTTTATATATTTTATTAGAATAATCCATAAGAGTTTGATATAGAAAATTAAATACACTATTCATGGAGATAGTTGGTCGTATGTATGCATGACTTCTATTTACATTTCATTAATATATTAAAATAAATTAAATTAAAAAATATATTAAAATTAAAGAATAATTTTAATTTTATATATATTTAAAATTTTCATTAATCCCATACATATTACCTTCTATGTAAAACGGCAACGAATCACGTCACTTCGCAAGGTGGTATCCCACCGTACACATGAGCCACATTATTATATTCCCACTAAATTAAATGTAGGAAGATATATTTGGTATAATAATTACATTTTTATAGTAATATAATTAATATCATATAAGAAAATATATTTCCTCATGATATAATGTTCTGAGAGGCGGTGATAGAAAATGATTAAAATCTGTTCGTGAGGCGAAAATCCACCTTACAAATGAATAATGATTTCATTTCACATTTGAGAGAAAAGGATATAGTTTTATGTAATTCCCATAAAATAAAAAAAATAGTATAGTAAAGATATTTAGGTTGTTATATCATTGTGATTTAATAATAATTGAAGGATTTTGAGGATGAAGTTATATAAAAATCTCAGTTTGGGGTGTAACCCCTTCTTCGAAAAACAACTTTTGGTTTGACCAAAAATGATTCTTAGGTTGGGATTATGACAACCATAAGGATTATATTATGCGAGGAGAAAATTATAGAAGTTATATTTGTATTTATTTATAGAATCAAATATTTTTTTTATTAGTGAATAGGGGAGGAGAGCAGGTGGACTTTTATAAATGGTGTGTGTCACACACTTGTATAGTTTTTTAAATAAAAAGATATACCCACATTTTTAAAATTTCCCAAGGATCCAAAATTGACCATTTCTGATAAAAAAATATATTTTGTCTTTCTATTCCCATCCAATGGATTCTATATGAGTTTTGGTAAATTTTAATTCCTTATCTTTTTTGTTTAACCACGTGATAAACCAATTTTTACCTAAACTACAATAAATAATTTTTATCATTTGTACAATTTATTATGGTAAAACATTAAGTTTAAATTATAAGATAATATGTATGTTTATGATTCATAGTTTTTAATCCACTTTCATAATATTTATTCATATCAGTGAAAAATTGTAATTTAAAATGAATCCTGCAAACGTGATGAGAATGTGGGTTTTCAAAGAGAAACCATTCAAAAGATTTAAATGTTTTTATAGAAAAATTCATCATAAAAAGATAAAATGGAAAAATTGGATTAAAAGATATATAATTTAACTAATTTTTATTAAAACCAATATAAAACAATTATAATTATTTTAAACCCTTTATAAGATATGATATTTATTAATAAACATCATTTTTTCACTATTCATTGAAAAAGTTATCTTCAGATAAATTTTTCAAAAATTTATCCTATGATAATTTTGAAATGATTAGCCAATTATTTTCAAATAAATATTCTAAACATGTCCAAAAATATATTTAAAATATGTTCCCAAAAAGGTGATAAATTGGTATTTAAAAAATATTGTTCTTAATTAAGAAATTTGATTCATTTTTATATCTTTTATAGAAAATTCATTATATAAATGTTAATTTTTTTCAAAAATATAATCTTTTAATTTCATTAAAATAATTCAACAAAAGTTATTTTTTTAATTTAATAAATATGAAGGCTCCTTTTTGCATATAAACTATTTTTTTGAACATGTTTTCCTTTATTTTACAATATGTTTTATTTTCATGTTTAATTAATGGTTCACTAAAGAATTAATTTTATATAAATTTTTAAACTATATGTTTTCATAATTTATTTAATCATATTCATACCCACTATTCCAACTGTAAGGTGATAACTATCATATTAAATATAAATATTCTAATAAAAGGTAAGATTTTATCCAAACTCAGTGTTTCAATTAACAGAGACTAATCTCAGTGTCGTTGGTAACATGAGATCATCTCCGGATTTCATGTAACATAAAATAACATTTGTGTTCCATGAAATGAAAAATATCAAAAAGATTAAATTTATTCAAATATATATATATTTCCCAGAATCTTGGTGTAATGTCCCGGAATTTTGATATAATTTTTTTTCGATTATATGGAATTATTTTGAGACCGTGAAATCTGATGGTGCACAATTCTGGGGCATGGAATTCCCATAATGATCTGTCGAAGTTTTGTTACGCTTTAATTAGCATGCGTAAGTAGCTTTTCTGTAAAAGAGGAATAACTCTTAAAAGGTTTCCCGGATCAACAAATTTGAGGGCACAGTTGCGTTTAGAATGGAAGGTTTACCCATGGTGAGACTTAATTTTGGTCAGCACGGGCCACCTGTCTGAAAACCCAAAAATTACATAATCATAAATAAAATAATTAAATAAATTATTTTATTTTTCAAATGCTTATAACTCACAAATGGTATCTTAGATTAAAAATCTGAGACCACCACTAAACTCATGAGGGAACGATTTATTTAAGAAGATACTAACTTTGCCAGGTGCGGGCCACAAGTGAATGTTTGTTTTTGTTTGTAAATAAAATAATTAACCGGTAGTTATTTTATTGTAAAATCTATAACTTTTAAACGGTAACTCAGATTAGAAATCTGATAGTACCGTTGGATTTTTTGGGGTGTGTTTCACATGGGAAAAGCCTAAACTCGACCGAAGTGGGTTGAGGGTGACAGTTATTAATTTTCTGAACTTTTTTTCAGGTGCGTTTTGTAAACATGCAAGCGGCGTATTGTAACTTTGGAATCGGTGCTCGGAATCGAAATTTGAGGACACCATTGAACTCACAGTGCCGATATTCGCTTAAGGATACCTTCACTTTGACACAGTAGGTACAGAGAAAAATTTATTTTTTGGAACTTTCAATAGAATAAATAAAATAACTTTATTAATTTATTTTTATTCTATTCCTCCAATGGAAGAGTGGTAAAGTGGGACCGGTGAAGTTTCAATCCAATAAATGGCTTGACCCTCCAATCTGAGTAACAAAAATTTTGGGGGGAATTAGGAAGCTTCCTAATTAGTGAAGCCCATTAACTCTCTATGTCGTTACTTACCCTCCCCATTTACTATAAATATGGAGCTAGGGAAGGGGTATTGAAGAGCTTCACCAATCAGCGTATTGCTGAAAGAATGTCACGACGCCAAACCTTTAGAAGACGAAGCTGTCCCGGCGAGAGGTGAAGGACGACATCGAACCACCAATGGGAGACGTACGAGTAGCATCTTTGGGAGACGGTCAAGGGAACTAAGAACACGGTCCACTGGCAATCGCAGACGATTCTATAACATTCAAGGTAGGGGTTATTTCATTTGAGCGTTTTTTATTTTCCTCCTTCTCATTCTTGAGTTTATATGAAGAATGCGGGTCAACCGACTAATGGGTTTATCCATGATTCTTTCATCTTTGAAGGAGGTTGTTGCGGGGTATCTTGTAGGGTTTAATGTTTTAATTTTCCCACTTATCTATTCTTGACAATTCTTCATGTTTTAACCAATAATTGAGCCACTTTCTACCACTCTAACGTGGAGGGTTTGGAAAAAATAAACATGGCCCGACCACTCCACTAAATATTTGTGTAAAATTTGTTTTGTTCTTCGTGATGGAGGAGGACGACAACCGGTTCCAACAATTGGCATCGGTGGAACTTGAGAGTGGTGGTTGGCACCACGGTTGGCTGTGATGGAGGTGGAAGCGCAACTATTCCACTGGAAAAATATCGTAGCCCGTCGTCAAGGGCCAGGGGCAGCCAACCGTGCAAAGGGGCACTGGCATGCATCCTCGCCCTCCGAAGGAGAAGGGCCGCAACGGTGAAGGGAGGGAAGCTGGAATTCAGCCAGCCACAGAATGGCGGCGCACGACGCGCCACAGGGAGGAGAAGAGGCCGGCCATTCTGGCCGGCCGAGCAGGACCGAGCGGGACCACGTGGGTCCCACGTGTTTCCTAGCGACTGAATGGCTTTGGCCATTCGGTGAGAAGTAGGGGGGCGCAAGAGTCCCCCCCCACATGCAGCCAGGCCGGGTTGTCTAGGCCGGGCCGCCCAGCGTGGGTTGGGCCGAACCGAGTTGGTTGGGTTGACTGGAACCGGGTCGAGTGGACCCAGGCCGGGTCAGGTTGGGTCGATCCAACTGGGTCAAACTGGACCAAAACCGACTTCGACCCATAATCGCTCTTTTGGCCATAAATTTGGCACTGTACACCCATTTGATGAACCATATATGGCACCAAAAACCGTGGAGCGAGACGGTCTTTTTTGTATACCTCACTTGAGATTTGGATAATGTTGGGGTATATTCGTGTTGGATTGAGCACGAATTCAACCGGGCCCTCAGGACTAAAGGGCTAATAACTTACAGAAAGGACGTCTGATTAATGCAGCGTCTGTTGCGTTGAAACCCCTTTTACATGGAGGGCCTTTGGGATACTTCTTCATGGGACTTCATTGAATTTGGATTATCGACCAGTAGCTTGAGGAGAATACTCTCCCAGAGACGATCAAGCTTAGTGTGGGTACCCTGTAGCTGGTACTGACGATGTACTAGGATCATGTGTGGGTTTGACGACATACTAACAATTTACTAGGATGATGTGTGGTTCTGACGATGTAATGACGATGTTCTAGGATCCTGTGTGGGTCTGAAGATGTACTGATGATGTACTAGGATCCTGTGTGGGGCTGACGACGTACTAACGATGTATTAGGATCATGTGTGGGTCTGTAGACGTACTGACGATGTACTAGGATCCTATATTGGTCGGACGACGTACTGACGATGTAATAGGATCCTATGTGGGTATGATGACATACTGAAGATATACTAGGATCCTGTGTGGGTCTGACAACGTACTGATGATGTACTAGGATCCTGTGCGGGTCGGCTGATGTACTAGTATCCTATGTGGGTCTGACAAGGTACTAGGATCTTTTGTGGGTATGACGGTGTACTAGGATCCTGTGTGGGTCTGACAAGGTACTAGGATCCTATGTGGGTCTGATGATGTACTATGATCCTCTGTGGTTCGGATGATGATTTGGGATCCTTTGTGGGTCTGCCACTTAACACTGTAAGACAAATTTCTAGTTTCATCTAATCATCTCGACTATTGTACCTAAGCTATACCTGGTGTGAGCTGAGTTTGTATTGGTGTAGTACATTCCTTTGTGGTATTCTTTTGTGTGGAATACTTGTTTGGTACTTACTTTCGTGGTATTCCTACCTTTGTGGAATAGTTGAGCTTTGGCCTTTTGGGTTGGACCATGTGTTTCCTCATGATTGAGATGTGTATACTTGATAACTTAGGTATATGTATGGGAATATACCTAAGTAGGGTTGTCAGTTGATTTCATGATTTGTGGTTTATCCTTTGTGGATATTGTGAGACCTTGAGGGTCTCTGGGTCCCTATTGAGTATCGTTATAATCACCCATTCACAAGCTTTGCCCGCACTTTGTTGTGTTTGGTTTAGATCACAGACAATGCTGATCGGGGCTGAGTGCACCAGGACTGGACGGTGCCCGGAGGTGGACCATATGGTATGTCGATATGCAGAGGAGATGGGAAGACGTAGAGTGACTAGGAGACAATATTTACCCACACTTCAGGTAGGAACCTCAGAGGATAACTGAGTATTTTTCTTTCTCTTTCTTCAGATGTATTGTATTTCCAATTGAACTTGTACCTTTACTGCTGGGATTGTATTCTGGCCCCTCTTACTTTCAGCACTCATTTTTCTGTACATTTCACTAGTGATCGTATCTTGTTGTTTACTTGGTTGAGAGTGTTTATAGGATATAAAGACAATGCCTTTTAGGTTTTAGGGGATACACCTTTCAATGCTAGTTTCCAGCCTCAGGCCTATGGAAGGCAGGAAAGGGGTAGTCACAACACAGGCCCTGGGGGATGGGTCGTCACAAATTTGTATCAGAGGGAGGTTATACCATAGAAAATTGGACTCTGGTCTTTTTAACTGCAATGATGTTAAGTGTAGTGAGTGTGGTTATCATTTTAGGGAATCCAGTGTTGGTGCGATGACCGACTTATCCATACACTAGTACCCTGACATCTGATTTCTGATTCAGTGCATGAAAACAGTGATTGTGTGTGTCTTTCAAAAAGTTTTCTTGTGTTTTCTTAAGTCAGGACACCATGTATAACTTAATGATTGTGGTGCACCTGTTCCTTATTAGGATGTTGTTGTGTAGACAACCTGAAAGGATTCTTGAGATAGTATAATATAATGGCCCACCGAGCGACAAGGCTCCGGGGTAGGGCCCACTTACTATGTTGGCACCTTCGGGTGGTGTACCAGCAGCACCACCACCGGTTGGGCTGAGGTTACCACCAGCCGCACTGGTGGGCAGTGCACCTCGACTGAGCGCATTACATGAGTTCCTGCAGTAGAGGCCTCAGAGGTTTTGGGGCAAGATAGATCCTCACGTAGCGGAGGGCTAGATGGAGGTGGTTGATAGAGTTTTCCTACTAGTTGAGACACCAGTAGAGAAGATGGTGATCTTAGCTACAAGTCTTTTCCAGTGAGTGACCATGAGGATGGTCTTCATAAAGATGAGGCTTTGGTACGTGTATTGTTGCCCGAGATGGTACCTTCGGGTAGTGTTCCAGCTATATCACTACCTATTGGTCAGTATTTACCACCAATGGTATCTGTAGACGAAACATGTAGGATTAGTTCCTTACACGTGTTTCAGCATCAGATAGGCCTTAGGTTCCAAGGTGAGCCTGACCCCTAGGCAGTTGAGGACTGGCTTGTGGAGGTGGATGAGAGTTCCCTATAGCTTCTACAGCTTTGGCAGAATGACATGTCAGTAGCTGAGTATTCGTTAAGGCATGATGACCATATTAGGTACTCGATGAATACAGCACGGCCAGTGCTTCAGGGCTCGGACCACCGAGTGAGGTATGTTTAGGGAGTTCTGAGCCAGCACAATTCCTCCATGCATTCCTACTTATTTTAGAGTGCTGGTGAGAACCTTTGTGGTTGAATGTTATTTGGTAGGGAAAATGCATCCAGAGAATGTTAGTGGTGTGAAAGCAGGAAACTAACGCCAGTCTCAAAGACTTAGGTGTGTAAAATGTTTCAGGAAGAGTAAGTGTTAAGGATAGATGAATCTTTAGGTTTGTAGACATGGATGTAGATCTAGGAGAGTATCATGAGGTGGTGTACATTTTGACATGTTACAACCACCACCCCTATGTGGTTCCCACCATGCTCAGAGAGATGGAGGATAGAGAAACAGAGTAGATGCTTGCGGTCAAGGAGTGTGACCAAAGGGCTCTAGGAATGATTTGAGGTACAGTCTGTGTCTATTACCAGCTATCATAACAATATACATAGGCACCAATCATTCCTTCCTTCTAGGAATCATTTCCAAGACCTAAAGTTTCTGGTTAAACCATTCACTTGAGCTTCACATCTGGAGATACCTTTGGGAGGAGATTTGATAATCACACATTCGCCGACACTGTGATCTGACCCTTGAGGTGAGAGCTTTGGTTGGAACATCTAGGTGGCAACATCGAGGCCTTATGATGTTAGTTCGATTATGGACTAGACAACCATTGTTCATACTCAGATTGACTGTATTAGGCAAAAAGGTTGTGGTTTCTCTACAATGTTGGAATGGGGTTTTCCTTTATCCGCGAAAAAGGAAACTCGGGCAGCATAGGATAAACTCATGCATAGGAGGGTGCAGCCAATCACTCTTGAGCAGGCCAGACATACCCTCGTGGAAGTAATATTTTTGAGTTTTTAGTTCCAAACATGAGTGGCAGAGCATGGGGAAATCTTTTCAAAAATATGTTTCCAAGATTACCCTCCACACTCCCTGTTGGGAGAGGGACTTATGGTTTGGTTGGGTACTACTGAAGTTTTGGACTAGACATCTCCAGGGTGGCGGCACCCTTTTAGATTTGATGAAGAAGGAGGAGCCTTTCCTTTGGATACAGAAGTGTCAGCAGAGCTTTCAGAAGTTGAGATAGCAATGATGGATAGAGTTCCTCCAAGACTATGAATTTGAGATAATATTTATTCATGGGAAGGGGAACGTGATAGCAGATGCACTCAACAGGTGGTTTGGTTTGCAGCTATTGAGTGAGTTGTCAGACCAGCTAGTTATGCTGCAGATATTCTTTATTGATAGAGATGAATTTTCTTACCTCTAGTATAGGTCTATCACACCCCCACTCCATTAGCATGTTGGGGAGGCGCAACTTGGGTGCATTTACTTTTAGGCTTGGCGTGCTTAGATATCTACAGGACAAGCACCTGATGGATTTTATGAAGGTGGGGAGAACTACATCCTCTTCAGAGGATATACCATGGTACCAGTGGTGCTTCAATAGGCGGTGTTGAGGGAGTTATATATATCTTCTATAGCGGTACATCTTGCTGTGGTGAAGATGTACCAGGACCTCCGACGTCAGTACTGGTGGCCAGGGATAAAGAAACCAGTTACAGAATTTGTATCATGATGTCTCACTTATCAGCAAATGAAGACAACACAGAGTTGGAAGAAGTCTTATGCCGACAGGATACGGAGAACCTTGGAGTTTTAGGAGCAGTACCACATATTATTTCGAGTCTCTCCTTGACAGGGACTAAGGAGATTTGGCCAAGGTGACAAGTTGTCACCGAGGTTTATCGGTCCTTTTCTGATACTTCAGAGGATAAGAGAGGTAGAATACCACTTGGCTCTTCCACCGTATTTGGAGATGGTTCACAACATCTTCCACGAATCCCAGCTGAGAAGATATCTGCAAGAACCATCTCACACCATCAACCATGTCGAGCTAGACTTCGATGATAGGGTGACATTTACGGAGGTTCCAGTGGAGATTAAGGATTGACCGGAGCGGTTCCTTCATGGGAAATCGATACCTCTAGTATGAATATGCTGGAAGCATGAGAACATCTAAGAGAGCACAAAGGAGCATGGGGCTCAGATTCATGTTCAGTACCCTCTTTTGGTTGTTTTTCCTTTTTTTGGCTTTCGAGGACATAAATACCTAAGGTGGGGAGAATGTAATGTCCCGTAATATCTATATAATTTCTTTCAATTATATGGAATTATTTCAAGACCGTGAAATCTCACGGTGTGAGATTCCGAGGCTTAGAGTTCCCAGAATGATCGGTCAAAGTTTTATTATGCCTTAATTAGCACCCGTAAGCAGTTTTCGTGAAAAAAAGTGGAAAGACTCTTAAAAGACTGCTCGGATCAGAAATATGAGGGCATCGTTGCATTCAGAATATTAGGTTTACCCTAGGAGTGACTTAATTTTGGTCGGCACGGGCCTCCTATGAGAAAACCCAAAAATGGAATAATCATTAACAAAATAATTAAATAAATTATTTTATTTTTCAAATGCTTATAACTCACAAATGGTAGCTCAGAAAGAAAATCTGAGAGCACTGATGAACTCATAACGGTATGATTTATTTAAGAAGATACTAACTTTGGTCCGCGCGGGCCACCAGTGAAAGTTCGTTTTTGGCCGTAAATAAAATAATTAAGTGACAATAATTTTGTTGTAAAAACCATAACATTTAAAATATAACTCGGCTTGGAAATCCGAGAGTACTATTGGGATCATTGGGGCGTTTTTCACTTAGGCAGTTCCTAACCTCGACTAGCACAAGTCAAAGGTGACTATTAATAATTTTCTGAACTTTTTTTCTAGTACGTTCAGTAAATGCACAAACGACATTTTGTAACTTTTGAATCGATGCTCTGAATTCAAGTCCGAAGACACCGTTGAACTCGCATTGCCGATATTCAATTAAGGAGACCTTCACATTTAAAATAGTTGTTCTAGAGAAAAATTTGGTTT
The DNA here is from genome assembly GCA_963277665.1 of Viscum album. Classification (NCBI taxonomy): domain Eukaryota; kingdom Viridiplantae; phylum Streptophyta; class Magnoliopsida; order Santalales; family Viscaceae; genus Viscum; species Viscum album. Next base: position 1,791,774,460 of record OY728137.1, read on the forward strand.
TTGGATCTTTTAATAGAATAAATAAAATAACTTTTTTATTTTATTTTTATTCTATTCCTCAAATGGAAGAGAGGTAAAGTGGGACCGGTGACGTGTCAAGTCAATAAATGGATTCACCCTCCAATCTCAGTAATAGAAACGTTGGGGGGAATTAGGAAACTTCTTAATTAATTATCCCCATTTACTCTCTGCATCGTTACTCACCCTCCCCCTCTCCTATAAATATGGAGCTAGGGAATGGGTATCGAAGACCATCACCAAGCAGTGAATTGCTGAAAGAATTCCATGACGCCAGACCCATAGAAGACGAAGCCGACCCAATAGTAGGTGACAGATGACATCGAACCACCAATGGGAAATGTGCAAGTGGAGTCTTTGGGAGCCAGTTGTGGGAACTAAAAACATGGTCCACCGACAAGCGTAGACGATTCTTCGAAGAATGCAGGTCAACTGACTAACTGGTTGACCCGTGATGCTTTCGTCTTTGTGGGACGTTGTTGTGGGGTATCTTGTAGGGTTTTATGTTTTAATTTTCCCCCTTACCCATTCTTGACAATTCTTCAGGATTCAAGAAATAATTGAGCTGCTTGATACCGCTCTAACGTGGAGGGTGTGGGCCAAACTAACAAGGCTCGAACACTCCGCTAATATTTTTGTAATATTTTTTGCATTCTTCGCGGTGGAGGAGGATAAATACCGGTGCTGGAAATTGGAACCGGTGGAACTCAAGAGAGGTGACCGCCACTATGGTCGGCCGCACGAAGTGGCGGCGTCGCGCATCCACACCGCTCGGCAAGGAAGGGCGTGGCCTTGTGTCATGGAAGCGAAGAGAGGGAGGCCGAAATTCTTTCGGCCATGAAATAGCAGCACATGACATGTCACTAGGTGGAGAAGAGGCCTACCATTTTGGCTGGCCGAGCTGGAAAGAGGGGGACCACGCGTGTCCTGCGTGTTGCCTGGTGACTGAACGGCTTTGGCCATTCATTAAGAATGAGCAGGGGCGTGAGACTCCCCACACATGCGGCAATGTCGGGACGCCCAGCATGGGCCGGGCCGGACCCATTGGGATGGGTCTTCCATAACCGGGTTAGGTCGGCCCATGCTAGGTTGGGTTGGGTCGGTTCGGTCCGACCGTGTCAGACTAGACTCGGACCATCTTCGACCCATAATCTCTCTTTTGGCCATAACTTTGGCACCGGGCGTCTGTTTGACAAACCGTCTGCTGTGTTGAAAACCTTGGAGGGTGACGATTTTTTTGGTATACCCACTCAAGATTTGGATAATGTTGGGGTACGGTTGGGTTGGATCAAGCACAAATCCAACCAGGCTCTTGGGACTAAATGTATAATAACTTACAGACCATGAATCTGATTGATGAACCATCTATTGCATTGATACCCCTTTTTCATGGTGGTCCTTTGGGATACTTTTAGTGGGACTTCGTGGCAGTTGGATTATCGACCAGTATCTTGAGGAGTGGACTCTCCTGGATATGAACAAGATTAGTGCGGTACCCTGTAGCTGGTACTGACGATGTACTAGGATCATGTGTGTGTCTGATGATGTACTGACGATGTACTATGATCACATGTGGGTTTGATATGTACTCATGATGAAATAGGATCATGTGTGGGTATAACGACATACGAACGATATACTAGGATCCTGTGTGGGTCTGACGACATACCGACGAGTTACTAGGATCTTGTGTGGGTATAACATCGTACTGATGATGTACTAGGATCCTCTGTTGGTTTGACGACGTACTGACGATGTACTAGGATACTTTGTGGGTCTGACGATGTACTGACGATGTAATAGGATCTTGTGTGGTTTTGACGATGTACTGACGATATACTAGGACCTTGTGTGAGTCTGACAATGTACTAGGATCCTGTGTGGATCTAACGAGGTACTAGGATCTTTTTTGGGTCTGACGATGTACTATGATCTTGTGTAGGTCGGATGAGATACTAGGATCTTGTGCTGGTCTAACGATGTACTACGATCCCTTGTGGGTCTAATTATGATTTAGGATCCTTTGTGGGTCTGCCTCTTTATAGAGTAAGATGAATTTGTTGTTAAATATAGTCATCTCTACTATTGTACCTAAGTTATACTTGGTGTGATCTGAGTTTGTACCTGTGTGGTACTTTCCTTCATGGTAATACCTTGGTGGTATTCTTCTATGTGGGATACCTATGTGGTACTTACCATTGTGGTATTCCTACCTTTTTGGAATAGTTATGCTTTGGGATTTTGGGTTGGACCCTATTTTTCCTCATGATTGAGTTGGATATACTTGATAACTTAGGTATATGTATGAGAATATACGTATGTAGGGTTGTCAGTTGATTTCATGCTTTGTGGTTTATCCTATGTGGATTTTGTGAGACCTAGAGGGTCTCGGGGTCCCTACTGAGTATCATTATAATCACCCCTTCCCTGGATTCACCCGCACCTTGTTGTGTTTGGTGCTGAAGACGGACAATACTGATTAGGGCTGAGGGTACCAGGACTGGATGGTGCCTGGAGGTGGACCATACGGCATGTCAGAATGTAGAGTAGACGGACAGACGTGGAGTGCTGATGAGACAGGTGGATGTGGAGTGCTGAGGAGGCGATCTATAGCTACCCTTCAGGTTGGAACCTCATAGGATGACCAAGTAGATTTCTTTCTCTTTCTTTAGTTATACTGTATTTCTAGTTGTACATGTTCCATTATTGTTGGGCTTGTATTCCAGCCCCTCTTACTATCAGTAGTCTTTTTTCTATTTAGTTTTCTCATGATCATATCTTGTTGGGTGCTTGGTTGAGTGTTTTTATAGGATATAAAGTCAATGCCTTCCTTGTTTGTAGAGGATATGACTTTCGGTGCTAGTCGTCAGCCCTTGGCCTATGGAAGTCGGGCTTGAGGTAGTCACGGCAGGAGCCCCAGGGGATGGGTCATTACACTTGGAGTGTTACATCCTACCCAACATAAAATGAATTTCATCTTTGAAATTCATCACTTTGGAACAAAAACCTAAGGATACTTCTACCTCCTTAAATACATTGGTTCCAATATATATTCTTAAATTTTTTGGTTTCTCTATAAAACATTGACCAAGTGAGGGGAATTTTTTCCTAGTACATTATCTATTCAATCCAGAACATGTATTGGTTGTTCCTCCTAAGAAATATCATGATGCAGCAATTTGATCTATGATTTATTTTTATGTGATGATTATGTTTTTAATTTTTCAAAAGTGATATATGGAACACATCATGATCCTGAGATATGTGTGGTGGAATCACTAAATGTTAACATACTATAATTATAAGATCAAATATTTTATTTTGATCAATATACTTAAGTCTAGGTTTTCTCTTATTTATACCACAGAAAAATTCATAAAAAATTCCTTCTAGCATAAAAATATATATCACATCGATGATTATGATCATAAGATTTCATTAAACTTTGTTAATTCTAAACATTTTTTTGAATGGATCTTACCTTATCAACCATCTCATTAGCTTTCTTCGGTCCCAATATCTTTTTTTACACAACTTCATTCCATTACATTGGAGTTATACACTTCATTATTTAAAGGGATTCATAAGTATCAATCTAAATGATTGAGTGAAATCTATTTATGAAATAAACATCAACTTTAGGATGGTATTTATCCCAAAAACCTTTGAAAACATTGAATAAGATCTTATCATATCATTTAGGATTTAAATTTTTCTATCAGACTAACCATCTATTTTTGGATGATACACAGTTCTAAAAATATACTCTATATCAAGAGATTTATAAATACATCAACAAAACATCAAGTTAATCTTAGGATCCAGATAATTTATAATTAACTTTGTTTCCCCAAGTAACATTACTTATTTTTAATGTATATTATGGAATGAGTATCTAGAGATAATTCCTCCCTGATAACAGTAAATTGTGCTTACTTCATATGGTGATCAACTAAAACCCATAATTACCTCAACATCCAAGATAAGATAAACCCTATAAAATACCTATACCTTTAATCATATATCAAAAAAAATTGAAGGTATTCTAACATAAATGACTATATCACTAAAACATATACAAATCCAATGGGTTTAATTTCCATTAATGTCACTTAACATAACTCCAATATTGGTAAAATCCAATTACATAAAACCTAAAAATTTATTTCAAAGAATATAGTATTATTATAAACCATAAACTCATAAAACCATGATGGTATCTATAACACTTAATCTGATATTACATGATGAAAAATATTCTTCAAAAATCAACACAATCATTATATGTTTTTTAATTCTTATTACCTAAATTTCATAAAAAAATACATCACAATATAATAATTAATACAAATACATACACACTTTAATACTTTCACTCCATCAGTTTTAATAGATTATGTATTTCCATATTCCAAGGGATAAACCTTATTTTAGTGCATTGAATGAGGTAATTCCCAAGTTCCCTACATATAATAAATTGAAATCCATGATAAATTTTCACATTATAACCATATTTTCCACATAGATAACGTATTGGCCTCCATTTTAGATATTCTTTTATGTTATTTATACTACCTTATTGACATGTTGGAAGCTAAAAGGTGATCAATGGTGCAGAAGCTAGGGAGGGGCAGTTTTAGTGGGTTAGGCCAACGGGTCATGTAAGGGCATGGTATGCCTCTGGGCCTTCGGGTCTTGTATTACGGGTCATGTTGGGCCTTGTGACATGGGCCTATGGGTCATATACGGGTTCCCCTTCAACCCTTAAAAGGGAGATTATCTATAATAAAATAAAAAATAAGGCCTTAGGGCCATTCAGAGACATGTTAAAAGCTGAATTTTATTTCCTCTATGTTCATTACCACACAAACATTTATAAAATTTCATCTTACACTTATTGGACACTTCATGAATCTCACTGAAGTTCATGTTATTAATTATATATCAAAATAGCTAATTAAGCATTATCACAATGTCTATATATCTAGTCTTCATACAATTTGGTTACTCATATTAATTTAATTTTCCAACAGATTCAATTTTAACATGATTCCTTTTTCTTCAACCATTAAAACTATCCCAAAACCATAGTGTGAGCCACAATAATCATATTGGGAAACACCATAATTTTGAAAAATCACTTATTGGATATTTAAATTGTTAAAACATTACAAAAATATGACACATGAGGCTTAACATATGCCATTCATGGTAATTATGAAAATAATTTATATTTTTTCATAATGTGTCTATGAATTAATAATTTATATCCTAGAGGTGTGTTAAATCAGGAATGCAATAAGGACCATTTTCATTCATCGGGTTATGATTGAGTCTAGCCCAATGCACCATTTTTGATGTTATTATCCATAAGTTCCACTATAAAAATGACACATACATATGCAGTATTAGTAAAAGGATCCAATTTCTTAGAAAATACTCACTCAATCCTTTAGAAAAATTCCATTACATTTTCATATACATTGACTCATCTATAAAATTATTCATAGACATGTGATTAGGTATCTCAGTGTAGTTTTATCATCTTATATTCCAATGGTTAACTAAACCAATCCTTTGATACCAGCAATAGTGACCCAATATTTTTATACATAGATATTACATCTTTTGGGATGAATATTCAATACATTACATAAATACACACTATATTATCTCAAAGGTATAATGCCTTTGGAAATATAGAAATGAAAACAACGAATTAATATAAAAACTATATAATCTACAACTATTTTTCTTAATAACTAGCACCCTTTCTAGATATATCATACATAATATATTTCTTCATAACCTATGGAAAGGAAACATAAGATCAGGTGAGATTATCTAGTTTGTAATGGAAAAAAGGGAGATAGATAATTATAACATGAGATTAAGGGCATGAGAACATGATAATAACATTATGAAAACCCAACCCTTCATATCAAAGTACATAATCACAATTCATGACCTAATGATTGGTGGATCATAATACATGAATCATAAGAAGGTCAAATAACATGATCCATGTGTATATAACACTGGTATACTACATGGAATTTTTATATACACATAAGTATAGAACATAATTTCAATTATAGTCTAGGATAATTTTCAAGGATATCATAGTGGGATGTTTTTAATCTGCAAACCATCGTAGTATTCAAGGATCGCTCCCAAGAACATTATAGAGGAAAATTTTCCTTACATGTTTAGGTTAACTCCCTATTCTCGTCCTATCTATCACATGATATATAAATCATTACTCAGTAATTTTGAGTGAGAAATAAGTCCCGCACATCCAAAATGAAAATCATATGTATTTCTTCCATAAGACTATAATAAATTTAGGATACTATAACCCATGTAATGAAATGGGTTTCATAAAAATTCCATCATATCATAACCTATGGAAAATTTAATGGTTTCATAATAATTACATCAATTCATCATTACATAAATCATGTTAGAAGAAGCCAGATTCAACTGAATTTTATCATTCTGTAACCCATGGAAGAGAAATGGGTTTCATAAATATCTTGTCATCATAATCATAAACCATGTAAGGAATGAATAAGAATGGTATCCTTTGATAATATCCATAGTAAAGAACAAGTGGTATTAATAATTGTCTTTATAGGTGTAAAATTATTTTTAAATATCACATATAATTTTTCATTAATAAAATTATTTTTAAATGAAAATTACTTTTTAAACTAAAAATAAAAAAACGCTTTGAAAATCCTTTTCATTGAAACATATAAAGAATTATTTAAAATAAATTATAACAAATCAGTAGTAAAATGTCCATTTCTCTTTCAAAACAAATTATACAACATAAAACATTAATTAAATCATTTATATAGAAAATATCCTTGAAATGTGATAATACAAGCTGTAAATATTAATTAAAATCTTAAAAAAGGCAAATATAAATTTCAAATTTATTTTTTAAAAAATATATAATTTTTTTCACAATAATTTTCTTTGAAAATAATATTCTAAAATTATAAATTAATCCTAAAAAATACAGTTATTCCATTAAGGTTGAAACTTCCACACATGCCTTACATATTAAAATAATGATTTCTTTCATATTTTTTGTAAGATTTGAACAGTCAATGATTTGAAAAAAAACATGTAGATTCCGTTATTTGGGAAAAATTAAAAAATGTATAAAAATAGAATTAAATTTTTTAGAATGTAATATACATTTTTAAATTTTTTTTAGAAATCATGGTTTTGTAAAAAAGTAATTTTTTACAAAGAGAGAAATAAATTTTATTTTTTCAAAAAACAAATTGGAACTCATAATTACATAAAGAGAGAAAAATAAATAAGAAACATGTATTCTGATGACATAATCATAGGAGAATAAAATTCCTGAATTTATTGTGAAATATATCATATAATTTTATCATCTGAAACATAATCATAAACAATATCGCTAAAGAATCATATTATAATATAAAATCTTTACCCATATAGTAAGAACGCATTTTAATCTTTATGAAGGAATAACATTAAATAAAACCAAAAATATATTGAAAATAACTAAATTCGTGATATTAAATTTTTAATGGTTTTTATATACACTATATAAAAAAATATTTGTGCCTTCCCATAACATATGTATCAAGGAAATAAAATTGAGAAAAAAAATATCATACCGTTATGGTAAATCATGATCATAAAACCCTATGTAAGGGAGATACTAAAATGGATATATAAATACCCATAATTTTCATTATAATACTAATAAAATAATTTCTTTCGAATTAAATACACCACATAAAATAAAAACATGGTGAATATGGAATGTGTCTCAAAAATAAAAATGAGACGGAAATCCATTACCGTAAGTATCAACAAACATCATACACTTTTGAAACTCCTTTAAAATAATTATATTTTTATTATTCATCTATTAAGGAACCATACATATGTGTTTCCATAGCATATATGATTTTTTTTAATGACATTTTATTAGCCGTTTCTTTAAAATTCCATGTTAAATTCAGTTTTTGGGCAATAACTATTCGTTTTTCGTGTATATTTTGATATGTTATTTTAGGTCCTCGTACATTGATAATACATACATAATATACATAATATATTCCATCATATAAATATATTTTATATTCTGAATATATATTTTGATATTAATCCATAATATTTAGAGATAGAAAATGAAATACACCATTTAGGGAGATAGTTGGTCATACATACGCATGAATGTTGTTTACATTTTCTAGACCTATTGAATAAATAAATGGAAAATAATATATTACCATTTAAAATAATTTTTATTTCATGTATTTCCACAAAAATCCATCTTTATGTTCATCTATAAAAATTGTGAATGAATCACATCACTTCGTGAGGTTGTAGTCTGTTGTACACACGAGTGATGTTATTTTATTTCCACTGGATGGAAAGTATGATGTTATATATGATATAATAACTAAATAAGTGTAATAATATCATATATATAAGATATATACATTTAATACAACATTATATAATTCTTTTAAAGGTGTTGATGGAAAATAAATAACATCTGTTCGTGAGGCGGTAGTCCACCATACACACGAATAATGATTTTGTATCCATTTGATGGAAGAAGAGGAGTATATAGATCATGGACATAATATAAAAATATCTCAGTATATTTAAAATAATGTGGTTAAAATATATTCATGTTTTAAAAATAATTTATGTAGTTGGATGGTAAAATATTAAAACATTATCTGTTATGCAGTTACGTCTTCTTCAGACAACATCATTTCATTTTCTGCCAATGGATTTATAGTTTGTAATTTTGAAAAACTATGGATAATATGATGGGGTGTGGGAATAAATAATTTAATTTGGTTATATATAGGAAATACCAAATGTTTTTAGAAGTTTTAATAACATATGAGGATTGGCCTTTTATATGTGAGGTGAGTGGCATACCAACAATTTTTGGGAAAGAGAAATTTTTAACAAAGTTTTTCTCATTCAAAAAGTATCCAAAATAGAACATTATCGAGATTAGAAGATTTAATTTCAAAATATTTCCATTAAATGGGTTCTGGAAAGGTTTTGAGTCATTTTAACCCTTATCTTTTTATTTTAACCCCATAAAAACCAATTAAATATTTACTGCATTAAATAAATTTTCTTATTTTTACTATTCAGTATGGTAGAAAATTAGATTGAGTATATTATATAATATTAATTATTTTGATTAAAAATATTTAATTAATTTTTTAAAATTCCAATAACATAAGTGAAAAATATTAATTTAAAATTAATCCCACATAAACGATGAGAAATCGGGTTTTTAATGAGGAAATGTTCAAAAGATTGAAATGTTTATCTATAAAAATTTAATATAAAAATGATTCAAATGAAAAAAATTGGATATATATATATATATAATTGTAATAATATTTACTTTAATACTACATTATAACAATTTTTATGTTTTTAAAAGCATTAACATAAATAAAATTTCTTAATAAAAACGAGTATTTTCATTATTCATAAAAAAATTCAATTTCACATAAAATCATCAAAAAATAACCTTAAGATTATTTTTACATTATTATTTAAAAATTATATTTGATTTATATAATAAATTTTCTATTAGTGTAAAAATTATTTTTAATATATGCGCATCATTTTTGAAAACACGGTGTTTTAGAAAAATACAGTTTTAAGCGTAAAATTGGATTTATTCTTATCTATTTTATAGAAAACACATAAGATGATTTTTAAAAATATTTGTTGAATGTATAATATATAAAAATCATTAAAATAATTGATGATAAGTTTTTTATTTAATTTAATAAGGAAAAACATTATCTTTTACATCCAAATGTTTTTTTATAAAAAGATTTCCTTAATTTTCAAATTGTTTTTGTCACACCCCGACCGCGGATGTCTGTAATTTTTTTTTCATTTTTTCTCTTCTTCTTTCTTGATCCTGATTTAAATTTTTTTTGAGGTTTTGTTGTGTCGGCAGTTTCGCGCCGGTGCGCGGTCATCGCATCACTGGCGGTGATCGTGCGTTTGGCCCGGGTGACTATGTGTTCACCCGGCATTTTAAATATTAAAGTTTTTACATTGACCTTTTATTATTATTACTATTTGAGTTGTGTTATTATTATAATTAACTATCTTTTATTTACTATAATTATTTTATTGTTATGATTATTATTATAAAGTATTATTAATATTATTATGAAGGTTGTTATTATTATTATAAAGCGATTATTATTATCATAACATTTTATTATTATTATTATTATAAGGTCTTATTAATATTATTGTTAGAAATTTTTATTATTATTAAGATTAGTTTTCATTCTCTTATTTAGTCTTTTATTATTATGATTATCAATTATATATATATATATATATTGACCCTAACCTAACCCTATTCGACCCAGCCGCCACCCCCCCCTCTCCCTTCTCTCCTTTCTTCCCGCAGCCCCCCTCTCTCTCTCCCTCTCCGCCGCGCCTGCCTCCCGTCGCCGGCCCCCAGTCTCGTCTCAGCCCGCGCTGCCTCTCTCGTTTCCTCCTTCACCCACCGGCGCCCTGCTTCCCTTTGTCGCGCCCAGCCGGCTTCCCCTCTTGCCTCCTCCCTGTGCCGCCGTCCAGCCCCCGTTCCGACCCCGCTCTGCCCAGGCGCGCCGCCGCTGCCGTCCGCCTGCTCCGGCGCTGTCCGCCTCGCCGGCCTCCTCTCAGCCCGACTCTGCCACGCGGCCCGGCTCCGGCCACCGGCGACCCGCTGGTTAGCACCTCCTCCGGCGAATTACCCCGCGCAAACTCCTCCCGGCCTCCGCGCAGTGTCCAGCGCCTCCTGCTTCCTCCAGCGGCACTCCCGCCGCCATCCCCGACGCCCCCCCCCCCCCCCCGGTCTGGCGCCTGCTCACCCCAGCACCACCGCCATCCGGCGCTCCGCCCCCCCCCCCCCCCCTCAGCCCGCCTCCGGCTTCCGTCCCGGCTTCCCTGTGCCGCACCTCCTCCTTCCTCTCACCCGCGTGACCCCGAGCCCCACCCCCGTCCGGCTCCCGAATCCCCTGCGCGCTGCGCCGTCCCGGCCTCCCCTTCCTCCAGCCGCCGTCCCGGCCCTGCTCCCACCGGCCTCCTGTTTCGGCCTACTCCGCAAAACCTCCCCCCCCGTTGTAAGTTTGTTTGTTTGTTTTTACTTATTTTTATTTTTATTATTATTATGTTATTATTATTATTATACTATTATTATTAGTGTTATTATTATGTTAATATTATCATTAATATTACTATATCAATATTAAAATTATTATTATGTTATTATTATTAATACTATATTATTATTATTATTATTATTATTATTATTATTATTATTATTATTATTATTATTATTATAAATATATTTATTATTGTTTTAATTATTATTATATTATGTTGTTATTTTTATTATTATTTTTATTATTATCATAATTATATTATTATTATGCTTATGTTATTATTATTATTATTATGTTAATATTATTATATTATTGTTATATTATTATTGTTACAATTATTATTAAATTATTACTTTATTATTATGATCAGATTATTATCATGTTATTATTATTATAATTATTATTGTTGTTATTATTATTATTATTATTGCGTTATTATATTTATTATTGTTGTTATTAGTATTATGTCATTATAATAATTATTATTATTATGTTAATATTATTGTTACTCTTATTATTATTATATTACTATTTTGTTATTATTATTATTGTTGTTGTTGTTGTTGCTATATTATTATTATATTATTATTATTATTGTTATTTATTTATTCTCTTGATTATTTTTGTATGTGTTATTTAACTATATATTTGTTTAATTGCTTATTTGTTTATTAATTAATTGATTAATTAATTAATTCATTTATTTATTCATTTATTTTTCCTTCGCGGAATCTTGGTGTTTATATTTAATTTATATTAATCCTTTTTCTGTCGCGGGTTGAGTGACGTGCACTTTTTCCACTGTTCAGCGTACGCAGTTTGTCCGCGAAGGATTGTCCTACTTTCTGCTGGGGTTCCGTCGTGTTCGCTCCTTGTTTGAGGTAGGCGAATTCACCTGTTTCCTTTTCGAAGCACTCTGTTGGTACTGGAATTACTTTAAATTGGTTTTGTTCCATGATTCGCATGTTTATTATATCCTTGCGTGACTTATTTTGGTGATTTAAGATCCATAGTTTTTGTTCGAAAAAATAAGTTGAAGCAATTATATTTTATGCCTATGTAGTTGTACACTGGATGTTGTTTTGCACATTTTATTGTTTATATAGTGACCTGCGGTAGTGTTTTCGTGCTGAAAGATTTGATTAAAAATAAACTTTAGGATGCTCCTCTGTTTATGCACCTGTTTATGCTTTGACAGCTTGGTTGGAACAAAATGCCTATATTTTCTAATGTGATCACTGGTTGTTTTAAGTGGTGTTCTTTTTGTAAAAATCACTCTTGGATCTTATTATCCTGTGCTGGTCAGTTTTATGAAATTTAGCATCATTCGGAAGTGTTGTCGTGCCCCTTTGTAGGTTTGACGCCCCATTGGATGTTGACACATCCATGGGTGCACCAGGTGCACACATGGATGTGCCCTCAAATGAAGATGGTGTTTGAAATTGTTACCATTTATTTTCATTTATTTTTATTTTCTCGAAATCTCGACTTTTCTAAATGGTTCTTGGTTTCAAAATGTTTTCGCCTCTTTTTGAGACACATCGAACTTGTTTAAAAAGAAATCTACGAAAATATGCCCGTTTGGCCTTTTATTTAATACAAAAGCAGCGCTTGAGTTTTTGAAGAAGATATTATGAAATTCTCGTGTAAAATCATTTGATTTTGTTAAAAAACTGAGTGTTCGCTTGGCGACTTCAGGTATTCTTATGAAGTGGTTTTGATAATTAAATGACGTGAAGGCCCGGTTGGCACTTTATTAATTGTGAAGTGATTGTACATATATATATATGCGTACTTGTGAGGGCATCTCTACAGGGGGACTTCCCTTCGAGGGTTGTCGTGTAGCGATGTCCGTGTAAGGGGTTGGCAAGTGCGGTGAGATGAGTCACGCGTGCGTGGGCCTCCCACTTACACAGTGTTACTAAAACCACCATGGGTTCCTGGGCGTCTTGTAGATTATCGAGTGAAGGTTGCTTGCTAACCCTGATTAGACGGGTTGGTACCCCCTGGAGTTGTAGACAGGCCAGGAGGGATGTGCCACTGGTTGGCTATTAGGGCGGCCAGTTGGTTATTGACTATGGAGTACCACGCCGGCAGGTAGTCTGAACCCGAGTACGTCCAGGGGTTTTCTAGGGATAATTAGGATCACCCATGGTTACTTGTTCACCTTGATTGTTTACTTTCAGTTATTCTTTACAGCTTATAGTGTTACTTGTGTCCTTTTTCCACTACTTTCATCATGCATTGCTTGTTTACTTCCTGTTTCACTGGTTTGTTTTCAGCCTGTACTGTTTACCTGTTCCTTTTTAGCACAGTCGTAGTATTATCTATATTTGGTTTTGTTTATAAAAACAGGAAATTGTTTTGAAATTGATTTATAGTGTGCGTTGGATTTTCAAATGGGGGAAAACATGTTGGTTATTTTCAAATGTGAAAAACCTATTTTTTTATACTTGTATTTTTTTTCAAACCTGTGTCAACGGATTGCTTGGGAAAGGAAACATTTGGATTCAGTGGTTTACTTTGGGTTACCTACAGGGAATTTTTAATGCTCACGCCTATATTATCATTTCAGTTTCAGGTCTTCCCTTGCTCAGGTCTCTGTTTTGAGTCGCTCAGAGTTGGAGCGAGGTTGCTCTCTAGTTGGGTGGTGACCTGAGAGGTCACATGGAGGTACGTGGACGTGTGGCTTCTTTTTCTTTCCCGCTGTTAGTGTTTATTTACTCTGTTCTATTTACTTTTGTTTTGGGCTGAAAACGCTCCCAACGATCAAGTTTCAATGCCCGGCACTGGTTGCCATCCCGGGGGGGATCGGGAACGCCCCTCGGGACTTGCCGCGGACCGGCTTGGATGACCGGTTCAGGGTCGACCCGGGTTGGTTCGTGACAAAATGGTATCAGAGGTGGTTCTTGTTATTTGGGTTGTCCGGTAGAAGGAGATTAGGACTGTCGGAACTCGAGGGGTAAGTACGGTAAGAGCGTCGCGAACTCTTGCTCGCACTGATCTTCGAGTTACCAGGGGTAGTTCGGGAATTGTGTCATTGTCTTTTCTGGTTTGTCTTGGATTGAGAGATGACAATGGAGGCAAGCCGACGTTACGTCGTGATTTCACATGGAGTAGTGACCCATGTGGAGTCTGAGTACACGGTTTGAATTCCTCCTAGTGGTCGATGCTGACTCGAGACATGGCTCACTACCATGTCGCCAGGTTGAGCGTGACTACTAGTCCCTCACTTCAGTGGTTGATGCAAATTTGGTTGCTGCTTTCATTTTGGTTTGTGTGAGTGCGTGATTGGAAATGAAAAAAGTTTTTGAAAGATTGGACTGGTTTTTTTTAAAAGAATTTGAATGTATGAAATGGGTTTTGAAACTGAAATCTCTTGATTTGGAAATCTGTTGTTTTCTTGGAATTGGTTATGAATGATTTGGGTTGAAACCTCAGTTCCTCTTTATGAACGTCTTCACATGTGTGAGAATGCATGGAAAGTGTGTGTTGACGCACATATGAATGGAATGTGGATAAAGACATGTGCAACGGGTCATGGGAGTACCTGGGTGTGTATTTGAAATTTAACGCTTGACTTTGTTTTCTAAATTGGTTTTAAAGGGGAAACAGTTTTGGAAAGTTTTGGTTTGAAAGTGGATTGGTTTTTGGAAAGTGATCTTGAGAAAGGGTGGTTTTAAAATTAAAAATGAAAAGGGAATTTTAAAGAGGATATTTTTTTTTGGGTTGTGTTCGTATTTGTTTGGTCTTTGTGCTGACTGTTTTTGATGAAGCGCTTTTATTGAAGTTGCTTCGATTTGATGTTGGTTTTGGCTTTGTGTTTTATATATCTCTCAGGAAATGCCGCCCAGAATGGTCTCTAAGGATTCGGGTATGTCATGCCCAGTTTTTAGTCCTCCTCAGACTCTGCCTATTCTCCATGGTGATCAAGGTCCGTTAGAGGCAGTGGAATGGCTCGAGGAAGTGGAGAGTGCCTTTAGAATGTTGGGAACTCCCGATAATGTTAAGGTTCGTGCAATTATGAAGTTGTTCGAGGGTCCAGCTCTGGACCAGTGGAAGGTGGTTGCCCCACCATCGACGCAAGTTGAAATGACGTGGGATGTCTTTAGAATTGTTTTCACCCAATGGTTTGTACCTGAGGAAGTGAAGCTGGAGAAAGAGAGAGAGCTTGTGCATATTCAACAAGGTCAACGGACGGTGAAGGCATATGTTGACCATTTCAAGGAACTGCTTTCCTTTTCTCCGGAGGTAGCATCACATGAGCTCATGAAGACCTCTCTTTTCACTGGGGGTCTTCGTCCAGAGATCAAGGAGCGAGTCCTCCCTTCTAAAGACGTTTGTTTCGAGAAGCTGGTGGAGGAAGCTTTCTTTGCTGAGTTATTTTCTGGTGTGCGGGGTGGTTAATACTTCAGCATCCCCTGTTGTTGTTCTTAATAGTTCCCCCTCTGGTGAGAAAAAGGCGCCAGAGATACCTGTTCCTAATGAGTTATCCCCTTTGGTCCCAGCTTCCAGTTCATCAGATCGTTCGATGGTATGCTTTCAGTGTGGTCGTTTCGGGCATTTAAAGTCGTCTTGTCGCAACCCTCCGAAGACGTGTCATCGCTGTGGTTGTCTGGGTCATCTGGAGAAGTTTTGCAAGAAGCGTCGCTTGAAGAGGAAGCTGTGATGGGAGAATGTCAGTACCTGACTGTGATGCATAAGATGCTTCACCCATCAGAGCCCCAGCCACAAGTCTCGGGGTGAAGCTCGCGCACAGTCAGGAGTCCCCAGGGGTGTGAAGCCTTGGTCCAGGTTTTGTGTTCCATGTTAACAGTGGAACAATCAAGATCTTTTAGTACTTGTTTTTCTACTGTTAAGCTTTGACGTTTTTGTATGTTCATTGTTTTACCATGGGGTTATCATGGACTTGTTCTATTACAATCCAAGTAGTCTGGATTATGTGGATGTGTTGTTTCTAAATCGTGTGTCCTTCTTAAAAGTGTGTTTGACTCTCGTGTGGGTTGACCTCGTTTTAGTTATGTTGTCGATGTGGATATGCTTTGTGGACTTCGGTGGATCATGTCTCCAATTTGATGTTAGTCAAATGTTTTCTATGGGTTTTTCCCTGGTGTTGAAGTTGTTGACTCTAGTCGAGGGTTCAAGGTTTCGACGAAGGTGTTGTTTTTCACTCGTGCTATGAGAGTTGGTTTAAACCGGTTGGGAGTTCCCGCGTCGACCCCCCCTCCCTTTTCCTAGGGTTGTCTATTTAGATGGTCAACTTTCCTGCACAATTTGAGCTCTTGTGGTGGGGAGAACCCCTTCGCGTTCTCCCCTCAACCTCAGACCTCTTTTTTTCTCTTGAATCGGTCGGGTGTGACCTGTGTGGAGTAAGGTCATCCCGAGATTCTCAATTCTCTCTGGTTCCTTTAGTTCCGTTGGGGAATGGACTTAAATGTTGACCGACTTTTGGCCTGGTGACTTTCTGGGGGCAGAAAGTGTCTGTGGTGGGGAGAATTGTCACACCCCGACCGTGGATGTCCGTAATTTTTTATTTTTTTTTCTTTTTTTCTCTTCTTCTTTCTTGGTCCTGATTTAAATTTTTTTCGAGGTTTTGTTGTGTCGGCAGTTTCGCGCCGGGGTGCGGTCATCGCATCGCTGGCGGTGATCGTGCGTTTGGCCCGGGTGACTATGTGTTCACCCGGCATTTTAAATATTAATGTTTCTACATTGACCGTTTATTATTATTACTATTTGAGTTGCGTTATTATTATAATTAACTATCTTTTATTTACTGTAATTATTTTATTGTTATGATTATTATTATAAAGTATTAATAATATTATTATGAAGGTTGTTATTATTATTATAAAGCGATTATTATTATCATAACATTTTATTATTATTATTATTATTATAAGGTCTTATTAATATTATTGTTAGAAATTTTTATTATTATTAAGATTAGTTTTCATTCTCTTATTTAGTCTTTTATTATTATGATTATCAATTATATATATATATATATATAGACCCTAACCTAACCCTATTCTACCCAGCCGCCACCCCCCCCCCCTCTCCCTTCTCTCCTTTCTTCTCGCAGCCCCCTCTCTCTCTCCCTCTCCGCCGCGCCTGCCTCCCCGTCGCCGGCCCCAGTCTCGTCTCAGCCCGCGCTGCCTCCCTCGTTTCCTCCTTCACCCACCGGCGCCCCCGCTTCCCTTTGTCGTGCCCAGCCGGCTTCCCCTCTTGCCTCCTCCCTGTGCCGCCGTCCAGCCCCCGTTCCGACCCCGCTCTGCCCAGGCGCGTCGCCGCTGCCGTCCGCCTGCTCCGGAGCTGTCCGCCTCGCCGGCCTCCTCTCAGCCCGACTCTGCCCCGCGGCCCGCTCCCGGCCACCAGCGACCTGCTAGTTTGCACCTCCTCCGGCGAATGACCCCGCGCAAACTCCTCCCAGCCTCCGCGCAGTGTCCAGCGCCTCCTGCTTCCTCCAGCAGCACTCCCGCCGCCATCCCGACCCCCCCCCCTGTCTGGCGCCTGCTCACCCCAGCACCACCGCCCTCCGGCGCTCCGCCCCCCCCCCCCCCCCTCATCCCGCCTCCGGCTTCCGTCCCGGCTTCCCCGCGCCGCACCTCCTCCTTCCTCTCACCCGCGTGACCCCGAGCCCCACCTCCGTCCGGCTCCCGAATCCCCTGCGCGCTGCGCCGTCCCGGCCTCCCCTTCCTCCAGCCGCCGTCCCGGCCCTGCTCCCGCCGGCCTCCTGTTTCAGCCTGCTCTGCAAAACCTCCCCCCGTTGTAAGTTTGTTTGTTTGTTTTTATTTATTTTTATTTTTATTATTATTATGTTATTATTATTATTATACTATTATTATTAGTGTTATTATTATGTTAATATTATCATTAATATTACTATAACAATATTAAAATTATTATTATGTTATTATTATTAATACTATATTATTATTATTATTATTATTATTATTATTATAAATATATTTATTATTGTTTTAATTATTATTATATTATGTTGTTATTTTTATTAATTTTTTTATTATTATCATAATTATATTATTATTATGCTTATGTTATTATTATTATTATTATGTTAATATTATTATATTATTGTTATATTATTATTGTTACAATTATTATTAAATTATTACTTTATTATTATGATCATATTATTATCATGTTATTATTATTATAATTATTATTGTTGTTATTATTATTATTATTATTATTGCGCTATTATATTTATTATTGTTGTTATTAGTATTATGTCATTATAATAATTATTATTATTATGTTAATATTATTGTTACTCTTATTATTATTATATTACTATTTTGTTATTATTATTATTATTGTTGTTGTTGTTGCTATATTATTATTATATTATTATTATTGTTATTTATTTATTCTCTTGATTATTTTTGTATGTGTTATTTAACTATATATTTGTTTAAATGCTTATTTGTTTATTAATTAATTGATTAATTAATTAATTCATTTATTTATTCATTTATTTTTCCTTCACGGAATCTTGGTGTTTATATTTAATTTATATTAATCCTTTTTCTGTCGCGGGTTGAGTGACGTGCACTTTTTCCACTATTCAGCGTACGCAGTTTGTCCGCGAAGGATTGTCCTACTTTCTGCTGGGGTTCTGTCGCGTCCGCTCCTTGTTTGAGGTAGGCGAATTCACCTGTTTCCTTTTCGAAGCACTCTGTTGGTACTGGAATTACTTTAAATTGGTTTTGTTCCATGATTCGCATGTTTATTATATCCTTGCATGACTTATTTTGGTGATTTAAGATCCATAGTTTTTGTTCGAAAAATTAAGTTGAAGCAATTATATTTTATGCTTATGTAGTTGTACACTGGATGTTGTTTTTCACATTTTATTGTTTATATAGTGACCTGCGGTAGTGTTTTCGTGCTGAAAGATTTGATTAAAAATAAACTTTAGGATGCTCCTCTGTTTATGCACCTGTTTATGCTTTTCCAGCTTGGTTGGAACTAAATGCCTATATTTTCTAATGTGATCACTGGTTGTTTTAAGTGGTGTTCTTTTTGTAAAAATCACTCTTGGATCTTATTATCCTGTGCTGGTCAGTTTTATGAAATTTAGCATCATTCGGAAGTGTTGTCATGCCCCTTTGCAGGTTTGACGCACCATTGGATGTTGACACATCCATGGGTGCACCAGATGCACACATGGATGTGCCCTCAAATGAAGATGGTGTTTGAAATTGTTACCATTTATTTTCATTTATTTTTATTTTCTCGAAATCTCGACTTTTCTAAATGGTTCTTGGTTTCAAAATGTTTTTGCCTCTTTTTGAGACACATCGAACTTGTTTAAAAAGAAATCTACGAAAATATGCCTGTTTGGCCTTTTATTTAATACAAAAGCAGCGCTTGAGTTTTTGAAGAAGATATTATGAAATGCTCGTGTAAAATCATTTGATTTTGTAAAAAAACTGAGTGTTCGCTTGGCGACTTCAGGTATTATTATGAAGTGGTTTTGATAATTAAATGACGTGAAGGCCCGGTTGGCACTTTATTAATTGTGAACTGATTGTACATATATATATATATATGCGTACTTGTGAGGGCATCTCTACAGGGGGACTTCCCTTCGAGGTTTGTCGTGTAGCGATGTCCGTGTAAGGGGTTGGCAAGTGCGGTGAGATGAGTCACGTGTGTGTGGGCCTCCCACTTACACAGTGTTACTAAAACCACCATGGGTTCCTGGGCGTCTTGTAGATTATCGAGTGACGGTTGCTTTCTAACCCTGATTAGACGGGTTGGTACCCCCTGGAGTTGTAGACAGGCTAGGAGGGATGTGCCACTGGTTGGCTATTAGGGCGGCCAGTTGGTTATTGACTATGGAGTACCACGCCGGCAGGTAGTCTGAACCCGAGTACGTCCAGGGGTTTTTAGGGATGTTTAGGATCACCCATGGTTACTTGTTCACCTTGATTGTTTACTTTCAGTTATTCTTTACAGCTTATAGTGTTACTTGTGTCCTTTTTCCACTACTTTCATCATCAATTGCTTGTTTACTTCCTGTTTCACTGGTTTGTTTTCAGCCTGTACTGTTTACCTGTTCCTTTTTAGCACAGTCGTAGTATTATCTATATTTGGTTTTGTTTATAAAAACAAGAAATGGTTTTGAAATTGATTTATAGTGTGCGTTGGATTTTCAAATGTGGGAAAACATGTTGGTTATTTTCAAATGTGAAAAACCAATTTTTTTTATACTTGTATTTTTTTTCAAACCTGTGTCAACGGATTGCTTGGGAAAGGAAACATTTGAATTCAGTGGTTTACTTTGGCTTACCTACTGGGCATTTTTAATGCTCACGCCTATATTATCATTTCAGTTTCAGGTCTTCCCTTGCTCAGGTCTCTGTTTTGAGTCGCTCAGAGTTGGAGCGAGGTTGCTCTCTAGTTGGGTGGTGACCTGAGAGGTCACATGGAGGTACGTGGACGTGTGGCTTCTTTTTCTTTCCCGCTGTTAGTGTTTATTTACTATGTTCTATTTACTTTTTTTTGGGCTTAAATCGCTCCCAACGATCAAGTTTCAATGCCCGGCACTGGTTGCCATCCCGGGGGGATCGGGAACGCCCCTCGGGACTTGTCGCGGACCGGCTTGGGTGACCGGTTCAGGGTCGACCCGGGTTGGTTCGTGACAGTTTTTATTTTCATGTTTAATTAATTTTTTAACTATGAAATAATTTTATATACATTTATGAACCATATATATTTAAAATTTTGATTATAATTTTCATAAATTATATTCTAATGGCTATGTGATAACGATCATATTAAATTATAAGATTTCATGTTTCATTTAAACTCAGTGATGCGTATAATGCTGAATAAACTCATTATTTCATGAAATACTATCTAAACTCAGTGATATGTGTAACACAATATAAAATCATTGCTGATTTTAATAGTAAATATAAAAAATATTAATTTTTTTGAAAATAATATTCCATAAAGTATCTAGGTTTTACAATACTTTTTCCTCATCACATCCTTAGGTTCCCACATAGCTTCTTTAAATTCGTGGTTTCCCCCCAAAACATTGACCATGTGAGTTTTATTTTTTCATAGAAAATTATATCTTCAATCCAAAATCTCAAATGGTTGTTCTTCATAATAAATTTCATGTTTTAATGTCATAACCTTTGAGTTGAGTACTTATTATTGTACAGGTATATACTTCCAGGAGAGATACATGAAAAAAATTATAGTCTAGAGATATGTTTAGTGGAATATTTAATAAATAATATACAATTAGAATATTATAAATAATTTCCAAGGGAACAATATACCTATGGTTTATCTTTCTTATTTACTGATTCTAACAACCTTATTCTATTGATAAATTCTTATAACAGCCTTCTCACCCACACCAATCACTATAATTTTTTGAGGATTGTCAACCTAATGTTTCTGTCGACTTTGTTCTTCCCATATGCGTTGATAAATTTTTTCTAACATTATCATAAATTTATTAAACTAGAAAAGTTCCTGATATATTTTCTTCTCTAACATTATACTATTATTTTTATGTTCTACTTTTTTTCATAGAGTACTTTACAATGATCCATTTGAATTATCGAGTAAATTCTATAGTGATATAAAAACTCAAATAGT
This sequence comes from Viscum album, assembly GCA_963277665.1. Lineage (NCBI taxonomy): Eukaryota > Viridiplantae > Streptophyta > Magnoliopsida > Santalales > Viscaceae > Viscum > Viscum album. The sequence goes on from OY728137.1 coordinate 1,791,796,341, forward strand.
GGAATTTGTTAATCCCAACAAACATTTAAATCCATAGAATGAGATCTCAACATATTCTCAGGCATTGAATTGTTATATCATACATTACATATATCAAAGGATGATATGAAATGGTGAAACTAAACTTGAGAACAAGAACATGTTGTAGACTTCACCAAAACATTGACTTAAACCTCAGATCCCAATCATATAAAAGTTATTATAGTACTCTATGAAACCTTGGTACATCAATAATATATATTCAAGATAGATGATCCATAGAAAAATATTCTATGATAGTGATGTAGTATTTTGAATTTTTATGTTGATCGATTAAAACCCAGAGAGAATTATTCCCTTTATATGTTTTGGGGAGTCCAAAAAAATCCATAGTGATGTTTTCTCATTACAATTATGTTATGGGTAATTTTAGTAATATCTGATTTTACATTAGAGTATCATTATTATCTTAAATTCATAACACTCATCAAGGCATAAACTCCATGATATCTCTCTTTATATCGTCACACCAAAAATACTCGTTAAAATCTGTATAAATCTTTATACTTCTTAGATAAATAGTTAATAAAGAACTACGAGCCTCCGCTAATAGATCCATCTTCACCAATTTTACTGAGGGGTAAAAATGGTTTCATAACCATAGTACTTAGTCTCAATCAAGATTAATCTCATGAAAATTTCTCACTTTATTCTATAACATTACATATACCCTATGCTCCCCATTAATCATCACTTGTATAGATAGTTGAACACTCATTTGAGGAAGATAATTTTTCTACCCATCCTTTTGGATTTCTAGATCCATCCTTTTCAAATCTATATATATTAGTTATTTTGAGATCCTTTTCATAGATAAACACACATGATCATTTCTACTCAATGTATTGGCCACCTAGTTCTCTCTTTCGTGGTTATAATTTATCGATCATTTATAATATTTAATTAGATCTAACTATTTTATCTAGATCCTATTCAACTCATTTCATGTGAATATATGATTTTAAAATTTTTAATTAGAAACTATAGCAATATTTTCTATATAAAGATAATTCATCCATATATATAATGTAAAAATTACCACAGTTAACTCCAAATCATGAGTTGGTAATTTTTCACAAGAACCATACTTTTTTGGAAAAAAATAGATATTGACATGTCGTTCTACATTAGATCCGATCTCAAACACTTATTGGAAGCATAACAAGATATTAAGAACCCTTCATTGTAGCATGGTAATGTAGAATCAGGATCACTAACTAATCTTCTGTTCAGTTCCTGGAAATTTTTCTCACTTTCATTCGAATAAAGTAACATGGATTCCATAACAATTGAATTAAATATTGGATTATATATTCATTAGAAATTATCCACAAATCACTAATAATATCCATCTAGACAAATAAAAAACTGAATATCCATTACCCAATTTGGTCTAAGAACCATTTCAATAGAATATATCTTTTATATATCCATATATATACCCTCACATGACATTATATGATAAAAAATGAAAAATTTTATATATAAAAAGTCACACTTTTTGAATTTGTAATATATTTTATCCTTCTGTAGGGTCATCAGTATAATTCACATGTTATCTTGATGCTCTTTCTTTCCCGTTTAATACATAATATTATATTATATTTAGACTACCACAACTGATTAAGTAAATATATAAATACTCTTTTCATTAAATCCGTGAATATAGTTGTGGAATTACAAAGAATGAAAGAAATAATTATATAATAATAGTGTCCATGAATTTTATGTAATTTTTACTTTTTTATATCAAATGTGACTATATATAAAAATGGTAAAGTTTGTTACCTCATTATTTGATCATACCTTTTACTGAGTCAACATAATTATTATCTCTTCAATCCCTTAATGAACCCATAACGGTTATCATGACTGTAAGAAATCATTGATCACAGTGATAAATAATTATAAATCAATCATATTATTTCTAAATTTTGACTCATTTTTTCAATACATAACACCTTAGGTTTAAACAAGGTCATTCGCGTTCATCCTCTATTTAATTATTTCATGATGGTTTATAATGATTTTGGTAATTTCCAAAATATATCCCCCAGGAGTTTCAAACCATGTTTTTAGTAATTTCCATTGTCATCTACAATTTAACAATTTGGTTGAGATCATTGTTCTGTTTTCAATGTTATAACCCCTTGGTACAACTATGCTTGACCAAATCCACTTATAGTATACTGATAGTGATAAAATTCCATGGAAAATGCTTTATCTATCATACACAAAAAATTTATGATATTTTACTATACCTAGACTTATCCTCATACTTAACCAGTTCCCACCAAATATTTCACATCCTAGTTTCCAAATTCATAACTAAACATTTCCCTAATGTCGAATTAAACGACCCAAACTTCTCAAACATATATATTTATTAAATATTATCATACGAATATTCAATAAATTTCATGTATATAAACTACTAAGTACTATAAAGGAATAGTTTTTAGGATAATACCCACACATCCATCTTATTTAATGAAAGATAATAAAAAAATCCTAGGAATATCTTCCCACATAGTAAAATTTATCTACAATCCCTAGAAAAGCCCTCTCTTCACAACATGGGGAAATAAAACATATGAATGGGTGAAAATATATGCTAGTTAATGTTAAACATGGGATATATATTTATAAAAATATCATAAAGATATGATAACAATAGAGTAAAATTTATAAATCATACCGTTTATGTCATAATCTATAGAGTTGATTCATGGAATAAATCATGGAATTTAATAATAAATGAATCATAAAGGAATTAATGTAAATATTCCATGAGATCATAACATTAGGATAATAAATATTTTTTTGGTATATAAATAATGATAACAAATAATTTCTATAGCTATTAATCCAATATTACATGTCTTTCATAATGAAAACATTTTACTACCAAAAAAATAATATTAATAAAGTTTAAATCCCAATATTATCATGGAGGATTGATTCCCTTAAAAATATTAGTTTAATCCCCATCCAGGTATTATTTTTCTCATGAGATACCATTATTTAACCAATACATTGGAGGTATATATATGTATGACCAATCCTTGTTAATAATGTTACTACCATCCTTGGTTATAGCATAACCACTATAACTAGTTATAACATAACAATTGTACTTGGTTATGACATAAACACTATACATAGTTATAACATAACCACGGTCCTTGGATATAAAATAAAAAATGTCACATAATGAAATTCATGTGATATTTTTCCATAATATCATAAAACATTAATCAAATCAAAACCAAGGAAATGATATTTGTTTCATAAATATTTAATCATAGATTAATCCATGAGAATAGAACGGGTTTCATAAAAATATTTTTATCATAAAACATAAGATATCTTTTTAAATAATAAAAATTTTATTCTTTTATAATATCCTTAACAATTAATAAGTAATATCAAACAATTTAATCTTAGATGAGAAATTATTTTTAAAGATCACAGGGATCATTTTTTAAGGGAATATCTTTTCTTCTAGAAACACCTTTATTTAACGTTAAATATATAAAGTATTTTAGAAATAATTTTTTTTAAAAAAATAACTTTGAATACAAATCCTTGTATCTTAAATGTAAATAAAGGTTATAACTGTAGGAAAACCATTCATGTTGTACACATTAAAATGAAGAGTCAATTTAATTTTTTTCTAAAAAGTAAAAAGAGCCTCACTAAGAAATGACAAGAAGATTTCATTAAAAAAAATTATAAAAATATCAAACATGGGAAAAAATTAAATTTTTTTAGAGAATTAAAAAGGTCTCCAATATTTTTTCAAACATGGATATAGAAGGAAACATATTTCTAACGGATGGGAGAAATAATATCAATTTTTCCAAAAAACATTCCTTCAAAATCTTGAGTATGTGAAGGAAGGAAAATAAATGCAAAACATGAATTTTAATGAAATAACCATATGATAAAAGAATTCATGATTTTATTTAGAGATAGGTCATAATATTTCACCCTAAAAAACATATTCTTAAACAACTCTGATAAATACTGTGATTTTAATATAAAGCCTCTACCACATTGGTATTTGTTTTATTGTAAGATCCATAAATGAAATTATATTATATAGATTTTTATATCCCATAATACTATGTTAGTTATCATAAAATTCATTAACGGATATTTTATAAACCTCAAAATATAATCAAGTGATGAATATAGCATGTTTCCTAGAGAAATAAAAGTGAGTAAAAAATTCCTTACCTTGTTTCTTGAATTCCTTTATACACATTTGAGCTTTCTGTATAATAAATATATATTTTTTACAAATTATTACATAACTATACTCATATATATTGTACCATATGTGACTTTCTAATAACCTTTTATTACCAATTTATTAATAATCTTCTTGCCAAAATCTTGTTCCGTCTAATAATTGTTTGGTTTTCTATGATTTTTTTTTCGGAATTTTAGATCCTTTTAAATTTATCATAGTTCCAAAATATACCAAATGTTATAAATTATATATATATATATATTATTTTTAAATATATATTTTTATTAATTTATAAAATATAGATATGGAAAATTAATTTCACCATTCATAAAGATAGTGGGTCATACGTATGCCTGAACACTGTTTTTATTTTATCAGTTGGAAAAACACAAGTAATTTAAATAATATATAAAATTTCTTGATTAATTATGATTTAATATATATATAACATATATTAAATAAATTTATCTTTATTACAATCCATGTAAATCATAAGTGTAAAATAAATCCCATAGCTTTTTGATGTGGTAGTCTTTTGTACAAACTAGTGATGTTATTGTATTACCAAAAAATGTAAAATAAGAAGGTATATGTCATATTATAATTAAAAAACTATAATAATTTCATAAATATCATATAAATATGTTATATAAATAACTATATCTGGATATCAAAGGCGGTAATGGAAAATAAACTACATTGGTACATGAGGCAGTAGTTCATCGTACACACGATTGATTACTTCATTCAACAAGATAAAATAAAAGAATTATATTATTCATTAAAAAAATATAATTAAAACTCATAACATATGAGATATTTATATTATCATATCAAAATGGTGAAATGAAATTTTAAGGTGTTAGAGGAAAAAATAAAACAAAAACTTAATGTTCAGGACTATACCTCTACTCTAGAGAACCTCTTTAGGTTTAAACCAAAATCCATATTCGTAGGTTATCATAATGAGAATAAGGAATATATGATGTGTGGTGGTAATTAATTAATATATTTGTTTAGTTATTTTCCAATATAAATGGGTTTTTATATGTGAAATGGATAGGAGTGTGGGTTCCCATTTAAAAGTGAGAGAGAGGACACACTTGGAATGTTTGAAAAAAAGTGTACACATGTTTTAAACGTTCAAAAAGGATTAAAAATTGGTCTATTATAGATCATTAAATGAAATAAAGACAAAATATGTCCATAAAATTGTAATTTAATAAATTTTTAGGTCATTTTAAGCCTTCTGTTTTTATTTTAACCTTCGTAAACACATTTTAACCTTAACCACAGTAATTAATTTTTACCATTTTTACTATTTATTTTAACCAAAAATTAATTTTTCCATATTATATCATATCATATATTTTTATTCAAAATATGTAATAGTTTATTACAAATTCCATTCATATAGGTAAAAATTTTTAATTTAAAACTAAACCTAAAGACGTGATACGAAGGTGATTTTACAAAGAAAACACTTCCAAGTGTATAGAAAATTTTAATATAAAAATTGAATTTGCAGATTATTTCAATGATATAAATTAGATTAGTAAATACATAACATAACTAATTTTTATTTTAAAACACCATAAAATAAAATAGTTCTTGTAAATTTTTTAAATGAAAGGGGAATTTATAATAAAAATCAGTATTTTTGTAATATTAATTAAATTTTTCTATTTATATAAAATTATGTAAATTTAAAAAAAATTATTTTTATCTTGTAGATTCAATAAATGAAAATTATTTTTCAACTAATTCTTCTAATGATTAAAAAAATTAATTTAATTATTTTTTTACAAAAGGTAATAATATTTTTAGGAAATATTATTTTGGAAAAATATAAGTATTTTACTAAAAAATAAATATTTTTTATCAATATATTTTATTTATTTATAAAAAATTTAATTTTAATAATTTTTTTATTCATATTCAGGGATAAAATTTTAACTTCTAGGTTATAAATATCAAATGTTAATAAAAATATTAATAATAAATTGTAAGAACATGGTTTTCCACTCCGGTATAAATCCTTTAAATTTTCACTTAATTAACTTTAAAAGACCTAATATGAATTCTTAATGTGTTAGTGGATATCCTAGGGGTGTCTAGGGATTTTTCAGATCCTGGAACATGGAATTTAGGGACAAAACATCATTTCACAGAGTTTGTTTAAACTGTGTGAGGTAGGCCGAACACTTTTTTTAAACTATGTGAGGGTGGACAATAGGCTAGAATAGGGCAAAAATTTTGATCTAATTGTGTGGTTGGGAAAAAATACAGGTTGAAACTCTATAATTTGTAATAGATATGGTTCACACAGTTAGTAGGTAGTTTTTTTAACCATGTGGCCTCACTATGTGAGTGCCCCTTCTTACTAATGCTCATGCATGAATTGTTCGCGTTTTGGCAAAACTGTGCAGCCAAACTGTGAAATGGGTAAATATTAGTGAATATATGGTTTTTTTATTAAAATATCATTAAATATAACATATCCACTATTTCTACTTTCATGTGGATAACTCCCCTTCTTTCCCACTCTTTTAATTCTAAACCCAACTATTCTAGTATTTGAGCTCGATCGTCCATCCAGAGTATGAATCGATCTCTGTTTGTCACATTGGATCCACACCAGTATGTTCATGATTCCTTTTTAATATTTCATTGTTCTAATTATTATCAACAATTCTATTTAGATATAGGATCATAAACCGAATTTTAGGGCATTGAAATTTTTTTCAGATCTATTACAATCTATGTCGAACCAGATGCAAATACATGGTGAGGATAGTCATACGAGTATGAGGTGGGTGGTTTATAACTCATCTCTCAATTTCTTTGGTTTCATAAATTTTTTCATCATCATTCCAGTTTTATTGGTTTTCATTTTTTGAATTAATATTCTTTGCATAAAGTCATTATAATTTTACTCTCTGACACTTACCATTAATATTACTCATAATTAGTGGCTACGACCAAATATTCTACAACCCCAAGTATGGTGATTTTCCATATTTGCATTTTTGGTGTTTTAAAACTAATGAGACACCATTTGGGTGTGACTTGAGCTTGACCATATTAATGGTAATCCTTCCTTCATTAAATGACTATTAAATTGTTGAATTAGTAATTTTTGAATGTCTTGGACCATATTAAACTTCACTTCACCGGCCTACCCAAATTTATTCTTTGATAAATGAATAATAAATTAGAATTTAATTTATATCATTTTTATATGACTTGGACATGTTTATATTAATTTAATTTCATGTGGTACTCTTCCTTATAATAGATTTTCCATTTGATGAATGTTAAAGGAGCGAACAATGTAATTGAGTATCAAATGAATTAAATGGTTGCATGCCTCGTGGCCATGTCAAACTAAGGACTGTCAAGGCTTGAACCTCTTCATTTAATTAAGCATATTACTATCAATAGGATTAATTAGCTAAATGAATTAAATTTAAGGTGTGTAATTAAATATATGGCCCTTGAAATAATTATTAGAAGTGGTTTGACTCAAGCTCGCCTTGGATCTCCAAGGGAATGGCTTGAGCAATCAAGGAATCCATTATGGTACAAGGATTTTAGTTGCCTTAGTTGTGACCCACCTTGGATCACGGCCCTCATATATCAGTGGATCCCCATTATGAAATTGCAGGATCCCTTCTATACGATTACATGATGCCTTGGATACACTCCTTGTATCCAACATAGATTCCTTGGAAACAATGTTACATGATTACATCCTTGGTCCTAGCCATAGCTTATACCATTTTACAATGGTTTAATTCTTTAGAAGTTGTTATATCATCACTATTATAGAATTCATTGGATAATTATCTTTGTATTACACTAATTACCTTATCTAGGTTGTAGTTATAACTTAGTCGAAGACCCTTCAGGTACATGTTTCCTAGGTTATTATCCCTTAACCCTTTCATTATTAAATCACATTTTAGTTTTCCTTGTTATATCTTGGAACCTTAATATTACTATCATAATTTGATATCAATGGTGGATATGCCTCACATTACCTATTTTATATAAACTGGAAATGAAATTAATTAAGAAACTCTTTACATGTTGAGAAATCAAATGAGGATTGAAGCAGGTACTTTTTTATTTACGTTACTGTACTACTATACATTTTTTATGCATGATTGCACACTATTTTAGTATATTATACACGTAATAGATGTTATAGAAACCATTGGTGGTGGAATACTAAGATTTGTCTCACACCCTCTCTAGGCCCCTATGGTACCTGAGAAGACTACATATCTGAAGGTGTTGACAAATGGAAGCAATAGGCTTCAGACACATGAATGTTTAGTATATTAATATGGAGCTATTTTAAGATGACTAAGATGGAGATTTGTATGATTTATATAGTTTTTGGATTTCTTTTTCTAGATTTCTATAAAATTATCATCAGATGCTTTTATACCTATTTTTTTGGTTTCTAGATACATGAAATATATCATCATTTTCTTTTTTAAATTTTGATCAATTGTTCAGTTTTGTGTTTATCATGTCTGCTTCTACAGTTCCATCTTCGTATTTACTAATACTTCTTACACTATTTACCATTATATGATACATATATGTTATGCTACACTCAACTAATGAGGGAATAGTCTTCTCATGGTGACACCCTAGGTCATCACTACTAGTTGACTGCCTTTTGAATTCATGGAGATATTCAAGAAGTCATACGGCCAAATGGTCTAGGGGAACCATTAGTGGCATCCAGTTTTAAGATGTCAAAAAGTGGTATCAAAGAGATTCCTTTCTCAATTTACTATTTGGAGAAAATATCTCAGAAAATAAGAACACTATTGAACATGGTTATAAGCTGTGGTTGGACATCGTGATTTCATGTTATGGGTAAAATCCAACCATGAATTATAATTTTTCTTTTGATTTTTTTAATTACTATTGATATCATTAAACCATTGGGTGACACACATTTTATGTGATGTTTTTTGTTATTATTTTGATTGCAAATTTTATTTCATCCTTGGAATGATGATATGAGTGAAAGGATAATTATTACAAACATCATCACAACTACCTAGAATTATCATGTTGGGAATATTTTCATGCCATATTGGTGCATTTATCTCCTTGAAATTATTGATATTCCTAAAATTTTATAGGGATCCTCGTTTGTATCGATATAATTTTTTTCTTTTTTATGAAATATATTGATTGCTAGTTTCAATTTAGGAGGTGTTATGGGCCCTTTTGGGTTGGAATTAGTAATTTAATGAGTTGATTTGTTAGATTAAAACAAAATGGGTGTGGTTTTTAGTGATAAGGATATGGTCCCAGATTTACTGTGAATAGTGATACATTCTATACAAACCATGATATATGAAAATAAGATAATGAAAACTTTAATGTGAAACATGACTTGTAAGGACAAATATTTTCATGTACTTATCCCACCTTATCATATTTATGAAATGAAAAGGATTGTCCCCAGTAATTAAATATGAAATAAGTTTAATGGTATCTAATAAATGATGAGGCATGGAATGATTAAACATTCATCTACTGGAAACCATGTAGCTTATACTTGAGCAGTTAATGATACATGGCCATCAAAGTGGGTAATTGGGATAGTATAACATGGATAGGGAGCCTCTAAGTTCATTAAAATTCTAATATTGATGCTTTCTTTCAACTTTTAATCATGTTTTAAGGTGTGTTTTTATCATTTATAGTCCAATTACACCACGACATCCTCATGTTTTATGCCAGGAATGTGGTGTCGACCATGCTCTAGACGTGGTTGGACCTAAACAAATAGTCTTACTACTTGGAGAGACACTTGAGGCATTACCCTGTGTTCCTGATCTGAGCACTGATGGTAAGGTATGTGATAGTTTTATACAAATTATGTGGTACATGCAAGGTTTTCCATGACTTGCACCTACGATGGATGATCTAACCCATGAGTTCCAATAGTAGTGTCCTCCCCTTTTCTCGGGCGGATAGTTGATTATAGGATGTTGATTCTTGGATAGAGGCCACTTAGTCTATCTTTGAGCATCTAGATATGCCTCATGATAAGGACTCAAACATTCTGATTGAATGTTGTGTGATTTATCTGAGCATTGGTGGGATGTAGTTACCTAGGCCGGTGTCCATAAGGGCATGATTTGGGATGATATGCAGACACATTCTATGATTAGTTCTTTCCTCAGACACTAAGAGTTGATATATCAAGAGAGTTCATGCATCTAAAGTGGGGTTCTATGTCAATTATGGAGTATTCATACTTCTTCAGTGAGTTATAGTGCTTTACACCACTTCTAAATGGTGATGAGCTAGACGCTTTGAGGATGGGAGAATGTATGCCATCCATAGTCACACAAATGTCATTATCATTCCTACCTTCTCTAAGATCCTAAATCAGGATCCTATCACTAAGCACAACATGAGGGATGATGATAATACTTGGCATATAATACAATAATTGTGGTAAGCTAGTAGTTATTCGGGTATCAAGAAAAATTCCTTCGAGATTTCTCATTAGGGCAGTGGAAGCTAGGGTACCCTTGTTGGTAGCTCTATGCTGTGTCACCTGTGTGGATAACAGGGGCATCTAAAGCCTTACTGTGATAGAGACCCACTAGATTTACAGGATAGCATATTTAAGGTTAATCTATAGATATTATGTCAAACCTTTATATTAGATTCTAGTGGAATAGGTTCTTCACTACCTCAACCTTCAGGGGTAGGTTCTTTTACACCACATCAGGCAGGGAGTTGGATTATCACCAGTGGGACTGGATGAGGTGGAGGTAGTGGCCATAGTATAGATAATCCTGATCACCAATAGTCTCAGTATAGGTTTTTTGATCATGGTAGTCTAGCCATTTCATAGGGATATGGATTAGGTCAATTGTATTCACTTCACCTGATACCCAATGATGAGGCCATATGACCATCTATAGTATGTGGTACTATTCTAGTAGCCTCCTATAACGACCCTATGTTTTTCATTGAAAATTCCCTTATCATAAGTATGTCATAAAATCACATGAAAACTAAACATAATGAACTACTAAGTTCTAAGTGACCTCTAAACATAAGTTTGACACTTCTGTGTTTAGAATTTCGAAAATCTGGCATACACGGTTGTAATCAGTAAGTTATTTGGAGTCCGATTAGGAAAACATAATTTTTTGTGAATAGTAACCTACCCTATTGAATAGTAAAATACCCTTATGAATAGTGATATATCCTAATGAATATTAACATCACCTATGATAGTAAAAAATTATATTCCTGTTTGAAGTACAATATACCTGTATTTTAGAATAATTTAATGAATGTTTTAAAACTGGTTTTCATACTAAATTATTATTTTAATTAAATATTAAAATAATCATATTTATAAATTTTATTTTGAAAAATGGACTTCATTTTTGTATTCTGCATGTCAAAAAATGGTCAGGGTGAATTTTTGGGATTTTTCTGAAATACATGAATTTTTTATGAATAGTAAAATACAATGAATTACAATAATTGCTAAATACTGCATCATAGGTGATGTATGGCTGAGGTAAGATGATAATATAGAATAATACATGATTATTTTTAGTATATTTGATGATAATTCTCAATTATTCATAGTCTTATCCTTAAATAACAAACTAATACTTAAAATAATGGGAAAACCTCCCCTCCCTCACTATAAATACCCCCTCTCCTTACCTCTTTCCTTCACACCTATCAAGCCTTGTGCCTTGCCCAAAATCTGCTCAAGTATCCTCCCAATATCCTTACCCACGTCCAAGTCCTACTCATCATACCAAAAGGCCAAAATCAAAGGCCTGAAGATGGATTTCAAAGTGAGTAGATCAAAGGGTAAGGATCCCCTTTCATTTTCAAGTGATGTGTTTTCAATTTCCTTATTTTCTTATACCGACTTCCCCTTCCCTTATCGAAAAGGCATGAAAGCTCCATAATATCATATATTATGGATTTTAATCATGTTTATGGACAAAATTCAAGAATCACGCTTCTTCTCCTCTCCCTCGCGTTCTAAAATGAAAACATCATCTGTGAAGTGTCGAATTATCGACATCGTGGATAATGTGTTCTCAATTTCTTTTATCATCACTGTTTATGGTCATGAAACCATTTATGTTATGGTTGAACCAGATTATTATCAATTTTATATATCCTATTTATGGTTCTGTAATCCTTATACACTCATGATTTCAAATAATAATACAAAACAAGTTAATTATGGGTAAAATCGCTAACATTAATTCAAGCATTTATCATTAATGTCTTTTTCCAGGGTTCTCTTTCACTCCAATTAACCAAACTAATTTTGTAATCATGTAAACTTATGTATGTTCACTAATGCTATATAACATCAATTCTGGATGACCACTTTCATATTACATTTTATCCGATCCTAAATACAATTGAACACATCATTAAAACCAAGGAAACAAACAGACCTGAACCATGAAATTGAACCTTATAATCAATCAAAATGGGTATAAATGAACTTAAAATGGTTATAATAAATATTTTACATGTATATAAGGTTTCTGACCTATTGATTAATAATCATAATTTTACTATTCATGTCATTAATATCAAGTGGAGAACCCCAACAGACTTAAGGTAAGGGATCCTCTCCTTTTTACTCTTAATCAAGATTGTTCTCTATGCTATGATTTTTTGTGTAATAACAAGTGATGGGGTACATTTATACACCTTCCCCATACTTCCCTAGTGTTTTATAAGTGATGAGAAACCCCTTATCTCTCTCATCAAGCCTTCTTAATTATATACAATACCATGACAGTAAACTATGATGGATTCTACCCGAACTTCCTTTATTCTTTCGAGTTGCTCTATATTTCATTTTGTTGTTGTCTTTTATTTTATGTATAACTTAAACATTTTGTTTATATTCTCTAATATCATGTTCCAGGATCCACCTCTCACTCTCTTTCATGGTTATACATGCTTATAAGTGAATCTCTCTTCGATACGTCCCAATAAGCACACTTGTTTTAAAGGAAGTTCCCGAACTTTTACCAAATTTCAAGTGCTCTCTATCCTCTATTTTGAGACACCATTATCTTTTTAAATTCTTTATTTTTATTATGAAAACCTTCTTGGTTAAATTATGGTTTTATATAAAATAATTTCTTCTCTAATATTTTAAAAAGCTCTATAGTATTTTCCTTAAAACCACACAAATTTTTTTTAATGATAATATTTATAAAATACATCTCTCATATGTTGTCACTTATATTTGACACCACATACAATGTTATATGAAAATTTTACCCAATGAACTTCCATGTATTTCTAATTTTTTCTTTATATGAACACTTTGATGATATTCCCATTGGTTATGATTTATGTCATGATTATGGTACCCAATTATTTTCATGGGTACCCTTATGTTTGTGTATGGTTGAATATGTATGATTGTATATGTGGTATGAATATTTATGTGGTAAGGATATTCATGAATATGTTGAGATAGGTGCACCCATATAGCTCTCCAATGCATTGGGTAAGGTTAAGTCTCATGAGGTGCGATGTGAAAGGGGATTGGTGGTTAGCCTTGACCCGTACTAAAGAAATTATTTATGATTCTGCCACATTTATATGATTCCATGTTTATATGATCCCACGCTTATATAAAATGATTTTAAAAGTTTCATGATTTAGATATAATTATGTCATGCCTCCTAAATCATGTTCTTGATACGTATCCTTATGTTCTTTCCCTTACCGGTATTTTTAGCTCATCCCTTTGTTCATTTGTTCCCAAGGGTACCCTATACAGGTGTAAGGACTCAAAGGAAGTTAGGAGCTCATTAGGGAGATTAAATAAAGAAGCGTTTTTAGCCCCATGTTTTGTGTTATATGTATCTAGTCTTCCAAGACACTAGACTTAAATATTATTAGCTTGTACTCTGATGATTAATTATTTTTAAAATCAAGAAATGTTATATGTAAAAGGATCAGGTCGCTATAGTTGGTATCAAAGGCATGGTCTAGTTATTTTTGGAGATTGGGAATAGAGATCCTTAGTGAGAACCTTAAGGAAGAGACTAAGTCTAAGAAAATAGTCCTAAATTTTTTTGAGTATAGAGTAAGTGGTTTATCAAGAAAATAAATCCATGTCTGGATATGAACAGGTATAGGTAGCTCTGGCACAGATATATCTAGGGGTAAAACCCAAAAACACTACTTTGAGCTAGACTCGAAAGGGAACTGGTGCACGACAATGGGACCTGCTGCACTCTTGGTTATGACACTCCTGGGGGATATGGTTTGGTAGATTCATGATCTCAGTACAAACCATTATTAAGGGAAAAATACCATAAAAATATAAGTCAAGAAATAGATTGAGGATAACCTGGGTTTTAACCTAAGGAATCACAAGTTAGGATATAGTTATAAGTTTATCCTTTTATGTTGAAAATTTCCTTTTATTATTAATAAATACGTATTCAAGACCTATAATTATACGTTATTTTTATTAGTTAATGGTGGGAAATAGAAGAAGACGTTCCAACAACCAATGTGATATGAAATGTGTAAATTTCCCTAATGATGTTCCTACTATGATGGGAGCGGGTGCTCAAAACTTCCTAACAGTACTTGCTTAGTTAACTCAAGTTATGAATAATAACTTGAATCATGCAGAAATCCCACCTCCTATAAGGAATGAGCAAGTTTTCATATAATCCTTCATGCGGAAAAGGGCTCCCATGTTTAGCGGGTCTTCTAATCCACTCCTCGCTAAACAATGGATTAACTCCATTGAAAAGATATTCTTGGTTCTGCAGTGCTCAGAAGAAGAGGAGGTTGTACTGGCAGTCTATCATTATTATGGGGATGCCGATAAGTGGTGGACACTAATCAAGAATAAAAATTCCCAAGATGAAATTGATTCCATGGATTGAGAGGAATTGAAGAGGATGTTTTTCAAAAAATATTTTCCTCGAACCCTTATTCTCAAGACGGAAAGAGAGTTCCTCAGACTCAGGTAGAAGGAAGATGAATCCATCAGGGTATATTAATCAAACATTACAAGGCTTTCAAGGTACGCCTCTAGCTTTGTCATGAACACCGAAAGCAAGTTGGATCACTTATTTAGCAGACTAAAAACGAGTCTACGAAAAGTGTTGGCAATTCGAGACTTTGAAAGTTATGAGGATATTGTTCGTTGTGCCCTCAAGGTGGAAATGGAGATTGGAGACTCTCAGTGGTCTCATGGGCCTAGTGACAAGAAGCGTAAAAAGGAGAACAACATGGGTGGTTCATCAAACAAATCCCATTATGGAAAGAAGACTCACTTTCCCCTTTGCAAAAATTGTGGGAAGAAGCATCCTGGTGACTATCTAAAAGAAACCAAGAATTGCTTCAAATGTGGAAATTTTGGTCATCTGGCCATGAACTGCCGAAGGGAAATGAAAAATCCCGCTTATGTTGAAGAAGAAAGGAAGGTTCAGAACAACACTCATCCTGCAATGCATTGTTTCAACTGAAAGGCTCTTGGGCATTATGAGAACAATTTCCATAAGCTGAGGGTTTTTTGAGTCAATCAAAAACAACCTCCAAGGCAACAAGGAAGGGCTTATGTTATCACTACTGCTAAGGTCAAGCCAGACAATGATGTGGTGACAGGTATGCTAGTTATTCATTCAAGAATAGCAGACATACTATTTGATTCTAGTTCTATGCATTATTTCATATCTTGAAAGTTTAGTAGAACTATTCAAACACCACATCAAAATTTGGATGAAAAGTTATCTGTGAAAACAAAAAATGGGGCAATCACTGCATCCATGGTTTATAACTCCTCCCTGATTAATTTTTGTGTACTGAACCTCCCATCAAATCTTGTTATACTTCCTTTAGTGGAGTATTACGCAATCATGGGCATGGATTGGCTATCTTTGTACAAATCCAACATCAACTTTCAGGAAAGGGAAGTCACTTTTTACATCCTGAATCATCCTCCAATTATTTACAAATGTAAGGAGGAACATGAGACTCCCTTATAATATTCATTTCAAGTGTGGATATTATTACCTTATGAGCAATAATATCTAGCTCAAATGATCGAGACAAAGGAGTAAATCATGCTTTAAGACATTCCCATCGTGAGGGATTACACTAAAGTATTACCTGAAGAGTTTCCTAGTCTTCCTCTGGACCGAGAGGTTCAGTTCTCAATTGAAATTATCCATGGATCTCTGCCTATCTCAAAGACACCTTACAGAATGGCCACTATAGAGCTGGAAGTGCTGAAGAAGCAATTGTAGGAGAATATAGAGAAAGGTTTTATATTCTTGAGTGCTTCACTGTGGGGTTCTCCAGTCCTCTTCATCAAGAATAAGTGTGGATCAATGTGCCTTTAGATTGATTATCGTGAGCTCAATAAAATCACGATAAAGAACAAGTATCACCTTCCATGGATAAATGACATGTTTGATCAGCTTTGTGGGGCTAGTTATTTTTATAAGGTGGAACTTCAGTCAGGATATAACCAACTAAAGGTGAGGAAGGAGGATATACCCAAGACTGCCTTTCGAACAAGGTATGGACACTATGAATTCATAGTGATGCCCTTCGGACTCACTAATGATCAAAGAATTTTCATGGATTTAATGAATAGAGTCTTCAGACATTACCTTGGAAAATTTGTGTTAGTCTTTATTGATGATATTCCGATATACTCAAAGAGGAAGGAGGAACATGAGTATCATTTAAAAACTATGTTAAATACATTGCGAATGGAGAAGTTGTATGCAAAGTATAGTAAATGTGAGTTCTGGATGGAAGAAGTATCATTCCTGGGGCATGTTATCACTTGTAAAGGGATATATGTGGACCCTTCCAAGATAAATGAAATTGAAGAGTGGCCTAGGATAACTTCTGTAATAGAGATCCGTAGATTTTTGGGTATATCAGGTTATTATCAATGATTCGTGAAGAACATTTCACGATTTTCAAACCCAATGACCAAGCTGACACAGAATGGGGTAAAGTTTGTCTGGACCGAAGAATGTGAGGTAAGCTTCAAGGAGCTAAAAAAGGATGATCACTACACCTGTACTCACATTACCAAAAAGTGGAGAAAGTTTTGTGATATACAGTGATGCTTCAAAGAAAGTCTTGGGTTGAGTACTCATGAAAAATGATAATGTGATAGCCTATGCCTCAGAGAAATTGAAGATCCATGAACAGAACTACCCAATGCATGATCTAGAGCTAGAGTCCATGATTTTTTCCTTGAAAATCTGGTGGCACTACCTTTATAGTGAGAAGTGTGATATATACACCGACCATAAGAGCCTCAAGTATTTATTCACATAAAAGTAGCTCAACATGCGCCAAATCAGATGCTTAGAGCTAATCAAGGATTACGATTTCTCTATTCACTACCACCATGGAATGGTGAACAAGGTAGATGATGCTCTAAGAAAAAAAGAACCTGCTACTCTATCCATGTTACGGATTGAGAAAGACCCTATCTTCTTGGATATTCAAAGGATGGATTTAGAAATCCTAAGGGAAGGGGATACAGGAAGCACAAAGGGATGATGCAAAGTTACAAAGTAAGTTCAATGTAGTAAAGGAAGGGAAGCTACAAGAGCTCAATATCAATGAAAATGGTGTGATTTGGTTTGGAATGTGGATTTGTGTGCCTTCATCACCTGAGATAAAGAAAGACATATTGGACAATGCACATAGCTCAAGATTCTCTATCCATCCTGGAAGTACCAAGATGTATCGTGATCTCCGTGAACACTTCTGGTGGGACAACATAAAGAATGAGATTGTGGAATATATATCAAGGTGCTTTGTATGTAAGCAAGTTAAATCAGAGCAAAAAAAGTCCAATGGGATGATGCAACCATTGACTATAATGTGGAAATGGGAGAATGTCACAATAGACTTTGTCACGGGTCTCCCGAAGACTTATGAGGGAAATAATGCGATATCGGTTGTGGTTGACCGACTCACCAAGACTGCCCATTTTATTGTTATTCGGGAAGACCTATCACTTGAACAACTTGAAAAAATGTATGTGAAGGATGTGGTAAGACTGCATGGAGTTACACTCTCAATTGTATCTGATTGTGATCCAAGGTTCACATCTAAATTCTAGAAGAGTCTTCAATATGCTTTGGGTGCTGAATTAAATTTCAGCACGGCCTATCACCCCCAAAATGATGGCTAATCTGAAAAGAATATTCAAACGCTTGAAGATATGCTGAGAGTGTGCTCTCTATAATTCAAAGGTGGGTGGGATCAGCATATTCCACTGGTTGAGTTCTCATACAACAATAGCTTCCCCTCGAGTATTCAGATGGCTCTATATGAAGATTTATATGGAAAGCTATGTAGAACTCCAACCTGTTGGGATGAAGTTGGAGAACGAAAGCTACTTGGACCCGATCTTGTGGAAGAGATAAAAGAGAAGGTCTAAGTCATCCAGAAAAACATCAAAGCTGCTCAGAGTTGGCAAAAGATCCATGCTGACAACCGTTGAAGGGACTTGGAGATCAACGTTGGGGATAAAGTCTTACTTTGAATATCACCATGGAAGAGATTCATGTGATTTGGGAAAAAAGGGAAGCTAAGACCAAGGTACATTAGCCCCTTTGAGATCATTGAACGCATCAGAGCGGTTTCCTACTGACTATCACTCCCACCTAACTTATCTCACGTACACAATGTAATCCATGTATCTCTCTTGAGAAAGTACATACCAGACCCCTCACATGTACTCAATCCAGAGGTGGTACCATTGGAGAATGATATTTCTTATGAGTAACAACTAGTAAAGATATTAGATCGTAGAGACAACGTTCTACAAAAAAAGAAAATGCACCTGGTCAAATTGTTATGGAGAAATTAAAATTTTGAAGAAGCAACACGGGAACCAGAGGAGGCGATGAGGCAATGATACCCTCATCTATTCTAATGTTGGAAGTGAAAATTTTGAGGGTGAAATTTCATAAGGGGGGTAGAATGTAACGACCCAATGCTTTTCAATGATAATTCCCTTCTCATAAGTATGTCATAAAATCTCATGAAAACTCAACATAATTAACTACTAAGTTCTAATTGACCTCTAAACATAAGTTTGACAGTTCTATGTTTGGAATTTCGAAAATCTGGCATACACGGTTGTAATTAGTAAGTTATTTGGAGTCTGATAAGAAAAACATAATTTTTGGTGAATAGTAACCTACCCTAATGAATAGTAACATACCCTTATTTATAGTTATATAACCTAATTAATAGAAACATCACTTATGATATTATAAAAATAATATTACGGTTTTAAGTACAATATACCTGTATTTTAGAATTAGTTAATGAATGTTTTAAAACTGGTTTTCATACTAAATTAATATTTTAATTAAATATTAAAATAATCTTATTTAGGAAATTATTTTTGAAAAATGGACTTCATTTTCGGATTCTATACATTGAAAAATGGTTAGGGTGATTTTTTGGGATTTTTCTGAAATACTTCAATTTTTGATGAAGAGTAAAATACGATAAATTGCAATAAATGCTAAATACTGCATCATAGGTGATGTATGGCTGATGTAAGATGATAATATCGAATCCTAACTGATTATTTTAGTATATTTATGATAATGCTCAATTATTCATAGTCTTGGCCTTATATAATAAACTAATACTTAAAATAATAGGAAAAACCTCCCCTCCCTCACTATAAATACCCCCTCTCCTTACCTCTTTCCCTCACACCTCTCAAGCCTTGTTCCTAGCCCAAAATCTGCTCATGTATCCTCCCAACATCCTTCCCCACGTCCAAGTCCTTCTGGTCTTACCAAAATTCCTAAATCAAAGGCCTTAATAGGGATCTCAAAGAGAGGAGATCAAAGGGTAAGGATCCCCTTTCATTTTCAAGTGTTTTGTTTTCAATTTCCTTCTTTTCTTATACCCTCTTCCCTTCCATTATCCAAAAGGAATGAAAGATCAGGAATATAATATATTCTGGATTTTAATCATGTTTATGGAAACAATTCAAGCATCATGCTTCTTCTCCTCTCCCTCACGTTCTAAAATTAAAACATCGTCCGTGAAGTGTCGAATTATCGACATCGTGGATAATGTTTTTTCAATTTCTTTTATCATATTTGTTTATGGTCATGAAACCATCTATTTTATTGTTGAAATAGATTAATATAAATTTTATATATCCTATTTATGGTTTTGGAATCCTTATACACTCATGATATCAAATAAAAATACAAAACAAGTCAATTATGGGTAAAATCTCTAACATTAATTCAAGCATTTATCATTAATGTATTATATCATGGTTCTCTTTCACTCCAATTAAAAAAATTAATTTTTTAACCATGTAACCTTATGGATGTTCAATAATACTATATAAAATCAATTCTGGATGACAACTTTCATCTTACATTTTATCTGAACCTAAATACAAGTGAACTGATCATTAAAACCAAGGAAACAAACGGACCCGAACCATGAAATTGAACCTTGTAATCCATAAAAATGGGTATAAATGAACTTAAAAAGGTTATAATAAATATTTAAAATTTATATAAGGGTCTGGAACTATTTATTACTAAACCTAATTTTACTATTCAGGTCATTAATATCAAGTGGAGAACACCAACGGACTTAAGGTAAGGGATCCTCCCCTTTTTACTCTTAATCAAGATTGTTCTCTATGCTATGGATTTTTTTGTAATTCCAAGTGATGGAGTACATTTATACACCTTCCTCATACTTCCATAATGTTTTATAATTGATGATAAACCCCTTATCTCTCTCATCAATCCCTCTTAATTATACTCGATACCATGCCAATAAACCATGATGGATTCTACTCGAACTTTCCTTATTCCTTCGGGTTGCTCTATCTTTATTTTTTTTGTTGTCTTTTATTTTATGTAGAACTTCAAAATTCTATTTATATGCTCCAATATCATGTTCAAAGATCCACCTCTCACTCCCTTTCATGGTTATACATTCTTATAAGTGAATCTCTCGTCGATAAATCCCAATAAACACACTTGTTTTAAAGAAACTTCCCGAACTTTTACCCAATTTCAAGTTCACTATATCATCTGTTTTAAGTCACCATTATCATTGTAAATTCTGTATTTTTATTATTAAAACCTTATTGTTTAAATTCTGGTTTTATATAAAATAATATCTTCTCTACTATTTTAAAAATCTCTTTAGTATTTTCCTTAAAACCGCTCAAAAAATTTTTAATGCTAACATTTTTAAAATACATCTATTATATGTTGTCATTTATTTTTTACACCACATACCATGTTATATTCCTATTTAACCTATTAAGATCCATGTATTTCAAATTTTATTCCTTATATAGACACTTTCATGATACTCCCATTAGTTATGATTGATTTCATGATTTTTTTACCCAATTTTTTTTCATGGGTACCCTTATGTTTGTGTATGGTTGAATATGTATGATTGTATATGAGGTAAGAATATTTATGTGGCAAGAATATTAATGAATATGTTGAGATGGGTGTTCCCAGATTGTGCTCAAATGCATTGTGTAAGGTTAAGTCTCATGAGATGCGATGTGAAACAGGATTGGAGGTTAGCCCTGACACGTACTAAATAAATGCTTTATGATTCTGTCACATTTATATGATTCCATGTTTATATGATCGCATGATTATATCAAATGATTTTATAAGTTTCATTCTTTGGATATCATTATGTCATGCCTCCTAACTCACGTGCTTGAGATGTATCCTTATGTTCTTTCCCTTACAGGGCTTTTTAGCTCATCCATTTGTTCATGTGTTCCCCAGGGTACCCTATGCAGGTGTAAGGGCTCAAAGGAAGTTAGGAGCTCATTATGGAGATTAAATAAAGAGGAATTTTTTATCCCCATTTTTTTTATATGTACCTAGTCTTCCAAGACACTATACTTAAAGATCCTTGGCTTGTAATCTGATGATGAATTATGATTAAAATCATGAAATTTTATATGTAAAAGGCTCAGGTTGTTATACCTCCACTATAGTATCTCATTTATTTGATAAATGTGATTCACACTCTTTTATCTATTTATCTATCATGGAGAGACATGGGCTATAAATATAGTATTAATAAGGTTTAATGACCCCAAATAAACCGTTAGGAGTATGGTTAGAGGGAATATGCTATTTTAGGGACTTCCCCCATTAGGTAGGCGATTACCCTTTCTTGTGGGATCTACTTGTACTATATATAATGGGCAACTATGTCATTATAATGATGGATTTTTTGGTTCTGTATCATTTATTTGTAGGCTCCTATACTCACAATCTATCATTTACATAACCAGAGGGCAGTAGTTATCTACACAGGGGGGAGTGAGATGTCTTGGATAGAAAAATTGAGCTAGGTCATCGTGGTCTTGGTGGTGTGACCACCCATATTTACAATCTATTAATATAGGATGAGGGTTTATTTAATGTTAAATGTCCTCCTGTAGAAAATTGTTTGAGGGAAATTTTATTTAATGACTTTTTTGGCTTACCACTAAACTCATAGGTAGAGTTTAAGATTGATAATATTCTTAGAGCATCTCTAATGTACATTCCTCCCTATTGAATGTAACTTACTAATATCCAGGATCTGAAGTGAATGATTGAGTATTTAATTCCAAATTATTAAATTGCCCAATAAATCTTCCTGAAGATCACCCATGTTATTAACCAATAAGGCAGATGATACCCTTTGTCTATGCATGGATTATAGATGGTTGAAAAAGAATATGATCAAGAATTTTTATCCACTACCTCATATAGATGATATCTTTGACTAGCTCTGAGGAGTTACAGTTTTTTCAATGATTGACCAAAGATCGGGTAATCATCATGTCTGAGTCCATCCATCATATATAACTCATTCAAATTTACTTAGTATTTATGGTATGTATGAGTACCTTGTTATTTCATTCAGTCTTACTAATAAACTCACCATTTTAATGGAAATCAGGAATAGGTTGTTCTATCCTAATCTATATTCTTTTATTGTTTTATTATTGGATGAAATCATAGTTTATTCTCACACTCCAAGTAGTCGTACTAAGAACTATGAGATCATTTTGAGTATAGTGAGAGAGAATCAAAATTATTCCAAGATTCATAACTTCCACTTCAATATTGAAAAATATCACATCCTGGTTCATATTATCTTAGAATATGGAGTTTTTGTTATCCAAAAGAAGGATAATACTATGGGTTTTTTAGGTGTAGTCCAAAAATGAGTTTCAAATACGATGATTACTTAGGATTTCTATATATTACAAGCATTTTATAAAGGTAAAATCATGCCTTATTTCACCACAACAACTCTTTTGAATATGGGTGTTAAGTTCATGTTGTTAGAAGAGTGCAATAAATTCCTTCAGGAGAAAAAAGGAAGGCTTGTATCAACACCAATTTTAATTCTTATAGAGACTTGAAAGGATATACTGTGTTCTCTGATTCATCAAGCATCATCCTAGGATTAGTGTTGATGCATGAGAAAATATTTTTTTGAATTTGGATCTTAGAATTGTAGTCCTCATGAGGGAAATTAGATGATGCATGATATAGAGCTAGAAGTATTTGTCCATGTATTATGTTTCTAGAGACAAAATCTATTGGGTGAGATCTTTATGGTGTATACAGACCACAAGATACTAAAATATATCTTTATATAATGTGACATGAATGTCATACAATGATGATGGGTCAAATATCTCAAGTCCTTCGATTTTGAGCTTGCCTTTATGCCCCTAATGGGAAATGTAATAGCAGATGTAGTGAGTTTGAAAACTCAAGAACATGGATTTTTTGAATCAAGTGATGATTATAAATTGATGTTCCTATTTTCTATGATGTATCTAGAGCTTCATGATAGTCATGAATAGTCTAATCTTATAGGCTTTATAGTTACTTATTCCCTCTTCAAAAATCAAAAGAGAACGAAATTTTCATATTCTGAGGGGTTGGTTCTTCATTATAGTATTTTAGGAGATGACATGCATATATATTTGTCTATATATATAGATTACATATTTCATATGCATGGTAATTTCTAGGTTTCTATAGATTTAATAGAAGAGTTTATGTGAGATTCCCATGCTTCATAAATTTTAGTTCATCCAGGAATCTATACATTGAATTGATACATCAAACACTATTATTGGTGGAATGGGATAAAACATCAAGTATTAGGGTTTGTCAATAGTTTTTCCACCTATCAATTGGTGAAGTTATAACTTGAGAGACTTGTATGCCTGCTATAGCCGCTTCCAATACCGAAATGTAAATGGAATGATATTTATATGGACTTTGTATTCTATTTATCTAGGTCTTTAAGAGGTAGAAAAATTATATGGGTTCTCATCTATAGGATAACATAAGTGTATCACTTATGGGAGACCTTCTCCGTTGATTAACTTGGAAGATTGTATGTTCCTAAGACATATGAATACAAGACATCCCTAAAACTATAATTTGTGATAGGGATTCTCGTTTCATATCATAGCTCTTGGAGGGGTTACAGAAAGCTATGGGTACATTGATAGTTCTGAGAACAACCTTTCACTATAAGACTGATGGATAATAGAAACAAATGATGCATGTTTTAGAGGACATGATCTTTTAATGTGTCCTTGATTTCAGTGGGTCTCAGGAGAAGAATATCCCTCTCATCATGTTATCCTGTAATAATATATTCAATTCGATATTTCAAATGTACCCTTTTGAAACATTGTATGAAAGGCTACATTGTTTACACCAATTTTTTGAACAGGTTGGAGTGGTAACCTTTCAAGGTCATCATCTCATTCAATATACTTCAAATATGGTTTAGATGATTAAAAGGCATATTTATACACCTCATTCCGGAAAAAATCATTTGTTGATCACCCTCAACGTCCTATAATATTTGGGGATGGGGATTATTTTTTCCTATGGGTATCGCCTAACTATGGTAATAGACAGATACAAATCCAAGGGAATCTATCACCATGTTATGTAGGGTGCTTTGATTTTATATAGAGAGTCTGGTAAGTAGACTATATGTTTTTACTACCTCATAGGTATCGTTCCATGCACGTTCCTTCCATGATTCACATATTCACCAATATTATGTCTAATCATATCCTACAATCGATCCAAATGATTTTGTCCTTGATTATGATGACTCATTTAAGGAGTGTTATCTATGAATCATTTCCCGGAGCCTGAAGGCTCTTTGAGGCTGGTACATCTCTCTCGTATGGGTTCAATGGAATCACAACCACATACAAGATGATACTAGGGAGCTAGAGGCAGATGTATGTTCCCAGGGGCTATATTTCTTCTAATATAGTGTTTTGATACCCTTAAAAGGTGAACTTTGGGATGAGTTCATTAGGGGGAAGACTATAAGAACTTATTTTTTCACTTAGGTATGGATCCTTAAAATTTCCTCTAATTCCCATAGATAGACTTATTATGGATACTTAATGAGTTAGTGGAGGTCCCAGGGGTGTATGAGTCTTGTTCGGAGCCTGAAATATAGATTTTTTTTAGAGAAAAATGCCTTTATCATGGTTATTTCAAACACATGTGATGCAGGTATCATTGGTTATTTTAACCATGAAACGATGGACAATGGGATGGAATATGGTGCATGGTTTAGTATAACTATGAGAGTTGGGCCCCACAACCATGTGAAAACACTTTAGTTTTCAACAAGTATGTTTTCAACAATTTCCACATTGTTCTCTATTCATGAGGCCTAACAATATGGGCTCTCATTCCGATAGCTACTCATTCATTACTTTTTCACGGTTTTCTAAATTGTGAGGCCCAAGTGCATGAAAGATAAATTTTGATTAATTTGTGGTATTTCATATAAAAAATCATTTATAAGAATATATCCTTCTATTTATACTTTATAGTGGAGGAAAACACTTATTTTCCCATTTTTAATCCAAAAATCATATATTATTGGATTTTATATTAATTGTTTGTTTAGATTCTAAATTGATCATTCTTCATATCATCATATTCATACAAGTACATTCTCAATTATATTTTAAAAATTTGTCATTATTCTTCCTATCGATTATGTTTATTAGATACATACTCACATCCCCTAATTTTAGTTAATTGATTAATTCTTCGGACTTACTCTGATACAGCCTCAAGAAGAGGTTGATACTGGATGATGAGAGTCATACGAGTTTGAGTTAGGTGGTCTATAATTCATCCATCAATTTCCATCATTTCATAAACTTCTGTATTTCCACACTAATTTTATCATGATTCATCTATTGAATTAATATTCCTTGATTAAAGTAATTAGGATATTCCACTCTGACCATTTTTATTCATTTTTGGTCATTACGTACACATATTTTACCACCCCATGTATGGTGATTTACCATATTTGGGTTTTTATTTTTTTGAAAAATTTGAGACACTCCTTGGTTATGCCCTGTTATTGAATATCTTAATGGTAATCCTTCATTCATCAAATAAATATTAAATTTTTGAATTGTGAACTTTTTAATGGAATAGACCATGTTGAACATCACTTGACCAACTTAACTAAACTGATTCCATGCTAAATAACAATTAAATTGGAATGGAAAGTATAACAACATTATATGACATGTCCTAGTTTATATAATATTAAATCAATGGGGTTTGAAATACTTAGAAAAACATCTTCATGTTATTAAATGAAAATAATAGAACCATGCAATTGAATAGAAAATGACTTAAATGGTTGCATGCCCCTTGGCCTTTACACACAAATGAACAAAAGATGCATGAACCTATTCACATAATTAAACATATGACCATAATATGGATTAATTAAATAAATGAATTAAATTTAATGTTTCTAATTAAATATATGGACCTTGATATCATTATTGGGTGTTTTTGACTTAATATTCTATTGGATTCTCGAGGTAATTCCTTGAGCACTCAAGGAATCCATTCTGATTCAAGGATGTCAATATTTTTTGTTGAGACCCACCTTGGAAGCCAATATTTATCTATCAATGGATGGAGGGATTGAAACCACATGATCCCTTCTATACATTAACGAGATTACTTGGATAAAATTTTCAGATCCATCATGTCTTCTCTAGACACAAGTTTCCTTGGGTACATCCTTGGGTCTAGCCATAGATTATCTCATTTTTTCTTGTATCTACTCCTTTGACTAGATTAGATCATCACTATTATGGATTTTCATGGAGGATTATTCTTGGATTACACTCTTACCCGTATACATCCTATAGTTAATACTATGTTTATGAACATTTAATTCTAGATTTCCTTGGCTATTATCATAGAAACCATTCATTATTAAATCACATTGTCGGTTGCCTTGTTATATCATGGAACCTAATTATTACTATCATGAGGTGATGTAAGTGTTGGATATGAATCAAATGAAATATTTTAAATAAAATGGAACTTTATTTAATTAATAAACTATTTCTATGTTCACACACTAGTCTAGGGATTAAGATTGTAATTTGATATTTACGTTACTGTACTGCATTACTTTTATATATGCATGATTACAAACAGTTTTAGTATATACTACATATAATGGATGTTTTAAACACAATTTATGGTGGGATACTATGATTTATCAAAAATCCTATATAGGTACCTCTGGTTCCTAGTCAGAATACATGTATAAAGATGCTTTCAAAGGGAAGCATTAGCATTTAGACACTTGATTGCATGTTGTATTAGGATGGACCTATAAGCACATGAACAATCAAGAGATCAGGATGCGTGGGATAGTTTTTTAGATTACTTTTTCTTAATTTTTATAGAATTATCAGATTCTTATTATATACTTATTTTATATATTTATAGAATCATGAAATATATCATCATAAAATTTTTTATATTTTGAGGAGTTGTTCAACTATTTATTTCTTCTGTCTACTTATGTTGTTGCATCATCCTATTTACACATAATGCATGTTATGTTTACCTTTATTTTATACTTATCCATTGTGATGCACTATGTCAATAAAGTAATAGTCTCCCTATGGACACACCCAAGGCCCTGTCTTCTAGACGAAAGCCTCTGGCAGTCAGGGAGATGAACATGAGGCATTGTGGCCAACCCGGCTTGGGGAACCTTTAGTGGGATCTGAGTCTGGGACTTCAGATATATCATGGTTTTTTAAAACATGGGGTCATGTGTAACACGATATATTTAAGGAATTAAATTTATTTTAAATAAATTAATAAAATTTTTGGGGTATTATAATTTTACTCTATTTAAGACCTCAATAAAATGAATTATCATTTTTAACAAAAAGAATCTTTATTTCTCTCCTTGGTCAAAAATATTTTTCCTTCAATATCCTTGGTTTTTATATATTTTTTTTAAATTAGTTTTCTCCTATTATTGAATAATTTCATTTTTACACAACATTTAATTTTTAAACAATGGTTGAAAACCAATCATCTTTTAATTTTCTAAATGGTAATTTTTTTACCATTTACTCAAAATGTGAAAAAATAATTATTTTAAATATAGAACTCGAAAAAAAATTCCCACCATAAAGACCACTCAATTATTTTATGATCCCAATAAAATTTTCTTTGTTTTTTCTTGAAATAATACTTTTCCCTTCTATTTGGGAAATTTCTAGATTTTAAAATAGTTATTTCCAAATGAAAAGGTTAATTTCTTCAAGTTGTATTCAATGTGATATTTTAATGAAATATTTATGTAAAATGAAATACTTTGATGTCAATTTTTCATTGTAAGGGATATGTTCTCAGGATACAATACTTATTATTTATCTAGAGGAGTTGTTTTTTTGATTTTGGTATGTTCATGAAACCTATTAATTATCTAAGGGTTATGATATGATGAATTATTAAATTTTTTATAAAAACGATTTTACTTCCATAGGTTATGATATATAATTAATAGTTTATGATATTATGTCATACATAAGAATGGATAATTATTATGTGATGGGTAGGAGTGGAATTATTTCACCCACAAATTAATAGGTTAATGGTCGATTTCTCATGAGAAATAAAAACTAGAATAAGGATTGAATCGTGTTTAGTAAGGAAAGTTTTCCACTATGATAGTTTTTGGAGTGAACATTGACTATGGATATATTGTAATGTGGAGTTATTTCAATATACTATTATATTCTTATAATTAATATATGAATATGGAAAATATACTTTATGATTATGTGTATACCATGAACATTTTCATATTCCAAATTAATGTTTTCCTTGCTGATGTTCTTCGATTTCCTTATGGTTCATGTCTTATGAAAAATTAATATTTAATACATGATTAATGATTATGGTATATGATATGATGTGTATAGATTTTAAAATGTTAATATAATTTTATCATAATATTATTCACATTCTATGTTTAGGTGATTATTGATATCTCCCTTGTTTACCCTTACTGAGAATATTACCTCATGCTTTATTATGTTTAAGTTAACGCGGTTATGAAGATAGGATTTATGTAGGGTATGTTTAAATAGAAAAATATTTATGAATATCATTTTGGCAGATGTTTAATATATTCAATTAACTCATAATATTGTCTATCTAGTCTCAAAAGATAGTAATCTTTTATTGTTCTAATACTAATTGTAATGTTATGGTATATATAATTGGTATGGGATAAGAGATTAGTTTATATTTGGATATTAGGATTAGTAAAATTTGGTGAAAACCTGGGTATATCTATATGTATAGATAACATACTAAACATTTGTAGGAATATATTATTTAGTTTTCCGATCAATACATATCTTCTAGGAGACTACAAGTGGTTATGGTTTTAGAAAATAGGAATCTAAGGGGTAAAAATATTAATAATATTTTGTTAAAGTATACATCTACCATCATTATAGTAAAATGGATATTTTCCCCTTAATATGCACCTATTTTGATACTCATATAGGATATGATTGGGTTAACTCACATTTTCCATATAAATTATTATGAATATTTGAATAGATGAAATATAAGGATGGCCTAGGTTAAACTTAAGGAGATGTAGATGGAAAAAAGGAACCATTATATAGACATACTATGAATTAATTTTTCATGGTAATATGTTTTTTCAATGTGAATATTTTTGTTTACAATATATTTTTTGGTTTTAGTAAATGGATGGAAGTAAGAGAACTTATGTTAATGCTAAATATGTAAGAAAATAGGACAATTATCCTGAGGAGTAACCAAATGAAACATGAGATGGAAGGTGGAACATTGTGATTGTGTAAAATAAAATATCTTGTTATATTAATAACAATCATCACATTTGTGGGTTTTATAACAAACATAATAATATAATGTTTCTTGAAGACTAATGAGTAAAGAAGATTCATTTTTATATATGTCAAGATAGTGAATGAATCACTCAAGGTAATGTCATAAAGGAAGGGGAGGGTTTTCTCTACATCGAATGTAAGTATATATAAATAGTTATTGTTATGGAATATTAAAGAGTTTAATCCATGGAAATTCATTTCATACAAAGTTACCATTTATAATTAAATGTTTCGTGTATTAGGAATATTGGAATTTTTTTATCTAATATAATAGGTATTTGAAAACATGTTACCAAGAAAATAGATTTATAGATAAGTAATATTTTGGGAGACTTATGATTGACATCAAAATAACTCTTAATATAAGATTTAAGAATTATATAATAATATTTATTTAGTATAAATATATAATTATGTTAATTGGATAGTATTTACAACCTTTTAAATGATTGGTGATTTCATGAAAAGTTTATTTATTTAATCTTTTGATATGTTTAGTACATATTGTATTTATAAAGTGTATTAGAAATTTCTTAAGCATTTATTATAAGAGAGGTCCTAGAATTGGTTCTTTTGTGGTGATTGGGCCACTTATTTTGGGAATTATCTTGAACTCAAAATGGGGATTGTAGTGGAGGGAGAGTAAACAACTGATTTCATGACATCTTTTTTTTGGGGGAGCAGAACACATCTCTGTGGAACAGAAGGATCATAATATTGTCTTTTCAGCAGTATTTTGGACCATTATGGAGGCTTGAAATAAAGTAAGGTAAGGGACAATTTACTCACATAAACCTACGTATATACAATTAAAATCATTTCTGAGTGATCTTGGTGGTCTATTTCTTAATAGAAGTGCATCAGTGTCCCTTAGATCCATCATTCCAAGAGCAACGATGGACAATGGAAGAGCTACAACATATCATGGGCTCTAGGTTAGATGGATTCCACAATGGTATAGACTAAAGATAAATATTGATGGATCTGGTATTTTAGGTGTTATGATAGGAGGGGGTTTGGTGAGAGATGAAAGAGGTTTTTTCATTCTGGGTTATAGCTACTGTTACAGTCTCAGAAATTACATATAAGTTGAAGAAAGGGCCATGTTAAGATTAATTCAGGGTTGCATGTTAATTAAAATTGATATTTTAGATATGGAATATGAATGAAGTGTTATGGTATGTTTAATATACGGGATGTTCATCTCTATTTGGGGCATGGAATATCTGATTCGGAATGTCAGCATCATTAATCTAGGTACTGAGGTGAAACACATATGGAGAGAAGGAAAATTTTCAACTAAAACTTTATAAATATTTAGAGATTTTAATTATCTTATAATTTTTTATTTTTTTCATTGGATCAATTCTAGAAGATTTCATGTTCATTGTTATAGGGGATTCACTTGGTCTTCACCATTTATGACTCTCGTTATTTTTTTTCTTCTTTTAATTTTTTCATAATAAAAAGATAATGTTCAGGAATTCTATGTTATCACATATATTTATACATCATGTATAATATCTCAATCAATTTCATCCCATATATTATGTAATGTTACTAAAGACATCATATCCCATTAATTTCTTACCTATAACAATCATTAGGATACGATATATAGAGATATATGTGTGTGGAATATCCACAATCCATTACATCCCTATACAAACTTATATGGGAATGGGTAACCATATTCCATACAAGAACAAAATAATACCAAGAGAAGATATTAGGCCCAATGGGGGTAGTTATACATCAATCCTTCTCCAACATCAGTATTGTGGAAAACACTATCCTATAGTCCATTGGTTTTTAGTTTCCTTGCCTTCATATATGTGGAAGTGATTGAAATCCTAAAACATATATAAAATTACACAGCACACATTAACACTATGGGAATTTACCTAGTTATAAGATCAACTACATCTATCATCCCTCAGAAACCCGACATCCACTTTTATTAACAAGATAAATTATAAACACAATTTCATTAAGAGTATATTCATTAATTACTTTTATTTACTTTTAATATTCCACTTTATATTAATTAAACCATTAGATATTAATTAACATTAAACCATTTTTCATTTTTTTTGCCTTGAGAGCAGTACACACACTCTATGAATAATCCAACAGATTCCTCCCTTTCACATAGTTAAAATATTTTTAGAAATACATGCACCAACACCAAGGGTTATGTTATTTATTAAACATTATTATTCTAAAATTCTAGGTACTCTAGGAGAAGCCTTGTTCTACTATAAAAATAAATGCATAACTAAGAACATTAAGCTACGACATGAATTAGGGAAAGGACTCAAATTAAATAAGAATATCAACCATATAATCCGTAATTAAAACATTAAAAAGATAACATCCCATATTTCAACACAACAATGGTAAAACTGATATTTAACCCTTTATATTATCCCTAGTGTCATCCCCAAAACCATTATGCATCTTTACATGGATCTCTCTATCAGAGGCCTCATATAGTTCCATAAACCCAGGCCTACCCGATTATATCTTATCAACCAACAAACATCATTGGATTACATTATATCGGATAAAAATTATCACGTCAATGAAAAATATGGTGGAAAACAACAATAAGGCCAATATCTTATCTGTTACCTAAATAAAGTAATTCAGTATTTACATATAAAAATGCTCTCACAGACCCATACATTTATCATTGACATGTAATTGGTTGTTTTCCCTCTTAATTTAATAGATTCATCTATTGAGAGGATTAACTATGATTAACCTAAAGAATCAGTTATTGAAAGATACTATTTATTTCATCAACTATCACAAGCTACTATTAAAAAGGTCATTTATGATACATATTCCATTTTCAAAAAACAATAATAAGTAATAAATATATTTAACATGCCTCCTTATTACTATCAAAAACATACATTATAGCATGAATTTATTTATATAATTCTATTAACAGGTGGAATAATTAATAAATTAAACATATACTAACCATCATTTGATTTCTATCAAAATATAAGAATTAACATATTCTTTAAACATGCCCCATTAATATTATTTATCCAACTAATAGTTACTCAATTTATATAATTTAACTATTTTCATCTAATTAACATGATAACCTAATCATATGAAACATCCTAATATAGAATAATTATAGATGAAAAATTATCTCAAATTCAAGAGAGAAATCATTATCATGGAGAAAAATATGCCATCACTACCACCATAAAACATTATTTCATTAAATACTTTTTATTCTTTAGTAGGGTCAATTCCATTTCCACACAAAGAGATGGAGCATGAACTATTTATTTTTGAATATAAATAAAAATTATAATAAATGATTTACTTACCTAAATATTTCAATGTTCTTAGAATGAGGAAGCAATAAAAACAAGGATTATAATCACTTATCCCCTGAGAAAACCATACCCTTCAATGAATTCTATGCCACAACATCTCTATTAAATATAAATTAACTATATAATAAACACATATAGAAACCACCATAGAATGGATAGAGTGAATGGGAGGAGTCTGGACATGTGCATGAACAAACCATGAGACATTAATGATGAATGCATCGTGGATCAAACATTAGAAGTCAAGGATTGTTCCTTACTAAAAGGGATTCACAATGTCGTATGATAACTTTGTTGGAAACCTATTGGTTTTATGAAAATCAACATGTTTTGTAATTTATGAAGGAAATTTATACTTTATTGATGCACTGTGAGGTGGTTGTTCAAATAATTAATGGAAAATTATTGTTATGAATTTTTTCAATTTAGTAATATTTATAAAATGCATCGCCTCTAACCATCAACCAACCTTTAAATTACATCATGATTTATATATTAACATTGTGAATTTTAACAACCATTTTCATTGGGTATAAAAAATATACTATTAACCTAGTGAATAGTATATGTGATGTGATTAAACCCCATGAACTAATCTCACACAAGCTATGAACTCCACTTAGGCCATAAATTAAAAATCCACATAAGTCATGAACTAGAAAAACATGATGTGAACTAATTTAAACTTGTCAGATCCTCCTTATACTAGCCCATATCTAGGAAATGTTTAAAATGATACCCTAGGATTCCTCTATGTTTCATGGGGATTTATACATAAGTAATGAAACAGACGAGAAGGATTATTCCATAATTATGGTACCTATCAAATATTATTTATCTTATGTAATTTACAAAAAAACTAGAGAGAATTAATTAATTTGAGTCATCAGAATAGCCACATCTCAATATACCACTCAATAATTATGCTATTATTGGAGCTCAACCAATTGATTCAAATAAGAAAAGAATAAATTGGAGAAAAATATCAATCATATATTAAACACTTTCATATTGGGAGACACCAATCAAATAAGAGTAAGGACACAAACAATAATTAGAGAAAATGAAAACTGCTTAAAAAATTATATAAATTATAATATCCATAAATGAGAATCACTCCAATAGAATATATAAAAAATAAATAGTTCAGGTGGAACATGCCCATATCTATGAATCACATTCCTAGGTACTCTCCTTCACATAACAATGTTGGCCACAAGACACAAATAAAGGGAATGGAATTCTCACAAAACACCTTTTTTGGTCTTCCAGGATCCCTACAGGCTACTCCATGAAGGTCACATCATCTTCAATGTCAATATAACCTGAATCAAAAATGTGTGAATCATTATGAAAATAATTATAGAGCCACAAAATTGGGAAAAAATGATGTATCCATCACATTGTTAGTGTATGTTATATCTAATACGTCATATCTCCAAGATGAGAAAAAACCTCAAAGGCTAAAAAACAATATATAAATCTTACTCCCATTGTATCTCCATGACCAAGAATTCAATTTAAACAGTGCTCTCAGTAAGTTTACAACTATTACATGGGTGTACCTCTCTATAAGAAAAATGTTTCAAACTAGTAGAGAGGGTGTATTGAGGTGATAGTGGGGATACCTTACCCTATGGTTGATAATAATAATATCCTTTATATATACAAAAATGGAAAAAAATCATATCACAGTTTATGAAATACAATAAAACCATAAAAATAATAATAATCAAACAAAAATGGAATTGAAATTTCCTTTATAGAAATATAAAATTTCCATAATAACTCATATATATAAATAGAGAAACAAGGATGCCCATGTCTGACCATTAGTATGTAAATATATAATAATGATCAAAAAAGGAACTCAAAAGTAATCTCCAACTAATGTATGAACCTCCAAGGTCCCATTCCATCCATTCAGTGGAAAATGTCCAACTTGAACACTAGGGTCTAACATCTAAGATTGGTCCCTTATAGGATCACAAAGACATAAATTGTACACATATCTTGGGGGGACCATGTAGGCTATAAGAATAATTCTCAATAGCCACCATGAATATTTTCCTATCTTGCATCCAGGATTATGCAGTTGTTTGGAATATATATAAAAATATCACATGCACGTCATATAATAAAAATACCTACATACCTTGTGTTCAACGGTTATAAGGAATAAATTACCTACTTCCTCCTTTTCCGGTAATCTCATAATACATCCCATAAATTCTATATATGTATATATATATATATATGTATGATACAACATCTATACGTACATATATAATTATAGAAAAGAAAATCCATGGATTATATCCCATGGAATCATCTGACAAAATGTATCTTAGGTATCCCCTCATGTTCCACCTCTAAAATATGTCACATGGAACCTCGTTCCATTAATCATTTAATGAAATCCAAAAAGGAAAACCCAAATAATAAGTACCTAGTCCCTTTTACCACATATCAAAAGACCTTTTTTCCTAGAATACCAACATCAAAAGGTACATCATTTTATATCCTCTAAATAATAACCACATCAGCTCAATAGTAGACATCCCAAGGAACACTAGTATCACCCCTCTCACTATCTCGACCAAAAAACCTCAAGTATCTCGACAAGCATCAACCCCTTACCAGTAGTTTCACCACCATCAACTGATTATCCATCACTATCCATATGGATTCCTATATTTATCTCCCCAAACATACCTGATGATCAAAACCATTACCTAATACACATACTGTTTTGGGACCTCTTCCCAAATTAGAGGTCAAAACCACCATAATCTATGTCTTCTATATGTGAACAAGACTCCAATGATGTGTCATCCAACAAATGGTAAGACGTAATCATCCAAAGGGTACCTAATATAAATCATCTAGAACCACATTACACTATGATTGTGTCACTAAATCATGATGGTTATCACAATCTATTGTATTGATATCCAACCCCTCAACTTGAAGATCATATCACTTCAATCTGATGACCATGTCACCCAACCTGGTAATCAACATCCCCCCATGAATCCAAGCTATGACCAACCTGATGAATCGCATCACCTTATTCAAGGTGGTCAAAATTATTTCAATCCTTATGTTATACCTTTCACATTCCCATTGAACCAAGAAATCCATATAATCAATTAAATTAAATTTATTTCATATACTTGACCTAAATATCCTAGGTTAGTCCTATCCCCATACCTAGATTGACTACTATTATTATAGTAGGATCATGCCCATCATCATATCACATGATCAATATATCATTTTAAATGTAAGCTGATAAATTATTAGTGTTTATCTCGATTGATTGACATGGTGCATATAGAGAAAAGCCATGAAACACCCAAAAATAGAATAAATCTTGGAACCACCTACCTCACACAAGTAGGTTCTCTCTCAACTAATATTGGCCCCTAACTTGAACCAAATCAGAAAAAATAAACATATTAGATGAACGAACTAAAATTATAGCTAAATCACTCACATGAATTTAGTGAACCATATAAAAATATAAAATAAGAAAATAAGCAAGTGGATTGAATGTATTACCAAGATGAATCCATTTTCACCAATGGATAAAAAATTAGAGATTGGAATGCCTAAGTGAGAGAAAAATGGAGCAGCCTCTCCTTCTATGCCTAAGAGCTGTAGGAGGAAAAAATTAGAAATAAATAGAATGAGGGTCGGAGAATAAAAGTAATTTCACCCTAATTAATATCCTGCATGAGTTGGCAGTACTATTTGGATAACCATGTGCTAACCATTTGGTTATTTCTGACTAAAAACCACACCTTAAATGGCTAGGTGCATAGATTAGAAACTATAGAAAAATCATGTGAATCACCTATCATAAAAAATAGTGTTTTTTCCTGGTTACGAACTTCTACCCACAATGTTTTTCAAACATTGTCAGTGTTGTAGGTAGGCTACACGATTTCTACTAGGATGTCATACATTTTGTCCAAACCCAGAACTCCAATATGTGCTTTCATGAAATTGGGTTTTCAGGGCCCGATGCTCTAGAAACCCAAATAAAACCCCAAGTAACTTATTGATACTAAAAATCCATTTATAAATAAGTATTTGTGATAATAAAAAACACAAAATTGGGTTCTAAACCCCCAAAAGAGAATTTTCCCGCTCATGAAAGTCAAAAGGATTAAATTTTCCTAGAAAATGGCCCATTCAAAAACTAAAGATGTGGCAATATTCCCACATTAACACAGACCATACATGGGCTGTCTAGAATTACCTAGAGATGGTATTGATCATTACCATATCATTTAATTAATCTCAATTTACCCTGGTAATTAAGTCACAACTTTACTCCCCACAAGGACCTTTGTACAATAGGATTCACCTACCTGGTCTCCTCCCTTACTAAAAATCATATATCTTATGATCTACCGACCATTCCCATGCTCAAAATTACTCTTGTGATTCAACTTCACTCATGCACCTCATCATGTTCTCAAATCATGCCCATGTTATATATGTCACCCACCCAGTCCTAAACCTCATCAGATACCCACATCATACCCAATCCATATATAACAATCACAAAACCCTATATCCTAATATATTCCAATAAAATCCTTCATCATATATAAATATAGATTCCCATAAAAAATTGATGCCTTAGAACCTCATACATAACCTTATATTTCAATGATGCCCAGATTCCTAGGCACCTCACATAACCAACTTCATATCGATCCCCATAATTGATCTTGGTTCCAAAACACCTTATATATATACCCCTCATCAAAACTAATTCTAATATACTACACAACAACTAGTTAGTCAAAAACATCACCCGTAAACCTTGTGCACCAAGACCGACTAAATCTAAAAAATGAAAAGACACCTGATCTCTCCCATGGAATACTTATAAATATCATCATCCCCCTCGCATGCTCTTCCCCTAGAATATCAGTTGAAGACACCTGGCCAAAAGCTCGATGTACTATGTACTATCCTACCTATGTATCTAAACTATCTACCATCCATTTACCCCACTTATAGGTCATAATATATCTTCCAAACCCACCATGTGTAGCTAAGTATCAGATACCAACTCTAGGTATTGATCCTGATTATACCTCATACACATAGGTTATCTCTAATCCATGACACCTATCCATAGAAGGAGGAATACAATAATACTATTAAAGATGGATGATTGGAACACATGCTAGAGACTCCTATGGAGGCCACTCATAATGTTTCCGGACATGTCATGGCTTCCTACACTAGAAGAACAATCATGAATTCCATCTTAATGATCTGCTACCAAAATATCTATCCTGACTTCCCTATTATGATTTATAATGGCCTCGCTTCTAGATAACAGAAGAATTTCCACTAAAATCACCTGATTCTATCACCTATCAATTATAAGATAGGCCTATCATATTTAACTCTTCTATTAGGGCCTGGTTGACCGCATCTAAAAAGTACATCTGACTAAATATATTCCTCTAAACCTTAGTGTAATGTCATAATAAATCCCCAAAACGTATCACCCTAGAACTTTATTTACCCACTAGAGTAAATGGAAACCCAAAAAAATATTTATAGGTCATCGTATAGTCCAAAACTGATGTATCCCCCTTCTGTAGACTCATAAATTCATGAGATCTGTCCACATTCAGCATATTCTAAAATATGTTCTCAAAGAACATATCTTTTAAATCCTTCCATGCCAGTACCTAATTTCTTTCTTACTGTACCTATACATCCCACTATATTTCATCTAGTCCTCGAAGCATATACTTCACAAGCTTCACCCTATAACATGGCGGTTTCTTGATATGGACGAAGATGATATTGACCAACTCGA
Organism: Viscum album; assembly: GCA_963277665.1. Taxonomy (NCBI): domain Eukaryota; kingdom Viridiplantae; phylum Streptophyta; class Magnoliopsida; order Santalales; family Viscaceae; genus Viscum; species Viscum album. Next base: position 1,791,836,273 of record OY728137.1, read on the forward strand.
TCGAGTTCTTTGCTGCTAGTGGTCCACCCTCACCCTAAAATTGTTGTGGGTTTTATTAATGAATCTCTTAGTCTAGGTATTCCATCAGTGGATCATATCTTCAAGATCCCATATCAATTCCCAAGATAACACAAACTAGCCTCTTCCGGTGATGCACATCAATCCATCGACCAAAAGTTATAATACCATACTATTTTACCTTCTTTACTAGATCCAATACCCATGACTTCAAATATGGATCAGGATCATCCCAACCATCCAGGGCCTCATCCTAATCCTCTAGGGACACATCTCATGCAGGATCATGTGGCACCATATCAATGCCCCGGTAACGCTCAACTGGAAGTTGTTTAGATGGAATATCACTAGATACTATTATAATATTCTAATATCTATAATTGTATATATATCATAGATAGGGAAACCTATAATAGGTAGTGAATCACACCACACCTACACTCCCCTATTGAAACTTTTCAAAAAACATCAGGTCCCAAGTACAATTCCCCACGAAGATTAGGGTATGGTTTTAAGAATAATTTGGACCTATGGCCCCTACCTATCCACATTATATTAAGGAATCACATATAATTCATTATCATGGACAATGTTTTCCTATTACATGATTAAGAGTCACAAATAATCCATGTTAATATAATATAATTCCATAAAATAGGCTATATAGGAAAACATTGTTTATCTTCTTTGTTGACACTTTAAAAAATTCATCCCCTATAATAATGAATTCCTACTCATATCAGATATAAGACAACACATATAACATGCCTATCACATCATACAATGATTTCATTAGAATCTAATGCATCTAATGGATAATTAGAGTTCCACCAAATAAAGGATTAGTAAGAAAACACTATTTATCTTCCTTTTTTAACACATTAAATTACCTAAACCTTTTTATCACAATTCTTGTTCCCAATAAAAATCATAATAAAAACAGATCATGTGATTATAAATTTATATCATGATGGAAAATAAAACTTCACAATCCATATCAGGATAAGGGAAAAAGTCTATATAATATATAGTTATCACACCCAAGTACACCAGTCGAGGCCAAAATATAATAAACATTAAAAGAGAGAATTTGAACATCAATTTACCACCCATATAAACATGTCCTCCCCCCCCAATGCATGGGGTTTTAGGTACACAAACCCAAGATATGTACCTAGTCCTGACTAAAAACTAGTCTATAGTCTACCATATCCCAAATTGTAATACCAAAAAACAAAAAACAAATAATTTGAGACCATTAGTAGTTATCTAAATGATTCTTCTATATCCCAAAGAAGAAAAATCCTCACATAAAATTTATAGCACCTCGACCCATATGACACATTAAACAGTGTTATGGGACAATTGACTACTAGGACGTATGTTCTCCTCCCTATATAAAAAATACTTATAACTAATAGTGATGTTGTAAAGAGATGATAGTTGGAATATTATACCCTATAGTGGATAAAAAATAATGGTCTATGCATATACAATAGTGTAAGAAAGACTATAACACATCAGAAACAATAGAATAAGACCAATATAATTACAATAATAATAAAATCGCGAAAAAATAAAATTTTTATAAATTTAAACACTCCATAAGAGGTCATACATTATTATAGAAAAAAAGGTCACCCATGGCAGATCATCAGTATGTACATATATAAGAATTCTAAAAATGAACTCAAAATTAAAATCCCACTGATGTAAGAACCTTGATGGTCTATTTCCATCCATTTAATGAAAAAGGTCCAACATGACCTCTATTCTCTAGCTCATGAGCATGGTCTCTTACCTAATCACATACATATAAAGTCTACACACATCCTGAGGGGCCCATATAGGGTGTGAAGATAAATCTTAGTAGGCCACCACCATCATGTGAATATATTACATCATTGATTATATATGTGTTCTAAATAAAAATAATAACAACACATTCACATCATATTTTAAAAACACCTTCTCCTCTATTGCTCAATTTTCATAAGGAAGTGATCTCATTCTTTGGAAATTTGTAGTAATCTATGAAAATGTTACCCTAGTTATATATATATAACACATAATCTATCTGTATATATATATAAGTCCAGTGGTTAGGATCTACGGCTTATATCCCAAATAATATTCTGAATAAATGTATTCCAGGAGTACCCTCGAGTTCTAATTCTAAAATATGTCACCCTACAACTCCTGCAATCAATCATATAACAAAATAGAAAAAGGTATATCCAAATAATAAATAATTATTCCCTCAGAACCCAGCTCAAAATCTCCCATCGGTTCAAATCCCAATGTATTTAGGCACAACAGTGTCTGTCCTTCGAATAATAAAAATTTTCAATAGAACAACTGATGTACCAAGGAAAAACAATATACATCAACTCAATATCACAGTCCAATGGACTCAAGTATCTCAGTGAGCATCATCTCCCAACCCACAGTGTCTTCACCATCAGTCGATGGTCCATCGCTATCCACATGTATTTCTGTAGTGAGCACCCCCAAAAATAACTGGGGGTCAACACCATAACCTATGTCACATAGTCTACGGGGAAATCCACCCATGATAGTGGTCAAAACGACTTCAATCTGAATCATATACATGTTCCCATGACTCCAATGGAGAATTACCCATTAAATGATGAGTATAAATCTGCAAAATAGTAACTAATACATATCATCTAAAACCTCACACCACAATGACCATGCCACCAAATCATTATTTCCATTACCATATCAAGCACTGAGTTCCAATATGTCAACATGATGATAAAATCACCTCAACATGATGACCATGTAACCTATCATGGTAACCACCGTCACCCCATGTATTTAGTCCAAGACTGACTGGATGAATCACATCACCTCATTGCAGGTGTTCAATACCACCTAAATCCTTAGTACATAGGGATCATGTTACCATAGAACAATGTAATAAATTTAATTTAATTTAAATAACACAATCTACTTAAACTACCTAGGTTGAAAAAATCACCTTACTCAGCTTGACCACTTGTAGTGTAGCTGGAGCATGACCATTGGCATATCACATGATCACTTTAACAATTTAAAGACAAGTTGTTAAATTAGTAGTGTATCACTTGGTTAACTCATTGGGAACATATAGAGTACATCCCCAAATAACTGAAAATTAGGAATAAATATACACACCACAATCCATATATTAATATGCACCCTCTCTTTTGATATTGGACTCTAACTCAATCCAAATCATTGATGTTTTAGATGAACTGCCTAAAAATTGGCTAATGAGTTCACATAGATTTAGAGCACCCTATAGAAATAGAAAAGAGGAAAATAGAATATATTATTTATGGCCATATGAAGATGAATCTGTATCCACCAATAGATCGATGATTGGAGGTCTGATAGAAATATTTTATAAAAGCCTAAGTGGGAGAAAATGAATGATCCTCCCATATTGAAGAAAATGTAGGAGGAATAAAAGAGAAATATAGACAAAGGGGGAAGGGGTATAAATGTAATTTCTCATAAATTAATGACCCACATAGATTTTCAAAATTATTTGACATATCATGTGGTTCCCTATGCCAAAGAACCCCATCCATATGGGCTAAGCACACGGTTTACCAAACCCTATGAAAATTGATTGAATCAGCTATGGTAAAAACAGTATAGTTTTTACATGGTCATGTGACCCATCCCACACAGTTTCAGAAACCATTATAGATCTACAGATATTCCACATAGTATCTCATGGGAGGCCACATGATTTGTCCAAACCATGTTCCATCATCTGTGCTTTCCTGAAATAGGGTATTCGGGGACCAACACTACCTAAACCCATCTAAGATAGCATATTAATTTTCATTCCATAAATCCTGTATAAAAACAAGTCATTGGTTAATAAAAATCGTCTAATTAGGTTCCAAAACCCAAAAATTGTATTTTTCATCTAACCTAAGTCAAGAAATCAAATTTATTCAGAAAACACCCATTAAAAACTCAAGATGTTACACCCACATACAAACCATTACCTGACCGGATGATTTTTCACCTCTGAGAAAATATGATCTCCAATGCTGGGCTCTACAAGTCTTCTCCTATGAACAACATATGACTTTTGCTGATCCTTTTCTGCCTTCAGCTTATTTCTAATCACCTCATCAATCTACATTGTGGTTGTAACTAGATCCAGTCCATATATTTCTTACTCTATGACCTTGGTCCATCATAATAGATAACAGAATGGGTACTCATAAAATTTTTCAAATGGTTCAATACCAATGGTAAAGTGAAAACTATTGTTGTAATAAAAATCAACCAAAGGCAGATTACTCATCCACGAACCGCTAAAATCTAGGACACATGAACTCAGCATGTTATTAGGAGATTGGATAGTCTACACTATTTTAATATCCATCTACAGATTAAAGGTAGTGATGAGGAATAACTAAGAGATAAAGAATGTTGGATACCTCTCTATACCGTAGAGGTAAAAAAAGATCATGATTAGAGATGATCTTCTTCACCATTTTGGAAATGTATTTCTATACCCTCCTGGTACTACCTTGATAAAACCTCCACATATATCAAATACTTGATTGTTATAAAGTGGGATCATTTCTTTAAACGGTCCTATGTCAACCATATAGTATCAAAATGTACATGATATAAAGTTATAATGGAAATGAATTCCTTGAATATGTACTCCCACTTCCACTAATGTTTATCTAACAGCTATAGAAAACCACTAGAAATAGGGTATAAAACAGTCATCTTATATAAGAGAAAACATAAAGACACAACTATTAAAAATGAATGCTTCAAACTTTGTTACCAAAAAAATCCCTATTAGAGATTAAAATGGATTTTTTATGATAGTATGTACCCAAAAGGGGGAGTTTTGGAACTCATGGAGAAACATCTTTTAAATCAATAAGGAGATAAAAACTCTCCCATAGAATAACACTTATCGTTGTTCATCCTCAGAATAATCATTCAGGGAATCACCACAGAAAAATCATTCCACTGCAATCCTCCACCTAAAAAAACCACGAAATGGGACTCTTCTACCTACTACAAAAAACATGACTATACCTTAAATAGAAAAAGACTACCTATGTCTTCAATTTCTCCCATATTGAGATGCACCATTGAGAGATCTTCAATCACTTACCAAGAATATCTAGATTCAAAAATCGAATCACTCTATGTCTTTTTATTTGGTACATCAGCAAAAAAAATCCCCTACACTAATTTATATGAAATATAACCCTCGTAATCCTTCACGAATTACATCCAATATAATATCCCCAACATCAGGTCATAGTAAAAGAAGATATACAACATGAAATTACAATCTCTAAATATCCCAAAATTCTATTTGATGAATTAATGTTATGATAGACTCAATGAAAACATAACTTCATCTAAATTAAAACCATGAGTGGCATAGTTAAGCTCATGGGGATATATGTCTTGATATCTATAAGAAATAGTTGATATATATTATATCATAATACATCCAAATTCAATAAATTATGTGTTAAAAAATCCTTAAACTAAACTCCCTCTTCTAAAAAATAGAAAACTAGAGCACTAACTAAATTCCCCTCCAGGTACTTAATAAATTATTGACACTGACCATCCCACATGAAATCTAAAACCATTTTTGTCAATGATATTAGAGGATTTGTATCATGGGAGAAATTATCTATAAACCTTGTATAATGGCCTATAAGACTACATAAACTCTACAAATTGATAATAATATTGGGGATACCCATGAAATGACTACTTGGATCATCGAAGGATCCAAAACTATTCCCTAGTGGGGTATGACATTTTTTATGAAAGAAACATTACTATCCCAGAACCGATTCTTTGAAAACCTCAAGAATAACTATTAATGAAAAAAAACTCCCAAAATTACATGAATATTCTCTATATGGTCTTCCATAATTGTATAGTATGCAAGGATCTCATAAATGAGACACACCAGGAACCACACATAACACTCTCAAAATTATACATTCATTAAACCCATGAACATGGTCAAAGTTCTCATAACATCAAAGGAAATAACAACAAACATGAAATTACAATAATGATATCAGAAATTAATATTTTGAATATTCGCATCATTCAACTTCATCAAATGATATCATGATAGTAGATTGATCATCTAAAACCGAATAGCTCCATTAAGATGATTGAATAAATCATCAATCCTTGTATATAGATACTGGTTCATTCCTGTCACCTTGTTCGAGTGACTATAATCAATAAGGATGCATACACATCTAATAACCATCTTCACAAACAAGTATGGTTCACACCAAGGTGATAAAGTCATCCAAAATAATCTCACTATAATATATCCTTGATTAATAATCACATATATGATAATAATGATTATTCCATCCTATATTGACACATTGAAAATGAATAAGCACTAAGTTGTATCTCTAGCCCTAATTAAATATATATTCAAGGGGTAACCCCACAACCTCCTATTAAAGTAACTCATGGTAGTCTTCTAATTTTTTTTTAAAAAGAATCAGTTTAACCTCTGATGAACATAGTTTCAACTCGACTATCAAGGAAGTTAATAATGGAATATTCCTCTGAACTATCTATGGGAATCCCTCAGCAATGAAAACAGTAGACTCACTTTCACCCTCATATAATAAAATATACAACCTGAACTAAATCAAAATAGCATACACTAAAAACAGCTAGTCCATACACAGGATGATGTGGTAAATTTATATATGAAAATATAAGCAGTCTCCCCTAGAGAAGTGTTTCCCTAGATCTAGAACATAGTCTCTGCATACTTCATAGGTATAATCTAATCCTAAAAATGTCATAGTCTATAGATAGCATACTAGATACCTTTCCACCTCATGTCCCAAATCACAGACAAGGATATGGGATATGTAGGATTATTTATCTCTTGAATCAAACAATGAATTCACCCAAGTAGAAAATAAGAAAATGGTATATCAAATGGCATCTGGATCTCCCCACAATAGGAACACAAAATCATAAATATGGCCATATCCTACTCCAAGACCTCTTTGTCCCTAATGATGACCACATCTATGGTTGTTATTTTAACACTACGGATGAGGATAATATTTGGGTTTTCCTTTTCCTGCCCCATATATTCTATATTCATACCAAGCATGAGCATTCATCTACTACTACCTTAGTTGAAACCTCCAAAATTAAGGGACCCAGCATAAACATCCATTTTCAAACTACCTGGTTTTAAATTTCACCACTCTTGATGATTATAACGATAACCACCATAAGAAAATCTAGTTTATGATCACTTTTAAAAGTCATGGAACCACCACCCCAAATAAAATTACATAATGAGGGATGATACCTACTGCTATATTTCTAGAGGCTCTTTTTTCCAAGAATCTAGGAACCCCAAATCACAACTCTACATCATGGATAGTTCTAATGAATCCACTCTCATTATGACACAGTTCTAGTCAGTGTCCTCTCTATAACCACTATTCTATCTAACTACGCAAGATAGGTCAAAAATGGGGTGAACAGTTTTTTGTATCTCTGGATGTGAAGCCTCCTCAAAATGAATCTCCCTAGCATTCTCATCTGACAATATATTCAAAGAAAATTGGAAATGGATCTATAATGGATCCTGAAATCCCACACACTTGAACTCCTTTTTCAATGGGTAAATAAAAATATCATCTATCCACCATTGGGGTCAAAGGAAGAAAATCTATTCAGTCATTACCAAAAATGTTCTCCAAACAAACCAATAACTCCCCATAATCCCGAAGGATTAATTTAAACTGTTACCTCTTAGATCCATGTAGCATCATCCCCTCAAATGAAACCTAATGTTTTTTTGATCATGCATAAAAATGAAGGCATTCTCCATCTCTTATAACTATAATTTTATAAGTAATACTGAAATGGAGCTGTAATGTCTTGGATTTTTCCATTTACTATTTTAAATATTATATGGAATTATTTCGAGATCGGGCGTGACGGAGGCACATCATTCCGAGGTCCAGTGATCCCGTAATGGTGGTTTGAACTTTTTTTAAGTTATGTGAGTCGGTGCTTGTGTGCGGTTGTGGAAGTTTCTAAACGGATACCCAGATTAAAAATCTGAGGGCGTCATTGCTTCCGGGATGACGACTTTTCCTAAGAACGACTCTAACCTTGACCGGCACAGGTCCTCTGCAAAGTTTAATTTTGGGCGTTTTAAAAAGGGGAAATACTTTAAAAGGAATAAAATAAATTAATGATTTATTTTATTATTTTAAAACGTTTCCTTTTTTAGCACAACATAATATTCCCCAATAAATTCATCCTTATGGAAAATTTTCAGGGTTAGCCTCATAACCATGCGATTTGAGAGAGAGAGATTTCTCTTGGAGCTTGGGCGGAAGAGGATGCGTTGGTAAACAACGACGGATCAAACTCAAGAATCGTTGTGCCAACGCTGAAGGATCACAATGACAACGGTAGCTTGTAGCCGTCGTTAACGATCGATCCTTTCGAAAGGTATGGGTTGTTATTTTGATTTCTTTTCCCCGTATTTAAGTTTAAACGATGAACGCGAATCAACCACGAACAAGTTGATCTGCGGAATCGTACGTTTTTGCGGGAGGGATTTTCTTTGGGAAGATTATGGGGAATTGATCCATTCTTTATGTTGTTGTTGATTCTTGATTCGTTTAGGCCTACTAACAGGAGCAGATCAATGCCGTGATGAATGACGGTGGAAGTTTGTTCCCCAATTTTGTTTATTTGGATTTCATCATCCTTTTTCCCCGCGCGTTCTTCGCGTTCTTCGCGGGGTGATGAACAACGGATTGTTGCGCATCCGTTCTGTGACGCAGTGATCCCAGATCAAAGGTTCAACATCGAAATGACCTTGTGGAGGTGCATCGACTATGGTGGATGATGAATCGGACCAGATCAGAAAGAGCGTTCTTCGAGCGTTCTTCGTGCGGGAAGATCAAAATGAATTTTCGGAGCCGATATAAAGACTTTGCAACCAAAGACTCTTAAATAATTAACCTTAGGCTTCCAATTATTCCAGAATTCATAAGGCGCCCTTTTTAGAATAGGTCTAATTAAAAATATATTGATAACATAAAAAGCTGTATTAACAGCTTTATCCCAACAATATATAGGTAAGTCATACTCATTAAGCATAGTTCATACAATTTCTTGAAGAGTCCTATTTCTTCTTTCTACAACTCCATTTTGTTGAGGTGTCCTAGGGGCAGAAAATTTATGACTATAGCCATTGTGTGAGCAGTAATATTCAAACTCATTATTCTCAAAATCACGGTCATGATCACTTCTCAGGTTATTAATTTTAAGTCCACTACGGTTTTCTATAGACTTGGAATATTTGACAAAGTAGGAACAAGCTTCACTTTTGTGAGCTAGAAAGTATACCCATGTATACTTAGAAAAGTCATCTACAAGACCATAAACACAGTGCATCCCATTTAGACATGAAACTCTTGATAGTCCAAACAAATCCATGTGAACCAACTCAAGTGGTTGAGAAGTTGAAACTTCTTTCTTTGGTTTTAAAGAAACTTTGTGTCGTTTTCCCTTTTGATAGGGATTACACACATTATCATTTGGGAATTCCAATTTAGGTAGGTCTCTAACTTTGCATTTTTTAGATAGCTTCCTAAGTGAGTGCACATTACAGTGTCATAATCTTCTATGCCACAACCACGATTCTTTATGAAAACCATATAAGCAAGAAATATTTTGTTTGGCTAAGGAGTTTAAATCAACAGCATATACATTCTCGTTTCTATATGCAGTGAAAACTAAATCATTTTTTGAATTAAAAACATTGCATGAATCATTCTCAAATTTATCATTAAGGCCATCATGAGATATGCTAAGTAAATAATACTTTAATCCATCAAAAAAATGTAATTTAGAAATTAATATTGTATCTGGGTTACCAATCTGGCATAAGCCGATGATTTTTCCTTTTGCATTGTCACCAAAGGTTACATTTCCACCATCAACATTAATCAGACTCTTGAAGCGCAAATAGTATCATGTCATATGTCTTGAAAATCCACTGTCCATGTACCATAGGGTCTTATATGAACTCCTTAAGAAACTTCCCTGCAAAACAGATTAAACGTAGGATAATTTTGGTAGCCAGATCTTCTTGGGTCCAGAAAGGTTATCCAATAAAACATTAGAAACCCATATTTTCTTTATAGGTTTTCTAAAATCAATAAACATATTTTGAGACATAAATAATTTGTTCGGTCCTTTAGAGAATTTATTCTAAAATGATTTTCCAGAATTAGCAGTGAACTGTCCAGATTTTGGAACAAATTTGTTTTTGCTAATGTGTCTTTGTCCAGGCTGATATCCTAGACCAGTTGTATATTTTGGAGCAATATGTTTTCCTCAAAACTGTGTCAAGGTATCCCTACCAGCAGTGAATTTCTCAATATCCTTTCTTAATTGTTCATTAGATAATTTGAGCTGGGTTTTCTATTTCAACAATTGAGCATTATTTTCTTTTTCTACACTTCGATCTGTTTTAATGTTACTAGTCCAGGAATGTTGTTTCATCAAAGATTTATATTTATCTTTTATATAATTGTAGGTATCTTCATGTATATTGCAATATTCAAACAGTTCATCCATATACATAATTTCATCATTATCTGAATCACTGTTATTTCCAGAATAATAATCATTTAGAATAGGGGAAACAGGTACCTCGGATACGTTAGTCATGAAGCACATGTTGTCATGATTATTTTCAGAGTCAGTGGCTTCTGATTCACTTGTGTTGTCTTTTGAAGCACTCCAGGTTTCTTTCATGGATTTCTTATACTTCTTGTCCTTATAATCATATTTCTTCTTGAATTTTAACTTTGGGTAGCCAGCCTTGATGTGTCCTTTCCTCTTTCATTCATAACAGACTATATCATCTTCCTTGTCAAATTTCTTCGAATCCTTCTTCCACTTACCTTGTTTATCATAATTACCCTTGTAGTTTGATTTTCTGAAAAACTTATTCTTCCTATAGAGATTCTTAAATTTAACACCCCAAGTTTCCTCGGTATGTTTCCTTTCGAATAATGCAATGGCGTGCTTTGTACACAACTTCGAGATTTTAACACACCATAACCAATCAAACTAGCCGTTATGAATAGTAATACCTACTTTTTGAAATTTTATAAATTCTATCTCTCAAAATGGACTTCATTTTTGGATTCGTAATATCGAAATTAGCCTAGGGTGAAATTTTGTACTTTTTGGATAACTTTCATATTTTGATGAATAGTGAAAATTACTAAATTTTATTTAAAAACAACTTTTTTAATCAAAATAATTAATAGTGATAAATTATTAATTTGAGTTGTTTTAAAGTATATTTAGAATATATTTTTACCATTTAATATAATTTTGGTCATTGGACATAATTTTACAATTAAACCGAACATAAACAAGTGTCAATCTTTTGATAGTTATTATCTCTTAAAAAAACACGCTTTTTGTTTTGACAGCGGGAATTAATTTTAAATTAATTTCTGCCACTTCTGTGTTTTGAATTTAGAAAAATGGATTCCATATTTGGAATCCGGATTTTCAAATTGTGTAAATAGGTAACTTTTATTTTTAGACATTTTGAATAATTACTGCGGTAAATATTTTATTTACCATGGTTAAGGGTAAATCCGGTAAATAAGGGTTAAACAAATAATATTATAATAATAATAAATTACCCTAAAACATGTCTTAACCCTATTGGTTGATACATGGTCGACCATGGGCATCTTTGGGTCTATTTTGGGACCTCATGGATCCACTTGTAAGTGATAATGACACTTTATTTTAATTAAGTTAAAATGAATACAAAAATGACACAAGCATATATCTTTTAGCAAAACAATTGTTACATAGGGTTATATATGTTGGAGTTTAGATTATAAATTTTCATTAGAAAGCTAAAGAGATTTCCTACATAATGATATTTTATTTATAATTTTTAGACATTAAATAATTTATTTTATTGATGACACAATGATGATGCAGTAATTACTAAAATAGTGAGAAATTAAAATAATTGATATTATAAATACCCAAATAATTATAATATTAAACTTTTAATGAATGAAAATAATTTTCTATGATAATATGATATATTAGGATTTATTTAATTGAATTTTTAGAAGTAATCAATCTTTTATGAGTTTCACAAAAATCAACTATTGAATAGTGTCAAAATTGACATAAAAGAGTTTTTAAAACAAATATTATATTATTAATTGATATTAAATTCCTAAAAATCTAAGGTTCGGCCAAGAGACTTATATCATGATAGGTGTATCATTAATGAACCACTTGGGGGTCTCTTGTATGAATATGGTAAGTTTATTAACCATATAATATAAAAATACAAAGAGACATTGTAAAAGTGCAACTAATTAACTTAGAGTTAATACTTAAAGATAAGGTTAATATAAGTACCCAAACCTGTCTAAATTATATTGGTTGAGTTTTTTTCAACCCATCCCCACCTTAACCTTTTAATAGTCAACTTTGGAGCCTTTGTAAACCGAAAATGAATTTATTATAAACTAATATCTCTAGATTTTCCAAAGGTGCCCCTCACCCCTCTTATAAAAGGGAACTCCTACTTCTCATTTATTCACACATTCAAAGCCCTTTGGTTCGGCCAAACCCTGACCAAATACTATCTCAACTTCCCTAAATACAACCTAGAGGCCTTAGTTTGATCAGAAAGCCAACCTAAGGATCCCTTTTGATCAAATCAAAAGGAAGAACCCGAAGAAGAGGTAATGTTTTCACCACCCCTTTTCAAGTTCCTTTCTTCTTCCACTTCCTCTTTATTTGTTATTTCCATTATAAAATAATAACTCCAGTATCATATATATACTGTGATGTTATTATAAATATGGTACAACCATATTCAGTATTCTTTCCATCCTTTGAATAACATGTCACCATACGTGCGTACGTACGGCTTACCGTCTCCACGTCGTGGTGTAATTGTTATTCAATATATTATTATTTGGATGGGTATAATAATGATGTGTAACTCATGTAAATAATAAATATAACATGATAATGATTCTTTATATATGATATAAAATCCAATTATATATTATTTTAGTATCAAAAGAATGGTATTGTCGCTCGTGCGTATGTACGGACTACCGTCTCCACGAACGCGATGAGATTCATTGTCCATCATATCCATTCAAGTATAATTATCATTTGATGATTTAAAAATAGTATCTATGGACTTGATATCATTCAGGATATGAATAATATACAACCCATTAATAACGAATATGGCTCACATAACAAAGAATATAAAGTAAAATGAACCCGTTAACACCCGAAATGATGATAATTCTAAGATATTATTAACAAATCAATGTTAAAAGATCATATATGATATCATATTAAAGTAAATTATTATTGTATTATTCAATAACAATTATTTCACCATTATACAGGAGGTAAACCTACCATCGACCAAGGAAAAAGTACAAAGTAAGGGATTCTCTTATCTCACTTTCAATTCCGTGAGATTTCCATTTTTCGCCACTAAATTATTGAAAGTGGTGTATTGTGTACTGCCATTTGATATATATTCATGATTGTGTTTATATTCATGTTATTCTGTAAATCATTTGGTGGTTATTAACTTTTGGCCATACGACTCAGTTGATTAACGTGGTAAGGGGTTTCTTATCTCACTTTTAATTTCGTGAGATTTCCATTGATCACCACTTAATTATTGCATGTGGTGTATGTGTACTGCCCATGATTGTATTCATTGTGTAATATACTTTAATTTATGGGTATTTACATCATCATGGTATGATACTTCTTTCATGGGTGTATGTTTCGTATGTTACCTAATCGATAAGGGAATTTGAGATTTCAATTCCCACTCATTTGGCTTTACGCATATTTCATTGATTATATTACTCCATGATTATGTGTGGAATCACTATTCATTTGATTATGTCATAATTTCCACTCCCCTTCCTGTGGATATAAGTTTGATACACATAATCACTCATTGGTAATTCTCAAGTCATTGATATGAATTTGATAAGAGTAATTTTAACTCATTCACCATTTGTTGAGTTAAACATCCAATTCGTTGGTGTTGTTTTACAAGAATATGTGTGAATATCCTTTGATTGTTTTACAATGAATATCCAATCATATTTAGTGTATTTATATTTTTCACACATAATTATGTCGTTGATTTATCCTTAACCTAAGGATACGGCCTTTATGAGAGATTTCATCTCAATTTACATTCCATTGAGACTTCTTTGTTGATATACACCAAATCACTTTTATGTAGTGTATATAATGTACTTTGACATAGTATATCATGAATCCCTTTATTCTCATGATATTACAAAGTTTTGATTACCTCAATTATTTGTATTCAAGTGTCTCTTTTGGTTAGAATCTCTAACTAAAATACCATTTTAAAATGTTTTAAAGACTTATTCTTCTAAATCTTGCTCATTAATGTACATGTTTTAAAAATGGTTTTAAGGATTTATTTATATGGACATTAATGTTTTAGAAATTAAAACTCCTTTTAAAAAGTTTCAAAGTGGTATGGGACACTTTGATTCAAAAATCTACTTTTAAATGGCTTCTTGACAAATAGTGTGACTTTTAAATGTTTTCAAGAAAAGGGGGATAATTCCCTCAAGTAGTTTTGATGATTATTTTCATTTATGTCAACATCATTCATTATTCTTGATTGAGGTTAATGTGATACAATACAATCTTCCATATTGTATCGAATGAGTCATGTTTGACTGTGGATGCGTTGTTTTTATACCATTCATGGTTTGTGGTAAAAGTATTGACATTTCGTATGCTAGTTTTAATACGAATGTTTATGTTATGTTTAAACATGTTCATATGAGGAATGCATTGGACTTAATAAGTGACGGGTGGAGCCCGCTATAGCTCCTCGATGCATCGGTAGGTCTCATGAGACAAACTAGTGTCTTGGCACAAGGCCTTGGCAAAATCTTATTTGTAGTCTTGGCACGAGGCCTTGGCTATGTGGTTATGATAGTCTGGCATTATGCATTCCATCTTATGAAAGTGGTTATTGATATTGCATGTGATCATTCTACTAGTAGAATATCCATGTGAGTAAGTAAATGGAATTATTTCATTTTACCTTTTCCATTTTATGCTGAAGTTCAAGTTTAAAAGGCTATTGTTTTAGTTATAAATTGGCTTAAGTGTTTATGCTTATTTATGAAAGTTTCTGCTATAATGTTATCCTTACTGAGCATCTGAGCTCACCCCTTTCAATGTTTTATTTTTCCCAGGATTATGAAGAAGTAATTTATGAATGACCTGCAGGGATAGTATGAGGGGATATGAAGACAAGATTTTTTTTTATGATGTAATGTAAAAATTAATGGATGTATCTAGTTATTCCAAGGCTACTAAACTAATCGGTCTTTCGAGACTTGATCTTTCTCGTGATCATGCAAATGTTATGTAATAATGCACCAACTCTGGGTAACTAGGGTCGAGGCATTACAGTTGGTATCAGAGGAAGTTTAGTACAAACCTTGGAAGCTAGATTTAGATAAACTCTGATTAGAGCACGTAGACCTAAGATGAACTTTGAGGATTAGTATAAAAGAACTTCCTAGAATTTTGGTATTGTAGAGATTTTGTGAGTTTTCCGAGCAATACATCCCTGTCTGGATACGAGCAGGTAGAGGCGGCTCTGGCACAGATGTACCTAGGGGTAAAACCCGAAAACACCGCTTTGAGCTAGACTTGAACGGGAACTGGTGCACGACAACGGGCCTTGCTGCACTCTTGGTTACGACACTCCCGGGGGATATGCTTAGGATAATTTACATTTTGTTTACAAACCAATTTAAGTAATTTTTACATAAGATGAGAGTAAATGACCTTGGTTAATCCTAATATGTTTCAAATTGAGAATATGGTGACATTTTAATCTCTAAATGATTTTACGACTACTATTACTCACACAATGATTTCTAGTTTTAGTCAATGGCTGGATTCCAAGGAAGTCATAGTGACTCTGAGAATGATGTACAAGGTGGGAACGGTGGTGGAAATGAGCAACAAAATGGAATATTGATAGGCGTAAAAGATATCGTCTTTATGCCAAATCAGTTTTCCAAAAATATGATCAACAACATATATATTAACCAACTCCCAGACTAAACAAGGAAGAGAAAGGTGATAAATGATAAGATCTCCTGCAATGGAGACCATGGAGAAAAGAAACCTAAATTTTCATCATGCATGAAATGTGGAAAGAGACACCCAGGAAAGTGTCTCAATGGGACAACGAAATGTTTTACGTGCGGGAAGGAAGGACATAAAGTGAAGAATTGCCGAAGAAAAATGAAGAGTACTATGGAAGAAGATAAAAATGGTCCCAAGAGTCCAATTACAGTCATTTGTCGTAAATGTAGGGGACCTGGCCATTACCCGAGTGAATGTCCTATTCTATAGGATATTTTCTTGGTCAAAGAAGAAGATATGTGGAAATAAATGGTTGGAGAAAAACTTAAAAAGTATTAGCACTCCTTGTTGATGGGTACTTTGGAATAATTTTATCTTGTATTTGTAACCCCGCAGTTTGCCATGTGAGAATGATATTTGAAGAAGAATTGTCCCTTCTCTTGTGGATATAGGTATAAATAACCATTTGGTTTTATATGATCATTGGGGTTTGAGAAAATTATAAGTTATTATAATTTGGGATAAAAATGCAACGTATGATATAACATTTGTGATTAAATTATGTTATTTTGAGGAATTTATCTCATTTTGGTAATATTATAAAATATAGTTTTTGAAAAAGGACAACACGTAGACTGTGTGACAACCCGTCGTGTCGGACAAAGCTATGGGAATCAAACCCACAACCAAAGTGCGATTGGGATTTATCGCCTACCACTGGACTACGTGAAGTCCCTGGTCAATGTGACTATTTTTTTTTGTTAAATGATTTTATTGATCAATAATAAGATGATTTGGGTTCTTATGTCTTATCAAATGAATACCCTTGGTATAGGAAAATGATTTGGTGATTAAGTGATAAATGTTATTTTGGAAGATGTTCTCTTTGTTGGAAACACTATATGCCCAAGGAAAATAGAATACAATGGGGTTTCATTTTTAGAGTAATGGTGGATTTTTATCTACGTTTTTATTGTTGATTTATAGTGATTTGGGTTATTTATGGAAATTATTAACCTATAACAGAGGATATGTGATGATGTTAATTACTTTTAAGTATGTGACTTTAAGTGTATTTGATGTCATTTGGAGATACAATGTAACATGGGAGACTACATAATCAAATTCTTCTATGATTTGGGTTTCAATATTAGTTTGGATTATATTAAAGGATTTTAAGGACAATTGGTTATTGAATGGTATCTATTTAACTTTGGGGTATTGTTGGTTTAATTTTAGAAATTAAGATTAGTGCATATTTATCTCAATGAATATCCTTTTGGGGGATCATTAGATCATTCACTAACCATTTTGGTTTTGATTAATCTTCAAAGACAATGTAAATATATGGTTTATCCTGCATGGATCATGTGATTCTATAGAAGTTTATTCTAGCTCTTCCAGTGTGACCAAGTCTTCTTGAATACTCATCGTTTAAAAAAAATTGAGTTAGTGGTGGAAATTTATTAAAGAATGAAAATTTACTTAAAATGTAAGTATATCTCATAATATTCTTAGTCAATATCATAAATGAATTCCTCTTCCTTATGTAATGTAACTTTAAAAAAAATGTTGTCCGTTTACTTTCCTACTAGGAGACTAATGGTCGTTTGTCCCAACACAAGTTTTTGGTTTTCTCATTGTTAACTTTCTCATGATCATGATTTCTATCCCTCTCCATCATAACTTGACACTTAGTTTATCATCCATATCCATGTTTTCTTATATGGAATCCTAGTATGGGTTATCTTGGATGACCCTTATACCTCTCTTTCTTTCTTTTAAAGTGATAGTTTTATTGGCTCTTTTTCCGATGTGGGACTTTCCATTATATTCCCAAGCGAAATTTTAAAAATTGCGAGGACGCAATTTATTGAAGTAGGGTAGAATGTAACACCCCAAGTTTCCTCGGTATGTTTCCTTTCGAATAATGCAATGGCGTGCTTTGTACACAACTTCGAGATTTTAACACACCAAAACCAATCAAACTAGCCGTTATGAATAGTAATACCTACTTTTTGAAATTTTATAAATTCTATCTCTCAAAATGGACTTCATTTTTGGATTCGTAATATCGAAATTAGCCTAGGGTGAAATTTTGGTACTTTTTGGATAACTTTCATATTTTGATGAATAGTGAAAATTACTAAATTTTATTTAAAAACAACTTTTTTAATCAAAATAATTAATAGTGATAAATTATGAATTTGAGTTATTTTAAAGTATATTTAGAATATATTTTTACCATTTAATATAATTTTGGTCATTGGACATAATTTTACAATTAAACCGAACATAAACAAGTGTCAATCTTTTGATAGTTATTATCTCTTAAAAAACACGCTTTTTGTTTTGACAGCGGGAATTAATTTTAAATTAATTTCTGCCACTTCTGTGTTTTGAATTTAGAAAAATGGATTCCATATTTGGAATCAGGATGTTCAAATTGTGTAAATAGGTAACTTTTATTTTTAGACATTTTGAATAATTACTGCGGTAAATATTTTATTTGCCATGGTTAAGGGTAAATCCGGTAAATAAGGGTTAAAAAAATAATATTATAATAATACTAAATTACCCTAAAACATGTCTTAAACCTATTGGTTGATACATGGTCGACCATGGGCATCTTTGGGTCTATTTTGGGACCTCATGGATCCACTTGTAAGTGATAATGACACTTTATTTTAATTAAGTTAAAATGAATACAAAAATGACACAAGCATATATCTTTTAGCAAAACAATTGTTACATAGGGTTATATATGTTGGATTTTAGATTATAAATATTAATTATAAAGCTAAAGAGATTTCCTACATAATTATATTTTATTTAGAATTTTTAGACATTAAATAATTTATTTTATTGATGACACAATGATGATGTAGTAATTACTAAAATAGTGAGAAATTAAAATAATTGATATTATAAATACCCAAATAATTATAATATTAAACTTTTAATGAATTAAAATAATTTTCTATGATAATATGATATATTAGGATTGATTTAATTGACTTTTTAGAAGTAATCAATCTGTTATGAGTTTCACAAAAATCAACTATTGAATAGTGTCAAAATTGACATAAAAGAGTTTTTAAAACAAATATTATATTATTAATTGATATTAAATTCATAAAAATCTATGGTTCGGCCAAGAGACTTATATCATGATAGGTGTATCATTAATGGACCACTTGGGTGTCTCTTGTATGAATATGGTAAGTTTATTAACCATGTAATATAAAAATACAAAGAGACATTGTAAAAGTGCAACTAATTAACTTATAGTTAATACTTAAAGATAAGGTTAATATAAGTACCCAAACCTGTCTAAATTATATTTGTTGAGTTGTTTTCGACCCATCCCCACCTTAAACTTTTAATAGTCAACTTTGGAGCCTTTGGAAACCGAAAATGAATTTATTATAAACTAATATCTCTAGATTTTTTAAAGGTGCCCCTCACCCCTCTTATAAAAGGGCACTCCTACTTCTCATTTCTTCACACCTTCAAAGCCCTTTGGTTCGGCCAAACCCTGCCCAAATACTATCTCAACTTCCCTCAATACAACCTAGAGGCCTTAGTTTGATCAGAAAGCCAACCTAAGGAGCCCTTTTGATCAAATCAAAAGGAAGAACCCGAAGAAGAGGTAATGTTTTCACCACCCCTTTTCAAGTTCCTTTCTTCTTCCACTTCCTCTTTCTTTGTTATTTCCATTATAAAATAATAACTCCAGTATCATATATATACTGTGATGTTATTATAAATATGGTACAACCATATTCAGTATTCTATCCATCCTTTTAATAACATGTCACCATACGTGCGTACGTACGGCTTACCGTCTCCACGTCGTGGTGTAATTGTTATTCAATATATTATTATTTGGATGGGTATAATAATGATGTGTAACTCATGTAAATAATAAATATAACATGATAATGATTCTTTATATATGATATAAAATCCAATTATATATTATTTTAGTATCAAAAGAATGGTATTGTCGCTCGTGCGTATGTACGGACTACCGTCTCCACGAACGCGATGAGATTCATTGTCCATCATATCCATTCAAGTATAATTATCATTTGATGATTTAAAAATAGTATCTAAGGACTTGATATCATTCTGGATATGAATAATATACATCCCATTAATAACGAATATAGCTCACATAACAAAGAATATAAAGTAAAATGAACCCGTTAACACCCGAAATGACGATAATTCTAAGATATTATTAACAAATCAATGTCAAAAGATCATATATGATATCATATTAAAGTAAATTATTCTTGTATTATTCAATAACAATTATTTCACCATTATACAGGAGGTAAACCTACCATCGACCAAGGAAAAAGTACAAAGTAAGGGATTCTCTTATCTCACTTTCAATTCCGTGAGATTTCCATTTTTCGCCACTAAATTATTGAAAGTGGTGTATTGTGTACTGCCATTTGATATATATTCATGATTGTGTTTATATTCATGTTATTATGTAAATCATTTGGTGGTTATTAACTTTTGGCCATACGACTCAGTTGATTAACGTGGTAAGGGGTTTCTTATCTCACTTTTAATTTCGTGAGATTTCCATTGATCACCACTTAATTATTGCATGTGGTGTATGTGTACTTCCCATGATTGTATTCATTGTGTAATATACTTTAATTTATGGGTATTTACATCATCATGGTATGATACTTCTATCATGGGTGTATGTTTCGTAAGTTACCTAATCGATAAGGGAATTTGAGATTTCAATTCCCACTCATTTGGCTTTACGCATATTTCATTGATTATATTACTCCATGATTATGTGTGGAATCACTATTCATTTGATTATGTCATAATTTCCACTCCCCTTCCTGTGGATATAAGTTTGATACACATAATCACTCATTGGTAATTCTCAAGTCATTGATATGAATTTTATAAGAGTAATTTTAACTCATTCACCATTTGTTGAGTTAAACATCCAATTCGTTGGTGTTGTTTTACAAGAATATGTGTGAATATCCTTTGATTGTTTTACACTGAATATCCAATCATATTTAGTGTATTTATATTTTTCACACATAATTATGTTGTTGATTTATCCTTAACCTAAGGATACGGCCTTTATGAGAGATTTCATCTCAATTTACATTCCATTGAGACTTCTTTGTTGATATACACCAAATCACTTTTATGTAGTGTATATAATGTACTTTGACATAGTATATCATGAATCCCTTTATTCTCATGATATTACAAAGTTTTTATTACCTCAATTATTTCTATTCAAGTGTCTCTTTTGGTTAGAATCTCTAACTAAAATACCATTTTAAAATGTTTTAAAGACTTATTCTTCTAAATCTTGCTCATTAATGTCCATGTTTTAAAAATGGTTTTAAGGATTTATTTATATGGACATTAATGTTTTAGAAATTAAAACTCATTTTAAAAAGTTTCAAAGTGGTATGGGACACTTTGATTCAAAAATCTACTTTTAAATGGCTTCTTGACAAATAGTGTGACTTTTAAATGTTTTCAAGAAAAGGGGGATAATTCTCTCAAGTAGTTTTGATGATTATTTTCATTTATGTCAACATCATTCATTATTCTTGATTGAGGTTAATGTGATACAATACAATCTTCCATATTGTATCGAATGGGTCATGTTTGACTGTGGATGTGCTGTTTTTATAACATTCATGGTTTGTGGTAAAAGTATTGACATTTCGTATGCTAGTTTTAATACGAATGTTTATGTTATGTTTAAACATGTTCATATGAGGAATGCATTGGACTTAATAAGTGACGGGTGGAGCCCGCTATAGCTCCTCGATGCATCGGTAGGTCTCATGAGACAAACTAGTGTCTTGGCACAAGGCCTTGGCAAAATCTTATTTGTAGTCTTGGCACGAGGCCTTGGCTATGTGGTTATGATAGTCTGGAATTATGCATTCCATATTATGAAAGTGGTTATTGATATTGCATGTGATCATTCTACTAGTAGAATATCCATGTGAGTAAGTAAATGGAATTATTTCATTTTACCTTTTCCATTTTATGCTGATGTTCAAGTTTAAAAGGCTATTGTTTTAGTTATAAATTGCCTTAAGTGTTTATGCTTATTTATGAAAGTTTCTGCTATAATGTTATCCTTACTGAGCATCTGAGCTCACCCCTTTCAATGTTTTATTTTTCCCAGGATTATGAATAAGTAATTTATGAATGACCTGCAGGGATAGTATGAGGGGATATGAAGACAAGATTTTTTTTATGATGTAATGTAAAAATTAATGGATGTATCTAGTTATTCCAAGGCTACTAAACTAATCGGTCTTTCGAGACTTGATCTTTCTCGTGATCATGCCAATGTTATGTAATAATGCACCAACTCTGGGTAAATAGGGTCGAGGCGTTACATTAAATCTCCAGGCTATTTGAGCCATTTCTTCATCACTGCCTGAATCTGAATTTTCACTAGCTGAACTTTCAGTAGGTATATGTATTTTCTCCTTGTCTTTGCTCTTTGAAGCAGTAGACTTGAATGCCACCTATTTTCTCTTGGTTTCATCCTCTTCTTCTTTTTTCACCTTTAGTTCTTATTCATACATCATTAGTTTACCAATAAACTCCTTAACCGGTAGCTTGCTCATGTCACATGACTCTCGGATAGACACAGAAGTGCCTCTCCATCTATCATGCAAACATCTCAATATTCTCATGATCTTCTCCTTTTCTGGAACAGCTTTTCCAAGTGAACTCATGGTGTTGACAATCTCATTAAACCTAAGATACATATCAGAAATGGGTTCATCAGGTATCATCTTAAAATTATCATATTTAATAGTATAATTATTTAATATCATTTCCTACATTTTGGTTGTTCCTTCATGAGAAACAGCCATGGTGCACCAGATTTCATGAGCTGTTTTACAAGTAGAAATTCAGTTAAATTCCTTATCTCCTAAAGAGAAGTAAAGGGAATTCATAGCTTTACATTTATTTTTATAGTCAGACTTTGTAGTATCATCCCAGGTAGATCTAGCTGTTTTGGGAATTTCGTATTCTGATTCTATAGCAGACCAAATATCAAAACCAATACTTTCCAAATGGATTTTCATTTTGATTTTCCATTGATAATAGTTCATTCCATTAAAGAAAGGTGTCATGTTAGTAGAATCTCCTTCTAGTCTATTGTCCATAACTAGATTTTAGTAAATATATTAAAGAGAGAACATTTATGACTAACATAAATTTAATATCTTTAAGATAAAACTAAAATCACAGTTTTTAAAACAGTGGGTTGGAAGAACTTTTATAAATAAGAATGAAGCCTTTGATACCAAATGT
This sequence comes from Viscum album, assembly GCA_963277665.1. NCBI lineage: Eukaryota > Viridiplantae > Streptophyta > Magnoliopsida > Santalales > Viscaceae > Viscum > Viscum album. The sequence continues at coordinate 1,791,859,958 of OY728137.1, forward strand.
TGTTCGGAGTGGATACTCAAGAGGGGGGGTGAATTGAGTTCCAATTTAAAATTTCTGTTAAAAACTTTTAGGTTTAAAGTAACCAAAATTAAAACGTCCCAGTTAAATAAGGTAGTAGAGATATAAGTGACCTATTTTTCAATAGGTTTCTCAATTGTTGATTACTCCTTAGTAGAGTATATATGAGAACTAATTCCACTTTTGAAACAAGTTTACTTAACAACTCAGATATACACACTAACCAGAACTAACTATGAGAGTGAATATAAAAACAGATTTACATTTTTGCTAATATAAGCACAGCAGATAAATGTAAAACAATGTAATGAAATGGGAATACCACAATTTAAACAAGAGGTTCAGTCTTAAGATAAGACCTAGTCCTCTCCAATTGGTGATCACCTGCCACTAAGAAATTATATTAAAAGTGATACATATCCTGTATCGGGCTTTACAATATCTTTCACAAACTGTCCAGGTTTCTCAACCACTACCACCGTTCTACGTGGGAATGAAATAAACTACCAAGACACACCAGGCTTCTTCCACAGTTATACGTGGGAAACTAAAATAAAGAGAGTTTAGAATGGGGATTTTCAGTATCCCTCAGTTCAAGTACAAGATTCAGTGTGTGTAACATACACACTACTCACAAATGTAAAGTATTTAAACACAGTAGAGCTAAAGATGGTGGGGATGAGTTTAGAATGCTCTCTTGTGTTGGAAGATCAGCTCTAGACTTGTTGGAATGAATGAGATGAAGTTTTGGTCCTTCTCTGCAAGTTGAATCCAATACATATTGTCTCAACTTTCATGTTATAACTTCCCTATGTATAGATGATCAGCTTCTTGGATTTTAATCTCTTCAGATTGTGTATGATTCTATCTTATTAGTGTTCTCTGTATATTCCATATATTCACGCCATTTATATTGTTTTGTATGCATATGTCGGTCACTTAGCTCTGAATGTATTTCTCATATATATATATATATATATATATATGTGTGCGTGTGTGTGTGTGTGTGATCTCTTCCAGTTCAGCCTTTTTGATTTGGTTCAGCAGGGGCCAACAGGAAAGATGCTTCACCCACGTGTGGTCTTCCTCGTACATCGTACTATTTCCTAATGTGCCTAAAAATAACATTAAATAATGTTAGGTGCATTAATTTTTCCAGACATGACCATTATAATAGTATTAATAAAATTGGTAAAGGAAATAATATAATATAATTTGATTGGTAGCAGATGCATGTCACACGGTAGACTTTATCTATGGTCTTTCCAACTATGGACTTCATCGGTGGACTATTCGACTGTGAACTTCATCGGTAGGCTCGTTGACTGTTGGCTTTTAATGGTGAACTTTGTTCTTAGTTGATGTCTGGTAACGGTAGCTGATTACTCTTTGTAAAAGTGGCTCCTCATTAATATACATTGAGCAACAGTCGACTATCTCAATAGTAGGAGTAGTCCAGCGGTAGCCTTCTACTAAACTTGTCCAACTGTAGGCTTGAACAGAGAGGTTCTCAAAATAAGACTTGAGAAAGAGTCTGACAGTGGACTTCTAACAGAATCCTTGTTAGAGCCATGAACATATGACAGTAACTCTTTGTCTGTGAGCTTTGATAAGTAGATCATCATTAGGTTTGTAATAGTACCCGTGTACCGGTAGTTTCCAACAGTGACTGTAAACTTCAACGGTGATCTTCTAGTATCAGTGAATTAGAGTGACATTGAGTTATAATGGTGAATATGAACAGAAAGCTCTTTCCAGTAGACATTAATAGTGAACTTATATTTAGATATATATGGACTGTAGGTTGATGCAGTAAAGTCATGAGTCTTAAGAATATACATTGATCAGAATAATAAAATTATAAATGTAGATTAAAATATTAGTAACTGATTTAATGTATCATGATCAATATTTAAACATGATTTTGGATTATCAAAATAGGTGAGGCCAACATTATTAATGGGGGATAATGTAACATCATAACATTTTTAAATATTAACATTAAGTTTGATATCATGTACGAAACACAACATCAAGTTTAACCAAACAAATAAATATTATTATTTAAAAATTATTATTATAACCAAGATGTTTAATTAGAAGGTATGAATAAGAATAACCAAAATAAGGATTATATATATATTTCATAGTGAAAAAATATTTATTCATTAATTCATAGGAAATAATCATTTGGTTTTTAGTAATGTCGTAGTATTCGTCAAAAATATGTTTCCTTCAAAAATAATTTATTTAGTTTTTTTAGAAAATATAATATTTAATAATTCTAAATTTATAAAATATATTTGATAAATAATTTTAATTTTTAAAATAATATTATAAAAATTAGCTTAAAATTATGTTTTTTTATTTTTATGAAATAAATGATTTTCCAGTGAATTGTGAAAAATATTAACTTTTAAATAGTAATTTTTTTTGAATAATTCAAAATTTAAAAACTAAAAAAAGATATTAAATTTGAAATTATTTTATTAAATAATTAATAATCCAATTATTTTTATTAGGGTCAATTATATGGTTAAATTTAGCCAAAAAATATTTTTATACATAAAAACCTATTTTCCTAAAAAATCTATTTCACTTTTTATTTTGGGTTTTTATGTAAAATTAATTTCTTCCACTTATAAAAAATGAAATTTTAAAAAATTGTTCTTTATTTAAAATTAGTTTGACCAAAATTTTAATACAGTAAGTTTTATTTTTATTCATTATAAATTGTAACCCTAGTATATATTTTATTACCATGGTAAAGTAAAATGAGTTTCTTAGGGTTAGAAATAATGTGATATGGCATAAAATTCATTTAAAAACATTAACTTTTTTTATGAGTACATTTTTTATAAAATCATAAAAAATTATAAAATATTTCCCATTTTAATTGAAATTTCTTTTTTAAAATTATAATATTTTGGTAAAGGAAGATGTCAGAAAAATTAACATTATTTCATTTATGGTCTATAATATTTTGGGAAATGGATAAAACTACTTATATCTAATTATAAATCATTATTTTAAATAATAATGATTTTCTAGTCCATGTAATTGATTTTTACTCTTTATTGATGATGTAATTACAATAAATTATTACACAAAAATGGGATATTGTTTGTGCAAGTAGAAGAAAAATAATGTATATATTTTAAAAAAACTAAGATTAATAATTTATTTGAGTTATATATTCCTAATAATTTTGATGAAAAATATAATATATTAGGTATGTTTTAATATTTATATTCTAATTTCATTTTTTCCATGTTGTTCTCAATGTCAAATTATGGGTATAGTTAATAAATTTAAATTAATCGTATTTTACTTTAAGTAATATTTAAGTCAATGATTTAAAAATAAACAAACAAATTATTGGTAAGTGAATGGGATATGGTGTAAAATATAAACCATGTTATATTAAAGGGTCACAATAATTTTTTATGGTAACTTCAATGGACCAGGAAGAGTAATAAATGTTGATATAATGGAAATAGTATAAAAGGGAAATGGGGGTTAAAGCTAAGTGATTATGGTGAAACAAATAAAACCTTATATAAATTTCATTATATGATATTATATAATATAATACACACATTAAATACTAATTTATTTAATTTGGATGCATTTTTTGATGAATAAAACTATTTATTTATTTATTACTTTTTTGTAATTCTAGGAGTCCCCACTATTCATTAATAAATGGGTACATCCACTCATTAATTTTTCACAATGTTTGAGCCATATAAATCTTAAAATATCATTAAAAATGTCATCATATATTCCATAATAACATCCTAGATCTTATTTCAATTCCAAAAAACATCTTTTAGGTGTTAAAGTGTAGGATAAAAGAGGTTTCTCAACGAAGAGATATAACACTTCACTGATTTTTTTCAAATTTATTTCTTCTTTTACATGCTATAAATATCTGGTATCCACTAATTAATATTTAATTCATTATATTAACAGTAATAAATATTTATTATTCTGATAAAGAACCATTATCCACCATCTTCACATCAATTTGAAAATTATAATATTTCCCGTATATATGTGTAGACCACTACTTTCACAACGTGATGTCATTCATTTCTTGTCTTCCACTTTATATGGACTATAGTAAAGATATAATTGATTATTGTATATGATATTTATGATATAATAATGATTCTTTAATCGTGTTTTATTATTTTTCTTTCTTTAGATTCATTATTAGAATAATGAAAAAGGCTTTCATGGGTACATATGACCTTCTGTCTCAATGAATTGTGTAATTAATTACTCTATATATATATATTGTATGGATGAATATATATATATATATATAATTAAAATATATTCTATTTAGGTCATTAGAAATCTTCTAAAAATTATTGGAACATGATCACTATTTAAAGACTGGGACTATCGAACTGAAACATGTATGAACAACAAAGCAGTTGTCCCCTATAATAGTTAATTTAATAAATAATTTTCAATAAATTAGTGATAAAATATAATAAATAAATGATATATGGTATGATAGATATAAGTTTGGTTCCCAATTAAATGTATAAGTCATTAATACTTATTATATATCTGGTTTGAATGCATTCAAAGTAATGTAATATTTAAGATAAGGTATTTTAGCCTCACTTTTATTTCTGTGAGACACATTCAATATTCTATAGTTGTTTATTTTTTGTGGTGTATATACTACACATGAATTTCATTTAGGATAATTCTAATGAAAATTATATGGATTTAAATATCTATATTTTGTTCTCTCATTCATGAAGTTTTGATTTGAATCATACTAAAGTGGTAAGGAGATCATGTTACAGTCTCATTGTTTACATGGATTGTAAAAGATATTGTTTTCAATGATGAAATTTTATAATCTAACTCTAAAAGAAATAAATAATTTTATTCTACTATTTTTATTTCTAAATATTACATGTATTTTCATTATTTACTCTATTTACTTTTACTCATCGCTTTCCATTAAAAACAGTTTAAAAGGAATCTTCTTGTCACCATTCAAAAGTGGTACATTTTAATTTTTATACTAAATGTGAAAGTAATCATTGTTTTAACTGATATACTATAAAAAAAATTACTGACTTCATAACCTCTCAGTTTTTTGAATCTTAATTTACATGTTTATATGTTTCATTACAAATAAAAAATTTTCTATAATATTTTGGAAATTTTCAAATTTTAAACAAATGATTTCAAAATTAAATGTATATTTTCATTAATAAATATTCTTATTGATCTTATAAATTCATTTTAATATATGAAGAAATCATTTTATGTTACTTATAATCTACTAGGGATATCATCTAATTATAACATTTGTATTTCTTCAATTGATTTTTTTTAATTGTGATGATTAAATTTTTATAAAACCTATTTATTTTCTAAGGGTTGTGCTATGACTAATTGTTACATTTTTATGAAACTTTTTTTATCGTAATAGGTTATGATATATGAATAATTATTTATAATATCATGGCACACATATGAATAGATTATAATTATGTGATGGGGTTTTCCATAATTATAACACCATCTAATGAATTATTTATTAATTGATATCTCATTAGATAATAATGGATGAAATGGAGAGTGAACCTAGTTTTGTAAGGGACTACATACTCTATGATATTCATTTGAGTGAACCTTGTATAATTATTTGATGGAATGGAGAGTGAATCTAATATAGTATTATAGTATTGGAGGTGATCCTTTAATAATGAAATTAGTTTATCTGATTATGTGCATACAAAAAACATATATCATTTCTTATTTTATACCCTCATGGATCATGTTATTTGATTTCTTTATGACTCATGTCTTTTGAATTATCAAGATTTAAATAATAAATCAATACAATATTCTATTATATATTGGGAATAAATTTTTAAATGTTAATGTCATATTCTTATACTCTTATACTCTTTTTATGTTTTTGTTGTAATTTATATCTCCCATGTTTACCATTTTCGAGCATTTGAGCTCACCCTTTATTTGGTTTTCTTTCCCCAAATTTTAAAGAATAGCTTTAAATAGGGGTTTTATATGAAGATTACTATGTGGGGATGTTTTTTGGGGATGTTTAATATATTTTATTAATTAATTATATTGTTTATCTAGTATCCAAATATGAAAAATATCCATGATTATGGAATAATTAATTAATTAATGTATTGAATATTTATATAGAATGATGTAATATTTATGTAAGAAAATTATTGGTCAATATACCATAGCTATTATGTAATCATGGATTTGAAGGAATTCGATGTATCTTTGACTATTATTTATGGAATTTTAAAACATTAATATTTATAACCATGGTGATATATGAAGTAACACCTTATATCTGACCTCAAACTCTGAGTTTCATCGATAATTTGCATGATAACATTCTGATTGAGTTTTAATAGATTTCATATCATGTTGAATGGTTTGACCCTTCTATGTAATCTATTATATAAGAATATGTCTCATATTATTCCAATTATTTTATATTCCAATGATTTAAATGGATTAAATAATATATGACTTTAATTTTCTCTAACCACCTTCATTGGGGGATATTTTGATCCTTTTGAGTTTATATATTCATGAGTATTTTATGATCTATATATATGTCACGCTTCTCCCTGTTGAGATAATTCCACCAAATAATTAATTTAAATATTAGAAGGGCTAATTTTATGTCATTTTTTTGCGTAGTTATTCTCATATATGTCTAATTTTGTAGAGGCATATCCTATCAATTTTTCATCCCTCATGAGTACACTACACAACCACTTTTTGGATGAATCATTGTAGTTCACAAATTCTTTCCCACAGGTGGGTAATGTGAGAATAGGTATAGTGATTAACCTTTTATTTATTTCTTTTAAATATACCATCAAATTCATTATTCTATAAAAACATCAATCCCTTCCAAGATAGTTGTGTTAGTTTCCTTAAAAATTGTGAGAAGATTCTCATAAATCAATGACAGAACCAATCTAATCCAATGAAACTAAGGATATCAATCACATATTATTTTCATAGCCATCCTTTAATTACCTTTTTTTCAATGGACATATATATCCATTTATATGAGGTTATATTCCCTTGTAATTTTTTATATCCCATCCATATCATACATTTAATATACATTTCTTAAAAATATTAAATATTCATGGTCATTAATTAGTGTTCAAATTCTCAACATGTTCCCCATTTTTTGGGTAGGAAAGAATATCAACTATAAATACAACCAAAAATATTTCCTATAAATCCATTAATTCTCTAATGATAATGAATTAAATGATATATAGATAATTAGTGAGTCCAAATGGAGTCACAATAAACATGTAGTGCATGTAAAGTGTATAAATAGTAGTATAGGAAATAACCTCATTTTTTACATTTAATTGATAATATTCCGAATGATGATACAGATTATATTATTACTGGGATATATATAGATAACATAAAAGATAAAAATATACAAAAGATGTTATTTTCTCTTTATCATGATATTTTTAAACTAAAAATAATCAATGTGAAGGAGCATAGTCTTATCATTATACATAATGAAAAATACTAGTTCTCCATTGCATGAAGAAAATGGGAGTATAAACCCCTTATCTGGAATCTCATGTAGTTTTTTCTTATACTCCTAAATTTAAATTGTGTCTATGGAATATAAAATCGTGGATACTAAAAAATCACAGGGTACAATCTCAATGGAAAACTCAACAACTTAGTAAGAAGGCAGACTAGGAAATTCATCTAGAAACACATCATTGTATTCACACAAAATGTGCTTATAATGAATGATTTTTCCCCAAAGTCTTATTCATTTGAGAAATATGATCATTCTCATTGGGAAATAAAATCCATTTTTGAGAAAATTATTTCAAATGAGATTCATCTTACACCATTCACATATATAGAATATAAGGCAGATTTTTTATATAGGGCATGAATTCCTTATCCCCATAATTTATGTTTTACATATATAAGAAAATATAGTAAATTGTAATTCCTCTTAGAAGAGTATCATAAGGTTTTTTGGGATATTTAGACAAAAAATATGGGATTATAAGATATTATAAACTTGAGGTCCAATGGTTCCCCCATTTTTTAATTTCATTGATATCTCAAATTATATGTTTTGAAATGGTGTTTGATTAGTTATACTAAATGTGTGTGATATGAAAGAATACATAGAACTACACATAAATAGTATATTAAAAATCCATAAATGAATAAGTAATGTACGAGTCACCACATCTTTTCTAGGATCCATCTCAGCAGTTGTGATGGAATACAATCACCCTTTCTCTCTAGGTTATAGTGGTTGTTTTCATTAGTTATTATAAAAACCACTAGCCTTATGGAATTGTATTTTATATCACCCTTACTCATTTTATTTTAAACATTGGAAATCATGGTGAGGTTTGAACACAAATTTCATTGTTTAATCACATTGGTAGGTTACTATTATTTCTATTTCATAGCTAGGTTCCCTTACTTACCACACCTAAATAATTTCATTATCCCTATATATCATTTTATGGGATGATTCTTACCACACTTTTTAATGTTTTTTCTTTTAATTTCATTACAACCTTAAATTTCTCCACCACTCTACCAAAATAAAACTCTACTATCCACTTCTTATACCAAGACCTATGAGACCCTTTGAATTCACTGATCATCATTTTGAATTTGAGGTAACATCAAAAAAATTCTTCATATATATTAATGCCTCAAATTAATAATTATTTTTATTGATTTAACCATATCCTACTAAAGAATAAATACACTTAACTTTCAGGGTCAATGAGAAAGCCAAAGAATATTGTGAAAGCATTGAAATGATCACTCATATTCCATAAGTAATTCATCATCAATTTTTTTGAGACCAACAAACTCCCTCATGATTTTATGATAGAGAGTTAATAGAAAATAATTATTTAAAAATATTTACTAGAATTATTCCAACTACATCAATTTTATCTCTTCTATAGTTGTTATATTTTTTATCAATATCTACCATTGATTATCTACTCCCTCCAAATAATACAAATCAAACATGAATTTCTATTTCTTAGAGCATTGAATGATAGAAAAGATCATTTTAATGGTTTGGTAGTTATATTATGTGATTTAGTATTTTGATGAACCATTGAATGTAATAGTAGTTTTTCATATAATGGTCTTAATTTAATGTTTATCTTTCTTATGGGGGTGTGGGTTTTCTTCTCATTCAAGTTTTTATAAAAAAATAGGTTAATCAAGAGGATATTTAGAGGACGTTCCAGAATCAAGCTACCATCTATTTGAGAAACTTATTTTTTTATTCATTACATTTACCATCACGTTTTATTATTACTCCATTCCTCCAATTTACAACCATTTAAATAAAATAAATGGAAAATTATGAATGATAATTTTTGAACTATTAACCAAATAATAGGGAAACTATAAAAATTGAATGGATGTCTCACAAATAATATACATTAATTAACCTATGAAATTATAGGTTTCAATCTACATTTACCATTTAATATTTGATAACATATGATTTCCTAGAAATTTTTGTACACTTCATAATTTTTTGAAAGGATATTTTGAATTTACCAAAGCATATCTCATTGATTTGTCAATAAAGGTGTTTATAAAGGCCACTTTTTCAATCACCAGGTGAAAATTGTGTTAATATGCACTATACCTATTTCAGGGTATATTTATCCATAGGTACAACTTTTCCATATCCACGCCCACTTATAGTATCCAAACATGAATTTTGATGTCTGTATTCCACGTAATCTATAATTTACCAAATTTTTTGGGATATTTTCTTATTTTTAGTATTTTCACTATGTATTTTACTACGGTTTTATAATAGTAATCCCAAAAAACAACTAGACCATACTTTGATACCAACTATGAAAACATAAAACAATAATACAATCAAAATACTAAAAAAATACATTACAAGCCTATATATTATATTGGTCTTCTAATATTGAATGTGATATTCTAGGGGTGCACATAATAAAGGAGTGTGATAAAAAGAGTATTAAGGGAATAATCAAAGAATAAAATGTTGAACTTAATACATGTAAGAGAAGAGTCATATCATGGTGACATAAAATGGGTGAGAATCATAAACATGAACATCAATGAAGGATAAAAGATGTTAAAATGAATGAACCAATTGAATATGTAAACAACATACATCCAAAAATAGTAATCATAATTTAAGGATTACCGCCAATACATCATAACATAGTGTTCATTGGATAACCCACCATGCACCATGCATGGAATCTGAGTAGATAAAAATATTTCACGATGCATTGTACTCCTATATAATTCTAGTTCCACCCATCATATTCATATCATTTACATGAATTTGTGTGTGTCATATATTAAACATAATAAGAATGAATTATATCAATTTTTACCCATAATTAAGTATTTTAGTTAAATAAAATGATTTCCCCATTAAATGAAGGATAATTATATCTAGATGGATACCCATGAGTGGAAATTTGGATGAGAATTCGCATCAAAAAGGATTTCCATGGAAAATTATAGGATAATTCTTGAAAATAAAATGGGTGTACATAATGATTCATGGAATGTTTTATTGGTAGGATAATGTGTTATATCATTAAATGTATTTCAAAAATATAGTTAAAGTGATATGAGAAAAATATTCAAATTTGAAAAATATTAAATCCTAATGCATAATACAAATAATGTACATAAGTAGCGATGATGAGGAGAGAGTCCCTTTACTTCACCACAGAAATATAATCAATAAATATTATAATGAGATTCGATATTTGATCTATCATTATTTGAAAATAAATTTGATATTAAAGGGATATTTTTAAATACATGAAAATATAATCAATTGAGGTTCAAAAGGCTACTGAAAATAAGTACATGAATGAAAGAGAAGAAAGAGATGTCTCTTACCTTGAGAGGGTTCTTCTAAAATATTGGTAGGAGCTTATTGAAATATTGGGTAAATATTTGGAATTATTTATAGATATATATAGAATGTGCGAGTGTAAATTCATACTAAATCAATTTTTAGTGTATATGAGTGGATGCTTGGGTGTGTATTTATACAAAAAGAGACATAAATTATTTATAAATTTCTAAACTATGCTTTTAGACTTTATATGATAAAATAGTCCAAAAAAATCCCCATTGATTTTGAGATTTATTTCTCCCAAATTTGTGATGTTTCCAATATTTCATATGTAAATGAACCTAAATCCAAAAAAATAATAGCATTAGCGTTGTGGAAGTAATCCATGGTCATAAATATTTTAATAAAAAACTAAAAAATATAATATAGGTTTTTGAGGATTCATTAAAGGTTTATAAAATTAATTAAATAACTTAAACAATAATCGGGGAAATATATCTTTAGTCTTAGATTTTTATTTATAATATTTATTACATCACATGTAGGCTATTACGATATCATAATAAATAATGTATGTTTATATCATGTTTAATTTTTATTTTAAAATTCATATATCTTGAAAAACTATTTAAAATTATCCATTGGATAATTTAAACATGTTATTTAAAAAATAATATTTATTTTATCAAAATACTACTTTAAATTTTGATAATTTTTAATTTTAAATAAAAATCACCAACTATTCAAAAATAACGGTTTTACAATAATAAGAGTTTTTTCCCTTATTAATATTATATTGAACTTCATTATATTATATTATCATTTATATATATATATATATATATTATTAAATAAGAATATTATATTAAAGAGATCTCTTTTAAATTATTCAATTAATTAAAAAGTGTGTTTTTATTGAAAATAAATATTTTTTTAAAAACATTTTTGGTTTATTTATAAAAATTATAATTTTTATTAACTTATATATAATTTTATATATAATTGAATAATGAAAAAGTATAATTATGAATATTATTTTATTAAAATGGAAAATAATCTAATTCATACTACAGGTGTCTAGATGTAGGAATCTTTATTATACCTATGTATTCTCTAAGGGTAAACTGTGTCATTATGCTACGTTATTTTGGTGGTACATCGAACATGGTTTTATTTGTTATATTGATAATCTTGAACTTTTCCTATAAATATTTTTGTTCATTATTCAATTACTGAAACACTTTTTGGTCTTGTTAGGTGAAAATCCCAGTGATGCCTTCCCCCTCAAGAAGGTATGACAAATGGGCTTCCTAGGGTACAGTCCTATAGGTCGAGTTCAGTTATTATTTAATCTATATAAATTATAATATATAATAACCACTTATATTGTTTTGTTAATGATCACATTATGAAGGCTTTGTTGTTAACTTTTATAATTCTTAATAATCTTTTAAATATGAAAATTTTATTTATTGATAAATAATCAATGTATTGTATATGTTTTCGGAAAAAACATTACATTATATAGAATTTATTCATTAAAAATAGAATTTATTTTTAAAAAGTTTAGTTCATTACAATGATCATGGTTTATTCTTATAATTCAAGAAAATATAAAATATATTAAAAAATAAGGGTTCTTAATAAAACTAAATGATATAAAGGGTTATAAACTACTGTACTATTTCATTAAGAAGAAGGTATACTATTCTAAGTCCATGAGAATAATGAAAAGGAAATAATTGACAAAGAATTAAACATTTGTGATGTGAAAAGAAAATTTAAATAACCCAATTCCATTTATTTAAACTAGGATTAAAAGTAAATAATTATAAAATCTATATGCATTGACCAAGAACTGAAAGAAATTTATTTTAATTAATTATTATTATCAAATTGATGTTCTTAGATATGTTATATTATGTACTTTGATTATTTTGATGGTCTCTTAGTGGACGATATGCAACATTTATTATTGATGTAAGATAAATCCTAATTTCATATTTCATAAATATTATTTCTTTCATGTTTTCACTAGAAGAAGTTTGTATAGATATCCATTGGGAGGATATGAAAATATCTTATGTTGATTATGGTACCTATATAAAACTTTTAATATGGGATTCATTATTATTGGATAGTCTATAGAACAAGATAATAATTGGATGGTGTAAGGGTTGCGTTTTGACACTGGGAATATATATTGCAAAAAATCATTTATTTTATTATTTTATTTTTATTTTACCATGAAAGGCTCATTTTTATTCTTAATAGTAACAAATACTAACCATTTTTTGGAGTTTATTTTCAAATGAAGGAATTTTAATAGATCAAGAACATCTAATTCACCCCTATTCTCATTGATGTATCTATTATTAGTGCACTGAAACATGTATTTCATCATTAAGGTCCCCCTTGATAGTTCCATTAATTTTTTAGATGAAAAATAAAATTACCATCAAGATAAGTGGTTTTCCTGCTTTCAATATCTTGAATATTAATTTATGGAATAATTGAATGATACCATATCTTTTACCTCTTTTCCTAAAGAGTGTTTATATGGAAAAAGTATGACTTCCACCAACAGAGATGATATATTCTAATTCATTTACTGAAATAATAATTCATGAAGTCGATGTAATAGAAATAAATTTCATTCTCATTTCACTATCAGATAATGTATACAACAATTTAAAAACAATAAAAATATAAAACTAGTTGTGGGAAAAATTATAATTTTACTATATAGGTAATGTAAATGTTAGGGAATACAATATCTAAATTTTGAGGGTTGTGTTTGAAGATGATAAGATAGATATTAAAGAAACAATTTATGACTTCATTACTGGAGTGAATTAAATAGTGAGAAACATTATTAGAAATGGTGAAAATATGGAAAATTATATTACTTTGAAAAGGATCAAGATAAACATCTAATATGTGTTTGATGCTTAAATTTTAGTATTCGATTATTAAAAGGATCATACCCTTGATGAGTTTTGAAACATTTTAATTTTTTATGGGATGATAAAAGATATATCATTCAATAATAAATAAAAATTAGAAATTTTTTTCTCAGGGTGGAATGAAGAAAATAAATGTTGATGAAGCTAAATATTTCTATGATTTTAAAGATGAATATTACAAGGGTAAAACTATTAGAGAATCATCTATCTCATCAACAAGATTTTTATAAAAAAAATATGGAACATTAAAAAAGAAATATTAATAAAAAATTATTCTAATGGGGATATATTAGACACTTTTATGTAAAATTTATAATTAATAATATTTATGAGCATAATTTTTATTAACACCATGAGAATCCACAAAATAAAATGTAGGTCATAATTAAAAAGTGGTAAAATAATTATCTAAACCCAATATAAATTTACACGAAGAAACCTTTTGAGAGTGGAAGAGGAATATAATACATCTCAAGATACCATTAAAATATTGGTGTTATTAATATGGTTACAAACATCATGGAACATGTGGAGAAAAATAGTAAATACTCATTTAGTGTCGAATAATAATGTGAGATGAAAAAAATGGAATTTTTGTTGAAATATGAATTCGATGCATTTAATTAGAAAAATATAATCATGATGAAGGAAATGAATCTTTTTAATAAGGATTATGGAATGAATTTTAGAGAAAAATAATATTTTATCAATATAATAATAAATCAAATTGAAAATATCCAAAATCTCAAGATTAAAGTTTTTTAGAAATGAATTATGAGAAAATGTAACACCCCAGGATTTCATAGTGTGTTATTTCTTAAAAATAATTCAATAACATGCACTACACGCAACACCGAGTTCAATCACACCATGACGTACAAAAAAAGCCATTAAAAGATGTCATGAATAGTATTAACAACATTTTGAACTTTATATAATCCTTATAATTTTAGAATCCCTATTATGAGTTTCTTAGTCATAATGCAAGAACAGATTCATTTTCAGTATTGCACTTTTATCAACTTTAATAGTGAAAACTTTTTAAATAAAATATTTTAAACTATCTGAATAAATTGGGACATCAAAAAAAAATTTTAAATGAAACATCACAAGTTTCCACGGTACGCTTTCCTTTGAATAAAATAGTAGCGTGTGTTGTACGCAACCTTGAGTTTTAACACACGCCACAACCAATCAAACTAGCCGTTATGAATAGTAATACCTAAATTTTGAAATTATATATATTTTATATTTTAAAATGGACTTCATTTTTGGATTCGGAATATCGAATTTAGCCTAAGGTGAAATTTTGGTACTTTTCGGATAACTTTCATATTTTGATGAATAGTGAAAATTACTAAATTTTAATTAAAAACAACTTTTTTAATCAAAATAATTAATAGTGATAAATTATGAATTTTAGTAGTTTTAAAGTATATTTAGAATATATTTTTACCATTTAATATAATGTTGGTCATTGGACTTAATTTTACAATTAAACCGAACATAAACAAGTGTCAATCTTTTGATAGTTATTATCTCTTAAAAACACGCTTTTTGTTTTGACAGCGGGAATTAATTTTAAATTAATTTCTGCCACTTCTGGGTTTTGAATTTAGAAAAATGGATTCCATATTTGGAATCAGGATGTCCAAATTGTGTAAATAGGTAACTTTTATTTTTAGACATTTTGAATAATTACTGTGGTAAATATTTTATTTACCATGGATAAGGGTAAATCCGGTAAATAAGGGTTAATTAATAATATTATAATAATACAAAATTACCCTAAAACGTGTCCTAACCTTATTGGTGGACACATACCCGACCATGAGCATCCTTGGGTCAATTTGGGGACCCCTTGGAGCCACTTGTATGTGGTAGGGACACTTTATATTAATAAAGTTAAAATAAAAATAAAAATGGCATAAACTTACATCTTTTAGAAGAACAATTTTTACATAGGGTTATACATGTTGGATTTTCGATTATAATTATTCATTAGAAAGAAAAAAAGATTTCCTACATAATGATATTTTATTTATAATTTTTAGACATCAAATAAGTTAAATTATTAATGACACAATAGTGATGCAATGTTTACCTCATTAATAAATCATTTAAATAAATAAGATTATAATGATTAAAATATTATCTAAAACCTCTCCAATTCTTATTGGTTGATGTTATTTAGAATATGAGTCATCTTATCTTCGACCTCAATGATTTTTGGACCATTATAAACCGAATATAATTATATTATAAAGTAATACTTTCACTCTTTCCTAAAGAGCCCCTCCTCTCCCTTATAAAAGGAGACCACTTCTACTCATTCCTCACACCTCTCAAGCCACTTGGCTCGTCCAAACTCTGCCCAACTAAGCTCCCCACATCCCTCTCCTCCTCCTTGAAGCTTCCCCTTAGGCAGAAAGCATTTCAAGAAGTCCTTTGGTTCCAACCAAAGTGAGTTACCTAAATTAAAGGAGGTTAACCTACCCCAACCAAGGAAAAGTACAAGGTAAGGGATTTTCTTATCTCACTTTCAATTCCGTGAGATTTCCATTGTTCACCACTAAATTATTGAAAGTGGTGTATTGTGTACTGCCATTTGATATATATTATCATGATTCTATTTATATTCATGTTATTCTGTAAATCATTTGGTGGTTATTAACTTTTGGCCATACGACTCAGTTGATTAACGTGGTAAGGGGTTTTCATCTCACTCCTTATTCTCATGAGATTCATGCAATATTGCCACCACTACCTTTTGTGTGGTGTATGTACTGCCCATAATTATATTCTTTGTGTAATACACTCTAATTTATGTGTACTTACATATTCATTGTATGATACCTCTTTCATGGGTTGTATGTTTCATAAGTTACCAAACTGGTAAGGGTTATTTCACAATCTCTTCATTATCTGAGGTTGTTTATACGTAATAATATACTGGGATATAGTTATCATCCACATCCATGTTTCTTCAAAATGTATTTCAAAACATTTTTAATATTTAAAAGAATATGGGTTACAGTCATTTATACCCTTGTTTGACTTTTTATAAGAGGTTTATAAGGGAATCTTTCCGTCGTTTTCCAAACAAGGTGCTTTTTAACCTTTTCGACAGAATTAAGATAAGAATGTTTTTTTTAACTTATACGGCGGGTGCGGTTATTTTCCGCCGTTATAAAATCATCAAAGCTTCCCTTAAAAGCTTATAAGATTATTTTCATAGAAAATGTTTTATTTTATATGGATCTTAAATGATTTCAAAATAAAAGGAGATATATCTTTAAAAAGAATTTTGATTTCATCTATGTCAACATCCTTTGATGGGTTTTAAGATTATTTGAAGTTGATTTATTATGATACAAAACTTCTATATTGTTTTGAAGGTTTTGTGATATGTTTGACTGTGGATGTGCTATTTTTATACCATTCATAGTTTATGGTGAAATTATTGACATTTCGTATGCTAGTTCCAATAAGAATGTTTATGTTATATTTCAATCTTTACTTCATATGAATGTGTTGGACAAGTATGTTCCAGGTTGGGGACTGGTTAAAGTAAGCCCTCCAGGTTGGGGACTGATAAAAGTAAGCCCTCCAGGTTGGGGACTGGTAAAAGTAACCCCTCCAGGTTAGGGACTGGTAAAAGTAAGCCCTCCGGGTTGGTGTCCGGTTATTAGAGGCACTCAGGGTTGGTGTCCGGTTATTAGAGGCACTCCGGGTTGGGTTCCGGTTACAGTTAGCCCCAAGGTCTTGGGACGAGGCCTTGAAAAGTAATTAAAGTTTAGCATTATGCATTCCAACATTATGAAAGTGGTTATTGATTTTGCATGTGATTATTCGATTAGTAGAATATCCATGTGAACAAGTAAATGGCATTATTTCATTTTACTTTTTCCATACTATGTTGAAGTTCAAGTTTAAAAGGCTTTTGTTTTAGTAATTCATTGCCTTAAATGTTTATGCTTATTTTTTAAAGTTCCGCTATATTGTTATCCTTACTGGTCATTTGAGCTCACCCCTTTTCTATGTTTTATTTTTCCTAGGATGTGAAGATGTAAGTTATGAATGACCTGCAGGGATATTATGAGGGGATTATAGTGTGGACTGTGGAAACATTATGTTGTTGTTGTAGTTTTTCATTTTATGATATAATGTAAAACTTATGAATATATCTAGTGTTTCCAAGGCTACTAAACCAATCGGTCTTTCGAGATTTGATCTTTCTTGTGATCATGCCAATGTTATGTAATAATGCAACGACTCTGGGTAACTGGGGTCGGGGCGTTACAGTTGGTATCAGAGGAAGTTTAGTACAAACCTTGGAAACTAGATTTAGATAAACTCTGATTAGAGCACATAGACCTAAGATGAACTTTAAGGATTAGTATAGAAGAACTTCCTAGAATTTTGGTATCGTAGAGATTTTGTGAGTTTTCCGAGCAATACATCCCTGTCTGGATACGAGCAGGTAGAGGCGGCTCTGGCACAGATGTACCTAGGGGTAAAACCCAAAAACACCGCTTTGAGCTAGACTCGAACGGGAACTGGTGCACGACAACGGGCCTTGCTGCACTCTTGGTTACGACACTCCCGGGGGATATTCTTAGGATAACTCTCATTTTCTTACAAATCATTATGAAGGGTTTATGAGTATATACTTCCTCAAAGAAAACATTTTTATGATTATGGATTATCTCCATAAATAGTTCAATTTATGTTAAGTGTTTTATAAGTATGGGATTATGTATTTTGATTCATAAACTGATCTAGTTTATGCCATTGTTTAGAAATGGCGCCCAGTAGAAGGAATGAGAACTCCAGAAATGCACATGATCCAAAGAGAAGGAAGGATCATATCTTTCATGGTCTTAAGCTAGAATTGATAAGAGAAATAGTCTCCCATGTATTATCATCATATGAAGAAATAATATCATGTGTTGATAAGATAAGTAAAGAGTTTACTGAGTCCTATGGCTTTGAAGGGAAGCAAGAGAAGAAAAGGATGGAAGAGAGAAAAATGGATAAAGGGAAGAGGGAAAAGAAGAATTTTCCCATATGTGTTAACTGTGGGAAGAAACACCCTGGAACTTGCCTGAAAGGAATGGGAGTTTGTTATAAGTGTGGAGGAAAAGGGAACAAAGTACGTGACTCCAAGGGTGAGAAAATGGATTCAAATGTACAATGCTTCATTTGCAAGGAGTTTGGACACTACGCGAACCTACGCCCCAGTCATCAGACTATGCCGCAAATGATGCTATTGGATAATAATCAAGTTATGATACCACCACATATGAAGAGGAATGATTAGATTTCTTATGTTGATTATGTCAATTGAGTGTTGTATCAACAATGTACTTGTTATAATAATTATGGAGTATATAAGGATTGTACTGCAGTACTATTTCATTAAGGACTTGAGATTGTGTGGAACAAAGAAAAGTGACTCAATAGCAGGATAAATTTTTGGAAAATATATGGTTGAGAGAAAGATAAACCATAATATGGTTCTGATACCGAGTTAGTGATTTTAGAATAATACATGATTGATTTGGATAAATTATGTTGGATATTCTTGACTACCTTGAAACTGATTAATGATTTGTATATTCCATAATTTTTTTGGGGTTTAAAACATTTTTGGATTGATGAAGTATATCCAGCATTCTATATGGAATATGGGAGCATGAATGTAATCAATAAGGAATATGGTAATTCAAGATGTTTCAGTTTATTAAAAGAATACAAGATGAAGGTATTCATATGCTATTACGGGGTAAAAAGGATCTATATTATGTTTACCTTCCTTATAAATGTTGGACTGTGAGTTTGGACAGAAGTATTTTGGATAGTTCTAGTTTGGATTATTTTGGATTACCATAAAAGGACAACCCAGAGGTCGGGCGGCAACCCGTCGCGTCCGGCAAGGCTGCGAGACTTGAACCCGCAACCGAAGGGGGACAAGGGTGTATCACCTACCACTGGCCCACGAGATGTCCTGGATTAAATAATGTTGTTTTTTTTAAAGATCTGGTAGATGAATTATAAATTCATTTATTTTGGAACCCTGTACGAATAGTATAAAAAAAATTACATTCTATTATCTTTTAGAGTGAAAGATGAGTTTGTGGTAGAAATTTATTAATGGATAAAACTCTAATTATAAAGTAAGTATGTCTCCTTATGATCTTATCCAATCTCATAAATATATTCCTCAACATTAATAAAAGGAACTTAGAACAAAAATGTTGTCCTAGATGGTACCTTAAATCATCACTAATTCATGGCTTTGGGATTGTTGGCCTTTTCATAGCCATGTTCTCTACCACTCTCCATCAAATAATTGATGGTTAGATTTCTCTTCCATATCCATATTTTCCTACATGGAACCCTAGTATGTGTTATTTTCGGTAATCTTCATACTTTCCACTCTTTATTTTAAATAGAGGCCTCGTTAATTCATTTTTCGATGTGGGATTTCAACTATGATATTTTGAAACGTAAAAAATGTGTTATCCTAATACCCTATGTTTTGTTGAACCGATGGTAATTCAAATCATCATAGATTGATGAATTTAAGGACCTCAATTATACACTTGTTTGTGATTGATGATCTCAATCACTACCTATAAATATTTATGTTTTTCCTCCAATTATAAGTCTCTAATTGCCACCAATGTTCTCTTAATCGAGATCATAATTTGGTGGTGACTCTTTCATTTCTCTTTTCCTCATATTAAGACTAAATTTTAGTAACCCAATTTCTGATGTGGGTTTTCCCACAAAGATATTTTCTATTTTCAACCTTTTATTTTCGAAGAACAATTTCAAATTGCGAGGACGCAATTTATTGAAGGAGGGGAGAATGTAACAACCCAGGATTTCATAGTGTGTTATTTCTTAAAAATAATTCAATAACTTTCACTACACGCAACACCGAGTTCAATCACACCATGACGTACAAAAAAAAGCCATTAAAAGAGGTCATGAATAGTATTAACAACATTTTGAACTTTATATAATCCTTATAATTTTAGAATCCCTATTATGAGTTTCTTAGTCATAATGAAAGAACAGATTCATTTTCAGTATTGCACTTTTATCAACTTTAATAGTGAAACCTTTTTAAATAAAATATTTTAAACTATCGGAATAAATTGGGACATCAAAAAAAAATTTTAAATGAAACATCCCAAGCTTCCACGGTACGCTTTCCTTTGAATAAAATAGTAGCGTGTGTTGTACGCAACCTTGAGTTTTAACACACGCCACAACCAATCAAACTAGCCGTTATGAATAGTAATACCTAAATTTTGAAATTATATATATTTTATATTTTAAAATGGACTTCATTTTTGGATTCGGAATATCGAATTTAGCCTAAGGTGAAATTTTGGTACTTTTCGGATAACTTTCATATTTTGATGAATAGTGAAAATTACTAAATTTTAATTAAAAACAACTTTTTTAATCAAAATAATTAATAGTGATAAATTATGAATTTTAGTAGTTTTAAAGTATATTTAGAATATAGTTTTACCATTTAATATAATGTTGGTCATTGGACATAATTTTACAATTAAACCGAACATAAACAAGTGTCAATCTTTTGATAGTTATTATCTCTTAAAAACACGTTTTTTGTTTTGATAGCGGGAATTAATTTTAAATTAATTTCTGCCACTTCTGTGTTTTGAATTTAGAAAAATGGATTCCATATTTGGAATCAGGATGTCCAAATTGTGTAAATAGGTAACTTTTATTTTTAGACATTTTGAATAATTATTGTGGTAAATATTTTATTTACCATGGTTAAGGGTAAATCCGGTAAATAAGGGTTAAAAAATAATATTATAATAATACAAAATTACCCTAAAACGTGTCCTAACCTTATTGGTGGACACATACCCGACCATGAGCATCCTTGGGTCAATTTGGGGACCCCTTGGAGCCACTTGTATGTGGTAGGGACACTTTATATTAATAAAGTTAAAATAAAAATAAAAATGGCATAAGCTTACATCTTTTAGAAGAACAATTTTTACATAGGTTTATACATGTTGGATTTTCGATTATAAATATTCATTAGAAAGATAAAAATATTTCCTACATAATGACATTTTATTTATAATTTTTAGACATCAAATAAGTTAAATTATTAATGACACAATAGTGATGCAATGTTTACCTCATTAATAAATCATTTAAATAAATAAGATTATAATGATTAAAATATTATCTAAAACCTGTCCAATTCTTATTGGTTGATGTTATTTAGAATATGAGTCATCTTAGCTTCGACCTCAATGATTTTTGGACCATTATAAACGGAATATAATTATATTATAAAGTAATACTTTCACTCTTTCCTAAAGAGCCCCTCCTCTCCCTTATAAAGGGAGACCACTTCTACTCATTCCTCACACCTCTCAAGCCACTTGGCTCGTCCAAACTCTGCCCAACTAAGCTTCCCACATCCCTCTCCTCCTCCTTGAAGCTTCCCCTTAGGCAGAAAGCATTTCAAGAAGTCCTTTGGTTCCAACCAAAGTGAGTTACCTAAATTAAAGGAGGTTAACCTACCCCAACCAAGGAAAAGTACAAGGTAAGGGATTTTCTTATCTCACTTTCAATTCCGTGAAATTTCCATTGTTCTCCACTAAATTATTGAAAGTGGTGTATTGTGTAATGCCATTTGATATATATTATCATGATTCTATTTATATTCATGTTATTCTGTAAATCATTTGGTGGTTATTAACTTTTGGCCATACGACTCAGTTGATTAACGTGGTAAGGGGTTTTCATCTCACTCCTTATTCTCATGAGATTCATGCCATATTGCCACCATTACCTTTTGTGTGGTGTATGTACTGCCCATAATTATATTCTTTGTGTAATACACTCTAATTTATGTTTACTTACATATTCATTGTATGATACCTCTTTCATGGGTTGTATGTTTCATAAGTTACCAAACTGGTAAGGGTTATTTCACAATCTCTTGATTATCTGAGGTTGTTTATACGTAATAATCTACTGGGATCTCGTTATCATCCACATCCATGTTTCTTCAAAATGTATTTCAAAACATTTTAATATTTAAAATAATATGGGTTAAAGTCATTTATACCCTTGTTTGACTTTTTATACGAGGTTTATAAGGGAATCTTTCCGTTGTTTTCCAAACAAGGTGCTTTTTAACCTTTTCGACAGAATTAAGATAAGAATGTTTTTTTTAACTTATACGGCGGGTGCGGTTATTTTCCGCCGTTATAAAATCGTCAAAGCTTCCCTTAAAAGCTTATAAGATTATTTTCAAAGAAAATGTTTGATTTTATATGGATCTTAAATGATTTCAAAATAAAAGGAGATAATTCTTTAAAAAGAATTTTGATTTCATCTATGTCAACATCCTTTGATGGGTTTTAAAATTATTTGAAGTTGATTTATTATGATACAAAACTTCTATATTGTTTTGAAGGTTTTGTGATATGTTTGACTGTGGATGTGCTATTTTCATACCATTCATAGTTTATGGTGAAAGTATTGACATTTCGTATGCTAGTTCCAATAAGAATGTTTATTTTATATTTCAATCTTTACTTCATATGAATTTGTTGGAAAAGTATGTTCCAGGTTGGGGACTGGTTAAAGTAAGCCCTCCAGGTTGGGGACTGGTAAAAGTAAGCCCTCCAGGTTGGGGACTGGTAAAAGTAAGCCCTCCAGGTTAGGGACTGGTAAAAGTAAGCCCTCCGGGTTGGTGTCCGGTTATTAGAGGCACTCCGGGTTGGTGTCTGGTTATTAGAGGCACTCCGGGTTGGTGTCCGGTTATTAGAGGCACTCCGGGTTGGGTTCCGGTTACAGTTAGCCCCAAGGTCTTGGGACGAGGCCTTGAAAAGTAATTAAAGTTTAGCATTATGCATTCCAACATTATGAAAGTGGTTATTGATTTTGCATGTGATTATTCGATTAGTAGAATATCCATGTGAACAAGTAAATGGCATTATTTCATTTTACTTTTTCCATACTATGTTGAAGTTAAAGTTTAAAAGGCTTTTGTTTTAGTAATTCATTGCCTTAAATGTTTATGCTTATTTTTGAATGTTCCGCTATATTGTTATCCTTACTGGGCATTTGAGCTCACCCCTTTTCTATGTTTTATTTTTCCCAGGATGTGAAGATGTAAGTTATGAATGACCTGCGGGGATATTATGAGGGGATTATAGTGTGGACTGTGGAAACATTATGTTGTTGTAGTAGTTTTTCATTTTATGATATAATGTAAAACTTATGAATATATCTAGTGTTTCCAAGGCTACTAAACCAATCGGTCTTTCGAGATTTGATCTTTCTTGTGATCATGCCAATGTTATGTAATAATGCAACGACTCTGGGTAACTGGGGTCGGGGCGTTACAGAAAATATTGGATGTGAAAAATCATTTGTATAAATAATATATAAGAAAAAATAATAAAAATATTTTGAAGATAAAAATTCATCGAAGATGTTGATAGGTGAATGAAATAAAGATGTGGATATTAATGATGAGACATCAATTGTATTTAAAAAAACAAAAAATTGAAGTTCAAAAAATTACATGAATATTCTCATAATGAATTTATTTTTTCTAATAATGATGTATGTGAGACTATATATAGACATGTTTGGGAAAAAACTAATTATCAAAAAAATCCTAAATACTAAAGGAAGAAAAATTTCACTAAGCAATGAATCTTATACATGTTAAAATAAAGTTCTAGAAAAGGATTTCTAACCACAACAAAATCTGTATATAGCAATATTTATTTTTTTCATTATGTAAATTCAATGGATATTGTTGGTTAATTGGAATTATTGGAAATAAGATATATTATTCCTTGTCTAATGTGTATATATATCATGGATTAGGCATGGTTCAAGGTGGTTAATTACTTAGACGACAAGAAATGATTCATCATAGATTCAATATATAAAAAAAAGTATCTAGTCAATCAACACAAAATATATTTATTATTTAGATGAAATTTATGGTATATATAGCCAACATGGTTACTTTTATGAGAAATTCATGAATAACCTTCCAAGTCAATATCACTATAATAAAAAATGGAATCGAATTAAATAAATAAAATCATCATGAAAAATATATAATTATTTAAGTAGCATTGAATAGATGAAATAAAGGAAGGCCTTTGATTCTTGATAATTTTTTTCCTTACATGTGGAGAAAGATAATTTTTAAAAAAACATAGAAGTGAATAAATTATGGATAGTTATTTCTGTAAATGATGGTTCTCTAAGAATTAATGGTGTCCTAACTATAGATATTTAAGCACAAAATATCAGATTTAAATAATTTTTTTATGTTTTAAGGCATAAACACTATATTCTGAGTGTGAGATAGTTGTCCCATATTTGGAATAAATTTATATTTAAAAAATCAATATGGTACAAATAATTATAAAGATGTTTGATTAATAACTAAATCTGAAATTATAAGTTTATATATATTACCTATACTATATAACATGCCTCACATGACACATGTCACCATACCCTTACTCTATTTAATCACAACCTCCTATAAATAATCCTCCTAAATACTCTCCTCTTTGTTTCCACGTATCTCTTTGACCGTCTTTCCATCTCCACCTCCCACCTCCATGGCCCGACCTCCCTACCTCTCCCCATATCCACCTCCCTATATATCCCTGATCAGTTATCTCCCTATCTTTTCCATTGTGTCTCTCACCAGTCTATTATCTCCCTGACCACATATCTCCCTCGTCCCACTATCTTCCCATCTACCCATCTCTCCCCAACCCCCCCAGTTATCCTTCAATTTGTCTTCTCTTTCAACGGAACTGGGTCGACCACAATTGATTTTCCTATAAATCCATCATGTATTGTCTCAAGTCATCCTATTGAATCCTCTCCACATAACGAAATTTTTTTATCACCAAACCATAATAAAGATTCATCCTCCATTCATAACTGGTATAATATACATTTCCAAATTTTAATTTTTATGTATAAATATGGATTCTTCGTTATAAGATACTTCTTTTTTATTATTATCTATCTTCTCCTAACTCATATAAATTCCCTCCCAATACCCAGATTCTGCATCAGGTGCTAACTAATAGTTTATTCTCTCCCGAATATTCAGTTATTGGTAACCAATCACCACAAACAAGCCCTCATCAGTTTCATTATAAAAACTATTCCACACCGTTAATGGTACGAATGTTTAATCATGCATTATTTTTTGATGTGCCTAAACCCTAACATAACTTGGTTGATTGGTCCAGGGATTCCTGTATGGAAATTTTGATTGGAATACCTCAGTTTACATATATGTGATTCTATAACCATCTTTATACAGTAGAGTCTCGATTGGAATTGAGTTCATACAATGTCTTCAATTAGTCCCCTCTTATCAATCTTGCTCAACAAAATTATATCTTGATAATGGCTTTGACATAAATTATTTTCATGAATCATCATTCGTTGTTGCATAATTGATCTCTAGTTATTGGTTCCACAAGATACTTTATTGGACATTGTTCTATAATTGTGAAAAATAATTTGTGTCCTTTGAAGGGATTTAATTCTTCTAGAAAATTCTCTATGCATCAACTCCCCCAAAAAGCATGCCTCTCTACCTCATAACCAAGTCACATTATGGTAGATATTGATTTTGTCATTCTCAGAACCACTATGTGTATCTATGGTTTGTGTTCTAATCACTATTCATGTATCGAGTTCATCATGTGTCTACAATGGATGTTTCTAAATAAGAATAATGCCTCATGATATCTTCTCCCACTATCCACAATTGTGCTCATTTTATCATCAAAAATATTTTGTTTCAACTTTTTATTTATAATTTATGTTTTCCTATTCACAATATATTTTCTTATAATATTAATCGTTCATTGGTCAAACGATGTATGTTCTGTGTGAAATGAAACTTATTTATAATGATAAATGACTTGAGATGGTTCAAACAGAAACACATACTATTTATTTTTCAATAATTTGGAATTATATTTTTCACTTTTGTTATCCCATAATGCATTTCTCACATTCATGAAATTACAAAATTATTCTTAATAATAATTACAACATTCTTGGAATCATTTTTTACATTTTTTATTTGATTTGTTGTCTGGTCATTTTTTGGGGATGGTAGGGGATAATACCATCCAATATGAAAGTGGTGAGGCAATTGGGGCCTACCAAGGATCGTTAAATACAACCATGTGACTGGAACTTCCCCCCTCCCCATTAATATTTTTTGGTACATAAATCCACAAGTATTGAATAAAATTATAATTCTCAAAAGATCAAACTTTATAGAAAGTTTTTTTATAATTTCAGGATCTGGTCAATGTATTGAATTTGAACTAGAGGACAATTCTACGTATGGATGAAGAAGATAAGGGTATGTTTGACAACACTTTATAACAAATACTTATATCACTTATTCGTGTTTGACATAATTTATTAAAAACTAATTATAAAACCCCATTATAGATATTTTATTTAAATTTTATATAAGTTCCTTTCTATAACATGATTAAAAGGATTTTTTCAGAAATGTAATTCATGTTTTATTTAGGAAAATAACAGAATCTTATTTTTCAAACCACTTCTCATAGGTTATAAATATATGTAATTTTCAACATGTTTTATTAAACACACCATATTGAAAATGATTTTTTTCTTTATATTTAAGTGTTTTTTAATTAATTGCTTATTTAATAAAAACATGAAAAAAATTTATATAATTATATATTAGTGGATTTGTATTTTTTTCCCATAAACTTTTGTTGTTTTTTACACAAATCCAATACATCACCATGTGATATAAATATCACTAGGTTAATAGAGTATCTAGGGAAATAGGAATTTGTACTTTATGTTATTTTTTCATCTAGATGATCTATTACTATGAACTCAATTCTATGTTCAGGTAATTTATTGATCATGGAGGGGGAATAAAAAAGTATCTTTACTTCTATTTAACTGGTTAGAACATTTTTAAGTCCTATTGATCCATGAAACCATGTAGGGATTAAATAACCCTTCTTATTGAGAAAGACCAGGACATTAGAAGAATGAAGGTAATTTAATTATTGTTTTTGATTGATTTTAATTGTTTAATCATTCATTGGTTCATCAATTTTCTAAATTTTAATTTTCCAATGCTCTTGATTCATTCAAAAAATATTATTTATATTTCCAAAAAATTATTAATTAAAATTGTACACATTTATAAAGTTTACACATATATACAATTTTTCAATATTCATATTTATTATGCATGTATGTTAATATATCACTTCTCAAGCCTATGTATTACCTACTAAAAAATATTCATAAGTATTTATAGAATTGTTCTTATTTATTTATTAATATAATTTTTCATTCATAAGTCGTCTTACATATATTATTTTTATTTATTTTTATTTTTGTAAGGAAAAGTGGTATAGATGATTTTTTTTTCAATCATCGCATCACCCTATGTATATAAATCTTCCCACCATGTTTTCCTTTAAATTTTTTAAATCCAAATGAAATTTGTGTATATTAGGACTTTTCATATTTACAAAAGTTTTTTAACCCTATCTTTTTCTTTCATGTAGTGGAAATTTTTTTTAAACTCCCAATTCTTTTCTATTTAAATAACCAATATAGATACTTATTTTTATATGAATGTTTTATTTTTTTAATTCGGAAAAAATAAATTATGCAATATGTGATTGGGTGATTCATAATGCTATGTTGTATATTATATTGATTATACTAATAACAATTTTGAGGTTATTACCCATTACACACATAAATAGATAAGCACTTATATGTGACCTCAAGGACCATAAAACATCATCATAGCTGCAAGAATTAGGTATGTTCATGGATGTTTTTACAATAATCTTTATATAAGTTTATTTTTTTCTCAAATATGTTTTTATGGAATGATATACCACTATGTTCTTGAATTCCATGAATTTCATAGTTTTAGATTGACTGTAAAATTCATATAATTATTTTCTTTAAAACAACTTCCTTCTGCATAATAATTTATTTTCAATTTCACTCTACCTTTTTATTTGGAGTTTTAATATTCAATTTTCTCTCTCTATTTTTTCTAATCTACGAAAATTATTTCCCATTCTACATATCATCTATCTTTTCATTTTATATTTTTAGTCTTTATTTTTATTTAGATTCTATTATTGTAATTGTTTGCGATATGTATTGCCTAATGAATTTACATGTTTTTTATGCATTTCCAGTATGTATATTCTATATGGACATCCAATGTAATTAATTTTTTTTAATTCACTTTTAGTTTTTCTGGAAGTAGAATACATTATGTGTCTAGCATCATAAAGATGTAAGAATTTGGTATGGTATTTGATGTTATTACACTACTATATATTTAATTTCATTGTTTTACTGAATAGGTTTGTTCTTGAATGAAATCCCAGTACTATACATAGATGTATGTTATTTATTACTCTATGAAAATTCCTTCCCATTCTACATATGCTCTCTCTTTTCATTTTAGATTTGTAGTCTTTAATTTTTTATATTCATTTATCTAATATATTTTCAATATTGATTTCCTGAGGAATTTCCATGGTTTTTATGTGTTTTCAGTATGCATATTCTATATGAACATCCATTTTAATGAAATTGTATTTAAATTAAATTTCATTTTTGATGCATGTATAATAAAATTTATCTGTCTCTCATAATAAAGTCATTATAATTAGGTATGTTATTGGATGTTATTACACTACATTGTATAGAATTTCATTTTTTCCAGATAGGTTCGTTCTAGAATGATATCATACTACTATACATAAAGCTATGATATTCTAATGATATTTGTTTAAAATAAGAAAAAATCATTTTTTAAATGATTCATATTTTAATTCCATAATTCACATAAACAATGCACACCTCCCAAATATTCTAGAACATTGAGATAAACATTGGAACAAACTCATCACTCGATCATGGTAGAATACTTGTCATCCAAGAACTCCACCAAAGTGCGAGATGATTTAAAACCACCCATTGTCTCACCCAACTTACCTACAGGGAGAAGTGCGAGTTTTTCTAGGCTATTACATCCAATGAATATCACTCTGTATTTTGACTCAATCACCATCAAAAGCCTCCAAATAACCCAACCACTGATGCATTATAATTCTCTAACTTCGCATCATTTTTCACAATTACATATTACATGGGGACACTGAACCTAATCACCCTTGATTCATCAGGTTTGTCAAAAATTTTCATTTAGTGAAGAAAATATCTCTGCAATTTCATGGATTCTTCATGACCACACAATTTTTAGTCGAGGGAAGTGTAGGGCGAGTAGTGAAAATTTTTATATGATATTTTCAGCATTATATCATCTCAAATTTCACCAGTGTACTACAATGAGAGTCTCTTATCCTAGGAAAACCTGATCAGTAGTACAGGTATCCTATAATAGTTCCCCATCATTTCATGCTAATGGTAAAGATAGACTGATCCAAAACTAATAAAAATATCTTTTATTCTTTTCCACTCTATGCATATAAGTGGTGGTATGATGTAATCTCATACTTCAAAGGTGATTATTAGGATGTGAATTCCTTTTTAGTGAAGAACATTTGGAAAACTTATCATAAATTCCCACATGTCAACAATGACATGAGTTTCCTTCTCATATTCTTTTCTCCCACCATCTTTTTTGGTAAGTGAGTTTTGGGAAAGCATTTTTTCTTTTCTCATATTGAGTCTCCAGGCCCATACACCATCCATCATAGTCAAAAAGGTATTATCATCAATGATTTTTACCCTATTAGTGATTCAAAAGTTCCATTATCCTTTTCTATACTTTCCTTTAACTTGTGTTACTCCCTTGAATATTTATAAGAACAAAAATATAATTTCAAACATATTGATGGGTTCTATGCTTTATAAACATCAATTTACCTGACAAGTGTCATCTTTGGGTGGTAAATAATAAAAAAGGATGGCTTTATAATTTAAGAATATGCAGTTTTTTCTAAATCATAGAAGTGGAATAGTAGTATTTTTCTATAATCGAGCTTTGATTGTGTTTCTGAATAACACATTTTCCATTAGATACAATCTTCAGTACAATATTAGAGGATCCTTTAGTTCACATTTTCATAAATGGTGTCTCTCTAGTATTTAATTAAGTGTCACTTTTTTTATCATTCCTATTTATTAGTGTTCTTCGATATTTTCCATCATAGACAAGTGACTGAGAATATTCATCAAGAATGGGATCATGTTTGGATTCTTTACTAATTTCTAATTATGCTAAAATAGTGGCTCATGTTTATTTATGCCACCATATTTTGCGTTCTACACAGATGCAGTGGGAATCACACTATCAAGTAAGCCAGAACCTTTAGATTCCTTGGACTTCTTTTCATGTCACTTTTGCAACCATTTCAACTATACATCACTTTGAAAATAAGAGTTCCACTCATCATACATTACTTTTTGAGGCCCATTCGACATACAATATTAATGATTCTAGAAAGAATGTTCTTC
The DNA here is from genome assembly GCA_963277665.1 of Viscum album. Classification (NCBI taxonomy): domain Eukaryota; kingdom Viridiplantae; phylum Streptophyta; class Magnoliopsida; order Santalales; family Viscaceae; genus Viscum; species Viscum album. The sequence continues at coordinate 1,791,891,503 of OY728137.1, forward strand.
CTTTAAATCCACTAATATAATACTTTTATCATCCACTTGGTCCGGAAATACATGTTACTCTCTTTTTAAATATTTTCTCTCCCTTTATTATTGTCCATTATCAACACTAATACAAATCCCCTCCCATCCATGTGTATCCAAAAAATTTTGATCCTACCATTGCTTCTCCTATGCATCTTATGATAGACACATATATAATTCCCTACTTTTCCCCTATCATGAAACACAAAAATCCTCCAAAACATTCCCCCCTCCAACCAGTTACATCTCCGTGAAAATCGAACCCCCCAAATCTTATCTCCCACCAACTTCACCTGAGCCTCAAAATTAACCTTGTATCCTCATCCACCACCTCCTATGCCTCAGTCTCAGTCTCTATCTCTTCCTATTCCTCTACATTGTCATCCTTCATGCCTCCTCATATTCCTTCTCTTCCTCCTATACAACAGCTTGTTCCTCTACCTCCACCTCCTTTCCTTCCTCTTTCTCGGCCTCCAAGACCGCCTCTACCTCCGCCTCTGCCTCCTCATCCAGCCCCACCTATACATCAGTCTTCACCTCCTACACCAAAAGATTAAATGTTCTTGAATCCCCCCTTACCTATTTAATATCAAAACCCCAACTTCATTCAATTTTGTTCTAATTTTATCAATCATTTATACCTTCTTCCCACATTTCGATTCATCTAGACCATTGATTATCCCATCTTGGTCACCTTTTGTTGCTCAAAATAAGTGTATTGACATAGGTTCCTCTGTAAATATCATCTCTTCCTCACCCTTTCACCAAGAATAATAAGTTTAGTTTATCTTTATTTTTTCCACTTTCCATAATATCATTTTGTCATCTTATTTCTATACTTACATTCTAAAATTTCATTGTTATGTCCGCAATTGGTTTCCCATTGAATATAATGGGTTATGATCAATGTAATTTTCTAATAAATTCCGACTTCTTTCATTACATGTATACAATTATGATAGTCATGATTAATTAATCATCTTAATTTTTATCTCCCCCCCCCTAAAATCTCATTTGATTAACATGTCACAGTTATTAAATATTACCCAGTTCGACCTATGTAATAAAATAGGTCGTTATTCATGAAATAATTATAATAAAACTGTACATTTTCCTTAATTACTTTGTTATATCCTTATTTTGTTACCATTAATGTTCTTATTTACTATCATTTTTGTTTAAATTATTGATATTGTATTTATTTTAAATGAATTATTAGATGAATGATGAGTTCATCAATTTTTATTTTTCTCCTGTACTTTTGTATTTATTATAATTCATTCTGTGAACTTCATTGATTTATATCATATCCCACTAATTCTTAATTATAATCCAACCCAGTGTATTATATTGTTCAAACTAATCAATTCTGGTCCCACTCCATCATCATACTTCCAATCCCCTTATGTTTAAATTAATCTTATACCACCATCATATCTTAATCTCAGATTCCATATTTCAGGTATCAATGTTGTTTTCATTTATTCTATTTCCGTTCAGTCTATTCAATTTGTTTTATAGTTTTATTTTATATTGTAATTCATGTTAATATTTAAATGATTTCCCCTTTTTAAAATTTTCCATTTCTATTTTTTATTATATTCTCATTCAATATATTACTTTTATATTTCCGGTTTATTTTATTATTTTACTCCATGTTAATATTTTTATAATTTCAGGAGTTTGTGGTTGTTTATAATTTATTTTATTCCATTTGTTGTCTCTAATTCAAATTTGAATGAAATATATTATAATATATTATCATAACCCAGTGTATAAAAATTGGTTTATAATCTAGAATCTCTATGTGTGAAAAAATAATGACCATGGAATTATTTAATTCATTTATCATAGTTGATAAGTGATATAATCATTTTTCTTAAATTTTTTGTCCTTCGAGTCATTCTTGATGATATCCAAAGACAGATTACCTTTTTAAGGAATCATGTTACCATTTTATGGTATGAAATTTCATTTTTATGTTACAGTAACGTGTTTAAATAACAATTACATTGTTTTCCCACAATAGCTTACATTTCAAAATTTCTATAACTAATATTTTTTATTTTTTATTATAAATATACAAATTTATTTTTAATTTATATTTTTTTCTATATTTTATTCAATCCTACGATTTACAATAGCCAAAGGGTCATTAAATTGGTATCCTAATTTCTAATGTATAGTAGAACATTAACTGTTCACTATTTTTCTTTTGAAGGGACAGACTCCGTTGTACAATTTCTTGACCCGGGTATGTGATTTTATATGAAGTATATTACTTCATATTCATGCTATGTATATGAGAATTTTATATATATTGATTATATAAAAAAGATTATATATATTATGTTGACAGATATAGATATCTACTAAATTTTTCAAATCCATATTTATTAATGTAAATGAATCAATACCATAATTTTCATTTACATAGATTATGTAAAAAAAATCAATCATTGTAATATTTTAGATTTACATTTTTTATTCAATTAATTCTATATATTGAATTACAATAAAGTGTATATTATTCTTGTTATCTCAAGTAAACAATAAAAAAATTATTTGCACAATGTTAATGATTCCATTTTCACGAGAAGGTATGAAATTACTTCTGTATGTTATAGTACACTATTTTAATTCCCTTTTTATGGTATTCCTTCCATATTTTACGGTTCAAAATTTATTTAATTGTAATTATTTATTTAATATTTTAATGTTATTAATTAATTTATAATTTCTAATGGTTTTTTGATATAATTTATTAATTTTCATCTGATTTTTGATTTCGAATATCAAATCTCATTAAATTAGCATCTGACTCTCTAATGTAGTGTAGAACATTAATTATTCATTGTATTTTCTATTTAAGTGAAATAGTCTGTTGGAAAATTTCATGACCTTGATATGTGATTTTATACAATGTATATTACTTTTTATGCATGCTATGTATATGTGATTTTTATATGTATTGATTATATTAAATTTTACATATGTATTATGTTGATATTGATAGCTATATATTGAATTTGTCACCTACATTTTTATTAATATAAATATATCGGTACCAAAATTTTCATTTACATTGATTACACCATTTTTTAAAAAATTTCAACATTTTTTATATACATTTCTATTTACATATTTCTATATAACATGTTATACTATACTGTATATTATTCTTTCTATCTCGGGTAAACATTTGATGCTCTAGAATCTGCATCCATTTAATCCTCTAAATGTTATGCATTTTATCATATGTTTCTATTTAATAAACTATTTAATACTCTGTAATTTTCATCTATATTGATAGAAGTAAATACTCTCTATAATGTGTTATTCTACAATCCTTATATATTTACATATATCAATATAATCCTGCGTAATCAGCGTCTATATTTTTAGAAGTTATTATTATTTATTATGAAAATTTTTATTCCACTTATTTTTTATATCAATGTGAACTTATATTTATTATTGTAAACAATTATTCCTTTGTAACTGTAAATTTTTTCTTGAAATAATAATTTTGTTAATTACATGTGACAATATCCATCAGTGAGGGATAAAATAAGTTAAATTAAAAATGTATTTCTTCACCTTCCTCTATTTCAAGTTCCTCTTTATATTCATTTTTTTCACATTTGGGATTACAAAAAATGCATATTTTTTTATTACTCATAATCAATTTTATCCCATTATTTCATGCAGCTGAATCATTGAATTCTCAATTTTTTCTTTAATGGTTTAGGAGATCTTAAAATAGGGTCATAGTGATATTTAATGCATGAGGTTTTTTAATATAATGCACTAAATTTGTAATAATCATGGTAATGTGATTTATTTTTCCCATTTTTTACAGTTTTCATTTTATAACATATAGTTTACTATATTTTTAGGTATTTTTGATCATTGGGGATCTCCACATAACCAGTATTTAATTATAAAGGGTTATATACAGATCAATGGAAACTGATTTTTTATGATGAGTTTCATGCAGGTTTCATCTAAGTTTCTTATATGATTACTTTATCTTCAATTTGATATTGTGAATAGAGATTTACAAGAGAAAAACTGATTTTTTAGGTCAAAATTTACTTATTTTTGTTCATCAAGAGTTATAATATTTAGGTATGTTTAAAAAATTCTCATAATTTTTTTTTTGATAAATTTAAACATCAAAAATAATTTCTATTCATATACGACATGAGTTTTTTCGTTAATAATATGCATTCATATTACATTTACATTCAATGAAATTTATATTGTTTTAACCAAATAAATACTTCAGAATTAAAGTTAAAATCTTAATATATATAGATGGTATTAAACATATCATTAATAGGTGAGTGAGGATGTAACACCCTCTGGGAGTAAGGTATTTCACTATTTTATTATGTATATTTTTTTATTATAATATAGATAACAGCTTCATATTTTCTTCTAATTGGTTCATATATTTTTTCAAACAAGTCTATATTTTATTTCAAAAAGGTGTGTTGATTATTTTCATGATTATTGTCATATTTCCCCCTTTGAGGAATCTGTACGGTGTTACTGGATTCAATTAGGATTTCTTATTTTTTTATGTACCTATTTCGCACCATTTTCACTCTTTTACACTTCCTTTCTATGCCATGAATGTTGAACATTAATGTGTCTAGTTGGAAAAGGGAATCGATGAGAGGCCCCATGTACATCTATGATTTTTCTTCGTGTTATTATACATGGATGATTTATACCCCCTTATCTCTAGAACATTTTATGGGTTTGTATTGTGTGTGTAATTTATCAATAGGATCATATAATGTTTCCTATTTTATGTTAAATATATTTTTATTGGTATGTATTGATATTTATTTTATCACGTTGTCAATTTTTTCTACATCATTACATCTTTTGGAATTAATCCCCAACCTAATGTAATAATATGTGATGATTTTTAATGTGTGTTTTCCATACAAACTGTTTCTTTTTTAGGTAGTGTCCATGTTTTTAATTTATCTTTATAACATTTTGTTTCAATGTTGTGTGAGGGATATTCATGTAAGTGTTTCTATAGATCTAAATTAGTGTAATGATATTCACATTTTTTTCATTTGACCACTTATATTGTGAGCTCAAGGATTCATGATGTTATTATCTTGGGAACATACCAGAAATATGTTTTATCGAAACCATATGAACAAAATGATCCAAAAAACCCTATAATTTTGAATTACTTGATATAAATTAGGGGAAACTAGATTCTGAATGATATCATGTGTAAAAAACTAAATCATAAAGGCTAAAAAATGTTAACATTTTTTTCTAAAGTTTTTTGGTAGTTGATGCTAATTTATATATAAAATAACATATATGTACATTATGTAACATGTGTTATGGGTTAAAAGAATTATTGGTATGGAATTATAAACAACGGTAATTGATAATTCATAATTCAGTGTCAATGCAAGACATGCATCCAATAATGATGTTTTTACATTCTTCAATTAAGAGTGTTTTAGAACTATCCTTATGGAGATAGTATTCAATATGATTTATCAAAATTATGAGTTTATAGTAATTCCATTTGGATTGACTAATACACTCAGTTTTTATGGATATAATGGAAAAGTTATTCAAGGAACATCATGATATTTTTTGTTTTTTGTATTATTGGTTTGTTAGTGTAATAGAAAATAAATCTAGGTTATATGAATCACATATGGATCATTCATGAGACTCTTAGAAGAAAAGTGTTATATTATAAATTTAGCAAGTCTGAATTCTCATATCAAAAGGTTCTTTTTTATGTCGATATTTTCTCTAATTTTGGAAACTCAATTGATCCAAAAAAAATACAGTCAAATAATGGAATACAGTAACAAATATAACCATGGTTCATAGTTTAATTTTATGTTAGGTTTATATTAATGATTCTTTCAATATATTCCCTTATTGGATAAACAAATAACTAAGAACACATGTTTCGATGGTATTTTAAAATTGAAAATGGATTCTTATGAAGGATTTTTATAATTAAAGATGAGATTGATAAATTCAATGATATTGACACTACCATTAGGAAATGACAGATTTTCGATATATAGTGACGCATCAAAGAGGGGACCATGCTGTTTCCTTATATAGAAAGATAAATCTATTTCCTATTTATCAACGTAGTTAAAGACTCGTGGATATAACTATCTAACTCATTATCTTTAATTGCTAACCATAATCATTTCTTTTATGATATGGAGATTTTATACCTGTGGTGAAAATATGAGATATACACAGATCATAAGACTCTGAAATACATATTTTCACAAAAAGAGATCAACATGAGGCAAACATCAAATCCATAGCTACTAAATGATTAATATTTCTCAATACACTACCACCAATGGAAATAAAATAAGTTAGTGGATGAAATGAGAAGAAATGGACATGGAGTTCTTTCCAAAATGAGGTTTGAGATAAATCAGATGTTCTTGGATTTATTAAATATGAATATAGGAATTAATATGAATGGGGAACCGTTACCCATTTTCCAAATTCGTACCAAGACACTTTTATGGGAAATGAATATAATTCCACTTTGTGGTGATGATAATTTTCCAAATAAAAAAAATCCATGAATAATGATAAATTGGAAGACTTTGTATATGAATATGGAATTATGTTTTTTGAAATAATATATGTTCCCCATCTATACCTAAGATAAAAACTGTATTATTATAGGATTCACATCTATAAAATTTATCTACACACCCTAATAGAAAAAATATGTATTAATATTTAAAAACCCCATTTTTGTTGGGATAATAAGAAATGGTAAATTTTGGATTCAGTATCATGATACATGGTTCCCCAATATTTGAAGACTGAGTGACATAACCCTACAAGAGTCCAAAAACCTCTACCAGTTCTTATAGGGAAATGGAATGACATTACTATGGAATTTTAAACTAGATTATCAAAGACTCCAAGGAATAATGATGAAATATGTGTTTTTACTGATCAAATTAACAATTCTAAAAAAATCACTAAATGGGATGATTTACCATTTGGTCACCTAATAATGATCTATATTAATTAATTTTTAAGACTTCATGGTAAACCTACTTTGATTGTTTATGGTCCTAGTCTGAGATTTACATCAAAATTCTAGAAAAAAATTAATAATTCTCTTTATATTAGGATTTATTTTATTGAAACCTATTATCCTATATATAATGTTCAATATTAATGGATTATTGAAACATTTGGATGAATGTTGAGGTCAGGATTTTTTGACTTTCAGGGTATGTTGGATCATTATTTTCCACTAATAGTGTTTTAATTTAACGATGGCTTCCATTAAATTATTACAATGGTTTAAAATAATGCATTTTATAGAAAGATATGTCAAACTCCACCTTTTTTGGAAGAATATAGTGAGAGAAATATTGTGTTTCCAAATCTTTTTTATGTGAAAATTGCAAATATAAATACTATTTTTAGTCATACTAAAAAATATCAAAGTTTAAAAAGAGTTATGTTGTTAAATGTAAGAAATATTTGGAATTTGAGGTGGGGGATCATGTTTTCATGAATTTATATCCATGTAAGGGTGTTATAGTGTTCAGAAAGAATGGAAAACATATCCCCATGTACACCTGACCTTCAAAATTATAGAAAGAAACACAGTGATGTCTTAAATTTCACCCAACCACTCTAAAGTACATGATGTGTTCCATATATCATTGTTAATGATTTATATGATAGACCCAACAAATTTTATCACATGTGATGAAATAGAACTACAACCTGGCCTATTTTACAATAAAGATACTTTCCAGATTATTTATACTTGATAGAATGTTTTAATGAATTGAACAACTTAACTGGTAAAGGTATATTGGAGAAATCATACAATAGAGGAATTAATGTGGGAACTTGAGGATGTTATAATGAAGAACAACGGTAATTTTTTATAATTTAATATTAAAAAAGTATGAGGAATAATTTTTTTGGAGTGAATAATCTAAATATGGAGTAATTATTATGTTGAACATTATGTTTGATGTCATATAAAAGACCCAACACTGACCTTCAATGATCCAAAAAAATATTACTATTTAAATATAACCATTAAAACCTAGCCAAAAAAATAATAGTTATGAATAGTAGTAACCACATTTTGAAATAAATATGAAGGTAATACTCAAAACCAATTTACAAACTAAATCATAGGACATAAACACCAAATGTTTCAGTTAAAAATATGTTTTCCTCAAAAAAGTTTTTTATTATTTTTTGTGAGAAAAAAATATTTTTTTCATTTTTATAAAATTCATTAGATATAATGAGATTAGTTTTTAAAATTTTCATATCCAATTTAGTTTATGGTTAATTTTTATTTTTTTAAAATAGTTTTATTTTTTAAGGAATAGTGAAACATTATCCTTTTTATAGAAAATTGTATGTTTGATTCATGAATCTATAAAGTTACATTTTTTTCGAAATGTTTTAAAATTTAAATGAGTTATCAAGTATTATTAATAATGAAAATATGTTCATTGAAATCAATTTTATGGATTTATTTTAATAGAAAAATATTTCTAAACATAGAAAGGAATTTTTGGGGAAAAAAATCATTGTGTTTTATTTTTTATTTATATATTTATTTCAATAAATTATTGAAAATTAATCATTGAAAAATTATTTAATATTGGGAATAAACATGTCTAAATTAGTTGAAAGAGTTTGATTGTGTTCTCTCGAAATGGTGTAAGGCTTTGTGAGTCCTACTGGTAAGGGGAGGTTTGGTTTGCTAAGGTGGGAAGTTTGTGATCTGGACTCGACTTCATGAATTGACTCCATGGGGGTTTTAGAACTGGAAATTCATATTTGCACTATTTTTTGGATTTGTTTGTTTGAGAGGGTATGGAGTCATCCATCAGATCGGGCCTGAGCTATGACTCAGGACACTTGCTTGCCAAATTAACTTGCAACAACGAAGAGCGACTTCAAGTTAAATTACTGGGGAGGAGCAGTTCAGTGTTGTTATCCTGGTTTTACTCTTTCTTCCTTCGTGTGTAATTATCCTATGTCCATGATGTCATTGGGTGTCCACCCCCTTCATCCCTTAAAAGGGGGCCTTGTCTTATAATAAAAAAATTGAAGGCCTTCCGGCCGTTGGATGGAGTATAGTTCATCGATTTTCATCCAAATTTCAAATATAAAGATTCTTGGTTCCACATTTATTTGTTACTATTATAATATAGAGTTGATATATAATGAACAAAAATTTCACCTTTATTATTAAATATTACAGAAATATATTGCGAGAGGGATAAAAAAAGCATACGATAATTTATAAATATTCAGACTGATTGTTTTTTAGAATTTTTTTATTTACAATTTTTAGTGATTATATAATTACATTATATTAATACAAAACACAGATAAAGTATATATTTATTTAATAGAAAAATGAAATAAATGGTTTAAAAAATTAAAAGTAATATAAATTGGAGTAATGAAAATAATACATGAATTTTAAAGATATTTTTTAAATATAAAATGGGTTTATATTTTATATATCTAAATAAAACAATTTTGCTCATATTTTATGTAAATTAAATGGATAGTGTAAAAAATGACATTATTGATAATTTATGAAAATAATATTTTTTATAAATTATTCATTAATCATAAAAAAATTTAAATATGACAAGATAGTTAATATATGATATATATATTTTTCATAATTACATTTATGGGAAAACGTTTCTTTTATGGTAATATTATTGTGCTTTATGGGTTATGAAATTTTAATTTTGTGGTAATTTTCATAAGTGATTGGAGGGGTTAAAACTAAATGATACGGGTGAAAATAGAACAAAAGAATGTAAAAAATTTATTATATAATATTATATCAACTCAAAATAATCTAATATTCATTATTTATCTATTTTTATCCATTTATAGGGTAAAAAATTAATATTAATTTAATAATTTATAAAATTCCAAGAATGCTCATCCCCTTAATTATAGTATGTCACCCCTTATATATTTTCTGTAACCCACTTTGTGTACCACAGATCATACTAAACATACCTAATTACCTTCTATAAGAAACAATAAAATCTCTATAGGTTCAACTCCTTCAAAAATACTAGACCTAGTCCTCATCATAGGTTATCTAAAGGAAGCCTACCAAAGTTGAGGTAATCGTCTTTACAGAAACATCCAAGTTTATCATTTCTTCCACTTCTTATTTATTTTTATGTAATCATACTAAAATAATAAATATAGTGTCATAAATACACTATGATTTTATTATTATTATACTAAATCTAAATTAGATCTACTTTCTATCTTAAAAATTTGTGAATATAACACTTGTTCATGTGTATGGATTACCGTCTCTACCTAGCACTGTAATTATTTTTCATCACCACTTTACATGGATTTTTATAAATATTAACCAAATAAATATTTATTATATTTATGAAATAAATATGATTCTATAACTACATTTTCATATATAACTTTTTAACATCTAATTTGTTAGAAAATGATAATTTCTATCATGTGTACATGTGGACTCACACCTCCACAAAGTGGTGTGATCCATTTTCATTTTTGATTTATATTGAAGGTAATAAGTATATATTCAATTGATATAGTTTATAGTTATAAAATTATTATAACTCTGGGTAATATGTAACAAAAACCAATGTAAATCAGTCGGAACTAATGAATAAAAACAAACATGAAAAATGAAGTAGTTAACACCCAAAACAATGATTATAGTAAATGATTATAAAGAAATAGGAGATAAAATAATATAAATTGATATCATATGATATTATATATATATATATAGTTCTAGTATCTATTTAAAATAAAAAATATTATAATGGAGGATATGAGAACACTCGAGGCAAGATGAGGCTGAGGAATGGAACTTCGTCACAAATTCTACTCATTGACACATATTTGGTAATATGCACATATTTAAAATTTTTTATGTGTATACCTACCCTTTAAAATATTTAACACACACATATATATATATATTAATTGTGATTAATGACTCAATTCACGTTATTCATTCAAAAGGAATATTTAAAAGAAAATATGATCTTATTTCTCTTCTTGATCGGGCATATTTTCCTTCCACATTCATATTTTTAAAAATTGTTTTTTTAAATTAATTTATATATTAAAAAACAATTAATAAAGGATATTTTACGTTATTCTTTAATTTTTACATAGTATGAGTGTAATATTTTGTATATTTTCTTCAAATGGATAATTTTCATCATTCATTACAATATTTATAAAAAATTGGTTATAAATTATATTGAATTCACAGGCCTTTCCACTACTATAACCGTTTTACACTAATTTGACTATTCTATAATATTTATAAGGTTTTACCAAGAAAAACACATTTTAAAATTTTTTATTTTAATATTTAACATCCATTTTTTTTATTCTTCAATGTGCATGAATTTATTTCGAAACCTCTATTTTTGAGGAATTGAATGTTTTATTTTTTTTTCTCTTATTAATTTTGTAGTTATTAAATATCTCTTGAAACAATATAATTCATCTGATCAAAAGAAAATAAATTTAGATTTAATATCTATATTTTTTGGATGAGGTATATAATTAATTTTTTATCTATATACTAATATACTTAATGTGTTTTAAATGTAATATTATTTAACTGATTGGGAAACCTCATTATAAATATGAATTCTTTACTCAATATAGATTATTATTGATAAAGAATTTTTTTCATGAGTTAAATGGATCATTTTTTATATGAGAAATAGGCTGGACTTGCAATGATGGGTGGGGCCTATAATTTTCCAACCACTTTATGCATCTACAGGTCTAATCAGGCAAATCTATTGTCCAAATAAAACGAGTATTTGAACATAATTTTAAATGTTCTGGGACAATGAACCTGATGAAAAAAAAATATCATGATTTTTAAGATCCTGCTGTCTAATGGTATGAATTTAATTCATATATAATTCATTTATTATTACCCATGATATTATTCCATCTATATTATCTATAGTTTCATTTGGTTCTCATGTTATTCATTAAATGGAATTGGTTTCCATATATTTAGATTTCCCTAATTTTTAGGGCTTATTTACTCATGATTTATTTTTTTGTACATATCCCTTACTGAGAAGCTGGTCTCACACATTATTAATTTTCCTCTCCACATGATATAAATAAGAATACATGGAATAAGTTACAGAATTCAAAACTATCCATTTGGTTATGTTTATATTTTATTCATAATGTTATCTAAATATCATGTATGTCTCTAGTTCTCCCAGATGACTAAATAGATAGGACATTCTAGATTATATCCCTTATATCTATATTGTGGCAATAAATAAGACACTAGATCTTGGTCACCAGAGTCAGGGTTGTTACGAAAATGACAATAATTATATTAGTTCAAAGTTACACATTAAAAAAATAATATGTAATTTTATTGAATTATTTATGATATGTTTTTTATCTGTTGATTTTTTTCTAAGATTACCTTCATCTCACTAGTTGATTAATATTACATTTTAATTGTGCGTAGTATTAGGAAAAACATATGAAGATTAATATTGGATGAAGACTTTCATATTTGAAAATAAATTTTTTGAAGAGGTTCAATTCATATAAAATAAAATTAAATGATATTTGAACACCAAATTTAAAGACTGATTCGTTTCAAATATAAAAAATACATCTTATTATATTAATATTCAGTACAAAACATTATAATCCGTGCTATAAATTTGGAGGTCTTGTATCTTTAGAAAAATGGATACATAGACAAAAGTTACATTCAAATTATATATAATTCTTCAATATGATCTTCATAACTAGAATCCTTATTAGACATATCGTACTTGAAATCGTATTTCATAACCTAGGGAAGGAAAAAATAATAAATGGTGAGATTAGATTCTCATAAAGGGTAAATAAGAGGGATAACAATGATCATTTAAAATTAACTTGGGAATAATATCATTGATAAAACTATATTGACCCTTAAAAATTATACCAATAATTTTTTATATCATGAATATGAGTCATGGAATAAATCATGGTACCTTATAGGACATAAATCATATACTAATAAAAAACATAAGCTTTGATAGCCTAACATTAGAATAACATATTATCATAAAAGAGTGAAATAAAATGTTGAATAATCATAATAATGTAAATCATATTTGAAGGATTACAAGAACAAATTTTTCACATTTTATTCTTGCGATAACCTTTCATGTACCCACGTTGGGCTTCTTATTACCTCTTATGTGCCATACTCTTCAGGAATGTGATAATCTCCAATGTATTCTCTTTTCTGGATTAAGACAACCTCACAAGTGCCCTTTAATCTCATTAACAATAATCCTCATTAAATTCATTATATGGATATATATTTTTGTCCAATTCATCACATAATCATAAATATATTCATATGTAATCCTATGATCCTACAAACATTAATCACAACACAACCCATGGAAATGAAAATGTTTTTTATTGATATTTCATCATCATAACCATTAAACATTTAGAGATAGAATAAAAAAGGTATCATTGGATAATATCCATCGTTAATATTATTTAACATCAATTAAAGTTATCATAGAAGTACAATTTTCTTTAAAATTTCATGATAATATTTCTTGAGGGAAACACCATTTTTATTTTTAAATCACATATTAAATATCTAAAAAATTACTAAATATTAAGAGAAAAACTTTATGAAATAGAAACTTAGGAACATGAAATGTAATATTCAAATCAATGAGTTGACATGACGGGTGGAAATTTATTTCATTCCATGTATGTTAAAACAATGACTCTATTTACATATTTATTAAAGAGTACAAAATAACTTGTTTGGAAAATTAAAAGAATATTACATTTAAATCAATTTTATAGACTTAATAATTGAAAAATTTGAATTTAAAAAATCATAGGACAATATTAAAAACAGTCTTGAGGTTTTTTATAAATCATTAATATAGATTAAAAATTATTTTCATCCAAATAGAAAAATGAATCTGATTTTCATTAAAAATACTCCTTCAGTATCCTGAGTACCTATATAGTGGAATATAAATGTAAAATATGTAACCTAAAGAAATACATATATAATAATAAAATATATTATTTTATTGAGAGATATATCTAGAAATTTCATCATTATATACTTAATCATAATCAATACTGAAAACACAATGTAATTATAACAAAATCACTTCTCTTATGAAAAACTTTCATCATAAGTTCCTTAAAATTCTATATAAAAAAATTAAATTTATTATGATTATATATGGTAATAATATTCATAATTATAATATCATATATGATCTCCCTATAATATTTAAACACACATTTACACATTATTCCTTATTAAAACTATCACTTATGGGTATTGATGGTATTTGTTTCATGGGAGTTTTGGTTTGGTAGTTTTAGTACTTTAATTTTGATCATTTTTCCCGGATTAAAAAAACGTATTCATGATATAAATATCATATATTGTGATTATATTCTTAATTTATATTTATCTATAATATTTTTATATGATTAATTATTTAAATAATTCATGGATATGATAGGACATATGTACATTTGAATGTTTTTTCATTTTTGAAAGGATGGACTAAAAGAAAGGTAAATAAAAATTCACATATCATATATAATTTTTAATGAAAAATTTCATAAATATATACTGTATATATATTACCTTGTGTGATCTAACCAAAACATACATGATGGATACCATATTGGTCATAGTGTCCTTTTTGACTCTTTCCCCTATGTGTCCACCTCTAATATAACTATTGTTTTCGAGAATGATCCTGAAGAATATGAGATCGGGGGTAGGGTCGTCTATTAACCATGAGAGTTCTGATGGTCTGGACGACTACATGATCCGATTCTATATTGCGTTTTTTATTTTCATCAAATTAATTCTGGTGGATATGATCCATGTTTTTTAAAAGGGAGGGGGTTTCCCCAAAGTGTCGTGTTCCACCACTCCAATTATTATTTATTGGATCAAGGAACCCTCCTACATAAATTAATTTAGACCTATTAAAATGTTCAATTTCACTTATAAATTTTTTGCTAATTTGATTAACTAAGGGATTGTAGGGTATCTTCACAATTGGGTATATGATGAGAATCAATGTTTTATCAAAGGTAGATCCACTCAAACAACCCATTCCTTGGCCTTTGAAATGATTAGTTACATTCATAAAAAAGTATTGGGGATAAAAATATCCATTAATAAAGACATGGATAAATCCTATGATAGATTTTAGTGGACCTACATCATTAAATTAATTGGGTATATGAGATTGATTGAAAAATTGGTTGGTATTTTCTTTAGATGTATTTGATGTCCATGGTTTTCTATCACCTTTTAAGGTAATAATTATGGATTCTTTAAATCATCTAGATGGCTCAAGCCAGGGGACCCCCTTTCCCACATATATTGATTATGAAACATGATGACATTAGAATGTATCTAACTAAATGTAATATGGATGGAAATATTCTACCATTCAGGTGTAGGCCAAACCTCAGTGAGACTATACACCTTTTTTCTGGGGATCATTTCATTTTTACCAATGGAAAAAACGTGATCATCTATGAATACAATAAAATTATTGATATTTATTATACTTGAAGTCTCCATATCAATATCGATGGAAAGAGTAGTATCTATATCATAAGGTTATTCTCAAATAGAATGATGTATAAAAATGAATAGAGGATGGGGATCTCCCGAAAATAGTTTCCCATAGAGCATTTAGGGGGACAAATTTCACTTGGAAAAATTCATATTCACCATTTTGATGTCATTGTGGACAAGATTTTGTCTCATATTCACAAATAGTAAAATTTGTTTCTCTCCTTTGGAGTAGTATCACCATGGTAAAAATTGTTTTAACATCAATCTCTATGAATGTTTGATTATCCACCACTATTTCCAAGTTATTTTATCACAACATTTAGAATATTTTGGTTAGTTTTATTTGGGATGCGCATGCAGAGGGGAGATTCCACTGAACCTAATGGGATAGAATTGTAGGGGCTGTAGAGGATGTAGAATCAATATCAGGGGCATCTTAGACACCATGAACGTCATCCAAGAAAAACTATCATGGGATGAGATAGAAAAGTTATCCCTTTAGGCCAATTTTACAAGAAGTAAATTTGGTGCAACTTTCAAAGAACTTGTTGGGGTTCACAAAACCTTGGGATTCACCTGTAGAAACATTCTCAAAATTCAACATTAATCGAGGTTGATTGTGGGTGATAGATCACTCAACTTCTATAATGAAAATTAGTTTGGTATTTTCCTTAGGTTCCCTGGAAGACTAGTTCAGAACATCACTTTCTATGATTCTATCATATGCCCTACCTTTACCTAGGTATTTTGCATATCTCAATAGAAATTGGTCCCCTAAATATTTGTGACCAAAACTAATCCAGACTAACTTGTATTTACATTCTCCCAATCTGTTATGTTCCTTTAAAAGGCTTATCACTACTCCCAATAAACTGAGGAGAGTCTGGATGATAGTGGTGACGTGTTGTGGTGCAAATACATACCTGTTAAATTGGCCTTTCTTATTTGTAACTTCCACAATCATGATTTTTCCAATGATGAGTGTGTGTGGTGCATAGGATTTTCCATTATTTCTAACTGCGTTGGATGTATCACCCCACATTTTTTGGCAGCTAAACACATTTTCTTCCATAGATAATTCATGATTATAATCTAGCATGACCCTGGAGTATTCACTGTGAGGGATGTTCATGGGATCTATGGTGATTCCTTTTTAAACTAATGGTTTCATGGTTCGACCACAAATTCCCTAGAGCATATGGAATGTTTTCTTGTTTATTTTGTAGGATGTTAGAGTCTATAGTTCACTCATAATAAGGCCATACATGATGGCTGCAGTAGTTCTTAGTTGGTAGTATAGGTTAGAGATAGTTCACTTTTAGAGAAACTCTTTACTTTAATAATGTCGTGGAAACATTCAACCTTATTATGTTGGATCTTTTCTAGCATCCACATAAGTGACATAGAAAACAATAATCCTTATAGAAAATCGGTGAGGTGGTTGAATCTTGGGAAAGGAAATGTTCTGAACTTTGATAACTCATTCATTAATGGTTACATAATGGGAGGAGTGGTAGTGCACAAACAGAACAGATCACTTTTCCTTTCCATTATATATTTTCATGATCCAAGTGAAAACCTTAAAACATATGATTCTACCAGGGTTAAAGGATTGTCTTTGTGCCACTACAATGGTTTTTTTCTTAACTGAGTGGAAACTAACTCATTAATTCTCCTAAACTCAATCAATGATGTGGATTTAACCCTTGGGAAATGATATTTATTTTTTGTAAGTGTAGGGAGCTTCTAAAAAGTGATATTGGGCCCACAAATTCTTATAGATATGGTAACATGGTTAGGTATTTATTAGAATCCCACACTATGCCAGATAACCTTAGTATCACTTTTCCAATATTTCTTCTGTGTGCATGGAGTGCATTGGTCATGTTAGAGCTAATGCACTAGGACTACACAATTTTATAACCCTATAACATGTTTGAGGATTGACCCCCATGCTTTTCAATAAAAAATATTTAACATTGGATGGATGTATGGATGAAAAAATGAAATAGAAAATGCACGGTAAAGAATTATGCATCATTGTTGGGAATCCTATTTTGGTTTACACCGTGAGCCTTTAAGAGAAGATTTTTTTTAAAGAAAAAACCATAGAATATGTTTAAAGATTCCAAGAAGTTATTATGGTAGTTCTTGGATAATATAGTTTTAGGATCGAAATAATGATGTAGATGCTCAATATACAAGAGGGGGTGAATTGTACACTTTAAAAATTCCTTTGGATCCTTTAAAGATGGTTACAGATAACTCTGTTTTCCTTAGACAAGGAAAGTTCTAAGTTTAACAAAGTTAAACTAAGAAGATTCACAACACCTCTAATTCCAATTAGAAAATTGGAACTGAAGTTTACAATATGAGATTCTACCTTAAAGTGTATAGAATCTAAACTTATCATAGTATAAGGGTCAGGAAATATAATATGGTTATACATTCCTTACAATACAATATGCAGTGGAAAAACGAGTAGTAAAACTACAACTAACAAGATATAAGTCTTTTAACCCAAAGAGAAGGGTATCCAACAACCTTGGATAAAGGTCCCTTGATTTATACTTTCAAGAAAGCATGTCTTACCCACACCAGGGTAAGCCCTCGATATAAAGATCGGTATCTCTGTCTTGCTATCCCCGCAAGACCTCAACTTCAAGGTAGTTGGAACCTCTATCTTCCTCAGCAAGGAATCCCTCGAACTTCAAGGTAGTGGGCACCTCTGTCTTCCTATCCCCGGAAGTCCGTGAATGTAATCACTAACATTCGGAGTCTCACGAAGCAATCTGAACAAGCAGTTCAGTACGCACAAGGCATGAAAATATTCTCTCTCTAGAAATCACCTTAACAGTGTGTGGTCTCTAGATCGATCAACTTCGTTGTTGAGCTCTTTCAAATGAACTTATATTTATAGGAAAATTTCCAACGGTCGGCTCCCTCCTCCAACGGTCATATTTTCCATGAAATTTAGAGGGACCTGTACATGTGTAACTCAACCAACGGTTAATTAGAAATAGAATAGACGACATCGTTTAATAATAAATCATGTATAACTGAATGCATGACATTGTTTTGAAATGGAGAAAATGTAAGAAAAATCCATATATAATTTTGGAGTGTAAGTAAATTAAAAGTTTAGAGTCTAACCAAAGTGAAATTTGGAGTCTATGTTAAGAAAAGTTTGAATTCTTTTTCATAGGAACTCGGATTCTGGTTTCACCAGAGATCGGAATCTGAACATATAGATTTCGAAGTCGAACTAGTAAAATTTCGGAGTCGAACTACTTAAGAGTTCGGAGTCAAACATCATAAGAGTTCAGAGTCGAACTACATAAGAGTTCGGAGTCGAACTAATTAAGATTTCAGAGTCGAACTTCATAAGAGTTCGGAGTCGAACTACTTAAGATTTCATAGTTGGACTACTTAGGAGTTCGGAGTCGAACTACTTAAGAGTTCAGAGTTGAACTACTTAAGAGTTCGGAGTCGAACTTCATAATAGTTCGAATTCGAACTATATAAGAGTTCAGAGTCGAACTAATTAAGAGTTCAGAGTTGAACTACTTAAGAGTTCGGAGTCAAACTACTTAAGAGTTTGGAGTAGAACTACTTAAGAGTTTGGAGTCGAACTACTTAACAGTTCGGAGTTGAACTTCTTAAGAGTTCGGAGTCCAGAATTTGGATTGGAACTTCATAATAGTTCACATCCAGAATTCGGATCCTAAAAAAATAATTCTCTAAATCCTTACATTATATGATTCTGGAATTTTGGTTAGGATTCTGGTTTTTGTACTTAAGAAAAATATTGCTATGTATAATAGATTCTAGGTTAGGGTAAATTTCCTTGTGGAAGAAAATTTTCCTTATGGAAATAAAACATAAATTTTCTTAATTATAAGGTGTTTGTGATTTTCAAAACAAGAAGGAAAGTAAAAGTCATAAGGAAAACCTTATTGACTCAACAATATCCCCCTTTTTGGAATGCACAAACATCCTTTCGAAAAAGAATATAAGGATTTTGAAAATTTTCATTGGGACTTTGAAATTAAAACTTATCTCCCTTTGTTCATGGAAGAAAATGAATACAACTAACTCCCCCTTAGGCTTTGAAACTCTAAGGATTGTATTCTGAATTTTCGGAGTGGAGTTCTCATTATCATGGGAATGAAAAACTTTTAAGTGAGAATCTCCCCCATACTTTATGAATATTTCACATAGAAATTTTTCTTTCTCATCCTTAGGAGTAGTTAGTTTTCCTTCTCCCCCTTTGTGATTTTAAAAAAGAATTAAAGGGTATGGAAAAGAAAATATGGTACCTGAAACATTAGTATATGACAAGATACAACGAACCAAATAACATTTCATTAGAGTTGGTAAAAACATTACAAAGAATGACAACTACAACAAAAGATAGTAGTGGGTTCATTTTTCTTCCTTTTCCTTCAGAATGAGCTTCTTTAACAAGGTTTTGAGATTATTTAGGTCTCTTTGGTCTTCCTTGACTTGCCTCTCCAAGGATTTTGTCTTTTCTTCTTGGAATTTTAAAGCTTGTGCTTGAGCTTCTGCCTGAGCCTCCACGGCTTCTTTCTGCAACTTTATTATTTCATCGTGTTGAACGACTCTTTTCTCAAGCTCAATCTGGAGATATCTATCATTTATAAGATTTTGATCCAGAGAATTTTCCTTGTTATTTAGTTCCTTCACTTGTTGACTCTAGGATCTCTGCTCAATAATCAGCTCATCTTGAAGATTCTTAATCTTTTTATATGCTGTGTCAAAGGCATTTTGAACTTCAACCTGAAAATTTCAAACTGAACTAAATCTTTTTCAACTCTCTTAGAACACTTTGTTATCTTACTTTAAGATCTTATATGCACATCATAATCGACAAGAAAACATTTTTGTTCAGATTCGAGCTTCAAAAACTTATCCATGACCATGGATAAGGAATCTGATTTCTAATTCATACATTATTGTAGCATCTGGCATCTGGAGTCTATTGTTGGAAAAATCGGAATGGTGTCCACCAACTTCCTCAGATATTGAACCAAAAAATCATGCCCATGAGATGATGATTCCGAATCAGATACTTCTCTTTGAGATTTCTCTTCTTCAACTTGCACCAGCTTCCTTCTAGAGGTACCACCAACCTCTTTCCTCCTGATGACATCTTTTATAGGAGTATCCATGAGAACTTGCTTCCCATTATCATATTTTGGAATGAGTTCCTCATTAAAAGATACTTTCTCAGATTCAGAAACTTGAATAATCTGTTCTTCATCTGGTTTCTGTTTTTCTTGTCCTTCCTCAAGAAAATTACTCTCATAGGATTCTTCCTCATCATACAAGACATTTTCTTCTTTTTCCTCTTGCTGTTTCTTTCTAGCTTCCTCATCTCCCTTTCCTGGAGTTAGTAACTTTGCAGATTTAGCCTTATATTTATAGTCCTGTACTTTCTTGATCAGGGTATCCAAATCTTCACTTCCCTCCTGTTCTTCTTCTTCTTCTTCATCTACCTCTTCAGCAACTTCTTCTTCAGCTTCTTCAACTACTTCTTTACCCTTGGATTTCTCCGGAGTGATATAGTTCTTGGCTGGAGTT
Source organism: Viscum album (assembly GCA_963277665.1). NCBI lineage: Eukaryota > Viridiplantae > Streptophyta > Magnoliopsida > Santalales > Viscaceae > Viscum > Viscum album. The sequence continues at coordinate 1,791,912,852 of OY728137.1, forward strand.
TCTGGTAAAGAAGGCTATATAAGTAAAGATTTCAGAACTAGAATCAACTCAGATGCTAACTCTATAGCTCTCATCAATGATTTCACCACTTCAGCTTCAGACACTTTCTTTTTAATTTTCTTCTCTTTCACCTACTTTTCTAACTCTTCCGCAGCTTTTTCTTTTAAGGCTTTAGCCTCTGCAGGGTCCAATCCGAATTGTGGATCCCCTTCCTTCCTCTTCTCTTTGTCTTCCCTCCACTATGCTGCCACTTCATCTGAATATTTGTTTTCTTCATCGGCTTGGGGGGAGCAGATTGAGTTTTCTTAGCCATAGGATTTTCTTCATCGACAACCACTTCCTTAACCTTTATCTTCTTCCTTTTCTTTTTGGATGGTTCCAGAGTGTGAGTTTCTTTCTGAGCTGCTTCAACCTCTTCGACAAATAGAGGGTAAAATTCTCCTGATTCACTAGAGAAACCCATCTTCATCCTCTTCAAGGTGTCATCACTAACCATCATAAGCTTGCAATTCCGAACTTTTGATTGGCATAAAACCTTGAAGGATTCTAAGCACCGAACTATTAGCTTAGATAGTATGGCATGGAACATGATTATCTGAGCCCTCAAATTGACTTCTTTGATGTTATTGATCGTAACCAAGACATGCCTCATCATATTTATCTTTCATAGATTTACAAATAAATCTAAGACATAGATATCACTTTTCTTCAAATTGTCTTTATCACCTCTTCTTGGAACCAGAAAACCATGTACCCAAAGATTAAGGATTCTATTGTTCGGAGTGAGATGAGAAATTTTAATGGTTGAATCATCCTTAAGTCCAATACACTTCAGTTCCTTCTCCTTGTTTAAACTTACTTGCACATCGGGAAGTTTGTGTAAGCAGAATTCAGCTTCTCCTTCATAGGATAAACCAACCAAACTCGCAGCCTTGGTGTAAGATAGCTTATAAGTCTTCCCATAAGTCTTGAAAGAAAACCAATCTCTGATATCTTCCATTTGGAAGAAAACAGACTCGTAGAACTCGATCAGAAAATCAGTATAAACTGGATCCTGTTTATCTGACTTTGCTATGCAGACATCTTCCCATCCATTCAGTCTAATATTATTTGAAATTAGGGAATCAAGATTATAGAAGTCTAGATGAACTAACCTTTCCCTGAGACTAACCACTTAGAGATTGGTTTTGAAGTTGACATATCTTGAGATGTTGCTTCAGCAGACATTCGGATTGAAGAATTTTGAAAGATTTCGAATGGCTTTGAAAAGTTAGGAACTGGTCTTAAGAAGAGCAGCAGGGGTTCGAGACGTGAAGGCTTTCAAAACCGATGTGGGATGAGTCTTGGGGTCCCATTTATATAGGAGATGGATATGATCGTTGGTCTTCCAAGATCCATCTAACGGTTGAAAAATCTTTGATCTGATCTGACGGTCGAAAACACTCCCACAAGGAAAAAACTTGACTCTAATCTTTGGAGGTTTTAAATAAAACATTCGGATGTGATGAAAAATAGAATCCGGACTTTTAGAAAACTCATGAAAATACTAGCAAGCAAAAATATGATTAAGAAACTATAAGTAAGAAAATCATAGCATTCAGATTGGCTAGAAATATTGTTCGTAATTGGTAATATTCTTCTTGAAGAAATAAATTTAAAAAAAACTCAATATGAATGTCCTAGTACAAAAATATCATTATGAAAAATCTAGTACAAAAATCTCCATTCCGAAAATTTCAGTACAAAAATTTCCATTCCGGATGTTTTCAGTATGAAAATCTCCATTCCAGAAGTTTTTATTTTCAGAAATTTCCATTCTGGAAACATCAGTTCTGAAAAGTTTGAAAAACTAACTACGAAACAAATTTAGTTACACTAACAATCAAATGTACTCCCCCTATGAAAAGGAGTTTATTACTGTTAGGAGAATTGTTCAACAAGAAGTTAATAAAGAATGATTACCTTATGGTTATCATTCCTAAATTTTGATTAATGTATTCAAATATATTGGAGGGTAATGATTTTGTGAAAATATCAGCAAGTTGATCTTGCGTTCCGATAAACTGAAGAATGATATCTTTTTTAAGTGTGAGATCCCTAAGAAAGTGATGCCTAATGTCTATGTGTTTTTCACGAGAGTGATGTGCAGGATTCTTACTTAGGGAAATGGAACTTGTGTTATCACACAAAATTTGAGTCTTAGTAAAATTTAGTCCATAATCTGTGAGTGTGTGTTGCATCCACAACACTTGAGCACAACAACTTCAAGCTGCTACATATTCAGCTTCAGCAGTGGAAAGTGCTACAGAATGTTTCTTCTTGCATGACCAAGAAACTAAAGAATCTCCTAATAAATGACAAGTTCTAGATGTACTTTTTCTGTCCATTCTACATCCACCAAAGTCAGCATCAGAAAAGATTTTTAGAACAAAATCATTTCTAGAAGTATAAAATAATCCTAGATCCATGGTTCCCTTAAGGTAGCGAAAAATTATTTTTACTTCCTTTAAGTGAGATTACTTAGGATTGGATTGATATCTTGCACATAAGCATACTAAGAACATTAAGTCTGGTCGACTAGCTGTAAAGTAAAGTAAAATTCCTATCATACCTCTAAAAGATGTTTGATCTACTGGTTTCCCAGCTTCATCAAGATCTAAGGTGTTTGAGGTACCGATGGGAGTACTTATACACTTAGCGTTTTCATAACCATACTTTTTGAGAATATCTTTAATATACTTATATTGAGATATATAGGTTCCTTCTGGTTTTTGAGAAATTTTAAAACCAAGGAAAAAAGTTAACTCACCCATCATACTCATTTCAAACTCATATTTCATTAGACTTGAAAACGAATCAGTTAGAGATTACTGAGTTGAACCAAATATAATGTCATCAACATAAATTTGAACAATCAAAACATTTTTCTTATCTTCCTTTATAAAAAGGGTTGGATCTTCAGCTCCCTTAACATAGTTATTTTGAATCAAAAATCATGTGAGTCTATCATACCAAGCTCATGGGGCTTGTTTAAGGCCATAAAAAGCTTCGGTAAGTCTAAAAACAAGATCAGGATGTTTTGTATCTTCAAATCCAGGAGGTTGTTCAACAAAAACTTCCTCTTGAACATAACCATTAAGAAAAGCACATTTCACATCCATTTGAAATAGTTTAAAATTGAAGAATGCTCCAAAGTCAAGTAGAATAAAAATAGATTCAAGTATAGGTACTGGATCATAGGTTTTTTCATAGTCTATTCCCTCTTGCTGGTTATACCCTTTAGAAATGAGTCTAGATTTATTTCTAACTATGACTCTATTATAATCACACTTGTTTTTGAAGACCCATTTTACTCCAATGACAGAAGTTTCCTTAGGTATTTCAACCAAGGTCCAGACTTTATTCCTCTCAAATTTATTTAGTTCATCATGCATGGCTTTGATCCAATCATCATCACCTAAAGCTTCATCAGTGCTTTTTTGTTATAATTTGGAAAGAAATGCTAGATGTTCTACTTCATTTATCAAGGAACTTCTAGTCCTTACAGGTTGATTTACTCAACAATGATGCTATCACTAGGATGATTCTTAAGAAACACGTGATTTGGGTTTTGTAAAGCTTGTTCATCAACATAGCGTGGAAAGTATTCTGGGGTAAATGTTTCTGAACTATCTTCTTGAACATTTTCCTTATCTGAAGGATCGTCTATCAAAGGTTGACAATCAGTTTTTGAAACCACATCCGATGATATAGGTTGGGATGGTCTAAAAACAAAAGGATCAGACTCATCAAATTTTACACGCACTATTTCATCAACAGTACAAGTATTTTTATTGAAAACTCTATAATCCTTAGAAGTTGTGGAGTAGCCTAAGAAAATTACTTCATCAGATTTTAGTGCGAATTTATATAAATTATCATTATTATTTAGAATGAATACTTTGCAACTCAAAACCTTGAAGTAGGAAAGTCTTGGTTTTCTACTATTCCATAACTCATAAAAAGTTTTATTAAGGAAAGGACTAATCAAAACTCGATTTATAGTATAACAAGTAGTACTTATAGCCTCAGCCCATAAATGTCTAGCTATAGAATATTCACTCAAAATGGTTCTAGTTATCTCTTGAAGAATTATATTTCTTCTTTCAACTACACCATTTTGTTGAGTAGTTCTAGGTGATGAAAAGTTGTGAGTAATACCTTTTCTACTACAAATGGTTTCAAAATCGAAATTTTGAAATTCTACTCTATTATCAATATGAAAAGTTTTCAGTGGAATATTTTTCTCATTTTTAAGTTGTGTTCTAAAACTTTGGAAATAAGAAAAAGCTTCAGACTTCTTTTCTAGAAAATAGACCCAGTTAAATCTAGTGTAATCATCAACTAGAACAAACACATAGTATTTTCCTCCAATGATTCTGGTTTGTATTGGACCAAAAAGATCCATGTGCACTAACTGTAATGCATCAGTTGTTGAGACTTCACCAATTGATTTAAAACTAGATTTATGTTGCATTCCATATTGACATAGAAGAATCAAATCTGCGCTCTGGTAGATCCTTAACTAGTTTCTTCTTAGAGAGTTTACATACGTTCCTAAGGTTACAGTGACCTAGTCTTCTATTCCATAACTAGGAATGATCTTCCAATGCACTAAGGCAAGGTAAATATTGGATTCTAATGTCTTCTACGTTCAAAGTGTATACATTCTCTTTCCTATTGGATGAGAGAATAAATTCTTCCTTGGAATTTTGAACTAAGCATTTATCATTCCTAAAATTCACAAGGTATCCTTCATCACATAACTGAATTACGCTAATGTGGTTGTGCTTATGACCCTTAACAAATAAAACATCTAAAATCAAGGTTTTACCAAGAAGAACAATATTACCTATACCAACAATTTCTCCTTGAGCATTATCTCCAAAATTTACCTTTCCTTCTTTCATTTTGATAATCTTTTCAAAATATCTTTTGTTACCAATCATGTGTCGGGAACATCCACTATCCATGTACCAGGTGTTGTTGTTGGTACTCCCTTTATCTTCCTGAAAACAAGAAAAGAATTACACTTTTAGAATCCAAACTTGTTTTGATCCGAGATTTCCAGACAAGAAAATTTTAGGCACCCGCATCTTCTTTGAAAAATATGCCTTATGAAAACCTAAAGATTGGGTTTTGTTTAAAGAACAATTCTTTGCCCAGTGACCACCACATTGACACTTGGTACAAAATGGGGCACTTTGTGGTACAAAGTAGTTGTTACTAAAAGTTTGTTTTGCATGGGTATAACAAAATCCGGATTTTTTTCTTAAAGGTCGTATTTGAGAATACATTTTATCAAAATTTTCTTTACCGTGGGTAAAGTTTGATAAACACTTCTTTAAGGAAAAAATTTCAGACTTGAGTTTTATAACCAAGTTTTTATCTTCAAAATCATTAGATTTAGAAATTGATCTAGGATCCAAAGTACTTTTCAGAGAAATTACTTTTTCTAACTCTTTAGAAAGTTTGTTCTTCTCAGAACTTACTTCCCCACGATTTTTTGAAATATTTATAAAATATGCATTTTTTCTATCAATGTCTTTAGTAAGATCTGATATTTATTTTGTAAGAATAGAATTCCTAGAGTTTGCCTTATCATGTTTTTTATTGAGTTTGGAATTCTGAATTTCAAGAAGTTCAGCAAACCTAGAAACCTTTTCAAAGGTAGGTAAAGTATTTTCTTCATCAGAAGAGGACTCTTCATCTGAAGAGTTATAATATTCTCTATCATTATAATTTAAAGAATCATTGGTCAATGATTTATAATTTCGTACCTTAGCCATAAAACAATGATTTTTAATGGGTAATCTGTCTATAAGACCATGATTCTTCTGTCCTAAAGATTCATAATCAGAAGATTCATCTGAAAGTCACCACCACTGGCACTCCAGGTGTCATTTTCTTTCAGAACATTCTTAGCTTTGGTTTTGTAGTACTTCTTTCTGTTCCTTTCAGAATTCATTTCTTTCCTTTATTTCTTTTTGAGAAATGGAAAATCTTGTCTAATATGTCCATCTCTCTTGCATTCATAACAAGTTACTTCTCCATCATTCCTATACTTCATTTCCTTTCTCTTATACTTGGATTGGAAATTTCTCTGGCCATCTATTTTTTTCATCCTTCGAGCAAGATTTGCTAATTCATTTTCTAATATTTCACTCTCACTGGATTCGGATTGGATAATAACTTTCTTAGACTTGGATATAGTTACTCTCTCATGAGTCTTAGCTTTCATATGATGTGATGTTGTTGTAAAAGAAAAAGTACCATTTCCATTATTCTTTTTGATGTTGTCAGCATCTCTCTTCATTATTGTTTTATGTTGAAGAAGAGTTCCAAATAGCTCATCTAACGAAATTTGATTGACCATCTTATTCTCATTAATAGATGTTCTTTTGGATTCCCACTCATTGGACATAATATCAATTATCTTATCCACAAGAGATTCATCATCCAGAACTTTCTCTCCCATAGACTGAAGACTATTCACTATAGTTATAAATATCTGTTTCACTTTACAGATTGTTTCACCATATGGAAAATTGAATCCATGGTATTCATCTCTAAGCATAGCTCTCCTAGTCTCAATCACTTTAGAAGTGTCAAAGTGTGTAACCTCTAACTTCTTCCAAATACAATTAGTTTCTTCACAAGAAGAAATTTGGCCATATATATTTCTAGTCATTTAACATAGTAAAGAATTGCATAACTTATAATTGAGTTGATAATCTTGCTTTTACTTGTTAGTGAAAGTTCTAACCTCCTTACCAGGAATTTTATAATCACCAGTAGGCATGATGAAATTATCTACACCAGTATTGATAACAAAAGTATTCATTCGATCTCTCCAGTACTCATAGTCATTACCATCAAAGATTGGTGGTCTTGTAGGATTTAGATTTTCAATAGAACCAACATTGACTCCTTCCATTCTTAAAATAATCTTGGAACCCAAACTACTTAGTAGAAAAAGTTTGTAACCACGAAGTTCGGAATGACAATTCGGAATGACAAAGTTCGGAATGAGAATGTTCGGAATAACAATGTTCAGAATGACAAAGCTCGGAAAAAAACATTCTAAGAAAAGAATAAGTATAATGAAAAAGTGAGCAAGAAAAACTTATATGTGAGTATAAGTATTTCAGAGACCTACTCTGATACCAATTGTAGGATCTAAATAACTTTGTAGATGCTCAATATATAAGAGGGGGGTGAATTGTACACTTTAAAAATTCCTTTGGAACCTTTAAAGTTGGTTACGGATAACTATATTTTCCTTAGACAAGGAAAGTTCTAAGTTTAACAAAGTTAAACGAAGCAGATTCACAACACCTCTAACGCCAATTTGAAAATTGGAACTAAAGTATACAATATGAGATTTTACCTTAAAGCGTATAGAATCTAAAATTATCAGAGTACAAGGGTAATGAAATATAAGAAGGTTATACTTTCCATACAATACAATATGCAGTGGAAAAACGAGTAGTAAAACTAAAAGTAACAAGATATAAGTCTTTTAACCCAAAGAGAAGGGTATCCGACAACCTTGGATAAAGGTCCCTTGATTTATACTTTAAAGAAAGTCTGTCTTACCCACACTAGGGTAAGCCCTCGATATGAAGATTTGTATCTCTGTCTTGCTATCCCCACAAGCCCTCATCTTTATGTTAGTTGGAACCTCTGTCTTCCTCAGTATGGAATCCCTCAAACTTCAAGGTAGTCGGAACCTCTGTCTTCCTATCTCCGGAAGTCTTCGAATGTAATCACCAACATTCAGAGTCACACGAAGAAATTTAAACAAGCAGTTCAGTACGCACAAGGCATGAAAATATTCTCTCTCTAGAAATCACCTTAACAGCATGTGGTCTCTAGATTGATAAACTTCATTGTTGAGCTCTTTCAAATGAGCTCCTATTTATAGGAAAATTTCCAACTGTTGGCTCCCTCCTCCAACAGTCTTATTTTCCATGAAATTCGGAGGGACCTGTACACATGTAACTCAACCAATGGTTAATTAGAAACAGAATAGACGACATCGTTTAATAATAAATCATGTATAACTGAATGCACAACATAGTTTTGAAATAGAGAAAATGTAATCAAAAGCCATATAAAATTTCAGAGTGTAAGTAAATTAAATGTTTTGAGTCTAACCAACGTGAAATTCGGAGTCTATGTTAAGAAAATTTCAGATTCTATTTCATAGGAACTCGGAGTCTGGTTTCACCAGAGATCGGAATCTGAACTTGCAGAGTTCGAAGTCGAACTAGTAAAAGTTTGGAGTTGAACTACTTAAAATTTTGGAGTCAAACTTCATAAGAGTTCAGAGTCGAACTACTAAAGAGTTCAGAGTCGAACTACATAAGATTTCGGAGTCGAACTTCATAAGAGTTCAGAGTTAAACTACTTAAGAGTTCGGAGTGGAACTACTTAAGAGTTCGGAGTCGGACTACTTAAGAGTTCAGAGTGGAACTACTTAAGAGTTCGGAGTCGGACTACTTAAGAGTTCAGAGTGGAACTACTTAAGAGTTCGGATTCGAACTTCATAAGAGTTAGGAGTCGAACTACTTAAGAGTTCTGAGTCGAACTACTTAAGAGTTCGGAGTCGAACTACTTAAGAGTTTGGAGTCAAACTACTTTAGAGTTAGGAGTTGAACTACTTAAGATTTCGGATTCGAACTACTTAAGAGTTCGAAGTCGAACTTCTTAAGATTTTAGAGTCCAGAATTCGGATTGGAACTTCATAACAGTTCACATCCAGAATTCCGATCCTAAAAACAGAATGCTCCAAATCTTTACATTATATGATTCCATAATTTTGGTTATGAATCCGGTTTTTGTACTTAAGAAAAATATTGCTATGTATAAGAGATTCTAGCTTAGGGTAAATTTCCTTGTGGAAGAAAATTTTCCTTATGGAAGTAAAACACACATTTCCTTAAGTATACGGTGTTTGTGATTTTCAAAACAAGAAGGAATGGAAAAGTCATAAGGAAAACCTTATTGACTCAACAATAGAAGCCAAAATGTGGTTTATATAAGGGAAAGGATGCGTTATGTTTTATATGTTAGGGGTACTCATGGAATTTTTTAAACTATTAATTCATAATAAATTAATTTTCATGAAATTTGTTTTTAAATGGATGTATATTTAAATTTAATGTTTTATGTGGTTGTAATATCATCCATAAATAAATTTTTAATTAGTTAATGTGGTATTTTAAAACATTTATTTTTGTTTAACCCCTTAGTTAATGAATTTATACAATAATTTTGGTAAAATGTTTTTCACTAATTAAGGGTTATAAATTTAATTTTAAGGTAAAAATTGCCTCATAAATAAAAAATGTTTACACTTTAAACCAATTATCATCCAAATGATTATCCTTCAAAAAATTTACGATTTCTAAATAATTTAACAAAATATTATATTTGATAAAATATTATCAATTTAATTTTTAAAACTATTCACATATTTTGACATTGAAGAGTAATTAAAAAATTGAAATTCAATAGAAACATTTAACACATCACAATCATGTTATATTAATTTAATTTGTTTGAACCCTATAATTTATCAAAATTTATGTTTATTTTAATAATTTAAAAATCATTTATTTAGTTTTTATTATAATCTAAAAAACTACCATGTCAGCATTTCCGTATAATTTAAGGTAAAAATTCAATCACTAAAAATTATAAATAAAAGACCATGATAAAAAAAATTATTTCAAATAAAAATTTGTAATAAACATTTCCTCATTTTTTCCTTGTGTAAAAATTTTGAGGATAATAAATCCTAGATAGTGACCATTTTTATTTAGGTTTTTTTAAATAATATAAATTTCATAATTAAGGAAAAATGAAACCATGTGGACAAATAATCAATGAATTTGTGTAATTAGTTGAACACCAATAATAAAATATGATAATGTCATGTTTTGGGTTTTTGTTCAGACCCTATTATAGAATTTGTTAACTATTGCTAACACATTTTATCTTAATCATGGTTACAAAAATTAACTTTGGATACTATTAATAATTACTAAAAAATGGATCTATTTACTAAATTTTGAAATTTTGATTCCAAATATAAAATCTATTTTTCAATAATCTATTTTTATAAATCGATTAATTGAATCTAAAATAAAAATTACAAATGAAATGACAAAAAATTGAAAAATTAAAATTTAACAATTAATGAACATAATTAGATTAATATATAATATAATAGAACTACTATTAGTTTAAAATAATATTTTTTTCTTATACATACATGAAAAATAATTTCGTTTTCAATAAAATCTTGTATATTTCACTATTAATGTAATTTTTTTCATAAAATTATAAAAAATCCCTTATAAAATAAATATTAAGTCTTGATTTAAAATTAAAGTTAATATTATAAAATAATTTATCAAAAATAGAAAAAATATTTATATTATTTTCTAAAAATATCAATAAAAATAATTATTTAAGAAAAATTTATTTTTTTTGAAGCACATAGAAACATTAATAAAAAATAACATTTTATATATTCTATTTATTTAAAAACATTATGTATAATTTAAAAAAAATGTATTCCTATTTTTTCATGAAATTCAGTGGATATTTTATAATAAAATACTATATTATGCATCATTTAGACTTGGGTTTTCTTATATCCAATGCAATCAATGAAATTAAATTTATTTGAAGAAAAATATATCATAAAATATCTAGGTCTGACATTACCCCTACTTAAATGAATTTATCACTTGAATGTCAACACTCTGATATTATAAAATTAGGATATTCATGTTTCATTATATTCTTGGGTTCCCATATAGCTTTTTCAAATTTATTTTTCCCCCAAAGAATGTTTTCAATGTGAGTTATCTTGATCCATTGCTCTTTTTCAAGATGATCCAAGATTTCTAGTGATTGTTATTCTTTTGAAATATCATGAACCAATGATATGAACTTTGAGTATAGTACATTTGAATTATTGGGTATGTACTTATTTGGAGGGATATATGCAACACATTTTGATCCTAAGAGAGGTTTCTCAAAAGGGCCATGTGTCAAGCTACCTTCCCTACTCGATCATGAATCGATAAGGGAACAATATACCAAAGACTTAGATTTACCTTATTTCAGAATATCATAAACTTACTCCATAGATAAATTCACAAGGACAACTTATCACTACATTTAAATTCACAATTTTTTTGGATTTTTGAAAGAATAAAATTTATATTGACTTTAAGCTACCTAGATATGCTACTTAATAGTTTTCACATTCACTATTATGTCTTTATCTAACTATGGTCCTAATAACTTTCAATCTCAAAATTCATCCCCTTCTGGTTGAATTTATTTTCTTCTTTCCATGGAGGGATTCATAAATAGATATAAAAATTATAGAGTGAAATCTATTTTTATAGTAAAACATGCTAAGAGGAAGGTGTTGATCCGAACAACCATTAAAATCCAACGAAAATGGTGTCTGTATATACTAAAGGGTTTAAAGGGTAGTATTAGGTTGGTCATTTACCTGAGGATGCTAAGAAATACAAAAACTAAGCTATTTATCAATAGAATAATGAAATCTGTACCAAATCAATGAGATAAACCTTGGATCCTGATCAGATAAAATAAAATATGGTATTCCATGTAACCTCGCCAATTCATTAATATATATTCTAGAAAATGATCAAGAAAAGAAATATTCATTGATAGAAATTATGTTTATTAATTTTATTGGGTGATCAAATACAACCAGAGTAGAATTATGGTATTTATACATTTGGGGATTCCAATGATAAAATCAATGGGGATTATTTTCCATTTACATTCTAGAATGGGTAATGTAAGTAACATAGGATTCGATTTTTATCATTCATCCATAAGATATTGATATTCTAATTCACCAAGAAATATACACCTATATTTATTTTTCCCCACCAAAAATACTAATTTGTATCTCTGTAAATATTCAAACTTCTATGATGAATAGAGAAAGATAAACTATGATCCTCATAAAATAACACCTTGTTCAAATATTTTATAGAAAAAACACATAAAAAGTTATAGATCCAAAATATTCAATCAAAATCAAGGATGGTCATATGAAAATTTATCACCTTCCTTTATAATTCCATATCCTCCTATATTTCTTTAATTTTCAAATAGACATATGTTTGAACACTCATTTAGGAAAGAAAATATTTTTATTCTTCATTCAATATTTATATATCTATCCTTTGAAAATTCAAAAATAATTGATTTTTTATCCTCATCCAAGGTAATATAGAATGATAATTTTTAATCAAATCATTAGCTTCCTTATCTGGACTTACAGGGTGTTAATATATTGAGTAGTTATAATCATTTTTAAACTACTACATTATATGGAACATATTCATCTAATTTTTAGTGAATTTAAACATCAAAATTTTAATATTAGTATATATATAACACCTCTCACAATAAATATAATCTATCCATATCATTGAAGAAAAAATTACTACATCTTACTCCATATCAATAGTTGGGTTATTTCTCTCATGATCATTCAATTATTTTGATGAATAAGATATAACCAAATAATTATTCATGATGAAACATCATAAACCCTTATTCAATGCATCACTAATGATAAAAACTCATTCTCCCATATAGGGTAATTCAAGAACCAATGAACTCACTAATATTATCTTTAGTTTCAGAAAATTTTCTTTGCATTCATCTATCAAATAAAAAATAGCTATTGTTTGAATAAACTAGTCATTTGGATTAGAAATTCATGATAAATTATTTGTAAAGTGTCGATAATATCTTACCAAAACAATAAAACAACATATCTTAGTCACAGTAGTTTTTATAATCCAACATTAAATAACCTCTTTATATTATCGATCCACTGATATACCCTTCCTTGAGATTATATAACACAAATATGAATCATTATATAGCCAAAATTCACCCTTCTTATATTTTTCATCCATATTATCTTTCCTTAGGGTATTCAACACAATTGTCAAGTAATATTCATTCTCTTCATTTCTATTTGAATATTTAATATTATCGTTAATAGAGACTACTATAAACTAATCAAGGTAACTTATAGATACATTGTTCATTAAATGTAAGAATATTGGATGGGCTAATTACTAATACCAAATAACATCAATATAAATTCATATTTTCCATACCTTGTACAAAATTATGTGTTAGGTATATAATACATCTTGAACCACAATTGATGATATCCAGAACAAAGGTCAATGCTCGTAATTTATTTAGATCCATGCAGTTAATCAATCAAGACATAAATACAGGGTATAGGATGCCTAATCCTGAATTTTATCTTTTTTAGTGCCTGATAATAAGTATAGAGTTGCGTGGATCCATGTTTGTTTAAAACTAATTGGTGTACACCAAGGAGTCACACCTGGCTAAATGAATCCATTGTTAATATTCTCTTGGAGTGTCTTCAACAATTCTTGCAACTCAGTCTAGGACATACTATATAGATTCTTTGAAAAATGAGTAGCACTGGTATGGGTTCCATTGAAATCTAAAATTCATGATACTATAAAACACTAGGAAAATTTTTGGAATGAAATTAATAAACTTCCAAAATAAATCCATGTATTGGATTTTGAGTTTCTCTACAACCATCTTATATAGACCCCCCTTTTTAATAGGGTTCAAAACCCATATAATTTATGTGATTTCAATTAAATTTCATATTTTTCATCACACTTATAAAAACAATTGGTTGGTTCATAATAATAAATTTTGATTCCCCTATTTATTAATTGATGTTTGATTTATGTAATTAAATGCAATATGGGCCAAAGATAATATAAAATTCAACCAAAGGGGGAAGAATGTTATTTTCAAGATGAAAATTCTGATAAACATCAACCAGAGAAGAATCATATACATGAAATGTGATCATCATATTATTAGTGATTTTTTATATTAATCCAAAATCTAATAATTTAGGATAATAATTAAAGTTCTTAGATTCTTTTATTAATAAATTTGAATTCATATAACTAGGATCAAATAGAGTACTTCAATATTTGAGATGACCTATTACCAACACAACTTTTTCATTCTATCTTCTATCCCTTTCTAGAAACCGATGGATAGTATGACTGTTGAGAACCTTTAATTAGAGATATTATTTAATAAAATCATTCATAGGATGTCAAAATCATGACATGTTATTTTTAATCTATGGAACATTATGTTTTACCTAGGTCTGCTGAGATTATTTTCTATATAAATCATTTATGATTGTTTATAATAAAAATTTAAACTAACTGAATCATATACCCCAAAAGTGTAAAACTATGGGAATTTTATGGGAACAGTCATAATACTATATAATGATGTATTATATATACCTGGTTATGTTTTTTTCAGTTATTACCACTAGGTGAATTCACTCAAAAACCAATTCCACTTGTAGTATCCAAACATGGATGTTATAATAGGAAAATCACACTACTTAATTTACCATAACTAGAGAAATTATAACATATATAGGATTATGCTATGGGTATTCAGTAATTTTTTCTCATCTTAGTTTCAAAAGATCACTTAAATTTTCTCTATTACCAACTATAATGACCCGTAGATTTTATATTTAAATATTACATCTTATTAAATGAATATTAATTATATAACATTATAATCTTATCCAAAATCATATAGGTGTACTATGTCGGGATACATGGATGAAAAATAAAATGGAATCTAAAAATTCTATACCATCTCTCACTATGTTCATCATTATTAGAACCCTTCATAGTCATATCACACATACACCATTTTATTACAACCAGTGGGAGAAAAAAATGATGGGAATGACCATATTCTCAGAAAGAGTAAACATGGGATATATAAATGATAAATTAAACATATAATGGGTATAATGGGTATGAAAAAATGATATTAACCATTTAAAATCGTACCCATCAATTCATAAATCATAAAACTAAGTCATGTAATAATGGTTGGATGTTTATATGACTAGAAATATAAAGTATGAGAAAAACATTGTACATAATATCATAAAATTAGAATAAGATATTATCATAAAATATTGGAATAAAATGTTTCATAATAATAAACTTAGAAATATTATGTCAAGGAAACCCAACAATACATTAATTAGATGATATACAAGGGATAAATATTGACCACCTGCATTGAGTTTTGGATGACTTCCTGTGTACCCTTTTTTGGTCTTGGGATATCCTACAATGTACCCTTTTTTTATTAGGAAAACCTCTCAGGTACCCTTTGAGATCATAATCATTAACCATAACCCATTTAATTATATGGATATATAATTATGGTCCCAAAAATCACATTATCATAATTCAACTCATATGTATTCTATAAGATCATAAAAGATTCAAAAAAACATTAAAAATAGAAAGGAAATTGGATTTCATTGATATTACATCTTCAGAACCATAATCCATTCCTTGGATCATGTCCCCATTAAATATTATGTATCATAAAATTATTTTATCATATATGATAATGTTTTCTTAAAAGATCATTAGATTATTTCTGACAGAAAATTACTTTTTCATTATTAAATTACACCCTTAACATCCAAATATTTTACAAATATTAATGTTTTTTTAAGAAAATAAAACATGACAAATATAATTTAATCTTCATATCATTAAGTGGTTATTATGTATTTAATGTTTTTTTATTTCATGTATGTTAAAATAATGATCCCATTCAAATTTTTAGCAAAAATTAAATAATATCTCATTTAGAAAATGAAAAGAAGATTCATGTTAAACCATTTATAAAAAGTAAATAAATGGTAAATATTTCTTTAATCAATAAAATTATCATAATAAAAATATTCTTTAAATTTTATTTTTGAAAACATTAACACGGAAGAAAACTTATTTTTGATAAGAAAGGGAAATGTTGAAGGTTTTCCTTAAAAATATTCCTTCAGTATCCTGAGTATTTAATGGTAGGAAAATTAATGGAAAAATTGTTTCATTAATAAATAATTATATTTTATGAAAATTGATGATATTAATTATAGGAATATCATATTATTTTTTTTCATTATAAATTGAATCACAAAGAGTCCTGATAAATAATGAGATTGTAACATTATCCCTTACCCTAAGTTCGGAATGTTGTGAAGGCACATTAACCTCTTATATAACAAAATTTCATTTATTATAATTATATAATATAATAATTTACATACTTATAATATATTATTTCATCATTTTTTAACATTTCAACAACCATTTCATAATAATTCATCATTATAATCCTTATTTTATAGTGTGAATAGTTTCATTTTTCATGGGAGTTTTTGTTTTTCAGTTTTGGTACATGTAATTATATCATTCTTAAATCATATATAGAATTTCATCCATTATAAAAATATCATATATATTCATTATATAAATATATATATTTATCTGTAAAAATTAGATAAAAAAAATGTTTTACACTGTTAATAGAGATTGTAGGTTGTAGGTTTGCAAGAACGTTGTTTTCATTTTTAGTCCAATCGAATGAAATAAAGGTAAATAAGAATTAACCTATACTGGATTATTCATATAAAAAATATATATTATATATTCATTAATTTTGTATTTATTAACATCTACATAATAGTTAAATGAAAAATGATTCACATTACATCATCGAAGTGGTAGTCCACATTTACAAATGAGCGTCATTATCATTATTCAACAGATGAGAAGAATGATGATAATGTATATTAAATTATCATAATAATAATTAATAATAATAAATATAATGAATTAATTATCTTATAATGTATTCTATGAATTTTTAGGTGGTGGATGAATAAGTAAAATTGAAAACAATTGGTTAAGAGTTATACCTTGTCATTGGGAATCCCCTTTAGAATTACACCTAATTCCTAGAATAGATAGACTTTTTGAAAGTCAAAATAATCTCAGATGTCTTTAAGGATATATGAATGTTTAAAATCTAATATTGGTTTATATATAAATCTCAAAGTGAGTTAATGAAGGGATTGGATTTGTTTCCTTTTATTACTTAGGGGAGGGGAACTCTTAGAATTTCTTAACAGTTTAAAAATAATAAATTTATTCTTAATCAATACACTAAAAAATTTCTATATATTCAATTTTATATTTGTATATTGTTGAAATAAAATTCACTGTTTTTTTAGGTTTATGTGGTTTTGTAAACATTATCTTTTACTCTATGCCCTTAGTTAAAATTTTTTATCATTATTGCAGTAAGGGAATTTTTACAATTATTGTATAAAAATTTTAATTATAATTTAAAAATTATATTATTAATGGGAAATAGTTTATATTATAGAGAGATTATAATCTAATTTTCTTCATGAAATATATTCTATTTTTTAGACTATTTAATAAAACATATTTTTCATAAAATATCATTAATGTAAGAAGAAATTAAAGTAATGTAATTTGAATAGAAACCTCCCAACCATCCCTAACTTGTTATAATTATTTAAAAAATCATATAAAATTAATTCAACAATATTACATTTCTTTTAATATTTTTATAATCCTTTATTTTATTTTTCCATTAATTGATTAAATATCATATCAACATTGTGTAAGCATTTAAGGTGAATAATCAATAGCTATGAATTATAAATAAATTGGGATGATAAGAAAAGGAAAATTTTATTTAATAAAACAATTATCACTACTCATATCCTATTTTATAATTTTGTAAAAAATATAATTATATTAAATCCAATATATACATTTTTATTTTTGTTTTTTCCCATAAAATAATATAAATTACATAATCAAATAGATATGATGTCAAATAGATATATATTTGAGACTCATATGAAAATTTAGAAATCCACACATCCAATAGGATAAATTAAAGTGTTTAATTGCTTTTGAAACCCCTGCCATATTAATTTTAATCCTAATTTACAAATTTTACCTTTACCATTGGAATAAAAATAATTATGGTTACTATTATTAAAGGCCAAAAATAAAAGGGGAACATTTAAAAGATTTAAACCTTTTAATTGGAAATATAGAATATATAATTTTCAAGATTTAATTTCTATATATGGTATAAATTAATTTTTGATAAACGCACAAAATGATTTTTTTAGGAATGCCTCCAAGTACAAAATTTTTTCCCATATAAATTCAGCCATAAAATTTATTTGAATAATTTCAATTGTATTTATAATAATATAAGGGAGATAATGTTACTTTTAATTAAAGGATAAATTTGTAAATACATGAAATAAACATTTAATACATTAAAAAAAATATTTTCATAATTCATTGAAAAAACAATCCTTTTAGAATCTTGTTAAGAATTAATTTACACATAATTTTTAAATAATAATATGAAAAATTAAGATCATTTTTTCATATATATTTTATAATTATGGGAAAAATTAATTATATTATATGCTTTTAAAAATAGATAAAACCCATTTTTGATGAAAAATAATAATTTTTTCAAAGAACCTTATGAGTTTACATACAATTTATTGTTTTATATAATCACATTATCTAAAATCATTATAAAAAAAATTTAACATTCATTCAGTCAAATTTACATCACTAAGATAATGGATTGGTAAAAATTTAAAACTATATCAAGGTTCATTTAGACTTGATTTTTCCATTATCGTAAGTCGTCAAAGAAATTGAATTTTTTAAATATAAATATGTTATAAAATTTTAGTTTTTTCTTGGGGCCATCAATTATATAATATTAGGATATCGAACAACAACACATGTATTATATAGTATATGGGAAACTAGAATAACCAAAACACAATGATGATATTTTTTCCAACATTGTACCACAACCAATGGATATATTTATTCAATTTTATGAATTCACAGTTAGAGATTGAATATTTTGATGATAATAATAAATTATTTACCAAATTATTTCTTGAGGAAAATGAAAGGAAGAGTTGACATGACCGAGGAAACCAATCCTTAATCTGGGGTAATAGTAATCTTAGTGTTGCACCATAATCCTTCCTCCAATAGGAAAGTGAATGTAAAATATAACTGAGTAGGCATAACACTCAATTTTGAGGTCGTAGAAAATTGAACTTAAAATTATTGCACACCTCCATGACTCTCATAATAACAATTTAATTTAATTAAATAAACCAACTAAAGAAGAGACTAATATTTGTTACAACCTTTTATATCGAACAAATAAAATAAATACATGTCAAAAGTTTGAAAAGGTTAAAATACATACCAAAAAAATAAAAAAAATACCAAACCAAATAGATGATGAGGAGAATGGTGTCCTACTCATAATTTTTAAAACTAATTAATGCCAGTAATAACCCACAACCAATTACATTTAGGCACCACCAACACCAAGCCAACGAAGGTAGACATATTATTGTATATCATTTAAAGACAACATGAGATGTTAGAGAAATATTCCCTTGAAATTGTGTGTGTATACATACCAATTAGGATTTCCCGAAAACTATAAAAAATAGTGAATCTATAGTTAGATCATCCTACAAAAAAGATGAGGAAGAAACCCAAGAAGAAATATATGCTCATTAAAGAATAATTGTCAAAGAAAAAAAGAAAAATATATATATATATATATATAGGAGTGTGTGTGTGTGTCTATTTAAAAATGACTGTAGATGAGGAGTATATCTATAAATCATGAATTGGTGTTGTCCAAAATCTTATATCCTGATATAACCTCTCGAAATAAATTGTGTATGAACCATAAATAATCGATGAAATATCATAGTCGAGGGGTTACCGAACCCCATAGAGGACCCATGCACCAAAAATTCACATAGAATGGTTGATACTTACTATGCATATAGAGGACCCACACCCTATGTGAGTATGTGGGGATACCATCCCAATCTATATAAAAGAAGTGGGGAAACCATTCATTAGAATAACCAAATCATTTAGGGGATACTGACACCTATGTCACTATAGAGATCACATATAAAACCCATCACTAACCAACCATTTATGTTGGGAGAAACCCACACACCCCACCTTACACCACATATTTGATATAGAAACAAAGGCCATCATCACATCCCACAAAAAAAATTATTAATAAAGGGCTATTTTTATGTTCTAAAACAAGCCTGATGCCGGAGATATGGTGGGGGGTTAATTCTCAGAAAATTAAATGATGTGTCAATTAATGTATATTACATGTACCCCTATGTTAATGGTTGACTATTTTCTCACAATCTACATAGAATACAAGGATACATATTCACTGTATATATGATATGGTACACAATGTAAGGGAATGTGAGTAGGACAAGGATTGGAACACAGATTCTTGTGTCATAATCAATTGAGGGAATGTGGGATGTGGTCTTAATACACAGGGAATATAGGGAAAATTAGTTTCCATTAAATTTACTTCCTACACATGTTGATTTGGAGTTTTAGTGACACACATCATTTGTGGAAAGTCACATGGTGTGAGATATTTAACTCCAACAAAAAAACTATCCATTATAACACTTAAAGTGCATGGTGTGTGTTTTTCTAGACTACATATCATGTATTTAGTAATTTCATACAAGATTTGTCGTCCTAAAAAAATTATTTATAAAAATTCCACCATGAATCAGGACCAAAAATCAATTCAAGGCATTGATCTAGAGGAAACCACCAGTAAACATCAATTCTCAATCATCATTTAACAAAATTAGTGTTTTTAATCATGTTTTTTCACTCAAACACAGAAATGTGAGAGAAAACCGACACTATCCACTATCCATGATCCACCAAACATTGGTGATATCTAATCATATCCTTTCCTTTCACATCATATTTCAAATCACAAATTTAGTCCCATGTTTTGATCACAATTTAAACTGAAACCTAAATCCAATAACCAAACTACCATAAGGCTATAATAAATAAGTAAAGAATGAGAGTAGAAATCCATAAAACCAATAAAATTGATATTAATTGATGGAAATTTAAAACATTGACACTCATAAAAATTATTAAGACCCAAAATCATATGAAAACACCCAATGAAATGGATAAATTAGGGACACTTTTGGAAAATAGAAGTTTGATTGGCCATGTAATAGGGAATGAAAAAATCCATAGTATATTAATAATCGATGATAAAATTAATAAAAAATGAGGAAGGACTCCATAAATAAAAATTAACTACATCATTAAAGGATTTTTATTTAGAGATAAAATGATCTACACTAATTTAATTGGTGATCCCCATCTAATTCATTCATCGATATCATGATTACATGATCACAAGACAAGATTCATTCCCCGAATAATCACCCTCTAATATCCTTGGTTTATGTATCTAACCCAATATATATACATAAGGGTGGAAGAAATTGTATTTACAATATGTAATATAATTAATTAACAATCTAATTTATATTTTAATCACACTCTCTCTTTCTACCTTTAACATACCCTTGACTTTGAACTATTATGGGAACTAAAAAACACAAAACATATGTTATTATTAGTTTAAATAATATGTTTCAAAATCATAGATGAACTTGGATATGAATGAATTTTGGGTAAAGGGGTCAATATATATTTATTATCTAATATATTTAAAATCAAGGCCTTATAAATTCTGAAAATCTACACCAACTCTAAAATAAAAACTATAATAATATTTAAAAATATAAAAAGGGTCTAATCATAAAAACAAGAGTTTTTTTACCATCCTCATGTTAAATTATTGTTTATAAAAAAATAAAAACCTAGAAAATATGTGAGGTTACTAAGACTACATCTTTCCCTCTTGAAAAAATGATCCCTCGAGGAGGATTCCATGCTTCCAATGAACGTATACTAGTGGGATGGTTTTCCCATGAAATAACTTACCATTTCAATCGTCAATAACCACCAGGAATTATAAAATAGTGTATGTGATCTATGTTTCCATATATCCTCAATAAAAAATGTTTAATTTGTCTTGAAAATACCTACTCATTTAAGACACATGGATGATGTTTCACACCCAATATAACTATGGTTAAAGCTAAGAAGTATATATTCAAACCAAATCATAGTAAAAAATAAGGTAATATATGATCAATATACTAAAAATTCAAATACTGACATGTCAGTATGTGTAGAATTTCTCCCAAAATCGAATAATCCTTATCCACTCCAGAATTTATTGAACCATCTATTTCATTTCCTATACCCAGTTCATCCTCATGAGTAATTACTCAACCATCTATATACAATTCAAGAGTAAATAACATGTTATATAGTATATATTACAGTGGGGTATATATTTTATTATAATTAATGTCCGCAAAGGATATGTGATCATCTAAAATCCAAACAAATTCCCAATGCATAGCCTCTTTCTATATCATCTAGAACAAAAATGGTTCTTTCTGTTAGACCATCCATTTTAGGATGGAATATCATCTTAATTTGTAAATGCACCATGAATATCTTATATTAACCCCTTCATGATTTGGATTTGAATCTATCATTGTTATAAAAAACATCACTACTACCCCCATGAAGCACTACTCTAAATCTAAGCATTTGCAACTGCTGGAGAGGTATAGTATTAGCGACCGCTATTTGGAAGTCGCTAAAGGGTGTACTAGTGACTTCTAAATGGCGGCCGCTAATACTGAAATGATATCCAGCGGGATTTTTCCCACGTTCCACCCACATTTCGCTTGTCTTCTTCGGCCCACCTATGCAACATAACCCTCCCCCCCCCCCACTGCCGCCCCCTTCCACCACCACCCTTCTCACCCGCGGTCATCCTATACACACCACACGCACCTCCAGCAGACTTATTGTATCCCTATGAGCTCCTACCAATATCCCCTCACCAAACCCCGACAACCCCTAACATACACGAACACCCCCCAGCCACTGTGAATCTGTGATTTCCAGAAAATCAAGCTTTTAGAAAACCACCAACATCAACATCATGTCCCTCGCATCACCCAAATGTCACATGTGTCTCCCATTGCGTCCAGGGCCAAAAATCACTGGATTTCTGGGTGGATCTTTAGTGTCTGCCAAACGACGGATGCTAAAGCATTTAGAGACATGCCAAAAATGTCTACTGTTTGGTGGATCTTGGTCGGACACTAAAGGGCTTTAGCGAAGGTTTTAAGCGGTTTCTAAAGACATTATTTCTAGTAGTGAATCCAGAAAATTCTATACACATATATTTTGACCAAATATTCCACTAAACATTGCTTCTATATAGTATGTAAATGAGAAAACATTGTAATTCGGTATACAATTAGAGAAAGAATATTTATATATAATATCAATTCGTTAAATCTCCATCAAAAATATGATTGATATTCCATCCCACTCCACAATGAAACCTTGAGTGGTTTGGAAACCCTATGGGGATGTGATTCTCTACAATCTCCTACAAATAAGTGGGAAATTGAGAAACATACATTCTAACACTCTTCCTCAGACCTACCCATAAAAACTAGCATCTCATCTCTAGGAGAACATTTTACACAATGAGATGTATCTCCAAGAAGGATTTATGGAACTTCCTCACTTCCATATCATAGAATATTCCCAAAGGTTTCACATTAAATCCCAGAACCTCTAATCTGATTGAAAATCAATCATAAACCTATGGCCCTTTTGAGATCATTTTCCAACCAACGTGGTAGAAAAGAATAATAGCTCTTAGAAATTATTGGAATAATCTATCTCAGATAATAATATTATTTAGTGAATCAAGTTAAATATTATGAATGAACTGGTCAGTCAAGACCTCTATTGATAATATTTCTTGACTCTTAGTTTGAACCATCACACACCACCATCTTCTGGGGGTCCCTAAAGCATAAAATCTACCATCATCACTCACCAAACTTTTAATGTCTTATGTTTATAAAAGTAAATTCCATGAATATTTATCAAATCCTTGAAATTAATAAGTTCAGTTTATTCTTATAAATCCTAAGGACACTTAATCTTTATATACTTGGATAATTATACCAAGGTAGCTCAAACTCAATTTGTACCCCCAACTCAAACTGGAACTATATAGTATACCCAAACCTAAAGGGGATCAGTTGTATGAACCTTTAGGCAAGCCTTAGGGGTTTATATATTATACACTACTGATCATTCATATGTAAAATAAAATAATTCAAGTTAATGATACATCATAAATCATGTCCATAGGTATCACTATGGGAGGTTGTCAAGGTGTCTTTTTTTTTTAATTCCAAAATCTCGTTTATATAATATCCTTTTACAACATAGATCCTAATTGGAATTAATAATTAACATGAACAAACACAAATATACTCATTTATTTTACTCATTAAACTCCTTTATAAATATGGACTTACAATCACCATAAGGGAAACTAGGATCCACAACCCGTTATTTATCAACCGACCACATCGATATTGATTTATCATAAAAAAAATTATTGATATAAAATTATATAAATACACAAACCCTAAGATTAAGTTAAATAGATTCCATCAATAATATAATTCAAAAATATTGAATAAATCATTACTGACATTTATGTAATTCCAAAATTTCTCAATCACATGTATGTAAGCTCATTGTATGTGAACATAATTGGTTACCATGATAGCTGAAATCATATTATCTCACTACCCTTGAAAATTTAAATCATAACTAAAACAAATATTCAATAATAGATCATAAGGAAAACACAAATAAATATTATTATAAAACCTATAAATACGATCACATTTCCCCAGAAACTAGAACATACATTAAAATGTCGTTGGAATTTAATATAATAACTTCCTACTAGGATCCTGACTATACTATCTCTATCCTATGAACCAAAAAATATAAAAAGATAGGAAAATGGAATTGTATCACAATTTTTTAATTCTCTAGAATGATTAATTATCTCTGATCTAGGGAACCACATGGCCCTAAGTGAATCTTTATATATGTGAGATTCTACTGACTCTGCGTGAGGTCTTGGAATGTACGTTAGGGATACAATACCATTTATATGAGGTAATAATCAACAGTATAAATAGTGAAAAAAATGTCAACAAATGTATAAAATTATTATATCAAATTGATTATCCAACCATAGAAATAACATCCCAAGAAATATCAAATAATATTTAGAATTTTTGTATATATTCAAAAGAATATCATTATGGGTTTAGATAAATACATTTTATATAATGTATGAAAAAAAAATTGGATCCATGTTACAAAAATAAAATTACAGTAATTTTTGTTATAACCTCTATCCATGCCCAGCACTCCTAGCTTGTGATCCCTACAAAGAAATCATCACATTATAAAGACACTGAGTACTAATATTTTACATCCTATTGAGTGATCATGTAGGATGTGAGTATGTAATTATATTAGTAAACTTATAGATGAACATATTAAAAATGAATAATAGAAAACCAAACTTATCCTAGGTCGGGTCATTGTGATTTATGAAGGACACCACAAATCCCATCTATACTAATAATGATTAACATCACATGATGATAGAAATCCAATTATAATTACCAATTATTGAAATCATAGAAATTTTTTTGATGAGGTAATAACATTGATAACCTCTACCAAAAGTTGAACCATAAAATCACAACATTCAGGGGCCCATAGCTAGGTCTTTTTATAAATGTTATCATGGTAATTTTCATAGGGAGAAAAACATACTGAAATCATATATAACACAGAGATACACTCATTTGAAGTAAGTTACCCCACCATCGGTAGACTAATGGTAGGGGTTTTGGGTGATGGGAAGATTATGGGATCAAGACTATATGGTTTAATGTTAATTACAATTACCATAATTGTATTATGTTCCACGGTGGTGGATTTAATAGAAATATTATTAGAGGTAAGTAACCATGGTTCTATCATAAATAAACTCATAATTATAGTAATCATTTTGAGGGGGGTGTAACATTACCAACTTACTATATCAGTTAATCTAATACCCTCCACATATGAGAGGTCCCATTGTTAACTCGTTCAAAACACAAAATAAAATATGTAATAAGGTCACTAAAACTAATAATCGAAGTAATAAAGTTGACATACCCACTATACTATAGCATATCAATCAAAACCCACAAGGTTTCAACCAATTGGAAACTTATCTATCACAAATCATCATAGACCCCTCATACTAATAATTTCAAACACCGTCCTATCTTAATATAAGGAGGTTTTAACAAAAACCCTCATGTTTGGAAAAATTTATCAAATTCTACTATAAAGATCAAGAAACTAACTTTATTCCTTGTTAAAAGATATAGATTTCTATATGAGTTTTTCCATAGAAGATATATTCAAGTTATAATCCCAATAAAACACCCATGTAGATCAAACACAGGATCAATTCAATCCATTCTAACCAAATCAATCACATTGATACCCAATCGAGAAACAATTCAATAAAATGCACTCGCCTGCATACAAGACAACCCAAACCATCACAGACAAACATTATATCCTGGTATGCGATTCCTACCATAAGAAATAATGATCCAACAAAAAAATCTTAAATCATGCATAATGAAAGAAAATTCAGTTACTATGAAAAATTACTCTAAATTAGAGAATTATACTTATGAATTAATAAATAACTGTAGAAATCCTATGATTGGGAATAAATGTAATTAAACATTTGTGTATAGAATTATCATAATAAACCCTTAATCAAATATAAAAAAAATCTGAGGATAAGATATATTGAGAGAGAAAATTTATAGGTTCAAGAAGTTTTGTTAATGGATTAGTCCAAGAAGATAAGAAAAAATTATATGTTTCCCCCTTTTAATTTATAAAAATATCATAAAAACAATTAAGGGAGCTAGTGTGTAATGCCCTCCATGAATTATGAAACAATGAATTTTCCTATAGGTATTAATATAGTATAACTATATCATTTATGAAACAATTCCTCATCCCAATGGATTACTCAAACTCTATACCAACCCACTATGTTTTGGCCCCTATCATTATATAATAAAAAACTTATTTCAATATTATATTACACTCAATTCAAGAAAGATATTCCAAAATAGTCACTATAAAAAAACCAAACCCCTTATATTTCACTATGGTACTCGTCCTATAGGGAAATTTTATCCCAAACCTTGTCTAAATACTCAATTATAAACCAATATCCTCTAAAAACATCTCTAATAGAAAAAAATCATTGGAACCCACCTATTCTGATAAAATTATTTAAATCATACCATGAAATGCAAGTTTTTTTACAATGACTTACTGATTAATAATTAGGTTTCCGGGGATATTCATCCACTATACCAATAAGAAAAAATCATTTTAATTCAATAGGAGATGTTAAAGAAGAACTACAATATCTTTCTTTTAAAGATTCATAAATATATTTATAAATTGAAAATTTAATGTAATTTGGTGCATACAATTTCCTTGTTCAACATCATGTGATATTCTATACACAATATTTCAAAACTAAAAAACATATTTTCATTTAATATTTCCTCAATCAAATTTATATTTTAAAAAATGTCTAAAATTAGACACTTCTACGTATTGAATTTTTATTTTCATTAAAAAATTAATTTTTTTTACATAATAATATATATATGTGTACATAAACATATTTTTTTGTTAGAATTTAAAAATAATAATTATCTATTTTGTTTTATATGAGAATTTTTTTATTAGTTGTTTAGAATAATGGTTATAAATAAATATTTCAAATTCATAAATATAAATATAAATATAAAATATTTCATTTCATAATAAAAAATAATTTGTTATTTTGATAACTAATAAATTTTTTATATGGTTATATTAGTGAATTTTTCTAAATAATAATATTTTTCTACAGTTTTCATCTTATTTATACAGATTTATCATTTCTAGATTGATTATTTATTTATTTTCATATAATATCATTAAGAAATGTGTTGGTCCTTATAAATAAATTAGTGTGATATTTTCCTTTTAATAGGGGTGAACCATGGTAAAAGATGTTATACCCACTTAAAAATCCTTATCATTTAATATTTCACCTGCCCTATAAGAATCATGACCTCTGAACATTGAGTGTCACATGGTATGATCTTTTAAAGAATATTATTTATCATAATTAATTTCTTTGGGGTGTACAATATAATTAAATAAGGTAATGAGAATTTACTTGGGTCACCCTAACTAGACTATGACCAGGAATCATGAATCGATAATGTATCATGCAAAAAATCACTAGAAATCTAATTTATCTTAATATGGTTCCCTTCCATTTACAATTTTATGGGGAAAAATAACTAATTACCATGGGCCACTCCCTTTAATGTTCATTACAAAGCTCACTATTTGAGGAAAGAACCCCATTTACATATTTTCCAGACTTGTCAAAACCTTATCCAATATCCAATTGCAAGACTGCATCTTCAATGATTGGTTAATTCCTTATATTAGTCCCACGGGGTTGCACCTTCATGAACTATGAATATATTCTTATTATAGATATTCTTCTTTCTATAATGATATTGTACTAATATTCTCTATGTTTCTTATATAATAATGTCATCTTATTCTACTTTAGAAATATAATCAATAGTTTCCTTCCAACCCCTCACCTGGAACTTCTCTCTCTTCATGGATTTTGGATTTGAAATTGTCATAGGTCTCTATGTTCTCACTATTAATTTCTAGTTGATCTCTACATATTTCTATAGGTAGTTCATGCACCCAAAAAATGGTAACATGTTAGTATCATTATGGTAAATTTTATCTTCCCACTACTCATTACAGACATTCCATTATTTCCATAAATTCATTACATAAAAATAACTAATTCATATGAAACATTATCTCTCCTTTTCAGAATGAATTAAAGTTATTTTTAATATACATGTTGAACCAGTGAATTCAACTCTGAATTAAATAATAATCATGGTCTAAAACCAATAAAAATTAATATATACGTGTTCAATAACCATTAAAACATCACCATAATTTATTTCTCCTAAAATATAATCATCACCCATGAATATGACCATCTCCACCAAATGGTGAAATTTTTTATATGTTTTGACTTCAAAACATTGAGAATTATGTTGTGTTCCTCTTCAACTATATTTATTTCAAATTAACTCCTTCATTATATCATATAAATCACTATAGCATGGTGAAACATCCGTTACTCTTTTGAGTCTAACCCAAATGGAAATTTTGCATAGTCATCTGCTATTGACTATTTTGTCTTGTAGCTCCACTTGATGACAAGGACCTCCATCAAACACAACCACATCCATAATGGTCACAATTTTATTGAATATGGTTCCTACACTACCATTACCAATTTTTCTATGGTTTTTTATATCACATGTTGACCCTTTTTCACTATAGGTTTTCAATACATTGCTTAATATAATCTACGACCACCATAATGGTCTACTTATGATTTTCCTTCATAGGTGATCAAGAATTATACTATTGGGACTATAGTGGAATGGTCCCATTCCAGTTTCCCTTTTTTAGAATTAACTTCTCTACTCGAAATTGTGTTATGGTTGGGTTAAACCTTGAATCTCCATTAAAACCAAAACCATGACCACCGACTATTGTGATCTAACTTGGTTAGTTGTTTTGATCTCTTGTGAAACTCTATACCATTATATTAACTTCTATATTTCCTAAAAAATTGTTTTCTACCTTTGTGTGGATATTGTATCTAATAAAATAACCCCCACGAATCCTTGTAAATAAATACAATCATTACTCAATAATGCTAATTGTTAACAATCCTTTATGAGTCACTGTCACAATATTCATTCCCCTAAAGATCCTCCCTATTATTTTCAACAACATTATTATCAAAAATACAAGTCATAAAAAATGCAATAGAATAAATTAATATTCCTAACAATATTTCCCTTTCTACTTTATTAATAATAATTCAACAGTCTCCCATATTTCTCCTCAATATTACATCCCTTTAGTGAAAATGAAATAAAAAATAAGATTTCATTCCAAGAAAATGAGTTGATCTTCCATTGAGGCTCAAACTCCACTTTAACTGGGATTATTTCCCTTCATTATCATACTTTTCATAATTTTTATGTGTGTGATAAATCTCAAAAAAAAAACTCAAGAATCTATTTTTATTCTAAATCTATTATAGATTCCTCCTGGGATTAAACTCCTTCTATGTGGATAGGGAGGACTATATCATCTTTAAAATTATCCCCATATTTTCAAACACCATCAACCTTTGGTATCAATCCCATATTTATTTTTTATATCCTTTGAAACCACATAAAAAAGTTTTGGTCTGAATTTCATACTCCATAAACCGCCCGTTGAAGATATTTGTTTCTTCTATTGATATTTTTTGACTGAATTTACCAATTAGGATACGAACAAATCTTCTAAGCATACTGAGCATGATCTTTCTATAGCAAGAAAGAGCGTTTTTATACAATAATAAGTTTGTTCATTTCACTTAGGAATTATAATGAAAACCACATATATGCTTTACCATTTCCACATATAAAAATCAATCTGGGATCTTCAACACATTTTCACACTAACCTATTAGTATATAAAATATAAATAATTTTGTGTCATGATCATACCACTTGAAAATTTGCATGACACAACATAATGAAAAAAAATAAATTACACTGATTTAACAAGAATATCCTATATTTTTTATAGGTATCATAAAATTAATTAATGATTCATGAGATCTATAAAAGATTATCATAACCCCTCTCCCATTAGTATTTAAATATTTACTCTAATTATTTATATTCAACTGGTGGATACCACATGTGGGTATAACTCTTCCATTTTAATAGTTTTCATATATCCATAAAAACATAAGAGGAAACAAAATACACAACCACATAAAATATATAAAGACATAAGATTAAATTTTCATTTTTATGGATGATATTTTTTCCCATTTGATATTATTCTTATGTCTTGAATCCACATAGATTGTTTCATTAACTGATATATTTATATCACAAATAAAACTTATTTTCTTTGAAAAACACCCCAAGTACTATATCTCCTCATTAATTATTTATTTCATTCCAAATGGATAAACTCTATAAATCTTATAAATATATGGCGACCTCAATATTCTTGACCCTGAGTTATGGGGGTAACCATAATGGACCAAACCTTCACCTTCAATATTTCATTTACCCTTCTTAATATTTTGGTAATGGAGTGCCATTATTTATTCAACCTCTTCAACATAATTTGTAACTGACCTTATTAAGCTATGACTAAATAATCTCCTTAATGTGACAAAATTTTCACAAATATTTCATGTATATGAGAATTATCTTATTTCATTATCATAGTATTTAAAATATTTTTATAAATGATTTCACCTTAAAATGTATTTTCCTGAGTAGTATTAGTAGTATTTCAAAACATTGGATTTATTTTCCATTAAATATTTGTCTCTTTTATTTTTGTTATTTGTATGAATTTTTTCATGTGACATCCAAGAGTTCCACATTGTAATATTTTATATTCATCAGTTGAATCTATTTTACTTGTTCTTACACCTTCCTCATAACTAGTACAATCTATTTCTTTTACTTTTCGATTATTCTCTTTTATTCCAATAGATCTGTTGTGTTTTTTTAGATAATATTTCTTAATACGCCTCTCATTATGAATCTTTATCATCCTTAAAAACATTGAACATGTTTTCCTTCCTAATAAGACTTATTATTTAATATAATCAGTCTACATATGTCACCAGAGTGGAGTATTTAAATATTCCATCAATAACCTTATTTGGATTCCATTAATTTTAAAACAATTGAATGTGGCCAAAGATAGACCAAATAAAAATCTAAAATAGGAATCATACCCAATTTTTTCTCTCATTGATTGATAAATAGAAGAATATGAATTTCTTCCCATGTATTGGGCTAGTTTTCATCAAAAAGACAACTCATGACATTCCCAATTCTTCAAAAATAGTATTATTTTAATGCATACTTCATTTTTATATCACCTCTTATAGATTCACATTAGAACATAAATTTTATAATAGAATTCATATTTGAACACTTTTTTCATGCTCAGGCTACTTATATAAGTATTTTCTTCTTATCATTTGAGGTGATTATCATTTCCTCACTCATTGATTTTTTTCTGTAAAATGTGTATCCATTACTGTATAATTTGAAAAAAATATACCATAATGTCTTTATTCAATAATTTTATTATTTATATGAATGATTACTAAATTAAATTCATTATCTATAACCATTTAATTTTAAAAAATTGTTAGAGCACTTCAATCATGATAATTTATTTCTTCCACATTATCCCCATTTTTTAATACATAAATTTATCTGCCATAAATTTATCTTCAAACAATTATTTTCATATTACATATCTAAAATAATTTTATAATAAATTTATTACATGATTATCCAATGTTATTCCTTTCCATTTAAGGATCGTATTTCCTCTCTAGTAATATATGATCATCTATTGGAAGATAAATGTTACCTTTTCACCTCATCACCAAAAGAATCAAAACATTTTTCATATCTTATATTTAGTGTAAAATATAACATCCTTTCTCATAACATATTCAGCATCAGATGGTGAATTAGGATTATAAATTACCATAGTCATAAACACAATTTTTAAGATTAAATATCATATACTTTCTATGGATTTTTCCAACATTATATATATACCCAAGGAGAACATTCCAATATCTATCTCATTATGAACATTGTTTTTAAGGTAATCATTAAATGTGATTTTCATTGAGACATCAATATTATTGTTTCACTGATCTGTTTCAATAAAAATACTTTATCGAATAAATAAAATAATAAAATTTCCATTAACCACTCATGAATCTCAAAGTGAATCTTACATGTAGGAATGGAACTCATTTTCCCCTTATAATGTTTTCAATAAAACTATAGATCCATCACGTCAAATGAAATTTCCCTTCATTAAATTTTTTTCAATTTAGAGAAATAATGAATCCAATAAAATAAACCTCTATTCTGAAACCACATGTTTAGTCCTAAAAGGGTTTTAATTAGAGATTTCATTATATGGGGTGGAATCGGTGTAATGGATTCCTTATCCATTTCAATCTATTTGTCATTTAATGTATCAATTTCTCTATCTTTACTATAACGCCCCGACCCCAGTTACCCAGAGTCGGTGCATTATTACATAACATTGGCATGATCACAAGAAAGATCAAATCCCGAAAGACCGATTGGTTTAGTAGCCTTGGAAACACTAGATATAATCATAAAGTTTTACATTACATTTCAAAGTGAAAAACTACTACAACAACAAAGTCTTCATATCCACACTATTAACCCCTCATAATATCCCTGCAAGTCATTCATAAATTACTTCTTCACTACCTGGGAAAAATAAAACATAGAAAAGGGGTGAGCTCAAATGCCCAGTAAAGATAACAATATAGCGGAACATTCAAAATAAGCATAAACATTTAAGGCAATGAATTACTAAAACAAAAGCCTTTTAAAATTGAACTTCAACATAGTATGGCAAAAGTAAAATGAAATAATGCCATTTACTTGTTCACATGGATATTCTACTAATCGAATAATCACATGCAATATCAATAACCACTTTCATAATGTTGGAATGCATAATGCCAGACTATCATAACAACATAGCCAAGGCCTTGTGCCAAGACTACAAATAAGATTTTGTCAAGGCCTTGTGCCAAGACACTAGTTTGTCTCATGAGACCTACCGATGCATCGAGGAGCTATAGCGGGCTCCACCCGTCACTTATTAAGTCCAATGCATTCCCATATGAAAAGGTTTAAACATAACATAAACATTCGTATTAAAACTAGCATACGAAATGTCAATAATTTCACCATAAACTATGAATGGTATAAAAATAGCACATCCACAGTCAAACATATCAAAAAACCTTCAATACAATATAGAAGTTTTGTATCATAATAAATCAACTTCAAATAATCTTAAAATCCATCAAAGGATGTTGACATAGATGAAATCAAAATTCTTTTTAAAGAAGTATCTCCTTTTATTTTGAAATCATTTAAGATCCATATAAAATAAAACATTTTCTTTGAAAATATTATTATAATCTTGTATGGAAAGCTTCGACGATTTTATAACGGCGGAAAATAACCGCACCCGCCGTATAAGTTAAAAAAAACATTCTTACCTCAATTCAGTCGAAAAGGTTAAAAAGGACCTTGTTTTGAAAACGACGGAAAGATTCCTTTATAAACCTCTTATAAGAAGTCAAACAAGGGTATAAATGACTTTAACCCATATTCTTGTAAATAGTAAAAATGTTTTGAAATACATTTCAAAGAAACATGGATGTGGATGATAAAGAGATCCCAGTAGATTATTACGTATAATACAACCTCGGATAATGAAGAGATTGTGAAATAACCCTTACCTTGTACTTTTCCTTGGTTGTGTCAGGTTAACCTCCTGTATAATGGTGAAATAATTGTTATTAAATTATACAAGAATCATATACATTAATATGATATCATATATGATCTTTTAATATAGATTTGATAATAATATCTTAGTATTATCGTTGTCTCGGGTGTTAACTTACTTGTTTTCTTTTGTATGTTTTGTTACGTAAGACATGTATGTAAAGGATAGGTTGTATATTATTCATATCCAGAATGATATCAAGTCCTTAAACATCATTTTTTAAATCATCAAATTATACTTGAATGGATACGATGGAGAATGAATCTCATCGCGTTCGTGGAGACGGTAGTCCGTACGTACGCACGAGCGACAATATCATTCTTTTGATATTAAAATAATATATAAATGGATGGTATATCATATATAAAGAATCATTAACATGTTAGATTTATTATTTACATGAGTTACACATCATTATTATACCCATCCAAATAATATTATATTGAATAGCAATTACACCACGACGTGGAGACGGTAAGCCGTACATACGCACGTATGGTGACATGTTATTCAAAGGGTGGATAGGATAATGAATATGGTTGTACCATATTTATAATAACATCACAGTATATGTGAGATACTGGAGTTATTATTTTAGAATGGTAAGAACAAAGGAAGAATAAGTGGAAGAAGAAATGAACTTAGAAAAGGGTGGTGAAATCATTACCTCTTCTTCGGGTTCTTCCTTTTGATTTGATCAAAATGGCTCCTTAGGTTGGCTTTCTGATCAACCTAAGGCCTCTAGGTTGTATTGAGGGATGTTGGGAGAGTATTTGGGCAGAGTTTGGCCGAACCAAAAGGCTTTAGAGGTGTGAAGAAATGAGAAGGAGGAGTGCCTTTTTATAAGAGGGGTGAGGGGGACCTTTGGAAAAGCTAGAAATATTAATTTATAATAAATTCATATTCGGTTTCTAATGGCTCCAAAATTGACTATTCAAAGGTTAAGGTGGGGATAGGTCGAAAACAACTCAACCAATAGAATTTAGACAGGTTTGGGTACTTATATTAACCTTATCTTTAAGTATTAACTCTAAGTTAATTAGTTTCACTTTTACAATGTCTCTTTGTATTTTTATATTATATGGTTAATAGACTTACCATATACATACAAGCGACCCCCAAGTGGTCCATTACTGATGATCCTATCATTATATAAGTCTCTTGGCCGAACCTTAGATTTTTAAAAATTTAATATCAATTAATAATATAATATTTGTTTTAAGAACTCTTTTATGTCAATTTTGACACTATTCAATAGTTGATTTTTGTGAAACTCATAACAGATTGATTACTTCGAAAAAAGTCAATTAAATCACTCCTAATATATCATATTATCCTAGAAAATTAGTTTAATTCATTAAAAGTTTCATATTATATTTATTTGGGTATTTATAATATCAATTATTTTAATTTTTCACTATTATAGTAATTACTGCATCACCATTGTGTCATATATAAAATAAATTATTTAATGTCTAAAAATTATAAATAAAATATCATTATGTAGGAAATATTTTTAGATTTATAATGAATTTTTATGATCTAAAATCCAACATGTATAACCCTATGTAAAAATTGTTCTTCTAAAAGGTGTAAGCTTATGCCATTTTTATTTTTATTTTAACTTTATTAATATAAAGTGTCCCTACCACATACAAGTGGCTCCAAGGGGTCCCCAAATTGACCCAAGGATGCTCATGGTCGGTTATGTGTCCACCAATAAGGTTAGGACACGTTTTAGGGTAATTTTGTATTATTATAATATTATTTTTTAACCCTTATTCACCAGATTTACCCTTAACCATGGTAAATAAAATATTTACCACAGTAATTATTCAAAATGTCTAAAAATAAAAGTTACCTATTTACACAATTTGGACATCCTGATTCCAAATATGGAATCCATTTTTCTAAATTCAAAACATAGAAGTGGCAGAAATTAATTTAAAATTAATTCCCGCTGTCAAAACAAAAAGCGTGTTTTTAAGAGGTAATAACTATCAAAAGATTGACACTTGTTTATGTTCGGTTTAATTGTAAAATTATGTCCAATGACCAAAATTATATTAAATGGTAAAAATATATTCTAAATATACTTTAAAACCACTCAAATTCACAATTTATCACTATTAATTATTTTGATTAAAAAAGTTGTTTTTAATTAAAATTTAGTAATTTTCACTATTCATCAAAATATGAAATGTATCCGAAATGTACCAAAATTTCACCTTAGGCTAAATTCGATATTCCGAATCCAAAAATGAAGTCCATTTTCAAATATAAAATAAATATAATTTCAAAAAGTAGGTATTACTATTCATAACGGCTAGTTTGATTAGTTATGGTGTGTTAGAACTCGGTGTTGCGTACAACACACGCTATCACATTATTCAAAGAGAAGAGTACCGTAGAGGCTTGGGGTGTTACATTTACCTTGACCTATCAACCATGAGGGTGACTTGTTATACTCCATTATTAAAATTACATTAGATTTACTGATCATTTCTTTTGTGTGCATGCATAATTTAAATAGGGTGATGAGAATTTAATTGGTTCACACTCACTATATTATTTCAAAGTAGTATACATAGAAAATGTTTCATCCAAACAAAAATAATCTATCACATTGTAATTTATAGGAGTTAATACCCTACACAACAATTTAGGTATGACCCAATATCCAAAGAGTCTCTTAATTGACCATTCCTTCCATCCCTTAATTATAGTAGAGATAATCACCTACATATAGTTTAGGGAGTTTTAGTTCTTTTCTCTAACATCACACGCACGAATTGGAACTTTTATAATACATAAATTTTTTATTTTTGATTACTAATTTTTCCCTTAACAAACTAATGATAACATCTCAAAGTGATTTATATTATTTTAAAAATGAAACTAAAATTCATATTCTAATTTATGTTTAAAAACAATCTAATCTTCTTATACTTTGGAATGATCATCATAGGTTTCCAAAACATTATACATCCTCTTTTCATCCCCTCACCTAAAACTTCTCTCTGTTATTTGAGTTTGGATATGTAATACATAGGAAACTATATCCTCTTTATTCAATTACAATTAATCTCCCCTTCATGAAACAATGAGGTCATTAAAATATAAATTGGAAAACATGGAACATCATTATAGACTATGGAAACCTCCCATAACCATTTACAAACATCACATGATTTCCATAACTAAAGTCCAAAAATATAACTGATTCATATAAAATATTCTCTCACCATTTCATCATGAATTAAATCTCCATTTAATTAAAATAATTTAATGACCATAAAATTATTATGAAAACATGGTCTACAACAAACACATGTTATTATGGAAACATTAAATAATGATTCAAGGATCACCATAATGATTTAACTTGAAATATACACTCCATTATTCAATACACCCTTCATAATGGCATGGTGAATAGGCTCTATCCATTTTGACTTCAAAAAGTTAATTACTATGTTTTGGACCTCTTTTTATGTACATTTTTAACAGGCACTCCTTCATTATACCACAAGAGTCGAAATTTCATTGTGCAATAACCTTTCCCATTTTTTCTCTAAGATAGTGGTCAATATGTCAAGGTCACTAGTTTTTGTCCGTTTTGGATTAC
This sequence comes from Viscum album, assembly GCA_963277665.1. Taxonomy (NCBI): domain Eukaryota; kingdom Viridiplantae; phylum Streptophyta; class Magnoliopsida; order Santalales; family Viscaceae; genus Viscum; species Viscum album. Next base: position 1,791,951,087 of record OY728137.1, read on the forward strand.
AACTCAACCTGATGATGATTACCATCATCAAACTCCACAACACCCATAAATGGATTCCATAGGTTTCATATGGATCTTCTTGGCCTACTATGCATTTTAATATGGAATGATATTATCATGTTTTCTATTTTTTTACTCTAGGTCTTCAACACATCCCTCTATATAGACTGAAACAACCTCTATAGTCTCCTTCTTCTCATTTTTTATAGGAGCTCTATAATTCCACCATGGGAACCACCAAAGTGTGGTACCTTTCTAGTTTCCCTGATTGATAATTATCTTTTTCACGATGTCCTATGATATTTCATGGTTCACCTAGAATATACATTGAAACCTTTACCATGGCCACTACTATGGTGTGTGATTAAATGGTTGGTTATATTGTGGTCTTGTGAAAATCTATTTATTTATATTCAATTATTTGGATTTCCTATAGACTTTCTATCTTCCTTTGTATTGATAATTTATCCAACACTACAAACTATAAATATTCATTGCAAAAAAACTCTAATCATGACAAAATCATGATCATGAATAACAATCCTCTAAGAATCACCTTATCCTTCTTATTTCCCATAAATTTTATCCTTATGATTTTAAACATCTTTATTGTTAGTGATTTTTTTTAATTTTTTTTTCAAAAAATAAAATATAATATTTTGGTAATTATAAAAAGGGGATGGCATTTAAGAGTTTCATTCTATAGTGATTAAATATACTGATACAAATCAATTATTTCCACTATTAGATCAAGACACTAGCCGTGAAGACATCCACTAATAAAAATATTCATTATTTATTTGACTAAGGTAAAATGTTATTATTTTATAATAATTAATTTATGGAACCTATAAATATTAATAGGAAAAGTAATAATTGTTTTTATATGTATCAAAGGAGAAAACCCATAAAATGGAATACATTGAAAACTATTAAACAAGATTTTAATAAAATTATTTTTGTGTATGTTCAGACATTTGATGACATAATTATTATATATTATATAAATTAAGTATAAATTTTTCACAAACATTTTTTTGTAATGGTGGGAATATTTTCATTCTTATGTTTTAGATGAGAAAAGAACTCCTCTACATTTTGGTTCATGTGAGGAGCTTGGTCTAATACTCTGTTAAAAAATCTCATATGAACTCCTAGTGAAAGATAACCATGAAGGGAAATTGAATTGAATTTATTAAAAATTAATATAAAGGTGGAAGATGAAAAACAAATATTGATGATTGTTATATTTTATTAAAGGATCAAATTAATAAATCTTTAATCTTAGGATGAATTTTCCTATTTCTAGTTTTAATTAAAATATTTAGATACCAATGATAAATTACATATCAACTTGAACATTTTATTTTGTAACTACTTACATTGATGTAGTGATTTAATAAAAATATTAGTTCAATAAAATTCTTTATTTATATAAGTCAATTAATTATTATTTTACATATGTAAATTTCAATAATATATGGATTGTATTTATAGATGAATTTGTTTATGGAATATTTTTTAGTGATTATGTTATTTATTTTATTCAAAAATGTACTTAAAATAATTTTATTATTTCTATACAAAGGATATACATAAATAGATATCTTTTCAAATAGTATACTATGAGGGAATATTTTTTTATAAACATTTCATTTAAAAACTATTAAAAATTTGTAAAATCATAAAGAATATTTTTTCTATTATCACTAATAAAAATGTGTCATTATTGATATTTATTTGATATTATTTGATCTGATGAATGTAATGCTTAATAATACGATGTTGATTAATCATTCGATATAGAGTAATGTCATAGAATATTATGTTAGAAGGATTAATAATTGTTAAAGTAGAGACAGAAATGCATGTAATTTCGTAAGAAACATTAATGGTGGGTGTACTAAATTATTATTTTTTTGATGAAAAATATTCATTAAAATTTTATTTATCCTAAAGTTCTTACACTTGGTGACTATTAATACATAGACAAAAAATATATCTAATATTTTATTATGGAAATGATTTTTGGATTCAAACCACCCTATTCACAAGTAGACCAATAATTTATGTAATGACATAGGTTCATATATATTAATGGTTTTAGAGAAATCCATAATTGTGTTGATTTATAAGTGGGGGTTAATTTAATTCTATGAATCATGCATTATTTCTAAATTTTGATAAGTGAATTAGGGATGGTTTTATTGGAATTTATGGGTTCTGGATGATTTTTAGTGGTATGGGTCAAAACCAGAGAAACTCTCATAAGTAGAAAAATCATATAGATGACATCAGGTACATATTATGGACCTAAAGAGTAATCAGTGAGGTCCTTAGTAAGGGTTTGGTCTTATATAGACCATTAGAAGATAATTAATGTGTACAAGGAACCCTAGTGACCCCATTGTGGGTTTCCAATTTTTTTAAAATAATATTGTTTTCAAAATTAAACACATAAGGCCCTTCCACCTCATTCATACAAAAAACCCCAAGGAATATTTAAACCCCCTTTATCTATTCTTATATTATTCCACCATTTGCATAAAATTTTTGTAGCTCTATTCTGATCAAAAAGTCATATGAATCAGTATCCTCATAGAGGTACGTTTAATCTATTTAACCTCCTTTTCCATATTTCTATTTATATTTCTTACTATCTCACCATTAATGACCAATTTTTTTATTCATAATTTTTCTAATATTACTTTTCAAAATGTAACTCAACCATTAATAATAGAAATGTATATTTTAGTTATTAAAGGGAAGTTAGTAACTATAATTATTTATTAACATATATGAGATTTCACATTTTAAGTGATGGAAATATTAGGTATGTGGGCGAGAGTTAGTCACAATTTGGCTGATAGATCTTGGGTTTTCATGTGTAGTTGAGAACTAATCAATAGATTAATTATTAATATACCACATGTGGTGAGTGTTTCTTTCAAAAATTCTATCATTATTTTATATGTTTTGGAAAATTCAATAGAAGTGTCATAATAAACTGTAATTTTAGTCAAAAAATGTAAAATTTAATCAAATTGGAATTTATTTATATATAGACTTATAAGGACTAAAATATTAGTTCTCGATAATCAATTGGGTATAGTGAGTCAACCTCGAGTTATGAGTAAGGTTATAAAGGGCCTCCATGAGTAAAGATAATTTGTAGTAATCCGACGTGTGTTCATTCATGATTTTTATAGTGATTGGATTTTGGTGCCATTTTATTCCATGAGTGTTACCCTAGAGAGGGTAGACTAGGCTTATGGATATCTAATGATGAATAAAACAGGATTTTGAAGATAGGTAAGGGGATGGATTGAGTTATAAATAGTTTACCACTATTTTAATGATATCTTTTGTAATGACTATTCTTGTCTTGATTTAATTAAGAGATGAACCTAAAATAACATAAATACAAGAAACTTTTTTTATAAATATTCATTACATATAATAAAAAATTACACTAATAAATTTTATCTATTTAGTGAATTTTGATATTACATATATAAACATCTTGTTTTAAAAATAATATTTAATATATCCAACAAATTATCAGTACACGTTATAACCATCAAAACAAAATATAAAAGATACCATTATTTAATAACTAGGGAATAAAATCATAATAAAGTTTATGTTACGATTATTGAAATAATTAATGATAATATATATTAATTTAAAATTATAGGTGTTGATAAGATGAACATATGGGTATGCACATATAATCAATGTACATGAACATATCATTATGAAATAACACTAAATATAAAATGTATTATTAATCATGAATCATATGATATAAATTATGGTATAAAATATGAAATGATTCATATGTGTATAACCATGATTATTTAAAATAATACTATGTTCAATTGCTTATCCAATACACAACATTGATATTAAACGAACCAAAATATCTTATTAATTAAATGTTTTAGTTATGACCCAAATGTTAAATTAGAATGTATGAATAGGATTAAAAGAATTATGATATTTATAATGGTCCTACTAAATTAAAATTTATTTATTAATTCTTTTTAAATAGAAACTCAATTTTTATTAATGTCGTTATATTATTCACAAACAGGTTTTTATTTCAAAAAATTTTGTTTTTTTATTTTTGTGAGAAGATATTTTAATTAATTTCTACCAATTTTGGATATAATATTTTATATAAATTATTTTATTTTTTCAAAAATCAAATCATAATTATTTTATAGTGATATTTAGAGTTTTTTTTAAATTAATGATTTTTTTAATGAATAGTTTGAAATACGGATTTTTTGTAAAACTCTCATTTTTTCATTAAAAATTAACAAAATTATTTAAATTTGATCTCAAAGTAACATAATTATTTAAATTTGATCTCAAAGTAACAAAATTATATTTTAATTATATATAATCTAATTAACACATTTTTAGAATAATTGTACTTGATTTTGAACTATTTTGATATTTAGGCTTTAATTCATATTTTCTAGAAATATGTATTAGGTGAATAATGTTTTCCCATATTAATTAATTAAAATAAAACCTAATGACGAATTATTGAAATTAAATTTATGAAATATATATATATATTCATAGATTGATTATTAAAAATCATATTATTTGTGTACAATCACTATATTCTTGCAAGTTTATGTTTCTTCTAAAAAATGATTATCATCAAATTTTGCGGTTTAAAGGTTAAATTAATATCTAAAATTATTAGAAATTTAATAATGATTTATATATTTCATAATAATATCGTTGATATTCATATATGGAAAATAATATCCTTTTATTTTTTGACTTAATGAGTAGTCATTGTGGTAAAAATTTGTTACCCCAATAATGGTAAATCTAGTAATTACAGTAAAAAAATATTAGCAACAGAACTAAAAAATACTAAAAAAATATTTTAATCTATTAGATGATTGAGATTAGACAATACTAATACAATATTTAATTATTTGGAAATTTTGATCCTTTTTCTTAGAAAATTACATATGATATTTTATGTAATAAAAAATAAAATAAGTCACTCTCATGCTATTAAATTTCTATTCACAAGGGGATTAAAATATGTTTGGAATGGATATTAACGGTATTTTTTAGAATAAATGATTTTTTTGTATAGTAATTTATTACTAATTTTTTATGTAATATTTTCCGTAAATTATTATGCAATGCTAATGTAATGCTACTGAAAACTGTAAAAAAATTAATTGTAAATTATTTTAAAAACTTAAAAAGTAATAATTTTTTATAGAAATATGGTGTAACATGAATTATATTATTTGTAATAATTTATTATTGATATTTAAATTGATAATACTCAAGTCAAATTTTTTCCGTGTTGTTTTCAAATTCAATTTAATTTAATCATTCTTAGAATGACATTTATAGTAATTTATTTTAAATAGGTTTTATTAAATTATTTAAAAAACATAAAAAAACATTAAAGAGGTAATTTTTTATTATAAATGGTACAATTTTATACCTTTATAATTTATGATCCAATTTTTAACATAATTTTAATTTTATAACCCTTTATTATTGAAAATCTTGTTACTATATTTATGGTTAAAAATTGATAATATAATAGTTATTCCCAATGATAAGGTATAAAATGATATATAAACTAGTTAATATGTGATGGGATTAATATATTAACACCATATAATACTTATAAATGAATATAGGTCATTTTTACTAATTTTACATGAGTTAGACTCATAATATATTACAATATTTTAAATATTTATAAAAGTTCCACTCCCCTGACTTATAAAGGGAAAATATGTATCGTCCCTTCCTAACACCTTTTCAGAACTCTAGTTTGGCCAATCTATAACCATGTGTCTCCCCAAAACCCAACCCTATATTCTAACTTCAAGAATAATACCAACCATATAGGGATTAAGTTACAAAGGAGAGAAGTTTTTCCGAAGAGTTGAAATAAATTTTAAATGGTTGTTATCATTTTATTTATTTTTTTACTTCCTTCTTGTCTTCATCAAAGATGTTGAAATAATAAAACTAGTATCTTAAATATAATTAGATTTTGTTATGTTGTTACCATAACCTATATCCATCTCTTTATTACATCAAATGGGAAGTTAACCAATTGTTTATGTGTATGGATGATCACCTCATGATCCAATGTAATTCATTTTCCATCACCATCTCTCATTGTTCGTTATTGTAGGGACTCAGGATTGGGCTATAAGAATTTTCAATTTTTTTAATAATTATTCTAAATCCAATCACTGAGACTATGTGGTATTCCGGGGCTTGTAGATCCTCTACACATTGAATTTAAAAATATTAAATATATTTTTTCATGCACACCCATTTTCTCTTAGAACATAAAAAACATCTAAGAAGAGTCTCATTTAATAATTATGAGACCACAGTTCAGTTCAGAAATCATTTTTACCCTATGTGTGATATAATGTTGTGTGCACAATGATTTTTAGTCTGAGGTGAGTTGGAATGGTGTTTTGTGGTGGATTTATTCAATAAATGAAAACCTATTTAAAATATAACCTATATTACCCCTCCTCTTTCATGATAGGAAAACAATGAAAAATAGGAGGAGACCACTCCTCACCACCTTTATAAAAAAATGTAAATGAGGCCAAAAGAATTCAAATAGGAGTTTCTAATCTTATTTTTTCACACTTAACGTCATCAAATCGGGGAGTAGCATGATATATGAAAAATTCTACACCTGAATCATTGGATTTTTTCCATCATGGTAGAATGATATTAATTTTGGTCTTGATACCCTTAATTATTTATTTTTTTATGTTTGTATTGCCCAATTACAATTGATAGAGAACCCTCTTAGGTTGAGCTACACGTTTTAGGAAAAAAACTAGGTGAATTAGAAGTATTTAGAGGTAATTCTTGACTAGAATTATCATATACGAAGTGTTTAGTGCAATGAGACGAGATATGAAGCTATTCTTATTTAGGGATGATTACAATTGAGGACTATACACCGTGTAAAAGAGTTACATGACATATAGTGATATCATGTGTTTTTTCCATCGGACATGGCTCGGGATAGTAGTGTAATAGTAATGGCCATGTAAAATTACACGACCAAAGTACAAATACACATGGTCTGTTACATGTAAATGTGAATATTACACAAACTTGTGGCCATTTTCCTATTCATTCTATGTAGTATGGGGGTACATGGAATTTGAGGAAGATGGCTATCTAGGGTCAGTGTAAGAGGAACACATCAAGGGGCCATGTGAAGCATAACATTCCATCTACTAGGTTGTACACATTGTTTACCCCTAGATGTGTTGTAAAAACATGTAGACAGGATAAAAAACTAGGTGCCTCATTAGTTTCACATGTCATGTGGACCCCAATGCATTCCATGTATTACTTGATATTTTTTGATATCATTTGTCTTTTGTATCTCCTTCTCTAGAACTAGTATTAGGGCATATATATTTCCTATCTTGAGTAGTATTCCATGCTTAAATCAATGGTGTCCATCATTTTGACCTATGAGATATGATGTGGACTATTTAAATCAAGACTCATATGTAGAAATTCTTAACCAAGTTAATTTATAGAGTTGTAGGACTAGATTGACGTCAAGGTTGGTACCTTTACCTTTTTTCATAGCATTTTGGTTCCCTGGACTCTTTATAATGGTAGTGAATATCTACCCTAATGTATCAAGGTGTGGGTACCCTACCCATGATAGATTTGTTGTATGATGTAGGATAATTTTGATTCTCCTTTTACTGTCACTTGACTTATGTTATAGATCAGTGTGGTTTCTATGAAATATTTTGGGACCGGTACTCCCTTGTGACATCAGGGTGTAGGTTTTCCTTACCTCTATAATTTGGTAGATATAGGAATCCCAATTTCATTCGAGGATGTTCTTAAGCTTTGTCTAGTTCTTCTAGGATTGGTACTCCCCAAATTGGTTAGGGAGGGGGTTCCTCATATCATCTGTATAGCTGGAGATAACGCTCCCCTACGGTGCCAGGTTGTGGGATATCCACACTTATTGGCCAGATAGAGTAGGTACTCCCTTGTTGTGCCAGATTTTGAGTCCTCTATCAGTTGGGTTATTACTCCCCCATCTTACCAGGGTGTGATTCCATCATATGTGTTGTATAGATAGAGCGGGTGCTCCCCTATCATTTTAGAGTGGGATTCCTCTATCATTATAGTCAGAACTTCCATTTTATTCAAGGGAATGGGTCCTCCATATATGTTGTTTTGGAAGAGTAGGTACTCTATTGTCCTACCAAGGATTATTTCCTCTATCCTAGTTTTGATACTACCATGTAATGTCAGGCTGCGGGTCCCCTATAAGTATCATGTTAGTAGAGTGCTACTCTCATATCGTACTAGGGTGTAGGTTCTCTTACCATAGAGTGATATCCCCACGTCGTTAAAGAATGTCCACAATATTTTCAGTGGTACTCCCCTGTCATACCATAGTATGGGTCCTAATTTACATAGTGGTACTCCCATGTCTCCAAGTAGCAGTGGGTAGTGGCTCCCCCATTTGTGTTTGATATCCCTCGATTGTTGAGTATAATTATGGGGAGAGGGACCCAGAACAAGATATGATTGATTCATGGTTAGGAGTTAGTTATCACTAGATGAAATTAGGTGTACCAAACATTATACAAGAGTGACATAGATTTCACATTTTGGGTTTGGAGAGATTACTCCATCAACTGCAAGGAAATGACAAGGTCTAGGTTCATCTCTTCTATATCGGTAGAGAGGATGTATGTGCTGCATAGTTTGGAGCAGTGCTCCCACGTCTATATGTCGTGGTGTTGGTTAGTATTCTCCACTTGGGATTCATATATATTTTCTCCTAGAATATTTTAGCATTTATAGGACCTATGGTTCAATTAAATAGATCTAGACCATGTCAGTTTTTCCAATGGGGATCATTCTCTCTATTGTACCATTATAAATGGTACAGTTATTGTTGATGGAGTGTATATCTTGAACGAATTCCATCAGAGATGACTGATCTCATGGAGTTTTTTCTCATGGAATTTTGATACCTTTAGATCCTCTAGTAGAATCATGTTATGGGCTATGAAGTCCAAACCACTTGATACTTGGAGTCTGAGATGAGTATATATGGGTATTCCTGGGATCCCTTGCAGTGTTGTCACATTTTAAATTGACTCCACTTGTGTACTGAGTATGTATACCTATATTGTTCCCAAACATTAGTTCTTCAAACTCTCTTTTCATGGGTTATGAAGAATCACATGATATTCCACATGATTTATGTGTTTATAATCCCATGGGTGGTCAATATTACACTCTTGGTAGGGGTGGAAATGATTCGATGTGTTGTTCATCTACTCACCATTTTCATCCCCTATTCTTTGATGAAGTTACTTATTTTTTGGTTGAGCATTAGGATGGAGTTCTCTATAACCTCTCAATTGGGATTATTTTGAATTATGAGACTAGTTATGAATTACCTAGTATTGTTTGAGATGGTTTTTCTCTCTGGATTTTGGTCCCTCCTTCAAGGTCAAGAGGACTATTTCCTTTCAATTGCACCCTTTTTATTTTGGATTTTTGGGGTGCTTGATTTTTATTTTAATCAACCCCACATTTTATTTTCCCACATTTTTTGTGTATTGTAAAGACCACAGGTATTTTTACTAATACCCTGATGTACCTGAGTTAGGATGAGATTTTTGAGATAGACTGAGCGAGGTGTTTATTGGGGTTGGGACAAGGAGATTCCCACAGTAGATTTTGACAATTATCCCCTCATTCAAAGTAGGTTGGAATATTTTTCATTTTTATATTGGAGATTGTGTGTATTGATCATTAGTTCATTCATTAATTTCTATGTACGCTGGTTGGGGGTAGTTGTAGACAAGAATTTTAGATTACATATTTTTATATCTCTAAACTATTACATTATGGTGCTTGTGGGTGCATGCATATAGTTACATTAGGCCAAGGCCTCCTCGAATTTATTTATTTATTTGGTTTTTTTCATCCTTCCATGTGCTATGAAGGTTGGGGCAGGGTAGTTTTAGCTTGATACCTGACTTCGGTTGAGTCATTATAGATTGGTAGAAGATAAAGTTCATTATTTGGAATTTTGTTCGGACTACTCCCCTTAAGAGGATTTTTTTTGTGTTTATGGAAACCATGTTGAATTGTCTCGAGTGAGGATATCAGGATAGGGAATCCAATGATGATGTGACAGCTGATGTAACCATTCAATAGGACCCTTATTACAAGATTGATGACTCGACATGTCGAGACATTTGTTACAGGGATTAATTGTACTTGTTCATAAACAAGTGGGTTTTAATTTTTCATTTTCCATAATGAGTAAAAACCCAATATAAAATATTTGATATAGAATGTATTGAATTATATATCATGATAACATTGTTATTAAAGGTAGATAAGGTTACATGAAGGAATTTTTGTGTTGATCTGCCCCATGATGAGGTGTCAGTGCAAGGAACCGGTTTTGAGCTATTACGTCTTGGTGGTCAGCTAGTTGATACACCACCCACTGAGTAGCTAGATGTGTTGGAAGATTAGACTAATGATACATACAGGTTGAGTGAATTTCATGTTTTCTATAGGAATAAACCTCTTAAGTACTGGGGTGATCCTTACCCTGGCAGATGTTTACTGGAATGAGGTAGTCACGCGTGTTTTCTTACTAATAAGGGTGCCTACCGATATGATGGTGTTCATAATAGCGATCCTTCTACATGGTTTTGTTGGGTGATGGAGGATTATAGTGATTCAATCCCATGATGAGGTGATGTTCACATGGGTGGAGTTTGAGAACCTCGTCATGGAAGTGTGTTACCCAACCCATTTGATGTCTATGCATATCTAGGGGCTTCTCTACCATCGACATGGTAGGATGACTTTGCAAGAGTGCTCGGTGAGGTTAACAGACTTGCTAAAATACTCCCTATATGTGGTTCAAGACCCATTATTTTGATCTTATACCTCTTATCAGGGCCTCTGAACAGACTTTAGATATCATGTGGTCTATTTATTCTTTCCTTCTTAAGTGGGGGAAGTGGAGTGAGATCTTGTTGTATATATATTCTTAGCGGAGGAATAGGTGGATGTGGCACGTAGTGGTGGTCATGAGGATGAGGAATCTACAACAGCTGGTATATGATAGATGAATAGATTATGGTGTAGTATTCTTACCCATTTTTAGTCTTAATTACATGGTCCTGCATTACAAGAGAAACACTAATGATCAGGTAAGTCATAAGATAGGTGGTGTTACACTTGCGATAGAAGATAACATCTTGTTAGAGATTGTTCATCCCACCATGATAATAAGAGGGAGATAGTCAGTGGACCACCATGGTAGAGGCAGCACATGGAGCAAGGAGTTCCACAAGATGGAGAATGTGGAAGATAATTTGGTAGAGTAGAGGGAGGTGGTAGGTTGTTCAAGTTGTTTCCACCAACACCCAAAGGTGGTTCATGTCAGGCTTAGGGAGTTGGAGGATAGTGGAAGGGATAGATGCTCTCCATAGTGTCCTTTTATCTAGAAGATCCATGGATGAATATATGTACACTATATGTCCTTTCTTTTTCAGTATCACTTTTTTGACACTACTATGAGGTACTCTTTTCTTTCATGTTCTTTCTCGAGGTTTAAATAGGGTGACACGAGGCATCGGTGAAAACCCTGTGTGGGTGTTGTTCAAAGAAAGATTGAATGATCAAAAAATTGGAGTCACTCCCCCATAAATATTTGTTTTTTTAGGTGATGAAAATTTGTTGGGTGAGTTAGTTCCACCCAAAACTGATAGAATCAAGGTGTTGTGTATGAGTAACTCTAAAGTGTGTATTTGGGGCTAGGTTGTGTGTGGTTGGATGTGGCATGGGGATCGATAAGACCCTAGGTGAGAATTTGGGTACCCATATCTTTATTAGTACCCTCATATTCTTGGAATTAGGTTTCTACATGAAACACTAATGGAAGAAATGGAGTAATTTCATGTAGATTTGGACTCATGAGGAAGGTAGATACATTCCCCACTAATATGGAATTATGTGACTTGATCAAAACTATGCAGGGAAGTTAGTGCCACCCAAAACAGAAAGTGATGAGGTGAGGACGATTAGTACATTAGGCTTATATGTTTAGGATGATGTTGTGCGATGGTGTTTCAGATTAGGTCCTAGCATTACCATTGGAGTTTTTCCACTCAATCCATTTTAATGGAGGCCTTGGTGGAGGGAGAACCTTTCTTATAACCATTACTTAGAAGAAGAGATATAACCTAATATGTTTTTCTAGTGTTGGTTCTTTTTTTACAATACATACTCACAAGATATTCCATTAGTTGGTTTGGAAATATTTCAGTTTTGGTGAGTTGTGTTATAGATTAAGAGTTATAGATGAAGGGCCTACTAAGAACCAATGTTTGCACTTGGGAATCCCTTTTTCTGCTTTTTTATCCCCAGGTTCTTATCATCAACTATTATTGAAAGAAACTTGAGAATTTCATGGTGCATTATATACAAGGTTGGATCTAAACTTCTAGGTTTCATCGATGTCTGCATCAGGTTAGAAATAGGGTGTACTTCTAGGCCTAATGACTATAGAGGGACCATGGTGGTTGGTGATTTTTCCACTATCATAGCTTAATATACATGTGTTGATCTATTGTATGATGTTTTCCTCGATTGAGGTATACATGTGAGTGATTTTTCTTTGGTGGTTCCCCTAAGTGCGTGATTGGATGTAGCACGGGGACCCCTGGTGAGGTCCCTAGTTTGGGAGTTATAGTGGAGTTCTTATTTTCTTTTCCATGTACCTATCCTTCTTTCTTTTTTGGGATGAAAATCCGTAATGTCGTAGTGATGTATTGACTCTAACATTGGATAGTAAGACAATGTAATATTTATATGAATATTTTCAAAGCTAGGAACTGAGTCAGCCTATGAATTCAGGGCCTAGATATCCTCAGTGAGTTGGTTTTATAAATATTAAATATATTTTGTCGAATATGTGTATTTTATCTTGAAACATGAATAACACCTGAGAGGATTATCAAATCATAATTTTGAGATATTGGTTGAGTAAAAAATATTTTTTTTACCCTATGCATGACATAAAGTTGTTCACACTAAGATTTTTTTTCATAGACTTGTTGGTGGGGTATTATGTGGAGGATTTATAAATTAAATGAAAATTTAATTAAAATTTAACCTAATTTCCCCCTCCACCTTCACATTGGGTCCACATCTTAGAAGATGAAAATCCCTATCATATCCTCCTTTGGTGACGATGGATATGAGGCCAAATAAATTCAACAAGGTGCTTCTTATCTTAGTTTTTAGATTCTACTATCATAAGATTGAGGAGAAACATGATCTGGGTGTTATTCTACACCCAATGCTTCATTGTTTCACCCTCGAGGTAGGATTTTGTGGGTTTTGTTCCTAATACCATGTTTTATAAATTTTATTATGGTTTTAGAGACCAATTATAATTGTATTAGATCCCTCTAAGGTGGATTTATATTTTTTGGGAAAAACCTTGGTGAATTAAGCATTTTGTATGGTAATTCATAACTGGAATTCCCGTATATAAGGCCTATAGTCAAGAGACAGATGTCGTGTAAATCTTCTTATTTAGGTAAGTTATCTTTTGGGGACTATATGCCATGTAACATAGTTACATGTAGTATAGTGAAACGATGTTGTGTGTCCATGGGACATGAATTGGGATATCCATGTAATAGTACATGCCTCTGTAAAAGTACACAACAAATGTCTATGGACATGGGGTCTGCTACATAGATATGGGAAAAGTACATAGACATGTGTCCATTTATCCTGAATGTTCCATGTAGTATAGGATATATAGTGTGTGAGGGTCATGGTTGTCTGGGCCTTGTGGAAGAATAACGTGGCCAGGGGACAGCTGAAGTGGAACATTCCATTTACGGGGATGTACATAGTATGTACCCCAACATGGGTTGAAAAAATGTGTAGATAAGATTCCCAGGGATGAGATCAGATGTGATCACATGTAGTGTGGACCCCAGTGCATGTCATTTACTCATGAAGATCAACTTAAGATATTCCTCCTTCTATATATCCACCTATAGTCCTTGGATTCATACTTTTGAGTATCATATCCTGAGAATAATTAGGCACAGAATGCAATGTTGGCCTCCATATTGACTTATGAGTTTTTATGAGGAATGTTTCAAGCACAACACTAGTGTAATTGGTCTTATCTTTGGGTTGTGATGGGGGTGTATCATGGTGTTTTTATTAGGGTTAGTACCTTTCCCTTTCATCTTAGGATGTGGGTCCCCTAGAATCTTTAAACTGATAGTATCGTTCTCCCCTGCTGTATTAGGGCATAGTTACCTTACCTGTGATAGTGTTGTGATGTGAGACATGATAAGCATGACACTATTCTTGGTAGTTCTTGACTGTTTTTGTAGATCGGTGTGATTCAAAATGAGAGACACTATTACTGGTACTCTCATGTGGAATTAGGGAAAAAATTTCACTTAACCCTCTAATGTGGTAGTGCAATGAATCCCCATATCATTGCCATGGGTTCCTTAACATTGGGTAGTTCTTCTAGGTTGTTACTCCCCTAACTTATTAGGGAACAAGTTCCTCAAATCATTATAATTGTTGGAGATAGTGCTCCCCTCCCTTGCTAGGATGTATTCCCTCAACACTTGTTGGATAGATAGAGTATGTACTCCCCTGTAAGACCATGACGTAGGTCCTCTATCATTGGATTCGGTACTCACTTGTCATACTCGGGCCCGGGTCATCAATATGTCACATATAGATAGAGTGGGTACTCCCCTATCACGATTGGGTATCAGTCCTCTATCCTTAGAGTTGGAACTCCCCTATCATTCCATGAGATGGGTCCTCCATACATGTTGTTTCATAACACTAAGTAGTCCCCTACCATTCCAGGGAGTGATTACACAATCTGAGGGTTGGTACTCCCCGATCATGTCCGAGTGTGGGTCCCCCATAGTGATTGATCATGAAGAGTGGTACTCCCTTATCATACCAGGTTGTGGATTCTCAATCTATAGAGTGGTACACCCCACATAGTGGATGTGATTCCCCTATCTTTTGATTGGTACACACTTGTAATAGGATGACGGTCCACCCATATGGTGTGGAATCCCCCATATTTGAGTAATAGTGAGGAGAATGTTCTCTATCTGATTTAGGTATCCCTCATCTATTTAGTACAGTTATGTGGATCGGACCCCTCCATTAGATATGAGTGATTCCTGGTTTGGGGTTATTGTACCCTCAATGGATTGATATTAAATACACTCCATACATGAAAGGTGTAGGTTTAATGGTTTAGATTAGGAGAGAGTACTCCATCAAATTTGGCGTAATGATGAAGGGTATATCACTTCGTTCTATCTAATTAAAGAGTATGCACGTAGTGAATTTTTTGGAGAAGTGATCCCATGACTACATGAAGAGGTGAGGGGTGAGCCTCTCGAGTTGGTTTTCTTATCTATTTTCAATGGGAATAGGTCCGTGATAAAAACACCTCTGGTATTGGGCACTATATATAGACATATTGAGTTGGTCCTAATGGACCATGTTCTCTCAGATGTACTATTAGGAATGGTAATGTGTTTCCCAGTTGAGTGTATCTCTTAGACAGGTACCATCTGGGATGGTTGAGCTCATGGATAGTGTTCTCCTGGTTTTTTTCTTTTATTTCCTTGAGGAGATTCATATTGCTATCTAGGAGTTAAGAACCATTTGAGACTAGGATTCTGAGATGAGTATATTTGGGTATTCATGGGATCCCTTACAATGTTGTCATGTTCTAGGTTGAAATCCTTTGGGGACATAGTATAAATACTTTTCATGTGACTACACAATAATTTGGGTTACTCAATTTCCATGGGAGGTGATGTCAAGTGGGGTATGTCACCTTCTTTTTGTGATTTGGTTCTCATAGTTGGATGATATTACTCACTTTCTAGGGATAAAAATTAATAAATTTGTAGATAATTTACTCATAATGTTGATCAACATGATCTTGGACAAGGTTAAATCTTATTAGTTTGATATCTGGTCTTGATATTTACTTACACTATCGTTTGGGATACTTTTGACATACCTGACTAGTCATCTATATTCAATGATGGTTCAATATGGATTTTCTCTCTTGATTGGGTTCTCCCAAGGTTGGCCACGAAGACTATTTCCTTTCAATTTCACTATTTTTCTTTTGGGTTTTTGGGGCACCTACTATGTATTCTTATACTCACCCATTCATGGACTTTTCCCTCATGTATTGTGTCTTGTGAAGACCATAGGTCAATCGAAAGAGTCCCTTTAGGACCGGAGGTTCGAAGTGATTTATGAGCTCGACCGACTGAGTTATTTATAAATGATTCTTTTATAATATTTCCAGTAGTTTATTTTTATGGAGATACCCTCATTCCGAGTAATTTGGAAGCTTTTACACTTTTCGTTTGGTAGATGTGTATTTTTTCCATTATATGCTTCTAGTATTTTTTTGTAGTTTGGTTCAGGATAGTTGAATGCATGAATTTTATTTTTAAACATTTTATATATCTACATTGTTACATAGAGGTGTTTGTGGGTGTGTGCATATATATACTTTATGAAAAGGCCTCCTCGATTTTTTTTAGGCCTTCGGTGCTTGTCACCACCCCCTGGCCTGTGGAGGTGGGCTTTGGGTAGTCGCGGCTCGAGCCCCAACTTGGGTCAAGTCATGATAGTTATAAGGATTTATTTACAATATATATTTGATAATAACGATATATTTATCATTTTGGAAAGATAATTTTCTACTAATTTCATTCCCTTACATCCATTCAATAATGAAAACATCTTTCTTCGGTATGTGTGATGACCACATCATCGTAGCATTTTGATTTGTTGTTAGGATCATTTCACATGGTTTATATATATAAATGTATATAAAAAAATTATATGATGTCTATTATTTTATTATAAGTATATAAATATATCATAATACTTTCCTTATTTCCATAATGATTTATTAAAAAATAGAAACGTCACTCATGTGTGTGTATCACATAGTATCTTTATGATAGTGACATAGTTCATTCTTCATAACCAATATCCATGGAAGGATATAAAAGTATAATTGATGTACAAAAATGATAATAATTTCATGATTACTATTTTGAAAATTATTTAATAATGACTTCATTTACTATATTTAAATTACCAAGTCATTTTTGATAAATGAGCCAAATATAGCCAAAACATCGAATATGAAATTAATTGATTAGGTAATTCTATATAACACATCTATAATTAAAATAAACGAAACAATGAACATGAAAAAGTTCTTAAGAAAGTAAATAATTATAATTTGATTATATTGTAGGAATATAAATAATTTACATGATGATTCATACATATGTAAAGGGACACTTCACCAAAAAAATATCATTTTAAATATTTTAAATATTTATTTTAAAAAAATTAGTCTCCCATGTCCATATTCTAAATATTATTTTATGGTTTTATATTTATAGATATTTATGAATTATAAGGGAATATTTAAATCTCTTTTTACTTTATTCAATTCTTTTCCAAAAGAATGTTTTTACATATTTTATATGTAATATTTTTATTTTATTTACAAAATTCAAAAGGAATGTTCTATTATAACATATACAATATCAAAATATTTTCACACTTCTATAGAAATTTGTTTTAGATTTCGTACTAATATTCCGTGTTTTATTAAAAAAGCCATCATTCCCTATGTTCTAGAAATTTTGGTTTTGGAAATTGATTTTTAAATGAAATGGATATATCAATATCCAAAAAAAATTTCTTATGTGCTCAAAATTATATTTCATTGAGTTTGATGGTGGAAATGAAATATTTTATATTTTTCATTCATGTTATTGTCCTTGGAATTTTTTTATGGTGATGGGTAAACCTGATATAACTCATGATCTGGAGGGACCCAAATATAGCTTATGAGGATGTGTGAGCCAAATATAGCACTCCCATGTATTAGTTAATGATTATGTTCTCTGAATAATTGTGAAGGATGTTCACCATATATGTTATTCAATTGTAAGGGTTCTTGTAAGTGTTATATAAAAAATTTGTCCAAAGATTCCAACATGTATTTTCTTGGAGTTCTAATTAGTTTTCATAGAAATTATTTGATTTAAAATGTTATGATAATGATCTTTTGTTTTAAAGAAATTGTTATACCATTTTAGGGTAAAATTGTATGGTTCTATGAAAACATTTTTCAGCAGTTCTCATTTTTCTAATAAACACCCATGATTATGAGTATTCCCCTATTTCTTATTATAATATATTTTTTGAAAAAAATTTAGTTGTAAAT
Organism: Viscum album; assembly: GCA_963277665.1. Classification (NCBI taxonomy): domain Eukaryota; kingdom Viridiplantae; phylum Streptophyta; class Magnoliopsida; order Santalales; family Viscaceae; genus Viscum; species Viscum album. The sequence goes on from OY728137.1 coordinate 1,791,969,514, forward strand.
ATTATTTCATGTGCATTTGATGTCAATGTATATTATATTATAAGAAACTCCCTTTTATGATCTCATGGTTTTAAAATGTGCTAATGAGTATTTGTTATTCACATTATTTCCCTTATTGATCATTTTGTTCTCATATCATGTAATCAAATGTTTTAAAAAATTTTATGAATGATTAGTTTAAAATAAAAATTTAAATTGAAAATAATAAATCTTTATCATGAATATAAAATGTGTTTTACTTTAAAATAATTGTATTATCAAAAAAATGGATACTGAGTTGAAGTGTACATCTTGGAATGTATGGGTTTGATAAATAATAGTTATAATCATATTATATAAATCTATAAAGCAATAATTATTCTCAAAATAAAATAAAATAATTTATTTTCTATACATTCAATTTATAGATTGATTAGGGATGAGTCTTTATAGTTTGAATCATAAGGGGGATTAGATAACATTAGAGTTTAGGATGTTTCAATGTGATTTGAACATAATAGTTATGGATATAATCAAGGGTTTATAAGTTTAATGATATGTTTGAAGGCATAGGAACCCATTTTGAGGTTTTACGTGATGAGTATTTTAGATGATTAATGATATTTTAGGGTAGATTTTATTAGTTTGAGGTATATGAAACCCTTAGGTTTAAGATGATAGATTATTTTATATAAACGTTATTAAAGGTTTGGTGATATATGATGATGTGTATGATACAGTCTTTTAGTCTAAACCAATATTTAGTGTAGAGAATATTGATGTTACTTTGGATATAATATTATTTATTTATATAATTATCTTTATTGAAAATTTGTCATTATTATGGAATTTTTGAGATTAATATATTATTTCTTCATATGATAATTTATTAATTTTCAGTTTTATCTTATAATTGTTTATCCTTTTTAGTTTTAGTAAAGGTAGGAAGAATTGATTTTCAACTTTTCATATAAATCATAGTCAATTAGAAGTTTATTTTATTAATTTATGAAATAAATATTCATAATAATCATTTGGAGTAAAAGTTTGGATGAAGGTTGAAATTTATTGAAACATCAATCCAAAGGATGAAATTTCATTTATGTATTTGATGAAAATCAAGTAACTATATTTTCATATGTTTATAGTCTAGAAGTTAAAAAAATACTAAAATCTATAAAACAATCCATGGAATAGTAATTTTACCCTATTAACTTCATTTATAATTATTATATGATTCTTTTCACACCTCATTGATTTATAGTTTTGTGGTCTTCGATTTTCTCATTATCATTAAAATTCCTTTTACCAATGTTATATATCACTCTTTATCCTTATTAGGACATTAAATTTTCCTCTATGTCTATATTTTCACATTCTACTAATGTGATTTTATTTAAAAACTAGGTTATCTATTATTCCAAATGAACTTTTTTGTTCTATCCCCACTTGTTATGAGGATGTTTTGTTGTCATTTTTTACAATGTCAATTTTCAACATAAGTGTTTTAAAATGTAAAACACTTGATTAATCAGATCAATTTCAAGTTTTTATGATTAAATTAATTAATGGTTGTAGAATGTAACACCCTAATATTTTAAAATAAATCTGTATTTCATTATTTAAACAATACACAACATGATGCTTAAACAAACCAGAATATATTATTATTTAAATGGTATAGTTATAACTCTACATTTGAATTACTAGGTATGTATAACATTAAACACATTATCTAATTTATTTTATAGTTAAAATTAATAAATATTTTTGGATTAATTCATTCAAAATAAATAATCAGTTTTTAGTAAAGACATGTTATATAACAAAAAGATGTATTCTTCATTATTGGGTTTTATTTAATTTTTGTGAGTAAATATTATAATGAATTTCTTTTAAATTTATAAATTTTTATTATAAAAATTATATAATTTTTTAGATAAGAATATAAAAAACATCCTATGGAATTTTTTTGTATTTTTATGAAAAGATTGATTTTTCACTGATTAGTGAAAATTAATATTTTTTAAAAAAATAATTCATTTATTTTCATTAAAATGTATCATTATGATTTGAATTTGATATAAAATTAAAAATATTATTATAAAATAAAAAATAATCCAATTAGTTATATCTGAATCATCATTATACTTTATTTTGGTAATTTTTTATTTTTTATGCTTAGAAACATTTTTCATAAAAAAAATTAGTGCAAAATGATTTTCCATTTTAATTAATTAAACTAACCCCAATTTATGAATGATTTAAATAAAATTTCTAGATTATATATCTTTATGAATGATTTTAAATTCATATAATTATTTTTAATATTCATAATGTTAATATGAGATTTTCTTATTTTTAACAAAAAAATTCATAGAATCTGATTTTCATCATGTTTTACAAGATTAATTTTTAATTGATTTATACCACTTCTATAAATTGAATTTGGAAAAATATATTTCATATTTGGAATGAGGATGTTTAATTTTGGTAAAAATAATTCTTTTAATTTTTTCATAATGAATACTAACTAGGGTAAGTATTTTTCTCCTTAGAAAGTGTAAATTAGGAAATTATTGTTCAAAATAATTTGATATGGACTTAAAATTAACCAAAAACTAGCCTTTAATCTTTGGAAGAGTGTAGGTATATGATACTCAAATATAAATTTATTTTTTTGGAATTTGGAACCATTTTACTGAATATGATATATATATATATATATATTTGTTTTATATAATATAAAATATTAAATGTCATCCTATTGCTTTTAAATTTCTATCATATGTTCACATAGGGAAAAAATAATTTTTTAATGATTATTAGTTTTATTTTTTTCATAATTGTATTTTTTATGGGAATTTATATTTACTACTTAGTGATGAAATAATTTCCTTCAATGATTATAAAATGCTGACATAGTGCTTATGAAAGCAATATAAAATTAATGTGAATGATTTTAAAAACTTCATAAGTAATATTTTTTTGATATATAATGGTGTATCATGAATTATTTTGTTAATGATAATTTATTTTTCATGTTGAAATAGATAATATAACAATTTTGTAACTACATTATTTTTTTCAATGTCAAATTATGTGAATAGTAATTAAATTGACATTAACAGTATTTTATGATAGTTATATTTTATTAAATTTTTTGAAATCATTAAAACATTACAAGATGAAAAGTATGGTGAGTAAACATTATAAATTACATCCCATTCTAATTTAGGATCTGATTGTTATCTTAGAAGTAATTTTTTTACTTTTCTGTTGAAAAGGTAATTAATGTGGCTGAGGATTAAAATGGTTAAATAAAGGGTTAATCAAACAAATATGGATTAAAATGATAACTAAATATATCTAAATTTAATCATATTTTTTTATTAAGACCACATACTACTTATATTCTAATCCATGTCATTTTTAACTCATTTTACATGAGTTAGACACCTATTATAGTAAAATATATCATATATTTCAATAAGTATCCCTCCCCTCACATGTAAATGGGTAAATCGTCACCTCTCCTCCTCATACATTTTTATCACTCTAGTTTATGAAATACCTACATAATTATTTAATAAAAGATCCAAATTTCATGTAGGTCTTCCTTTTGGAATAATACCAACCTAATAGAGATTAATGTACATAGAAAATGATGTTTTTGAAGAAGTGGTGTAGGTTTTAACCAAATGATTTCATTTTATAAATTCTACTACCTCAATAAAATATTATTTAAACATGATGATATAATAACACCAATATATACTGGATATAGATATATTTTTATGTTAATTTATAATCTAAATCCATCTTCTTCTTCCATCTAATGGGAAATGAAACCATTATTCATGTGTACGATTGACTACTACCTCAAAAACTGATATAATATTTTTCCCTAACAATATATAATTCCATGTTATAATGATGTTTTTAATATATATATATATATATATATATTAATTAAATATCAATAATTAATTCATAATAACATATCATCTACTTTCATTCATATCTTTCTATTGAAAAAGAGGATTTCATTCTTGCGTATAAGTGGATCACCACCTTCATAAAGCGATGTGGTTCTTCTTTCATGACCAAATCACATGGATTATATATTATTTTATTTAAATAATTAATATTATATGTATGATATAATATTATTTTTTTAAATATAAAATAATACTTCATTTATTTCTAGCATGATCATTAAAAATGGAATTATTAATTGTGAATATATACGAATTACCTTCAAAATAATTTTAACATTGTTTATTTTTCATAAAATTAATTCATGGTTGATTTTAAAAAGTATAATGATGTGAAAAATGGTAATTATTTTATTATTAACATTATGTTGATGATTCAAAAATTAACTCTTTGACCATAGTCAAATAACAGAAGTCATTTTTCATATATGAGCCGAATATTATCAAAACATCCAACATAAGTATAATCGATTATGTAATTTTGTATCACATGATAATTTATAAAATAACAGAAAATAAATCAAAACTTTTTTAATCATTTAAATCTTTATCATAAGTTTATTATTCTGGATGATAAATAACATACGTGATGAGTAAGACTCGAGGTAAGGGGAACATTATCTTTAAAATACATTTTAAATTTTTTAAAGATTTATTTTCTAAGACCTTTTCCTTTATGTAAATACATTTAGATTTTTTATAGACTTATTTGTTTGTAAAAAATTAATTTTAATTTACATTTTATGACACTTTTTCTTTCTTCCAAAGGCTTTCAAAATAAATCTTTGTATAAATTTTATATGGAATGTTTTGATATTCATTATGAAACTCAATAATAGTGTTTCAATTTAATATATATTGAATCCAAATATTTTCCTACCACTATAATAATTATATTATATTTTTTTAAATTTATAATCATCAACACTTTTTAAATAAATACCATCCTTCCAATTTTTTATATAATTTATATTTCAAAAATTGTGTTTTAAAGGAAAGGGTTATATAAATATATAAAAATATTTCTTATGGGTTAAAAAATATTTTTTTTTGATTTTGATGATGGAAATGATATATTTTTTACGTTTAATTTTTGTTATGGTCCATAGACATTGTTTATGATAATCTGTGACCTCGATATCTATCAGTATGATGTGCGATCCTGATATAACCCATGATGAAAAATGGGCATGCTATAGCTGTCTACACTACTAGAAAAGGGGGCATTGAAGCCCCCCAGACTCGGGCGACCGCCATTGGCGGTCGCTATAGCTAACCAATAGCGACCGACAATGGCGGTCGCTAACCTACATAAAAAAAACGGGGGCTTCTGCCCCCCCCCCCCCCCCCCGCGCTCCCTCGACCCGATCCCCCCGATTGCCGCCCTAACCCCCTCCCTCCCCCGCCGCCCTCCCTCGCCGCCCTTCCCTCCCCCGCCGCCTGGCCTCCCCCGCCGCCCGGCCTCCCCCGCCGCCCGGCATCCCCCACCGCCCGGCCTCCCCCGCCGCCCGGCCTCCCCCGCCGCCCGGCCTCCCCCGCCGCCCGCCCTCCGGCCGCCGCCCTCTGCCCTCGAGCCTCCGGCCGCAGCCCTCCGGCCTCTCGGCCCTCCCCCCCCACCCCGGACGGCACCCGCACCCCGGACAGCCCCGCCGCGCACTCCGGACCGCCCCCCGCACCCCGGACGCCTCCCCGCACCCCGGACAGCCCCCCCTGCACTCGAACACCCCCCTCCGAACCCGAACACCCCCCCCCCCCCGCACCCCGGAGAGCCCCCCCCCCCCCCGCACTCGGACAGCCCCCCTCCGAACCCGGACAGCCCCCGCACACCGGACAGGCCCCCCGCACCCCGGACACCCCACCCCGCACCCCCGACAGCCCCCCCCCCCACCCCGGACACCCCCGCACCCCGAACACCCCCTGCCCGCACCCCTGACAGGCCCCCGACACCCCGGACACCCTCCCCGCACCTCGGACAACCCCCCCCCCCCCCCCCCCCCCCGACCCCCGGACACCCCCCCCCCTCGCTGCCCGTCCCCCGTCCCCTCACCGCCTCCTCTCCTCCAGCTCTCCGCCGCCGCCGCCGCCCGTCCCCTCCCTTGCCGCACCGCCTTTGGCTCCGGCTCCCCTTCGCTGCCTCCTCTCCCTCGCAGCACCGCCTTCGGCTCCCCTCCCTTTCAGGTTTGTAGCTCAATCAGGTAACATGAGCTTTCAATTACATTATTATTTTATCAATGGTTAATAAACAAATGGTTAATATTTATTTTGAATATAGTTGATTTGAAAAATGTAAATGTAATAAGTATTGTGTAAATGTTTGTTATACAGATATTATTATGGATAAGAGTTGGATTGATCTTCCAAATCGAACGTCTAGAGAATATTTCAATGGCATTATGCAGTTTATTAACTTCACGAGAGGATTTGAAAGTGACTATATTAGTTGTCCATGTAGAAAATGTGCTAACAGATATCAATTCACATGAGATACTGTGAGGGAACACCTTTTCTTTAATGATTTCTGAAAAATTATAAGAGTTGGACTCGTCATGGAGAAGAATATGTTCGTTGTCAAAATATAGATGCAGCTCAGATGGATGTTGATGCAAGGATGATTGATCCAATTCATGAAATGCTTACTGAAATGGTACGTGGGTTTGATCCTGAAGGCATTGACATCCAGAATCTTGAGACCGGTGAGATAAAATCTTCGTTCTGGTGCAGATCGTGATTCGAGGAGGTTTTATGAAGTACTTGATGATGCGAAAACAGAATTATATCTAGATGTACGTCTAACAATAAACTGTCGTTTATCGTGGAGTTGTTGCATTTGAAGACTTTGAATAATTGGTTAGACACATCATTCGACATGCTTTTGGTTTTATTGAAAAAAGTTCTTCCTGTCGACGCTAAGATTCCTGAGTCGTATTACTATGCTCGTAAGTTGACAGAGAACTTAGGTTTTACATATGAGACTATAGATGCATGTGCAAACAACTGTATGTTGTTTAGAAATGAAACTGCTCATTTGGATATTTGTACGGTTTGTGGCGCTTCCAGGTGGAAAGAGAACAAGGGAAATAAGACTCATCAAAGTCAGATTGCGATACAGGGTAAACCGATTGCCGTAAAGCAATGCGTTACTTTCCCCTTAAACCGAGGTTGAAAAGATTTTTTATGTCATCTAAAGTTTCTAATTTAATGAGATGGCATGCAGAAAGAGTTCATGAAAGTGACATGTTAACCCACCCGGCAGACTCTCATGCATGGAAGGATTTGATAAGAGACATCCCGACTTTGCTAAAGATGTTCGTAATGTCCGATTGGGATGGCAGTAGATGGTTTCAATCCATTCAAGTATATGGTTGGTGTAACTCATAGCACATGGCCCGTGGTGTTGGATCCATATAATCTTCCTCTGTGGCTTTGTATGAAGCAACAATTTATATTACTTTCCACTCTTATTGATGGACCTAAAAGTCCGGGGGATAAGATTGATGTTTACCTTCAGCCATTGATTGATGAGTTGAATGAATTTTGGGGCGATGGTGTGATGACCTTATGACTGCGAAACGAATGAAATGTTCAAACTGCATGCTGCTTTATTGTGGACAATCAATGACTTCCCAGCTTATGCAAATTTATCAGGCTGGAGTACGAAAGGGGAATTTGCTTGCCCTTGTTGCAATAAAAGTAAAAAATATGTATGGGTTAAACATTCCAAAAAATGGGCATACATGGGTCACATGCATTTTCTCCCTCCCCAGCACAGGTTCAGAAAGGACAGAGTGGCATTTGATGGTTCTAGAGAGTTCAGCCCAGCACCAATGATCATGACAGGAGTCGAAATGTTATCGCAGATTGAGCAAGAAAATATCTGCACGGTATATGGATTTGGTGGCTCCTCCAGTACGTAATATTCGTGCTGCGGGTAGGCAGCGCAGTCACAATTGAAAAAGAAAAGTATTTTTTATAGTCTACAGTATTGGAAAACTAACATGTTGAGGCATAATTTGGATATCATGCACATTGAAAAAAATGTTTGTGATAACATATTGTGGACCATTTTAGGCGTCAGTGGAAAGTCAAAGGACCATGTTAATGCACTCCGTGATTTTGAAGAAATGGGTTTAAGGAAATAGTTGCATTTACAGTTAGTTGAGGGAAACAAGGCATATATGCCTGCTGCACAGTATTCGATGACTACAGAGGAGAAATAGACATTTCTTTCCATTTTGAAGATGGTCAATGTGCCTGATGGTTACTCTTCTAATATTTCAAAGTGTGTTAATCTGACAAGCAAGACATTGCAAGGGTTGAAAATTCATGACAATCACATATTACTTCAGCAGTTGATTCCAATCGCAATTTGTGATTGTTTATCCCCCAATGTTGTTCAACCCTTGATTGAGATGAGTAATTTTTTTAGACAGCTTTGTTTAAGAAATCAACGAATGAGTGATTTAAAAGTTTGCAGGACCGAATTGTACTTACGCTTTGTCACTTTGAGAAACTTCCCCCCCCCTCATTTTTCGATGTTATAGTCCACTTGACAGTGCACCTAACTGATGAAGTAATGGCTGCTGGTCCAGTGCAATTCAGGTGGATGTATCCTATTGAACGGTATTTGAGTACATTGAAAAGATTTGTACGCAACAGAGCTCGTCCAGAGGCATCAATAGCCAATGGTTATTTGATGGATGAGTGTACTACCTTTTGTGCAGAATATCTTACGGATGTTGAAAGAAAATTAGATAAGACATCTAGGATTCATGATGGTCCAGTTGGAGAAGGAACCACATTTGATATGGACAACATCGAGTGGATACAAGCACATCGATATATCTTGTTCAATACTCCATCAGTTGCACCATTAATGCAGTAAGTATCTTATCAATGTGCTTGTATAACTTTTACATGTTTTGTTTGCATAAGTTGATCTTTTAAACATCGCGTAATCATTTGCAGGAAACACATTAATGAGATAAAAGAAGAGATGCATCGTGCGACTGAGTTGCAAATTCAGTAATCTCATTATGCGGCATTTCATGATTGGTTCAAGGATTATGTATATATAAATTGATTTTCATTATGAGTGAAGTACTAAACTAATTATTTCTGCATATATCAGTATTGATTTTTATAAATTATGTAGGTTCGTAAGCTGAGGGAGTTAGGGGACCCCACGCTACCTGAAGTATTTATCCAACTGGCTGAGGGTCCATCTATAACGGCTCGTCGTTATAAAGCTATTGATGCTAATGGTTTTCGATTTCGCATTAAAGATGTTGATGACAAACGAGCAACACAAAACAGTGGCATCAGTTGTCCCTTTGTCGATTCTGGTTATTACTATGGTCAATTGATAGACATCATTGAAGTTGTATACACACACGGTTTGAAGTACATATTGTTAAAGTGTAATTGGGTTGATCCAGTGTGTGGATGTAATGTTGATCAATATCAGTTTTCATTGGTGAATTTTAACTATATGTTATACAGAAATAATGATCGAGTTGAGAATGAACCTTTCATTTTGACATCACAAGCGGAACAAGTATTCTTCGTTACTTTGTCTTCGGATCCAAGTAGCAAGTTGTTGTCAAAATGTCTCGGAGAGGAGTGTTTTTATTTGAAGAAGATGAACCCGAGACTGTTCCGTTTGTTTACCCACAACTTGATCAACATACAGTAGTTCAACATGAAGAAGATATTTATTGGGTCAGAGCGGCTGTTGAAGGAGAAATGGTCGATTTGCATGCTTAATGAAAGGTATAATTGTTTTCCCGTTATTCAGTAGAATGTACTAGGATATCATAAATTATCTAATCATTTTATAAATCCTTATAAGTTTTAATCCTCACTTTTGTAAGTTAATTCAGTCATAAATATTTAGGTTGATTAACTTTCTGATTTTTTAAAATTCATTCACAACTAATTATTCAATCAATTTTTTGTTTGATTAACCATTGTACAAGTTTTATTTATTAAGAACATTCCAATTTATCTTTTAAACACTTTGGACTCATTACTGATATTTTCTATGACTGCAGACATGTCAGGGGAAGAGGCAGAAGATCCACATCATCCATCTGAGGCATCTACGTCTCAGGGTCGAGGTGTGTTTAAATGTCATTGTCTATATTTTTTATGTAATTGACATATATATATATATATATATAACATTTGTCAATTTATATATAAAATTGTTTCCAACAGGATCAGACTCGGCTACTTCTTCCTCTCGCAGGAGAGGCCCTGGTCGTGGCATATTATCATGGAATTCCGACACGACGATAGATGTTTCATTTTATGAGGTATTTCATCCTGTGGGACCTAATTTCCCAGCATTTATTCGTCAGCTGGGTCATATCATACGTGACCCACATCGATTTCCATTGACCACGCGTGATTGGGCTTCTATCCCTCAGGACACATTAGATCGTCTATGGAGGGAGGTTCCGGTAAGAAAATAATTTTACTTTATTTTCTATTTATAAAGAATACTAATATGTTTTATTATTTTCTTTATAGCAAAATTTGAAAGTATGCCCTGAAGAGTTTCGGCCCGTGTGTGTGAGAAAATGCTGTAAGATGTGGAAAGATTATAAGGCAAAGTGAAGAGGGACCACTGGGTACCAAATGTGGGTGCCCTTGACATTTTGGAAACAGTCCCGAGAGGTGTCCTCCCGGCTCAGTGGCGTGACTTGGTTGCATATTGGTCTACTGAGGGTGTTGCGGTTTGTATATTAATTATTTTTCTGTATATATATTTTCAATAATATGTGATTTGTTTGAAATTTGAATGAATTTAATGTAGGAGGTGTCAACACGCCATTCGGAGAATCGAGCGTTGCAGGGACCAGCTCACAGGCTCGGGACTCGTCACGTGTCTCAGATCCAACATGAGGTATATATTATTCATTTTTTAATTTATTAATTAATATGGATTTGTGTTTATATTCTTTTAATATACAGTTGCGAGGGCAAGGTGCAGCAACTGATAAAATGTCGGTGTGGATAAGGACTCGTGATCGCAATGATCCAGAGGTTGCAGCATTGATAGTAAGTGTCTGTACTTACCAATAATTACATAAATCTATATATTAACATATATATATTTATATATATTTAAATATTTCACAGGCTCAATTTGAAGCTGAGTTAGAGCATCTGCTAGAGGACCAGCGACAGCTTCCCATGCGACGGGATGAGATCTTTCATCGCATTATTGGTTGGGACGGGCATGGCAAGAGTTTGACCTATGGAGCAGGGATTCCTCGTTCTGTAGTTTCACGCGCTGCGGTTGTCGGTCCAGCTGTTGCTCATATGACACAGCAGATGTCAGATTTTGAGGCACGGCTGCGCGCTTCCGAGGAGAAAAATGCGCAATTGACAGCAGAGGTTAGAGCACTGCGGGAATATGTGCGTCGAGCTGATGGTACAGGGGATCATACGACGCAGGTATATACTGTATTTATTTATTTAATTTAAATTATTTTTGTTATTAAAATATTTATAATGTTTATTTGTTGCAGGCACCTGGCCCACCAGAAGGAGGTAGCAGTGATGACAACGCGTGACGCACCATATATTCACGAGATATGTTTTTTGTTTTTACTGGTAGGGTTGACATTGATGTACTATATTTATTCATTTAAGTAATGCATTATTACCATCCATGGTGGTCTTTTAAATATTTTATACACATATTGAGTTTTTGATCAGATAATCTTGAATGATTCTACATTTGAAAAAGTCGAACTAATTCCAACAGCCCCCCCCCCCCCCCCCCCGCACCCCCGTACAGCCCCCTGCACCCCCGTACAGCCCCCCGCACCCCCGTACAGCCTCCCCGCACCCTCGTACAGTCCCCACCCCCCCCCCCCCCCGCACCCTCGTACAGCCCCGTGCACCCCCGTACTGCCCCCCCCCCCCCCCCCGCACCCCCAAACAGCCCCCCCCCCCCCCGCACCCCCGTACTGCCCCCCCCCCCCCCCCGCTCCCCCGTACAGCCCCCCCCCCCCCCCCCCCGCACCCCTGCACCCCCGTACTGCCCCCCTGCACCCCCGTACAGCCCCCCCGCACCCCCGTACAGCACCCCCCCCCCCCAAACCCCCGTACAGCCCCCCCGCACCCCCGTACAACCCCTCGCACCCCCGTACTGCCCCCCGCACCCCCGTACTGCCCCCCGCCACCCCCGTACAGCCCCCCACACCACCGTACAGCACCCCGCACCCCCGTACAGCCCCCCCCCCTCCCCGCACCCCCGTAAAACCCCCCACACCCCCATACAACATCCGGGGAGTGAATTGTGAAATGGTCGGCCAGACGGCACCTCATTCGGAGGTGCCGTTTGACCGCGGCGGCCGGAAACGCGTTTCTGGCGCCATTAAACACCAAAACGGCGTGCGGCGGTCCAATTCGGAGAAAACGTGCTCGAACGACCTGGAACTGCACGGGAATGATAGAAGTATTATTCCTAAGATGCAGGAGGCGGCCGCACGTCCATCGATGTGCGGTGCGCGCGGCACGTCCGATTGTGTCCTTTTCAGCAGCGCGGCGCGCGCTGAAATGGCGCGTTGGGGGTCAAAACCACCCGAACGACCTCTGAATGCCACGAAACCGTACGAAAACGTCCGGGGCATGAATTGTGAAATGGTAGGCTAGACGGAACCTCAATCGGAGGTGTCGTGTGACCGCGGCGGCCGGAAACGCGTTTCCGGCGCCATAAAACACCAAAACGGCGTGCGGCGATCCAATTCGGAGCATACGTGTTCCGAACGACCTGAAACCGCACTGGAACGATAGAAATATTATTCCTGAGATGCAGGAGGAGTTCGCACGTCCATTGGACATGCGGTGTGCGTGACACGTCTGATTGTGTCCTTTTCAGCAGCGCGGCGCGCGCTGAAATGGAGCGTTGGGGGTCAAACCACCCGAACGACCTCCGAATGCCACGAAACCATACGAAAACATCCGGGCGTGAATTGTGAAATGGTCGGCCTGACGGCACCTCATTCGGAGGTACCGTTTGACCGCGGCGGCCGGAAACGCGTTTCCGGCGCCATTAAACACCAAAACGGCGTGCGGCAGTCCAATTCGGAGCAAACGTACTCCGAACGACATGAAACCGCACGGGAACGATAGTAGTATTATTCCTGAGATGCAGGAGGAGGCCGCACGTCCATCGGACGTGCGATGCGCGCGGCACGCCCGATTGTGTCCTTTTCAGCAGCGCGGCACGCGCTGAAATGGCGCGTTGGGGGGTCAAAACCACCCGAACGACCTCCGAATGCCACGAAACCGTACGAAAACATCCGGGCGTGAATTGTGAAATGGTCGGCCAGACGGCACCTCAATCGGAGGTGCCGTGTGACCGCGGCGGCCGAAAACGAGTTTCTAGCGCCATAAAACACCAAAACGGCGTGCGGCGGTCCAATTCGGAGCAGACGTGTTCCGAACGACCTGAAACCACACGGGAATGATAGAAATATTATTCCGGAGATGCAGGAGGAGGCCGCACATCCATCGGACGTGCGATACGCGCGGCACGTCCGATTGTGTCCTTTTCAGCAGTGCGGCGCGCACTGAAATGGCGCGTTGGGGGGTCAAAAATTGTGAAATGGTCGGCCAGACGGCACCTCATTCAGAGGTGCCGTTTGACCGTGGCGGTCGGAAACGCGTTTCCGATGCCATAAAACACCAAAACGGCGTCTGGCGGTCCCATTCGGAGAAAACGTGCTCCGAACGACCTGAAACCACACGGGAACGATAGAAATATTATTACTGAGATGCAGGTGGAGGCCGCACGTCCATCGGACATGCGGTGCGCGCGGCACGTCCGATTGTGTCCTTTTCAGCAGCGCGGCGCGCGCTGAAATGGCGCGTTGGGGGGTCAAAACCACCCGAACGACCTCCGAATGCCACGAAACCATACGACAACATCCGGGGCATGAATTGTGAAATGGTCGGCCAGACGGCACCTCAATCGGAGGTGCCGTGTGACCGCGGCGGCTGGAAACTCGTTTCCGGCGCCATAAAACACCAAAACGGCGTGCGACGGTCCAATTCATAGCAGACGTGTTCCGAACGACCTGAAACCACACGGGAACGATAGAAATATTATTCCTGAGATGCAGGAGGAGGCCGCACGTCCATCGGACGTGCGGTGCGTGCGGCACGTCCGATTGTGTCCTTTTCAGCAGCGCGGCGCGCGCTGAAATGGCGCGTTGTGGGGTCAAAACAACCCGAACGACCTCCGAATGCCACGAAACCATACGACAACATCCGGGGTGTGAATTGTGAAATAGTCAGCTAGACGGCACCTCATTCGGAGGTTCCGTGTGACCGCGGCGGCCGGAAACGCGTTTTCGGCGCCATTAAACACCAAAACGGCGTGCGGCGGTCCAATTCGGAGAAAACATGCTCCGAACGACCTAAAACCGCACGGGAATGATAGAAAAATTATTCCTGAGATGCAGGAGGAGGCCGCACGTCCATCGGACATTCGGTGCGCGCAGCACGTCCGATTTTGTCCTTTTCAGCAGCGCGGCGCGCGCTGAAATGGCGCGTTGGGGGGTCAAAACCACCCGAACGACCTCCGAATGCCATGAAACTGTATGAAAACATCCGGGGCGTGAATTGTGAAATGTTCGGCCAGACAGAACCTCAATCGGAGGTGCCGTATGACCGCGGCGGCCGGAAACGCGTTTCTCGTGCCATAAAACACCAAAACGGCGTCCGGCGGTCGCATTCGGAGAAAACGTGCTCCGAACGACCTGAAAGCGCACGGAAACGATAGAAATATTATTCATGAGATGCAGGAGGAGGCCGCACGTACATTGGACGTGCGGTGCGCGCGGCACGTCCGATTGTGTCCTTTTCAGCAGTGCGGCGCGCGCTGAAATGGCGCGTTGGGGGGTCAAAACCACCCGAACGACCTCCGAATGCCACTAAACCGTATGACAACATCCGGGGCATGAATTGTGAAATGGTCGGCCAGACGGCACCTCATTCGGTGGTACCGTTTGACCGCGGCGGCCGAAAACGCGTTTCCGGGGCCACAAAACACCAAAACGGCGTCCGGCGGTCCCATTCGGAGCAAACGTGCTCCGAACGACCTGAAACCGCACGGGAACGATAGAAATATTATTACTGAGATGCAGGAGGAGGCCGCACGTCCATCGGACGTGTGGTGCGCGCGGCACGTCCGATTGTGTCCTTTTTAGTAGCGCGACGCGCGCTGAAATGGCGCGTTTGGCGGTCAAAACCACCCGAACGACCTCCGAATTCCACGAAACCGTACGACAACATCCGGGGCGTGAATTGTGAAATGGTCGGCCAGACGGCACCTCAATCGGAGGTGCCGTGTGACCGCGGCGGCTGGAAACGCGTTTCCGGCGCCAAAAAACACCAAAACGGCGTGCAGCGGTCCAATTCGGAGCAAACGTGCTCCGAACGACCTGAAACCACACGGGAACGATTGAAATATTATTCCTGAGATGCATGAGGAGGCCGCACGTCCATCGGACGTGCGGTGCGCGCGGCACGTCCGATTGTGTCCTTTTCAGCAGCGCGGCGCGCGCTGAAATGGCGCGTTGGTGGGTCGAAACCACCCGAACGACCTCCGAATGCCACGAAACCATACGACAACATCTGGGGCGTGAATTGTGAAATGGTCGGCCAGACGGAACCTCATTCAGAGGTGCCGTGTGACCGCGGCGGCCGGAAACGCGTTTCCGGCGCCATAAAACACCAAAACGGCGTCCGGCGGTCCCATTCGGAGAAAACGTGCTCCGAACGACCTGAAACCGCACGGAAATGATAGAAATATTATTCCTGAGATGCAAGAGGAGGCTGCACATCCATCGGACATGCGGTGTGCGTGGCATGTCCGATTGTGTCCTTTTCAGCAGCGCGACGCGCGCTAAAATGGCGCGTTGGGGTGTCAAAACCACCCGAACGACCTCCGAATGCCACGAAAACGTACGACAACATTCGGGGCGTGAATTGTGAAATGTTCGGCCAGACGGAACCTCATTCGGAGGTTCCGTTTGACCGCGGCGGCCGGAAACGCGTTTCCAGCGCCATAAAATACCAAAACGGCGTGCGGCGGTCCAATTCAGAGCAAACGTGCTTCGAAAGACCTGAAACCGCACGGGAACGATAGAAATATTATTCCTGAGATGCAGGAGGAGGCCGCACGTCCATCGGACGTGCGGTGCGCGCGGCACGTCCGATTGTGTCATTTTCAGCAGTGCGGCGCGCGCTGAAATGGCGCGTTGGGGGGTCAAAACCACCCGAACGACCTCCGAATGTCACGAAACCATACGACAACATCCGGGGCGTGAATTGTGAAATGGTCGGGCATAAGGCACCTCATTCGGAGGTGCCGTTTGACCGCGGCGTCCGGAAACGCGTTTCCGGCCTCATAAAACACCAAAACGGCGTGCGGCGGTCCCATTCGGAGCAAACGTGCTCCAAAAGACCTGAAATGAGATTATTTCTTGAATCGAAGTTTTAAAATTATTATAGCACAATGATTTGATATTATATATATATTATATATATATTAAAACATTTAAAATATATTATATATATATATATATTAAAAATATTGTATTTAATAGTATATATATGAATATTTATATATATATATATATATTTATTTATTTATATATTCAATTCAATAAAAAAAATTTAATTTTTTTTTATATTAGCGACCACCATAGGCGGTCGCTATAGGGTGCCCGGCAGAGGGCCTTCAGCGACCGCTTGGCGGTCGCTGAACGCCGATCTGCCGGCCTTCTACAGCGACCGCCATTGGCGGTCCCTAAAAGCCTCTAGAGACGAGGCAACAGCGACCGCCAATGGCGGTCGCTAATGGCCTGATTTTCCGTAGTGCTAGTGAATTATGTAATTATTACATTCTCCATATAATAATGATATAAGTTGGATATATATGGTATTACACTTGTTAGGGTTCTTTTAGGGATTCATCTATGTATTTAGTAACGATTGTGTCCCAAGGTCCATATAAGTCTTTTCTATATTTTCTAATGGGTGTTTATGTAAAACATCTCATTTGAAAAGTTATGATAATGATAATTATTTAATGAGGTAACAATTCCCTTTTATAGTAAAAAATCATGTTATAATGAAATTGTATTTCATGGGTTCTTAGTTTTATGAAAAAATTTGGGTAGTAAAGATGATTTCATGTGTATTTGAGATCAATGTTTTTTATTTTAAAGTTAATATCTCTTTTATGATATCTTTGTTTTAAAATAAACTAATTGGTAATTTTTTTATCCTTAATTGTTCTTTTTTTCACAACCCCATTTTCAAATTCCGTTCACCTGTTTTTAGGTGGTAAATAGCCAAGAAATAATTATGTCAAGAATTTTAATTATATCTTAATAAAAGAACATTTATTTTATTTTAAAATACTTGTATTGTGGAAATAATTGGTACTAAGAGGATGTTTCAAAACTAAAATTTATAGTTTTTTTATTTAATAGTTATGACCTAATCCTCTATAACTATAAAAAGTGAAATTTTATAATTTAAGAAAATTAATTCTTTTTTAAAATAGAAATATGTATTGACTAAAGATTGGATAATTATAATCAAAGAGAAGAAACATTAGTCAATAATAATTTTACTTGAAAACAAAATATATAATTATTTTCTAATATTGAAACATATGAAAAAAAATAATCATTAATAATATTTATTTATTCCAAGTAGCACTACTATGTATATCATTACATTGTAAAAAATGTATCATAACATAGTGTATAGGGTTCACTCTGCATTTCCATAAACATTGTTGACTGTGGTAAAAAACCATTCTATTATATATATTCTAATGATATATATGTATTCACATAATGAATTATAGGGCTACCTAATTGCTGGATAACATTTCATATAATGAAAAACAATACATATGTGTCCTATATAAACATGAAAATATTCATAACTCCATCATAAAATAGTATAACCAAGAGAGAAATTAGTTTCATCATAATAATCATAATTTATAAATATGAATCATCAATATAAATAAATGTTATGATTTATCTGAAACTTATTCATATTTAATGATAAAAATAAATAAATTATATTGAAATAGATAAAAAATACTATATATGATTCCTGAAAATATTTTTTAGAATACAAGAAAAAGTATCTCATAAGTTTTTATAACATTTAAAAAATTAATTTATAATGGTGTTTTGTATATCGAGAGTGTAACTAAAATTACTTTGTGTAATCAAGAAAAAATGGCAATGAATCTTTGTAAAAACTGAATAAAATAGTGTGAGAGGGGATCCTTGTGGTATATATTAATAATTATTCATTTAACACATTTAAAAATATCATGAAGTTCAAAATAAAATGATTTTATAAAATCATATAATAAGGTCTAATTATGTACAAAAAAAATATGAAAAACATTGACATGAAAGAGAACTATTCTAAACTTAAAAGGAGAGATATGACCAGTTCAACTTATATGGGTCTTTTTTGGTTAATAATGAATAATTGAATAGTTAAATGTTAAGAAGACATGTAAACCAAAAAAATAATGAGATAAAAATAAAATAATTTTTTTATATAAATACTATATTATATTTTTCAATTTTAATTTATTAATAAAAAATATCAATTTCAAAGTGTGATTTGAAATGAACAATTTATCATTACTCTCAACCACTTAGAGAATAACCTAATTACTTATATAATAAACATATACATCATAATAAATTTTTTCATAACATTATACAAACATATTCCCATTTATAATATTAAATTACTATGATTTATTTCATATATAATGGTTATATATTGTTTATTTTTATCATCATATGCTAGTAATATTGATTGTTTTATATAGGTTTTGTAACTATTGTTTTGATCAAAATTATTGGAAAAAAATGTTCTTTATTATAAAATTATAAAATATATTAAAATAAAATAAAATTAATTGTTTATTTTCTACCATTTTTATTTTATATAAGACATGGGTACATTTCACAAAGAATGAATTCATGAAAAGCATGTTTGGGGTAATTTAATAATAACACTAAGTTACATTAAAGTAACCATTGATTTCTTGTGTTAATATTACATGAAAATATTAATAATATAAATAACTATTTCATATCATAAATTAACATTATTATTCCCTTCATACTCATTTGTGGGGAAAATTATGGCATCGGTATAAAATTTTTCACAAAATTGGTTGAACTGACCCAATCTAAATCATGTTACACGAATGAATGAGTGATAATTTAGAGTAACATAATAAAAAAATAATTTTCATAGATTATTAAATATGTTAATATAACATCATTAGATCATATAATGATATTTAGGTAGTGTTAATATGAGAAGGTAATTAAAAAATTTATATAATAACTAGATAATTACCTAGGTGGAATCACTCATTGTAATAGGTTCCTTTAGAATTAAGGTTTTAAAACTTATTATTTGTTACATAAGATAACAAACATGTAATAAGACTTTAGGATATAATAATTTTTATGTGATTCAGTAGATAATGGAATGATATGTGTTTTTTTTGGAAGGTATGATGGGGAGGACCATTTATATGGGAAAATAAGAGACATTTATTTGTAAATATATTTTATGTGAAGGGTAGTGATGCAATCACATGGGTGCTTGGTGATTTAGGTAAGAAATTGCTTATAAGAAATGTATTTTTGAATCTTAGAACAAATAAAAGAATTATATAATGTTTAAATAACATGTTAATTAAAAAAAAGTGATCCATGTTAATTTTTCACTTTTTACATATTTTAGATTATTTAATTATTTATTATGATAACAATTATTATTGCACTAATTTTATAAGGTATCCCCTCTCACCAAATTCTATTTTTATGATTCAAAATTTTTACACCCTTTAATCCAATTTAATTTCTAAATCTAATAAATTTTCCTTTAAAATAAAAACATAAAATATATAGAGAAGATTGTTTCCATAGAAAAATGTATTTTTAATAAATTATATTGGTGGTCATATTAAATATAAATTAATAATTAAATTAAATTTAATATAAATTATATACATATATAAATATTAAATTTTATTAAATCTTACCTTTGATAGTGATCAATATATATTTTTTGAATAAAATAAACAATACTTATAATTTTTTTCTTGGAACTTTTCTCCTTTTAACATTTAATGATTTTAACAATATCCTTATAAAAAAATTTATTTATTTTCGAACCTCTTTATTTATAAATATGTAGTTATTATAATTATTCCTCCATGTTTATGAACACATCAAATCATTCTTTTAAAAATTATAATAATAAATTATCATTAAAAAATATATATTTTTCATTGATATTTCATTTATTTAAAATATTTTAATTTCATTATAGGATTATTTATTATATATGAGTTATAGTATATTTAATTTATAAATTTCAATTAAAATTAGAAAAATTTAATGTTTAAATTGTATACAAGTATATCTAATGACCATGTATCCAATAAACAAATATCCTATTACCATATCAACAATTCAATATCAATTATATCTTACACTGGAGAACATAATGCAAGCACTGAAAACAATTTTAAACATATAGGATGATGTACTTTTCCCCACAACTTATCTCTCACCACCAAATACAAGCCTCCCCACCACCAATGGTGAGGTACCATATAACCAATAACATTATATATAATGGTCATATTAAATTCATATATATAGACTTATATGATTATCTAAAATAATTATTTATATTTTCTAATTTCTTTTTTAAATAGTTTTGTCATACTTGATTTTTTTTCTTCCGAATTTTATCTCAATAATATGATCTTTATAGGATAAATACATGACTATAATTTCCACCTTGTAATATTTTTATTTATGTGAGGTTTATTTCATTTAGTAATTTAATTAGATATTTAACATTTAATTATCTTTTTATTTTTTTTAAATTATGTATTTTTTATTATACCATAAAGTAATAACTTTGGGTTCATTTTTTATCAATGTTTCATTTATCATAAGATATTGAGAACATATAATATATATAAATATAAATACAAACTAAAATCATGGGATTTACATTCTACCATCCTTAAATGAATAACACCATTGAAATTTCATTAATCTAATTAAATAAAGATGATACTTTTTTTATTACATATTATTCTTCCAACATAACTTCCTCAAACTTATGATTCATCAAATAAACATTAATCAAGTCAGTGCTCCTATTTCCTAGTACAATATATTTATAATCTATGGTCTCTAGTATTATTACCTCATAAGAAGGACCATTTTATATTTTTATATTCATTAATTTCATTACCTATTAAAAATTGAGTATATAATTTCCAAAATTCTATATATGGAACTCATCATACAATTGTGTGAGGTTTTATGGGAGTAAAATGTTATAGGCTATAATACCCACATGATCATAAATCTTAATGGGATAAATGTATGTTCAGTTAAATTTTACCATTCCCTAAATCTCATAACCCCATTCCATTGTGATATTTGAAGGAATCCCTTATGTCGGACTTCAAACTCTAAATAATTCTATTGATTATTAGTGTATCTGTTTTGATGAAACTCGAAAATTTTAATATTCCATAGAACTATTTCAATATTTTATACCATATCTTGTGTATGGCCTAGTCTACGTAGCTTCCACACATGAAAATCATCATAATAATTTATAATTGTACACATTTTCCATATAAATCCTCGTATGGTTCCATTTGAATGATATAATGGAACTATTGTTAAATGAGAACTCTACCAGTCAAATATGTTTATACTAACATCCATTCAAATCTATTGAAAATGATAGTAGTATTTCATCCAAATTTTAAATCATCATTTCTTATTGTCCATATCTCTAAAAGTTATAAAAAGTGTTTAAGTTCATCTTTTCCTGATAGTATTGTTGAAGGTTTCATTAGAAATTTGAACTAAACCTTAGATCAAGATCAAATAAGTTTAAAAATTGAACTTCATATTGTATTAAACAATCATTTATGTAAATTTTTTCATGTTTATTTATTAATAAATCCTTAGGAAAATAAATGGAATGAACTAAATTTTTATAGAAATCTACCATAACCAAAATGGAATTATATTGTTTGGATTTATTAGAATTTCTAACAACGACATCCATGGGGATGTTCCCCCATTTCGGTATAGGTATATATAATAATTTCATCATCCCCTTAAGTTTTCAACATTTATAACTCACTTACTATAAAATTGAGAAACAATATATATACACAATAATATACAAATTTATATTCCCCCACTAAAAGTGCTTCTTGAGATCTCAATACAACATTATACTTATTGGATTCAAAGATGATGATGATCTATGTGAATCATCCAAAAGATAATTATTCAATTTCGGTATTTAGAGGATGAATATTATTTTCCTAAATCATAATATTACAACATTATCAAGGAAAAAAACCAAAATATTGTTTGATTTATTTTATATCTCTATATACTCATATTTTACCACCCTGGTATTCATATGGATGAGTTATAGAGAAGTAATTTAGAAAATATTTGATTTATCATAATCCATTAACAGTGTTAGGTTAATACTTCATAGATCTAATATTTTTTATGTATTTTTCAATCCAATTCATGGATAAGGATCATGATCTATCATACTCTAGGTATCATCAACATAGTCCACCTTTTTGAGGAGGTAATTTATTGAGTAGTGATTTCTTTTGATCAAATAAAACCATCTCATTTATTGTGTGTTCACCTACTTATATGTGAATATATAAATTATTATCCTTTGATAAATAAATATATGTCACCATTCACTATATATATAATTCATTTATATTTTTAATTCTAAAGTTAACAATTCATGCTCCAAATCACATGTTTGGTAAATTTTCATAGGGACCATTTTTTAATGAATGTAATAGGATATAAATTTTTCATTTTTTATATGGAAACCTCCTAATTCCATTTATGAACTATATCTATATATCAAAAAACCCATATCTAATGTATGGTATCATGATTATAAGAGAATCATCCAATAATCTATTTACCACACTGAAATTTTATTTATATTCATTCTAGAAGAGAAACTTGACGTCCTTTTATTTTAACATGGTTAATGGATTTGAATTTTCCAAGAAATATATCACAAAAAATTGATAGTATATTTCAAATACAAGAAAAAAATATATGTATATTCCAACAGTTATTCTGAACTATTCCCCAGTCACTTGTTCTGGGATGTGTCTATAGAGGTACCTTCTCTTGTGATTACATGACACAAGAATGATATTTTTTTCTATTAGAATTCACAATTGTAATATTTACTATATGTTTTCTCATTTATTAAGTTGTTCATCACAATCCTTAAATTATCATCATGTTATTTATTTCTTTTGGAATATATGGTAATATAATCTATATATACTTTTAAAAAATTATTGAGGTAATCTATGGAGAATATAATCAGCATATCCCTAAATATAGATGTTGTATTTATATGTTTAAAATCCTTAACTATGAATTCATTGTTCCCATATATTTTATGATGATATATATTGGGTATATACTCACCTTTAACCATTAATTAATGATATAAAAATAGATATTATATGATTGATAATTACCCAAACCCTTGAACTTTATTGAACAATTGATAAATTTGGGGTTGATAATAATTATTCTTGATCTTGATCTTAATTAGTTTAAAATAATCATTACATAGACACATTAATCCATCATTATTTTTAATTAATAAGATTATTTCACCCATTGGTTATGTAATTTGGAATATAAAACCCTCATAAATATTTTCTTATAATTTCTTCATTAATTCCATCAATTAAACTAGTTTATTCAGTATAGAGTCTTTGATATTGGAATAGGACCTGGTATGATTTTATTTAAAAACTCACCCTCATTATCCTAAGGAATACATTGAAATTCAACAAGTAATACATAAACATATTTCTAAAAAATTATAATATCATTAATGTTTAGATTCTATAAAACAATTAGGCTAAATATACACTACTATTTACATTCATGATCCCAATAACAGGCGTAATTTTCGTAGTATGTTTATTATCATCCTTAAAGTGGTAGATTATAATTTTTTTACTTGGGATATGAAATTTAAGTTCCCTATCATTATATTTGATGTAGGATCTATATAGAGATATCCAAAACATTCCAAAAAAATCACATGCAATTTATCCAAATATAGTATAACAATATTACTGGAAGAAATATTCCCCCAACATTCATAATGGAATCGTTTTATACTTGAGGTTAAATAATCAAACTTGATAAACCCCAAAAATGCATGAAACACTTAGAAAGGGGTGGGGGTATTTGGATTTGATCCACTCAATTATTATCGCCTAATTTCCCAAAATTAATTGTAAATAAAATAGTAAAATGAACATACAGTTTTACATGGTTCACATGAAATGTGGGTACTTAACCCTTACTATATCTAGTTATTTTCTTAGGAAAATGATTTTCCAAGAGAATATGTTTCTAATTACCTTTTTATGGAGGTTTAATCCTTTATTTTGTTCTATTTCCCATAAAATATCATCTTTCATGTTTTTAGGCTTACTCCAACTAGTAAAAAGGAAATCAAAATAGAGTATGAAGTATTTCAATTAGATCTATATTTCTTGAGAATGTGATTATGTAATATTAAATATTAAGATGTTGAAATGATTATGAAATAATATTATCACCTATAAAAAATTTATTGTAAATTTTATTCATTAGATATAGGTTTTATTAACCTAGTCAATAAAAAATGATCAGTCATCCATACTCATTGAATGAATTTATTCCACGATCTTCTTATCAATATAGATCTACCATAAATATCAGATCATTTCATGTTTTATTAATTAATTGGACACACATATTTTTTCTCTTCAACCAAACTCAATCTTTTATCATTCTTTTTTTAATCTCTCTACACATCCTGTATATAAAAGTCCTCATTTTGTAGATAAAATTAAATATTAAAAAAAATAAAATTCATAGTATATTCCAACGGATCTTAATTATATATATATTTACTGATGGTTTTATAATTATTAATCATTTTAAAATTTCCATAGATAATTATTTAACTAAATATATCCCCCATGAACTTTATAAAAGTTACTCAAATTACCATTTACTCATTTTCCTAAAAAACTCCTTACAATAGTTAAATAAATTACCTAAATGTCCCCAATATTTTTCCATCATTGATCCCAATTTTTTATTTTCAAAAAAATTTGTTTTAAATTTTTTTAATATTTAAAAAATGATGAACTATTTTAATTCATCACAAAATCATACTTTAATCACATCATGATACTTCATCTGACGATTTTTTAATTATAGTTTAGTTAAACATGATTCCGTTTATCATCAGGAAATATCATTTAAAAATCATATACTTCTCAATATTTCAAAATGTAATGGACCCTTTTATTTCTTGATAAACTTTTATGGTTATTATAGTAATCCTTTCACTTTCTATGAAAACAAATTTAGAAATTTCAAAAGCCCAATAAAATGATAAATGACCCATAATAATGGAATAATAAACCTTTCGAAATCTATCTACCCTTATGAAATTTCGAATGATCCTTATGGAATCTGGTCACCCATATAAAATCTTAGTTTATCCTTATCAAATATAATCAACCATTGGAAATCCATAATGATCCATATGAAAAATGATGATTGTTAAGAAATATTTAATACATATTCATTTTTTTCATTTTGGCTATCATGTATGACCCAACATACTCTAGTGTATTCATCCACGCATTTTTCAAATTTCATATCCTACTCTATAATTCCAAAAATCAAAAAAATTTAAAAATATGTTGTATTATTATTGGTTTTTTTCTCAACAATGTTAATAAATGGAATAATATCCCAATATCATTCTCAATACTTCTGACACAATTTAAAAAAATTATAATGATTATTCATTCCTTAATGAAAACCAATTAAATCCTTTAATAATTTCATCAGGTAATTAAATATACCCAAATAAATTTTATGTCAACTCCAAAAACCATTTTTCGTATAATTTTCGTCATTAATAAACAATTTTTAATCTCTAATAAATATAGGTTAGATTCATTAAGTCTCAACACTTATCTAATGAGGAGTGTCTTGACACCACACCACTAGAAAATGTACTTTTTTATGTAATTCCATTTATCTGTGTCATGAAATATTTATTAATCCATAATTTCAATTCTCCCTTGTTTAGTAATAATAATTTTCTATATTATAAATTTATAATAATAGAGTCTTACTTGGTATCACCATTTGAAAATTTCACTCTCCCTATGATAAAGAGATTGAAAAATCATTATATTCTTTTATAAACCTCTTTAAAAAAATCCAAAAACCCATTGGGAAACTATCCACACACATTTATGTAGTATGGTATGGTTGAATATGAATTTTTTCCATAATATAAGAATCCTCGCACTTGTAATATATTTTTTAATGATATTTTCAAGCAATTACTTTGTTGCAATATACTCAAATTTTATATCTATATTTTCAAATATTTCCTTGATGTAATATAATATGATATTGATATTTTTTTTCTTTATATGTTCATAACGCTTTTTTAAATAATTATATAGAACTATGATTGTCACAAGAAATTATAAATGGCATCTAAATATTGATTTTTTAAGTATTTTAGATTTACATTAATCTAGTTTATCTGTATATGGGCATGGGATGTGGAAATATATAATACCTCATATATCCTTAAGGTAATTAAATTTATGTTCTCACATTTCTAACTCAAACATATTTCTCCAAAAAAAATAATGTCCCACTAGATGTAGATCTTATGTCTGTGAAATATCCTACAACTACTCAATCAATAAAACATAATAGATTAGGTTATATATTATTTATTTACAATATTACATATTCCAATGTTCCTTTTTTATATCTAATATTTCATCATACTACCCAAATATGAGACTCCATAGAATAAATTTTACATCTAGCACAAATACAACATAAACTATATTGGGTCTTAATTTTATCAGTTATAGCATCCATTCAATTAATCTCCTAAAATCATTTGGATCAACACATCTTCTGGATTCCTATTTTGAAATATTAGTTCAAACTATTATGCGTGTTGACACTTAATTAAAATTCTTCATTCCAAATTTCATCAATAGATATAGGGAATAAATTTTTGTATATTAATTTATAATTATTTTTCTATAAAATCAATAGTTTCATAAAGTTGTTCATCATGCCTAGTATTTATATCCCATTTTTACTCTTAATATATTTTAATATCCTCTCATAAAAATCATCCTTGTTATATGAAAATATAATTTTATCATCATGAATAATGAAAATTAGATTAAATTTTAATACCCATTTCATATAAAATTTTTCTCCCACCTTACCTTCACAATTTTTCATCCCATTTATAAAATCATATAGCTTAATGTGATGTGAAACAACAGTTCATTTTTTCCCATACAATGTATTTTTTCACCTAATAACATTTGTACCATAACCATCATGAATGAATGCATATAAATATTCAACGAAGACTTATTCTTGTAGATCTCCATTAAAAAAGGATGAATTGACATCCCTTTGGTAAAATATATAGTTTTCTTATACCCCATTGCATGTAATATTATAAAAATCACTAATATTTATACTAGTCCAAAATTCCCCCCAAAATCCATTCTCTTAAACTGTGAATACCATTTACCTACCAATAATTATTTCATTCTTTCCAAGTCACCTGTTTTATATAATTTGTTTATAAATACTCACATAGCAATAGTCATATTTCTATTTTTTAGTCTAGTTATAAGTTCCCATATGGTAGTATTCTCTAAAAACAATTTATTAAAATCAACCAATATAAATATTAACCCACTTCCTCTAAAGATTTTGGTTCAATAATTTAAATTGTTATAGATTATTTTTTATCCTAAATCATTTTCAATTATTAAATAGAGATTATTTACTTCTAATCATTTATTTTTTTCTATATCACTTATTATCTTTAGTGGTATAAATTTTTTATTTTTATATGATTTATCCGCATCAATAGTTTACATATAATCAACATCATTAAAATTATTTACAATTTTAGCTATTACGTCATTATATATACCATAAATATTTTGGTTTTCTACTTCAAAATTTTAAAATCCACTTCAATTGAAATATATTATTTACACTAATTCTTAATAACATTCACATCTAAACAATCAATTAATTTTTGAAGAATATTATTATAAAATTTATAGCCTTTATCATTAAATCCACAACATATAAAGAAATTTTATTCAAATTTTTCATCAAATTATCCCTCAATGGTGTTTTTTATTTATAAAACAAAGAATTCCAAAAACACTGGAGTATATTTATTTTATACTTCTCCTTTACAAAATTTCATATTGTTTCATGTATATATATGGTCTTAGAAAACACATATTAAGTATATGTTCAAAAGTACATACAAATTCCATATAGAAAAAATTACAGATCATATGTTCATCCCCTTAAACAAACTGATTATTTAGCAGTGGTTTGTTTGCGGTGGTTTTCTAAACTCTAGATAACATTTTTTTTAAATTATGTAGTGGTTTTTTATAAACATCTGCTAAATAATTTCATTTTATTCAATAGACAACACTCTCCCACTCACCCGACACCCCCCACCCCCGTGCGCGACTCTCGGAAGCACTAGCCTCCCATGAATCACTAATCTCTTCTGACCATCACCATGACAGCCTCGTCACCACCAATCACCACCCCTTGCCTCGCCTCGTCGTTCCCAACTGACCCTCACAGCCCCTTGGCTCACAGTCCCTCACTACGCCTCACTCTGCTAGGTATTTGACATGGATATCCAAATCTAATGTTTTATAATACATAGATTTTGATTTGAAAAAGAATAATAACACCCTTTGAAAATAATATGTTGTGTGGGAATACTTAGGTTGTGTTTTATGGAGTCACATGACTTACAATTTATGGTGGTCCTGTTTAGGAAATTCCATGAGGTAGAGGAGTGGATGAATGAATGTGTCTTTTAAAGGGTAATTCAGTGGGTTATCTCTATTAGTACACATTGATCACATTATTAATTTTTTTATGAATATATTAAGTTGTTTACTAGATCATGGAGTGTTTAAAAGTTTTTCCATGACCTAATAATGTGATCGGTTGGTCATAGGGTTTTCCATCGATCTTTTATGCGATCAAAAAATGATTGAAGTCACGTGATTGGGGTCAAATAAATTGATTCATGTTAAAGTATTTGATGACATATCTCATATTAAATTATATATCTAGAGTAGGTATCTTAAAGGATATAAATTTCTGGGGTCACATACACAGGATCTTGTGGGGAGGGTTATGTGTTATCAGTCACATGCAAGAGTTATATGCTAATGGTTATGTTTCACTAGGGTTTTTGAAATTATATTTCCCAAAATATTCTTCACATATACTAGTACTCAAATAGGTCATTATTGGTGAAAATTTGTAGTATTGAACATCTAAATACATTGATTTTAAAAATCTTTTAGAGTTATTAGTCAGTGTCTAAGACTTATTTCGGTGAGATTAAATTGTTGTATTTATGTATGACATTAAATTTAGGAGCTGGAATTTTATTTTTATTTAGGTATTGATTTGATTAGTGGAATGTCTGGTCTGAAAGTTATTTTTTATTATGAAAACATTACAAAACCCGGGATACACGTCATGGAGGATGGAAATAATGAAGGCCATGTGAGTCCTTCCGGATTACATTAACACACTCGAACAGAAGAGATTTAAGACTATAAAAAACTATCAAATTCTCCTCTAGCCTGCCCCCACGATCCATTACATCGACCGCAAAGTTGGATTCCCTCACACTATGATGGACCATCCTTCCCTAGTTAGTCTCCACTTTGGACCTTCGATAAATATACACTAGATCCCAAGAGATGTCACATTTTCCCTGAAGAGATCTGACTAGAACCTCTAAATCAGATTCTACCTCCGTCACCAGGAGTCCTCTCCTCCTGCAAAGAGTCACACCTGAGAGAAGGGCTCTAAACTCCGCACCCATAGAAGTACCTGGTCCATAATATGCACTGAAAGCAATATTAACTGAACCCCAACAATCCCTAAGAACACCACCACCCCTCATTATTCCTCCCAAACATGAGCCATCCACATTCAGTTTCAACCCATTAGTTGAAGGTTTCAACCTTACCCATCACCCTCTCTCCAAGATCTATGTATACTGCCTTTCACCGAGGTTTCCCAGTATACCTGCATGCACTCCATTCTTGAAAAGGGTGGACAGTTCTACGATGAGATATCTCATCCGGACCTGTAGAGATAATAGAGTTCTCCTACCACCTAACCGCACCTGGTTTCGTGCTTCCCAAATTGTCCAAAATATAGATATCAGAATGATAATACCTGCTGTACGCTCCCCTATTCTGTCACCAAAACCAGAGAACCATGTCATAAGACGATCCCAAACTGAAAGACACTCCCCATATGGAAACTTTTATTGAGAAAACTGAGACCAAAGGAACGTAGCCCATCACCCCTGAAAAAACAAATGCAACATTGATTCTAACCACAGCCTCTCACAACAATAGAAACGCGATGCCATGTAGACCCCTATTCTCTGAATATTTTCCTCGGTGGCTAGAGCTCGGTTTTGGATCCGCCACACCAGAAAATTCTTTCTCATTGGGATTTCATTACACCAAGAAATCACATCTCCTGCCACCCCATTAACATTCCTCTGGACAATTATCCTGTAACCATTCAAATTAAAACACCCCGACCCAACTTCTGTAAAACAACATATATTTGGTTCATCATTCATAACAACACTGCTAAAGAAGTTTAGTTGCGATGGGTTAAGGTTTTCATGTATAAAATCATACCTCCGGCATGCCTCCCTAAAAGAGATGTCAGGAAGAGGACATCCCTCATACCAAAGCCTCTCCTCCATCCATGTATCCTCCCAGAAGTTGATCTCCCCACGGCCAATCACCCATCTGTTGTGGTCCTACAGCACCTCAAGATGTGAAACCATGCACTTGGAGAGACCCGTCACACCACGCATGAAAAAATCACCATGCCAACAATATCTTGCTCTGAAAAACTTTTCCCAGATGGATTTACCGACAATCACCTCCCAAGATAATCGGGCTTGTAGGCCTCGAATAGATTCATGAATATAACAAAGACCAACCCCACCCTCCTCCACTGGCCGTTCCAGTCTCTTCCAAGAGGCCCAGTGGCATCTCCCCTCTCTTTTTGCATCCTAGAGGAAATATGTGAGAATATGCTCAATCCTCTCCACCATGCCCTTCTGGGGATTTATGATAGCAAAGACATGCATAGGTATAGACATAAGAACACTATTGATAAGCATGATCCTACCCCCAAAGTAAATCATCTTGTTCTTCCAGTTGAAAACCCTTCCCAAGATACGATCCACAATCACATTGAAATTATTCTTCATAATCCTTCCACTCGAAATAGGAACTCCTAGATAATGAATAGGTAGTTGCCTCTACCCACAACCAAGGACATCCTGTATAATCCTGCACCTTCCTCCCGAGAATTTGTTGGATACAAACAGGTGACTCTTCGACTGGTTGATAAACTTCCCACTCAGTTTCCCATACTCGGTCATAATACCCTTAAGAGATTTCAATGATCTTCTCCCGCCATTCAGAAATAACAAAATATCATCGGCGAACATCAGGTGAGATATAATCTCTGAATTCCTTCTACCATGAAAAGGTCTCAAACTACCCTTTGTCATGCTCTTCTTCAGGTTTCTGGATAAAGCATCTTGAGCGAGAAAAAAGATGATAGGAGAGAGAGGATCCCCCTGTCTAACTCCCCTCACAGATTTGATGAAACCAAAACATCTCCCATTAAGGGAAATAGAAATCCATGGTGAAGCAAAGCACCTGAAACAAAGTTCACAAAACCACTCCTGGAACCCAAAACCCCTCATGACCCATAAAATGAAGCTCCACTACATATTATCATAAGCTTTATTCATGTCCACTTGAAAAATAATATTAGAACCAACAGTTCATTTCTTCCGATCGTGAACCAACTCACTTTCAATCCCCACTGCCCCTTGTATACTCCTCCCTTGGATAAAACCGTGTTGTTCTTCAGAAATTATCTTGGGTATAACGTTGGCCAATCTCCTGCCACTAATGTTTCCAAAATTTTGTATGAGACATTACAAATGAAAATCGGTCTGAAGTGTCTGATAAGAGAGGGGTCTTTGGTCTTTGGCATAAGAACCACCATTGAAGCAGATATCCCCCTACTCAAGGGAGCCCCCCTAAAGAAATCTCGGGTAGCCTCCACCACACACGGCCCCACGTACTCCCAAGAAGCACTGTAGAATGAAGCCGGGAAGCCATCAGGCCTAGGTGCACTCTTTTTCGGCATGCTTACCAGAGCCTCTCTAATCTCCCTCTCCTGAGGAATAGTGTACATGCACTCATTATCAGATTGAGTTATCATCAAAGGTAAACACTCAAAAAAGATAAAGCCATCAAAGGACTCTCTAAGGAAACCAGAAGTATTCTCCCATGTCCACAAACCCTCGAAGTGTTTTAAAGAAAATTTGTCGGCCACCATCACGTCTGAAGTAAAATCTCCATCCTCCCCTTTAATATTAATCTTTGTGTTTCTACTCTCTTTGATACATTCCTGAAAGAAAGCGTTGTTGCGATCTCCCTCCCTATGCCACCTCACTCGGGACCGTTGCATGAAGACCCTCTCCATCTCTAAGAGTTTCTTTGCTATAACCACGTTTTTATCACAAAGGATAGCGAAAATATCCTCATCCCAAGAAACCTGAAGAGCCTCCTCTAGCCTGGAATCCTCATCTTGTAAGCTGGTCACCCCATTATGCAAATTCGGTTGCTCCAGCAGCCACTGTCTAATGCCCTGTTTGATCCTTTTGAGGCGATTAACCAGCACTCCCCAAGATCCCTCCCCCTCTTCCTCCAACAAAGACACCCTCAGAATCTCCATGAAACCAGTGTTTTTATTCCATTCACTCGAGTAATGAAAACCCTTGCCAACCACAGCTTCACGTTTAATTTCTAGCAACAATGGATCATGATCCGATAAAATACGTGGAAGGTGAGTAACCGAGGTTTTTGAAAAAATATCCAGCCCATGCAAGTTGGTAATCCACCTGTCCTGCCGACTCCATATCTGGTTCTGGCCTTTACGGTTATTACACCACGTAAACTTCGTCCCTCTGAAGCCTAAATCCAACAGGCCCGTATACAGCAAGCACTCCTTGAAATCCATCATTCCATCCATATTACCTACCCTTCCTCCTCGCTTATTTGATACATCAACACAAGTGTTGAAATCACCTCCCACGAACCATGTAAAAGGGCCAGATTGAACAAACATTAAGTGGGTCCAGAGCTCCCTCCTCTCCATCACCTTATTTCTCGCATAAACAAACGAAAAGAGAAGGAAAAAACCACCCACCTCAATCTTCATGTCAATTCACTAAGGAGTCACACCTACATTATCTACCGAAATATTATTCTTCCATCCAACCTAGATTTGAGAATTAACAGGTTCACCATGAAAATTGTTTCGAGAAACCCACTTTCTTTACAATCCAAGGAAGCTTGCATGCATCCTACTTCAGCTCTAAAATCACAATCAAGGAATATTTGGCTTTCCTACCCTCCAAAGATATAAAGTCTCTCTTAGCCTGGGCACCCAGACCATGAGCATTCCAAATAATGATGGAAAACATCACTACACAAACATACGAGTTTTCTGGACCATTGAAAGATCCTGATTGGGGTGCACCAACACACCCTTCCCCTTGTCCATCGAGTGGGTAATAGGCCCTGAAAAGACATCCTTTCCACTACTCTATTTCACTGATAAAACACCTTCATTAATCATAACATCCAACTCTTCCAACTGTGGTTTTCTACCTGCCTGGTCATAAGGAAAAGATTCCACACCCAGCTCTCCCTGGAACAAAGAAAACAACACTCTCCTCTGCAGAGACCAACGTGAAGTCTTAACTTACTTATCCATGCCACTGTTCATGCTGACCATCTCCAATTTTTTTTTCAGAAGAAACTAAGATATTGCTCACAAGAAAATTCTGAATATCCCCTGGCCATAGTTGCGACGAAAAACTGATTGAAGAAGGAGGGTGAGACAACATTCTGGCTGGACTTCCCAGTGAGAAAGACATCTGAACCTCCAAATCTCTCTGGGTCACGTCTTTTCCCCCACTAGTTGAATTCGACCATTGCGAAACTGGACCCAGGGACCAAGAAATGAGATCCATACTCCCAGAAGGGAAAACCGACCACAACCCAGTGTTGTCAGATGGTGTTTCCCCAGTTGTCATTCCCAACTTGCTAACCCCGCTGGGTAAATTCAAATTTGAAACCTCTCGGGGCAGGACGGTCGCATCTGTAACCCCTCACCAACCCGGTAAAATTGGGTCCCGACCTGGTTCCCCAACCAGATCGCTACCTGAGGTCTCCGCCACCTCCCTCCGACGCCAGCAACTCTTCACTTCATGACCATGCAAGCCACATGACGTGAAGAAATGAGGAAACTGCCGATAAAACAACTTCTGCTTCCAACAAAACCCATCCTCAGATTCAAGCTGCACCATGGAAGGTCTCTTCAACGCAAAGTCAATTTCAACAAAAATATGAGGGCTCGTTGCCGCCTTGAGCATCCTAGTGTCATCATCCTCACACAAAAATGAACTAAAAGAGTTCCTAACTTCCTTCAGAATCATCGAGTTCTGAAAAGGAAGAGGGAGGCCTGGTAACGATAACCACACCGCCTCAGAGGAGGATTCACACCCACGAAGGCAGTCCCAAGACCACCTAGACAATGTGTATCTCCAAGAGCCACACCTTATATCTCCTCTCACCCAAGATTTCACGAAGTCCTCCCTTGAATCAAGATAAACACAGAAAGCGATCCTCGACAAGCCTGAAACCGCCACCGGATGGGACAACCCCAAAGAGTCAACAAAGTTACGGAAAAAACAAAGGGACAGATTGGAGCGTCCGAAACGCGCCACCAGAGTGAGGTCATGGAAGGCCGCCGCCTCCGGGAGTTCCCATTCCAAAAATCTCACCACACGGATCTCCAAAAGCTTCTTAGGAACCTTGTATCCACCACAATTGGAGGGACCTCCGAACAAGCCAAGATCATCGAAGCAGGAAACACACTCCCACCGCCAGTGATACCCTTACATAACACTTCCTTGAAAAAAGCCCCGGAAGGAACTCCAACCCCAGCTCCTCCGACAACAGCCCCTGAATCCACTGTAGAAACCGCCATTGAACCCTCGCCGCCGTGGAGCTGAGTAGGATCCATTCATGAAGTATTCGATTAGTGTAATGTCATCTTCTCTCTTTTTAATTTTAATTTCCAATAGAGGGAAATGAGTCCAATTTAATATTATATACCCTCATTCAATCTTCATATCCTATGTTAATTATCCCTATATTAAATTTTAAAAATATATTTTCAAGGTGAATAAATACAGTCCAATAGATTCATCTATCGGTATAAGGTTTGGGGTACCATACTTTTACATAATGTTTTTGGGGTTTTTATATTAGTTTTTTATTATACCATATTACATACCTTCCTTGTGATTCCCCTAAAATAGATAAACCCCAAAATTAATTGATGAAATTCAATTGTAAACATGATAGGAGACCTTGATATCCGTTTAGAGGTTGATAAACTTAACTAAACCACAACATGTGGTAGTTTCACTAAATTCCTTAAGAAATTATATTTACTTTGTGACATAAGAACCAACAAGTCATTTTAGGATTTAATTTAGATAGTGAACATTGATAATGCGAGTTATTAAAATGATGTAGTGGAACAGATTACACACCATATCCCCTCATACTATTTTGAAACTATATGGATTAATTTAATATATTAATTTAATAATGGATTGAGTGTTATTATTTATCATTGAATGTAGTTTAGATGGGATGTGATTAAATCATTAATAACATCTATATTTCACATGAAATTATTTATTTTTATTTTTAATTTAAGTAAATGACATTCAATAATGTTCACTTTGAATATGAAGACATTTTTATCTTTATTTCTAACTGTAATTGACAAAAAAGATAATTAATATTATTTATTTGAGTCTCTATACATGATAGTTCTCTATGTTATTTATAATTAACGGTCATGATGTCCTATATCATCAAAAATTAATTAATGGACATGATTTTACACAATTTATTTTCTCAAATCAATGGGAATGTAATCCTTTTAAAACACAACACTGTCACTATGACATAGAGATACCTAAATTTTTATTCACAATAAAGATCATAGGATTATCCAATATAGTTTTATAGCCATTATGTAATGTGGTTAATATAGTTTCAATACATCCCCTTATATATGGAATTTATTCATTTATTTATATAGGAAAACCTTATTTAATACATTCATATTTACTTAAAACTGTATATATGACTCTGTTTTTTTATTTATTAATAGTTATGTATTTTAATTTTTTTAATAATATATTGGTACATTGTGATATATATTGATAAAAGCTCGATCACATTATCATGGAACACACCTCTGTATGCTAAGGGTTTGGAGGAGTTTTTAGATTTTTCAATTTCCAATTGATCTATTGATGGGAGAACAAGATGTTTATGTCCTAAATGTAAATTTATAATATGTATGAAAAAAGATGAAGATTATGAACACTTGATATTGAATCAATTCCATTTCCAATATCTGTGTTGGATTTGTCATGGAGAATCAAATGTTACATAATTTTTGAGCATATATGTCAATCCAAAAAATGAGCTCCCAACTTCATCGATAATAGAAAATGAATTGAAAAACCTTATAAATGATGCATTAGGAATTTGAAGACACTAAAATAAACATAAAAACATATCAGAACAACCTGTTGAGGGTACTACAAATATAAATGTGTCAAGTGTTTTTTTAGACTGTAGGCCAACTAGATCAAGAATATAACATATCATAGGATCCCCCTCTTGATTATGTGGATTCTGATATAAGAGAAAAACTCACTGAGAAAAATGTGTTTTATGGTTTAGTTGACGATGGAAATCATGACTTTTATAGTGGATGTTTGAAATATGAAAATATTTCTTTTCTACTGAAGTTGTACATTATCAAATGCCTATGTGGAATTAAAAAAAGTTGATGCCCATGATATTGGAATTGTTGTATGATGCACATCCTAATGAAAAAATCCCCAAGTCTTTTTATGATATGAGAAAAAAATTAACAAGCTTGGTCTGAATTGTACAAAATTACCTGTGTATCCTAATGATTGTATGTTTTATTGGCGAGAGGATTCAAGTAGACAAGATTTAAACGAATTTTATTCTTCTATATCAGAGTCAATGGGTGATTTTAGAAGTCTGAAGCAACATAATATCATAAAGAATAAGAAAAGGAACAACACCTGCAAAGGTTTAACATTCCTTTCCTTCAAATCCTCGATTACAAAGATTATTCATGTCATCAAAAAATACCAAACACATTAAGTGGCATTCTGTAGATAATAAAAACGATTGGTTAATGCGACATCCATGTTATTAAAAATCTTGGAAGACATTTGATTCATTGCATTATAATTTCTCATCTAGTCCTAGGAATATTTTATTTGGATTATCTACTGATGCATTCAATCCATTTGGGAATTTGATTACTAGTTATAGCATTTGGCCAGTTGTTTTGATCCCTTAAAATCGGTCTCCGTGGATTTGTATGAAACAAATGTCATTTATGATTTCGATGATTATTCCTGGAAATAATATTCGTGTAAATGATATTGATGTATACTTGCAACCATTAATTTATTAATTATAGTAGTTATGGATAAATGGTGTTGAGACATATGATTCTTCATCTAAAATAATGTCTTTAATGCAAGAAGCTCTAATGTGGACCATTAATGACTTCCTTGTACTTGGGAATTTATCTTGTTGGAACACTTACATGGGTTTTTCTTGTCCTCTTGTTAAAATTGATTTTTATCCCAAAAGACTACCTCAAAATAGAAAATGGTTATTCTTGTTACATTGAATATTTCTTGATCCATCTCACAGATTTTGTTCGAACAAGTCAAAATTCAATGGTTCCATTGATTGTAAATCGCCTCTAAAGATTTTAACTGGTTATGAAATATTAGCACACTTGGATATGTGGAAACATAATTGGGGAAGTTTCATCATTTTAATTATAGTAGAAAAGAGTTCTAAGTGCATCATCAAGTGAAATCGAAACACAACAATGGAAGAAAAAATCATATTCTTCAAAATTTCATATTGGGAGTTTAATTTGTTAAGGTATAATCTTGATGTGATGCTTATTGAGAAGAATATTTGTGACAATTTTATCTTCACATTGCTTAATGAGCTTGGAATTTTGAAGGATCATCTCAAGGCTCAAGAATACTTACATGTAATGAACATAAAGTTTGATCTATGTCCATATGAGAATTAAAAGTATGCTTCGGGAATTTTTGCATTGAAAAATAGGGACAAAGATACATTCCATTGAATTTTAAAAAATGTGAATGTATCTGAAGGGTATTCAAGTAATATCTCAATGTGTGTTGACTTAAATAATCATAGGTTACATGGATTTGAAAATTCATGATTCACATATTTTGTTACTGTCGTTACTACCATCAAAATTGCGTACATTATTATCTGAATAGGTTATTACAGTTGTACTCCAATTTTTCACATTTTTTAGAAAACTATGTGAGAAATATACATATATCCATTTGAGCTTGAAAACCATTAGGAGAGATTTTTATTGACACTTTTTGCAATGGAGATGAAATTTCCTTCGTTGTTTGTTACTATCGTGATGCATTTAACTGTGCATTTGGTAGAGGAAGAAATATTAAGAGGCCCCATACATTATCAATGAATGTATCCAAATGAGAGGTAATATATTTATATGTTTTTCAGTTATGTAAAAAAATTCTTGGAACATAATTAAATACATAATTATGTTTTTTATTTTATTTCTCAGATACCTTGGGAATTTGAAATCATATATGAGAAATAAATCTCAACCTGAAGGCTCTATTTCTAAAGACTATTTGGAAGATGAGTGTCTTAAAATTTTTTCTTGATACTTGGATGATATTGAGACAAGATTTAATCAATTTTTACATATTTATGGCACATTGACTAAATCTCAAATATATGGTAAATCAAATATATTTCTTTCTATTGGTCGATTAGTTGGGGGTCCTCAAATGTAAAACATAAAAAAAATGAATTATTACATGAACGTAGATATGTGCTACTGAATAGTCAAATTACATATCCATTTATTAAATATTTTTGAATAAAAATAAATAGAAAAATGAGAGGTCAGACATGAAATGAGAAAGATATAAAAAAATATATTAATAAAGAGCTAGTATAATTGTTTGCATGACGTGTAACTTCATAAATATTGTAATAAATATGGATATTAGTTTGACACATATATTTTGTAAATATAATAATGTATATTTATTTTTTTTATCATGAATACTATTACTCTAGCAGAGTTGTCATAAGATTTGAAGTTTCATGCTCGAGGTCCTATAAAACAGGCTTGAAATTCCAACGCTTACAGTATGAATGGCATTAGATTTCGTACATTTGATCGAGAAGAGGGATTGAAAACACAGTATAGTGGTATATTCACATTTTCTAAAGTGGGATACTATGGAATGTTGACTGATATTATCAAATTAAACTACAATAAAAATATTTCAATTTTTTTATCCAAATAAAATTCGATCGATATTATTAGAGGTGTTATAAGAGATTCCACGAAATTTACTACTGTTAACTTCTCTTACATGATAGATATTGTTGACCATGAACTACATGATCCATATATCTTATCATCACAAGTGAAAATTTTATATTATGTGGAAGATGTTGTGGGCGAAGGGTAGAGTGTAGTTTCTAATGTAAAACATATATATTTGTATGATATGGTTGATGAAGTGGAATATTTGACCTCTGACATTGAATCTCATCAACTATAACAATCATACTTATTTTTCCATCTTGATATTGAAAATATTACACATGCAAGGGTGGATGAAGTGGAAAATGAAATGGAGAGGGAAACCAACATGATTGAAGGGGTGAATGATTGTATGTACAGTTATCCATTCATTTATAAAAAACTTATGTCATTTGTGTAGTCATTCATTATCATTTTTATGTATATTTGGTTTTTTAGTATTGTGCATATGTTATCATTTTTTATTTTTTTTCTACATATTTTTTTTGAAATATATGTTCTGAACATAATTTTATTTGATTAAATTACAGGAATGCTGAGGAGGTTGCATCACATTATTTCATCGACCATAGTGACATATGAAGATCCATCTATATCCCTCTCTACAGCATGTGAGAAACCATCCACTTCCCCATCCACCATCTCTCACACCCTCCATGAACATCCCTTTAGCTGCTCTGGTGATGCCTTCCCCTTCAGGAGCCTCAGTAGTGAGAGAGCGGGGTGACACTCTTAGTTATTCGCGGGGATACTTGAGGGTGATAGATATAGGTACAAATTTTAGTATGAATAATATTATTTTACTTTTTTATACTAATTTTTTGTTCATAAAAGATGGAAAATATGAATTTATGGAGAAAATATGAAAATTTTAGATGTGTGTAATCTGACCGAAGAGAAGATATTTGTCCAATTTTATTCCTATGGGGTCTCTATAGATGAAGTCGCAGGAATACTTGTCCAGATTCTAGGTCAGCTGGCCATGGAGCCGGTTTACTTTCATATTACTTATGATGATTAGAGTAATAAGCCTTCAACATAGAAAAATGTAGTTTTTGATTCCCAAATAAAGGTAATTAAAATAAATTATGTTGTAATTCAATGTCATTATGTTATTAAATTATAATATTTTCGAAATTAATTTCTGTGTATAGTTGTTTTTCTAATTTACGGTTGTTGATTTAATAGCAAGAAAGTGGACATTGAAAAATCAGGGTAAGAAATGGAAGGGATTTAAATGGATATTGTGGGGATATGTAAATGATACTTCATTGAGCTCCCAACAAATGTATGAAAAGGTATCTAATGGGGTACCAAAAGAGCAATGGAATGTTTTTATTGACAAACATCGTGATGATAAGTAGATAGTATTTAAATATATATTGTTATATTAATATCATTTTACACTAATACATGTATATTAAAAGGTATGTAATTTTATAAATTACTATTAAATTACATTTCATTTATTTTAGTATCCTTCAAGATCTAATGCATCGAGCCGATCTAAGAAAATCATCCCTCGCACTATGGGGTCAAAGAGTTTCTCTGGAAGTCGATCCTCTATGGTATTCTTTTAATTAGTTTAAATATTTTTAATAAAATATTTTTTTTAATATATTATAATTGTTTATTTATTATTTTGTAACGTATTCATAGTATTTGGGGAACCCAACATCCCGAACAGAGCTAATGTTGGATGTTCATAAAAAATCTGATGGATTTTTTTTAATTAGTCTGCCAATGAAGTTGGGGTATGAATTAATTTAATTATAATAACTTATTTTCATTTATAAATATTTTAATATATATTTATTATAATATGACTGATATTTGATTTTTAGGTAAAAATTTATCAACTATTCATGTAAATCTTGTGCAGTCTTACTTAGTCTCCCGACTAACCCAATTGGTTATGTGCTTGGGAAGTAGCATCCTGGTCGAGTGTGTGGGATGGGTTTTCGACCCATACCTTCTAAGGTCTTTTGCATACCATCAGGGATTGATGATGTATCTACTCATAGTTGTAGTCACTCCCTATCTTGATATGCTCAACGGTATTTTGTTTCAATGCAAAAAAAATTGAGGATCAGGGGACTTAGATATACTCTTTGCAAAAAGCATTTATTGATTTATATCAGAAGACAACTGAATCTATACCAAGTGATATTTCATCGATAAAGAGTGTTGGTGAAAAGGCAAAGAAAAAATTCAAAATTATTTTGTTTCAAAGATTTATTGGTTTTATGTTTAAATAAAAATACACAAATGTATTTAATTTTCGATATTATTGTCTTATAGGTGCATGTACCATGAAGTAGATATGGAGGTGGAGAGGGTGAGGATCTATATTCATCATTAGACAATGATTAGTGTTTTTTTTGATATGTTTGAAAAATTTGGAAAAAATTGGTTTGTTTATGTATCATGTGTGGCATAGAGTAGTCAACAAAAACATTTTTTTATGTATCTTGTGTGGAATAGAGTAGTCACAAAACATATTTTCCTTTTAGTTATGTTAGGATGCGTATATTAGAATATTAGATAGTTGATTAATGAATACTATTAGATGGATTATATAATCTTGTTATATAAACTCTAACCATGGTTTATTTTAGGGTAATGGTTATAGTGATGCAGAACAAGCAGTAGTTTTTTATTTGTAAATATAAATTTAGCGGCAGTTTAAACCACCGTTAAGTAAATGGATCATATTTAGAGGATATTTTAACTTCCTCCAAAATCCGGAAGTCTATAATATGTGGTGGTTTAAACCAATAATAAATTACACAGTGCATGTTTTTATTAACGGTTTTGCAGTTTTAGCGGCGGGTATCGCTGGGGAAATTGAATTTTTTTTAGCAGCAGTTAAAACTTCCAGTAAAATAGTTTCTATGAAACTAAACATAAACCACCTCTAGATTGAGAAGACTACGTCCTATTGGTTTCTGACACCCAATTTAGCAGAGGTGTCTTGAAACAACCACCATATGAAAAAAAAATTGCCACTATGCGGTGATTTTCTTATAATGATCCAACATTATTCTTCCCAATTAAATTAAATGTTTATAATTCCAATCATTCATCCCCCTTACTAGTGAGTTTATGTATCACATTATTGATTATTTATTCTATTTTTTTAAAGATATGAAATAAATATAATTTCAATTTTTCTATTTTACATTATCTGATTTTATTTTATTAATATAAACACCCAACTCCTTCTCAACCTATCATTTGATTATTTTTAAAATCTCTATAGCTTCTTAATTGTGTTTCATAAACATGAAATTGGATGTATCAGTGTAATCAACAATTAAAATAATGGATTATTTAACACCTAGATAACATTATAACCTCATCCGACTAAAAAATAAAAAATGATTGTTTTCAAGTGAACGATTCGACTATATTTCCACTCTGTTATGAGAATATTGAACAAGTTACCCTTCTAAAATGTTTCACCTAAAAATTATCTTTCACTTTTGTATTGTTGATAGTTATTTACATTGTAATATTTTGAAATTATAATCATGTTGTCATGAAATAGGTAACCAATAATTTAATATAAAAGTTTGTGATTATCCATAACATTCAAAAAATTTCTTAAATCACAAATTAGTAAAAAATTCCAACTATTTCTTTAACCATTTATTATGTATATTTAATAAATTGAAAAAAATATTATACATTAATTATTATTGAACAAAACATCATGCATATCATCATATAATTAGGTTAAACTCATCAGATTGTGGTTAATCCCTTGATCATAGAGGATATCATTTCATTTTGTATTTTCAACTTGTATCTCTACAATTCCAACACCTTTGATTTATAGAGTGATATCATTTCTAAGTTCTACAACCCCACCATCATTCTCTTGAATATAGTTGAAAAAAATTCATGAAACATATTTGGGGGTAAATAAATATCAATTATCCATGGTTAATATCGTTTAAATGATTTCAAATATATTATATACTAAGTGACTTCCCTTCCTAATCCACCATATGAATTTTTCTTCCTTTTCAGTATATAACATTTATCAAAGATAGTTTGTCACGAATTTAATATAATAGTATCATTGATGGCCAAAACTACCATATATTTGTATAAAACATGAATATGTTCTAGGTGGACTTACATGGTTCATTTTTTGTTATAATATGTTTTTTTATCAATTACTTATTGTTTTATATTAATATAACCCCCTTGATTCATACCTTATCCAATAGTTACATGTTTTACTATCATGAATAAGGAATGTGACAAAATAATTCACAACACCTATGGTATCAGCTGAGCCTCAGTCTCATTATATAGTATGAATTATAATCAAAATATTATATTTATTTTCTTACCAAGACTATGCTTGTTTTTCCTTTAAATTATGATATAATAGTGATATTATACTTTTACATTTATGTAGAAGAGTGATTCTCACCATTATTCCTAAATTATACTGAACCAAAAATGACTTTTGAATATGA
The DNA here is from genome assembly GCA_963277665.1 of Viscum album. Lineage (NCBI taxonomy): Eukaryota > Viridiplantae > Streptophyta > Magnoliopsida > Santalales > Viscaceae > Viscum > Viscum album. The sequence continues at coordinate 1,792,013,980 of OY728137.1, forward strand.
ACTTTTGAAAATATTATATTCACTTTTGGATTTAAAAAAATAATGATTAAGCTTTAATCCTTCAGTTTATCTACATGGATTCTTATGAGGATTTACCATTTACTTCTAAAACCTAATTAAGGTATTCTTTAAATTTATTCTGAATATTTCATCTACTAAAAATAAATATTATATCTTTATTGAAAAGTTGATTCTTAAAATATTCTTTGCATTAATATTTCCACCTGTAATTTTCACTAAAACACATACCTTATTATTATGTAGTGATATTTCAATTTTAATTATCATTTCTTATAAATAAATAATGTGATGATGAAATTTCAATCATGGAATTTTAATAATTTTATTAAACAACTATCGTAACTATCAACATTTCATTTGATGATACAACATAAACTGTAGTAGTTTCAAATTTCATGGATTCACCTTCATATTTCCAATTATGCTGATTTTCCATCATGTAAAACTAAAATTGGTCACATATTATCATACTGAAAAAACTCATTGAAACTCAAACTCCTCGCTATTGTATTGATATAGGATTACCCATTCTTTTTTAAAATAAGAATATTTCATTAAATTCATAAGCCCTGTGACCAAACTAGCCACATGAAAAATACATTCCATATCCTATCAAACATTATTTGAAATTACATTTACCAAACCTAAAAATATTTGGGGGAATAATTCTGAAGTGCATAGCTATTTATTATTTATTTCTGACTACCTTGACCTTTTATAACTATTTTCTTCTCAACAAACATATTTTTTTCCAATTTTAATATTAATTTTCCCATCATAATGAACCACCTTGTCAAAACATTTAAATTCTTGTGTGGAAAAAAAACTTTGTATAAACATAGTTTTATGTAAAATTAAATCTAATAATTTTACTATAAGTTTAGCACACTGGTTTTTATTTTTGCTCTTGGATCTGGTTTATTTAAGGGTCTCAACTTTTCTCGTTGGAACCAGTTGTGAAGTCTTAGTATATTTTAGGTGACTTTATATTTATATTGGTCAAGAATTTATTCTATGTTCTTTCTTTTCTATATTTGTTGAAAAATATGAAATTTGACCCTTAATGCATGAGGTGAAAAGTCATCGCATGGTTTGTAAAGTTCTGCACCCTTCTCCAGGAAATCATGAGACCTTGGATAATGACCAACCACACAGTTAGTGTATGGTTTACAAACCGTGTAGGCTAATGGTGTTGTTTTTTCCTCTTAGATAGTAAGGGGTGCATGATTTCCACATGGTTTGGTAAGCCATGTGTGTAAACCACACATGTCGTCCAAGTAACTAAAAATATGTAAATACTGGATGTTCCCTCTCAATACTTATCCCAAAATACACCACAATCTCCCCTATTTAGGGTCTTCATCACTAAGCGCCTCATCCCCCTCCCATATATCCCTTAGACCTTTATTGTTTTGAATATTTTGGTGGGATTTCTATAAGATTCTTCAAGTAAGTATCTTCTCTCTTTGTTTTATCCCATTTTCTAAGGATTTCGCCCAATTTTATTTGGGAAACTTTTCTCCAGTGGGTAGTGTGGTGTTTTTATGGTTATTTCTTGATTATTAGGGTGAAATATTGATGTATTTGGTCAAATATTTCATTACTACAGTCCGGTGGTGGTGTGGTTATAGTTTCAGACCAATTTTCAGATACATCCATGGATAAGGTAGGTTCTTCCATGATTTATAATTTTTATATGATTTTATAATGTTTTCTTGAGTTTATAAATATTTTTTATGATTGATTTTGGTGGTGAGAAATATTTATTGGAAATATTATGACATGAATATATGATTAAAGTGTGTTACCTTATGATAATGGTTCTTTTTTCTCGTGTGCCTTGTTTTAGAGCTCATTGGGCGTTTTTCCATGTTATTTGAAAGATGAGAACTGTTTTTTCAAAGGAAAATGAGGTGAGAATGTAATTAAATGTGATTTTTTTACAAGTAAATGGGTTTTTTATGGAAATATGGATTCCTTATTATTGAAATTTAATTTTACTTGTTAATTGCATAAATGATTAAAAGACTGATTAAAGTGGTATTACATTATGTGTGGATTTAATATATGGATTATCACATTAAAATGGGTAATGGGATTACGTGACATTTGTTTGTTGATATCAAAGGGGTTTCATAAAATTTTCAAGTGGTAGAAAATTTGATTTAAAATGGTTTTGGTGTATGTAAAAGGGAATGTGGTTTGGTAAATGTATACTTTTGATTTCTTGGTATATTGATAATGATTGGAATGTGTATATGAATGTGGTATTCAATGTGACAGGTAAACATGAAATTGAGAATAATGGGATTCGTGAGTATTTAGGAGGTCATTCTAGTTCTAGTACTATAGTGATTCAGAAGTGGGTAGTATCGGTTTCACTTTTCTGGATTCAATATTACAACAAAAATAAAACATGTATGATGATTGGAGACCACTAGGACATGGGGGTATCGCTTTCTAGTGCCTCGAGAATAACAATTATTGGATTGTGGTAACTATTCCAACATCCACCGAGGTATGTGGTTCTAGTGTCCCAGTAGAGTTAGATAACCCCTAGGGATTTACCCATAGTTATCTCTTCTGACACGAGACTTGTGTGATGTGGCTCCATCCATCAGCATACAATGGAAATTTCATATATATATTTTATTTAAAATAAATTTTATTATAGTTAAGAATTCCATTTCAAATGTTACCTATAAAATTCTTCTGATAGAAATGATTTTTGTAATTAAAATATAAACTTAAAAATATTTCAATGTATTTTACATAAATGATCTTTCTAAATCATCTTGTAATGTTGAAGCATGTAATTATTTCTTTTCTGTGGAATTCTTCAAGTATTTGGATCACACCGTACATACACCCTTGTTTCTATATAGACCTTGTTATGTATAACCTAGGTAAAGGCAACATGAGTTGTGGAGATGTCAGTGGTGAGAGGACCAGTTTGGGATATACCTAACACTTAAAAGAGGTTGAATTAGTGTTGGGGACTTATTAAACCAATTCCATCTTTCTATCCCTATACCTCTTGACCTGCTAGGATCTTGATTATATTTTTCTATTTTCCCTGTCAGACGCAATAATAGAAAGAAGTAAAAATATTCACACAATATTTTTACAAGGTTCGCTAATCAATGAGATAAGCTAGTCCTTTACATGTATGGTGATGACCATTACATTGATTCTTTACTACAATGTGATATACTGTTATAGTGGATTTACTAGGAAAAAATCCTCTAGTTAGTGTGATTCCCTACACTTTGGAGGGGTTGGGAAACAATCTACTTCCTTGTAATGGTGATATCCTAGACTAACTTGCAGCTTCTTTTCTGGTTATTTATACTACTTGTGGAGAAAGTCTTCTTCCATCTTCAAAAGGTAGGTTCTTCTCTTGATCTTTTTAAGGTATCTTCACTTTGTTACTTTGAAAGAAGAAGGTACGAAACTCTCTTATTCTCTCTATTATTCTCCAGTACAATACCCATTGCACTTGTTCTTCTAATTTATTTTTTAGTGAAACAACCAAATAAACTCTTATTCTACTTTCATTTCATGAAAAACACACACCTATGTGATTTTTCAAGCAATGTGGATCAGCTCACTTTGAATCCTTAAAATTAATTCTTCTCTTTTGTTTATGAATTTATGTGATCCTGAATATAGAATTTAGGTTGATCCTTCCCTTCCTACATCATATTATTGCATTTAATATTCATTTAACCGAATTGCTCACTCTTTATGAATGAATGAAAGCATACATATATTCTTCACTTTTTCTCATCTTCTCTTATTCTATTTTAATTGGTTTGGGTTTTCTTAATGCATGCACATGAGTGAATTCATGATGTGTTCTCAACCAAACTTAATTAAAACTATTATATTATTATTTCTTGGTTGTGTGATAACCATAAAGGGTATAGATCTTTACGCACACATACATTGCCTCCTATCTTCTCTTTCCCTTCTTTCCTTTTCACTTAGTTGGGGTGTTTATATAAGTTTATATATGTTTTTCTACAAAAATGAAAGGGTGAAATCCTTTCCTCATGTAAACTCATTCACAAAAAAAAACATGTCCTTGGGTTGAGGGAGTTCTCCTTCACTTCGTTAACCCGAAAGTTTCACTATTCTTCTTTATGCAAGAGATGCATGATTCTGCCTCTTTTCAAATATTAGTGATTGGAAGAGGCTCAACCACTATCTTACGATGTTGTGGCCTTTTCAAATCACATCAAGGTTTTTAGAAAACCTATCATGTGTTCATGGGAACTGGTAATTCAAAAAGATGCTCGAGAGTGTGTAGAACCTGTCGAGGGCTTGTGGGATCTCTTCCCCACAGAGCAGTAGAATCGAGGGTACTCTACTTTCTCTTTAAATATTGGAAGCATAAAGTGATTTTTTTAGGAACAATATATCTCTAGAATTCCATAGCAGCACCCGTCAACATGCCCGGGCCTTCTCCTTTTATAGATGAGAGACACTCCTCTATTCGCGTTCAAAATCGATATAAAATGTCGTGAATATCATGGTTTGAATGCTCGGGATATCTGGCGTTTTAAAATCATCAAACCCATGGATGATATATTCTATGATCCTCAGGTTTTTCCCTTTTCAAACATGGAAACCTTTAATCATGCATGGAAACATGATTTCATTTATCTCAATTTAAATCTATGCTCGAATCCACGTGGCATTGGAAACATCCTTTTCCTCATCCAAACCAAGTTCATCTATTTTGAATTATTTGCATTCAAGAAATACATGTATTGCATGCATGGTTGATGCTTGATCCAATAACCAACATGATGTCAGCCTGATCCTATTTTGATATATAGAAGTGGATTATCATGGTTCGTTCCTCATCGTTGGTGAGAAAAAGTGGCTCCGACGTGCTCTAGAGAATGTAGATGATGGCTCGGGTTGGTTCAAACATCTGGAGGATTGGATAGCTCATGTTCATACTCACACAATGTGGGATGGATGGTCAGCCAGGATTAGATGATGGAATTAGAAATTATGCGAGAAAACAAGATATCACTTTGGATTAGATTAATAGCTGAGATCTGTCGCTTCATTAAAAACTATGTCCCAAATCGTAACAGAGATGCAGAATTATCGTGGTTTATCAATAAAATCATCCCAACAATGGATAATAATTCTCCTCCATTCTCCATGGTATTTCCTCGTACCATGTTCAATTGGTGCACTCTGCACCCACCCTATGCATGCTTCAGACCTTACTCTATGAGCACTCTTAGCACTCACTCTCTACAGCTTACGCGCTAAGTCTGGCTGGCTTCCCCATGGGCGTAGTTGACTTTGATCCCACATAATTCTTAGGCTGAGTCAAGCTAGCTAGATCAAGGGATATCCAAATATTTTAATTAAATAAAATAAAAATAATTTGTAGAAAACTAATTATGCTCTAAAATGCATGGAAATATTTAAACACAAACCAACCCATGCAGTGCCACATTTCTCCTTTTCTTCAAATATTTTTCAGCGACCATTATTCTACTTTCCTTTTTGGATTATTAATTACAAATTACTACAATAATTATCTAATGAAAGTTACTTAAATGATGTAAATCATGTGTGCCCATTGACACATGTTCATTTAACTTAGGATCAGTGCATCAATCATCTGAATTGATCAGCATGCAGAATTTCCAAAGCATGAAACCAATTTTATGTATCGTTAACAATTTTACAGGTATCTTTAGTCCAAAAAATATCCATTCACTTTGGATTTCAATCATAATTTTTACCATTACTAAAAATAGTTGACAAAAAAAACTTATACACAAAGTGGTCCCAACAATATCCCCCTTTATCTTTGTTGGTAATAATTCAAAGTTCTCTCAAATGAATTTGTCAATATCAAAATGAAAATCATCTTTCTCCCCTTCTCTTTTATTTCTCTCACTTATGAAATTTCATTTCAATTTATCTCCCCCTTGTTGAAAATAAATATAAATTTCATTACAGAGACGGTATCAGTCCATACCTAAAAAAAATTCATTAATCATTTAATTATATTTCTACTGCAGCTATGATCGTTGTAGAAAACAAGAGGATTTGATTTAGATAGGAAAGTAGTCCATTATCCACTAATCATGATATCTAATGAGATGAGAAATAATGTACAAGTCTTCAAGGTTTTTCCAATTTCATTTTAGGATTTTACAATGACATTATCTTCAAACAATATTTAGAGTAAACGAATTTGATACCAACTACTATTTATATAAATTGGGACAATAACTCTGGAAGCTTCTTCAGGTGTCTCCCCATTAAGGGAACACTCATCATATCTGACTCTCATGTTCTCCGGATAATATCTTTCTGCACCTTCAATTATATTTATAATAAGAAAAAATACAATACACAAAGATTTAAGGGAATAAGGGGGATCCTTCTTTATTCTTTAAAGTGAACAACAAGGATGAGATGATTTTCTCAACCAAGATTTTCCACTATTATCACTTGAAAATTTGATATTCAATTATGGTTGTAATTGTTTGGATCTCAGTACCTCTTCCTTTCCTTTTTGTGTGGGACTTCTATCTTGAAGTGCTTTTAGAGCACTAGAATATCATGGTGAAACATTAAACATCTTAATAAATTCTTCTTGGGATGGTATAATGTAATGATGTTTTTAATATTATGACCCACATTGTTATCCCCACACATAAGAATTCATTAACATCATTCAATATATTATTTTTGATTTTTTCACTAGCAATACCTTGTGTATCTTCCATTTCCTTTTTTCTTTCAAAATATCCTGGCTTGATAACATGTAGGTCATTAGATTTTAAGGAATCAAGATTATATCTTCCACATGGATTCTCTTGAGTGACATAATTCTTTAGAGTTCCTTTGGATGCACCACCCTTCACCTTATTGTATTTAAAATCCAAGTAATTCCCACTATTCCTTCTTGAAATATTCTTGGGAGAATTCGTTTTTATAACATTATTATGAATACTTCCCAAGGATTCTTAAACTGCCTTATCTAACTTCTATGATCTAATTTTCTTATTATATTTGGGTAACTAGTGATATGAACATGTACCCACCTTGTGACCACTCCCAAAACACACATCCCATATGTTAACAAACATTCCAAATACATTTATAGTAAATAAATTCTTCGGGATCTGTGGATTTTTCTTCTTATTTTCTGTCTTTCTCCCCATTTATATAGGATTTCTTTGTGACATTTTATTTAAGGGATTATAATAACAATCCAAATAAAAATGACCAAATATTTTCCCACATCAACATTGATAAACAAACATTGTCTTTTTGATCTGTTGTGCTCTCTGTGGGGAATCATCTTCTAACTTCTTCTTCCTCTCAACCTTATCCATGGCGGTAGGTATCTCTGAAATTTTCTTCGTTCATATTTGTTTAGAGTTTTTATTCCACCATTAACTTTTTCTTGATCATACATATAATCCTTAGTACAAGATGGTATGGATGGTACGTGTTATTTCTCAGTTGCTTGTGATTGATCATTGAGTGAAGTCATCATCTTCTTATCACATTTTGGAGTTCATAATCCATTAGAATGCTCTAATAAACATTTAATACCAATAGAAACTATCCCAATCTTTTTTTAGGGATCAATATGTTTCTTCTCATGATTGGTCAACTAAGCTTCCAGTTTTAGACATTCCATATTGAGGATGATCTTTTAGTCTTTAATCATGATAATATTCTTCTCACAAGCGTTATTTAATCATTTAACTTCCACTTAATGAATCACAAAATTGTTTTTAACAAAGAGTCATGTTCCTTGATATTCATGGAATTTTCTTCCAAATAAAAACCCTTGATAGTAGTGCTCTTATTTAGCTCATTTTAAAGTGAAAGAGTTTTATCTTCTAGAGTCTTATTGGATCATTTGTTCTCCTCAACTCCTATAATCCATTTTGAGGAACTTATTTCATGTTCCCTCTTGGTTGTTTCAAATTCTCCAAACTGTCTCGAGAGAATTACACATTCAATAATTTTTTCTTGTAATCCTTTCTCAGAAACATAATTTTCTTCTTTTAGCTGGGTCATATCTTATATCATGTGTCGAAATAATTCACAAACAATATATTCCCTTTATTCAAGAATATCATAAATAATATCTATTAATCCATAAACTAATAATTCTTGAGAATATGTAGATTTAAAATCATCACTTATTCTATCATTTCCTCATGATTTAAATTTCCATAGTACTAACATATACCTTCTGATCATTTGATGTAGGAAGTTTTTCTATATTCTTGGTGGAAACCTAAACCACCTTCTCATTAATTTTCAATCCTAATGTGACTTCATTTTCAACATGGTAAGTAGAGACAAATATTTCCTCTTCTTTATATAAGAGGTACTTATTCTTCAACATCCTCTTATTCTTATTTTTCATGTTCATCATGGTCTTGGTAGATATTGTCTTATTCTCAGAGACAACTGAATCTTCACTAAAACATCACTTCATTGATTAATCTAGAAAGAAACTCAACTATTTAAAAAATGCTAAATTCACTATTGAAAATCCAACAGAGGTTAACATAGATCTGATACCAATGGAGATGACCAGTTTGGGATATACCTTACACTAAGAGGGTGGTGAATTAGTGTTGGGGACTTTTTAAACCAATTCTAACATTATATCCTTGTACCTCTTGACCTGTTAGGATCTTGATACTCTTATTATCTTTTCCATATCGCATGAAATAATAGAAAGTAGTAAAAATATGCACATGATATTTTTACAAGGATCTCCACTCAATTATAGAAGCAATTTATTTCTATGTATAGTGATGACCAGTACATGGATTCTACATTATAATTTGATATAATGTTAAAGTGGATCGACTAGGAAAACAATCCTCTAGTCAGTGTGAGTCCCTACACTTTTGATGGGATGGGAAACAATCTACTTTCTTGGACTGCTGATAGCCTAGTCCAACCTGCATCTTCCTTGGTGGTTCTTTATACTGTATGTGGAGAAAATTTTCTTCCTTATTCAAAAGGTAGTTTCTTCTCTTGATCTTATTAGGTTATATTCACTTGGTTACTTGCAATGTAGTAGGCGAGAAATTATCTTCTTCTATCTCTTGTTCTCTAGTGGAAAACCAATTGCACTAGTTCTTTTACATTCTTCATCTTTAGTGAAACAACTAACTACACTTTTCTTCTTCTTTTTTATCAAGAATCACATAAACCTTTGTGATTGTTCATGAATTGAGGATCAACTCACTTGTAATCATTAGAGTTATTTTTTCTCCTTTTTTTATGAATGTATGTGATTATTCATAAGGAATTTAGTTTTAACCTTCTCATCATACATATTTTTGGTGAAGTTAATATGTATTTAACCGTATTTCACCCTCTTTACATATTAATCCAGGAATGAATATATTCTTCTCTTATTCCTATCTTCTCATCTTTTCATTAGTTGGTTTGGGTGTTCCTAATGAATGTTGATGAGTGAATTTATGATGTGTTCTCAACCAAACCAAATGAACACTCTTATCTTCTTATCTCTTGCTTGTGTGATATTCCTAAAGGGTATATATCATTACTCACAAACACACTGCCTTCTCTCTTATCAATATATTTATTCTCTTGGACATAGTAAGGGTGTTTATTTAGGTTTATATATGTGTTTCTTCAAACCCAAATGGTTGAAACCATTTCCACATGTGAACTCCTTCATCACACAACCACACACGACCTTTGGATGGGGGGTTTCTCTATCACTTTGTGAACATGAAAGGTTCAATATTATTCTTCGTGCAAGGGATGCACAATTCTGCCTCTTCACAAATCTTATTGATATGATAAGGCTTAACCATTGGCTTATGATGGTGTGCACTTCTCAAATCACATCAATGGTTTTATAAAACCTATCACAAGTTCATGGGTACTGGTACTTCGCAAATCCATTTGAGAGTGTGTAGAACCTATCACAAGATTGTAGGATCTCTTATTCGTAGAGAAGAAGGCTCTCGAGTCCTCTACTTTATCTTCACAAAGAGGAAGCATAGAGTGCTCTTTTTTGAAACAAGATCTCTTGAGAATGCAAGATTAGAACCCTTCAATAGGCTTAGGCCTTTTACGTTTATAGTTGAGAGCCACTCCTCCTTCTACATTCAAAATCCGTGTGAAATTCCATGAAGATCATGCTTTGAATGCTCAGGATATGTGGAATTCTGAAATCTTAAAACTCGTGGGTAAGATATTCTAATATCTTTGATTTGTTTCCTTTTTTTGAAATGGGCTCCTTTATTCTTATATCGAATCAATATTTCATGTATCTCATTTTAAATCCCTCCTCGAATCCACGTGTCCTTGTCAACTTTGTTTTCCTCAGTCAAACCAAGTTCTTCTTCTTTGAGTTTCCCACATGTATGTGAGATGTAGATTACATGAATGGTTTTAGTTCACTCCAATAACCCTCATAATTTTGGTATGATACTCCATTGATAGACAAAAGTGGATCATCATGGTTCGGTCTTCATCGCATGTGAGTAGCAGTGGCTCTGGTGAGATCTGTATAAGGAAGATGATGGCTCGGGCGGGTTCAAACATTGGGTGGATTAGACTACTTGGGTTCATACACACATGATGCAGGATGGATGGGTGGAAATTATTAGATGATCGAACACAAGATTAGGTTAGTGGACATGATATCATGCGAGATCCGATGAATGGCTGAGATTTCTCTATTCACTAAAAATGTTGTCCCACATCAAAATGGAGATGCAAAATTATTGCAGATTATCAATAAACTCTTCCCAATAGCGGATCAAAATTATCCTCCTATCTCCACAGTACCACCCCATACCATGTCATGTATTCCCACTCTGTGCCCACCCTATTCATGCTTTGGCCCTTACTCTACGGTCACACTCAGCACGCACTCTCTACGGCTTACGGGCTGGATCTGGTTGGCTTCTCCAAGGGATTGATTGACATTGTTCCCGCATGAGCATTGGGATGAGGATGGATAGCTGGATCATTGTCTAGAAATTTTTTTAAATAAATCCAATAAAAGTACTTAGTTTAAAACCATGTATTTGCTAAAATACATGGCCATATTTAAACACAAACCAACCCATTCATATCTACCTTTCTTTTCCTCTATTAATCTTCTTCAACGACCATTATTCTACTTTTATATTTGTATTATCAATTCCAATGAACATCAATCATCCTAAAATGGATGATACTTCAATTTCATAAAAAATGTGTCACCTTTGACACAAGTTTATTGATCTTATGATCAATGAATCAGTCATATGAATTAATCACCATAGAGAATTACCCATGCATGGAATCAAATTCTATGAATCCATAACAATTCCCCAAGTATCATTACATCAACCAATATCCATTAAAATTGGAGTTAATTCATCATTTTGACCATTACTGAAAACTATTGACAAAAAATACAACTTATACACAAAGTGGTCCCAATAGGTGTCTTGGGTAACTAGTGCTCTGCATGTTGTAGGTATTGGTTGTGGCTTCTTGAGGGAGATGGCCCTCATGTGTCATGGATTTTTGGGATTGTTTGGTGATTATTTTTTTGTAGATTTTTTTAGTTTTGTTTCATGTGTAAACCTTTAATCTGGATGTTTTTGTACCCTATTTAGTTACAGTTATTCTTGTACGCCTTGTTTATTTTTTTGGTTATTTATGATTATCTAAATAGTGGAAATCATTCCCAAAGTATAATGTCACACAGAAAATATTTTATATCCTATGGGGATTGTGAATGCCCTTCGGGTCATTCCAAAGATGGGGTCAGGTGTTAGGATTGGATAGTAATCTGGCCTAGTTCGTGACAAAATTATATCAGAACATGCCACACACTTTTTGGGTCATGTTATTTTGGGAATATTATTGATAGAATGGTGCTAGGATTGTTGGGTTTTGAGGTTCTAGTTATGAGTAGGGTGCCTACCCCACACACCTCAGAGTGGGGCTTGAGTTTCCATGAGATTTATGGTTTTATTGAATTAATTTGGTTCTAGTGGTTTATTTGATATTTGTGAAATGATGTGGGTGTTGGGATAGTAATCATTATTTGATCACAGGGCCTAGGAAGCCATGTTGAGTTAGGTACATGGTCCTTAAAGATTCCCAGTGATAGTGTTGTGATTGGCGTATGGCCGCCTTGCATATGGATGAGTCACCCATCGATACTAGCTTCCCATTATGAATTTTATAGCATCATATTGAATTCAAAAAATAATTTTGCAAATCCTTGTTTTAAAATTTTAAAAACTGGATTTTAAATTGGAAATGGTGTTTTTTTGGAAGGATGGAAAAGTATGTTTTTGGAATCATTTTTAAGAAATATTTGGAATGTGAATTTTTATAAAATGATTTTTGGGTAAGGTGGGAATGAGCTCACTAAGAATTGAGTTTTTGTAACCAAAATATGAGTTTTTTTGAAATTGGATTGTTCAAAACACAAAAAAAATTAATAATGATTTTTTCAAAACTGTTATGAATAGGAATAAATGAGTTTTAATCAAATTTTTTTTGATGGGATTAGAATTTTGTGATGATGTAAATGTTATGAAATGGGATGATTTGAATTTTTGGATGAACTACATGGGATTTTGTTTTGAGAAAATATAAAATAAAATTATTTATGGGGTTTGAATGTGGTTTTCAATTAGTGGTGAGTGGGATTTTGAAAAGATTAATAAATTTTTCAAATGTGAATTAAATTGAGATGTTAGTGGGTTGAATGTTTGTTTTGAAAAATTGAATTGTTTGGTTTTTACCTATGGTATTTCCATGAGTGATCACATGCATAGATATATGGGTAATATTAATGGCCAATGGCATGAATGGATTAGTTCCCAGATTGACCCGAGATGATGGATTCTCAGGGTGGCATGAGAAAATACATGTGTGAGGCTCTTTGGATATCCATTATAGAGTGTGTATCCCAACAATATTGTTTTATTTTAAAATTTTATTTTAATATAAGGTGTAATTTTTTTGATAACATTTAGTTATGTGGTGTGTTTCTTTATGATTTGGGAATATTTTTTTGAAGGTGTTTTGAGTTTTAGATCTCTTCTTTATTGAATAGTGCTTCATGTTTGAGTTTTTACCAATAAGTTGGTTTTGAAACAATAGTTAGCGTGATATTTATAAAAAAAATTATGAGGCCTTGAGTTGGTTCCATTTATGTGTTTGGTGTTGTTCACGGTGTTAAAAGGCCCATAGATATTTCTTCATCTTCCTTTAATGATATGATCATGTTGTAGCATCAGTGTGGACAATATGTCCATAAGAAACACCTGAGTCCATTCAATGAAAAAGTGTGTTGTTTGGGGATTGGGTTAAGGCCCCCTTACGAATAATTATTCTTTTATTGTAATGGTATTTTCTTGTGGTGTTTCCATTTTGGGTTCGAAATGTAAGAGTTTGATCTCCATTGAAAACTTATGTTTTAAAGGAAGAGTCTTTTTCTTTCTGGGATTTTGAATTTTTAGTTCTTGAAGTAGGTGTGTTCCATGTTTTTTGTTTCCATTATTTCTTATAAAAGGTGAAAAAAATGAATCCAGTGCATCTTTATAGTCTCTATATTGGTGAGAGTGCCATGTGGGGAAAAGGTGAGTCTAATGGTGTTTTTTGTTCTTTTGGATCCTTCGGGAACATGGACTGGTCACTCAATAAACCAAAAGAGAGAGTTCTGAATAGGTATTGTTAGCACCTAACAATAGGGAAGTATATTCCTCAATACATTAGATCTACATCCATAGGTCATGGATTGAGTATTTTCATGTAGTTAGGAATCCATAAGTGTGTGGGAAACTTTTACACTACTCTGGAATTTTTTGTTTAGGTTTGGTTAGTGTAAGGTTTCTTACTAAGGTTTTCTGTATTGTTATAAGTTACTCCCTGAGGAAAATATCTTGATAGTCTTACCAACATGAAACACCACTAGTTGTGCCTTTTTTATTCAAAATTTCATTTGGTTGTCCTTATGTGGGCAGTCCTGGTGAATCATTTTGGATTAAGTTTAAACTTTTTTGGGAACTATTGAATCTTGTGGAGGGGATGAAAAGTTTTTAAATTCACCATTTGGGTTGATGTCTCATTTGTTTCCTTCCCCCTCCTACTCTTGGGGTGGGGTTTTCAATAGTATGGGGAGTTCCTTAATTGGTTTTTGGTAGTTGGAAATTAATGGCGGGATACCAACCTTGGGTCTTATCGAGGTTTCTTCTAGTTTTGGTTGATATTATTTGGTTTCTGATATTTGAATGTCTATTTGGGCCTCCTGTGTTGATAACCAGGTTTAGTTTCTGGTGTTTTCCTTGTATTGGGTATTCTTGTTTGTAACTCTGTAATCGCAAGTTCTTTCCCTGAGTAGACATTGGAGTTAGAGTGTTCCTAAATGTCTTGATTGAATCTATAACTAAAAAAGTTGTGGTTCATGTATATTTTATCATTTCATGTTTGAATTATGAATATAATTTGTTAATTTTTGATGTGTTATTAGTATTAGAGGTTGGAATATATTGTTTTAGAATCCATTTTTTTAGTTAACTGGAGCTGTTGTGTCTTTTCGGGGGTGAAAAGATTTATGGTGGGGAGAATTTTCACACCTGAGTGTTTATATTTTATCTTGGATCTAGTTTAGGTATGGGAATCGGCTTTTCTCTTGGGAAATAGGTGTGATAATTATAAATTTTTGAGGTAAATTTCTATTTTTTGTCATAAAATTTTTTTATTGGGTTTCTATTGTGTTTTTGGTGAAAATTTGGAAATTTGAGCCTTACTGTATGAAGGAAAAGGTTTTTCAATTTGTTCCCCCTTCTCCGTGAATCTTAGTGACCTATATCCATTTATATAAATTGGTTAACCATGATGTTTTAGCATGATTTACAAACCATGTGGCCTAACCATGTGGTGTGTTCTACTTAGTAAGGGGAGAATAATTTCCTCTAGGTTTGGTAAACCATAAAGGTAAATCATACACATCATCTAGGTAATTAAAAATCCAAAAACATAGGACGTGTCCTCTCATTATATAACCCCAAATCCACCACTCTCTCCACCATTCAGGATTTATAGCTATAGGATCCTCCTCCCCTTCCAAAAAATTCCTTGGACCCCTATTTTAGTTTATTTTTGTGGGATATCACAAAGATTCATCAAGTACATACCTTATACCCTAGTCTTATCCTATATTTTTTGGGTTTTCATCATCATTAATTAGGTCATATTTTCTCTAGTGGGTAGGGTGACATTTTTTACAGTTGGATCTTGTTTATTATGGTTAAATATTTATGTATTTGGTTAAATTATCCCTTGATAGGATCTTATTATGGTGAGGTTAGGGTATTTATAAAATTCCCTCATTCTTCCAAGCATGTGGTAGTTGGTTCCATGATTTAGAATGTTTAGATGATACTAGCATTCTAGGTTGAGCATATAATATTTTTTATTATTTATTTTGGTGGTGTGAAATATGTTTTGTAAATATTTTGACTTGCATATATGATGAATGTTAATTTCCTAAAGGTAATGGTTCTATTTTCTTGTGTGCCTTATTGTGGGGATCCATGTGAGAATTTTAAAAGTTTTTTGAAGGATGCAATATTTGTTTTTAATGTCAACTGAGTTTCTAATGTATTTCAATGTGAGTTTTTTTATGTAAATATATTTTTATGGAAATATAGATTCTTTTTTTACGTTTAATTGGACTTCTAATATGATTAAATGTTGGGAAGAATGTTTAATGTAGAATTAATTTATGTGTGGATTTAAAAAGAGTATTTTCCCATGGAAATAGTTAAACTGATTGTGAATCATTTTTGTGAAAATCTCAAAGTGGTTTATGAATTGTTCAAGTGGGGGAAAATGTTCTTGAAAAATGGTTTTTGTGAGTGTTAAAGGGAACATGGTTTGGATTATTGAAAACAATGATTTCCGAATATATTTATAATTCTTGGAATGTGTATTTAAAAGTGGTGGTGTCTGTTACATGTAAACAAGAAATTGTGCACAAAGGGACTCAAGGGGATGTATATGTGGTTACTAGTTCTAGTATACTAGTTATTTAAAAGTAACTAGTCACAGTTTCACTTTGATGGAGTTAAAATTACAAACATAACTAAACATTTATGATGATTGGAAACCACTAGAGAATTTGGGTTTCCCCACCTAGTGGCTCATGCATGAGAAAGATATTATTATGGGTGTTATACAACCCTGCCCCTGGGTGCGAGCTACTAGTGTCCCACTTGATCTAGATAACCCCTAGAAATTTAACAATGGTTATCTCTTATGACATAAGACTTGTGTGTTGTGGTTCCATCATTCAACATATAGTGGACCTTATATATATTTCATTTATTTTAAAGAATGTTTATTTTAGTAAATGGTACTTTTTATATGTCACCTTTAAAAGTGTTGTGTTTAAAATGGGTTTTTACATATAATATTTCATTAAAAATGATTCAAGGGATTATTCATAAATGAGAATGTTAAATCATTTTCTAATATTATATCATGTAATTATTAATTTTGGGTGGCATCCTACTAGTATTTTCAACACACCCTATATAAACCCTTGTGTTTATGTAGAACTGGTTATGTATGACTCGGGTAAATTCAATATTTTAGTTGATATGTTGGTGTCTTTTTTTCTATTGTTCTACATGTTACAAGTAATGGTGGTGGAGGCTTAAGGTTGATGCCCCTCATGTTTCATAGAGGTTTGGGACAATTTGGTTATTCCATTTATTTGTTGCTTTTTTAGTTTTGTTAGATTTGTAAACCTTTAATCTGAAATTTATTGTACCCTGTTTGATTATGGTTATTCTAGTATATCTTGTTTATTTTTTTGGTAATTTATACTTATATAAATGGGTGAAATCATTCCCAAAGCATAATGTTGATACCCATGTACTGGTTTCCATCCCATAGAGATCAATAACATTTTTTGGTTCATTCCATAGATTGTCTTGGGTGTCAAGATTGGATGGAACTCTGGATTAGTTCATGAAAATCAATTTCATGAATAATTTCTCACACATACCTGAAAAATCATTTGATTTTTGGTTCATATAAATATATAGAATATTTATGTTTTTTCACAACTCAAGTAATTCATTATCCACCAGGATTCGAAAAACCTTAAAGAAATATTTCTCTAGAAAAATACTGTTAAAATATTACCATTTCATGGTAAGAAGAACATCATTCTCTATGTAATTCTTAAAAAAGGATCACCATTTGATAGTTTAACTTTTTAAATGATAAATGTACGGGTTACCATTTTATGTTAGAAACATTCCATGATAAAAATTTCTTTTCCTTGCAATTGATCCATCCATTTATTACAACTAGATCTGAGGATCCACCGAAATATGGAGGCTTCTATCTCTTGAATTTCTCACATGTTAACATGTGTCTATTTTTAAAACATAGAATATACCTAATATTGATATTAAAACCATTTATATAATGAATCTAATATTCCTTAAAGACTGAACCTTTTTAGTTCTAATTCCATTCATTATACAATGTGGGATTTAAAGGATATTTTCCTCTTGGTTCCATCCAACTATAGCTTCCCTATTTTCTCTATGGAAATCCATTATGAACAAACACAATTTCAAAAAATCAACATGATAATCATCTAATCATATGTTATTTCAACTTAACTATAAGGTAAATTCTTTCAAATGTATCCTAATAACATTATCCCAAACTATAATGTTATCGGAAACATCCTCTTATATAATCTATAAGGACCTATCATTATACATTAAATAATCATGAGTTTTAAATCAAAAATTAATTCTATTATATATGCTGGGATTTTAAGGTATCATTATTTATAAAATTAGGTCATAACTATTAGATAAAAAACTATATAATATAGGGTGGACACTTTTTTTAGTATTCATTTTTTCCTCATTGTAAAGAAATAAAAAAAATCATGATTTATTTTTATAATAAATATTCACAACTTTAAACTTTATTTCTTGCTTTCTTTTACCCATCCATAAATTTAGTGAATAACATTTTAAAAATATTGTATGAGAACAAAAATCTCAAGAAGGTACATTAAACTAAGAAACCAATTAATCTATTGAAAATCATAAAAAACCATAAATTTTTTATCTTCATCTCAATGAACATTTTGTGAAATAAATAATTCATTCAAACCCATTGAAACTAAATCAAAAACCATTTTCTCAGGAATTTATAGCATAAAATTCAGAAATAATTTTAAACCCATGTCGAAAAAAAACTTGTTCCGAGTTAATTCTCTAGGATAAACCCTTTGGTAACTCCCTTATCCTTATGTATTAATACAAGTAACATTACCCAATATATTTGACTAATATATGAGTTCACCCATCATATACACCATATCAGGCTCAAACATGAGCTATAATAGGGTTTATCCCTTCATATATGTGGTATCAGGCATGCATTTGTCTCATTTATAATCATAAAGAAAAATTACATGAAAAAAAATTTATTCTTCCACTTTATCATTATAAAACCATTGAAAAATATTTTAAACATATAAGAAATAATCTTTTGGAAGTCGAAATACCCTTTCATTTTAAATCTATTTATAAAATTAGAAATTACCTTTAACAAGGGAAAATTGGTAATTTATTGAATTAAACATGAAATATTGAAAAATAATCCATACATAAACTAATTTTTGTTTTTGAGAATAAATATTTTTATTATCTATATATTAAAATATAATATTTATTTTTTTATTTTTGTCAAAACAATCTATATAAAACACATAAATATATTCCTCTTAGAAACATAAAATCAAATTCAAAAATTTTGTTTTTAAAAATTTCATTCCTATATAATTACATTCACAAAATAATTTTAATATCATGTAAATGAATGAAAAATATAATTATAGGGAAAACATAAAAATATTAATTTTTTTAAAGAAAAGTCCCTTACTATTTTGGAAAAATTATAATAATAATACCCATGAATGAATAAATATAATCAAATAATTATATATAAGTTTGATTGATAAAATAATTATATAAAATTTCCAAGGGGATTTTATATATTCCTTATAAAATAATATTGGTGAATAACATTAATATATGCCTCAATTAAAGGAAATTGAGATGAAGTCCCTTACCTTAAGTCAGACTTGTCGCATATGTTCTTTATCTTCCTGAATAAAATAATTATCTTAATTATTTAATTTCTTAAGAACATATTTAAATATTATTATTCCTTTAATTTCACTAATAATCATTTCCTATACAGTTACATAACAAATTATGTTTATATAGGGTGTTTTGATTAAATTTTTATTTTGTTTCAAAAATAACATTGGTAGGATACTATGGTCGAAGAGGTCATTATTTATAAATCTATAAAATTATAATAATGAATTTTTTTTTCATATTTTTACATAAATTATACTTTAAATACCTATAATGTATTGTGGTTATGTTAAAATAACTATGTTATGATCATAGAGATATTAGGTTGTATGTACACATGAGTAAAGTTTTCATTTTTCAAAGATCATTATAAAATAAAGTAAGTAATAAATTTTATTTATAGAATGATCATAATATAATAAAGTAAAATATTATATCATTAAATATAATTATATATATAATTCATGATATGTGGTGATAAAACAAATAACCACATCACCTTGTGGAGGTGGTAGTACTCACATATGCATGAACGTCATTATCATTTTTTCTGAGTGCAAAGGTAAGAAAAGAAATGATATTAGAAGTTTTTATAATGATAAAAAACACATTAATATAATAATTATGTATCATATATCCATTAAATTTGTGTTTATTACCATAAATAAAATTCATTTTTGAGAAACATTAATCACATCGCTTTGTGAAGAGGCAGTTCTCTATACACAAGATGGACTTTATAGCATCCCTAACAGAATGGAAATTAAGAAAGAATATGTGAAATTATAATTATATACGTTTAATTATGTTAAGATTATTATATAAATAATTTAATTCCATTATTATAACAATATTTGACAGGTGATTATGAATAATTAATGACAGTATTTCACAAGGTGGAAGTACTTCATACACAAGAATGATCATTTTATATCCCATTAGAAAAAATAAGAGATGGATTTAGGTTATTCCATTAACATAATAAGATATCATTATAAATTATTTATAGGTTCTATTATATCATCATAATTTAATGATATTTTCAGGATGTGGAAGAAAATCTAAAATAAAAATTCTTGGTTTAGCATGACACATCTTTTCTAAACAAACCTCTTTAGGTGAGAAGAAAAAATTTAAAAAGGATGTATATATGAAAAAACCAGAAAATCTAAGTAGTTTTTAAGGATTTAAGGAATGAATTTTGGAAATGATTTTCTGATCTAAATAAATTTTAATGGGTGAAGTGGATATGAGAGGGTGTCCTTTTATAAGTGAGGGGAGTGTCACACTTGTTTTTTGAAAGGAAACAATTTGTACCAATGATTTTCACTATCCACATGAATCCAAAATAAGGAATTATAAATACATGGACATTATAATTTCAAAAAATTTACATATAATACATTTTATACAAGTATTATGGTCCTTTTAAACCATATATTTCTTGTTTACCCCCCCCCCGATAAATGCATTTTTACCTTTATCATTGTAGAATATTATTATAGTTTTCACTATTTATTGTAAAAAAAATAAGTTTACTTATTAAATAATATAAATTATTTTGATTATAAATATTAAATCAATTTTACAAAATTAAACTCATATAAGTGTATGAATTAAATTTCAAAATAGAACTCATTAGACATGATGAAAAAGATTTGTTTTTCAAGAAATGTATTTTTTTTAGGAAAAAGATAATTCTATACTAACCCTATGACCTATAAATTTCATTTTATGAATTTAAATTAATATTTATTGATATATAATTTATATAGTTATTTTATATTATTCCAAATCAGTGGTTGTTTTAATTAATTAAATTTGGGAAACATTATGTTGATTAAAACTATTTTAAAAAATTATTTTTAAACCAAAAAATAAACATATTATAAAATAAAATATATTGATGATTAAAAAGTAATTTAGTTGATTAATAATGAATTATTAACACTTATGTTAAGTTGAATTATATTCAAAACAAAATTTAACTTTTAGATTAACTAATTTATTGAAAATAAATGACATTTTTACGAAAATCATTATTTCTAATTATTCACCAAAAAATAAAAATATTTCAAAACATATCAAAGTTTCACAATAGGATAATTTAATATAAGATTTCAAAAATTTAAGGAATTTATTCAAATTTAAAATAAAATTTATAAATTAATATTTTCAATAAAATAATATAATCAAACTATTTAATTAAATATATTTCATTTTCGATTAAAACATTTACTTAATATTTTTATAATGAATATAACTATATAATTAATATTAACAAACCTGAAAATGATTTATTCTATAATTCAATGGGTTGTTACCTTCTTCCCCATTTTTGTAAATTTCATACTCACAGTTTTATTTACATATTATACAATTGGGGATATCTTTCCCTCATAGATATTTTGGATCCCCATGTCACTTTTTCACCCATATGGTTTCCCCTATACTTTTTACCTCATAAATCATCTTATTCCAAAACGCAATATCTCTATGATCATGAATTTGACATGTACTTTCCTCATATGAAATATTATCTTCTAACTGAAAATATTTATGGCAGAAAGTACTAGATAAATCCTCAATATATTTTTATAACATTGAGACGTGAAATATATTGTATTCCTAGGAAAAAATTCGAGGGAAGACTACTCAGTATTCAACTGATATAACATTATCTTGGATTTAATATACTCTAAAAAACCAAAAACAATGATTTCCATTTTTAACAAAATTCATAACAATTTTCCGTATAGATACATTAACATTAACACGATCATCATCCACGAAAAAAATATATTTCCACTAATTATCCGCTCATCTTTTTGGCATGCTCTGAAATATACTCATTTGTTTCTTAATCATTTATACCTTATCGTCAATTTACTCTAAAAACTATATTCCCATAAAATTCATTTCTCTTACATCATCCCAAAATAGGGGAATTTGAAACTGATTTCTATATAATGTACCAAAATTTATCATATGTGTATGGGAATGAAAAAAGACGTTATATGAAAACTCAAATAGATTAAGATATGGATTCCAATAACCCAAGTAATCCTTGAATAAGAAAACTAATATCGTCAATAGTCTAAATTGTTTTATCTAACTATCTATCATATTGATTATGAAAACCAATACTGAAATTTAATTCATTACCCAATGTTTTCTGATGTCCTTTATAAAAATTAGATGTGAACCTTGGATTCAGATCTTATGCAATGGAGGGAGGATATCCATGTAACCTAAAAATATCCATTATATATATTCACGAAATAAAATATAATGACATGTATCAATAATGGTAAGGAAATGTGAATATTTTTTTAATCGATAAACAATATCTGAAAAGGCATTGTTACCACATGATGCCCTATGAAATCCCATCAGGTGATCCATGGATATATTTACACATTTTCACTATAAATATTTAAAAGGTTAAAGAACTACCTTTAAAACATTTCATTATTCTATAACCAGCTTACAATTCAAACATTTCATGGTATATTCAATAATATATCTTTTCATTCCATCCCACCAGTAATACTTTCAATGTTATTTATACATCTTATTATTGAAAAGATAAAACGAAATGGGGAGCTCTAATATTCATTTAATCATTAACATTAAACCAAGAATTACACAACACACATAATATCCTTCCAAGTCAAAAAAATATTCATTTTCAACATTGAATTTATGAAATTTACCATTCTTAACCAATTCAACCTTTCCAAGTTTAATTTTATCATCTTACTAATCATCCATAATTCTTCCTAATAGAGTTTATTATACTATCACCTTTTGTATAATGGAAGGGTATCCCGTATCCATAGCTTCAAGGATAAATTTAATAAAATCATTAACCAAATGGTCATGTTACAAATCCAATATGGTTAACCCAATATTATTTTTCTAACTCAAATAATTAGGTACTTTTTATGCCTTTCCAGGATGATAATGAATTATGAAATCATAATCCTTTATCCATTATATACATCTTCTCTAACTCATGTTTAACTCTATTTGTGTAAAAATATACCTCAAATGTTTTTGATCATTATATATCTGAAAAATTACTTTATATAAACGATTCCAAAAAATTTATAAGGAAAAAATAGGAGCATAAAATTCTATATCATGTGTAAGATAATTTAATAAAAGAGGATTTAGTAGATATAAAGAAAAATCATTTACATAATCATTATGCATCAGGACTCTACCAACTCCTTTCAATGTAACATCAATGTAGCTGAAAAACTCACCATTTTTAGAATATATGTGCAAAATAGGAGCATTCATCATTGTTCTTTTTAGTTCATGAAAAAAATCATTCTAGAGTTTTTTTCAAGATGAATTTAACTTCTATTTTAGTGAACTTAGTTAGTCGTCTACAAAACCAAGAAATGTTTTCAAAAAAAATGTTGCTTTTTACCCACTAAACCATGAATACAATTAATCACTATGATATTTTTGGGTCTTATACATTCTCTAAATAAATTATTAGGGTCAATAGTAATTCCATATTTATAAATAATATGTCTAATGAAATAAATTCATTGAATCCAAAATTAAAACTGACTAAATTTTTGACATATTTAATTTTCTTTGAATAATTCAAAGAGGATCACTAAGTTTGTCTTAATGTTTCTTATTACATTAATTATAAACCAAAATATCATCAATAAACATAACCATAATATTATCTAAGAACTCATGGAGAACACTATTCGAAATGTTCATAAATACTGAAGGTGCATTAGATAACACATGTGACATAACTACAAACTAATAATTCATATATCTAGTCTCAAATAAAGTCTTTAGAATATCCTCCTACATTATTTTCAACAGATGGTACCCTGACCTAATATCATCCTTATAAAAATATTGCGCTCCATGGAGATGATCAAACAAATTTTTTATTTTTAGAAAATGTAACATTGTTATAATAGTGAAGTTATTCTATGATTGATAATGAATGAAAATTATCATTGAACCATATTTATTTTTAATAAACAAAATTGGAGTACCCTAGGGTGAAATTCATGGTTGAATTAAACCCCTATGTAATATATCTTAATATTAGTTTTTCAATTCTAAAAGTTATTATTGGTCCATTAATATGGGGGGTTTAGAAATATGATTATCAACAGTAACTAGGTTTACAGAAAACTCATCTCCCTATATAGAATAAAACAGTGATAAAAGTTGTGATATAATTCCATGTATTAATTCACTATTCTAACATCAAAAATTTGAATGGTTTAATTCCTTTCAAAAAATATAAACAAGGTAACTATCAATTCCATCTCTAATCAATTTCTTGACATCTTGGTATGTTATCAAATGTATAAAATCATTGAAAAAAACATTATTATATTTTCAATATATATTAGAATGATAAATGAAAAGTAAATCCATTTTAAGAATGAAATAAAACCCTACTACGGTCAGTTAAAAAAATTACAGGAAATAAAATTCTATTAATAACCATAGGTTGATTCCAATAAATCTTGTTTCATTAATATTTCCTCTGAGAGTTTTCACTAAATGTTTTATCTTATTTCCCTGTGGTGACATTCCCTATTTACATTCATATTTAATAGAAATATTATAATGTTAAGTCCTAGATTAAAACATAGAATTGGCATAATTTTAATAAAAAATTATCATACATTTCACAGTTTATTCAATGGTGCAACATTAACCTTAGTGGTAGAAATTGACTTTGCTTCACATTTCGGTTTTTGATCATGGTAATTTTCATTAATTAAAACTAACTTTGATATCATGTTAGCATAATGAGATAACTTATTCCAACTAAAACAACTCAGCATTGGATGGATATTGTTTAACCCATTATTTGATTATTAAGGTCACCTTTAATTATTTTCATGAGCCCCATGAACAAACTAACCACATTAAAAACACTTTCCAGATCCTATAAAACATTCCTTAAAATATTGATTACTAGAATTAAAATATTTTGTTTGATTATTTCTAGACTTATTGAATTCTTATGTATCTATTTTATTCCATGTTGTATTTTTATTACTATTTTCATCTCAAGGAACCTAAGTGTCAGCAAATTCTATATCAACATTCTCATCACATCAAACCTCTTTCTCATAAATGCTAAATTAGTTTGAAACCAAATAAATTTTTTTTATTAGGTTCAACCTTAAGGGAAATATATTAAATTTACTATCAATTTCCTAAATAAAATCTTGCACATAAATATCCAATCTTCTAAAGTTTACCTCATTTTCAGGTATAGAATCATTATTTGTTTGCCTCAATTCAAGGAATTGTTTCTCCATACAAAGTATATTAACCTTATTGATATATTTATCTATAAATATATTATGAAATGTGACCTATATTATGGTGTTAAGTTCATCATCACCAATGGTAGTATTGTCTAAAGATAACATATAATCATATTCATATTCAAAACGATAAAAGGAAAGGGTTACATTTTTATGTTCCAAACGTCCAATGAATTCAAATATCTTTTACAAATAATTGATTCATCATTTTAATACTATTGGATCTGAGGTTCCACCAAAATATGGAATGTTATATATCATAAAAAGATAATTTATCGACATGTTTTTCTATGCTAAATCTAGTTTCCCACTATCATGGATTCAACCACCATTTATATCCCTAGTCAACTAAGTAATGACTAAAAAAATTATTCAACATGAATTCCCAATATTCAGGGTTAATGATTTGGATGTAAATTTTCCTCTTTAGGACTTCTAACTATAGCATCCCTATTTCCGTTGTAAAAAAATATTCTGATAAAAAATAATTTAGATAAAGCAACATGGTCTTCATCAAATTATATATCATTTCAACTTAACAATAAGGTAAAATATTTCAAGGGAATTATATTAACATTATATTAAACACTATATTTATATAACCCTTTCTATGATAAAAACTATAAGGACCTAACCTTCTACATTTCATAATCTTGAGTTTTAATCCATGAATTAATACTCTTACATTAGAGGATCTGTTCAAATTTATATTTTTAGAGATTTAGGTCATAAATCAAACACAACAAAATCTAATAATAAAAAGTGGTAACATCTGATCATTGTTCATAATTCAAATAACGTACACATTTTAAAATGATACTTGATTTATTAGTATATAACATCTTTATAAATTTTATCTTGATGTCATATTTTCCTATAAACATCCTTTAACCTTGTCAATAAAATTATAAAAATGTGGTATGCGCATGAAATATCAGGGTAAGGGTTATAAAAAGATGAAAACCATTATACTCATGAAAAAAATGAAAACCAATAATATTTTTCCCTATATATCATTGTTTTGTTAGATACTAAAATAAGTCATTTCCACATAAAGAACATGAAAAATTATTTCTCAAATAAATTCATTAAAACCTATAATAATAAAATATAAATCCCTTTTTTGGTAACATAGAGAATCACATCCTTAACCTTATTTAAAACAATGTTAGAAAAAACTAGATCCTAGAAAAATCAATAGTAGAAACCCTTGAGTACCTTCATCCTTCTTTCCTGATAAGAAAAGGAACATTATCTGATGTGTTGGAGCTATATATTAGTAAACCCCCATATAATCTATAAGGTTCTCCTGATGTTTTTGGATGAACCCATCATATAAGCTATATCGGGCCCACCTGTTAGAAAATATTGGGCTCAACCCTTTGCATAAGATGTATTAGTATCACCCATTTTTCATGAAAAATGACCAATTGTCGTATCATTAATAAATTTTCTTATTTTTATAAATTTTTCATCAAATAAACCTTGGAAAAACTATTTCAAACATAGAGGAAAAACACTTGGATATCGAAATACCCTATCTTTTTAAAACACTATTTTCTAAACATAAATTACTTCAAATAAGGGGTTCTATTTTTTAATTAAATAAAACATTAAATATTTAAATAAAATACACAAATAAAATACCAGTTAGGCTAAAGGAAAAATATATTGATGTCATATATGTTAAAATAGAACATTCCTATTTTTTCAAAAGATTCCATATAAAATACCTAAAAAGATTCCTTTTGAATGAATTTGAAAAAAAAAATCAAATAATCCATTATAAATCACTAATTTCCATATAATTTAATATATAAATTTATTTTAAAAACATGGAAATGAAATAAATGGTTAGTTAAAAATAAAACATTAAAAATGGTTTTTTAGTGTAAAGGAATATATCATTTTAGAAACATTTGAATTGTATGCCCCATGAAATAATAACATTAAAAAAATAAAATGTCTTTATAATATATAAATTAATAATATATAAATTCAATGGATTTGATTTATACACCTCATAAATGAATATAGGTTCATAACATCAACAAATTCCTTAACGAAAGGAAACTAAGACGGATTCCCTTACCTTCAGTCTGACTTGTAAAATATATTATTTTGCTAAATAATTTTTTTTCAATTATTTATATTATTAATAATTTTTTCAATTCTCTTATTCCTTTAATAACACTTATTACCATGTCATATACAATTACTTAATAATTTTTTTGTGTCTTATGTTTTGATGATATTCGGTTTTTCTATCAAATTGACTTTGGTAGGTAGACTCATCGTTAACAAGTCTATTATTTCAATATATACAAAATAATAATCATCAAATAATTATTTTATTTATCAATCAGTTATAATTTCAATACCAATCATGAATTATGGTTCTTAAAAATGATTTATGTTTTGATCACGGATATGGTAATTCATACGTATACATGAGTACTGTTACCATTTTTCAATGATCATTATGGATTAAAAATAAAAATTATTTTAACATTATATGATGATAATAATATCATAAATACCATATTATTTCATTTAATATAATTATATATATCAACCATGTGATGTGGTCATGAAAAAATAATCACATTTATTTGTGGAGGTGGTAGTCCACAGATATACATGAATAATAATGTCATTTTTAATGAGTGGAAAGGTAAGAAATAAAATTACAAAATATATTTTCATAATGATTAATATTTAATTTATATAAAAATAAATTAATAGATATTAATTATTATTATTATTATTATATTCCATGAAAAGAATTAGTGAAAAAATATGCCACATTGCTTCGTGATGCGGTAGTCTATAGTACACACAATTAATGTTATCTTATTCACCAAGGAATTAAATATAATTTCATATATGTGATATCTTAATTCTATACATATAATTTCATTACAAATATCATATATAAACATTTAATACATCATTATAAAAATTCTGGAGAGGCGATGATGAAAAATTAATGACACTAATTTGTGAGTCAGTATTCCACCATAGACATGAATAATCATTTTGTTTCTTATTTGATGGAAGAGGAGATTTATTTTTTATGTAAAAGTCATATAATAAAATATAAATATATTAGAGACACTTTTATTATTAAATCAACAAAATTTAATAAAATTTTAATGAGTTGGGAGAACAAATAAAATAAAAATACCCAGTTAAGCGTGATACCTCTTATAATGAGAGCTTCCATAGATTATCCCCAAAAGCATTCATTAAATAGACCTCTAATAAACCCATGGGATAGGTCGAGGTAATGGATGTAAGTAAGGTATTTGAACATTTATTTTTCAGGGAAAGAGCTTTAATGGCATGATGTGGAGAGGAGCGGAGAGGGGGTAACCTTTTATAAGTGAGGTGACTGGCACAATTGTAATATTTAAAAATAAAAATGTGTATTTACATTTTTCACATTCCACAAGGATAAAAAATATTCCATTATTGAGAAATAGACATGGTGATGTTTAAAAATGTATATAAAATATATTTTATACTAGTTTTTAGGTCATTTTATTCTTTATCTTTTAAGTTTATCCCCTGAAAAATATATTTTTACCTAACCACAGTAAATTATTTTTATTGTTTTTAGTATTCATTATTAAAAAATATAATATTATCTTATTATGTAATATAAATTACAATTATTTCAAATATGGAATCAATTTTAAGAAATTAAACACACATAAGTGTTATAATTTAATTTTTAAATAAAACCAAATATTATGATGAAAAACTGTTTTTTCAAGAAATGCATTTTTCAATTACATGATGATTTTATATTAATTTTATGACTAGTAATAATAAATTTATGAATTTATAATAATATTTATTTATATTTATTATATAAATTTCATTTAAATCATTAACTCTTAGGTATAAGGATCCATCCATAAACATTAAAAAAATTAGTTAAGTCAAGAAGAACACATTCTTTCTCATTGATAATCCTTTCAGGTTTAATGTTTTAGAGATTTAGGAAATAAATCACGCATAATAATACTATATAAATAATATAGGAAACTTATTAAGTGTAACCATTTATACCATAATCTAAAACTTTTTTAATAAATAATTATATCTTTTTTTAAAACTCTGTACAAAATTCAACATGACATCTTCAAATCTGTTACCCATTTTTAATTCCTTTGAAAAATAATAGAAAATGTGGTATGCGAATAAAAAAATAATTAAGTGATATAAATATAAGAAAATTATTAGTCCATTAATAAAAATTAAAACCCATGAAAACATTATCATGAAGTAATACTTTTCATCCTTAATAAGTAGTAAATACCATCCTTTGAAAATAAGAACATTTCATATATATTTTTGTAATCAAAATATTTCCATAAAACCCATATAAAACATAGATAAAACATATTGGAATCATGGGGCATAATTATACATGTAACTCTTATAAATTTAATTACCATATGATCTTATTCCATGCATGTAACTCTTACAAATGGAATAGATATACAACAAACATTTATAATGACTGCATTGGAGGTCAATCATAGAACAATATGTTGTTGGACTATCATAGAATCAACCATCATTCGTTTATCATGGAACCACCCATAAATTTTAAA
This sequence comes from Viscum album, assembly GCA_963277665.1. Classification (NCBI taxonomy): domain Eukaryota; kingdom Viridiplantae; phylum Streptophyta; class Magnoliopsida; order Santalales; family Viscaceae; genus Viscum; species Viscum album. The sequence goes on from OY728137.1 coordinate 1,792,044,187, forward strand.
AGTACCATTATATAATAATAACACATAAAATATTATAATTTTCATAATTTCACTCATAAAAATTCATTTTCAATCACAATAAATCATTTCATGATAGTGAAAAAATAAATCCATTTAAGAACATATTTTCTATAATAAAATACTCAAAAGAGGGGAAATAATGGTTTCTTTTTTATTATAAAAAAATGGTGGATTGTAGAGTAAGGGAAATAAAAAAATATAAAAAATATAATTTGTAAAACAATTATATCCATATAAATAAATATGTAAAATAATATCAATAATATTAAAATAGAGGAAAGGATTAAATCTTTAAACACTCAAAGCATCCCATAACACTTTGAATATTTAAATTATAAGGTTCATAAAATAATAACTTTTAAATAAATGGTAATGAACATGATAATAGTTAATATATGGATCTATAATTTCAAAGTGTATATATATACACCATATAAAATAATAATAGTTCATATCATCAAGAAGTTCAACAATTAAAGTTGATTGAGACAAAATCCATTACCTTGAGTCTAACTTGTCATGTGTGTCCTTATCATCCTGAATAATTAACATATGTTTTTTATTTAATTCATCCAAAAAAAATTAAGTTTTATCATTTAATTTTATTTCAATTATTATAATTTTGTAAAATACTACCAAATAATTAATATTATGTTGTGGGTTTTGACTATATTTAGTTTATGTGTCAAAAACGTCATCAATATGTCGTCTTTGGTCAAAAGGGTAATTATGTAAACATCTCCAAAATAATAATCATGAAATAATTATCATATTTAGGAATCAATTAAAATTTTAAAACTATATATAAAATAAGGTTATGAAAATTGAACCGAAGTTACAATCACAGAGATGGTATGTCATACTTACGCCTGAGTAACGTTTCCATTTATCAATGATCATTACGAAAAGAATTAAATTAAAATTTATCATTCACTAATTATCATTATATAATAAATTGTATTTTATTTAATAATATAAACTTATATATATAATTTTTGTGATTTAAAAATAATCACATCGAGTCAAGGAGGCAGTAGTCCACATGTCCCCAAAGGACATTATCACTTTTTGTGTTTGGGAAATTGAAATAATGAATATAATATATTATATTTATAGAATGGTAATAATTTAATGAATATCATATAGATTTGATTAATTTAATATAGTTTTAAATAATCCCATATTTAATAAATTCCATGTAATTTTTGAACGTATCACATTACTTTAAGGAGGCGGTAGTCCACACTTCCACAAACACTGATAGCTTATTTTCAAAAAATTGAATGCATGAAGGTATGTGTATATAAAAATTACATAGGAATGGATAAATAAAAAATATAATATATAGTTATATATATATATCATATAGAAACATTTTTTCAAATATATTTCTCAATCATGAGAGGTGGTAAATAAAGAACAAACGAAATCATTTCATGAGCCGATAGTTTGTTGTACATGAACTGTAATTTTGTTACCCATTAAATGAAAGTGTGTGTGGGTGTAGGTAAAACCCTTAATATAAAAAATATATAAGTATATTTAGGATACATATGATATTATATATTAATAGAATAACAATTAATGAAGTGGTGGATAAAAAAAGGAAACATAATTCACATTGAAGAATGTTACCTCTTTTACATGTAACTCATTTTGGTTTGCTCCAAAGGGTTTATTTGTATCGATTTATAAAAAAGTGTGGAATATAAGGATAGGGGAGGAATTATGAGGTTTTATTTAGGTAGGGTTGGAATGAGACAATGTGGCTTCATAGGTGTGAAAAATGGGAAGGTTGGGTGTAATTTTCTAGTAGACGGGGTGATATTCTTGTAAATATAAAAAGGAATACAATGTTGATAGGTTTCCCTTAAATCATGATACTCATATAATAGTCCCAATAAGATAAAATAGTGGATAAGTTCGATTTATTTCATGTCAATGGGTTTTTACACGTTTCTAGGCCATTTGGACTCTTAATATTAATGTTTAACCACTAAGTGAACACAATTTTACATTAATTGCTGTAATTAATTTTAATTACCTTCACTAATATTTTTGGTCAAAACCAAGTTGAAATTTTTAGAAATTATAAATTATAATGACTCTAAATATTTAAACAATTTTTTTCAAATTTCTATTACATTAGTGGAAGAAATTTATTTAAAATTAATATAGCAGACATGATGATAAAGCTAGTTTTAAAAGAAAACTGTTCAAAAGTATAAGTTATTATATCTAAATTTAATGGGAAATTGTTTCCAACAACATATATTATTTTAAATATTATAATATTTATATAATTATTCTTTAAATCCAATTAAAACTTAATTTAACTAAATAAATAAATTTAGATAAAAAGAACTTTTGAACTAAAATTTAGAATTTTTCACTATTCATCAAAATATCAATGTTTTCAGAAAAACACCAAAAATTATGCCAAAGTAAATTTTTATATTTATATTTAAAAAATTTAGTTTTTTTCATATAAAAAATATTAAACTTTCAAAATTCATTTATCAAATTTGTGCACCACTAAAATGTGATAAAATTGATTTTTAGAAAACAATCGATCTTTTAAGCATAAAACTCGATTTAATCATATATTATTCTTATGAAATACGTCTGATAAATTTTTAAAAAACTAATATATTCATTTTTAAAAATAATATAGTTAGAATATTCATACCCTTTTGTATAATGTCTAGGAGATAAATACCTTTTAAAATAATACTATTAATTGTATATTATTGTTCGGTATAAATTATTCTTTAATACAGCAAAAAAAATTAGAGAAACTCATTATTGCACATCAAGTATGCTACTGGGCCTATCATCCCTTTTAAGGTAAACATACTATAAAAATATTAGATATTATAAACACGAAAAAACCCCATTCTATCATTACCTAGGATGTTATACTATTCCCACTTTTAGAAATTATTTCCTCGAGATTTTATTCACTTATCAAATAAGCGGGGATATTTTTTCCTCATAGTATTTTTGGATTCCCATGTTTTATCTTCAACAAAATGGGTTTTTCATAAAACCTTAACATGATGAATCGCCTGATTTTGAAACACTAACTCTGTGTGGTTAGGAACCTGAACTGGTTTTTCCTCATAAGATAGATTATCTTCAAGAGAAACTACTTCAGGGCTAAAAACATTAGTTGAATTTGGTACATATATCCTTAACATTGTAACAAGAAATATGTTGTGTACCAAGGATAAAATCAGAGGTAAGACCACTTATTAAGAAACTTATCCAACATTCTCCAAGATTTTATATAGTATAACGAACCACAGACTCAAATTCCCCTTCTTACCAAAACGCATCACACATTTCCATGGAGAAATTATTAAAGGGACAATATCACATACCTTAAAATAAATATCTTTTCCCCAGCTATCTTTATAACTCTTCTTACTCCACATATCTATCCTCATATGTTGTTTAATTAGATTAACTTTATCAGTCATTTCCTCTACCAACTCTAGTACCATAAACTTAACTTCTCCTACATCATTCCAAACATTTGGTGTTTAAAACTCCTTCACATATGATTCTTTAAATGGTTCCATCTATAAGTTGGAAGGAAAACCTTTTTTATTTGAAAACTCTACCAAATAAATATGCCTATCTGAACATCTCTAGTAATCCATTAAGAAACTATGAATCAAATCTTCTATGTTGAGGATCATCCAATCAGACTGTCCATCATACTGATGATTAATAGTGTTACTGAAATTTAATGCAACACCCAACGATTTCTGAAGTCCTTTCCAAAAATTGGATGTAAACATTTGATCATTATTTGATACAATGGATATAGGAACTCCATATAATATGAAAAATAACTTTTAGATATATTATAAAAAGGTGATTTAGAGAAATTTTATATCTAATGGGAAGGAAATATGCTGATTTGGAAAATAGATCAACAATAACCCAAATCACATTATTACCTAGTTAAGTCTTTGTAAATCCCATCAACGAAATACATTGATTTATTTAACCATTTCAACATCATCATTAGAAAAATGTTAAAGCATCTCCTTTTGTAACATTTATTATATGTTAACCCGATGATAATTCAAACACTTCTTGGTAAAGTTAGCAATTCCTATTTTCATTCCATCCCGCCATTAATACTTATGAAGATCTTTATACATCATAGTGTTTCCCAGATGAATGGAAAATAGATTACTCTAATATTTAGTTAATAATCCTTTTTGTAACTATGAATCACATGGCACACATAGTCCTTTTCCATATCATCAAACAACTTCTTCAGTAATATTAAGATCATGAAACATACCATTCTTCAAGTAATTTACCTTTTCTTGTAAATATATATCCAACTTTTGATCCCAGTTATTTATTTCTGACAAATTAGAATATACTAAAACATGAAACAAAAAAGTGGAATTCACTACATCCATAAATTATCATACAAAATTAATCATAACATTAAATAAGTGATCTTATTATAAATATAACATGTTAAATGTAGAATTAATTTTTCCACACAAAGAATCAGCCACATTATTTTACCTTACTGGCTGATAATGAATCATGAAATCAAAATCCTTGATTACATCCAACCGTCTTGTTTGTCACATTTTCAATTCCTTTTGGGTGAATGTATACACCATTATTTTATGATCAGTATATATTTCACACTTTAATCTATACAAATGATTCATCAAAATTTTTAAAACTAAAAACAATAATAGATAATTATAATCATAATCATGTGTAGGGTATTTTAACTCACGAGTTTTCAATTGTATTGAAGAATAAACAATTATATTTTTATTCTGAATCAAAATACAATAATGTCTTTTCACTGAATCAAAAGTGAAGATGGAAAATTCACAATTTCTAAAGGAAGGTCCCAAATAAGAGAATTGTCCAATCGTCTTTTTCAATTCCAAAAAATAAACATCCAATTATTCTATATAGGAAAACTTAACTCTATTTTATGTTAACTTAGTTTTTAGGATAGATAATTGAGATAATACTTCAAAAAATAAATAGTAATAACCCTATTTTCCATGAAAACTACTAATCTCGATGAAATTGGTAGGTCTTTTCCACTCTTCAACAACTTTTTTTAGCAGGATCAATGGTTATTCGATATTTAGATACAATATGTCCAAGTAATGGATGTTTTTTGCAACCAAAACTCACTCTTACTAAAATTTCCATATAGTTTTTATTATATTTATGTTTGAAAATCAATCCTTAGGTTACTTTCATGTTTCTCATTTCTTTTATAATATAAAAAAATATCATCTCCAAACTCAACCACAATATTATCCCAGAATTATGTTTTTCTATCCTACATCCAACAACCATATGAAAATATTCTTAAATTCATCCCATTAAGAGGATAAAATCTTTTCACATTCTCTAATTTTATTTACCATTAGATTCCACTAATAATGTTCACCTAAAATTTGATAAATGATAATATATACATTTATTATGGTCTGAACAGCCCTTGACATCAAATATCATCTCTATAGATTTAATCTATCCTTTAAATATCATAGGGTCTTATGGTCCTTTGAATGATAGGGTACTTTTTTGCATAATTTTTTTCATTATATTCATATTCCTATGTGTTATTTCTAGTTTCTCTCTCACATTAACAGCACCACTATTTATAGCCCATTTCAACTGATCCATCACTACAAAAAACTGCTTTGTTCGAATTACTAACATCTCAAGAATCTTATTCAGAATGATATTTTCCTCTTGGTGCCTTCCCAGTAAATATTTTTTGTTTTATCTATGGAAAATCATTCAGAACAAACATTCATTAGGTGATGCAACATGGTAATCTTGAAATTATATATCATTTCAATTTAACCATAAAGTAAAATCTTCTAAGGGAATGCTATTAATACTATCTGAACATCTAATGTTTTCCAAAATGACTTTTGATACCAATTATAATAAATAAGATGTTAACATTGCATAATATTGAGTTAAGTTAATAATTTTACATTATTTCACATTGATGATCTTTTCAAGTTTATAGTTTTATATAATTAATCCATAACTCATACATAAAAACCATAAAATACAATGTTAACAATTTTAAATAGTGTCCACTTATCTAATATTATAAAACATTTAAAATAAAGAATGGTCTATTTTATGAAATTATTCATGAAATTCAACATGAAATCTTCAAATCCCATTCTCATCCTTACATCTAGTGAAAAAAAATTAAAAACATGTGATGAGTATAAAAAGCTTAGTAATGGAATTAAAAATAAGTAAATAGTTATCTAGTTGATAAAAATTAAAACCCATAAAAAATTATCACATGGTAATACTTTTCAACCTTCATAAGTAGAAAATGCATTCCATTGAAAATAATCTCATTTCATAAATTTTATTATCAAAATATTACCATAAAACCAAAAGAAATCATAGAAAAAAGATATTTATATCTTGGGACATCATCATACTTATCACTCTCATAAATGGAATAATCATACGACCGACTTCTATAAAGGTTAATATTAAAAAAAGAATGTCCATATAAAAAACTTCCATACACAATTCATTAGAGGGATATCATGAACTCAACCATCATTGGCTAAATATGGAACCATCCTTTATCAGTTTATCCTAAAACCATCTATCTAATTTCTAAGAACAATTATATAATTTTAAAAAATAAAAGATTGAAATTTTCAACATTTCACTCATGAAATTTTATTTTTAGTCACAATGAAACATTTCACGATACTAAAGTAATTAGTCAAATTTAAAATCCCATTTTTAATAATAAAATAACCTGAATAAGGGAAATTGGGGATCTATTTCTTATAAAAACCTAAAGGATTATAGAGGAGTCCAAATACAAAAATAGAGATAAAATTTTCTATTATAATTATTTAATATCCATATAAATAAAAATGTAAAATAATATCAAGAATCATTAAATGGTGGAATGGATTAAATATTTAAACATTAAAAGAATCCCATATTACTTTGAACGTTTAAATTATAATCCCCATGAAAAAAGGAATATTAAATTTTAGAGACATTTTCCCTTATAAGACATTGAAATATTTCTATAAATATTTCCAGAGCTAAGAGCTAAGATTTCATACGATTTCGAGGCTCAGTGTTCTTGGAATTTATTTTATAAAAAATAATAACTATATTTTATATTGTGAATTCAAGATACCATAATGAAAACACAATAAATCTTAAATGGTTGATTTCATCAAAAATTTGTGTCCATGGTTGAGTCCATAATGTGGTGTTTTCCATTGGAACGAGATAAAATGAGTTGGAATAGGATGTTCAGACCCATATCTCATTGGCGGTGTGTTTAAGATATTAATTATTTATTTATTTATTTAAACCTAAATTTAATTTGATTATAAATTCACCGATACAGAGGCTTGTCCATGGTTGGTTTCATAACCCTCAAGTAACCAATGATCTCTCCCATTCTCATGTTTGTTGGAAAATTTAATCCATCAATGAATAAACTCCATGATCGAGAAGATCCGGATGCAAAAAATAAAGGAGATCCTTCTAATCATTATGCTAATTCATTATTCACCAGTGATCGATCCAAAAAACTGGTATGACTTATCTTTTTGTGTTTTGTGACTTTGGATAAAATGACTTTGTAGATAGGTATTCTTTTTCTATATGCACCCTGATTATGGCCTTTGAATTAGCTCATGTACCAAATTTCATATTGTTTTATAAACTGGTATCTAACCCAATTCACTATTCTTGATCATCGGTCAATAATTCTTAGATAGAGATGTTTAAAACCTTGTTATTTTGTTTATTTTCTCCCTCAGTCTCTGGTTTCCTCACTATTTGGAACTGTTGGTCCCAGTTTGATGTTTTCGGGAGGTACCATGCTTGATCGGACCCCCAGATATGTATCAGATTGAGGAAACGAAAATGGAAAAATGAGAAAGGCATAGATTTAGGATCATTACGAAGAATGAATTTTTAAATCATGGATTATAGAATAGAATGGACATGAATGGAGGTGTAGTGGAAGGCATAATGATCAAAGAAACCCTTATGGTGAATAAAGGATGATTCATGCTGAGATATGGCTTGATTTCACAATCCACCATTAGATTCAACTTTTTCAATCGGACTGGAGGTTAAAATCCAAGGTGAATTAAAAAATTCAGTTGTGGAACACAGATATAGAAAACTTTCAAAAACCAAACTACACAGCATGTTCAATGATGAACACACAATGTGTATCCCCTTATAGAAGTGTCGATGGGGTTTCAGAAACCCATTAGGATGTCCTAAAGTGTATCTCTCTCAACACGTCATATACCACTATCTTCATGTGATTGATCCATATGATTGATCAAATGTCCAGGAATACACCTTGTTCCAAGTAAATGGACACAGTTGGATCACACGAGTAGAATCCCATGTGTCCCAACATGTCGTTCATTAGAGTACACAGAAATAGGGTCTAGGTACATAGACACGACCACAGGACACAGCCCTGATGTCGTTTATTCATGACATGGCATGTAGTACACCAACATGGAATGTTCCACTACATGTGTTGGATTCTTGTTATGTCCAAGGACACGACCATGATATGGAGCAGAACCAAACACTATGTGGGTCCCCTAACACATAGTGTTCCCCTGGAGCTCTTTTGAGAGATCATCAAATGGTTGTATATTCTTTATTTTAACACTGATTTTGGCTCAAGAGTATCATATACTAAGTTTTTTTCTGCATAGAACGTGATGGTTCCCTTGGTAGTGGATTTTGAGATACAATTTTAAATTTTATTGGTTTTTGAATGCATAGAGGTGAAAACCAAGAATGGCAGTGATCGTGCATAATTTCTATGGATTTATTGGCATAATATTTCAGCAGGGCTAGGTAGTGGACTTTGTAACACCCCAAGCTTCCATGGTACACTTCTCGTTGAATAATACAGTAGTGTGTGTTGTACACAACTTCGAGTTCTAACACACACCACAACCTATAAAACTAGCCGTTATGAATAGTAATACCCACTTTTTGATATTTTATAAATTTTATCTTTCAGAATGGATTTCATTTTTGGATTTGGAATATTGAAATTAGATTAGGGTGAATTTTTGGTATTTTTCAGAAAACATTCAATTTTTCATGAATAGTGAAAAAATACTGAGTTATAGTTTAAAACCAAATTTTTATTTAAATAATTATATATTTTATTTAAATTTAATTAAGGTAAAAATAGAAACATAATACCTATATATGTTCAATGTAATTCATTGTATTTAGTTTAGAATAATTTCAGATATATAAAAATTTTATTTAACTTTTCACCATCTTTTACCCACCTCCTAGAAAAATTTGGAAATTCACATAAAACATAATTTTACAGCTTTTGTGAGTGGAATTTCGAAAATCCAAGAGATATAGTTAATATGAAGGAGTAAAATGTGGTTCAATAAGATAAAAATAATTTTTGGTGAATAGTAACTTTTTACTTTTATTTACAACAGTTAAAAGTAAATAGGGTAATTAAAGGTAAAAATGATATTAATATTACCCAAACACAAGTCCTAATTCTATTGGACAAGTGTATATCGACCAAAAACAACCTTAGAAATAAAATATTATCATTTAGGTCCACTTGTATTAGATTAAGACATTTATTATTATTTAATTCAAGAAGAGTTAAAAGAGTTAAAATCAATGTTTAATTACTAAAACATTTTTAATATAGGGTTATAAATAAGATAAATTCGATTATAAATATTAATTAGAAATATAAAAAGGTTTTATACATAATGGTATTTTATTTATAATTTTTAGACATTAAATAATTTAGTTTATTTATGATACAATGGTGATGTAGTAATTACCTAATTAATGAAATATTAAAATAATTTATATTATAAATTTCCAAATAATATAATTTGAGACTTTTTATGAATTCCACTAATTTTATAGGTTAATATGACATATTATTATTGGTAATATAAATTTTTTTCTAAGTAATAATGCTGTTATGAAATTATCAAAAACAAAATACCCAATAGTGTCAAAATTGACATAAAAGAGTTTTTAAAGTAAATATTATATTATTAATTAATATTAAATTACTAAAAATATAAGGTTTGTCCAAAGGAATTATATAATGATATTTTTATTATTAATGGACCACTTGGGGGTCCCTTGGAATTATAGAGTAAGTTTATTAACTATATAATATAAAAATACAAAGAGACGGGGTAAATGTCAAACTAATTAACTAAGAGTTAAAACTAAAATATAAGGTTAATAAAGTGACCCAAACCAGTCTAAAACCTATTTGTTGAGTTGTGTTCGACCCATCCCCACCTTATACTAGAAATAAATCAGTTTGTATCCATTAGAAACCGAATATTAATTTATTATAAAATAATATTTCTAGCTTTTCCAAAGGTGCCCCTCACCCCTCTTATAAAAAGGGCACTCCCCCTTCTCTCTAATTCATACCATCAAAGCCATTTTTCTTGGCCAACCCCTACCCAAATATCCTCCAAACTTCCTTCACTTAAATCTAGAGGCCTTATTTTGATCATAAATCCAACCTAAGGATCCCTTTTGATCAAGTCAAAAGGAAGAACCCGAAGAAGAGGTAATGTTTTCACCACCCTCTTTCAAGTTCCTTTCTTCTTAAACTTCTTCTTTCTTTGTTATTACCATTATAAAATAATAAATCCAGTGTATTATATATACTATGATGTTATTATAAATATGGTACAACCATATTCAGTATTCTATCCATCCTTTTAATGACATGTCACCATACATGCGTACGTACGTCTTACTGTCTCCACGTCGTGGTGTAATTGTTATTCAAAACATTATTATTTGTATGGGTGTGATAATTATGTGTAATTTATGTAAATAATAAATATAACATGATAATTATTTTTTATATATGATATACCATCCAATTATATGTTATTTTAATATCAAAAGAATTATATTGTCGCTCGTGCGTACGTACGGACTACTGTCTCCACCAACGCGATGAGATTCATTCCCCATCGTATCCATTCAAGTATAATTTTCATTTGATGTTTAAAAAGAATGTTTAAGGAATTTATATCATTCTGTATATGAATAATATACAACCTATCCATAACAAACATGACTTATGTACGAAAACGATTAAAAGAAAACGAGTAAGTTAACACCTGAAACGATGATAATACTAGGATATTATTAACAAAGCAATGTTAAAAGATCATATATGATATCATATTAATTTAAATTTTTCTTGTATAATTTAATAAAAATTATTTCACCATTATAAATTAGGTTAACCTACCCTCAACCAAGTAAAATTACAAGGTAATGGGTTTTCATCTCACTCCTTATTCCCGTGAGATTCATGTCATATTGCCACTATTTCCTTTTGTGTAGTGTAAGTACTGCCCATAATTGTATTATTTGTATAATACACTTTAATTTATGTGTATTTACATATTCATTGTATGATAATTCTTTCATATGGTGTATGTTTCGTAAGTTATTAAATTGGTAAGGGTTGATTTCACAATCTCTTCATTATCCGAGGTTGTTTATACGTAATTATCTACTGGGACCTCTTTATCATCCACATCCATGTTTCTTAAAAATGTATTTCAAATCATTCTTACTATTTTATAGACTATTGGTTAAAGTAATTTTTACCCTTTTTGACTTTTTATATTATTTTTATAAAGGAATCTTTCCGTCATTTTCCAAAAATGTCATTTTTAACCTTTTCGACAGAATTAAGGTAAGAATGTCTTTTTTAACTTATACGGTAGGTGTGGATATTTTCTTCCATTACAAAATCTTTGAAGCTTCCCTTAAAATCATATAATGATATTTTCAAAGTAAATGTTTTCTTTTATAATTATTTGACTTTTAAATGGTTTCAAAAAAAGATATATTTCTCTCAAATAGTTTTGATTTTATCTATGTCAACATCCATTGATGGATTTTAAGCTTATTTGAAGTTGATTTATTATGATACAAAACGTCCATATTGTATTGAAGGTTTTGTTATTTTTTTGACTATGGATGTGTTATTTTTATACCATTCATGTTTTATGGAGAAATTATTGACATTTCATTTGCTAGTTTTAATACGAATGTTTATATTATGTTTAAACCTTTTCATATGAGGAATGAATTGGACTTAATAAGTGATGGGTAGAGCCCGCTATAGCTACTTGATGCATATATAGGTCTCATGATACAAACTAGTGTCTTGGAAAAATGCCTTGACAAAATCTTATTTTTAGTCTTGGCACAAGGTCATGACTATGTGGTTATGATGGTCTGGCATTATGCATTCCATCATTATGAAAGTGGTTATTGATATTGCATGTGATTATTTGACTAGTAGAATATCCATGTGAATAAGTAAATGGAATTATTTCATTTTATTTTTTCTATATTATGATGAAGTTCAAGTTTAAAAGGTTTTTGTTTTAGTTATACATTACCTTAAATGTTTATGCTTATTTATGAAAGTTTCTGCTATATTGTTATCCTTATTAGGCATTTGAGCTCACCCCTTTCTATGTTATATTTTTAACAGTATGTGAAGAAGTATTTTATAAATGACCTGCAGGTATAGTATAAGGGGATATGAGTGTGGAGACAAGATGTTGTTGTAATTTTTACTTTATGATGTAATGTAAACTTTATGAATGTATCTATTTATTCCAAGGCTACTAGACTAATCGGTCTTTCAAGACATGATCTTTTGTGATCATGAAAATATTATGTAATAATGCACCAACTCTGGGTAAATGGGGTCTGGGCGTTACATTTGGTATTAGAGGATGTTCAGTACAAACCTTGGGAGATAGATTTAGATAAACTCTTATTAGAGCACATAGACCTAAGATGGAATTTGAGGATCAGTATATAATAACTTCCTAGAATTTTGGTATTGTAGAGATTTTGTGAGTTTTCTAAGAAATACATCTCTGTATGGATACGGGCAGTTAGAGTCGGCTCTGGAACAAATGTACCTAGGTGTAAAAACCAAAAACACTACTTTAAGCTAGACTCGAACGGGAACGGGTGCACGACAACGGGCCTTGCTGCACTCTTGGTTACGACACTCCCGGGGGATATGCTTAGGATAATTCTTATTTTATTTACAAATAATTATGTATGGTTTATGAGTATATACTTCCTAAATGAAAACATTTTTATGATTATGGATTATATCCATAAATAGTTCAATTTATGTTAAGTGTTTTACAAGTATGCAATTATGTATTTTGATTCATAAACTGATCTAGTTTATGCCATTGTTTAGAAATGGCGCCTCATGGAAGAAATGGAAACTGTATCAATTCATGCACTCCATGTAGGGATTTACATCCTTTCAAGATAATTATAGTGGAGCTGGTGATGCAACTGGTGCTGATCAGCTAATCACCATACTGGGAAAACTCACTCAGGTTATTAATAATAACCTTGCCTGTATGGAGCACCCTGATCCATAGCGTGGAGGATCAATGTTATACTTCTTCATGAGGATACAACCACCAACATTCAATGGGAGTACAAATCCCTTAGTAGATGAGAAATGGATAAATTTCTTAGAGAAAATATTCCATGCTTGGGGAGTAGGGAAAGAGAAAAAGTTATCATGGCAGTTTACCGCCTCACTGGAGATGCTAATCAATGGTGGTCATTGATTCAAAACACAAATTAAGATAATAAAGTATCAAATATGGAATTGAGGGAGTGTATAAGTCTTTTATTAGAAAAATACTTTCCTCGTGACCATCGAGCAGATATGGAAATGCAATTTCTGAGTCTAAGACAAAAGGAGGATGAGAATGTTGCAAAGTATGAGGCTAACTTTAAAAGGTTAGCAAGGTATTCTGGAGATTATATACATAACCCAAGAAGTAATATTGATAATTTCTTTGATTGGATAAAACCATTTATTCGTCGAGCATTAGTGTCACAATCCTTCTCATCGTACGAAGATATTGTCTCACGTGCTATCAAGACAGAAAAGGAATTCTCTAAGTCTTATGACTTTAAATCAAATCAAGAGAAGAAGAGATATGTCGATCACTCTGGGAATAGAAATAATGCGAATAAGGGAAAAGTTGAATATCCATCCTGTAGTAAATGTTGGAATAAACACCCTGGTACTTGCTTAATGGGAGTGGGAGTCTGTTACAAGTGTGGTGAAAAAATACCACCAAACTCGTGATTGTAAGGGGAAGAAAGAAGATACTGATTTTCAATTCTACAATTGTAGGAAGATGGGACATTATGAAAATTAATGTCCTAAGTGTCAGGGGACATTACCTCAGAAAAGGCCAAGGGATCAAGGACAAGCTTATGTTATCACTACTGCTGAGGTAGAAGCTTCGAATGACGTGGTGACAGGTAAATTAATGTTTTCCTCAAGTTTAGAAAATGCTTTATTTGATTCGGGATCATCGCGTTGTTTCATATATTCCTATTTTGCTAAGAAAATTAGATATTTCCGATTTGATTTAATAAGGGAGTTTTCAGTTAAAACTCTTAAGGGAAGTATCATTGCAACAAAGTTTTGAGAATCAGTCCCCATTAGAGCACATAAATGTTCTTTATCTGCTGATATCATCGCCATACATATGATTGAGTTTGATATAATCCTTAGTATGGATTATCTTTCAGACCATGATGTGAAGATTTATTGTAAGAATAAGGAGGTTTCAATTTTTGATGATGATGATAAAGAACACCTTATCTTTAGAGCAGAATTGTCACCACCCGATTCTTATTTATATCCACCCCTAGTAGCTCAACTAAATTCCATTATTGGGTAGGAAGAGAATGAAATAAATTTGGGTAAGTAAAGGAATGTTCAAATAGAATATGTACCTATTGTGAGAGAATATGTTGATGTGTTTCCAGAAGATTTACCTAGACATCCTCCAGAATGAGAAATTGAGTTTTTTATTGATTTAATTTCGGGTTCAAGGCCCATATCGAAGACCCCTTATAGAATGACCACTATGGAATTAGTTTAACTAAAGAAATAACTAGAGGAATTGAGTAATAAGGGATTTATTCACCCTAGTGTTTCTCTATGGGGAGCCCATGTCCTTTTTGTTAAGAAGAAAGATGGATCTATGAGGATATGTATCGACTACAGGGAGATCAATGCTATAACAATAAAGAATAAGTATCCCCTACCTCACATTGATGATTTATTTGACAAACTTCATGGATCTCAATACTTTTCAAAGATTGGCCTTCGATCTGGATACCATCAGTTGTGTGTGAAGAAGGAATACATTCCAAAAACAGTATTTCAAACTAAGTAGGGGCGTTACGAGTTTTCAGTAATGCCTTTTGGGATGACTAATGCACCCTCTGTATTCATGGATCTAATGAATAGAGTTTTCAAGGAAAATCTATAGGATTTTGTGGTGGTATTTATTGATGATATCTTAGTATATTCCAAAATCTATGAAGATCATGAAAATCACTTGTGTATTATCCTGGAGACTCTTAGAAGACCCGAATTATATGGGAAGTTTAGAAAGTGTGAATTTTGGCATCAGGGGATCTCTTTTCTTAGCCATATTTTCTCCAAAGATGGAATCTCTATTGATCCTTATAAGACCAAGGAAATCCAAGAATGTCCAGTCCCTATGAGTATATCTGAGGTACGCAGCTTTATTGGTTTAGCATGTTATTATCAGCATTTCGTCCAGAATTTTTCCCGATTGGTTAACCCATTAACGAAGCTCACATGTAAAGGGGATAAATTTTTTTGGACAAAAGAATGTGAAGAATATTTTGAAGAACTTAAGAGAAGATTAATAAATTCTCCTATATTGACTCTACCATCAGGGAATTATGGGTTTTTTATTTATAGTGACGCATCAAAGAAAGGACTTGGTTGTGTCCTTATGCAGAATGATAGAGTTATTTCCTATGCATCACAACAGCTGAAAATTCATGAGCAAAACTATCCTACTCATGATCTTTAGTTAGTTGCTATAATATTTGATTTGAAGATATGGAGACATTATCTCTATGGTGAAAATGTGAGATTTATACTGATCACAATAGTTTGAAGTATATTTTCTCACAAAAACAACTCAACATGAGGCAAAGGCGATGGCTTTAGCTACTCAAGGATTATGATTTCACAATACACTGCCACTCGGGGAAGGAAAATAAGGTGGAAGATTCTTTGAGTAGAAAGGATCATGGAGTTTTAAACAAAATGAGAGTTGAAAAGGATCTTATATGCATGGATCTAGTAAAGATGGATATAGGAATCACCATGGAAGGTGAAACATCAATGCTTTTTCAAATAGTTGCCAAACCATATTTACTAGAAAGGATAAAGAGTTCTCAGACCAATGATGAAGAGTTTCAAAAGAAGATTAAAGCTGTGAATGATGGGAGATTGAGTGACTTTGTGTATGAAGATGGAATTTTGAAATTTGGGAAGAGACTTTGTGTTCCCAATATACATGATCTAAAAAGGGAATTGTTGGGAGATGGTCATAGTTCCAATTTCTCTATACACCATAGTAGCACCAAAATGTATAGAGATTTAAAGGAACATTTTTGGAGGGACAACATGAAGAGGGAGATTTCTGATTTTTTGTCAAGATATATGGTTTGTCAAAAAGTGAAAGCTGGAAGGAAACAGACTGGAGGAGTCATGAAACCTCTTCCCATACCTGAGTGGAAATGGGGTAATATCACGATGGACTTTGTCATGGGACTACCAAAGACTCCTAGAAGGAATGATGCAATATGGGTCAGTGTTGATCGTCTTACCAAGTCAGCACATTTTCTTTCTATAAAAGAACATCTACCACATGAACGTCTAGAAAGACTATATATTAATGAAGTTGTGATGCTTCATGGAGTACCTCTATCAATTTTCTCTGATCATGATCCAAGTTTTACTTCAAGGTTTTGGAAAAGTATTCATAAAGCCCTGGATACTGAACTTTGTTTGAGCACTGCCTACCACCCCCAAACTGATGGACAATCAGAATGGACTATTAAAACTTATAGGACGTTTTGAGATCATGCTCACTAGACTTTCAAGGTATATGGGGTCAATATTTACCTCTGGTAGAATTTCACTATAACAATAGCTTCCATTTGAGTATTTAGATGGCACCATATGAAGAGTTATATGGAAAGAGATGTCACACACCAGCATGTTGGGATGACGTTGCTGAAAGAAAACTTGTAGGCCCAAAACTGGTGGAGGAAATGATGGAAAAGGTGAACGTAGTCCAAAACCACATCAAAGCAGCTCAGTGTAGGCAGAAGAGCTATGCTAAAAACTGATGGAAGGATTTGGAATTTCATGTATGAGATCATGTTTTCTTGAAGGTATCTCCATGAAAGGGTGTTATGCATTTTGGTAAGAAGGGAAAATTGAGTCCCAGGTACATCGGACCATTCGAAATTCTAGAACAGATTGTGGTTGTAGCATACCATTTGACAATGCAGCCAAGTCTCTCAAAAGTTCACAATGCGTTCTATGTATCACTGTTGAGAAAATACATTCTTGACCCAACGCATGTACTCACCTATGAGGAATTAGAACTGGAACCCGATCTATCTTATTGCGAAGAGCCTATCAAGATTCTTGATACGAGAGAACAAGTTCTGAGAAACCGGACAACTCGTTTGGTAGAAGTTCTATGGAGAAACCATAAGATGGGAGAGGCAACGTGGGAACCTGAGGAACTTCTGTTGAAGAACCACCTGAGTCTTTTTATGCAGTAGTATTCTAGATATTTTGAGGATGAAATTATTTGAAGGAGGGGAGAATCTAACACCCCAAGCTTCCACGGTATGCTTCTATTTGAATAATACAGTAGAGTGTATTGTACGCCTCTTTGAGTTCTAACACATACCACAACCAATCAAACTAGCCGTTATGAATAGTAAAACCCACTTTTTGAAATTTTATAAATTTTATCTTTAAAAATGGACTTCATTTTTGGATTTTCAATATAAAAAATAGCTTAGGATTAATTTTTGGTATTTTTCTGAAAACATTCAATTTTTGATGAATAGTGAAAAAACATTAAGTTATAGTTTAAAACAAAATTTTTAATTAAATGATAATTTACTTTATTTAAATTTAATTAAGGTCAAAATAGATACATAATACCTATATAAGTTCAATGTAATTAATTGGAGTTAGTTTCTAATAATTTTAGATATATAAAAATTTTATTGAAATTTTCACCGTCTTTTACCCACCTCCTAGAAGAATTTGGAAATTCACATAAAATGTAATTTTACATCTTTTGTGAGTGGAATTTCGAAAATTTGAGAAACTCGGTTAATATCAAAGATTAAAATGTGGTTTAATAAGATAAAAATAATTTTTTGTGAATAGTAACTTTTTATTTTTATTTACCACGGTTAAAAGTAAATAGGGTAATGAAGGGTAAAGATGATATTAATATTACCCTAACACAAGTCCTAATTATATTGGACAAGTGTATCTCGATCAAAAACAACCCTAGGAATAAAATATTATCATTTATGTCCACTTGGATTGGATTAGGACATTTATTATTATTTAATTCAAAGCAGATTTTAAAGAGTTAAAAGAAAATTTTAATTACTAAAACATTTTTAATATAGGGCTATAAATATGATAAATTAGTTTATAAATATTCCTTAGAAAGATAAAGAGAATTAATACATAATGGTATTTTATTTATAATTTTTAGACATTAAATAATTTAGTTAATTTATGATACAATGGTGATAAAGTAATTACCTAATTAATGAAATATTAAAATAATTGATTTTATAAATATCCAAATAAATTTAATTTGTGAATTTTTATGAATTACACTAATTTTATATGTTAATATTACATATTATTATTTTTTATATAATGTTTTTTTGATTTAATAATGATGTTATGAAATTATCAAAAACAAAATACCCAATAGAGTCAAAATTTACAAAAAAGAGTTCTTAAAACAAATATTATATTATTAATTGATATTCAATTCCTAAAAATCTAATATTCATAAAAAGGACTTATATAATTATATTTGTATTATTAATGGACCACTAGGGGTCTCTTGGAAGTATATAGTACGTTTATTAACTATATAATATAAAAATACAAAGAGACGTGGTAAATGTCAAACTAATTAACTAAGAGTTAAAACTAAAAGATAAGGTTAATAAAGTGACCCAAACCTGTCTAAAACCTATTGGTTGGGTTTTTTTCGACCCATCCCCACCTTTTCCTCGAAATAAATCATTTTTGAGCCATTAAAAACTGAATATGAATTTATTATAAAATAATATTTCTATTTATTCCAAAGGTGCCCCTCAACCCTCTTATAAAAGGGCACTCCCCCTTCTCTCTAATTCATACCTTAAAACCATTTTTCTCAGACAACCCCTGCCCAATTATCCTCCCAAGTTCCCTTAATTCAACCTATGGGCCTTATTTTGATCATAAATCCTGCCTAAGGATCCCTTTTGATCAAATCAAAAGGAAGAACCCGAATAAGAGGTAATGTTTTCACCACCATCTTTTAAGTTCCTTTCTTCTTCAAATTATTCGTTATTTGTTATTCCCATTCTAAAATAATAAATCCAATATCTTTTATATACTTTGATATTATTATAAATATGGTATAACCATATTCAGTATTCTATCCATCCTTTGAATGATATTTCACCATACGTGCATACGTACAACTTACCATCTCCACGTCGTGGTGTAATCGTTATTCAAAACATCATTATTTGGATGGGTATTATAATGATGTGTAATTGATGTAAATAATAAATATAACATGATAATGATTCTTTATATATGATATAACATCAAATTATATGTTATTTTAATATCAAAAGAATGATATTGTTGCTTGTGCGTACGTACAGACTACCGTCTCCACAAACGCGATGAGATTCATTCCTCGTCGTATCCATTCAAGTATAATTGTCATTTCATGATTAAAAATAATGTTTAAGGACTTTATATAATCCTGTATATTAATAATATACAATCTATCCATAAAAACATGACTTATGTAACCAAACATATAAAAGAAAACGAGTAAGTTAACACCCGAAACGACGATAATACTAAGATATTATTAATAATGAAATGTTAAAAGAGAACATATGAAATAATATTAATTTAAATGATTATTGTATAATTTAATAAAAATTATTTCACCATTATATATGTGGTTAACCTACCCTCAACCAAGGAAAAGTACAAGGTAAGGGGTTTTCATCTCACTCCTTATTCATGTGAGATTCATGCCATATTTCCACTATTACCTTTTGTGTCGTGTAAGTACTGCCCATAATTGTATTCTTTGTTTAATATACTTTAATTTATATGTATTTACATATTAATTTTATGATACTTCTTTCATATGGTGTATGTTTCGTAAGTTATCAAATTGGTAAGGGTTGATTTCACAATCTCTTCATTATCCGAGGTTGTTTATACGTAATTATCTACTGGGTCCTATTTATCATCCACATCCTTGTTTCTTAAAAATGTATTTCAAATTATTCTTAATATTTTATAGACTATGGTTTAAAGTTATTTATACCCTTTTTGAATTTTTATATGATGTTTATAAAGTAATCTTTTCGTCGTTCTCCAAACAAGGTCATTTTTAACCTTTTCAACAGAATTAAGGTAAGAATGTTTTTTTAACTTATACGGAGGGTGTGGATATTTTTTACCATTATAAAATCTTTGATGCTTCCCTTAAAATATTATAAGGATATTTTCAATGTAAATGTTTTATTTTATAATTATGTGACTTTTAAAAGATTTCAAAAAAAGGATATATTTCTCTCAAATAGTTTTGATTTCATCTATGTCAACATCCTTTGATGTATTTTACGATTATTTGAAGTTGATTTATTATGATACAAAGCTTCCATATTGTATTGAAGGTTTTGGGATTTTTTTGACTGTGGATGTGGTATTTTTGTACCATTCATGGTTTATGGAGAAAGTATTGACATTTCGTATGCTAGTTTTAATATGAATGTTTATATTATGTTTAAACCTCTTCATATGAGGAATGCATTGGACTTAATAAGTGACAGGTGGAGCCCGCTATAGCTCCTCGACGCATCGGTAGGTCTCATGAGACAAACTAGTGTCTTGGCATAAGGCCTTGACAAAATCTTATTTGTTGTCTTGGCACAAGGTCTTGACTATGTGGTTATGATAATCTGGAATTATGCATTCCATCATTATGAAAGTGGTTATTGATATTTCATGTGATTATTAGACTATAAAAATATCCATATGAATAAGTAAATAGCATTATTTCATTTTATTTTTTCTATATTATGCTGAAGTTCAAGTTTAAAAGGCTTTTGTTTTAGTTATACATTGCCTTAAATGTTTATGCTTATTTATGAAAGTTTATACTATATTGTTATCCTTACTGGGCATTTGAGATCACCCCTTTATATGTTTTATTTTTACCAGGATGTGAAGAAGTGTTTTATGAATGACCTACAGGGATAGTATAAGGGGATATGAGTGTGGAGACAAGATGTTGTTGTAGTTTTCACTTTATAATGTAATGTAAACTTTATGAATGTATCTAGTTATTACCAGGCTACTAAACTAATCGGACTTTCAAGACTTGATCTTTTGTGATCATGCTAATGTTATGTAATAACGCACCAACTCTGGGTAACCGGGGTCAGGGCGTTACAGACTTCTTCAAAAATATTTTCAAGATTAACCTCTAGTTGGGCTGGGTAGTGGTGTTCTTCCACGATCGTTCCGAGTTACCCTCTAGAAAGGTTTGGAAGTCGATTTCCTCAATATTTCAGGCATACCATCCAATAGGGCTAGGTAGTGGCATTCCCTGATGATCTTTCATAGTTACCCTCTATTAGGACTGGGTAGTGGAGTTCCTCAACCTTTCTAAGAATGCCCTCTAGAAAAGCTTATAAGTGGAGTTCCCCGAAGACCATTCTAGGATTACCCCCTAGTAGAGGTTGGTAGTGGAGTTCCCCAATGATATTCTCAATCATTACCCTTCTATTAAGATAGGTAGTGTACTTCCTCGGTGAATAGAATATACGGACCCTCCAATGGAACTAGGACATGGGATCCTTATCTATAACTTGTGGCCCCATGACTTTGCAACATAGAGTCAAGACATGTTTAGACATAGCCTTAGATTCAGAAGTAAGAGGAACCCCTTCCCCACTAATAAAGTTCCTTGTGACGCAACCTAACACCGTGTGGGAGAGTCAGTGTCCCCCAAAGTAGATAGTATCAAGGTATGGTGATTGATTTCATTAGACTTGTCGTGTAAAATCCCAGAAATTACATACATACTTTAATTTTATAAATATTATATTAAATTAATTAATTTATAAATAAAACCAACTAATAATATTTTTTCGACGATTTGATTTTTTTGGAATATGTTATTTATAAATAAAAATTTAAATTATTTGTTTTATTTTATTATATTTCCAATTTGTTCTGGAAATATTTATTATTTTCCATTGTTAAAAATAATATCTTAAAATAATTTATTATTATTATTTTTGTAAAAATGGTTATTTAATAGAATATTTTAAATTATAATTACATTAATATATGATTATAATTAATTTGGTTTTATAAATTTTAATTTTAAATAAATATATATACTTATGTATATAAAATTACATATTTTAATTTTGAGTTATGAATTGTGATTACATTATTTTTATAAAACTATAACGTTTATAAAATTTTAATTATTAATAAATTATTTTTAATAAATATATTATAATTATGAATTTCAAAGTATAAAATATGTTTAAATTATAAAATTAATCTGTTTTAATGTCGATGTTATAATATTTATATAAAATTATTTTATTATAATGTTGAGGTTATAAAATATGTTAATACATATATATTCATAATCCTTATATAAATATAGTTTATTGAAGAAATTAAATAAGTAATAATAATTATATAATAATAATAATAATCGAAATAGGGGATTAGGGGTTTGATTGAGTCATCCAACAGGGGGTCTTCAGGCTAGGTTGAGTGCAAGAGGTAGGAGGCCAAGCACAAGAAGGCCAAGCTAAGGCCATTAGGTCGCGAAAGAGAGACACATCCGAGGAGATTCACTTAGTGAAGATGGTGATGGTGTTTTAGTCAATGGTGGTCTAATAATCGGTTGTGTTTAAGGTTTCTAATTTTCATATTAGTATCCAGATCTGATGTTTCTAAGCAGATTGTATTTTATTCATATTAGGTCTTCCATCATTATAAGGAAGGGTTTGTTACAGTTTTAGGTGTTTGGTTTCCTTAAAATTAATGTTTTTATTTTTTTCTTCCATATTTTTCAATGGCATGTTCATCTCTCATTTTTTTCCTCTCCTTTTCATTAATTTTGGTCTCAGGATTCAACTATGGTTGCAATTTTATATTGAATCTATCCTCTTATCAACAATTTATATTGTTTCTCTCAATTTTTTATTCATTTTCTCAGATTGACCCTATGCTTTATGTGATATTTCACTGTAGTCCTGATTATGCCAATTTTTTAATTTTTTTTATTATACAAATGAATGATTATATAATTTTAGTGTCTGCATCAACACCATGCCCAACATTCCAGGAAATCATGAGCTGGTCATTATTTTCTGGTCCACATCTCAATCTTTTGCATATTTTTTATTTTATATCACCTCATATGGATATAAAACCCATATACCATTATGAAAATAAATTTTCAACTCATTATATTTTTTCTTTAGGAGATTGAGTGCAGGTTCAAATCCAAGGAAATCTCCTTCAATTCATATAAGGAAAAATATTAGTTTTCAAACATTTATCTTTCTGAAAATTTATTTTAGTAAGGGTGAAATTACATTTTCAATTTATGGGTTTTCATTTATATATTAGTAATGGATTGTATTTATTTTTATTCCTTTCCAAAAGTGATATTAAATACTATATTTTTAGTGATCATGTTTTAATTATAATGAGTTATTTTCAAGTTATAATTTATGTTTGTGTAAGGGATCAATTTATTTATTTATTTTTATTAAGTTATACAGTTTATGTTTTGTAAGGGTGTATATAAATATACATATATGTATGTATGTATGTATATGTACATATATATGTATATATATATCCCATTAAGTATAATTATTTTCAGAACTAAAAACGTATGAGTGTATATTTATTATGTAAAAAATTTCACTTATTTTTGTATAATGGGATGTCTCATTAAAACTCTAATTATAATCAATGATATATTTAAATATGAAATATTTATTATAATTTTATTGTATTTTCATGCTTATATTTTTATCTCTATGTTTCTAAAATAATTTTCATAGTATGTCATCATGATATAATAAAATTATGGACATAGCATCTATATAAAACTATGTTCACACGTTATGCATAACATTAACTTACCTTTCATTAATAATAAATTAATGATTCCAAATTAACTGTTAAGGATTACTTCTGATATTATCAAGTACATGTATTTCATGTGTGGAATATAATAAATTATTATGATCAACTATTTATGTAAATTTCAAAGGTATTTCATGAATGAAAGATTGAATATATTGATAGTCCAGGGAATGGATTATGGCATGAAATTTGGTTATAACTAAACTCGCAAGAGTTATGAAATTAAAGTTAATATATATTTATATATATACATACTTATATATAAAAATAAGTGTGATTTTTTATCATAAAGTCATTGAAATGTTTTTAAAATAAAAAACTCTAGTGAAAGTATATATAAGTAATGAAAGCTAAAATTGTTTTTACAAAAACCAGCACTTGAACTTTGTAAATTTGATAGGGAAGTAGAGATCGAACCCATCCTTTATGTGGTTAGGTCCAAGATAGACTTAAAAGATTCATGTGGGATCAACATAGTATTTTTTCATAATCTTGTACATTGTTTTCAGAAAATCACTAGAATATTTCTATACCAATTTTCTAATGTAATTATTTTCTAAATTAATATAGTGTTGTTAAAGTATAAGTAATTTCAATGAAGTTTTCAAAACATCATTAGAAAATAAAAATTATGATATTTTCTCAGAATCATTTATCAATATTATTTTCAATGAAATATTTCCTAAGAGGATTTATCAATGATTTTAAAACCCATTACTGGGAATATTTAATGCTCACCCCTTGTTTTAAATTGTTTTTCTACATGTTTAGTAGATTTTATGGTGGCGTTCACTTCAGTTAATGAGTTAGTGCACATGATGTATTATTTTTTATTTTTTCTATCGTGTTTTGTTACTTTGTAAGGTTAGTATAACCCTCCAAAACCAAGATTGATAAATTTTTCTAGTATGTAAAAAAGGTTGTTTATTGTTTCAGTTTTTTTATAAAAACAACAACACATCAATTATAATGTACGAAGTCTATTTGCATGGGATCAGGTTGTTATACTTGTTATTAGAGCAACAATCTAGATAACTTTTTAGATTATTTGTTTTCAACTAATCGATAGAGTCTAGAAGATTAGTTGTCCTTGTGTTTCCTAATTCTAAAGATGGAAATTCAGAATTCCTTATAGTCTAAAAAAACCAATTGTGGGGATGCAATTCTGTTGAGGGGGGAATAATGTATTATCCAAAAAATTAAAAACATAATATTATTATATAAATATTATATTAAACGGATTATTTTATAATTAAAACTGGCTAATAATATTTTTGAGATGATCTTCTTCCAAAATATATATTTAAATTAATTGTTTTATTTGATTAGTTTTCAAATTTATTCTAAAACCAATATTATTATTAATTGTTTAAAGGGATATTTTAAAATATATATTTTTATTATTTTTTTCAAAATGGTTATTTAATAGAATATTTTAAATGATAATTATATTAATATATGTCTATACTTAATTTGGTTTTAAAAAAATTTATTTTGAAAAAATTTGTTATATATAAACATATATGTATGTGAAATTACAATGATTAATTTTGAATTATGATTTTTGGTTAAATTATTTTAATAAAAATCTTACTTTTACAATTTCAAAATTCTAAAAAATTTGTTTTAATATATATATATATATATATATATATATATCTATTATAATTATTAGTTTCGAATTATAAAATTTGATTAGATTATAAAATTATTTCCCTTTAATGATGGAGTTATAATCGTTACATAAAATTATTTTGTTTTAGTGATGATGTTATAAAATATGTTAATACATATATTAGGATAATATTTATAAAAATAATGTTTATTGATGAAATTAAATAAATAATAATAATAATAATAATCAAAATAGGGGTTTGGGGTTTGATCGAGTCAGACCTAAGGGGGTATTCAGGCTTGGTCGAGTGTTTGATTGGGGAGGCCAAACACATACCATCCAAGCTGATTCCTTTAGGTCACAAGGAGATCTTCAGTTGAAGATAGGCTCTTAATCAAGTCAGTGATGGTGTTTCGGGTGAGGGTGGTGAGAGCATCAATTGTGATTAGAGTTTCTGATTCTTACATTAGAATCCAGATCTGTGGTTATTGAGTAGGTTCTCTATTCTTCATCTTCAATTATTGATCTATGTGAGGAAGGTTTTTTTAATTTTTTTAGGTGTATGATTTTCCTTAACTCGGATGTTTATCGATCTTTATTCCATCTTTTTCAATGTTGTTTTTATCTTTCATTTTTTTCCTCACTTTATCGTTAACATTGGTCTCCTGATTAAATAGTGGTTGTAATTTTATAGTGAGTGTATCCTATAATAAAAGTTTTATTTTATTTTTATTTATCTTGTTCATTTTTTCCCTGATGGACCCTTTGTTTTCTGCGATCTTGCAGCTCAGTCTTTTTTATGCCAACATTTTTCTGTATTTTTATACAAATTAATGAATATAAAATTTTAGTTACATCATCCACAACACACTTAGATTTCCTAGAAAGCTTGATCTGTTCATTTTTCTCTGGTCCACATATAAATCTTTTGCATATATATATTTTATATCACAACATATGGCTATAAAACCCATTTACCATTGTGAAAACAATTTTTTAACTCAGTAAGTCTGTCTCGTGGAAGCTTGACTGAATTTTTGAAGCCATGTAAATCTCCTGCAATTCAAGAAAGGTAAAATTATTTGTTTTCGAAAAAATTTCTATCTGAAGTTTTTATTTATGTAAGGTTGAAATTATATTTTCAATTTTTGGATTTTAATTTCTAGATTAGTAATGAATTGTATTTTTTCTTATTTTATACTGAAATGGATATTATATACTATATTTTTATGGCCATATTTTAATTAGAAGGAATTATTTTCAAGTTTTAATTTATATTTCTCTGTGGGATGGATTTATTTATTTATTTTTATTATGTTATACAATTTATGTTTTATTTTTTAAAAGGTTTATATACATATACATATATATGTATGTATACACATATATGTATATCTATCTAATTATGTATAATTATTTTCAGAACTAATAATGTAATGGTGTATAGTTATTGTGTTAAAATATAACTTATTTTGGAATAATGGGATGTCTCATTAAAACTCTAATTATATTAAAGGATTTCATTAAAGATGAAATATTTATAATCATGTGATTTTGTTGTTATGTTTATAATTTTATTTCTATGTTTCTAAAAGAATGTTCATACATGTTATAATGTTTTAATAAAATTAAGGATGTTGCATCTATATAAAATCATGGTAATTCATTATTCATAACATCGACATACCTTGTATTCAAAATAAAAAATGATTCCAAATTAAATGTTACGGACTTATTGCAAGATTATTTAGTACATGGATTTCATGTTTCGAACATAATAATTTGTTATGATCAACAATTTATATGAATGTGAATGGTATTTCATAGATGAAAGATTGAATATATAGATAGTCCACACAAAGGGTTATGGTATTATATTGGGTTGTAACCAAAATATAAAGTGATATGCAATGAAAGTTAATATATATTTATATATATACCTAATTATATGTAAATATAAATGTGTGTATGTATCTTAGTTCATTGACATGTTTTCAAAATCAAAAACTCGAGTGAAAGTATATATAATTAAAGAAATCATAAAATGTTTTTTGAAAATCTGGCACCTGAACATTGTAAATATTAATGGGTAGTGTGGATTAAACCCATCCCTTGAATGGGTAGTCCCAAGACAGCCTTAAAATATTTAGGTGGCCTTAGTATAGTGTTTTTTTCAGAATCATTCATATTGATTTCAAAAAATCACTGGAATTTGTTTATACCAATTTTAGAATGTAAGTATTCTCTAAAGTATTATTTTATATTTAATACATAGGTAATTTAATTGAAGTTTACATGATGTATTTCAAAAATTATTTTTATGCTATTATTTTAGAAACATTTATCAATATTATTTTCAATGAAAAATTTCCTAAATGGATTTATCAAATATTTTATAACCCATTACTGATCATATTTAATGCTCACCCCTATTTTAAATTAATTTTACATAGGTTTAGTTGAGTTTATAGTTGTGTTCACATCGATTATAGAGTTTACACATGTGATTTAGTTTTTATTATTTTATTCTTTTATAGTTTGGTTAAGTTGTATGGTTAGTCTAATCCTCCAAAAAATTGGTAAAAGTTCATGGTATGTAATAAATTTTTTTTATTGTTTCATTTTCATTTTATAAAATAAATAAAAATCATTTATAATGTACTGAGTCTGGTTGTGTAGACCTGGTGTGTTATATGTCTATTTAGGGAAGATGTGTGGGATATTGTGAATCATTAATACACATTCATTTAGAACTATTGGTGACTCTCCTTCAGGGACTGGTCTATGAGATGGAGATCCACATACTCTCTCATTTGGGATTTATTGACTAAGTATATATATATATACATATATATATATATATATATATTAATTCTTCTAGATTCATGCCTTCGATATGGATACTCTCCTTCCCAGAGAGGAAAATACGCATGTGGTATACCACATGTTTTCCATGTTTAGTTTCCCCTGGTTGGATGAGTCTACTCTCTTACTATTGGTGGTGAAGGATTAATGGGTAGTTCATTTACTGACTATCTTTAACCCCTTATTCTTGGATGATCTTAATTTCACCCTCCTGTTGGGTCAAGCTATAATCTTTAATTGTACCTTGTCCAATCTACTACTTTACTCTTCTATTTTATGTCTTACTACTCCCCCTTAACCCTTTTGGTGTGTTCCATTAGGTATATATATATTCACACATTCCTTGGATTTTCCCACATGTGTAGTTTCTTTTGAAGACAACGGATAGGTCAACTATGACATCAGAGGATCATAGGGATACTCATTTCTTAGACTACATAAGGTGGTTATAGATTGGGATATAGGACCTGGGCTCTCTAATTTATTACTCATTTCTATTTTTGTCATGTTGGGATATATTTCTAGTTGGGAATGTATTTTACCCCCATTACTTTTAGTTTACACTACCATACATTGTTTTGTATGAAGGTTCATTCATGTTTGGTTTACATTATAGTAGTGTCGTATCTTTTATTCTTTCCTTATGACATTTTTAACTTAGTTGTTTGTGTTTGTGTGTAATTTTTTATTGAAAAAGTTCTCACCAATTTAGTTATAAATTAAGCGCTTGTCCCTACCCCTAAACTATAGAGGCATGTATGGGTTAGTTTCGGATCGAGCCTCAAATAGGGTTAGATTGTGATATATTGGTATTAGAGAAATTTCATTACTTGGGACATTTTTCAGATGTTTTCTCGTAATATTATTGGTTGGAATTATGTAAATAGTTTCAAAGTGTCTTGAGTGTGGTTCTCGGGTTAGGTAGTCTAGGGATGGCATGGTCAGATGACATATCCATTCACAAGGACCTTGAATACATTCTTGTTGACTCAAAATTTTGAGAGATGTGATGGGGGATTAAAGGTACATCAATCATATAGGATTTATTCATTGACATTCCTTCTTAAGTCAGCTCCCCATTATGTTGATATATATATAAATATATATGCTCATCTGACTACGGTACTCCTTGATAACTTTTAGGATACCTCAGTGAAGATAGGCATCTAGGATATCATCTTTGGTTCATGAAGAATACCCTATGAGCGATGATGCCTCAATTTAGGGTCAATCCTATGACCCCCTTCCTCCATGTGGGAATTTAGCAGCACATCCACCTATCGAAAATCATATCATCCCAGTAGAGTAGGATAATGATGCACCCAGGCTTAGCGCACTCTTTGTGTTCCAACATCAAAGTCCATTGATGTTTTATAGTGAACTTGATCCCAAATAAGTAGATGATGGGATAGAGTCATTGGTCAGTGTGGTCAGGCTTATTCAGACACTGATGGATTATGTAACACCCCGACCCCAATTACCCAGAGTCGGTGCATTATTACATAACATTGGCATGATCACAACAGATCAAGTCTCGAAAGACCAATTAGTTTAGTAGCCTTGGAAATATTAGTTACATTCATAAGGTTTACATTACATCATAAAATGGAAAACTACAACAAAATTGTTTCCATAGACAACACTGAGATCTCATAGACTATCATTGGAGGTCAGTCATAATATACTTCTTCTCATCCTGGGAAAAATAAAACATAGAAATGGGTGATCTCAGATTCTCATTAAGGATAAAAATATAGCGGAAGCTTTCATAAATAAGCATAAACATTTAAGGCAATGTTTAAAACCAAAACAAATGACTTTTCAACAGAAACTTCATCATAATATGGAAAATATAAGTCAAAATAATTCCATTTACTTACTCACATAGATATTATACTAGTCTAATAATCACATGAAATATCAATAGCCACTTTCATAATGATGGAATATATAATGTAGGACTTTAATTTCTGTGTCAAGGCCTCGTTCCAGGACCTAGTGGATAACTGTAACCGGACCCAAACTCGGAGAGCCTCTATAATCAGACTCCATCCTAGAGAGCCTTTGTAACCAGACTCCATCTCAGAGAGCCTCTGTAACTAGACTCCAACCTGGAGAGCCTCTATAACCGAACTCCAACCCAGAGGATCTGTTGTAACCGGACCCCAACCCGAAGGGCTTACTTTTACCAGTCCACAACCCGGAACATACTAGTCCAATACATTCATCATAAGAATAGGTTGAAATATAACATAAATATTCATATTAAAACTAGCATAATAAATGTCAATACATTATCCATAAACCATGAATGGTGTGAAATAAAATATCCATAGTCAAACATATCACAAAACCTTCAATAAAATATGGAAGTTTTGTATCATAATAAATCAACTTCAAATAATGTTACAATTCATAAAAGGATATTGACATATATGAAATCAAAACATTTTTTAGAGAAATATATCTTTCTATTTTGAAATCATTTAAGAGTCACATAATTATAAAGGAAACATTTATTTTGAAAATATTCTTATAAGCTTGTATAGGAAGCTTCAACGATGATATAACGGTGGAAAATAGATGTACCTGCCTTATAAGTTAAAAAAACATTCTTACCTTAATTTTGTCTAAAATTTCATAAAGTACCTTGTTTGGAAAAAGATGGAATGATTCCTCTCAAAAAAAATTACAAAGTCAAACAAGGGTATAAATGAATTTAAACCATTGTCTTGTAAATAGTAACAATGTTTTGGAATACATTTTTAAGAAACATAGATGTGGATGATAAGGAGGTCCCAGTAGATAATTACATATAAACAACCTTGAATAATGAAGAGGTTGTAGAATTAACCCTTATCTTGTACTTTTCCTTGGTCGATGGTAGGTTAACCTTCTGTATAATGGTGAAATAATTGTTATTAAATTTTACAAGAATCATACACATTAATATGATATCATATATGATCTTTTAACATTGTTTTGTTAATAATATCTTAGTATTATCGTTGTTTCGAGTGTTAACTGATTCATTTTCCTTTATATTAATTTTTATGTGAGTCATATTTGTTATGGATTGGACATATATTATTTATATTCAGAATGATATCAAGTCTTTAAACCTTATTTTTAATCATCTAATGAAAATTATTCTTGAATGGATATGATGGGGGATGAATCTTATTGCGTTCGTGGAGACGGTAATACGTACGTACGCACGAGCGACAATATCCTTCTTTGGATATTAAAATAATATATCATTTGATTTTATATAATATATGCAGAATAATTATCATGTTATATTTATTATTTACATAAATTACACATCATTATTATACCCATCCAAATCATAATTTATTGAATAACAATTACACCACGACGTGGAGACGGTAAGTCGTACGTACACACGTATGGTGACATGTCATTAAAAGGATGGATAGAATAATGAATTTGGTTGTACCATATTTATAATAACATCACAGTATATAGAAGACACTGGATTTATTATTTTAGAATGGAAACAAAAAATAAAATAGAAGTGGAAGAAGAAAGGAACACTACTGGAAAACTAACCTTTACCAACGGTTTGGAACCGTTGGTATAGGCCTCCAAACCGTTGGTATAGCCTATACCAACGGTTTGGAGAACCGTAGCCAAGTAAGCCGTTGGGATAGGTCTATACCAACGTTTTTGGAAACCATTGGTACAGGTAATATGAAATCTATACCAACAGTAATGGAACCATTGGTATATAAATTCCAAAAAAAACACATCCGCTAGGATTTGATCCCAGGACCCCTCGTTTATAATCGAACGACTTAACCACTAAGCTAACATCACTTTTGTAAACATAATTTCATAAATATATATATGTATTATCATAATTATTTAAAATTTTGATTTATATAATGTTCTCGGTTAGTAGATCTGGAAAAAAATCAATGAACATATCCCAACGGTTGTCAAAACCGTTGGGATAGACCTATCCCAACGGTTCTGAAAAACGTTGGGATAGGTTCTGGGTGGTTGTATTTTTATTTGGGTGAATGCTGGATTTTTTTCCTCTTTTTCCCAACGGTTCTTGAGAAACGTTGGGAAAGAGTAACCTTTCCCAACGGTTCACCAAAACCGTTGGGAAAGGGCCTCAAAAACACACCCTTTCCCAACGGTTTTGGTGAACCGTTGGGAAATGGTAGCTATACCAATGGTTTTTACAAACCATTGGTATAGAAGTGTTGGGAAAGATCATGTTTCCAGTAGTGGAACTTGAAAGAGGTGATGAAATATTTACCTCTTCTTCAGGTTCTTCCTTTTGATTTGATCAAAAGAGCTCCTTATGATGGATTTATGACTAAATTAATGCCTCTAGAATGAATTTAGGATAGTTTAGTGGCTATCTTGGGTAGGGGTTGGCCGATACAAAATGGATTTGAAGGTGTGAATTAGAGATAAGTGGGAGTTCCCTTTTATAAGAGGGGTGAGGGGCACCTTAGGAAAAGCTAGAAATATTATTTTATATTAAAATCATTTTCAGTTTCTAATGGATCCAAAATGGATTATTTAAAGGAAAAGGTAGGTATGGGTCAAAAACCACTCAACCAATAGGTTTTAGATAGGTTTGGGTTGCTATATTAACGTTATCTTTTAGATTTAACTCTTAGTTAAATAGTTTTACATTTACCATGTCTCTTTGTATTTTTATATTATATGTTTAATAAACATACTATATACTTCCAAGAGAACTCCAAGTGGTTCATTAATGATACTAATATAATTATATAAATCTTTTGGATGAACCTTAGATCTTTAGGAATATAATATAAATTATTAATATACTATTTGTTTTAAAAACACTTTTATGTCGATTTTTTCACTATTTAGTATTTTGTTTTTTCTAAATTTATAACAGCATTATTACTTCGAAAAAAATTCATATAACTAACCCTAATATGTCATATTGACCTATAAAATTTGTGGAATTAATAAAAAGTCTCAATTTACATTTATTTAGATATTTATAATGTCAATTATTTTAATCATTCATTAATTAGGTAATTACTGCATCATCATTGTGTCATAAATAAATTAAGTTATTTAATGTCTAAAAAATATATATAAAATACCTTTATGTAGGAAATCTTTTTATATTTCTAATTAATATTTATACCCGAATTTATCTTATGTGTAACCTTATATTAAAAATGTTTTAGTTATTAAACTTTGATTTTAACTCTTTTAACTCTTCTTTGAATTAAATAATAATAAATGCACTAATATAATCCATGTGGACATAAAGGATCATATTGTATTCCTAAGGTTTTTTTTGGTCGAATTAAACTTATCCAATAGAATTATTACATGTGTTAGGGTAATAATAATATCATTTTTACCCTAAATTACCCTATTTACTTTTAACGGTGGTAAATAAAAGTAAAAGGTTAATATTCAAAAAAAATTATTTTCATATTATTGAACCACATTTTACTTACTGATATCAACTGTGTCTCTCAGATTTTTGAAATTCAACTCACGGAAGTGGTAAAATTAAGTTTTATGCAAATTTTCAAATGCTCCTAGGAGGTGGGTGAAGACGGTAAAAAGTTAAATAAATTTTTTATATATATAAAGTTATTATAAACTGAATCCAATGAATTAAATTGACCTTATATAGGTATTATGTATCTATTTTGACCTAAAATAAATTTAAATTAAATAAATAATTATTTAAATAAAAATTCGGTTTTAAACTATAACTCAGTGTTTTTCACTATTCATCAAAAATTGAAAGTGTTCAGAAAAATACCAAAAAATCACCCTAAGATAATTTTGATATTCCAAATCAAAAAATGAAGTCCATTTTGAATGATAAAATTTATAAAATTTTAAAAAGTGGGTATTACTATTCATAATGACTAGTTTGGTAAGTTGTGGTGTGCTTGAACTCAGTGTTGTGCGTAGTGCAATTTATTTCATTACTTTGAATAAATAACGTACTATGAAATATTGGGGTGTTACAGATTAGGTGGTGTCTTTGGATGATATCATTTTCCAGAGAGTATTTCGTCATCAGTGGAGCATGGTTACACATATGCACGATGAGTGGACACTCTCATGGGACGACTTCCATCGATTATTCCTTAAGAAATACTACACCTTCTGGTTATGTTCAGTATGGATCTAGGAGATTCTGGTGCTTCATAATGGAGGGATTATGGTGACTAAATATGTGACAGTTTTCACAGACCTTATGCACTACACTCTTGACATGATTTGAGATATCAAATTCTTAGAACAGAAGTTTGAGCAAGGTCACTACAGAGAGATCCGAGCAAGAATACTTCTCTTTTGCATCCCCAACTATACAGGGGTGCTAGAGTGGGAAGTTGTGATAGTGTTATTTTTGTTAGAGTTGGCCAGATAGCTTGATATGGTAGTGGGTGCCGTAGATCTGAGATATTTTCCACAACTAGCAAGAGTCAGTCGATGGGATCTCAGAGCAGGAGACAATTCTGTGAGGAGGCTAAGCCACATAATCGCATGGGGTCGAGGATACAAGGGGAGAATAGAATACCAAAGAGGGGAAATTATTTTCTTGTGATGGTTTAGGTCTAATGGAATGGACATCCTGACCAGACATGTGGAGATGCCCAGATAGATAGTTGATGGGCCGCCACAACAGAGGGAACACCATGACCATGGATCTCCCAAGCGGGGACAAGCCACTCCCTAGGGAGGCAGAATATAAAAAGGATAAGGAGGATATATGGGTGGTGGACACTGGTATAAGATTATTCAACCACCACCAATAGTTGTACTATGTCAGGCTTAGTGAGCTCGCAGTCAGAGTCGTTGATAGTTGCAGGCTTTGGAGGATTATGACCCTACAACACATGAAATGATACGAGGTAAGATATGTGTTTATTCAACTCATTCCATAGTTTTAATAGATACATATTCCAGTCATTATTTTGTCCCCTGACTCTTAGTGCAAGATATCGATCTCCCAGTAGAGGGCCTAGCATACCAGCTTCGTCTCTAGGTTTCTATAGGGAATTCTTCTTCTGCATCATTCATTTTATGAAATTTTGAGCTATCTCATAGTAGAGATATATTCATGTGGGAATTTTTTGTCATCATGATGGAACCCTATGATTTCATCTTGGGATTGTATTGTCTTTCCATGGTCTGAACCTATATTTACTATCACCGTAGAGAGTTCAGATGCCTACGTGGTTATGGGTAAATATTCTACTTTTATGTTGAGAGAGATATCATGGTGGGATAAGGGGATGTTATGAGTAGGTGGTCTTGGCCTATCATCCATTGGTTTGTAAGTGTATCCCATGTTGCAGCAGGCTCTTTAGAAATATGGGTTCCTTAAGTTGTGGAGGATTATATGGACATTTTGTCTAATAATATTTTGGGACTACCTCCAAGGAAAGAGATGATGTTTTTCATTTACTTGCAACCAAGGAAAGCATAATATATTTTTTGGAATATCATATAGAACCTACTGAGCTCTGGGATCTATGGTTGTAGTTTTATGACCATTGTGAGAAAGGTTTCATCAATCCTAGTGTGTCGTCATAGGCACCTCCAATACAATTTATGAAAAAAAGGGGATGGGATCATATGGATTTTTTTTGGATTATCTTCACCTAATTCATACCATGAAAAATAAAAACTATCACTTTCCAAGGATTAAAAATCACTTTGACCAGTTTCATGCCACAATATAGTTCTCAATGATTGATCTCAGGTCTGACTATAACTATTTGAGGGTTCTCAAGGATGGTATTACAAATTTTTCATTTCTATGTCTCTATGTACACTATTAGTTCATATTGATTCCATTTGGTGGGACAAATTCCCCCCCACCATTTCAATGAAATTAATGAACTAGGTTTTTCAACTGCACATGGACCAGTTTGTTATTTTCTTCATCGTTGACATAATCATCTACTCTGCATTAGAGGAAGGACATGTTGAGTACTTGATTATGGTTCTTCATTTTCCTTGAGATCAAAAGTTTTATAGAAATCTCTAGAAGTCACAATTTTGGATATATGAGGTTTACTATCTAGGGAATATCATTTCTCAACAATGTTTACCCATGGATCAAGTGAATATCAAAGTAGTGCCTTATTTTGAGCCAACAAGAAAATGTGTTAGGGGTATGTTAATTTCTTCTTTTTTCATGGTGATATAGAATGTTTTCATAATAATTATCCAAAATTGTATCCCCTTTGACCACCATGATGCAGAAAGGGTAGAAATTTTATTGTTTTAATCATTTCTAGAGGGGCTTAGAAGGGTTATGGAGGGTTTTGATGTTATCTCTCATGTTGAGAGTACCTGATGAAGGAGTTGAGTTTATTGCGTATAGTGATTCCTTAAGATATGGGCTCGGTTTCATGTTAATGCAACATGATTTTGTCATATCTTAGGGGTTGAGGCAGTTGAGAGCCCATGATTTAAACGATGTATTTCATAACTTGCATCTAGTTGTGGTAATCATCACCCTAAGGATGTGGAGGAACTATCTTATGGGATATCTCTTTATGTTTTATTTAGAACACCAGAGTCTTAGGTATGACTTCACATAGAGAGACTTGAACCTAGTAAAATAGAGCGTATGATAGTTCCTGCAGAACTATTACTTCAAGATAAAATGCACTTCATTGAAGGGAAACATTATAGAAGATTCCCTCAGTAAGAAGTCCCATGATCGCTTAGTGCTAAAAGATTCAGTGCAGTTATATTCTCTTTAGTTATCCCAGGTATAGTAAAAAGGGAAAACCTTTTTTAGGTAGATGGTGTTGACTCCCTCACTTCATGAGTGTGTGAGAGAGTCCTAGATGGGAGACATAGACTATGAGGTCTTACATGATTATATATATATATATAGTTGTTTCACCATATGGATATTCTGAAGACTAAGTCACAAAATCTTGTTCCAGGGGGGACTGGTTGTTCTAGGTATGTTGTGGGAGTAGGTGAAGTGTGAGTTCCAAACTTCTCCCCTATCTTTAATTCATGGTGTGGGAATAAAGTCAGCAAATATTCACAGGTGATTTTGGTGGTCTGACATGGGATGAAGCATAGTTGAGTTCATCTCTCAGCTCCCCAATTATCATTAAGTTAAGGATAACCAACATGTCCCATCTATTAATTGTAGCCTCTTGAAATCACAGAGTGGAAATGGGATGGTATATCTATGGACTTCATCACAGGACAACCACACATACAAAAGGGTCACGATTCCAACTGGGTGATAGTTGACCGAATAACAAATTCATCATGATTTATTTCCCTAGGTAGAAGAGTTTAGTAGAGAGTTTTCAGATGTTGTATGTGTGGGAGATCCTCCTCTTTCATGGGGTACCCTCAACTGTTTCCTCTGATTGTGACGTGTGGTTTATGTCATGGTTTTGGAGAGCCATTCATGTGGAATTTAATACAAAATTTATAATTAGTATAACTATTTACCCCCAAATCAATTGGAAGAATGGTTTCACTATCTAGGTGCTAGAGGATATCCTAAGGGCTATTTTGTTAGACTTTTTATGGATCTAGGAAGATCATTTTCCCTTGGTAGAGTTCTCATACAACCACATCTACCACTCTATAATTGGCATGGAACCTTTTGAAGGCCTATATGTGAGACCTTTCAGGTCACCTTTGTGCTAACAGAGATCAGTGAGTCATCTATTGTGAGAAAAGAGTTGGTCCATGAGATAATATAAAAATTAAATATCATCCATGAGTGGATAAAGACAGCCCAAAGTAGTTAAAAATTATATGAATATCATTATCATGGGACCTTGTAGAAAGAGAAGGGATACCTATTTTTCTTATGAGTCTCCCCGTGATGATGAATGAAGAGGTTCATATGTGGTGGAAAACTATCCTAGAAGTTTATTAGGCTATTCAAGATCATGCAGATGGGTGGATTGGTTTCTTATCACCCTTCCCTATCACCACAGATAGAGAAGGTGCAATTTCATAACTAAGGAGATACATACATGACCCTACGCATGTCATTGACTTGTGCGAGATGGACATCGATAATGGATCCAACCCTATGGAGAACCCAGTGGTGATCAAGTATTGGCATGAGAGGAACCTACATGAATGGACCATCCCTTTTGTTTTCATTCTGTAGAAGCACAAAAACATATAGGAGGGTTCCTGGGAGTGGGGGAACTAAGTGCATACTTAGTATCCCAAGTTCATTTCCTAGTATTTATTGTCGGAGATGATAATAATGAAGGATGGAATGATATAGATACCTAGTTTATTTTTTTAAGACTTTGAAATATTTCAAAATATATTTATTGAGTTAGGTCTTGATACAGTGTTCGATTTTGTGGCCCGTTGTGCCCAAATTTAATTTTATAAAAAATATTAAATATATATTATATTGTGATTTTACAATACCTCAATGAAAATAGGATAACTCTTAAATGGTTGATCAGATCAAAAATATGATACCACATTTGAGTCACAAATATGGTGTGTTCCATAAGATTGACATAAAATGAGTCGTCATGAGACGTTCATAGTCATTTCTTGTTCGTAGTTCATTTAAGGGGATTATTTATTTAGTTATTTATTTATTTATTTTAATCTAAATATGAAGTGATTATAAGTTAACTTCTATGGTAACTTGGACATGGTTGGTATCATCAACCTAGAATTACCGGTGAGTTATCCCCTTCTCCTTTCCAATGGTGAATTGAATCCAACAATGAAAAATGTCATGATCAAGAAAATAAGGCTGAAAAAAATGTAGTAACTCCTTCTAATAATTGTGTGAATTCATTATCCACCATCAATCAATCCAAAATCAAGGTTGGACTTGAATTTTGGTGGTTTACACCTTTGGATTAAATAACTCTGTTGATCATTATTCTTTCTTTGATAAGTGCCCCGATTATGGCCATTTCATGAGCCCATGTATCAGATTCCATATTTTTTATCAATTTTTATCTAATATGGTGCCCAGTTATTGATCATTGACCAAAAACACTTGGTCAGTGGTGTTTAAAACCTCGGTTTTTGATTATTTTTTCCCCAATTATTCTGGTTTTCACTATTTGGACTAGTTTGTCCTGGTTTGACTTTTCTAGGAGGTACCAAACTCGATCGGACCCCCGGATACGTGACAGATTGATGAAACGACAACTGATTGATGAGTGGGGCATAAATATTGTATTGTTACCAAATAAGGATGCTCAATTAGACTTTTAGTGAATATATCAAACACGAATGTAGGAGTTCTAGTCTGAAGAACAATTAGTGAAACCCTCGTGGCAGGCCAAGCCTGATTCATGGTGATCATCGGTCATATACTATAATCCATGTTTAGATCAAACTTTTTAGGGTGGATTGGAGGTTGGAATCAGATCAGGGTTGATAGGTTCACGTGTGGAAGTTAGATCTGGAAAACTATAAAAAACCTGACTACACACAAAGTTCAATGAAGAACAAACATCATATAGCCCCTTCCTGTAGTGGTTCTAGCGTTTGGAATCCAATAAGGATGAAACAAAATGTATCTATATTAACACACCATGTACTATAATATTTGTGTGAGTGAGACATGTTAAGGATCACACAACCCAGCACACTCCATGTGATAAGTACACAAAAACGTCCATATCACATGGGTGGAATCCTACGTGTCCTGAAATTCCATGTACTAGAGTACATGGACATGAGGTCTGAGTATATGGACACAACCACATGACACATCCTCGATCTAGTTAGTCAGGACATGACATGTAGTCTACCTACATGGTGTGTTACACTACATGGGTTGGAGTCATGTTCCAAAAAGTGACATGGTTGGGCTATGGAGCTGTATCACATGATATGTTGGGCCCCTCACACATCATGTTCCCCTTTATCTATTATGATCGATCATCAAATGTCAATATCTCATTCATTTGACGTTGTATTTTGGTTCTTTAGTATCCTATAAAGTGTATTTTTATATATAATATTATGGTACACTTTGTAGTGTATTTTGAGATATAATGTGAAATGCTCTAGGTTTTGTACACATTTAGGAGACACCTGATGATGCAAATGATCGTGCAGAATTTTCCAGGCATTCTAGGTGTAACCCTCTAGTAGGGATGGGCAGTGTGGTTCTTTAATGACCTTTATGGGCATACTCTTCAATAGGGCTGGGAAGTAGCATTCCAATATGATCATTCTAAGTTACCCTCCAGTAGGTTTGGGTAGTGGAGTTCCACGATATCTAAGTATTATCTTCTAACAGGGTTGGGTAGTGGCTTTTCTCAATGATCTTTCCGTGTTACCCCCCACCTGGGATGTGCATTGGTGTTCCTCAACCATTCTAAGCATACCTTCCTATAGGGATATGTAGTATAGTTCCCCAATGACATTTTCATGATTACCCTCTAGTTGGGCTGGGAGTGGAGTTCCCCAATGAAATTCCATAGCATTACCCTTTTGTGGGTTTGGGCAGTGGAGTTCTTCAGTGTCTAGTAGAGTAGGACCCTCTATTTGTACAAGGGAATAGGATAATTTTCTAGAAGTTTTGGCCCCTAAATTTTGTGAAACATGGATGAGATGTGGTTTAATGTATCCTATAATTCACTAGGAATATGATCACTTTTCCAAATTAGATGTTTCCTTGAGACATGACTTAAAACCATGTGGGTGACTAAATTCGGATCAAAGAGGATAGTATCATGGTGAAGTGATTGGGTCCCTTTGACTTGTGTGTTCATGGGAGATGTGTGGGATGTTGGGAATCGTTGATGGCCTTTCTTTTGAAACTATTGGTGACACTTCTTATTGGAATGTGTTATGACATAAAAATCCCCTTACTATCTCATTTTGGATTCTATGACTAAGAATATATATATATATATATTTTCTTTATTCTAGATTCATACCTTGGATTTGGATATTATCATTACAAGTGAGTTGAATATGTGCATGGTATTCTACATTATTTTTGTTTTTATCTTATCATTGTTAGATGAGTGTACTCTCCTTAAATAGGTGGTGAAGTCTCATTAAGTAGTTCAACTACTCACTATGTTTATCCCCTTATGTTTGGATGATCTAACTTTAACTCTCTTGTTGGGTTGAGTTGTACTCTTTCATTTTACCTTGTTATATCTACTACATTCCACTTTATTGTATCTCTTACTACACCCCCTTCACCCTTTTAGGGACTTAAACTAGTTATGTACATAATCAACCCTACATGGAATTTTCCCACACATGTTGTGTCTTTTTCAAATGATGGATTGGTCGACCGGGACTTCAGAGGAGCATAGAGATGCTAGTTGATTGGACTGCATGTGGAGGCCATAAGTTAGGATATAGGAGGTGGTTTCTCTTATCTATTTACTATTTTCCTATTTTTTAGTTCGGGATTTTATTTTTTCCCTTTACATTCAGTTTACCCTATTATACTTTTTGTTGTCTATAGTTTCATTCTTATTTGGTCTACATTATAGTAGTGTTTCATATTTTCTTATCCCACTATTCACTTTTTCATTGAGTTTGATATGTATGTGTGTATTGGATTCTATTCAATAGCCTCCCCGAGTTAGTTATGCCTTTGATGTTTGTCACCACCCCTGGCCTATAGAAGTGGGCTTGGGAATGTTGTGGCTCGATCCCCAACTTTGGTTGGGTCGTGATATAAATAAGTATTAAATGAAATGAGAATAGATAATATTTTGTTTTATATTTTCAAAGGGGATTTATATAAAACTTATAAAATTATAAAGGTTCATAACATCAAGAAATTCCTCAGTGAAAAGAGATTGTGATGAAATCTCTTACCTTGAGTCTGACTTGTCCTGTGTATATTTACCTTCCTAGATAAAAAAAATTGTGTTAATTATTTAATTTATTCCAAAACTTTTTTGATTTTATCATTACATTTATTTTACATGTAAGAATTTTTAAAAAAATTAATTAAAGAATTATTTTTTCTTCAGGTGTTTTGAACATATTCGGTTTATGTGTCAAAAACAACTTTGGTAGGTCTACAATGACCGAATGGGTCATTATAAACAAATAAAAAAAATGATAATCATGAAATAATAATCATATTTATACATCAATAAGTCTTTTATAAACAATCATGAAATAGGGTTATGAAAAATCAACCAACATAAAATCATAGAGATGGTAAATTGTACATATTCAGAAGTAACAATCTATTTTTTCAATGGTCATTAGGGAAAAAAGTATTTATAATTATCTTAAAATAATGATAATTATATCAAAAATACCATATTATTTAGTAATATAAACTTATATATAATTCTTGTTATGTAGAAGTAATCACATCATGTTCAGAAGGTGGTAGTCAACACGTCCACAAATGACGTTTTCACTTATTCTGTGTGTGACAAGGTAATAATGAAAATGATATATAATATATCTAGAAAGGTAACTATGTCATGAATATCATATAAATTTTATGGTTTTCATTTAAATTTAATTAATACCATCCTTAATACAATACATGTAATGTGTGAACATATCGCATCACTTTGTGGAGGCGGTACTTCACACATTCACAAATGATGTTATCGTATTTGTAAAAATTGGATAGCCTGATGTTATGAGTATATAAAAAAATCTATATGTATTAATACATCATAAATATATTTTTTATATATAATGACATTCTTTCAATCATAAATTCAAATATTGAGAGGTGGTAAAGAAAAAAACTACATCATTTCACGAGGTGGTAGTTCACAATACACAAATGGTAATTTTGTTACCCATTTTATGGAAGAGTGTGTATGTGTAGGTTAAAACCTTAATATAAAAACATATCACTATATTTAGGATAATGATATAGTTATATATTCCTATAAATATAATAAATTAAGTGTTGGATAATGAAATAAAACATAAATCCACATTGAAGAATGTTACCTCTTTTTTGGTAACTCCCTTTGGTTTTCACCAAATGTCTTCCTTGGTTGGATTTATTCCAAATGTAAGTACAGTAGGGTTATGAGAGGGATTTTGGGAGAATATTTTTTCATGGTATGTATGATACAATGGAAATTTATAGGTATTAATAAAATTGAAGGGTGATTGCATTTCTATAGTTAAGGGGGAGTTGCATTCTTGTAAATGTATAATGGTAAACACTATTATGATGTCTCTGTTACATCATGTGACTCCAAAAATGGTAGAAAATAGGCCATATTATTGAATAAATTCTAGAAAATGGGTTTTTTACAAGTTTCTATGTCATTTAGACTATTAACATTAAAGTATAACAACTAAGTAAACACAATATTACATTAATCTCTGTAATTAATATTAATTACATTCACTAATAATTTTACATAAGAATTATGTTGAAATTAATAAAAGTTATAAATAATGGTGATTCAAAATATGGAATCTATTTTCCCAAATCCCAATCATTGAATTGGATGAAATTAATTTAAAATTAAACCCACATATGTGGGGATTAATATAGGTGAAAAAATACCTAATGGTGTTATCTCAGTATATTTTTGGTATAATAGTGTTTAAAATCTAGATGACCTAGAATATATATGTTTGGTGTTTTCCAAAGATACATTTTTAAGATCATTTATTTCTAGTGTTTTCCAAATTTTTAGGCCTCAAATTTGAGAGATAGATTTTGGAAAATGATGTTTTTCCTCATAAGAGATAACAATATGAAGAATGGTGAGGAAAATTTGAAAAAGAAGGGAACCGTCTAGCCCAGGACATGGACCATGTACTATGTCTGGGAATGGTTCGTAGTCGCGTACTCAGCAGCAGGAATAGTTCATGGAGTAGTTCATGAAACTGAAAATGGTTTGTTGTGAAGGAATGCGGGTGACAGCATGTGATATGTGGAAGGCTGGAGGTTTTTCGGATGGCTCAGTGCTAGTGAAATTTAATGGTCACCACAAAGGAGAAAAGT
The DNA here is from genome assembly GCA_963277665.1 of Viscum album. Taxonomy (NCBI): domain Eukaryota; kingdom Viridiplantae; phylum Streptophyta; class Magnoliopsida; order Santalales; family Viscaceae; genus Viscum; species Viscum album. The sequence continues at coordinate 1,792,089,169 of OY728137.1, forward strand.
CTACATGAAGACTGCATATAGAAAATTATTTTCAAGATTGTTATGGTTCACAGATGATGTGTTGAACACAATGAAGGCTGTTCTGAATCAAAGATTTAGTAGATATCATATTATCAGATTTTTAGGATATATTTTTCAATATACATACCTCTAATAACATGATTAATGTGACATAAACATTCATTAGAAAACATTAGTACTCCAGGAAGAAATTTAGCTTTGTTTGAAAGTGGTTTGTGAGGGAGGATTCCATGAAGTGAAGTGGTTCATAGAGAAGAATATCATGAAGGGTGAAGCAGTTCATAGAACAGTTCATGAAAGAGTTTTTGTGGGGAGTTATTGTCTGCTAAGGAAGAACGGTCTACAAAATAAGAACTCAGAATGAGAAACCAGTGAAAATTTGTGGAAGCGATGATGATTCACCAGAGAAGTAAGTCCATATAAGTAGAAATGGTATGAAAAGGAGAAAAGGATTGTAGAGGAAAAGGAAGTCTGTGAATATGAGATGGTTCATAGAATACGAATCAGTATACAAATCCAGGATGGTACATGGATATGGTATGCGATAGAAGTCCGCAGAGTAGGATGTTGTACATATATGATACAATTCTCAAAGAAAACCTTCTACACTGTATGTGGGAGAAGCAAGTGGTTCACATAGGACTCAAGGAATCTTACAAAAAATTAAAGTTAGTTTTCAAAAGAAATTTATATACCCTAACAGTCTGATAAAATGAGAATTTAATCTATGTTTGAACAAGTCGATTCAACAAAGCATCTACCTAAATTTTAGGATATAGGTTTTCATCCAAATTAATGGACCAAAATTTCCATAAACTGTGAGGGGAACCCTTCCAACCATATTGAGTGAAGTAAGAGGAATACAATGATCCTTTCTACCAATAGTGATCAAGAAGAAGAGACATAGGGAGTAACCCATGGGAATGTAATTAGAAGACCCAAATAATTGTAAAGGTAGTGAGTCGGGGTATAGAACTAATCTAGCACAAACCATGTAATTGGAAGTGAGATTTAGTGGATTTGGTACATCATAACATTTCCATTATATGCTCCATGGACATAGTTTAGTGATGGTGAACCAAGTAAAAATTGATGTCTCTCATTCATCATTTAAATATTGTTCATACATTACAATGGGAATGAGAGAGAAGAGAGTTTTGTTTAATGATGAAACAATATCTAAAGAGTAATATGTTTTAATATTTCATACTCTAATTCATCAACACTCTTATGGTATTTGACCTAGTGGACCTAAAAATCAGTATTAGTGCTAAAGGTTGAAAGCCAGTAATTCTCTCTCAAATGAAGAAATGGAGGTGGTAAATCACAAGGAAATTTTGATCTTTGATGGAAATAATTTTCATAAATGGGAGAATAGGATGCATCACTACTTCTGATATTTGGTAGGGGATTTCTTCATAGTATTGGTGCATGGAATATTAGCTGATATCAAAAGTGGTGATTTATCAGCATCTAAAAGAATAGAATTGGATGTTGATGCTAAATGGATAAATTATTTAGGGAGATACCTATCAAAGTATATTTAAATGAATTTGATGTCATATAAAATTTCACATGATATATGGGAATAATATATTAATATTTATTAGGGAAGCCAAATAGTTAGAGAGGAAAAACTGCAGGTTTCATGAAATATGTATGGGGATCTCAAAATGATCTCTAATGTGCCTATTGATCCTTAATTTGAAAAGGTAAACATTTTAGTAGAATATATGCATGTTCATGTAGAATTTATTGGTTGTATAAAGATTGTGAAACGTATCTTGAGGAAACATCCACCGCAGTTCAATCTAAATGTTTCAGTTTTGAAAGATAAAGATTTGAATGAGAAGACACTGGATAACTTCCATAGTACCCTTGTCTCATATAAATTGGGAAATGATGATAATGATTTTTTGGACAAGGGGAAATCCAAAAAGGTGGAATTCAAGGCCATGATGAAGCTCACCATTGAATAGGTAAAGGATATTGATGAGACTAATGAGGTAATATCATTCTTGTCCTCAAATATTCAAAGAGGAAAAGTAATGATCAAATGGAAACTTCCACTTGGATGATTTTGATATTGAAAAGTTAGACAAATTGCGGGATGATGTCGTAAGAAGTTTCAAGAAGATGAATAGGATGATGATGAAATTCCCATGAATAAATATTCAGCCTACTTGAAAGGGAAGAAAAACATTAAGAATAATATCTTTAAAAATAAGAATATACTTTCAAGAAAAGAATATAGTTCAGAAGAATTTGAGGTAGAATAATTGGATAATTTTAAGGTTCATGCAGTTGATGCTTTGGTAGTAGTTGTTTGGAATTCCGTAATAAAAGAAGAAGGTGAAAATGAAGAAGGTGAATTTAAAGGAAGAGTTGACCTTCAGGTTTATCATGAAACTGATCTTAAGGAAATGGATGTTTGGATATCCAAAACCAGGAAATACAATAGAGTTATTTGTAATGCCAAACTATATAAGTAGAAGTAAGAATAAGAGAAGTCAATGTTGAATAAGGAAATTTAAAATCAAAAGTCTTCAATACTAGAGAGTTCAAAATAGGTTGTTGAGTATAAGCTCAAAATTGAATAATAGAAAATTGAAATCAATAGTTTGACTGAAACTAGAAATGGTCAAATCAATCATATCAAATAACATGAAGAGGATATTTTCAGTCTGTGAGGGATTGTCAATGATCAATAAAAATTGTTGACTCTCGGTATGAAATTGTGAAATCAGGTTATAAAATAAATAGATAATATGAGAGTGGACCAGAGTGGTCAAGTAGAAATGAAGAAACAATCAACTATGAATGATAAGGCTGGTATAGTACATGATCAAAAATAGAAATAAGTCACAACTAAAGTCGATCCACAATCACTCACTCTATGAATGAAGATTGATTTGGGTACGAAGTAGAATCAAAAGATTCAAAAAACCCAAGGAACAACCAATGGTGCAGCAGTGACACACATGAATATACATCACATAAGATGCTATTGTTGTGGAAATATAGGACATCCACAAAATATTTTTCCTGTAGAAAGGAGGTACTGATGGGAACAATACCAATAGTGGTAATCATACGGAGCTCAAAAATACAGGTCATTATTTAACAGTTACTATTTCAGGTGAGGAAGATTCAGACATATGTCAAGATATTTCTCATCAATGATACATAGTAATGTGATAAAGGAGACTGAATGTGTTCATTACATGAAACAAAAAGTATTTTCAAATGAGCTAAAAATAAAATATTGATTTGTAGCTCTGTAAGATAAAGATGGTCCATTGTATACCAAGGAAGATCAAGATCATTATTCCATGTCAGTTATGAATTTAAAATCATGGGTTAAAAAGAAAAGATCTAAACAGGCGGTGGTTGGATAAATTGCTTTCAAACCATCAGACTGTACAGGTATATTGATAATTGATAGTGGATTCACTTACCATATGACTAGGAATAAGGATCTGGTGTATGTAATCGAGTGTAATAAATAAGGTATCATAATTTTTTGTAATTATGAGGGCCAAAAAATTATTGGTTCAGGAAAATCCAAGTTCAGAGGAAAAGACAATAGATGAGTAGATTTCTTGGTTGTTGAAGGTCTTAGTCACAACATATTATGTGTATGTAAACTATGTGATTCAAGATATTCCATAATCTATTCATAAAAACTATGTGTCATCAAGTAAAAATATGGTACTTTTGTATTTTAGGGAATGCGTGACAAAAGTAATCTCAACCTTGTGAGTGGATAAGAAGATATGTGTTTCTTGTTCGTGGATGAAGAAAAAAATTTATGGCATAAAATTCTTTTCCATTTTAGCCAAACTTACTTGGAATATCTAAGTAAATGTAATGCTCCTCTAGAGATTCCTATATTATCATGTGATCATACCCATACGTGTGATGCCTACCGATAAGGGAAGATCATTCGAAAGACATACATGCCACAAGAGAAAAGGTCAACAAAATTGCTTGACTTAATGCATATTCATGTGTGTGGGAAAATTTCACCAAGGTATATTGATGGAAGGAGATATTATGTTATATTTATCAATGATTATTGTAGAATGGAATGGATATAAATCATTACCCACAAGTCTGAGGTGTTAAATTACATTACAAGATATCAAATGGAAGTTTAAAAGATGCATGGTAAGAAAATTCAGAAGATCTGAATAGATAATGGAACATAGTATACAAATAGTCTATTGGGGGACTATCTCAAGAAACATGGCATAATGAATCATGTTTTAGTTGTAAGAACTTCATAGTATAATCAAGTAGTGGAGAGGAGAAATTGGATTGTCAACAATATGGCCAGAGAAATGATTATTGAGAAAGATCTTCCAAAGAATATTTTTATAGAAGTAGTGATGATAAAAGTCTACACATTAAATATAGCATTATTGTGCCCAAAATAGGATAAGACTCCACACGAGCTATGGTGTAAAATGATGCCATCATGGAATTACATTAGAGTCATCGAAATTAAATGTTTCATTCCCAATAATAAGAAACTCATAATGTTTGAATACCATGGAGATGATGGAATATTAATTGGGTATTCAATGAAAAGTAAAGAATATAAATTCTTCAATAAGATATTGGGTAATGTTGATGAATTCCATGATGTGAACATAATATTGAATGTGTAGAATCATCGGTAAATGTAGGATCAATATCAAGAGGATAATGATGAAGAGATAAGTAGATTTGGGGATGGTGTAGTTCTAGAGGCTGATTCAAAGGAAGAATCAGATGATGAGAATGATGAGGATAAATTAGTATCTAAAAAATACTGAAGTTAATAGTTGAAATTGATATACAGAACATAATTTGTGACCAGAAATCTCCATTTCAGGCAAAGAGGATGAAGTATCTATAGCAAGCACCATATCTATTAGAGGTTGAGCCCAAATGTTTTTGTGAAGAAGCATGAGATGAGAATTTTTTTCAAGCCATGAATGAATATCTTGACCAAATTGAGATGAATCAGACATGGGAGACTGCTTCAAGACAAGAAGACAAAAATCTTATCAGGAAAAAATGGGTAATTCATAACAAAATGAATGAATATGGTGTTGTGATTTGAAATGATGAATGACTAGAATAAAAAGGGTACTCTCGAATATATTTTATTGATGTAGATGATATTTTTTAACTTGTTTCAATGCTAGAGAAAATCAGATTATTCATTGAAATAACAGTGCAAAGAAAGTTTCAAGTTTTCTAGATGGATGTTAAGTCAGCATTTGAGAATGGGGTTCTAGACGAAGAAGTTAAAATTGAGCTATAAGATGGTTTTCTTATTCATGAATATGAAAAAAAATATTGTTAGATAAATAAGGATTTTTATGGTTTGAAGAAGGCACCAAGAGGAAGGTATTCAATACTAGATCATTATATAAAGAAGATCAGCTTTCGTCATGGTGGAGTTGGTTATAATCTATATGTTAATAATGATAGTAATCAATGGATGACGGTGCCTGTTTATGTCAATGAAATAATATATAGTGGATCATATGAAGCATAATGAAGACAATTTCCAAAATTAATGAAAAGTGTGTTTGAAATATCAATGATTGGTGAACTGACATTTTTTCATTAGATTACAAGTGACATAAGGAAGGAATGAAACTTTCATTTCTCAATCCAAATATTCCAAGGAGGTTTTGAGTAGGATTGGAATTGACAATTCCATAGATATTAAGACTCTAGTATCTAATCAAATGATAATTTCGTGGGATGATGAAGGGAAATAGGTTAATGTCACAGAATATAGGAAGATCATTAGAAGATTATTGTTCTTAATAGTGACAGTACTAGATATTGTTTTTTCCACATGTCAAGTAGTATGGTACCAAAGAAATTACAAGGAAATCCACCAGATTTTAGTGAAAATAATACTTTGGTATATAATGGGAACAATGATATTTGGTGTGGTGTATAATGATAAATCTCATCCATAGTTATTGGTATATACAGATGCAGATTGGGCTAGTTTAGTATATGACTGGAAATCAACTTCAGGTGGTTCTTTTTATCTTTTAGAATTGTTTGTTTCTTGTCTAATAAATAAACAAGATTTCATTTCATTGAGCACCATAGAAGATGAATATATTTAGGAAACTCAAGCATACACACAATTATTGTGGATGAAGAAGCATCTTGAATATATGGGAGTTGATGTGAAATCTCCGATCAGAATTCATTATGATAATTCAAGTGCTATAAATATGATAAAAAATCTAGTGCATCACTCAAGGAAAAAGAAAATTGAAATAAAGTATCATTTCATCATGGATAAAGTGGAACAAGGTCTTCTGAGGTTGCAGTATGTTCATATAGGGAAATAGGTTATATATATTCTTACAAAGACCTTTCCCAAAGAAGTGTTTGAAAGGCATTAGACGGTTAAGGGAGTTCAGTCGACTCACCAGACATGAAAAATTGTGTATGTGGTATCCCCTCTCCCTGAGGTACAATTTATTTTTCCCTAATATAGTACTATGTGTTCTTTACCCTGTTGAATACAACCATGAAGTTCCCTTTGGGTTCGTTGACAATGGGGAAGAAATTTCGACTATTCAAGGAGAAGAAATTTTAACTATTAACGGAAAAATGGGGAGAAAATGACAGGTGGGGCTTTGTGATAGGGGGATTAGAAAGTTAGGGGGAGCATTATATATGATTATTCAAGAAGTGATCAATAAATTATTATATATCATGATAGCTTAGGTTTGTGATAAAAGTAGTATTTTGGTTTCAAGAATTAGTTTCTAGATTGAAGTTATTTAATGATGAAAATTGCAATAAACTCTTGTTTCACCTTCCAATCATGTCTCATGTGGGCTTGGATTATGTGTTGAGTAATTATTTGATTTCTATATGAATTACAAGGAGTGAATGTCGATTTAATAAGGAAGGATCCTTGACGAGGTATCTAAATGTGAATAATAATTTTGAGATGAGTTGTAAAAAAATCCCCAAAGGAATAGATTGTTGGAAAAAAATCCCTCAAATATATTGTCTCGGTATGTTTTGGGTATGATTATGTCTATTAAAAAATCAAAATGACCGAGAATAAGTATTTTTTGTGTTATCTAAAGACAGGTTTTTAAGGTGATGTTGTTTTCTTCTAATTTTTTACATCTCAAAATTGGGAGTTTGATTTTGGAAAAGGAAGGATTTATTCATAGAAGTGAATGGTATGTATAATGGTGAAGTAAATTTTAAAAATAAGGGAACCATGTATCTCGGTACATGGACCACATTCCATGTCCAATAATAGTTCGCAGATGCGTACTAGGCAGTAGGAACGCTTCGCAGAGCAGTTCACAGAACCTAACATAGTTCGCAGTAAAGACCTACAGGTGATGGTGTACGGTATGGAGAAGGACATATGTTTGTGGGATAGCTCAAAATGGTGAAATATAATGGTTTCCATGAAGGATAAAAGGTATTACATGGACCGTGTATAGAAAATTTATTAAAGGATTTTTACGGCTCACTGATGATTTGTTTCATGTGATGAAGGTTGTACTAAATCAATGATTTGGTAAATCATGGATTAGTGGATTCTGATCTATTTTTTTATATAAGGACCAATAACTACATGATTAAATTGTGAGAAACTTTCATTAAATAACATCTCTTCTCATGGAATAAATTCTATTAAGTTTGAAAGAGGTTCGTGAGGGTGGATCCTGCGAAGTGAAGTTGTCCATAGAGAATAATTCCTTGAAGGGTGATGAAGATCGTGGATTAGTTTTTGAAAGAGTTTTTTAGTGGAATTGTATTCAATGATGTAATAATAGTTTTTGGAATAAGAACACAATATATGGAACTATGGGTAATGTGCATAAGCGATGATGGTTCAATGGATAAGGAAGTCTGAAGAAGCGGAAATGGTACATGAAGGAGAAACAATTTATAATGGAAAAGGCAATCCACAAATAGGAGATGGTTCGTGGAATTAGAATCAGTCCATGAGGTAGGGATGGTATGCAGATGTGGTTATAGGATGTAGTCCACATATTAGGAAGATGTACGTGGAGGAGGAAATCATCTTAGAAAACCCGATACACAGTACGTGGGAGAAGAAAGTTTTTTACAGAGGACTCAAGGAAGCTTTCAAAAGCTTCAAATCATTTTTTGAAATTTATTCATGTATCCTAACAGTACATGGAAAGGTTAATTTCATATATGGGTGAACAAGGGATTTGAATAGAGAATATACCAAAAGTTAGGGATGTAGGTTTTCAGGAAAATTAAGGGACCTACAAGTCCCTAAACTATTAGTGGATCCCTTCTAATAACAGTGTGCAAGGAAGATGAAGATGGTGATCATTCCCATCAGTAGTGATCCAGAGGAAGATACATAGGGAGTGACCCTAGGTAATTTAGTGAGCATACCCTAATTTACATAATATTTTTATATTAAATATAACTATTAAGTAAAAATTGATAAACATGGAAAATGAATCATCCTTTCATTTTTCGAGTTGTTATAGAAATTATGAGTACAAACATAGTCAAATAGAACTAATTAACTTTTCGTTTATATGATAAGAGTATCTTCTCCCACTTTATTTTCATGATCAACATTAGTAGTGAGGGTGGCTAAGTTTTTCCCTTTCATCATTTTCATTGGATTCTAATAATGATTATTGTCCTCATTAACGCATTGGTTAGTACATTAATTTATATAATTCAAAAACTCCTTACAATTGTAATTTTAGAGTGCAGGTGTTGAATTAGGTAGAGATTTGTTTTCATAAATTTCCCGTGTTGGCCTCATCATATCACTATAATATTCATGTGTGTAATTGAATTCGTTTCCACACATGAATAATTTCCCCATTTCAAACACCTTGATATTTTAAAATATGAACATCATATTCGATAGAATGTATAAAACTCAACACCAAGTGTAGAAGGGAATATAACATATATATAAATTATGATATATTTATTTTTATATAAATATAATATATTCAATAGCTGGTTTCACTTGTGAATATATATTTAGCATGCGTTACATAGAGAACTTAGTTTATCTTGTGTTACATGCAACATCGAGTTTAAATGAAATATGAAATATTATTAAAGTATTATTATTTAATATAATAGTTATATCCTAACTATTAAATTGGATTATATAAATAGTTCTATCATAAATATAAAAAATATGTTTATCTATTAGTTATAAATAAAATAAGAATCATTTAGAAGGAAAATAATTTTTTCTCTAAATAACTGTGTTTTCTAAAAGATGTTTTATTCCCACTTTGAGAAAATTATTTTAAAAAAATACCATATTATGAATTTTATTTATTAAAATTTAATTTATTTTTTAAATAATTATATAAAATTATCTAAGGCTAAAATTTCTATATTTTTATGAAAATATTCATTTTTTATGGATAGTGAAAAATAATTAATTTTAATTGAAAAATTCCTTTACATATAAAAAATTTATAGTGGAAAATTATTATTCTGAATTGGTTTTAAATCCTAATTATTTAAATTTTATATCAATTAATACTATTTAGGTATTTTGAATCTTTTTTATATTTATATATTTGTATTTTTATATAAAAAAAATTATAAACTTTTGATCTTTTTCTCTTTAAACACTAGTTTTCTCATCGCATATGTGGGATTAATTTTAAATTACAATTTTCTTCTTTAGTGAATCGAGAATTCCAAAATAGATTCCATATTTTTAAGTATCATATTCTATAATTTATAATTAGGTCAACATAATTTTTTAATCTAAATAAATAGTGAAAACAGTAAAAAAAATTATATCAGTTGACGTACAAATTTATTTACTATGGGGTTAAACTAAAAGGATATGGGTTAAAATGACCTACCATCTTGTGAAAATATTGTTTTATGGAAATATTTACACATTAACCTTCCAATTTTATAATCTATGATCATTTTGAAAAAATATTCATAAATTAAATTAACAGTTTGGATTCTTTTTTGAAATTTCCATGTAATTTCCAAGAGAGTTTCATTTCCCCTCTTATGAAAGGGAACTCCCTCCCTTACTTATTCATACCTAACAAGCTCTTTTTCTAGACCAAAATCTTTAAAATTATCTCCAAATAATACTTAGTTAATTTATTGATCTTTTTACCTCCAAAAATACAATTCTTGTGGTCCTCAAAAGGATATCCAAAGGAGGTTTCTCTTAGAGAAGGTAATTATATTAACAAAGACATTTCATTTTATTTATTATTCTTCTACCATAAATTATGTCTTCATATATACTGTATAATAAAACTCGTATATAACATATACTAATATGTTATTAGGTTAATTTGATAATCATTATCCATCTCCACTTCCATCAAATGTGTTATGAAATCATTATTTGTGTGTATGATGAACTACCTCCTCACGAACCGATGTCATAAATTTTTCAATAAACACCTCTCATGGTAGGATATAATGATAAATTTAACACATGTATAAAATATTTATTGTATTATTATACTTGTAATTTTTAATTTCACATATCAATGTTTTACATTCCATTTCATTTTAAATATTATAATATAGCTCATTTGTATCATTGAATACCACCTCGCAAAGAGATATGATATGTTTCTCAATTACACATTACATGTAATGTAATAAGGATACAATTAAGGAATATATGTGATATTTATGGCATTATAATGATTATAATAATTTAATATAACACCCACTACCTTACCCTTTCACTCATTAAGAATATAATATCATCGTTCGTGAGTACGTATGACCTACCGTCTCCACGAAGCGATGCTATTGAGTTTCCATGTTCTACATTAAAAATTAGTTATAATAATTCAGATATTGGGTAAAAGTGATATTTTTATAATTATAATCATTATTTATATTATTAATATATATTATATGGAAATTAATGGGATCTTTCATGACAACATTTTCATGATAAAAAAGTCAATTAACACCTAAAATAATGAAAATGATGAATGATTGTTAACGAATGTGTGATAATATGTAATAAAAGGATCATATATGGCATTGTAAGTATCAATGAGGTTATGATATAAATTAATAACATTCTTATAACCAGTATTAATGAGGTTAAATAACGTTTAAATAAATACATATGAATGGTACTGGGTTTTGTCTCAACTTCATTTCATTAATGCATATTGTAATGTTATGAACCTCATCTCTTTTATATGATGTGTACTCTACCATGTTTACATGTAGTATCATGAATAAATCATTATTAATGTTATATTAATTTTTAATTTGAATTATTTCATCAAAAGGTATTTTAATTAAAAGTTACCAAGTGGTAAATAATTTCATAACTCAATTTATTTTCATAGGGTTATATTACACTTTCATTGTCTTTGATACTCTTAGATTATGTGTGTAATGAATTTTAACAATATTTATTTTTGTATTTACCCTTATATTAATTGGTTTTATGGTTTATACACATAATTTATTCATTTATTCCTTCTTACTTCAACATTAGGATCATTGTAATGGTTTATCTCACAATCTTGTTATATTCGATATTATTTATTCTTGAATTTTAGTTGAATGTAATTATTAAAAAAATTACTAATAAAATAATTTAATTATATTATACTCTAGATATTCATGATATTTTCATTTATTAATACAATTTACCCTATCTTAAGTACTTATACTGATTGATAAATTTTTTTTAATAAAATATGACATCATTTCTATATTTTGTCTGAAATATGTTTTCCTCTGAAACTATGTAATATTATTTCAAAATTTTAATTGAAATTTTATAAATTAATTATTAAATACCATTTTTACATTTTTTTCATTATAAAAAATATTCCCAAATTAATCTTTTTTCCATTTTAAAAATAATTCTCATTTTGACTTTATTAAAAATGTGAATTAATTTTTTATTTTAATGTGTATGACATGAATGGAATTTCAGTTTTCATTACCACTAAAATGTTATAAATATATTTATATTTGTTTCAAAGGTTCTTTTTAATAAAATTGTTTTTTAAAATGTATTGTGAAATTTTATGTTTTAAAAAGTTATTTTAAAAATAAAATGATATTTCTCTAAAAAATGTTATTTTAAAATATTTTTTATTAATTCAATTCATACATGATAACAAATCGTATTTTTTACATATACTTCATAGGGGATATATTTTATTGATACATTCTTTATTAATAATTTGGTTGGTTTATGATTATTTTTTCCTAGGATAGTATTGAAATTCACTCCCGTGATTTGTTTTTGTAGATATTAAATTTTCATTGAAATGATCAGTTTATTGTGATCATTACGAATTAAATTTTCCCTAAATATCAATATCATTTATCGTGGATATGTTTATTGATTAAAATTTATTTTATTTTTAAACATAGTATTCTACATTAAAATTCAATTTTTTATCTGGGGAGGTATTTATAAATCCTTATTCATTACTATATATGGATATTTGATGATAAGGAACATTGTATATAAATTAAATTTTTTATTCCATATATCAGTAATGCTTTAGAAATTATAGGCATAGGTGGGGCCTGGTTATAAATATCCCCATGATGCATTGGTAGTCTAATGGGATGAATCAGTTGGATAGCCTTAGTTAAATTAGAATCAACCCATTATTTTTAAACTATCTTGTGAAAGGTTTTGACATAAAGGTATCACATTCCTAGGAAATATAACATCCTATAATTATGTTTTTCCTTCATTAAGAATCCAGTTATTATTTTCCATGATATTTTCTAAATGATATTTTCTCTTGATGAATTTCATTATCAATTTATTGATTAAATGGATTGTGGGATCAGTTATTTACTATGCCATATTGATTATCCCTTATCTGGTTATTTAAATAGATTTTTGTTCATTTATTTTCCAAACGATGTTGATTGTGATTATTGATTCGTGATTTCATCTGTTATACATAACCCTTAATGAGAATTTGATTTCACCCTAATTTTGGTTCCATTTATGAAAAATCCATGCATATCACTATGATTGATATTTATGGATATTCTTCATTGAATGAATTTATTCACAAATAAAATTATTGTGTAATTTTTGTTTTTAAATGTAATATGGATGTCATGTATTTATCTAGTTTACCAAGACTACTATATAATTCTTCTCTTCTGTATTTGATCCCATTTACCTTATACCAATGTAATAAATCATGCATCATCTTCGGGGTACTGGGTCCAGGGTCACTACAGTCGATATCATAGGAAGTTAGTAGAAATCTTGAAAAAATAGAGTTAGGGAAACATAAATTAGAGAAAATAATCCAGGAATAAAATGTGAGGATATATATATATATAAAGTACTCATGTTTTGGTATGGTATATATTATGTGGTTTTCCATTGAAATACAACCCTATCTGGATACAACATGTGTATGTAGTTATGGAATAGATGTAACTAGGGGTAGGAAATTTTAAGAGGGTGTATTGGGCATAACTCAATCATCATCAGGTGCCTGATAACAGGCTTTACTATGCACTTGGTTTGAAACTCTTATGGGATGTGACTAAGATAATTCACATTTTATTTACAAAACATTATGAAGGATTTTAATAGGTTTTTATAAAGTTTAAGATCATAGGTTTTATTATGAGGTATTTATCTTTTTTTCTACTAAAATTCTTATTTATGGACTAATGTGAATAAATTTTTATTTCGTGGGTTTATAAGTTGTGTTTGAGGATTTTTCGGATTCTGGAACCCGATGTTTTATAAAATAATATTTATTGCACTGTTAGTATAAATCAAGTGGGGTAGGAAGCACAGTTTGTCTACCCATTCATGGCTCGAGACAAGGGATAAAAGAGATACATTATTGAAAACCCCATGAAAATGGAGTCACAAACCCATGTGACTTTCTTGATACATTGGAAAGTTGGATGAGACATGATTTGTGCATAGTTTTCCAAACTGTGTGCAAGAACCATGCAAGGTGCCCCTTGAGAGAGTAAAGGGAGCATTTTTGGAACACTGTTTGGAAAAATGTGTGGCTAAACTGTGTGACCCAATGTTTTTGGGTAAAATAAACATAATTAATTTAAGGAGATTATAATTTTGAAACCATTATTTTCCTTTCATTCCATCAACCAACAACTTTGTGGGGAGCTCTATTTTTAATCCTTAAGGTAAAATTGTCTCACATTTCATTATTTAAACTCAGAATTGAATGTTTTCAATCTCATTGGATTCACTATGTGGACTTATTAATTACATTTGTTTCATTATTTAATTTTCATTGTATCAATAGAGTTATTTAGGTACAAGATTATGTTCTATATTTATATATTTTTTTTATCATTTCTTCATTTTTCTTCTGATCTTTACCAAATTAGAATTTGATATAGGTCGGACACTCTATATAGACCCACGGTAGGTGGTATATCATTTTTTGTATGATTTTGTTTTTTGTAATGCTAGTTTCCATATGCCTCATACCAAATATCTCAGTGGTGCCCCTAAAATGAATTTATTTATTCAATTAAACAAATGGAAACCTATTAGATATTCTCACTAGGATATTTATGTTGGTTAGAGGTTTTTTTTCCCAACCTATGACAACAAATGTGTGTACCTTTGACATTAAACTATATAATAACACCCATGGGGTGTGCCTTTTTGAGATTTCCTAGTTATAAGTATCCCAGTAATAAATGAATTGAATTGAACCGATTAATTTTGAAATGTTTTTCATCCTTTACTGTATTATACATGATGAGAATTTTTTAACCATTGAATTGTGAATTGTTAAATGAGTTGGGTTAACTAATGGTCTGAACTGAAAAAATAAATGAATGATGAATGTTCCCATAGGACTCTATGGGTATGATAAAACATGGGTCACAATTGCGGTAGTGGATTCCATGAATAAGTTTTTATAACAAACCAAGAAGGTCGTATATAGATATTACATTAATTTTGTGGAATACCTAAAACATTAAAAAACAATATGCCCAAAGACCGTATTAGTTTAGTGACTTTGGAAACATGGAACAAAAATATTCTAAATTAGTGAAATATATTCAATTTTTCCAAATATAATATTCTCCCTTAGTAATTATACTTAAAAAACATCATTCATAACCTAATAAAGGGGAACATATGAAACAGGTGAACTCAAATGACCATTAAGGGTAAATAAAAGAAATACATAACCATAACATGAACACAAGGGTATGAGAATGTGATCATGATCATTAGAAGATCACTCCAAGTATATCAAAGAATATAAACATGAATCATATCATAAAGATTTGTATTTTTTACTAGATGAATCATGAGTAAATAAAGAAATTAATCCATGAAATCATAACATATGAATAAGACATGAAACTTTTTGAAGACACATAAGAATATAAAATGATTTCAATAGTTTCAAGGAAACATTGATAAGGATATATTACTAGTATGGTTCCACTCTCAACACCATCATGTTAGTCATGGTTTACTCCCATAACCATCATGGTAATCGTGCTTCACTCCCATAACCATCTTGGTAGTCACAGTTCCCATAACCATCTTGGTGGAAAATGTCCTCTATTACTATCTCATGATATATAAATATTTAACCAATGTTATATAGAGAGATATAGGTCTCGAAAATTTCATAATGAAATCATACATATGGTTTCCCCAATAACATAAATCATTAATCATATTTGAACCCATGGAATTAAATGGGTTTCATAAAACTCATTCAATCATAACATAACCTGTAGGAAAGTAATTGGTTTCAAAAATATCATTCTATCATTTACATAAACCTTTCATAGAAAGAATGAAAATTATAACATTGAAAAATATTCCCAATAAAAAATAATTTACATATAATAATGTTATCCAATATTGAAAATAATTTTTAGAGATTACTTAAAAACAATTCTTGAGGAAAATATCTTTTGTTCTTTGAAAAAAAAATTTAGAAGGACACAAAATTTTAAAAGAAAACATTTTATTTGAAAATAACCATGTAAGATTATAATTTTTGATTCAATGTATTATGATATAATTAATGTGTAAATATCCATTAATTCCTTATAATTAAAAAACATTATTCTTGTATTTTTTATGGAAAATAAAAAAAGTACCTCATTAAGAAAATGAGAAAAGATTCCTTTCAAACAGTCTAATAAAAAAGACACACATTATTTAAAATGTTTCTAAAAATTATAGAATAATATTAAGAATATGTTAAAATTTATATATAAGAAACATGGACATGGATGGTAAATATTTACTAGTATATACTTATGTATAAATAATCAAGATAATAATGAGATTGTAGAATTATCTCATACTACTTGAGTAATGTTAGAATTGTGATCCCCATGAAATAATAACATCTATTTAATTTTTTAATATCATTAAATAAAGGAAATTATTGATATAACATGTCATAGGTCTGTATATATTGAAGCAGGTTCAGGATCCAGATAATGCCCACTCCTTAAAAAATATTAAAAAACTAAAAAAGTGGTAGAGTAAGGGGGTTTATACAGGCAGCAATAAAACAAACTATGTGCGTACAGGTCAACAAGATGTGAGAAAAATTATGGGGTGAAAAAGGACCATTGTGAGGATAAATCCATTATATCCCTCTTTGATAGAGCATCAGTAACCTGGTTTGCCTCTCAATACACAAGAGTGACCTCCATGTGAAGAAGCTCAAGAAGACAAGGCATGCAATCCACAATGGAAGAATCCTCTATGGAACATCACTGGACCTTGTTTGCAGAATGTGCCCCACTGTACTTGAGTCATATTCCACCCATATGAGCCTCAAACCATGGGGGAAACATAGTTAACAGATTTAATCATCGCCCATAATTCATAATTAAGTGCAGAACCAATTCAAATATAGTGATAGAAGCATCCCTTAATGAAGCCCCACTGTTTTCGGAGCACCCCAGCATACCCCAAAGATCCCGGTACACCATATTCCACACCATCAACATTCCCTTTTATCCATTATTATATGAGAGGAATCCATCTAATTTATTTTAACATCATGTTTTTCATGAACATTCCAGATACACTATGAGTTTTCAGCATAATAAGATCATAAACATTATAATTAATTTCACCTATTTGTATCTTGGAAGTATCTTGAATATCCTTTTAAACAATAATCCGACTAGCCTTCAAAGAGGGCTTTCAGTTGTCAAAAATAACCTGGTTTATCACCTTCCAAATCTGAGAAAAAGAAGCTGCAATAGTAGTGAGAAGAAGTGATAAATCCTACTCACTTTGACTTGTAGTAGTGACCGATGTCATGAAAGCATTTAAACTATGCATTGATGAGGGAATACCAAAGACCACTTGAAGGTGTTTACAAAATCATCAATATATGTTACAAGAAAAAAAAAAGTTGATGAATTGTTTCCTCATCCTGTGTGTACAAATATCAGACTGAGGCCAAATTGATGCTCATTCTCAATAGGAGGTGTCTCATAGGTATCCTTCCTTTACACATTCACCATAACATCAGGTATTTGTACGGGATAATGAATGGAATTTTAAAATTATGCATCCACGGAAGAGAAGTCGTAGTGCTACTACATAAGTACCTGTAATACATCCTATAAGTGAACCTACCAATGGGGTTGGGTGTCCCAATAAAATTTTCAGAGTCCATGAAGGAATAATGCTACATAGCCATCTTAATATGATCTGGTAGAAAATTATACAGAGTCTTGTCATGTTTCATTCCAGCAATTGATATATCTTTTATCTATGTAGGTACTTCCATTAATTCCATAATGATCCTGTCCAGTCACTTCGTAATCCATAAATTTATGTTGAATGAGTTGGAAACCATCAGGTAAGAGTAGTGCATGATTTTAGTGTATGCAAGTTTAATGGATGACTATATGAAGGAGGACACATATGTTGAGTACCCATTATCCATCTTTGATGTGAATATTTGTGAAAGAATGTAAATTAAATCATAATTCTAAGTCAACAAGTCCAAAGTGAACATACTTGTGAGAGCATCGTTGAATCCTTTCAGATCATTAATACCCATGCCCCCCATTTCAGTGGGTTTGATGCAATCTTTCCAGGAAACAGTGATGTGTATATTTTGATGTATGCATCTAGCCCATATGAAATTACTAATTAAAATTTGACGTTATTTGATAAGTGAATTATGCCACCTACAAATAAAGAAATCATATACAAACATTGAAGTCATAACCAAGTTCACTAGATAGATTCTTCATTCTTGGAAAATTGATTTCCCTTTATAGGTGTCCAGTTGATTAATAATTCTGATGTATATGGATTCAAGATAGCAGCTTTCCCCCTACCCAAAAATTGATATACTCCCAAGTAGATAAAAAGAAGGACCCTTTTCCATACTCAAAGATTCTTGGAAATTATATTCTTCTTGGAGACAATCAATCCATTACAAAACACAACAGAGGATTTATTCTAACTTACCACCTACCCATAAACATCCTCATAGTGGGAAAATATTTTCTAGATGCATGAGATTGTACCTCTATTAGCATACCCAAATAGAATAATATCGTCAGCATACAAAATGTGTGAGGGGGTGAAAAGGTCCCTTCAAAACATTATTTTCCTATAAAATCCAACATGTACCATATCATTCGAGAAAAAAACTCAAAAAATATTCAGCTAGATCAAAGAGAAGTCCATATAATGGGTCACCTTGTATGACTACCCTAGAGAACTATAAATAACCCCTAGGTGATCCATTTTTAATAATAGAACGTCTCAAAATATTGAGTATTGTATTTAAAATTCTAATGAAAGATTCAGAGAATCCATGTTTTATGATAACTAAAAAAGTAAATCTCTATTTTGAAGTATCAAAGGCCTTAGAAATGTCCATATTGAGATCAAATCTTCTATTACTCAAGTTTTTATTAATGGCATTGACACATTCTGAGGTAGTGAGAATAAAATTATGAATATGTCTTCCAAGGACAAATATAGACTGATTTGAAGTAATATTTGTGATGATAATGTGCCCAAGACTTAAGGAATTGATCTTGCTGATGATTTTTAGAATAGTGTTTTCAATATCCACTGACCAGATGTCATTGATATTTAAGGAATTTTATTTCTTTGGGGGTAGATTAATAAAGCAGGCATGGACACCACAAGGAATTGATGCATGGTTGGAAAACCCTCATACAGCATTAATAACCTCATGGCGCAAAATATCCCAGTAGAACATGAATAATTTTTTGGTAAACCCATCTGGTCCAGCCACACTATCAATATTTAACATGATAAGATCATACTTGATTTCCCACTCCGTTGGGGTTCCCACTAGAAGCTTATTATAATGTGTAATGATTGTGGGTTTACTATTGTCTATCAAATGATAAGTTCCATCAATTCATTTCTCTGAGTAAATATCATCAAAATATTTCACTATAGATTTTGATATCTCTGCCCTTGAAGTATAAAGTGACCCATTCACTTCAATCACAGTGACACCTCTCATGGACTTCTTTTCTCTATGTAAGCAGTGAAAAAACCTTGAGTTCATATCTCCTCCATGAATCCATTTTACTTTTTATTTATTCTTAAAAATGTGTTCTTGAAGTTGGAGAATGTCATATAGATAGTAAAGGGACTTGATTTCATCCCTTGAGGGGACATGGTGATTTTGACATGCATTATGGAAAAGAATAAGTTTTTGTTTAACAACCCGAATCTCATGATCTATGTTAGAGAATAATTCTTTTCTCCAATCATTGAACATTTTTATGGTTTTTTCATCTTTCTAGACATTATTTTAAGAGGTATTCTAATTTCTTCAGTCAAATGAAAATTTGAGGTGAACTCCATGCATCTAGGGACAATAAGCCATGCATCATTGAACCTGAAAGGAATATGGGATGACTGCATCCTACCAACATAGATATCCACAAGAATTGGATTGTGATTAGAATGACATTTAGGAAAGTTGATACCATATGTGGTGATGGAATCATTCCTGTTAGTGATTTTCTAAAATCACCTTCCCAGTTCACTAGCCTGGCACCCATTCAAACCATGTGTAGTCTACTACAACGATTGGGACTTTAGAAATGTTACATTTATCAATACACATAGAAAAATCAGCTACATCCAATCTATTGAAATGAGATATAGTATTTTAATTAAGCCTAAGGATAATTTTGAAGTCACCTAAAACCACCCAGATCTTAGCCAACTAGTCAAAAATGGACTCAAGATCCTTCTAGTGATCCATTATTTTAATATATAAATTATAAGCATAAACAAACAAGAGATAAATGACAGCTACCTAAATTCCAATATCAACTAAAACTACTTGTTTTATCTCTTTCATCGAGTGAATGAAAATGTTATCATGTTTGAAAACCCAATGGAATTCATCTCCACTATCATTTGAATTTTTATATACAAAATAGTAACCACGATAAGCCCATTTGAAGGCATTCCAGTTTTCAAACAAAATTTTGGGTTCGGAAATTGCAACCATCAAAGGTTTCTTGGTCATAATAAAATGTCTCGGGGCCTTGATCATGGGAGAGTTCTCAAGCCCCTGACAGTTCCCAAAAATGATATTTATTTCATAGAAGATTTTCCTCTTGTTTGAGGCCTCCTTTCTACACTGGATCCACTTTGGGATTTTTACCCTTTACCTTTCAATTCCTCTTTCTTGACTTATAAGGTTCAGAGGGAGTCTCAGATACTTCACAATCTTCATTATCATCATACCATAATCATCCACGAGTTGGGGTAAATTTAATAGGAGATTGATCAATGCCCATGGGGGAGCCCTAAATTGTTCTCCTATTAGACTTTTTCCCATAAAATACTTACTGGAATGAATCGTTTATCCAATGTTTCAGAACATCAACATAACCATCCTCGTTTAATGGTCCAGGATTGTTCTATTTTTATAGAACCTGATTCATGCCATCAGTCTGGGTGTCCTCAGACACCTTCTTCTTCACCAGCATGAAAGGAAAAGAGAGCAGGGCCCCTAAGGCAGGTCCCCTATAACATGAAACTATCCCTATGAAAAAATTGGAGTGTCCTGATGAGATTCCATGGGCTCACTCCCAATGTGAGTATGACCATAAGAAGGGTCATATGTAACCCTTTCCTCCACCTTCCTTGAATTTTTCTTGATGTGGGGTGTTTTTTTAGTGTTGAACAAGGCACTGGACAATATAATCCCCTGCATTTCCTTTAGGTGAGTCCTAAATAAGGTGCTGTCCAGATTTCACATTTATATATGGCATGTCTAAGCTAGCACCTACATTACCTAAACTCACAGCATGGTCCTTCATAGAGGGAGTAGTGACATAATTGGTATACCTTTTTTCACTATCTGGCTGAAAATAAATAACCATGTGCACCAACTACACTTATTTAATGACTTTTAGACATTGAATACATTTTCAACCTCCTCAATTTTATAAATTACCACAATTGAAGCCACGTCTGGATCTGGTGCATGGGAGTCATCAGAAATGAGGGATGGGTCATCATCTTCCATGGACTGAGTGTCCTTCCCATTGGTGGATCCAACCATCATTTTTTTTGTTTTAATCTAGCCTTTATCATTAGCCCACCAGCATGATTGGCTATTATATCCTTTTATATTACTTATATTACAAAATTGGGACTTTTTTCCATTCAAAATCCATGTGACCAAAAACACTACAATCCTTAAAAAACATGGGCTTCCTTTTGTATAGGATTTCTAGCATGAAACTATCATCCTTGGTGGTTAGAACAACCTCTTACACTAACGTTTTGGCCATATCTAGTTCCACCATGACACGATCATAATATCCAAATCTAGGATTTTTCATTTGTCTATCAATTCTAATGGGATTTCTAATAGATGATGTGATGTCCCATAGAATTATAGAGTGCCAATATAGCTTATTATGCCCTCATATCTAGATCAAAATCTTTGTATGAGTGTTTCTTGTATTTAGTGGATCAAAATCTTGATCCCACAAATGTATCATGAGGATTATAGGTTTCAGATTGATGGCACCAAAGATCTAAGCATGCCTTTTAAACTCATCATAGGGGAAGATAATATTGAAGTAGACCCTTCCCATAGGAGTCATTCACCAGTGCCTGAACCCAGAGGCTGTAGTCATTATGTCGAAAATAACATTAAACCTCCAAGAATTCTCACCATTCAAAGAGAAGATTCTATCAATGATGGAGAATTTTCTTAGGTTGATTTGTTCATCAACCACATCCTGGTTGGAAGAGACATGAGTGACCTGACCCTTACTGACGATCCTTCCTAGAGAGGGAACACCAAAATTGAAGGAGGGATTAGATTCCGATTTGATGACATCAGTAAATTTATTATTCGGTCCAATGGATTTTGGGGGAATCCCACCATTACACAACAAACCCTTACCATAAGAACAAAGATAGAAAAGATCTTTATGCCCCATGATGTCCAGATGAGCAGCATCCTTCACCACCCTAGGTTCCTTTGAAGCATCTTCAGCTCCAGATTTAACATGGACTCCTTGCTCACATGAAGATCCCCTTGCACTGCCATCGTATAGGTCTGTATATGCACCACAAAAAAAGATACAATGGTTAATGTGGCGTGTATTCTCACTGATATGAAATGTGATATGAAATTGCATTACATTAAGTCTTGATTTCCATAACACATATTAAAACTACAGTATAATAAATATATGTTTGTTATACATCAAACATAGAAACATATTCCTATATTTAATTCCATATATTATTTACATAGAAATTTATATTAATCTCTTATTAACAATTTCATGTTAATGTTATATCTATGCTCAAAATCACATTGTTTTTCATTCATGTTTTGAATTTTTATCCTTGGTCCTCTTACATAGATCTTGATTTCATCATTTTCATAATGATAATAATGTTATTAATAAAATATATATATTCCTTATATATTTATTCATGGAGATTCATGATATTTTGATATTGAAAATAAAATTCACCTATCATAGAGACGGTAGGTCGTACGTATGCATGGAAATCATTTTCATTTTATTTTCGAGTTCAAAGAAAAGAAAATATATGATATATTATTATTATATAATTATTTTATGTCATATATAACATATATATTCATATAATTAATCCATATTATCATCTATATGAAACATCGACAAATAACGAATAACATCACATCGTGGAGATGGTAACCAAATCATACACATGAGTAACATCATCATTTTCTAAAAACATCATATGGAAAAAATCAATACATGATATTATCATTATAGAAGTATAAATATATAATAAAATTCAAATATAAACATGATACCCAAAATAATTCTCACTCATATAAAATGGTGATGGAAAATGAATTTTGTCTCTATGTGGGGATGGTAAGTCATACGTACAGACGAGCAATACTTTCATTTTTTGTTTGATGAGAGTGGGGATGTATAATGGTGTGTTCATAATAATAATAAAATTTAATCATATTTAGGATGATTTAGTTATTATCCTTTGATATATATCATAGATTTATAGGAGATGTAGAATAGTAGAAAAGTGAATGATCTTTTAGTGCTATTACCTCTTCTTGAGAACAACTCCCTCAAATCTCATCTAATGAACTCTAGAGTTGGTCCTTTGAAAAAAACACCTTGAGAATGTGGATAAAGAATTTTATAATGTAAATGGTCTAGGTATGGCCAAAATTTAATGTTCAATTTGATGTAAAGAACTGAGGGAGGATGTTCTCTTTTATAATTGAGGTGAAAATCACATTAGGAAACTCAAAAAATATTAAATTAATATAAATTAATTTTCCATTCAAAAAGGTTCAAACATTAGTTATTTAGAATTTAAGATGAATATGGGTCTATATACCATTAACCATTTAAAAGTATACATGTTTTAATGTTTTTTTAACCCTTTTATTTTTATTTAACCCTTATTTTACCTTTTTCAACTCTTACCGTGACATCGTGTAATTTACACATTGAGGGTTAATATAATTACGATAACATTGAAAAAAAGTGTAATAAATGAGTCATTTATATAATATTAGGACTCATACAAATTAATTTAATGAATCTTATATTTTTTTTATAAATTTTAAATCATTTAAGAAATATTTATTTGTATTAAAATATCAATAAAGATAATTTTTACACTATTCATTACATGAACGTTTTAAAATATCATAACAACATGATATCTTTATAAAAAGTCATTTTACATGTCACTAACATGTCAAAGTATTCCAATTTTTTTTGGATGTCATTAATTATAAAAAAAAAATATTTATTTTCATATTTTTAATAACATTTATTTGTTTCGTCCATTAATTAAATAATTACTACATCATCATTATGAAAGCCATTAATATAATTATTTCATCCTTAAAAATAAAAAAAATATCATGATGAAAATTAATATTTTATCTTAAAAATTAATATTTATAGTTGAAGTTATCCTATAAATACTCATATGTAAAAAAATTAATACTTGTTAATACAAGAGTGTGACATAATGGACATCCCTTAGAACAAAATACTACAAAAGCATTCATGTCATCAAACTGGCTCCAAGTGGCCATAAAATTATCACAAGTATGCTTTTGGTCTAAAATTTATTATCCAATAAAATTTGGGTAATTGTTATGGAAATTTTATAATTTTATTTTTTCTCTTAATTACCCGATTTACCCTTAACTGTGGTAATTAAAATATTAATAAATTTACTATTCATATGCCCAATAATAAAGGAACCCTTTTTAAATAGTTTTAACTCACAGATAAAAAATATGGATTCCTTTTTCTAAAATTAAAAACACATATTGTATAGTAATTAATTTAAAATTAATCTCATTGATGGGGTGAGAAAATAAGTTATTAATGTTTAAAACATACAAAATATTGAAATATTTTTATATCAAAATTCAATGTAAATTTTATTTCAATTACATAAATTGGATTAGATAATAAAAAAATATTATAATTATACCTTAAAACCAATTTAAATTATAATTTAACACTATAAATTTTTTTGATGATTTTTTTTTTCAATTAAAATTTATTATTTTTAACTATACATCAAAACATTAAAATTATCAAAAAAATACCAAAAAAACAAATAAAGAAAATTTTTATATTATTATTTTAAATAGGATGTTTATTTTTTAAAATAAAATATATAAAAGTGTCAAATATTGGATTTAAATTTGGTTCTCCATTAAAAGGAGGTAAAATTACCCTTTTGAAAAATATTCATTTTATGCATAAAATTGGGGTTGTTCTTATCTTGTGCCAATAAAATCTATTGTACTACCATCAAAAACCTTTATAGAATATATAAAAAATATAATTCATTAATATCCTTCACAAATAGTAATTAATTATATTTATTAATAAAAAACAACTTTAAGAGCATAATAATAGAACAATTATCTTTATAATCAATTGGTATATATTTTAATTTCAAATTAATCGGTAAAAGGTGAATTTATATTATAAACCTTATAATTTAATTAGTTAATTAATACTATTTATAACTAATAATTTAATTTCTAGGTTATATTTCACTATATTAAATAATAATATTTTAATTGTATACTATTTATCAGTAAAACTTAGTGTTACGTGTAATGCAGAATATAGAAGGAACATGACATTGTGAGTAACACATGAAATGCATAGTGTTTCATATAATTAAATATAAGACATTGTTGCGTGTAGTATAAGATTATATTTTTGTTTTATAAACACAATCCAAATAGAGTAATTTTGATATAAAAAACCAATATTCAGTATTGTGTGAAGTGAAAAATATCAAAAATATTAAATTAATCTGAAAAAAAAATATTTCACTGAATATTAGGTTGTTTCATTCTACTACCTTTAAAATTAGTTCATCCCTTAAAATTATTTTGGGTTATGAAAGGGTTAACACTTGAAAATTTTTTTTCATCTAAAACTACATCGTAAAAAAAATACCAAAACTTCCTTTAAAAAGGGAATGCTGTAAACATAATGGTTACCCAATGTAACATATAACTTGGTTTTCACATTAGATAATAATGGGGAAAAGTTAAAATATGGACTTGGAGGAAAAGTGTAAATACTTATAGGGAGTTATTGATGTCATCAATCATGAAAAAGTGTATTATCATTGGAATGTTGAGGTCCTCAAAATCATAAATCTATGATGATTTAAAATCCAATCTGTTAAACCAAAATAAAGGTATTAGTATAACATTTAATTTCTTGATTATTTTCTTAAATTTGATGTATTTTCATAAAAATATACAATTACATGATTTCAGGTCAACCTTAACATTTTTTGACTTGATTAACTTATACTTTATCTGTAATTCCTAGAAATGATGGTGAATTTTTCATTTCTGAATAATTAACACATCATCATATCCATAAGTAGAATGATAAGTCATTACATTGGTATTTATCATAAATAAAGTTTTGAAAGAGTTATAAAATATGCATAAACCAACCAATAGTGAGATAATAATTTAATCTTACAAATGTCATCCAAGGATTAATTTAAATTTTCCATAAATTTATAATCCTATAATCCTTATGAAAGATGAATATCCAAAACATTATAAATAATTACACTAAATTAGCTTTACATTTATCTCCCATATATCATATTTTATCTCTTTGTTTTTGTATTCTAATTTTGTGAGTACATTCATCATGTATTCTCTCAAAACATGGAAATAACCTAAATTACCATACAACATTATTGAAAACATGCATGTTTCCTTATTCTAATTTTTATTGGATATATTCCTTATATACAAAATGTTTTACAACTCATCCAAGATATCATAAACCCCTTTTCAACAAATCCTTAATCAATTCCAAGGAAATCGGTATCATCCAATTTAATTACTCATATCCAACATATCATTATGTAAACATCATTACCTCAACATTTGGAAAATATTAATGGTTATCTTCCCTTAGTCAAAATTTCACCATGCCTTGAAGTTATATTTCTATTTCATCAGAACCATTAAATATATTATTGCAAATCCTCAATAATAAAACATAAACTGAAAAATACTTATATATTTAATAATTCATGAATCCAAATACATAAACACTTCAATATATCCCCTTAAATGATTGATATGGAATAGGTCTTTCCTCAGTTTAGAATTTAGTTCTTAGGTTAGGGAATTGAGTTAGATAATTTCCATGGTCTCCATAGATAAGACATTTATCTTCCTGATAGTTCATCACTCAATGACTCTTTCCCCCATAGATAACATCTTCCCCACAATTTGAGGTATTATTCAGGGTTCTTCTTCCCTTCTTCTTGACATTAATTAATACAAATATTCTTTCTTATATGTTCCTCACCATGTGAAAAATCATAAAATTATATCTTTCTCTTATTTGGTGTCTTATGAATACCATGAACATTCACATTGTTAATCAAATATCTCAATAGATTATTCCAAATAATCAAAAAATATTTCTCACTAGTAACTACCAAATTTCATTACTCTAGAGGAAATTGATGAATTCTCCACTGAAATCACTATTAACATGGTTCCTTTGGGTTCCATATGTTGACTATTACCAAAATCATAGAGTATGAAATGATTGTCACTGTGAGGAACCACATAATAATTAAAAACTACTTATATGTTATCTAATTTATGAAACCTTATTTAATCAATTATACCTTAGATTTTTTCTAGGTTATTAATAGGAAAATTCTATTTAAATCCTTTATGATGGTTCAAGAAGATTTTATGAATTTCCAAAACATATCCACAGGAAGTGTCAAACAATGTGTGCAATAAGGCTCGTTATCATGCACAGGGTTATGTTCGAATCAGGACCTATGAACCTTTTTTGGAATTGTTACCCTTATGTACATATATGCGATAGCCACATACACTTTTAGTATCCCAATAGGGATTTAATTCTAGGAAACCACTCACATTGTACATTACCAAAATTATACGGAATTTTCCTATACTTTTCCTTATCCTTAGACTTATCCTTAGTGAAATCCATATAAATATACATAAAAAATATTCCTAGGGATCTCAATAATTTTTTCACATCCTTGTTTCCAAATTTTGAATAATCCATTTCTCTAAAACCAACTATAATAACCCAGTTTTGATGTGTAGAGACATTACGTAATTTATTTATAATACTTAACATATTACAAAAACAAACGACTAAAGACCAAATTAGTTTAGAGCCTTTGGAAACATAAAAAAATTCTATATTAGGGAAATATATTCATTTTCCCCACAAAGATCTCACCCCTTATCAATTATATATAAAACATTACTTTATAACCTAGGGAAGGGAAACATAAGAAATGGGTGAGCTCAAATGCTCAGTAAGGGTAAAAAAGGAAATTTTTGTGCCTATCATAAACAAAATGGTACAAGAATGTGATTATGATTTTTATAAGATCATACCCTACATATCAAAGATCACAAAAATAAATCATGGAATAATGATTTAAATTTCATCATCCATTAATTATAATTAAATTAAGAACATAATCCAAGAATTTATTACATAGGAATAAGACGTCAAAATTTGTGGAAGACACGTAAGAATATAAATTGATTTCTATATTAGTTAATGTATCGCTCTCACGGTTATCATAGTAGTATGGGTTCTAACACCATACTATCTTAGTACTCATGGTTCACTCCCATAACCATATTGGTAGTCATGGATGACTCCCATAACGATCATGGTAGTCATGGTTCACTCTCATAGCCATCTAGGGAGACAAGGTAGATTATGTCTATCTAATAAGATATAAATCTTACCCAATTATATGGAGGAAGATATTGGTTCAAACCATAAAATAATGAAATCATATATATGTTTTCCATGAGAACCTAAATCATGTATCATATCGGAACCCATGGAATGGAATGGGTTTAATAAACATCATTCAATCATAACATAAACCACAGAAAGGAAATGGGTTTAATAAATATCATTCAATCAAAAACATAAACCATTAATAGAACAAATACTAATTATATCATTGAATAATATCCCTATTAAAACATAAGTAACATCAAACAATGTTATCTTAGATGGAAAATAATTTTGAGATATCACTTGAAAACAAATCTTGAGGAAAATTTACTTTCTTGTTTGAAATCATTTTCCTTTTTTAAAATTCCACATAGTTTTATAAGAAAAAAATTTCATTGAAAATAACCTTTTAATCATGTAAATAAGGAATAAAGGTATTAAGGAATCATGAAAATGTAAAAATATTTTCATGTCGTATAAGTTAAAAAATCCATTCTTCAAATTATTTTTCTAGAAATGTAAAAAAGTACACCGCTTAGAAAAAGACAAAAGATTCCTTTAAAACTATTTAATAAAACGTAATTCATGGGTAAAAATTCCTTTAAAACATTTTATAATAATAGTATGAATATTTTAAAATACACTTTTAAGAATCATGTACATGGATGATAAATATTTCCTAGAAGATACCTACAAATAAACAACTCTGAAAATAATGAGATTATGGAATTAACCCTTAATACTTGAGTAACATTACAATAATGATCCCCATGAAAGAATAAAATAAATTTTAATATTTTAATATCCTTAAATAAAGGATATTAATGATATATTATGTCATAGTTCATTATATATACTACACAATATGAAGCAAGTACTGGATATGGAAGGTATTCTAACGGAAATAAAAAGTGAGATCAAATTCCATTACCTTACATCTTTAATTACTTCACACATGTTATAACCACTTGTATAATAAATATATGTTTATTAAAAATCTACAACATAACCATATTCCTATATTTAATACAATATATTATTTACTTATGACTTTATATTACTCACTTATTAACAATTCCATGTTAATGTTATATCTCAGGTAATAACCACATTATTTTTCATTCATTTATTCACTTATTATCCTTGGTCCTCTTAAGTAGATCATTATTTTATTATATCCATAATGATACTAATTATTTAAATAGAACATAAATATTCATTATAGTTAGAAATAAAAAATAAAATACACCATTCATGGAGACTGAATGTCGTACGTACGCATGAACGATGATTTCATTTTCTTATCAAGTTAAAAGAATGTAAATTTAATGATATATTATTATTATATAATCATTTTTATATCATATATAACATATATATTAATAAAATTTATCCTTATTACCATCCATATAAAATATTGGGTAATAACTAATCACATTGTATCATGGATATGGTAAGCCATACTTACGCACAAGCGACATTATCAATTTTCCAAAATATTAGATGGTAAAAATTTGTACATGATATTATCATTCCAAAATTATAATTATATCATATATGTAATATATATCATATATAAATATTAAACCCCCATAATTTTTACTGATAAAATATGGTGATGTAAAATGAATTGTATCACTACGTGGAGACAGTAAGTTGTACATACACACAAGTGATACTTTGATATTATGTTTGATGGAAAAGGGGTTTTATAATTGAGTGCTCATAATCAAAATAACATTTTAAAATATTTATGATGATTAATATTTTAATTTATGATATATATCATATATTTAGAGGAGTTATATAAGAGTATACGAATAGAATGATCAGTAAGATAGATTACCACTTCTTCAGAACAGCTCATTTAGACCACCTCTAAAAGACTCCAGACATTATCCTTTGGAAATAAAAACACATATATAATGTGTATATGAAAGTCTAGAATATAAATGGTAAGGATATGGTTGAGATTCAAGGATCAATGTGGTGTAAGTTTATGAAGGAGGAGGTTTCCTTTTATAATTAATGTGAGAGGCACTTTTTGAAACACTTAAAATATTAAATTATTTAAAATTATGATTCAATTAAAAAATAATCCAAAGTTATTTATTTCAATGAAAATATTAATATGGGTAAAAATACATTAAACTAATAAAAATTGGACCTTATTGTATTATTTTTTTGATTCTTATTATTTTATTTTAACCCCTATTTATCCTTTCAACATTTATTGTAACAAAATGTATTTTGCACATTGAGGCTTAATATAATTACTATAACATTACAAAAGACCAATAAATGTGTCATTTATGAAATTTTTTGAATCTTATAATTTATTTGGCAGAATATTATATTTTTATAAATTATATTTAATTTAATAAAATTATATTTATTTTAAATATCAATAATTTCAATTTTGACAACATTTATTAATTAACTTTCTAAAAAAATATCATAACAAGATAATATATTTAAAGAAATCATTTAACATATCACTAACATGTAAAATACATCCAAAAAATTTGTGGATGTAATTACTTAAATAATATTATATGTATATTAATCTTTTTAATAAAATTTATTTGATTCTTCCATTAATTAAATAATTACTGCATCATCATTATGAAAGATTTTAATTTAATTATTTATTACCTAAAATTTAAAAATAATTTATCATAATTAATATAATCATTTTATATTTAAAATTAATATATATAGTTAAATATATCCTTTAAATACACATACATAAAAAATTTAATACTTATTAAAACAAGACTGTGAGATATTTGACATCCCTTAGAATAAAATAATATAAAAGAGATAAAGATGTCCAAGTTTCTCAAAGTGGCCATAAAATTGACCCAAAGATGATTATTGCCTAAAATATATCATATCATATAATAATAACAAGTGTCAGCGTAATTTTATAATTCTATTTTTACCCTTAATAACATAATTTACCATTAACCGTGGTAATTAAAATGTTACTAAATTAACTATTAATATGTCCAAAAATAAAATAAACCTATGTACATAATTTGGAGTCTCTATTTTAAAATATGGAATACTTTTTCTAAAATTAAAAACACAAAAGTTTTAGTAAATATTTTAAAATTTATCTCATTGATGATGAGAAAGCGTGTAATTAAATTTTAAACCATACAAAATATTGAAATGTTTTTAATCAAAGTTTAATGTCAAATTGATTTTAATAACATATATTGGATTAACTGATATAAAATAATCTAATTATACTTTAAAACCAATTAAAATTATTATTTAATACTATAAATTGTTTTAATGAAAAGATTTTTTTTCAATTAAAATTTTGTATTTTTTCACTATTCCTCAAAAAAAATTAAAACTATAAAAAAATACAAAAAATTCATCCAAATTAAATTTCTATATTCTTCATTAGAATAGGAAGATTATATTTTCAAATATAATAAATAAAAGGTTCAAAAAATTTATTTTAAATTACTTCTAAATTAAAAGGTGTTAAAATTTTCTTTTTGAAAAATATAGGTTTTTATACATAAAATTGGGGTTGTTCTTATCTTGTGCCAATAAAATGATTTAGATGAATATAGAAAATACTTTATTGTGTATATAACAAATATATTTTATTATGTCATCCAATAATTGTAAGTAATTTAATTTATCAAGACAAAACAACATTGGGAGAATAAATATAAAATTATTTCTTTTACAATCCTTTGGTATATATTTTCATTTATAATTAATTGGTAACCAATCAATTCATATTTTAAACCCTATATTTTCATAATATAGTTAATACTATCATTAATCCCTAATTTAATGTTTAGGTTATATCTTACTATATTAAATAATAATATTTTAATATTACACTAATGTTCAGCAAGACTCGATCTTTAATGTAACACGTACTATCGAAGGAAATCATCATTGTATGTAACACTAGTCAAGTATAGTGTTTCATGTACCGCAATCTAAGATGTTTTTACGTATTGTGAAACTTATGTTGGTGTTGTGTATAACCCAAGACAAACGTAGTATTTTTCATATTACAAAATCTATATTCAGTATTGTGTGGAATGAAAAATATCGAAAAGACTAAATTAATTCAAAAAACATATTTCAGAAAAACTTTTGGTGTTACAAATAGATCCTTGAGTCTTGATTCTATAGGACTCATTTATCCTTACTTCCCCTTGGATCTGGATTTCTTAGGCTCACAATGAACATGGTCTGTTGACAACCTCCTTGGACCCCATTCGATGTTTATCTGGGTTTCCTTTGAAATTATCATGGGAATCGATAAGGATGCTTTGTTTCATTATACCTTGGATCCATCCCCATGGGATCTGTATCTTCTAATTATATGGATCATCCAGGTAAATTGTTACATGCCGAATTATACAGCTCGACCGTGGAAATTGTGACATGCTTGATTATATATCTCAATCATGGTTTACATGATATGAAGGTTATATAGAGTGTTCATGGATGATATAAGATATTGTGTATACGGCTTGGTCATGTTGTTTATTTCTTATTTCCTTTACATATTAATTGTTATAGTAACTTCACCCCTTGTTTTGTAGGGAGCCTTGTTTTTATAGACATATTCACCTAACTTGTTTTACATATTCCATGGGAACTTGTTTCATTTCTGTAATACATGTGATATACATTGCACACCGCTTAGCTTTTATATCAAAACCTTGACCAGTTATATACACTGTTAGTGGGGGACTAATAGGATTTTATTGAACAACCTATCTCAAGACACATATGGGTTCCCTGGTTGGCTATATGGATATAAGTAGGAACTGGTGAAAGCATCCATAATACGATGATGGAATTGTGCTATGCTTAAGAACAGGTGAGGACATGGCCAAGATGAGGCTCATGATACTATCTGAGGATACTATTTTTGGTATTTTTGGTATTTTTATACATTTATTATACCAGATAATTGTATAAATGTTTCTATATCTTTAGAGACATGACATTATCATCATATTTATAAAATATTACTTCTTGAAAATTTTGTATATTCTTTTCTTGGATGTTTATCTTCTATCAGATTGATTTAAAACTTTTTCTATTTACTGATATGATATTCTACTATGTAACACTTTTAAAAGAGGTAATAGGTTTCCCATAGACACACCCTATCCCTTTCTTCTATTCAATATCTTATAGCATTCATGGAGATGATCTTGAGGCCATGTGACCCATCGTTTCTGGGAACCATTCAGTGGCATCCATTTCAGAATATTACAATGTGGAATCAATACCTTTCTTTTCTATATTATTAATTCAATACAATATATAAGGATTAAAAAAGTTATTAAAATTTGGAAATGATATTTTACCAGGATTAACTAAAACATTTATTGGAAAATGATAAATAGATTGGAATGGAAATTGAAGTTTTTTGGATTTTTTCAATGAAAATTGTATTGATTCCACCATTGGGTGATGCACTTGTGTTTTGATGTTTATTATGGTTTATGATTATACTATTTCTGCATTATATGAGGGTATGCATATCATGAATAATTTTTAGGAATTTTATAGTATTCACATGCCATGCATTATTCCACTGTATATAGGATGTATTAATTGACTACATGACTTGGTGATATATTCCATACATTGTATATATGTGATTGATAGATGATTTATATAAAATATTTTGATATACAATTGATACATAGTGTTCATACCATAACCTAAGTAGTGTTTTCCTAATTAGGCTATATCAAACTCCCTAAGTAGTCAACTATGGAACATTGTGTCATAGACCATTGGTCACATGGAGTGGAATGTGTTATGGTGTGGATTAAATGGATGTCATAACTTGGTTCATGAGGTGTATGTGCCCTTATGAATTGAATATGATATCTAATTTCTTTAAACTATTTGTTGAGCCCTCTGGAAGATTTTTGATTTCATGTCTATGTTTGATGTTTTAATAATCACAAATCATCACATACCATTAATGCTTAATCTGGGTTGATTTCTCATAAACTTAATTACAATCTGTAAATGAATCTGTTATCATGTTTTTGTCTATGCTTATTGACTTACAAAGTATGTTGGAAGACTTCTGGTTTCATCAGACTCACCGATCCATCAGACTCAACGATCCATCAGACTGACCAATCCATCAGACTCACCGATCCATCAGACTCACCGATCCACCAGACTCACCGATCCATCAGACTCACCGATCCATTAGACTCACCGATCCATCAGACTCACCGATCCATCAAACTCACCGATCCACCAGACTCACCGATCCATCAGACTCACTGATCCACCAGACTCACCGATCCATCAGACTCACCGATGAAAATGAGTCACCGATGCAAATGAGTCACCGATCCAAGGACTCACCGATGCAAATGTGTCACCGATGGACGAAGCTACTGACAGACTCACAGCTACTGATACCGACGCATGAAGCTACCGATGCATGAAGCTACCGACGCATGAAGCTACCGACGCATGAAGCTACCGACGCATGGAGCTACCGATAAACAAAGTCACCGATACAAGCATGTACCAACCGATGCAAATGAGCCACCGATCAAATGACTCACCGATCCGACTGACCCACCGATCAGATGACAGACCGATGCTGATCAGTCTGATTCACCGATGCTGATCTATCTGAGTCACTGATCATTACTCACTAATGCTGATGACCTACCGATCACTTGATTCTTCAATAGTCATAAACAACTGTTTGAATTTCTTTATCTTTATCTTTATTTAATATAACCAACGGTCATATTAGGTATATTTTAATGCTCTGTCAAATTATTAATAAAGTTTGTCGGATATCGGGAATTCGTACCTCGTACCTGCAGAAAGGAAACCTTTTATGTCCCCTGTTGCACGTGACATAAATACAAGAAGACTCTGCTGAAGAGACGTGTTACAACACATACAGAGACAAGGAATACATACGACATATTCAAGAAGAGTTATGTGCATAAAAAAGAATATCGAAGAGCTTCATCGACTATTTTTTCACTGTCTGTGAACCTGGAGCATACGACACTCTGTTTCTCAAACAGAAACGAGAAGAGGACTCAGACTCACTTCTGATCAAATCCAAAGGAGCCCAGAGCTACACTGAAATCACCAGAACCACTTCTAAACTCTACATCTCCTGTTCTGTGATTTATTATTATACTTTTCGAGCAGTGTGTGTTATCTGATGTATCTAACACATACACTGTCTCCTGTACTTAAACTGAAGGATTTTTAAATCCTTACCAAACTCTTTCATTCCTTCTTTCCCACGAATAACAGTGGTAGAGGTCATGTGTGACCTGAACAGCTAGTTGTTGTTGAACTATTTCCCACGAATAACAGTGGTAGAGGTCTTGTGACCTGGACAGTGTGTTCACTGTTGTTAACCCCGATCCAGGGTGTGGATCATTTTTATATAATCTTTTGAGAGGACTAAGTCTCGGCTTGAGACTGAACCTCTTGGTTAATTCTCTGTGTTTGTAGCTACATACTTTATCCATACTACATATTTATTTCATATTCCGCTGCTAATCACTTTAAAACTAATACTGTTTTTAAAGTTACTTTGATAATTAAATTAGCAAGTGTTTATGTTAAGTGTATATTAGTATGTTAGTTTCAAAAGATAATCACACTCTCCTGTGTTGATTAACTGGGAATTAATCAATCCCTTGAGAATCTAACAGAACCTCTACTTTAATATAAATTCACTATAGTTTAATTTATTATTTTATTTGGGGGTCTTTAAGATAGTGTTTTTAAATATAGAAATTTTTATTGGTACTCAATTCACCCCCCCTCTTGAGTAAACCACTCCGACCAACACTTGGTATCAGAGGATTGAAAATACTTTGTAAAAGTACTCTGCTTTTGAACTGTGATTGTAGTTGTATTTTAAAGTTCTTAAATTTTCTGTTATATCTAAATTTTTATCTCTTTAAAATTTTTTCATCATGGACAATAGACTTGAGGGTGCTGCTACTAACCGGCCACCTTTCTTTAATGGAACTAATTATTCTCAGTGGAAACTGAAAAAAAAATTCATCTAGAGAGCATAGGTTTTGATATTTGGACTGCTATTGAATCAGAATACAAAATTCCCACTACTGTTAGATCTACTTGGGATGAACTTACAAAGACTGCTTACAATAACAATTGTAAAGCTATGAATGCTCTGTACTGTGCTCTAGGAGATGAAGAATTTAATAGAATTTCTGCATGTAAAACTGCATATGAAATTTGGGATTCCTTAGCTGTTTCTCATGAAGGAACAACTAATGTTAAGGAGATGAGATTGAATACCTATACTATTAAGTATGATAATTTTAAGATGAAGCCTGATGAACCCATTTCTGATATGTATCTAAGGTTCAATGAAATTGTCAACACAATGACTTCTCTAGGAAAGGATGTTCCAGCAAAGGAGCAAATCATGAGAATTTTGAGATGTCTACCTGAAAGATGGAGAGGAACCTCTGTCTCCATCAGAGAATCCTGTGACATTGGAACACTGCCTGTCAAGGAATTAATTGGTAAGCTGATGATGTATGAAGAAGAGCTTAAAGTAAATAAAGAAGAAGATGATGAACCTAAAAGGAAGTCTATTGCCTTCAAGACTACAACCTCAAAGAATAAGGATAAGGAAAAGCCTCAATCTATCAATGAAAGTTCAAGCAGTGAGGAAAGTGAGAATGATTCTGACAGTGATGCTGAGATGGCTCAAATAGCCAGGAGATTCAAAAAAATTTATAGGAAAAAGAAATTCCATAGGAAACCAAATTACAAGGGAAAGTATGATCACTAAGGTAAATGGAAAAAGGATTGGAAAAAGAATGACAAATCAGATGATGTTGTCTGCTATGAGTGCAAGAGAAAAGAACACATTAAAGCCGACTGTCCAAACCTGAAGTATAAAAAGAAATGTGAATATAAGGACAATAAGTTTAAGAAATCCATGAAGGCTACTTGGAGTGCTTCTGAGGATAGCTCTACTGAATCTGAAAGCTCTGAAACTGAACACAAAAATAAGGCAAACATGTGCTTTATGACAAACACTTCTCAGGTAACTGCTGAAACTCCTGCTTAAAATTATTACTCTGGAGATAATGCAGAATCTGATTCTGATTCTGGAACAATGTCTAAAAATGAATTGTTTGAGTACTGTGATATGCTGGAAGAGACATGTAATGAACTTAAGGATAAATACAAGTCATTAAAGAAACAGCATGCTCTCACCACTACAGTTAAAACCGAACTCACTATTGAAAAAGAGAAAAATGCTCAACTATTAAAAGAAAACACTGAACTGAAACTATCTAATGAGCAACTCAAGAAAGACTTAGAGAAGTTCACCAATGGCAAAAATACTCTAACACAGATGCTAGGAAAGCAAATAGAACCTAAATATACTACTGGTATAGGATACCAACATGGACAAAGAAAAGTTTCCAAAACTAGATTCATTCCTAAATCTGGACAGAAGATAGTTAATTCTGGAACATCATATGCCTCAACCAGTTATATTCATAGTTATGGATCTAATAAGGTTTATCTTTCAAATAATGTCAATTCTACAAACTATATGAGACCCATTAGACAAATATGGGTACCTAAAGTGTTATTGGCTAACCTGTCTGGACCCAAGAAGATCTGGGTACCAAAATCATCTTCCATCTAAATCTGTTTTGTAGGAGACCTGCTTGAAGAGTTGTCACAAGATGATATGGTACTTAGACAGTGGATGTTCAAGACATATGTCAGGAGACATTTCATGTTTCAAGAACTTAGTAAAAGTTGATGGAGGCTTTGTCACTTTTGGTGATAATTCAAAAGGAAAAATCATCGTCTTAGGCCAGATTGGTAACACTGATTCAATCTTGGTTTCTGAAGTTTTATTTGTCGATGGACTTAAATATAACTTGTTAAGGATTTCTCAATTGTGTGATGATGGTTTTTATGTGAAATTTAAAAATGATTCTTGTAATGTTTTTAACTCTAAAAATGTTTTAGTATTTTCTGCTTTAAGAAATGAAAATGTTTATGATGTTGATTTAGATTCCTTAGCTAAGCAGAATATTCCTTGCTTAAATGCTTTTCATAAAGAGTCTTGGGTTTGGCACAGAAGATTAGGACACTGCAATGTACACTCACTTAGAAACCTTTCTAGGAAGAACTTAGTTAGAGACTTACCCAAACATGAATTTCCAGCAGACAAAGTTTGTAATCCCTGTTAAAAGGGAAAGCAACATAAAGTTTCTTTTAAATCAAAGAAAGAAGTGTCAACTTCTCAACCTCTCGAGTTGGTTCACATGGATTTGTTTGGACCATAAAGAGTTTCTAGTTTAAATGGGAAGCACTATGTTTATGTTCTTGTAGATGATTTTTCTAGATATACTTGGGTATATTTTCTAGCTCACAAAAGTGAAGCCTGTTCTTCTTTTGTTAAATACTCCAAGTCTGTAGAAAATCTTAGTGGACTTAAGATTAAAACATTGAGAAGTGATCATGGTCATGAGTTTTAAAAATCAAGATTTTGAATCTTATTGCTCACACAATGGCTATAGTCACAATTTCTCTGCCCCTAGAACACCCCAACAAAATGGTGTAGTAGAGAGAAGGAATAGAACCCTGCAAGAAATAGCTAGAACCATGCTCAATGAATATGAACTGCCTATTTACTTTTGGGCTGAAGCTGTTAATACAGCTTTCTATGTCATTAATAGAGTTTTGATCAGACCAGTTCTTAAGAGGACCCCTTATGAGTTGTGGAACCATAGGAAACCTAAGGTTAACTACTTCAAAGTTTTTGGTTGCAAAGTATTTATTCTGAATACTAAAGATAATCTGGATAAGTTTGCTTCCAAGAGTGATGAAGGAATTTTCCTAGGATACTCTATCTCTAGTAAATCCTATAGAGTTTTCAATAAAAGAACCAAATGTGTGGAAGAATCTGTTCACATCAAATTTGATGAAACTGATCCACATGAACCTAAAATCTCTCTTGAAGATGATCTCTCTGGTTTGAATCTCAATGATAAATACAATGGACCTATAGTTAAAACATCCAGCTCTGGAAATTCTCCAGAACCTGCTTCTGTTGAACCTCAATCTGTAGATGAATCTGAAATCTCTAGCCATATCTTTTCAAGACCATCTAGGACTCTAAAGAACCATCCCTTAGATGCTGTTGTAGGAAATCTAGATAGAGGAACACAGACTAGAGCTTCTCTAAGAAATCAGGTTGAACATCAAGCCTTTCTTTCACAGTCAGAACCTAAAAATATCAATGATTCTATCAATGATGAGTTTTGGGTAATGGCTATGCAAGAAGAACTAAATCAATTTGAAAGAAACAAAGTCTGGAAATTATTAGAAAGATCTAAAGACACTTTGACAATGGGCACAAAATGGGTTTTTAGAAACAAAGTTGATGAATCAGGAAACATCATTAGAAATAAAGCTAGGCTAGTTGCACAAGGATATAGTCAAGAAGAAGGAATTGACTATGAGGAAACCTTTGCACATGTAGCTAGATTAGAAGCTATTAGGATCTTACTTGCCTATGCATCACATCTGAATTTCAAGCTATATCAAATGGATGTCAAAAGTGCTTTTCTAAATGGTTTTATAATTGAAGATGTTTTTGTAGAACAACCACCTGTTTTTTTAAATCCTCATTTTCCAAATCATGTTTTTAATCTTTCTAAAGATTTATATGGTTTAAAACAAGCTCCAAGAGCTTGGTATGAAAGGCTTTCAAACTTTCTTATCTCAAAAGGATTTAAAAAAGGAGTAGCTGATCCCTCTCTTTTTATACAAAGGATTTCAAAAGATGTACTAATAGTACAAATCTATGTTGATGATATTATTTTTGGATCTTCTAAAAATTCCTTATGTACTGATTTTTCAAAAATTATGCAAAATGAATTTGAAATGAGCTTAATGGGAGAACTTAAGTACTTTCTTGGATTTCAAGTATTTCAAAATGAAAATGGTATTATTTTGAATCAAAGTAAATATACAAAGGATCTTTTAAAACGTTTTGGTCTAGATAGTATCAAGGAATGTGAAACTCCTATGAGTACTACTGGTAAATTGGATGCAGA
Source organism: Viscum album (assembly GCA_963277665.1). Classification (NCBI taxonomy): domain Eukaryota; kingdom Viridiplantae; phylum Streptophyta; class Magnoliopsida; order Santalales; family Viscaceae; genus Viscum; species Viscum album. The sequence continues at coordinate 1,792,130,214 of OY728137.1, forward strand.
TGAAACTGGGAATCCAGTTGATCAAACAAATTATAGAGGTATGATTGGTAGTTTACTTTATCTTACTGCTAGTCGACCTGATATTATGTTTAGTGTGTGTATGTGTGCTAGATTTCAAGCTAATCCAAAAGAATCTCATTTTCTTGCTGTTAAAAGAATTTTTAAATATCTCAAACACACGGTTAACTTAGGTTTGTTTTACCCAAAAGGACAATCCTTTGAGTTAATGAGTTATTCAGATGTTGACTTTGCTGGTTGTAAGTTAGATAAGAAGAGCACATCTGGAACATGTCATTTGCTTGGAAATCCCTAGTATCATGGTGTAGTAAGAAACAGAACTCAGTTTCATTGTCTACTGCCGAAGTAGAACACATAGCTGCAGGTAGTTGTTGTGCACAAATTCTGTGGATGAAACATACTCTATTGGATTATGGATTTGATCTTAAACATGTTTCAATCAACTGTGACAATACTAGTGCAATAAATATATCTAAGAACCCTGTGTCTCACTCTAGAACTAAGCACATTGATGTCAGACATCACTTTCTAAGAGATCATTATCAAAAAGGTGATGTTTCTTTGAAATTTATTAGCTCTGAACATCAATTAGTCGATATCTTCACAAAGCCTATATGCTCTGAAAGAATGAAATTTATTAAACAAGAGTTGTGTATGATTGATCTGTGAAACTGATCTGTGAAACTGATCTGTGAAACTGATCTGTGAAACGGATCTGTGAAACTAATCTGTGAAACCGATCTGTGAAACCGATCTGTGAAACCGATCTGTGAAACCGATCTGTGAAACCGATCTGTCACACCGAATTTTTTTTATATAGTAATAAATTAGTAAATTTCGTGTATACTTTTTATGGGAACCCTAAATGATAAAATAAATGATACGCGGCTATTTATCCTCCCTAAACCTTTGACCCTTCATTTCCCACCGAACCTTTCAACTTCTCTTCCCTTCTACTTCGAACCTTCGAACTCCTGCCTTCTCAAAACCCTCGAATGGCTAAGCAGAAGAGACCGAGCAAAGGACCGGATACCCGTGTACCTTCAAATCTTGCTCGCGGCGAGTCGAGTAGTACCTCTCAGCTATCAGTAAATCCGAACCTGGAAACTCGGATTGTTGTTGTAGAAAAAGAAGTAAACTCTGCCTGGCTTTTGTCAAGTAAGTCTCTATAGCTGCAAGTTCTTGAATCGCAAGGATGGATAGACTGGTTTTCTGACAACACTCAAATAGTCTACCCGAAGCTGGTACATGAGTTCTATATGAATCTGGATATCACTTTAGATGGTGTGGAGGCTTCCAGGATGTCGTCTGTGGTAAAATGGAAAGAAAATATCCTTCTCATCTAAGCAGTGGGCTGAGTGCCTGAACGTACCTCATGAAGGTCGGTATGAGGATTATGCTGGGAATATTCCTCCAACATCTGATTACTTCTCTTATGAATTAGCTCTGGAGATTCTGACGGGAAACAGAGAGTCACGAAGAATCACAGCTTCAGAATTAGATGGTGAGTGCAGACTTCTTTTCAAGTTTATTAAGAACCAACTTTTCCCTAGGAGAGGAGATTTTGCTGCTGTAAAGTACCAGGATTTTTTCCTGTTGTTTCTTCTGAAAACACATGAGAAGATCAATTTGTGTAGATATGTGATGGTACACATAGCTGGAATGATAAAACCGTCCAAGAAAGCCACTGCCTTGTTTTATTCAAAGATGATATCTACTATGCTCAAGAATCTAGATTGTATTGATGAAGATGATGAAGTTAATGAAACAGATCATACCTTCTGTCTTAACAAAGATATCTGCAAGAGGATGAAAATAAATTGGAATCCATGGAAGAAGTGCTGGGTTGCAGATGAAGATAAATTGTATGAAGCCTACAATCCCATAGATCATGGCAAGAGGCCAAAGGATTTGAGAGACCCTGGCTTGAAACCAAATGAGGAACCAGTTTATTCTGATGATGATGAGCAAGAAGAAGGAAAGAATGAGGCCACTGAAACCCAAGAGCAAGAAGAAGCTGCGACTGAGGAAGGAATTATGTCATCTCCTGATGATAGGAGTGACCCTGACACTGCCAGTCCCAAAAGAAGAGTAGAATTTGGACGGGCTATTCCACCCTTAGCCCTACCAGAATCAGAACCTATTCTTGGTGATGAAGAAGATTATGACACTGAAGAATATCACAGTGAAGCTTCTGAGAAGAGTGATGATGGACGTGCTGATGAAGCTGAAGCTGTTGCTGATGGTGATAACAGACCAGTGGATGGTCTTTCTGAAGATAAAATGGCATCACCTCAATCAGTACAAGAAATACATATCAGTGGCAAGGATGATTCACCAAAAATCAGTGGAACAGCAAGCTATGAGAAACCAAAATACACCCTGTGTGCTGCTGTTTGGGATGACTACCCTGGTTATGCTGTGTTGGCCTTAGAATATTCTGAAGATGAAGAAGCAATACCAGAATCTGCTGCAGCTGTGAAGAGGTACCTCCCACAAGAAACAAGGTCTGTTCCTACTGTTGATCCAACCACTAATAATTTACCTGGTTCAGGAATCTCTCAAGATTATCTTGATAAGTTTAAGTTTGAATTGCTAACTGCTGTGAGAACCATAGTTAGAGAAGAAGTTTCTAATGCTCTTACTCAAGTGTCTCTACAAGTTTCAGAAAATTCATTGGAAGCCTTCTCACAGAGAGTATCTAATGTTGTGAAGCCAGATCTAGCCAATACTGGTGAACTTATTGGCAGGCAAATAGCCTTTTTGAATCAGACTATGAAGGATCTTCACACCGGCCTGGTATCTCTATCAAGCGAATTTCGATCAACCATCTCTGGTATGATGGAAGTTTTGAGAAATTTGATTGAACATCTCAACAAGTCTGACCTGAGGAAGTTGAAAGCTGAGTTAACTCACATAGTTATCCAAGCCAGTACATGCAAGGTCACCAAGATCACTACCCGTGAGATAGAAGCTCTAAGAGAAGTTATGCATGATGAGTTATCTGCTGTTAGACAAATTCTTGACTTAGAATCTTTGAGGAAGATGAAAGAGCTCTGTGATAACAGTCATAAGATGGCATTGGTATATTCAGCAGATGCTAAGAAAGCCCTGTAAGAGATCAAAGAGAAAGTTGATAATTACTTCTCTAAGATTTATACAAAACACGAGATGACTGCAAGCTTCAAGGTATTGGCAGAGAATCTGAAATTACCTCCAGTCACTCAGGCCTTCAAAACTCAAGTTCATCAGTTGCAAGATTTTGTCCCTTCCTTGGCACAGTTCATGGAGAATAAAGATGATTTTGAAAAAGCTATGAAGTATGGAGCAGAAGTCATTCAGGACTTTATTCATCTTTTGAAGCCCTATTTGCATGCACAGGACACTGCCATAGTACTTCCTACTTCTGAACCTCTCAGTGATTCTGATATAGCTCTAAATCATCTATCTGTTGCTCAAGCTCTCTCTCAGTTAAGACCAGTTCCTCAGCAAGTTTCTCCATCAGCTCCTGTTTCTCAACACCAACCCTCTGTGGTACCTCCTCCTCCACCTACCCGAGTTGTCCTACTACCTTTTCAGATTCGCCAAGACCAGCATGTCCCCAAGCCTTCAAACTAACCCACTATTGATCCCAAAGACAAAGGAAAAGCCCCTTTGTATTCCACCAAATAGTTATGTATTGTTTTTGATGGGGTGAACAATGTGCTACTCGTAATAATCTGTACTTTATCATTTTTTTTATCTCTACTCTCTCCTGACTGCTTTTACTTTCACCTTCTCTTATCTGTTTTCCCTCCTTTTTGATTATCCAAAAGGGGGAGAAGAACAAGAATACTTTATGGGATAAGAACAAGAATACTTTATGGGAGAAGAACAAGAATACTTTATGGGAGAAAAGATGTATATATCTCAGGGGGAGAAATCTGTATAATATATATGGGTAATCTAAATTAAGGGGGAGATTTATATATCTCTTTATATTTATTCTTCTTATGGTTTAATTCTCATTATGTTTTTATTAAGGATATTTCATATTAGTTATATTTAATGATAAAGATTTGTGATTATCAAAAAGGGGGAGATTGTTGAGCCCTCTGGAAGATTGTTGATTTCATGTCTATGTTTGATGTTTTAATAATCACAAATCATCACATACCATTAATGCTTAATCTGGGTTGATTTCTCATAAACTTAATTACAATCTGTAAATGAATCTGTTATCATGTTTTTGTCTATGCTTATTGACATACAAAGTATGTTGGAAGACTTCTGGTTTCATCAGACTCACTGATACATCAGACTCACCAATCCATCAGACTCACCGATCCATCAGACTCACCGATCCATCAGACTCACCGATCCACCAGACTCACCGATCCACCAGACTCACCGATCCATCAGACTCACCGATCCATCAGACTCACCGATCCATCAGACTCACCGATCCATCAGACTCACCGATCCACCAGACTCACCGATCCATCAGACTCACTGATCCGCCAGACTCACTGATCCATCAGACTCACCGATGAAAATGAGTCACCGATGCAAATGAGTCACCGATCCAAGGACTCACTGATGCAAATGAGTCATCGATGGACGAAGCTACTGACAGACTCACAGCTACCGATACCGACGCATGAAGCTACCGACTCATGAAGCTACCGACGCATGAAGCTACCGACGCATGAAGCTACCGACGCATGGAGCTACCGATAAACAAAGTCACCGATACAAGCATGTACCAACCGATGTAAATGAGCCACCGATCAAATGACTCACAGATCAGACTGACCCACCGATCAGATGACAGAACGATGTTGATCAGTCTGATTCACCGATGCTGATCTCTCTGAGTCACCGATCATTACTCACTAATGCTGATGACCTACCGATCACTTGATTCTTCAATAGTCATAAACAACTGTTTGAATTTATTTATCTTTATCTTTATTTAATCTAACCAATGGTCATATTAGGTATATTTTAATGCTCTGTCAAATTATTAATAAAAGTTGTCGGATGTCAGGAATCCGTACCTCGTACCTGCAGAAAGGAAACCTTTTCTGTCCCCTGTTGCACGTGAAATAAATACAAGAAGACTCTGCTGAAGAGACATGTTACAACACATACAGAGACAAGGAAGACATACGACATATTCAAGAAGAGTTCTGTGCATACAAAAGAATATTGAAGAGCTTCATCGACTATTTTTTCACTGTCTGTGAACCTGGAGCATACGACACTCTGTTTCTCAAACAGAAACGAGAAGAGGACTCAGACTCACTTCTGATCAAATCCAAAGGAGTCCAGAGCTACACTGAAATCACCAGAACCACTTCTAAACTCTACATCTCCTGTTCTGTGATTTATTATTATACTTTTCGAGCTGTGTGTGTTATCTGATGTATCTAACACATACACTGTCTCATGTACTTAAACTGGAGGATTTGTAAATCCTTACCAAACTCTTTCATTCCTTCTTTCCCACGAATAACAGTGGTAGAGGTCGTGTGTGACCTGAACAGCTAGTTGCTGTTGAACTGTTTCCCACAAATTACAGTGGTAGAGGTCTTGTGACCTGGACAGTGTGTTCACTATTGTTAACCCCGATCCAGGGTGTGGATCATTTTTATATAAACTTTTGAGAGTACTAAGTCTCGGCTTGAGACTGAACCTCTTGGTTAATTCTCTCTGTTTGTAGCTATATACTTTATACATACTACATATTTATTTCATATTCCGCTGCTAATCACTTTAAAACTAATACTATTTTTAATGTTACTTTGATAATTAAATTAGCAAGTGTTTATGTTAAGTGTAGATTAGTAAGTTAGTTTCAAAAGATAATCACACACTCCTGTGTTGATTAACTGGGAATAAATCAATCCCTTGAGAATCTAACAAAACCTCTACTTTAATATAAATTCACTACAGTTTAATTTATTATTTTATTTGGGGGTCTTTAAGACAGCGTTTTTAAATACAGAAATTTTAATTGGTACTCAATTCACCCCCCCTCTTGAGTAAACCACTCCGACCAACACTATTTAAAGAAACTTTTGATCTAAATTTTAATTAAATGAAATAGGACTTGGTGAAAATAGATAACTTGACCTAGACCCAGCTCTAGAGTGGGTAGTAGGTAGCGTATCTAGTAACTTTTACATCGGTTTCATTTTACCCAGTATTGGATTTTGGAGTATGCATAGGGGTGTTAATTGTTTATATTAAGGTTTCGGAGTGTCATATGCTTTGAACAATGAAATTTTGATATCCATCTTTCTAAGAAATGTGTTTGTAATTGTAGAGACATTCTAGCACAACTACCTCCAGTCATACTCTTAGATGGTGGTGAAGACCATGCTCTGGAGGTGGTGGTCCATGGGATACTAGTAGATACTCATTTAGTTTATGTTGCATCACCAGTGGTTGTAACGTACATAGTTGTTGTGGTAATGTTCCATGAGGGGTTTTTACTCAACATTAAAACATTTCAAGGAACACTACAGCTTGTCTCTTCAATGTAGGATTCGTTGCATGTGTTCTAGTAGTATCATATTCTCATGTTTTAGGGGGATGTTGGTCCAAAATCTACAAAGATGTGTATTGAGACTATGTTGTTCATATTTTATAATTTAAATAATCCTTATGTTGTGAGAGTGAAACTTGAGACTTACATGCTTTGGGGGGAAGCAATTTTCGGGTGAGATGTTTTGAACTAGGCTTATATGCTACATGATATGGTTTGGGACTATTTCCAAACATGATTTTATGACTAATTTTCCCTAAAGAATCTTATGGTAGAGAAGGCTAGAGAGTTCATGTGTCTAGAGTAGGGAACTATGACAGTTATGGAATATTTGGTGAACTTTGTAGATCTGTAGTGATTTGCACCAATATATTTTGGTGATGAGGAATCAAGGGGGATACGCATTAAGGAAGGTCTTATACATTCCATTTAATCTTAGATAAACATCTCTAGGATTTACTATATTACTAAAATTGTGAAATAGGTTCTAATTACTATGTAGAACCTAAGTTAAGATGTGGGCATATTACAGAATAGTGTACTCTCTCAGCCAATTTTTTCTGATTCTAGTGGAAGGAAGTGAAGTTTTGAGGCTTTCCATGATATGAGTACTAGTCAGGACTTTAGTACTTTTAGTGTAGTTTATTTTCATATGCATGGAAGATGAGAAAATGTGAGGAATTAATGTGATCAGGACCCAATCATGTGTTGATCTTGCATTATGATGGACCACATATAGTTTTTTAAATTCCCACCCACCAAGATCTAGTGGATGGGGTTCATATCCAACTCCATGTTCGGGAGCAGGTTTCACAACTCCACATCAGGATAGGTGCTAGAGTATTATTGGTTTTTTAGGTCAAGGTGGTTTTCATGGATAAGGTTGTGAGGAACCAATTGTACCTAGACAAAAAAGAGTAATTTCTCTAAGTAGTGATTTTTTTGGAAGGCCATAGTTTGGGCCATTTATATTCTGTACTTCCTTCCCCTGAGGAGAAGAGTGCAAAACTTTCTACGATGATAGGAAAATTATTAGAATCCTCTACACTTGTTTTTTATCTTTTTGATTTATGTTCATTGTATAGTTTTATATCTATAGTTGTGGTTAAAATTCATTGGATAGTTTTTAAATATACTGATGGATTCATGACACTTGATACATCATTGGGGATTAAAACATATGATGTATTCTAGTGATGGGAGTTACCCCTTGATATTGTTAGGTGTTACCTTATATGGGATATTTTTTTCTTGAGATTATAGGGTTTCATGTCATACTTGGTTTGTATTGTCTAGTTTATTATTGATCATATATTGATTGATATTACCAGAGGGTGACAATAAAATCACCTAATAATGGTGTTTATATTCACAAGGTTGAATGGTATGTCTAGGCGAACTGTGCTAGACTAGGTCATCATGGGCTTCGTAGGATGATATCCCATTTTTCAAGCATATATATGGATGATCAGGGAGCGTGTCTACCAAAATTATCTCTAGCGGTTGATTATTTCAAGGATATTTTTTCAAATAAATTTTCTATTTTACCACTTAAGGGAGATGTTTATTTCCCCATATATCTAGTTCCTCATGAAATACTATTATCCATTCCATCTTAAATGATAGATATAATGGATTTATAAGATCTTAAGAGGCTGCAAGAGGATATGGAAGAAAATGTGTTTATTTGACCCAGTACTTATTAGTGGTGTTTTCCAGTCCATTTTTAGATAAAGGTGTATGGCACAGTCATTATATGTGTAGATTATCATAAATATAACCAGTATATGGTTATGAAATGGTATCCCTTTCCATGGATACATGACATTTTTATCATCTTCGAGAAGCATAGGATTTTATGAAAATTGATCTGAGATCTGGATATCATCATGTTCATGGTAGAGTTGTGGTGTATGTGTCACATCAGGTTAGTCCACATAAGAGGAATTAAAAATCACATTATATTGGGTTAGCTATAGTTTTTCATGCTTTGCGATGTTGGAGACATCATTTACTAGGGGTACGTTTTGTGTTATATGATGAAAAAAATCCTCAAGTATAAATTTAAACTACATTATCTCAATTTGATGTAGTGAAGGTGGGTTATGAACCTGCAAAATTTTGATTTCAATATTTCCTATTTGACCAAAACGGGAAATTTAGTGGTTTATGAACTAAGTAATATGAAACACTTACAGGTACTATAAGAAAATTTTATCAAGATGACACTTATGTCCTTGTTTTTTGATATGCACTTAGAGATACAGAATATTCAGGGGAGTAATTTTCCTTCATCCTTAGCTATAAAATCTTCCCTTCTAGATAGAGTGATGATGAATCATCTATAAGATTCATAGGGACAAGTCCTATGAGAGATTATGGTAGTTAAGGACCCGCCTTCAAGTTGGACTATGGGAAAGAATGAGATCATGTGTATCCATGGTTTCATTTGTGTTATAATGAATATACACAAGGAGCTGATGTAGGAGTTCCATTAATCTATTTGGGTAGTGCATCCCGACATCACTAAGATATACCGTGACATACATCATCAGTACTAGTGACCGTGAATGAAGTGATATGTAGATTATTTTATCATGAGGAGTTCCACCTGTCTGCTGGTGAAGTAAAAACTTAAGTTTTTGGCAAGAATTTTATAGTAGTTACCCATTCCTGAGTGGAAGTGGGATAATGTCATGAAGGATTTTGTGAATATATTTTCATGTTTTCTTCATATCAATGATGTTTTTTAGGTTGTTTTGGATAGGCTCATGAAATTTTCTTATTTCATGATTATCAAGGTTACCTTCTCAATTGACGATCATGGGAGGATATATATTCATGAGATAATGTTGCTTCATAGGGTCTGTCATACTATAATTTCGGATAGGCACACCTATTTTATGTATCATTTCATGTAGATTTTGTAGATAATTTGTGTGAACTATTGGTTTTGATCATGAAATACCAACCTCATATTTATGGAATGTCAAAGTGTACCATTCAAGTGCTTGTGGACATGTTGTGATCATGCTTCATGGACTTAGGGGGGTCATGGGAGAGGCATATACCCCTACTCGAGTTCTCCAAAAAATAGCTATCATTAAACACAAAAAATGAAACCTTATGAGGTTTTGTATGGTATGACATGATGATCACCATGGTTCTAGTTAGAGGTTGGTATAGTAGCTTTAATTGGGCCATATATCCTATACAAGACTTCTCAATAGGTCCAATTGATCAAAAAGTTGATGGATACAACATAGTCTTGACCGAAATCTTATGGTGATAGTCACAGAAGGACTCTATAGTTTGAAGTTAGGGATCATGTTTTTTTACATATATCACTGATTCTAGGACATATATGTATTAGTATAAAGGTTAAACTATCACCATAATTTATTGAATTATTTAAAATTTTAGAGAGATTCAAGCTGGTAGCCTATTGGTTGTAGTTACCATAGAGGTACTAATCCACACACAATATCTTCCATGTTTCTTAGCTGCGCCATTATCACTAAGGCCCATCTCACAATTTGCATCCATTTGTGGTATATTTTCATGTTGATGAAACCTTTTAGGAACATACTATTCGTATTTTCGATATATCCATAAAGGTTCTCAGAGGAATGTTTATTTCACTAGTATGGGTGTTATGGTATCATGGGAATTTACATGATGAGGCATAGGAGTGGGAGTCCTATATACCTTATCAGTGGATGGATTTATTCTCAACTGATTCATGACCACCCTTGAGATTTCAATTTAAGGATGAATTTATTTTAGGATCAAATATAGTAAGATCTCGGGTTTTCCAATGAGGTATAGATCTTTTTTTTATTTGAAAGCATGATTATAGCCTAATATACCCTTTGAGTTGATAGGTATATCAGGGGTGTGTGGGAATTTTTCGGAGCCTGGAACCTATATTTTTGGAAGATAATATAGGACACATATTTATTTTAATGCATGTGGGGTAGAATTCAAGGTTTTTCTAACCATGTGAGGGGTGGGTAGAGGGATGAATGAACCTGCACAGATAGAAAAATAATTTTTAAAGAGAACATGAACTTTGAAAATTAAATAGAACATGGATAGTGGGATGAGACACAATTTTGACATGGTTTTCCAAACTATACGCATGAATCATGAAAGGGTCCCCTTGATATAGTGAAGGGCACATAGTTTGACCAACTGTGCTTCTGAAGCATGAATCCTAAGGTTTTTGGGTAGAATTACCAAAATTACCTTAAAGAGATTATAATTTTAAAACAATTATTTTCCATTAATTCTAAAATACAACCCCTTCATTGGAAGATCTATTTTGATACCTTGAGTTAGTCTTTTCTTCAATTTCATCATCCAAACTCAGAATTTAACATTGTCAGTATTTTTGGATTCACACTGATGAGATCTTCATTCCTTTTATTCTGTTATTGATTTTTAATTATATTGATGAAGTTATTTAAGTGAAAAATAATATACTCTATTTATAGGTTATTTTTCCTTTATTTGTTTTTCTTCTAATATTGGCCAAATCAATATCTAATCCGGGATGATCACTCTACTGTGGACCTATGGTAGTTGTTCTATACATTTTTCAAACGGGTTTGTTCTTTATAGTGCTAGTTTCCATTATGAACACATCCGAATTTCTAAAGTTTCCCCTAAAATGAATTGATTTTTTGAATAAAAAATATTATAAACTATTAGGGATTCCAACTAGTTACTTTGATTTCATTGGAGGTTATTACCATAACCTAGTTCACCTAGGTTGTGGGCCTTTTTCTTTTCCCTTTTTTATACCATACATTGAGTGATCCTATTTGATATTTCCAAGTTAGATGAAGCCCTATTATAAATATAATTAATTTAACTGATTGATTAGCATATATTTTTCCTCATTTTCCATGTTATACATGATGATATTTTTTTAATGTTTAAATGTGAATTTTTATATATGCTGGGTGATCTCATGTTAAGAAATAATAAAATAATTCAATTATTAATGTTCTCATAGAATTCCATGGTTGTGATACACAAGGTAATTGATAGTGGTAGTGGACAACATGGATGAGATTTCTACTTGTGTCTTGATTCCATGGGATTCCTAAGACAATGCTACCCCTTGAATCCAACATGCATGTGATTACAGTGGAAATTGTCTATTGGCATTCTCCTTACACCCCCTACTATGTCTAACTGAATTTTCATTGAGATGATCCTATGACTTGACAAGTATTCATTGGTTCATTATACCTTTGATTTAACCCCATGGGGTCTGAAAATTTTTATTATATGTCTTAAACATGGAAATTGTGACATGATTTATTATATAGATCATCTATGGTTGATATGATATACATGTTATAAAATATTTCCATGGTTTATATAAGATATTGTGTATAAGGAATGGTTGTGTTGTATATTTCTATTTCATTTAATGTATCCTTATCATTGGAGTATGAACCTTAGTTTTGTAGTAAGACCTATTTTTCTAGATAGATTAACCTTATTTATTTTATACATTCTATAAACACATGTTTCATTTCTATTATACCAATCATATACATTTCACATAACTTATCTTTAATTTCTCAGCCTAGAATTATTATAGACACCGTTGGTGGTGGCCTACTAGGATTTTATCTCACACCCTATATCAATCCACCATTAAATACCGAGACAGACTATATGCATGTAGGTGAAGACTTGGGAAAGAACCCACAATACAATTCTTGACATATATTATGCCTTGGAATATGGGAGCACATGAATGGGATGAGGATCATGTTGCTATTTTCAAATACTGATTTCTGGTCTTTTTGGAATTTTGAAACATGTATTTCATTAGACGCTTGTATAACTATTTTCCATCTTTGTAGAGACATGACATGATCATCATATATATATGATATTACATCTAGATTTGTTTATATATTCTTATCTTAGATGTTTATCTGTTATTTGATTGGATTAATGCTTTCATTTTTGATTGATATGATATTACATTGTGTTACACTCTTTCAAGAAGGAATATCCTCCCCACAAACACAATATAGGTTCCCACTACGAGTTATAAGCCTCTTATATTTGAGGAGATGCACTGGTGGCCATGTGACCCACCGGCTTAGGAGACTATTCTCTGGAATCTAGGTTGGGATGTTACCCAAATAATATCCTTAGTTAATCCTATACTCTCTTATATTGAAAAGAGGTATCTCAAAGGAATAGGAAAAATTTTTATCTATATAAAATAAGGACATAATGTAATGAATTTTCAAGGAAAAATGATGATTATAATGTAATAAAATAAATCTCATCCTATGGTTCTATTTAAAGTTTATTATACTAAATGCGGAGAACCAAGACATTATTCGAGTAAATTTCTTCTTCTAATGGTTAAGCCAAAATCAAAGGAAGGACTTTTTATATACAAAATGGGTGACACATTTATGTATCCGGATTAAAAAATTTAAATATTTGAGGTATTTTTACAAAAACAATTTATAATAATCATGAGACATCTATGAACATTGCTGAATTTTTGAAGCATACATGTTTTAATTAAAATAAGAGTTACGTATACCATCATGGGTTTTGAGTTTTGGATTGATCGTAAATGAATGGTATTAAACATACCTTTTTAAAAAATCTTTTACAAATATAATACGATTAAGGACATGTCAGTTACATTTATTGTAAGTATATGTTTTAGTGGAAATTTTATTTGAAAAATAATTCCACTGAATTTTACAGACACCAGATTAATTTTATAGGAAACGTATAGGGTTGATATTATCATTAATGACACTATAATAATAGTCAAATAATAATATTGGACAATGGGGATAAAATTAATTTGTATGAGAAAAAATACTAAAATATTTATTTAATGATTAATATTATTTCAATGATGTCCAAAATATTTTTGGGAATGATGTTAGAATTATATTAAAATACTTTATAAAAATGACAACCTATTTTCTAGGTGAAACATGACATGTCTGGAAGCACTGTGGGTATTGAACCCATGATCTAAGGATGAAGGGGGTTTAGCACCAACCACTAGACTACTAAAATTCCTTTTTAATATGTTATTAGTTAATAAATTAGACCAATTAATATTAATAATAAACTAGTGGTGTTACTATTATTGTTTATAGGTTAACATAATATATTGGATAATTTTTGCTAACCATATTGGTTTTATAAAATATTTAAGATAAATGAAAATTCATGACACTCTTTTATAGATCTTATGATCCATTAAAAGAAAATTTTAGTGCCTTAGGAAAAAAAATCATTTTTGGATATTCATTTGTTAGAGTATGGGATTAATTATAAATTGATCAAAGAAAAACTAAATTATGAAACTATACTTATGAATAGTAACATATCCTATAAGTATATTTTCTTATTTCCTTATATAGTAAAAAAATTCCTCAACTTTAGGAAAATGATCATGAAACAAAAAAATGCTATCATATAACATTCATACCTGATAAATTAGATTTTATTTTTAAATCGTCATATATTTATGGTTTTGAATCCCTTAACTATCAATTTATAATTCACTTTTGTGTGATTGATGACCTCAATGACACTCTATAATTATTTACTCTTTTCTTTCATGCCCATATTTTTTCTTTTCATCGATTTTCTCTTATAAGAAAAACTAGTTATTTCTCATCTCATATTACCTTAGTAATTCTCTTTCTCTATTATTAAGAGAAAGTTTTATTCACTATTTTTAAATGTGGTATTTCAACAGAATTAATATTAACATATAATAACCCTTATTACTAATATAAAGTTTAAATTTTTGTGATGTGCTTTTTAATGGTGGGTAGAATGTAACACCCTGATATTTTAAAATATGAAATTCATATATGATAGCATGTATGAAAAGAAACACCAAGCATAAAAGTTAATATAACATCTAAAGTCTTTATAATAATTTTTTTATATAAAATAAATCTCTTTAAATTTTTTGTTACATGAAACATTTTGTTTATCTTGCATTACACACGACATTTAGTTTAGCTTGTGTTGCACGATACACCGAGTTTCAATAAAATGTGAAGTATTATTGAAATATTATTATTTAATATAATATTTATAATGTATCAATTAAATTGTTGGGTATTAATAGAGATATATAAAATATGTATATTATGGTTATGTGTTAGTTAAAAATAAAATAATAATCATTTAATAGAAAATGAAATCTTTTTGAAAGAATGCATTTTTCTAAAAGACTGTTTACTCGTGATTTCTAGGGATGATTTAAAAATATTTTTATACCAATTTTAGGTAATTTTTTAATAAAATTTCCCTTATTTTCTAAATTACTATGTCAAAATTATCATAGGGTATGATTTTCGGATTTTTATTAAAAGTTCATATATTTTTATTAATATTTAAAAGTATTAAATTTTAATTAAAAACATCTACTTTTAAAAATAATATATATTGTTAAATTACATTTTCACTTATTTTAAAATTAAAATTAGTTAAATTATATACCATTTAATAAAATTTAGTTTATTTTAATCATTTTCAAATTGAATTTTTATATAAAATCATTGTATGCATTTAAACCTTTTCTCTTTAAAACTGGACTTTCTCATCACATCTACGATATTAATTTTAAATTAAAATTTTCCACATCTATGAATTAAATTTGTTAAAATGTATTCCATATATGTAATCATTAAAAATTCTAATTTTGAATGTGGTCAACTTAATTTATGACCAAAATGAATAGTAAAAATAATAAAAATTATTTATCGTGGTTAAGGTGAAAATTGATTTACCGGGGATTAAACTGAAATGATAAGGTTTAAAATGATCTACCAACTTGTGAAAATATTATTTTATTGACATATTTACATATTATCCTTCCAAATATTAAATATAAGATCATTTTTAATCATTTTTTCATTTTAATGGCTAATATATTGGATTCTTTTGGGAAGATTCCATGCAATTTCCAAAAGGGTTCCCTTTCTACACTTATAAATTGGAACTCCATTCCCTTAATTATTTACACCTCCCAAGACCTTTTTCTAGAAAAAATCATGAATAATAATCTCATATATATCCTTAGTATCATTTTTTAGCTTATTATCCACCTAAAAAATAATCCATAGTGCCATTAAGATGAGATCCAAAGGAGGTTTCTCTTATAGAAGATAATTATCTTAACAAAGTTCATTCCTTTTATTTCTAATTTTTCAAATTTAAATTATATCATAACACTTAAAATATAAAAAAACCCATACATAACTTATATTGATATATTATTATGTTTTGGTAACAATAATTATCGATATTCACTTTCATCAAATGGCTTACAAAATCATCATTTATATGTATGATGGAATACCACCTTAGGAACCAATGTCATTCCTTTTTCCATAAACACCTATCACAGTTGGTTATAATGATGGATTTAATACATTTATATTCTATTTTTGATATTATAATAATTCTATAAATTTATTATCACATATACATGTTTACATTTCATTTCATTTAAAATGCGATAACGTTGCTCGTGTGTACGGTGGACCACCACTTCACAAATCGATGTGATTCTTTTATCAATTAATATTATATGGAATGTAATGAGGATAAAATTAAGTAATATATATTATATATATGAAATTATATTTATTATATAAATTTATTATATAACCCACTTTCTTACCCTTTCACTCATTAAGGGAATGATATCCTCGATCGTGCGTACGTACGGTCTACCGTCTCCATGAAGCGTTTCAATTCATTTTCCTTGGTCAAAATTTAAAATTAATTCTATTAATTTATCTAAAAAGTATATATGATATTTTTAACATTATTATCTTTCTATAGAGTGTGTATATATATCATATGCAAGTGAAGTATATCATTCATGGAAAAACATGCATCATAAAACAAGGAAACCAACACCCAAAATAATGGAAATAATGAAAAATTATTCACAAATGGGTGATAATGTACAATAAAAGGAACTTTTATAAAATTATATATAATAATACTATCCTGGTATAAGTTAAATACATTATTAAAACCATTATCAATAAGGTTAAATCATGTTCATCTAAAGAAAAGTGTTAGGTAATGAATTTTGTCTCAATTACATTTCATTGAGTATTATTGTAATTTTATGCATCTAATATCTATTATATGGTGTATATAATTTCCCTTGGACAAGTAATATCAATAAAAATTAATTATCCATGGTGTTTTATGTTTTAGATTTAAGTAATTAAACTAAGGGTATTCGAATTTAATGATAATGATTGGTAAATCATTTCATAACTCAATTTATTTTCATTGGGATATATTACTTTTCTATTGTCTTTGGTACTATAAGATTATGTTTTTAATGAATTTTTAATACATATTATTTTATTTTCACTTGTTTTATTTATATTTATAGTTGATATGCATAATTTATTCATTTATTAATTCTCAATTCAACATTATTATCATTGTAAGGATTTATTTCCCAATCTCACCCTAATAAAGATTATTTGTTATTGAATTTTATTTAAAGAAAAGTATTCAACTATTTACAAATAAAAACATTTCATTTTATTATCCTCTATTTTTTCATCATATTTTCATGTAGTTTTACCATTTTACTCTCTTTTTACATAAATATATTGAGAATGTTTTTTTAAGAAAATTAAAAATTCATTTCTCTCTTTGGTTAGAAATCTATTTGCTTCTAAAAACATGTTTTCAAAAAATTACTTCAAATATATTTTTAAAAAATTTTAAATTATTTTTAATGATATTTAATCTTCTTTTTTTCTATTTTTGAAAAAAATTCCTTGGAATATTTTTCTCATTTTCAAAAAAATGCTCATTTGGATTTTGTATTAAAAGTGAATGGAATGTTTGTTTTAACATGTATAGAATGAATGGAATTTACATTAATAATTCCCACTCACATTTTTAAATACTATTGTTACTGTTTTAAAATTTTTTCAATGAAGTGTATTTTAAAAAAATTTCTTTAATTTTTATCTTTAAAAAAAATAGAAAAGTACATTTTAGTCAATATTGTTTTTAAGAAAAAACTTTTATAGTATTATAATTTATCAATGAGCAAAAATCATCTTCTTACATATTCAAAATTTGTTAAATGTTGTATTGATACCATCCTTGTTATTTCTCTAGATGGTTTATGTTTATTTTAGCGAAGTATATCGTTGACATTAAATTCATTGATTTGTATTTATAATAAAAAACATTCCCCTAAAGTGTTCACATTCTTGTAATCATTGAAAATTAAATTTCCCACAAATATTCATATCATTTATCATGGATATGTTTATTTCATAAAATATATATCATTTATTCATAGGGTGTTCCACATTAAAAGACATTTTATATCTGTATAAATATTGATAAATCCATATTCATTACTCAAATATAGATATTTAATTATAAGGCACATTGTAAATGAATTAAATTGATTATTTTAAATATGAGAAATGATTTGGACATGAAATACATGGGGTGGGACCTACTATATATAACCCCTTGATGCATCATATGTATTAAGGGGTGAATCATTTGGAAAGTCATAGTTATTTGTTTTTCTACCCATCAGTTTTATATCTTCCTATGAATGGTCTTCATGGTAAAATTTTCATGTTTCTAGAAAAATGAAATCCAATAATTACAATTTTCCTTCATTAAGAATTCAGTTATGATTGACTGTGATATTATTACAATGGAATTATCTCTAGTTGAATTTCATTAAAATCTTTTTTTGATTATGTTGATTTCATGTTCAATTATTTACCTTTCGATATTAATTAAATTTTATCTAGTTATTTAAATGGCTTGTGTGTTCAGTTATATTACTTTCTATGTTTATTATTCATATTGATTCATGATATCTTCGATTGTACTAAACATTTAATGACTATTTCAGATCACACTTATTTCATTTCATTTCCTTAAAATCAATGAAGTTTACTACGATTGATATGAATGTATATGATTAATGAAAAAAACTTATTCTTGAAAAAAAATTATGTTTCAATTTGTGTTTTCAAATGTAATATGGTAATCAGGTTTGTATCTAGTTTACCATAACTACTAAATTATTCTACCATTGTAATTTGATTCCAAGTATCTTATGTCGATGTAATAATGTAGGAACCAACCCCAACTACTGGTGTTGGGGTTGGTACACCTTTAATTTGAGTATATTTTCCACATTATTCTTCACATTGTATCAATATGGAGTAATATTAAACTTCTTCCCTCTGTGGTTTTCATCATTTCACATTCCATGTAACTATTTTTTTCTCTTCTTGTCACCAAAAATATTAATAATTTGAGTATCCAATATCCATTTCCTCTTTTAGAGAACACTTAAATATATATTTGTAGATACCAAATTCCCTTATAGTTAATTATATTATAAAAAAATTTAATCCATTAATTAAATCATAACATTTTCATTTAGGGTCAATGATGAAACCAAAATCATTACTTATAAGTCTTTTGAATTTTATCCAATGGATACCAATTGATTTTTAATAATTTTTTTTCAACCAAATGAATTATCACACTAATTTATTGAGAATCATTTAAGCATAGTATTATAAGAAAAAAAATTAACTCCTCTCATTTCATGGTGTTGATTCATTTATTTTTATTTTTATTCTTAATGAGATTACCCTATTGTTCATCTCCACATTCCAAATGATAAATATCTCAAAAAACCTTATCAGGTTTAATAAAATATATTGAAAATTAATTTTCTATTATTTTTTCCGCTGCTTAAAAATTATTGTTCCAAAGTCCCATTATAACATGGTTTTTGTTTATATGAAAATGAATCAATATATATGTTAAATTTTATTGGTACATTTGGGATTTAATCATGGTTTATGTTAATTATAATATCCTGAGAAACTTTAGTTATCTTACAATTTTATTTAACCCTATCTATTATCCCATTTGGTTTGTAATTGGTAAAATTATTTCATTGTCCATTGCAATCATGGTTTACGTGGTTCCTCCTATATCTATCATTTAATGAAACCAAAGCTGGTGATCTGAGGGTTTGGAAACTAGAGAATTTAATCATTTGAGAAAGGAAACTAAATCATAATATGTCTTAAATTTTTACTCATTTCATTAAACAAACACCATTTCATGATCAACCAATATCACTTTTATTATTTCCTATAATACCCACTCCTCCTTTCATCGATGATGATTTCATTTTTAGAATCTAATTATTAAAATCCTAATGCCAAAAATTAGTTGATCTTAAATTTGAAACCAGTTGTCAATAGCCAAACATAACATACATTCTTTTTTAATCATCATTTATGAATACCCATTACATCATAGAAGAAATAACACCCTAGAACCTGTTGTTTTAGTTTATTTTGAGATTAGATAAATAAATATATTATTTTAAAAAAATTATTCAACATACCCCACAACTAATATTTACTAATTATACCCTTCTTGAAACATAATAAAATAATATTATTCTATATTTCATTAAAAATAGACCCATAATAATGGGAGATCTCATAATATCATCAATTGTAAACTTATGTGATATTAATAAAATCTCATAAGTGATCATAAGTCGAACATATGGGTACGTTAGTACAATCATGTTCTTTGAGAATATAATAGAAAAAATAAAATCTAATAAATCATGCATCATAAATGTTTAATCAGAACATACATATATTTATATTTGTATAACATAGGAAACTTATCATAGGAGTATCAAAATATGGTTTAATAATCAAGATCCATGAAAACATAACATATTAATTTTTTATAATAAGGAAAAATTACACAAAAAACATAGAATGCTTTTTATTTCTTCAAGGATCACTTCTAAAACCATCATCAAATAGTGGATAGAGTTTGAAAGCATATTTTCTTTCATTAACTCCTAATTACCATAAATATAGTGATTAGTTTCACTCCCCAGTATCTTATATGTTATCTAAATATATTAAATCATTAACTAAAAAATTGGAGGGCTATATAGTTTTATCGAAACATGTCAAATATTTAAAATTCATACATATGTTTTCCAAATAAACAAAAAAACAATCAAAATTCAGTAAAATCAAATTTAACCCATGTGATTGAAATGGGATTGAAAAGAATCATAAAAAAATGAATTGTATCAAGATATATTGTGGACTATTCCATTAAATCATATCCCATGTAAAACATAATAATAATTAAATAGTATTAACATTGAAAAAGAACACATTATGAAATCATTTAAAATTTGATTTTATAAAATAAAAAATATCATTTACACTTTTATATAATTTAAAAAATATATAAAATTTAAGGATTTAAGAAATATTATAATATTATGTAAAATTAAATTGTATCATCATCAAAATTTAAAAAGGAAGCTTCATAAAAAAACCATTGTCAAATTGTTGTTGAAATTCTCTATGTGAAAAGGTTAATAAAATATTTTATTCTAAATTAGGTAAATAAATTAAAGATAATTGAAAAATGAACTTTATAAATCATAAAATAAGGGATAAAGATATCAATAAAAAATATTAAAAGCCTAGAACAAGTAAAAAATGGATACCTGATCAGAAAGAATAAATATATTTAGTTAAACATACAAGAATTATTTTAGGTGAATTATGAATAAATTAAATAAGAAAATGTAATAATATATAAAAACCCAAAAGATAACTATATAAGAATAAAAAATACCATGTTTATATATAAAACCTAAAACTTTACAAAATGATACTTTATGCCAAGAAAATCTTGATTTCAATGTGAGATTGGAAAATAAAACCTTACCTTTACACTATACTTATTTGAATGTTCTCCAAACCCATGTGTAATATAAAAATCTATCTTGGTCCATTATTTAAGACAATTATACATATTGATTACCTTTTATAAAATTAAATAATAATCATTTAATATATATATATATATATATATTATTTAGTTATTTTTAATTTTATGATTTGATATTCACAATTTGTATTGTTTTATTAAAGTTTTTATAATTCTAATGTTAATCCACACTCTTTTATAAAAAAATCATCTTTTGAAGCATAATATATGTTTTAGAATAATTCTATTGAAATTAATAAGTTAATGGAATGTTCATTTGATGGAATGTATGGGTGTGGTTGACAAGTATGGAAATATGTATTTGTATGTTTTATGAATATTACTAATAACATTTAGTTAATTAATAATGACCATTCACTTTTAGATCAAACATTATATGCATATTCATATAATAAATTAATCTTTAATATAACATATTTACATTATTTATTTCATAATATTTATAAATAATAATGATGTTGTTTTTTATAAATCATCTTTAGGTTGGTGGTTTAACCAATCTAAACATGAACATGTTATCGTAAAATATAATTTGGAGTTTATAGTTATATAATAGAAATATTATTTTATTTAAATTATAATGATTCTATGAAAACAAAATTATACTGTTGAACTATATTAATGGATATTTTAGATTATAAAATATGTAAAAATATTTTAGAATAACTAAATACTAAATTAGATTAAACCATTGCTTCTCCTAATGAGTTCCTTTGGAATTTAGGATTTAGGTCTCATATTTGGGATAATAAGCTATCAAAAATTTAATAAGACTCATGGAGTGAAATTATGGATAGATATTTGAGATATGACCAAATAATATGAGTGGTGTGAAATTTATGGTGGAGTGATCCTATTATAGGTGAAAATAAGGGACATTTCTTCAAAAAAATTAAGATGGTGAGAGGTAAGAGTAGATTCCCAATGGGTAATGTGTCTTAGGTAAGGAAATATTTTTGGGAAATATATTATTGAAAAATAAAAATGAAAAATTATTTCTTTAATGTAAAAATATCATGTTAATTTCATAAAATTTGGACTATGTTAATTTTATTCTTGTAACCAATTTTTACCTAAATTAAATTTTTTTCCATGATAATTATTATTTTTTATGAAAAATATATATGGAAAAAAATCCTAAATAATTTTTATTTCATTCTAATAAATTATAATTCATTTAATTTAATTTAATATAAATTATAATTAAATAAACTTTTACAATAAAATATTACATATATATAAAAATCAGTATTAGTAGAAAATGGATTCATAATCATTAAGTGTTTATACTCTTATTTCACATCAATTAAAATTAAATTACTGAAAAAAATATTATACATATAATCATTACCTATTATTTGAATCATCCATTAGAAGTGGTCAATTTATTTTTTTATGAAAAAATACACAACACTTAGAAAAACAATTCTTATAAAAATATATCTTTTTAACATTAAATGATTATAATCACATCCCAAAAAATTAATTATTTATCTGATAACCATTAATTTTTATAAATACATTATCATTAGAATTTATCTTATAATTTTAATTAACACATTAAAATATTCTTTTAAAAATAATAATGATAACATTTCATGAATACAAAATTATATTTTTATGAAATATTTTTATTAATTATGATATATTTATTTAATTTTAGATTAGTTTATTTTATGAGATTTATATTTTAAAAAATATATCTATCTATTTTTATTAATAAACGTTTATTCATTGACTACATACATGTATATACAATAACCATATATCCAATAGTCATATATCCAATGATAATATAACCAACACCCATATATATAACAATCATATTACATTCCAATATAAATCCTTACATTGTTATCTAAAATCATCCATCCAATCCAAAAATTCCATTGACAATGTGATTATTATATTCCTAATATGTTTTACTCTTTCAATAGTTATCATTGGTGTTATGATATTAAGGTTATGATATGATAATGAATATTTTATCCTTTTAAGATTTTTATTTATGTGTGGTCTTATTCCATTTATGAATTTACTAGTTATATTCCATATACTTTTCTTTTAATTTATTTCATTTTATATTTTAATATTTTTCTATTGTGAAATAAGTAATTATTCATTTTATTTTATGTTTTAATATATCATAAGCTATCTAACACCACTAATTTATTAAAAGGAAAATAATAAATCTTAGGATTCTAAGATTCATGAAATTTGAAAAAACATTTGATATTTTTAGTGTTGATGATAGTTGACCAATGTAAGATCTTATTTTTTAACCAAGTTCATTCCTCTTTATGTTTTTGGTGGAACCATTATATGTTTTTTCAAATGAGATTTGTTCCCATATAAATCATTGTTTTAAATATATTCTTGGGCTTAGAAGAGTTGTTATAGTAGAAGTCTAGAAGTGTCATGTATCTTTGGTGATACTACAATGCCACAAGCAAGACAGTAAAGTCTGCAGGCCTGCGTGTGGGCTTGCTAGAAGCTCATTAATCTATAAGAGGCTCGTCGGCTAACTGGGGTAGCCTGATAAAATTGGGACTCATATAAGAGACACACCTCATAGTCATTGGAGGCCCACCACCTTGTTGATGGGGTCTCCATCCATTTAGTCGTACTTGTGTACTTCAAAGGCTTTTAGGAGGTCCCCACTTGATAGATAGTAGTATCACTCATGGCTAGTACAAATAGAGGAAAATTTGTATCCCAATCCTCCCTAAACCTATTTAAACTACAAATAAACCCTAATTAGACCTAAATATGGGATTTGAAATT
This sequence comes from Viscum album, assembly GCA_963277665.1. Lineage (NCBI taxonomy): Eukaryota > Viridiplantae > Streptophyta > Magnoliopsida > Santalales > Viscaceae > Viscum > Viscum album. The sequence continues at coordinate 1,792,154,464 of OY728137.1, forward strand.
GAAAATTGATCTCTAAGGTTCTTGAGGATTCATTGAGACCATTTCTTTATTTTTTACACCATGGTTTGATTTAGACAACATGAAATAGTTATTTCTTCTTAGAAGTAGTTTCTTAATCATGTTTTATTATTTGATCCCATTATTACAACCCTTATGATATTTATTATCAATTTCTATAGGGGACCTTGGTGTTTAGTTTTGATTTGATGCTCGATTGTGGTTTCCTTCATAATCATTGTTTGAAGTTGGTGGTTTAAAACAACTCCATATGGTATGTTTTGTCCTCTAGTATGTGAAACATGTGAGATCTATTTGGTACAACATACATGTGAATTTTATAAATATTAATTGCTAATTATTCATTCATATCCTCCCCCAGGAACTATTTGGGAATATTTTCATTGAGAATGAGACTTATGGCCACTCAAGTGGTGCACCTACCTTTGACCCTAGGTTGGAACTTAGAATGTATGAATATAGATCCTTATAGTAAATTGTAAATTTTATATATATTAAATTGACAGTGTGAACTCTATTATTATGTAAATTGGTGGAATTGGATTTATTACTAATAACATGGATCATAATGGGTTAATTTACATTAAATTGGTGTTGGCATAATTGTAAGAAACAGTTAAGGCATTACTAACATGTGATATGTATTTTGGGAACAAATTTAATATGAAATAGAGTTGTTATATTTGTTGTTATAATTAATTACTTGAAATGAAATTGTAGATTTGATTAAATTAGATAATTTATTGAAAAAGATATTGGAAATATAATTAGAAATTGGATTGAATTAGCCAATTTGTATTATGTTAATATGTTTGTTATGTTTTTTAAAATTGAAATTCATTTCCTCTTGTTGAATTTGTTATTTAATAATAAATTCATCCTTAGTATGGGAATACACAAATGTATTTATGTCATCTTCGTATTTAAGTGTCCCTAGCAAGGGAATTAAAGCTGGGGTTAGTGACACTTTTTCCATTATTGTGGTCTTACACCATGGGAAAAAGTACAAAGCTCTAGAAATGGAATTTTTATAGTGGAAAATAAATCATGAATATATATCTATCTCTTGGCATGGTAATGCACAATGGGGACATATAACTATCTATAGTATTGGAATTTAAACAAAGTCTATTATCGCATGATAACTTTATGGTTTAGGTTGAGATGTATAGTTATATGATTCCTGAGGGAAAGATACATTGTTACATGATACATGATATCCATGATTCATCCTAGGAAGGAGTATCCATCACTCAATAGAGATATCTAGAATCACTACTAACCAGATATGGCCAACCCTAGGTGTCAACCTAGAGCTCAATGGTTGGTTCAGTTATTTAATGTGCTGTATGAACTCATGAATGACTACCTTAGGTTATCATACTATTTCATGTACTATTTACTAAAACTATATTTTTTACACACTATAGATATCATCGTATTTATTTTCTTCACACCCTATTTTGGTACAGTTTGGAACCTGAGAAAATATCCTAGATTCTAATTTAGATAAGGGAAAGGGGACCTATGATTTATTTATTTATTTTTTCGATGGGATTAAATCTTAAATACACGAGTAATCATGGGGTATGATATCAGGATTTTTATAGTCTTTATCAAGGAGTTAGTTTTTCATTGTTTATTTATACGACATTCAACACTAAATTCATTATATCATATAGTATGGAATGACATGTTTTTTTTGTTTTTTATTATTGGTATTGAATTTTTATATTCAATAGTTCTATGTTGTAATTGATTAATCTTATTTCCATTATAACTACTACTCTATTCTCGATGGTATACCCTCCCCATTATATTTCATTGAACCTTCATACTAGTCAACAGCCTCTAGTATATGGGGAGATACAATTGAGGTTATATAGGTACCCATATCAGTCAAGTGAGGGAGAAACAGGATGAGGATAATAAAATATATCTATGGAAGGTATCCCCTAATCTCTAGTAAGATTACTATGGGTTTAGCTGGATAATGATAAATAGTATCATGAGATGAAAATTTGAAAAAATATTTATCTTTTAAACAAATATTTTTTCCTTATAGATTAATATAATAAAATAATTTTCTTACCATGTTATCATTAGTATATCTCTATTTGGTTTTTCAAATGAGTTGGTTAGGTATTATTTTTTAAACTTTTAATATGTGATATTTTTTATATAAAGTATATATATTGTTATGGATAACATATATAGGTACCTCATACTATCAAAATAGTCACAATAGGTTGTAAAATTTTCACTAACCATACATATAATATATATATATATGTAATCACACACAAACTTATAAAAACATACACTCATATGATTTTATTTCTTCTTATAAGAAGAAAGGCCTATTTTATGGGGGATATAAATATATGTACAAACATCCACACAAAAACCACTATTTATACATGTATGTATATTATTCTTCCGCTCCCATAGTGGATGTATAGATCTGTCCAACTTGGATTATGAATATGATGTAATGTAGTAATACTTATCTATAAGTATCTATCAATGTAAATTTACTGACAAGAATACATGTTTTACTATCATTTATTTCAAGTATAACATGAAATATTTTTGATTAGATTCCTTAATAGCATTGTACACACATGGGATACTGATACTAAAAATATTTGTATATATTTTACCAAATTTAGGTACTAATGTAGAACTTGCTTTTTGATCAATTATTGGCCTCCAATTTTCGCTATAATTGATTAGAATTTCATATCATGAAAATACTCATTTATATAATAGATTTTATTAGGAACACAGTTTATGGTATCCTACTAAATAATACACTAGAATACTATAACTACATTTTAGTGTAAATGCATACTCTGTAAGTGAAAAACATGTTAGGGTATGAGTTGTAGTATGGGTTGATAATAACAGGAGTGGCTCAACAAGGATGAGAGATAAGACTGATCTAATGATTGTGAAATTGTAGATAATTTTCATCATTGGTTATTTCTTTTATTATCTATACTATATTTAATCATCCAATTAGGTAACCTTTATTATATTTTTTATTATAGCATAGGTTTGTTCCATGAAATTGTATCCTTGTGATTAATTTGTGTATACCAGTATGCTTTTCACTATAAATAAATATTCAAAAAAAAAATTCATCTGTAATATAAAAATTTATTCTTTAAATATAATTGTATTTAATTATTTAGAGTTTATAGTATACACACTTTATATCACTAGTGACTCATCACTGATCAATAACTTCTGGTATATAGAGAAGCACATATGATGTAATTTAGTTTCCTGGATTAAATTTTATAGCCAATGACAAGGTTGAGGAAATTATAAAGTGGTTCTAAAATAATGTCTTCATTTTAATTTATTTTATTTATTTTGGATAAGGTGTTATGATATAAGTTGGTTTTCATGATGAACATACCCCAGCCTTGTGCTTCATAAACATCTATAAGATTAATTTATGTGTTACCTAGAATGAGACGGTTGTTCTTGATTTTCATGTGGTTGATTTTTTTAATTTCAAATGTATGATGTTTTTATGTATGGTTTATTTCACTTACTCTCCAACTATAGTGGAAACGTATGTGTCTTCATTCATTATATTTGGTATGTAATATTACATGACAATTGAATTCTGGTGTATGATTAATAAATATAATTTTTTGGTTTCTTTATTAAAATTGAATGAAATGTGATATTGAAAACTATTAAAGTATATTTTATATTTTTTAATGTGTCAAACATAAATTATTTTATTTTTTATCAAATAATTTATTGGGGGTGGATTTAATAAATCTAATTTCATGTAAAAAGATAGGGAAAATTGTTCTACAATGGGATTTTAGAAAGAGAGTAAAGGGGATAGATTATTTAAAATGCTATTTATATATTAATTATTTACCTAGATTCTAATGACTCAAATTTTCTTTGGTATTATTTTTATAAATTATTTGGGAATAATTCGAGACCAGCAGCTAAAACGGCGTGTGATTTTGAGGCCCGTGTGTTCAAAACAATTTATTGAAAATTTATGTTTTTAATAAAGCGTGTAGGTGGGGTTTTTAATTGGAATAATATCTAAACTGGTGTCCATATCAAAAAATGGAGGGCACGGTTTTGTTTAGAACAATTCCATTACCTTTGGTGGGGACTGACATCATCTGGCATGAGATAGACGTGGAAGTATGTTTTGGGACGTATCATTAATAAAAAAATTATAAAATTATTTATTTTTGATGTAGTGACTCTTTTTATTTATATTATGGTTTTCCAAGGTTTAATGGTTATCTCCATAAACTTGGAGTTTCCCTAAGACAAAGAGAAGGAGGCGGTCTTAATGACGATGACAGATCGGAGATCGGAACTTTGATATTTCGACGGATCGATGAACGATGATGACACAGCTTCTCCATTCATCAACAACTGTTCAAAACTCCAAGTAGTTTGTTGTTTATTTTTGATTCATTTCTCAGTCTTAATTTAAATTATGAAGGTTTACCAACCCATGAATAGGTTGATCCACAGTATGATCACTTTAGGGGATGGGTTTATGCTTGTGGGGATTTAAATGGGAGATAGATCTATGTGTTGATTTGTTCTTTGTGATCCTACTAACAAAAAAATCAAGGTTGACAATAAAAATGGCCATGATCTATTATCCGGATGTTCATGTGATTTATTTATCTCACCCAAATCTTTCTTTCATTCCTCGTTAATTATGAAATATGAACCGAGGATCATTTATCGTTCAATATGTGGCACAATGATCTGAGACAGGGGATTCGACACCACAACAACACCACAGAAGTGCAACGGAGAAGGTGCGGTGAAAATTGACATATGAAGAGGCTAGTGGAAATTCAAGGCTATGTAGAATGGGGGTTACTAGACAAAAAGCTCCAGCAAGTTCAGGCATAGGAAGAGGCGGACAGTGAGCCGCCGACCTTGTAGAAGGTGGCTGAGCCAACATGCATCCCGAAAACAAGAAGAGTGCCAGGAAGGACACAAGGCCCATGAGACACCAGTCAGGCAGGCGGTGGTAGAGCACTAGGAGGTGGTCTAGGTGGGACCATGTGGGAGCCTGCGGCTAGAGCAGTGATGTGGGGGAGCCGTCATACACTACGGCGAGGCTGCGATGTATGTTGGAAATGGAAGAGCTAATATGTGAAACACGACACAATGCTGCGTTTACTGGATCACGTTGATGGGTCTACCATATGGGGGTAAAGGGGACCATCCCATGCACGGGGTTGGGATGGATGAGTTGGGTGGCTCCAGCGATCCAGTGGACTACGGCCCAGTGGCGCAGTGGGCAGAGCATAGAGGGTCGAGCCAGACTGGGCAGGGGTCGGGTTGGCCCATACCGAATTGGGTTGGGTTTGGTCAGCGAGACTAGACCGGGCTAGGTCAAGTCTTTCGGACCGGTTCAGGTCGGGTTGGGTCGGGTCTAACGAGCCGGATCGGACACTAACTGAACCTGGGCCAGACCTTTTTTTAAAACATCCATAACATTTAAATCATGTGTCTGTTTGACGAGCCGTTTGTAGTATTGGGACCCTTGAAATTAGGGGGTCCATTATGTATTCTCTATGTGATTTTTTTGGATGTAGTAATATGATCTAATTTATTGAGGTGTAGGTTCTCCCGGAACATGCGCGCTACGATCTAAATCCTACGGCTGATTTGTCTTGGTGAGTACGTGACATGCTGCCTCCATAACTTATCAACACTCTGTGTGTTATTGGAACTTTATGTGTTATCCACACTCATTTTGTTATTTACTATCCATGTGTTATCTAAAATACATTTTTTATTGACACCCCATGTGTCATCGAAACTCTATGTGTTATCGAAACTTCGTGTCTCATCGAGACTGGGTGTTTTGTGGAATATGTTTGATAATATTAATTTTCATGCTATAGAGTTATACCTATTTGAGTTCACTGTACTTTTTGAATTTCGCTTGTTATATACTCTTTGTGTTTCCTTCATTTTAAAATTATATATTTTATAGTGGTATTCCATTGTGGTTTTCAATCTATCTTACTGAGTATTATTTTACTCACCCATCCATGGTATTTTCCAACATGTGGCTTGTATTTTTCAAGCGATCAAGAATTTGACGGAGTTCTAGGTGGACCAGGTCCATGTGGTCCTTAGATTGATTATACGTACAAGGTGTGATCCTATGGATTTAGACAACTATCCCACACCTACCCTTTAGGTAGGGTTTTCGTAAATGATTTTCATGAACTTGTCCATTCGCTTTGTCAGACTCTTTATTTTTGTGGGATTATATTATGGACCTATTTACTTTCCATTTTTCCGAATTTTGTACTCTCTAGTTTTTATAATATTGTATGAATGCATTTTTTACTTAGTGTTTTACATTTTAGCATTTTGGGTATGTAGAAGTGTGCATTTGTACATGTACTTAGGAAAATTCCTCCCATCTATGGGATATTTGTACTCATTTATAGTCCCTAGAAAATGGCCTATCGAAGGTGGGTTGGGGGTAGTCATGGAATAGGCCTCTATAGGATGAGTCATGATAGAGTGGTATTAGAGAGGGTCAGTTCTATTTAAGGACTAGGAGTATTTGAGGTTGGTTTGGGGAAATAGTGCTAAGTGTTTCGCGTTAATATTTTAGTCCATGGACTCAAGTGTTGGTGCAACATCCAATATATCCATACACAAGGACTCTAGATACATTCTTTTCGACTTAGTACATGAAAAAACTGTTTGCATGAAATAAATGGAACGTGCATCATATATGATTTTGAGTGTGTTCTCATGTCCTTCTTGATTCAGCTCACCATGTATACACTATTGACCATGGTTCATCTTAATCTATTTCAGGATGCCCCCACATATATTTCTTGATAGGATTCCATTTCATGGTCATGGGGATGATCCACCTAGTGATGAGGCATCATTACAGGGGTCTATACTAGAGATGACACCTTTAGGTGGTTTTCCTGTTGTTGTGAAACCCATTAAGAAGGAGTTACTACCAATGCAACCAGTTGAGGATGCACATAGGCTGAGCCTATTTCATGAGTTCTAAAGGAAATGAACTCCTTGGTTTCAGGGTGAGACAGAACCCTAGTAATATGAGGATTGGCCGGAGGTAGTTACATGTGTCTTCTTCCATGTGAGGATGCCTACCGACCATATGGAAGTCCATTCCAAGAGTCTTCTTTTAAGGCTCTTTAGGGTGGTGGAAGAGTTTAGTGATCCAAAAACACGATGAGGCAAATCTCTCTTGGGAAGAATTAGATTAAATATTAAGTTAGGAGTTCTTCCCATATATGTTATAGTCAGTGCACATATAGGATCTTGTGCATCATCAGTTGGGAATTCCGACTGTAGAGGAGTACTCAGTGAGGTTTATTGATCTTTCTTGCTACTCCATGAATATAGTGCGAGACCCATTCTTTAGTTATCGGCCCTTTCTTGAAGGGGTTACTCTAGGAGATCATGGAATCCATGACATACCTTAGAATACTTATATATGATGGTGTACAAGAGTGAGATCTTCTAGTGGTGATATTTTTAGCAGAGATGGCGCTAGCATTGCGAGCTACCAACAGGCACCAGGCAGTTGAGTCTTTGTAAGTTGTTAGCATAAAATAGTCAAATGGACCGAAGCATGTTAGTAAAACTAGGGGATAACCCTAGGACATAAGATCTATGGTGTTCGGATCCTCGGGCAGATCAAGTAAGCTGAAGGATAGACTGTGTTACTCATGCGGCAGTCATGGACATCTTGCTAGAGATTTCCCGACTCGCCGTATAGATGATCATGATAAAGTTTAGGGACTAATAATGAAGTAGAGGAGGCCTAAACAAGGTTATATATATGGAAAACGGTGTTTAAGGGGATATATTAGAGCGTCAGGTTGTCGGTGGATGTTTAGGGTTTACCACCACCACCCCAGGTGTTCCACACAAGGATTAGGGAGCTAGCGGACAGAAATGAGGAAAAATGTAGGTTATGGAGTCTTAAAAACTCAGTTCTCTAGGGATGATTATATTTATGATACGTTTATTTTCCACCCTAGATGCAGTTTTGATAGAAACATGTTCCAATCATTCCATTTTTCAATGGACCTTATTTGTGGATCAAAGATCCTAGTGGAACTGTTGACTTGAACCTTATGTTAGGTATTCCATGATCATACACTGGTTTTGATAGTGTGAGCTTACCCTTGGAGTATAGGGTTTAATTTAGTATCTCTTAGTTGTGGCATTGAGGCCTTATGATTTTATTCTTGGAATGGACTAGTTATCAATAGTTTATACTCAGATTTTCTATTTTCGGTGCACCATGTGGTGTATTCACGGTAATAGGACTTCATTTTCATTTATTATTTAAAAGGAAACACATACAGTGGAGGATGAACTTACTCATTGAAGGGTTCATCCAATTACTCACTAGGTGGCTATCCTTACCCTCGGGGGATTGGATGATAGGAGTCCTTAGTTTCCAGTTGTGGTGGTGGAGTATGAGGATGTACTTCTTGAGGAAATACTCGTATTACTTCTCCATAGGGAGGTAGAATTCTCCATAAATATATACCTTGGTATAACACTGATATCTACACCTACATATTGGATGGCTCTCATGGGGCTTCATGAGATAATGGTATAGTTGGAGGAATTATAAAGGAAGGGCATCGTGTGATGCATTGTTTCACCCTGGGTATCCCTAGTTTTGTTTTCCAAGAAGACATATCGGAGCTTTAGTTTATGTGTGGAATTCTGCCACCTGAACTAGGTGACCATGAAGAACAAGTATCCATAACCAAGGATCAAAGGCCTCTTCTATTAGATGAAGGGGGTGAGTTCATTCTTGAAGACTGGCCTCATATCTGACTATCACTAGCTTCGTGTAAGGGATGATGATGTAATGAAGAAAATCGTTAGATGTCGGTACAACCACTAGGATACTTGGTGATGCATTTTTTCATGATGAACACCCCATCAGTGTTCAAGGGACTCATGAATAGGACCTTCCAGACACACTTAGACCGGTTCATGGTGGTCTTCATTAATGAAATTCGAATGTACTTAGCAACCGAGGAGGAGCACATGATACACTTGAGGATAGTCCTTGACACCTTATAAGAGCACTAGATTTTTGTGAAGATCTCAAAGTGTCAATTATAGAATCAGGAGGTCAACATTTTGGGACACATCATTTGAGAGGCTGAAGTAGTAGTGGATCCGATGAAGATTGAGGCAGTGCTTTCTTGGGAGTCAGCCAAGAGTGTTAATGATGTGAAGAGTTTCTGTAAAGACCCGTAAAATTCAAGGGAATTTTTTTTTCTTAATTTTCTTTGGGATTTTACAAGAATGCAGTTTCTGACGGCACCTGATTCTGAGGCCCAGTGTGCCCGAAATCATTTTCCGAAGTTTAGCTCGGGTACATTCAGTGAACGAACGAGCGGGTTTTCCTAACTTTTGAACCGGTGCTCAGAATCAAAATCCAAGGACACCGATGGAATCGCAGCGCTGGTAATTGCTTAAGAATGCCTTTTCTGGAGTTGCGTTTGCTCGGGTGGAGTTTTACTTAATTGGGTTAACTAAAGAATAAAATAAAATACTGTGCAACATATTTTATTTTTATTCCAGGAAGTGTTAACCTAAACTAAGTGGTTGGAGTGGGACCCGCAATATCCTACCCACTAGGTAGGATATTTGTGAGGTGGGTCCCACACGAGCCCCACCGTTTCTTTTCTTCACCCCCCTCCTTTAATAAGGTAACGCACCCGCACCCCCCCTTTTTAAATAAAGTCAACTCGTGCGTTTTATTAAATATTAAATTCCTCTATTAATTGGGCGGTTTAAAAGTTACAATTAATTCAATTAATTAATTGATTCAATTTTGAATGTTCAAAGACGTTTAGTTGTGTGTTAATAAAATAAGACAAGTCTTATTTTATTAAGGTGTTCGTTGTGCGTGAAGGCTTGGGAGGATTTTGCTCAAGGTCTTGAAGTTCTCCTTCCTCGATGAAGAACGTGAAGAACGCCGACCTCTGACGAAGGTCGACAAGAATGCTGGATCCTTGAATATTGACGACGCGACGTCGACGAATCTTTTCTCCGCGACGCGACGATCCTCCTCCCGCGACACCTCCTTCCACGACGTGCAATCCCGCGATGAGCCTTTGTTCAACTACGCTCGAGGTAGGGGATTATTTTAATTGTTTGTTCGTGATTTCTTCTGCCACCTTTCTTCATTTCAAATTGGGCAGCCTGTTATCGCAATAACGGAAGGAGGTCAGACCGCACTAATGCGGCCGACCCCCCTCTCCCCTTGGTTGTTTGATATTGTTTGCGGCACGAGCAAGGCAACGCGGTGCCGAAGCACCATGCGGAAAATATTAAAGGAAGGGCGGAGAAGCGTGGTGTCGTCGCGCCGCACCGTTGAAGAAGAACTACACTGCGGCGCCGCCGCACCGCGCCAGAGAACCACAAAGGCACCGCGGACGGAGCGGGGCCGTGGCGGAGGGGCGCGGTACCGTTGCGTCGCGCCGGACGAACCAAGGCCGCGACAGAGCAGGGAACAGCGGCTGGTTCCCATCCGCCGATGTCGGAGCCGGGGGACGGGACCACCCCAGTCCCGTGGCGGTAGCAGCCGGTCGGCCGGTCAGGGGGGAAGTGTTGGGGGTCGTAACCCCCGACTGGACAACAGGAGTGGCCCCCCACATGGGGGTCGCGGTTTCACAATGCAGGGGGCAGCGCCCCCCCCCCCCCTCCCCCCTCATCGCTCGGCCGTTACAGCCGAGCCTCCTGGCCACGCTGGCCAGGCCGAGCCACTAGGCCGCGCCGCACCCAGGTCGGGTCGGGCCGCGCCCAGGTCGGGCAGGGCCATGCCCAGGCCGGGCCGTGCCACGCCCACCGGGCCAGGCCGGACCCGGACCCGTGTCGGGTCGAACCGGTTCGGGCCGACCCAGGGGGTATCGGGTCAGGTCGGACCGAGCTCGAACCCCCTATTCCCGGACCTCTTTCGGTCTATTTCCCATAACATGGGTTGCAGACCTCCGATCGACGCACCATAAGTTGCAATGCGATCCTTGGATCGAGACGGTCGTTTTGGTATATTACACTCAAGGTTTCGGAGAACTTTGGATTCGGCCGGGTTGGTTCGTACACGAAACCAACCGGGCCCTCGGAGCGGAAACGCTTATAACTTGAGCTCCGGACATCCGATTGATGTGTCATCGACTTTGATGGATTCCTCTTAGTGAGACGGACCTTTTGGCTTACTCCGTTCAAGGTTTGGACGAATTTGATGTATGGTGAGGTTGGTTTTGACTTAAAAACCAACCGGGCCCCTGGGACGAAAAAGCCAATAACTCTCAGACCAGGCGTCTGATTGACGCGTCGTCTGTGATGTTGAGTTCCTATTGATTATACGAAACTTTTGGATACATCAACTCCGGACTACGTGTCAATTGATATATCAGCCTCTCGACTTGTGGAGCAGATCCTCCCGAACGAGCTTGCTGTGTGCGAGAACCCTAAAGCTAGATGCGACTGCGACGACGATGAAAAATGTACAGAAATCCTCCGTGGATTCGACGGCGATGACTACAACACTCAGCGATCCTACGTGGATCAGTGCTACTGATCCTGTGTGGGTCAGATCCTGTGTGGGTCAGTGCTCAGCGGTCATGTCTGGGCCAGCGCCTACCGATCCTGTGTGGGTCAGATCCTGTGTAGGTCATTGCGGGGGTTAGTACCTATCGATCCTTTGTGGGTAATTGCGGGGGTTAGTACCTATCGATCCTTTGTGGGTCATTTCGGGGGTTAGTACCTATCGATCCTGTGTGGGTCTGACGGATTAGATGAATCAGTGGCTACATCTGATCATCTCTATCGACTTACGAAAAGTATACCTGTGTGAGCTGATTCTTGACTTTCAATCATTATCTTCGATATGATTGACTTTCTTTCCTATGTGGATTGTGTTGTGTTGTCCTGTGTGGACGTGATCGAACTCGGGCTCGGATGTTGGAGCCAATCTGTAATTAATGACTTAGGTATATGTATGGTCATATACCTAAGTAGTGTTGGATGTTACTTCGTGATTGTATCTTTCCTTTGTGGATTACCCTTTTTAGATTCTAGGAGACCTTAGGGGGTCTCGGTGTCCCTAATGAGTAGCTTATACTCACCCCTGCACGGGCTATGCCCGCACTACGTTGTGTTTGATGCAGACGACGGACAGCGCTGATCGTGGTAGAGGCTAGCGGAGCAGTCGGTACCTGGAGGTGGACCACTGGGCGGGACGTACACGGAGCGGACGGCTGGACCCAAGGAGCTGAGGTGGCTAACTGTACCCACCCTTCAGGTGGGAGTACCAGTGGACGGCTCGACATTGCTTCTTTATATTCCGTTGTTGTACTTTCATTCCAGTTGTACTTTACTTTCAGTTTGGGTTTGTATTCTGGCCCATTTACTTTCTGCACTTACTTGTACTCAGTTTACTTAGTGTTTACTTCTGCTGGCTTACTCTATGGTGTTTGTTTACTTTTAAAGGCAATGCCTTCCATTTTTGTTGGGATATACGCCTTGGTGCTAGTCGCCAACCCCTGGCCTATGGAAGGCGGGCTTGGGGTTGTCACGGCATGGGCCCCGAGGTCGGGTCGTGACAAATTGGTATCAAAGGAGTTCGGTTCTATCGCAGAACTCAGGACTCTAATCTTTTTCTATGTGAAGCAATAATGTTAAGATTATTGAGTGTGGTTATCAGTCCAGGGAGTCCAGTGTTGGTGCGGCGGCCGACGTATCCGTACACTAGGACCCTGAATTCTGATTTACGACTTAATACACGGAAACATTGATTGCATGTGTGTTTTAAAATTTTTCTTTGTGATTACTTTGTGTCAGCTCACCAGGTATACTATTTTGACCGTGGCACACCTATCTCTTTTCAGGATGGCCCCACGATGGCAGCCAGCTAGGGTTCCGAGTGTTGCGCGGGATGGCAGCCCACCGAGCGACGAGGCCTCGGTACAGGGCCCTTTGACAGCAGAGGCACTGGCGGTACCTCTGCCCGCCGAGCCACCGATGCTACCAGCCCCAGCCGCTAATGGTGCACGTCTCCTTAGTGCACTTCACGAGTTTTAGCGCTAGCGACCACCCAGGTTCTACGGGAAGACAGACCCTTAGACAGCCGAGGATTGGTTAGAGGAAGTTGTACTAGTTTTCCATTTGGAAGGGACACCAGCAGACCTCATGGTGATCCTTGCAGCGAGTCTCCTGCACGCGGCAGCAGGCAGATGGTGGAGCTTGATGCTTTAGGTGCAGGACGAGGCATCACTCCTCTGGATAGACTTTGAGAGCCTCTTCTGCTCGGAGTTCGTCCCAGCCACCCTCCGTGTGGTGCGCATCCAGGAGCTTCTATAGCTGCAATAGGGTAGCATGACGGTCGCCCAGTACTCGGCAAGATTTACAGACCTCTCGCGCTAGTCGACGGACATGGTACGGGACCCATTCTTCTGGGACCGGACCTTCGAACATGGATTGAGGCATAAGATCAGGGCATTGTTGATCTCCCTCAGCATTCCGAAACAGGCAGGAGTACTGGAGCGAGCTCTTCTCATAGAGAGTTTTCCTCCCGAGCCTATGCCAGAAGAGAGACCTACCGCAAGGCGGCACGTAGCAGAGTCGTCTGTAGTTGGCAGTCGACGGATGTCACAGGGGTCCAAGAGGACCGGACCATCAGGCAGATGACCTCAGGACACAGGCTCAGAGGTACGGGGCACTCAGCGCAGAGCCAGTCTTTCGAGAGGCAGACAGTTCTATGCATGCGGTGGTCAGGGCCACATGGCTCGTGACTGCCCGACACGCCGTGCCGAGGAGCAGCAGACGGTTGAAGGACCACCCAGGCAGAGGTAGAGGGTCGACTGTGGCGGTACGCAGGGAGCAGGCGGACGAGGAAGAGGATCTGGCCGAGAAGCCGGTGGTGGGCGACGCTTCGAGGCACTACCACCACCACCATCTGGAGGTCCACCCCGACCACAGGGAGCTGGCGGGTAGAGACAGGCACAGCTCCAGGTAGTGGAGGCCTATGACCACGGTGCGCCCGATATGATTAGAGGTACTATCTGTGTCTATTCCACCCTTGCTGCAGTTCTTATAGACACATGAGTGCGACATTCTTTCATAGTCATTGCCCTTGTTCGGAGCTCATAGATTCTGACAGAGTCATTGGCTCGATCCTTACGGCTAGGGACTCCTGCGGGAGCATACTCGACGATTACACACTGGTGTCGGCAGTGTGAGCTTACTCTAGGAGGCGAGAGCTTCGGCTGGGATCTTCTTGTAGCGGCGTCGAGGCCTTATAACGTCATCTTGGGCATGTATTGGTTATCTACAGTCCATCCTCAGATTGACTGTATTAGGCGCAAGGTGTGATGTGTACGCACCGACGGGAGCAGGTTCACCTTCACCGGCGAGAAGGGAGCCTTTTCAGCACAGGATGGACTCACGCAGAGGAGAGGAAAACCCATCACTCATCAGTTGGCTATCCTCATCCTAGGAGTAGTTGACATGTGGAGTCCTGTTTTTCCTACAGTAGTGGATCAGTATGTGGACGTTTTCCCCAATGACATCCCAGGGCTACCTCCTCGCAGAGAGGTAGACTTCTATATTGACTTATACCCTAGGACAGCCCCGATATCCACTCTAGCATATCGGATGGCCCCCGTTAAGCTTCGAGATCTACGGGTACAGTTGGAGGACTTGCAGGGTAAGGGATTCATCTGACCCAGTGTTTCACCTTGGGCTTCCCCGATATTGTTCGCCAAGAAGGCGGACGGGAGCTTGCGACTGTGTGTCGATTACCGTCGCCTAAACCAGGTGATCGCGAGGAACAAGTATCCTCTTCCGAGGATTGACGACCTCTTCGATCAGCTCAAGGGAGTATGGTGGTTCTCAAAGATAGACCTTAGATCAGGTTATCTTTAGCTCAGAGTTCGAGACGAGGATGTGCAGAAGACGGCCTTCATATGTCGGTATGGCCACTATGAGTTCTTGGTTATGACTTTCGGCATGACCAACGCTCCAGCAGTGTTCATGGGTCTCATGAACAGGATCTTTCAGCCATACCTCGATCGATTTGTAGTGGTCTTCATCGATGACATTTTGATATACTCGACAACTGAGGAAGAGAACACCTACCACTTGCGGGTTGTACTGGACACACTCCGAGAGCACCAGCTTTATGGTAAGCTCTCAAAGTGTCAGTTCTGGATACATGAGGTCCACTTCTTGGGATACATCATCTCTGAGGTGGGAGTTGTGGTGGATCCTACGAAGATCGAGGCAGTGCTAGCTTGAGAGCCACCCAGGAGCATGACAGAGGTGTGGAGTTTCTTAGGGATAGCTGGGTACTACCAGAGATTCGTGCTAGACTTCTCCAGAGTTGCGGCACCACTCTCAGTTTTGACTAAGAAGGGGAAACCCTTTTTGTGGTCAGACAGATGTCAGCAGAGCTTCCAGGAGCTGAGACAGAGATTGACCAATGCGCCTATCTTGAGGCTATCAGAGGAGGGAGTTGGGTACGTAGTTTACTGTGATGCATCAGGGACCGGACTCGGATGTGTCCTGATGCAGGAGCGGGCCCTGATCACCTATGGATCATGACAGTTGAGGCAGTATGAGTAGAACTACGCTACCCATGACCTGGAGTTAGCAGCAGTGGTCTTCTCTTTGAAGATGTGGTGACACTATCTGATGGGGAGCGCTTTACAGTCTATTATGAACATCAGAGTCTCAGGTACATCTTCTCGCAGAAGGACCTGAACCTGAGACAGCGGCGATGGGTCGAGTTCCTCCAGGACTATGACTTTAAGATAGTATATACTCATGGAAAGGGGAACGTAGTAGCCGATGCTCTCAGCAGGAGGACGGGCATTCAACTACTTGGGGAGGCGACAAAGAAGCTAGTCGCTTTACAGATATCCTTCATGGATAGAGATGGATCATCCTTTCTTCAGTCACTCATAGTCACTCCTCCACTACTGCAGTGGGTCAGAGAGGCACAGCGTGGGGACGCAGACTGTGAGACGCGGCGTGCGCAGATATCCTCAGGACAGGCACCTGATGGATTCACTTTAGGAAGAGAGCATAACTTCGTTTTCAGAGGACGTACCTTGGTACTAGTTGCTTTACAGGAGGAGGTGTTGAGAGAGTTTCACACTTCCCCTTTGGCGGTACATCCAGGAGTGGCGATGATATACCAGGACCTCAGACGACAGCACTGGTGGCCGGGTATGAAGAAGGTTGTGGCAGAGTTCGCTTCTCAATGCCTCACCTGTCAGCAGGTGAAGGCGGAGCACCAGGTACCAGCAGGCTTGGTACAACCTTTGGAGGTCCCGGAGTGGAAGTGGGATGGCATATCTATGGACTTCATAACTGGAATTCCACATACTTCCAGAGGTCATGACTCCATTTGGGTGATTGTCGACCGACTCACCAAGTCGACTCACTTCTTACCCATCAGAGAGCAGGGCTCAGTGGAGAGCTTGGGACGTCTCTATGTTCAGGAGATTGTACGTCTTCATGGTGTGCCATTATCCATCGTCTCCGATCGAGATGCACACTTTACTTCCCGGCTTTGGAAGGGGTTGTAGGAGGCATTCGGGACACAGCTACATCTGAGCACCGCCTTTCACCCCCAGACAAATGGTTAGTCGGAGAGGACCATTCAGACTCTCGAGGACATGCTCCGCGCATGTGTCCTCGACTTTGGTCGCAGATGGGAGGACCACCTACCCTTGGTGGAGTTCGCATACAACAACAGCTACAACTCCACCATCGGGATGGCACCATACGAGGAGTTGTACGGCCGACCATGCAGATCACTGTTGTGCTGGACAAACCCTGGGGAGTCAGCACTTGTGGGACCAGAGATGGTCCAGGCCAAGACAGAGAAGGTCCAGGTCATTCAGGAGCGGATGAGGATATATCAGAGCCGGCAGAAGTCTTATGTTGACAGGAGGGGGAGGCCACTGGAGTTCGAGGATGGTGACCACGTCTTCTTGCGGGTCTCACTTCGACGTGGATTATGGAGATTTGGCTGAGGCGGAAAGTTATCTCTGTAACATCCCAGGTAAATGAAGAATAAATAATTTTAATATTTATTAATATTTATGAATTAAATATTAAATTCTATTTTAAAGGGGTTGCTATGTTCGATAGCGTACCCGATACACAACGATGAGTTCCTTTGAAAACTTACGTTGCACACTAGTAATAAAATAATATTATTTTAAATGTTAGTTAACATGTAGCCGTTGTATTGGCGGGAATGGATAGAAATAACTAAAATATGATTATATATGTTTTTAAGTGTTTTTATATTTACCCAATAAAAGATAAAGGCTTAAAATACGGAAAGAGTTCAATTTTAGGCTTTTATACTCTAATTTTCACTAAAGGTTCACTTATCACCTTTTAATGGTGAACTGTCATTAAATATAGTTTTGATCACACTTATACATTCTTTTGGACCAAATAAAACTTTTATTAAGAATCGGGACATCAAATTTTACTTTGTGTAATTTTTGGTACCTTTCTGATAAAGTTCATTTTTTATGAATAGTGTAAAATGTTGCATTTTAATTCAAAACCTCTTTTTGATCTAATTTATTTATATGATTAGATTATCTTTTGAATTGGTTTTAAAGTGAAATTAGAATATATTTTTACCATTTTATCCAATGGTGGTCATTGGAATCAATTTCGATTTGAAATTAGACTTAAACTGGTGTCAATCTTTTGATACTTATTGTTTTGTAAAAACACGCTATTTGCTCTGGCAGCGGGAATTAATTATTAAATTAATTAATGTGACTTATATGATTTGAAATTTGTAAAATGGACTTCATTTTTGAATTCGGAATATCAAATATAGCTTAGGGTGAATTTTTGGTAATTTTCTGAAAAACTTCAATTTTTGATGAATAGTGAAACCACTAAGTGGTAATCAAGCAAACTGATTTTTCAGTTAAATGAAAGTTTACCACTAATGTGTATTGAATTTTGAAAATCCGACATACATGGTTGTCATTAAGAAGTAAAATGTGGTTCAATGAGATTAAAATAATTTTTTGGTGAATAGTAACTTATTAAGTTCTTAATCGCGATTAGTGGTAATTAGGGTAGTTTAATGTATAAATAATGCTTTAATAATATAAAATGACCTAGACACATGTCCCAACCTTATTGGTTGTGTCATGGCCGACCAAGACAAGCCATGTCCTAACTTGGGGACCCCATGGATCCACTTTTGTTGGGAAATGACATAAAATACTTTTTATTTAATGTTAAAGTGAAAATGACACTAACATAAATTGTTTTACTAAAACAATTTTTAAGTGGGGTTATACAAGTCAAAATTTTGATTATAAATAGTCATCGGAAAGATAAAAAGATTTCCTATATCATAGTATTTTTTTTATAATTTTTAGACATTAAATAAATTTAATTATTTACGACATAATAATGATGCAGTGATGACATCATTATTTGACGATTTAAATAAAATAGAAAGATAATGTAAAATCTATGAACTACACATGTCAAAAACCAATTGGATGAATGGATTTCGATGCCTTATCACCTTATCCACGAATTCCATCAATGTGGGACCTTTTAAAACCGAAACACATTTTCAAATAATGTAATGTTTCTTTACTTTCCAAAAGTGCCCCTCCTCTCCCCTTATAAAAGGCCCCCACCTCTACCTCATTTCACACACTCTTCAAGCCATTGGCTCGGCCAACCCCTGCCCATTTGCTCTCTCCACATCCCTCTCCTCATCCTAGAGGATTCCCTTTGGGCAGAATCCTTTCAAAGGAAGCCTTTAGGCTCAAACCAAAAGAAGTTACACTTTTTAAGGTATTTCATTCTCTCATGTTCATTTGTTTTATTTTTCTTCTCCAACACCCTAAACTCTTTTTATTTACTTCTTTTGTAACAACACCAGTATCTTCAATATACTAGGATGTTGTTATAAGATTTATTTGAGCTACACTCTCACACAACTACATCAAATGGTTAAAGAACATACGGTTTCCGTGGATGGCGAAATTCTGCCTCCCGAAACGATGATTGTTCAATACTCATTTAACACCTTCAAAGGTGGCCATTATGATGTCACTATTTTTATATATGATATATATTATGTATATGTTTTCCTTAAGCTTCTGTTTTTCTTCATTTTTGGCATACCTTTATGGTTTCCATTATGGGTAAAACACGATATCTTCATTTTAAGGAAGTGCGGACTACCGCCCCCTCAAAGTGATGTGATTCGTTAATGCCATATGTGGGACGTGTAAAGGATGGATTTAAAGTTATTATATATGATGTTATACTGGAATTATAATATACCTATATATCATTATCATTTATTTCCATTAAAGTATGAGATAGAAATGAAAGTAGCGTTCATGCGTACGTACGGACTACCGTCTCCATGAACGGTGCATTTCATTTCTTATCCCCAAATGTAATGTATTATTAAAAGTACATGTATATAATGGATATATATAATTAATGATATATCTAAATGATGAATATAATTCTGGAATTAAAATATACATACCTCTCATTTAGTTTTAATTCCATTAATATGAAATAGAAATGGAAGTAGCGTTCATGCGTACGTACGGCTTACCGTCTCCATGAACGGTGCATTTCATTTCTTACCTCTTAATGTGATGTAATATTATAAATGAATGTATGTACTGGATATATATGACATATATGATATCTACATCATGAATACCATTCTGGATATAATGAACCTTTGACCAAATTAACAACATGTAAGTGTAAGAAGTCTATTTTTGACTTAAGAACCAAATACCGACAAAATGAACATTATTAACTTAAATGATTACATGATGTTCATAACATGGTATAAAAGGAATAATGAACTTGGAAAAGATTCATAATCAAGTAGAGATTAACTAAAGTTTATTATTCAGGAGTTTAAAGAACGGTCGGGTCAAGTCGGATACGAGGTATGGGAACTTCTTAACCCAATTTCCATTCTTTGGGTTAATCTCCTACTTTCAAATTATGTCATTATGTTATTATGTCGTATCTTGTATTTGTACTTTATTTATGTGTACTTATAGTGAATACACATAATGTATCTATTTTATTTTAAAAATGATCATTGTATGGGACTTCGTCTCAATCTCCTTTCATTGAGACATATTTTGTTTTATACACAACTTTCTTTTATACGTTGTATAAACCCCTTTGACTTTTACGTTTATTCAAAAGGAATCTTTTTTATACGAAGCGTTTAATAAACGACAAAAGGGAATGTTTTTGTCGTACGTATGCGGCGACAACGACTTCTCTGCCGTCGTAACCGTTATTTGAGTTTTGGCTTCCTCTACAAGCCATACCTTCTTTTTTAAAAGAAAAATAAATACCATGTTTTACTTTGGTATTGAAAATGGTTTTCATAATGTTTTTATTATATCAATGTGTTGTATTGATATCTCGTGATTGAAATGTGGAAATGTTATGTTTCCTTTATGCATGTTTTATGTGATATGATTATGTTATGGTTCTTGGGCATTATTATGAAGACGGGTGGTTCCGTGATAAACTAAGGGCGGGTGAGCCCGTTATAGCTCTCCAATGCATTGGGTAACGCGAAGGAGTGAAACGTTAAGGTTTCTCCGAAGAGATTTTAGGGAATATACTGTGATGGGTATTCCAAACGTAACCAAGAGGGTTACTCCCTACGTAAGAATGTTATGAATGCCTCAAGTTACCTTTATGTCTTATGATTTCTATGATTTATTCATGATTTTATGAGGTATTTTAAAGTGCCTATGTTTTATGGGTAAAGTATGATTTCATTCTTATTTATATATGAACTCATGTTTCCTTTCCATGTTTTTTTTTAACCCATACTGTGTTTTTATGCTCATCCCAAGTTTTTGAAATGTTTTTCACAGGTCAAGGGAAAGGTACATGATAAGATGATAGAGTCAAGGATGTGTCAAGAAATAATCCATGTTTTATTTTAAATGATTTTCCATTGATGGGAATGAAGAATACTATCTTTATGTAACCACTTTGTTTATGTGTGGAATGTAATGCAAGTCTTATGATCTAATTCTCTAAAACTCTAAACCCGAAAAGATCCTCAACGTGTAATCTTGTAATAACTCAAGATTAAGTAAGGTTTAAGGCTGGGGCCTTATAGTTGGTATCAAAGGTCGGTTTAGACAACTTTAGGAGTTAGAAAAGTGTTAAATTATAATATGATTTAAATGATATAGCATTTACAGATTACCATGTTGCTTCGCCTAAGATATTTCTGTGTTCAGAATGGTTTTCCGGAGAGGAAACAAAGCAGCTATGTTGGGACGACATCAGGAGGAAGACAACCTTCCAAATCAGCAACCTGAGATGGTCGGAATCGGAACTGAACAGTTTGTTGCAGTGATGGCACAGTTGACTCAGGCTATAAATGGTGGTGGTATCCATGCACGAGATCAGCCAGATCAACCGCAGAGGAACATGTCAGTGGTGGAACATTTCATGAGGCAACATCCCCCATCATTCAGAGGATCATCTGACCCTGTGCTAGCTGAAGGGTGGATTAAAGCACTGGAGAAGATTTTTGATGTCATGGGGTGTTCAGACAATGAAAAGGTTAGTCTTGCTATTTACCGTTTGGAGGGTGAAGCAGATCAGTGGTGGTCTATGGTTAAAAATATCAGGGACGCCGATGAGATTGATGCTCTTGACTGGGATGAATTCAAAGGTATGTTTCTTGAGAAGTATTTTCCTAAGGCTGTTCGACTTAGGATGGAAATGCAATTCTTGGAATTGAGGCAAGAGGAAGACTCAGTGGCTGCCTATGAAGAAAGGTTCACTCGATTGGCAAGGTATGCTATAAATTTTATCCGGGACCTTGATAGTAAAATAAATCGTTTTTACTCAGGATTAAATCCAAAATATCGAAGGGCATTAGCTTCTCGTGAGTTTAAAAGTTATGAAAAGCTTGTTCGATGTGCTGAGAAGGTGTAAATGGAGTTTGCCGATGACCAAGTGTTCTATAACAACCAGCAGAAGAAGAGACCGAGGTGGCAGGAGAAAGGTAAGAATTCTTCAAAGAAGTCTGATGGTAAGAGAACTAAGTTTCCAGTTTGTGATAAATGTGGCAAAAGGCATGCTGGGGAATGTCTTCTGAATTCTGGGAAGTGCTACCGATGTGGTAAGATGGGACATAAGGCTCGTGATTGCACTGAAAAGGATCAAGGTGAAGGTAAGAACAAATTTTATTTACAGTTAGTGAAATGTTATAAGTGCAATGAGATGGGTCACTATGCAAACGAGTGTCCGACAAGGAGCTTGAGTGATGGGAAGCAGTTAGACTACAAGCAGAAAGGGGTGGTGAAATACTTTGCAACTACTTCAGCAGATGTTGGGCCATCGAATGAAGTGGTGTCAGCTCTAGGGAGCTCAGTATTTTTCAAAGATTGACTTGAGGTCGGGGTACCATCAGTTGAAAGTAAAAGAAGCAGATGTTCCGAAGATTGTGTTCCATACTAGATATGTCCATTATGAATTTGTAGTTATGCCTTTGGGGTTAACCAATGCACCTGTTGTATTCATGGACCTTATGAAAAAAAAAATTTCCATGAGTTCTTGGATAAGTTTGTGTTTGTGTTTTGAGGTTTGTGAAGAGGTTATGTGTGCCTTGTGATTCACAGTTGAAGAATGAGTTGTTTTTTTTCATCCTGGCAGTACTACGATGTATAGAGATCTGCGGGAGTATTACTGGTGGTATGGAATGAAAAGATACATTGCTGATTTTACTGTGAAGTGTTTGACTTGTCAGCAGGTTAAAGCAGAGCGACAGTTACCGAAAGGGATGCTTCAGCCTTTACCAGTGCCAGAGTGGAAATGGGAGAATATATCCATGGAGTTTGTTGTGGGATTACCGAAGACATCTCGAGGTAATAATGCAATCTGGGTTATTGTTGATCGCTTGACCAAATCTGCTCATTTCCTTGCTATACGAGATACTTTCTCTCTTGATCAACTTTCCCGTTTGTATCTCAAAGAGATAGTCAGGTTACATGGAGTTCCCCTCTCCATTGTATCAGATCGTGATCCCAGGTTTACCTCTAACTTTTGGAAAGGCCTTCAGAAGTCGTTGGGTACTGAATTAAATTTTAGTACAGCTTTTCATCCTCAATCAGATGGGCAGTCAGAACGAACAATTCAGACATTGGAGGATATGCTACGAGCTTGTTCTATGGATTATCAGGGGAGTTGGGACCAGCATCTTTCTTTGGTTGAGTTTTCATATAATAACAGTTTTCATTCCAGTATACAGATGGCACCATTTCAGGCATTATATGGGAAGCGGTGTCGAACTCCAACTTTCGGGGATGAAGTGGGTGAAAGGAAGTTGATGGGACCAGAATTGGTAGAAGAGATGGCAGAAAAAGTTCAGTTGATTCAGAAACACATGAGAACAGCTCAGAGCAGGCAGAAGAGTTATGCGGATAACCGGAGGAAGGATCTATCTTTCGAGGTAGGTGATCATGTTTTTCTCAAGGTTTCTCCTTGGAAAAGTGTGATGAGATTTGGTAAGAAAGGAAAGTTGAGTCCAAGGTTCATTGGACCATACGAAATTCTGGAAAGAGTTGGATCAGTTGCATACCGAGTGGCTTTACCTCCGAGTATCTCTCAGGTACACAATGTTTTCCACGTTTCGATGTTGAGAAAGTATATGCCAGATCCATCTCATGTTTTGAGTCCAGAGGTAGTTCAGCTGGAAGAGAACCTATCTTATGAGGAACAACCGGTCCAGATTCTTGACCACAGGGAGCAAGTGTTACGGAATAAGGTGATTAAGCAGGTAAAGGTTTTGTGGAAAAACCACATGATTGAAGAGGCAACATGGGAATCTGAAAATGCTATGAGGGATAAATACCCCCACTTATTTTGATAAGTGAATAAAATTGCGAGGACGCAATTCCCAAAAGGGGGGAAGGATGTAACATCCCAGGTAAATGAAGAATAAATAATTTTAATATTTATTAATATTTATGAATTAAATATTAAATTCTATTTTAAAGGGGTTGCTATGTTCGATAGCGTACCCGATACGCAACGATGAGTTCCTTTGAAAACTTACGTTGCACACTAGTAATAAAATAATATTATTTTAAATGTTAGTTAACATGTAGCCGTTGTATTGGCGGGAATGGATAGAAATAACTAAAATATGATTATATATGTTTTTAAGTGTTTTTATATTTACCCAATAATAGATAAAGGCTTAAAATACGGAAAGAGTTCAATTTTAGGCTTTTATACTCTAATTTTCACTAAAGGTTCACTTATCACCTTTTAATGGTGAACTGTCATTAAATATAGTTTTGATCACTCTTATACATTCTTTTGGACCAAATAAAACTTTTATTAAGAATCGGGACATCAAATTTTACTTTGTGTAATTTTTGGTACCTTTCTGATAAAGTTCATTTTTTTATGAATAGTGTAAAATGTTGCATTTTAATTCAAAACCTCTTTTTGATCTAATTTATTTATATGATTAGATTATCTTTTGAATTGGTTTTAAAGTGAAATTTGAATATATTTTTACCATTTTATCCAATGGTGGTCATTGGAATCAATTTCGATTTGAAATTAGACTTAAACTGGTGTCAATCTTTTGATACTTATTGTTTTGTAAAAACACGCTATTTGCTCTGGCAGCGGGAATTAATTATTAAATTAATTAATGTGACTTATATGATTTGAAATTTGTAAAATGGACTTCATTTTTGAATTCGGAATATCAAATATAGCTTAGGGTGAATTTTTGGTAATTTTCTGAAAAACTTCAATTTTTGATGAATAGTGAAACCACTAAGTGGTAATCAAGCAAACTGATTTTTCAGTTAAATGAAAGTTTACCACTAATGTGTATTGAATTTTGAAAATCCGACATACATGGTTGTCATTAAGAAGTAAAATGTGGTTCAATGAGATTAAAATAATTTTTTGGTGAATAGTAACTTATTAAGTTCTTAATCGCGATTAGTGGTAATTAGGGTAGTTTAATGTATAAATAATGATTTAATAATATAAAATGACCTAGACACATGTCCCAACCTTATTGGTTGTGTCATGGCCGACCAAGACAAGCCATGTCCTAACTTGGGGACCCCATGGATCCACTTTTGTTGGGAAATGACATAAAATACTTTTTATTTAATGTTAAAGTGAAAATGACACTAACATAAATTGTTTTACTAAAACAATTTTTAAGTGGGGTTATACAAGTCAAAATTTTGATTATAAATAGTCATCGGAAAGATAAAAAGATTTCCTATATCATAGTATTTTTTTTATAATTTTTAGACATTAAATAAATTTAATTATTTACGACATAATAATGATGCAGTGATGACATCATTATTTGACGATTTAAATAAAATAGAAAGATAATGTAAAATCTATGAACTACACATGTCAAAAACCAATTGGATGAATGGATTTCGATGCCTTATCACCTTATCCACTAATTCCATCAATGTGGGACCTTTTAAAACCGAAACACATTTTCAAATAATGTAATGTTTCTTTACTTTCCAAAAGTGCCCCTCCTCTCCCCTTATAAAAGGCCCCCACCTCTACCTCATTTCACACACTCTTCAAGCCATTGGCTCGGCCAACCCCTGCCCATTTGCTCTCTCCACATCCCTCTCCTCATCCTAGAGGATTCCCTTTGGGCAGAATCCTTTCAAAGGAAGCCTTTAGGCTCAAACCAAAAGAAGTTACACTTTTTAAGGTATTTCATTCTCTCATGTTCATTTGTTTTATTTTTCTTCTCCAACACCCTAAACTCTTTTTATTTACTTCTTTTGTAACAACACCAGTATCTTCAATATACTAGGATGTTGTTATAAGATTTATTTGAGCTACACTCTCACACAACTACATCAAATGGTTAAAGAACATACGGTTTCCGTGGATGGCGAAATTCTGCCTCCCGAAACGATGATTGTTCAATACTCATTTAACACCTTCAAAGGTGGCCATTATGATGTCACTATTTTTATATATGATATATATTATGTATATGTTTTCCTTAAGCTTCTGTTTTTCTTCATTTTTGGCATACCTTTATGGTTTCCATTATGGGTAAAACACGATATCTTCATTTTAAGGAAGTGCGGACTACCGCCCCCTCAAAGTGATGTGATTCGTTAATGCCATATGTGGGACGTGTAAAGGATGGATTTAAAGTTATTATATATGATGTTATACTGGAATTATAATATACCTATATATCATTATCATTTATTTCCATTAAAGTATGAGATAGAAATGAAAGTAGCGTTCATGCGTACGTACGGACTACCGTCTCCATGAACGGTGCATTTCATTTCTTATCCCCAAATGTAATGTATTATTAAAAGTACATGTATATAATGGATATATATAATTAATGATATATCTAAATGATGAATATAATTCTGGAATTAAAATATACATACCTCTCATTTAGTTTTAATTCCATTAATATGAAATTGAAATGGAAGTAGCGTTCATGCGTACGTACGGCTTACCGTCTCCATGAACGGTGCATTTCATTTCTTACCTCTTAATGTGATGTAATATTATAAATGAATGTATGTACTGGATATATATGACATATATGATATCTACATCATGAATACCATTCTGGATATAATGAACCTTTGACCAAATTAACAACATGTAAGTGTAAGAAGTCTATTTTTGACTTAAGAACCAAATACCGACAAAATGAACATTATTAACTTAAATGATTACATGATGTTCATAACATGGTATAAAAGGAATAATGAACTTGGAAAAGATTCATAATCAAGTAGAGATTAACTAAAGTTTATTATTCAGGAGTTTAAAGAACGGTCGGGTCAAGTCGGATACGAGGTATGGGAACTTCTTAACCCAATTTCCATTCTTTGGGTTAATCTCCTACTTTCAAATTATGTCATTATGTTATTATGTCGTATCTTGTATTTGTACTTTATTTATGTGTACTTATAGTGAATACACATAATGTATCTATTTTATTTTAAAAATGATCATTGTATGGGACTTCGTCTCAATCTCCTTTCATTGAGACATATTTTGTTTTATACACAACTTTCTTTTATACGTTGTATAAACCCCTTTGACTTTTACGTTTATTCAAAAGGAATCTTTTTTATACGAAGCGTTTAATAAACGACAAAAGGGAATGTTTTTGTCGTACGTATGCGGCGACAACGACTTCTCTGCCGTCGTAACCGTTATTTGAGTTTTGGCTTCCTCTACAAGCCATACCTTCTTTTTTAAAAGAAAAATAAATACCATGTTTTACTTTGGTATTGAAAATGGTTTTCATAATGTTTTTATTATATCAATGTGTTGTATTGATATCTCGTGATTGAAATGTGGAAATGTTATGTTTCCTTTATGCATGTTTTATGTGATATGATTATGTTATGGTTCTTGGGCATTATTATGAAGACGGGTGGTTCCGTGATAAACTAAGGGCGGGTGAGCCCGTTATAGCTCTCCAATGCATTGGGTAACGCGAAGGAGTGAAACGTTAAGGTTTCTCCGAAGAGATTTTAGGGAATATACTGTGATGGGTATTCCAAACGTAACCAAGAGGGTTACTCCCTACGTAAGAATGTTATGAATGCCTCAAGTTACCTTTATGTCTTATGATTTCTATGATTTATTCATGATTTTATGAGGTATTTTAAAGTGCCTATGTTTTATGGGTAAAGTATGATTTCATTCTTATTTATATATGAACTCATGTTTCCTTTCCATGTTTTTTTTTAACCCATACTGTGTTTTTATGCTCATCCCAAGTTTTTGAAATGTTTTTCACAGGTCAAGGGAAAGGTACATGATAAGATGATAGAGTCAAGGATGTGTCAAGAAATAATCCATGTTTTATTTTAAATGTTTTTCCATTGATGGGAATGAAGAATACTATCTTTATGTAACCACTTTGTTTATGTGTGGAATGTAATGCAAGTCTTATGATCTAATTCTCTAAAACTCTAAACCCGAAAAGATCCTCAACGTGTAATCTTGTAATAACTCAAGATTAAGTAAGGTTTAAGGCTGGGGCCTTATAATCTCTGCGCTTCATCGGACCATTCCAAGTTCTCAGCAGGGTAGGCGAGGTGGCTTATCACCTGGCTCTACCACCTCAGTTGCACCGGTTGCACGACGTCTTCCACGTATCGCAGCTGAGGAGATATGTGCACGACCCGACGCATATCATTGACTATGGGGAGCTGAACATTGATGATGGGGCGACATTTACGGAGGTCCCGGTGGAGATTGAGGATCGACAGGAGCGGGTCCTACGTGGACGGTCGATTCCTCTAGTGCGCATCAGGTGGCAGCACGGGAACCTCCAGGAGATCACTTGGGAGCGGGAGGCTCAGATGCGTCCATAGTACCCACAATTGTTTTCCATAGTTTATGATGTATCTTTACGGGGACGTAAATCCCTGAGATGGGAGTAATGTAAAGACCCATAAAATTCAAACAAATTTTTATTTCTTAATTTTCTTTGGGATTTTACAAGAACACAGTTTCTGATGGCACCTGATTCCGAGGCCCGAGGTGCCCGGAATCATTTTTCGAAGTTTAGCTCAGGTACGTTCAGTGAACGAACGGGCGGGTTTTTCAAAATTTTGAACCGGTGCTCGGAATCAAGATCCGAGGACACCGATGGAATCGCAGCACCGGTAATTGCATAAGAACGCCTTTTCTGGAGTTGTGTTTGCTCGGGTGGAGTTTTACATAATTGGGTTAACTAAAGAATAAAATAAAATACTGTGCAATGGATTTTATTTTTATTCAAGGAAGTGTTAACCTAAACTAAGTGGTTGGGGTGGGACCCACAATATCCTACCCACTAGGTAGGATATTTGTGAGGTGGGGCCCACATGATCCCCACCGTTTCCTTTTTTCACCCCCCTCCTTTAATAAGGTAACACACCCGCACCCACCTTTTTAAATAAAGACAACTCGTGCGTTTAATTAAATATTAAACGCCTCTATTAATTGGGCGGTTTAAACGTTGCAATTAATTCAATTAATTGATTGATTCAATTTTGAATTTTCAAATACATTTGGTTGTGTGTTAATAAAATAAGACAAGTATTATTTTATTAAGGGGTTCGTTGTGCGTGAAGGCTTGGGAGGATATTGCTCAAGGTCTTGAAGTTCTCCTTCCTCAACGAAGAACGCGAAGAATGCAATGAATGCCGACCTTCGACGAAGGTCGACAAGAACGCCGGATCCTCGGAGATCGACGACGCGACGCCGACAAATCTTTTCTCCGCGACACGATGATCCTCCTCCCGCGACGCCTCCTTCCGCAACGTGAAATCCCGCGACGAGCCTTCGTTCAACTACACTCAAGGTAGGGGATTATTTTAATTGTTTGTTTTTGATTTCTTCCGCCGCCTTTCTTCATTTCAAATTGGGTCACCTGTTATCGCAATAATGGAAGGAGGTCGGACTGCATGAACACGACCGACCCCCCTCTTCCCTTGGTTGTTTGATATTGTTTGCGGCACGAGCAAGGCAACGCAGTGTCGAAGCACCGTGCCGGAAATATTAAAGGAAGGGTGGAGAAGCGCGGTGTCGTCGCGTCGCGCCGTTGAAGATGAACTACACCGCGGCGCCATCGCGCCGCGCCGGAGAACCACAAAGGCACGGCGGCCGGAGCGGGGTTGCGGCCATAGGCCACGGCGGAGCAGGGAACGGAGGCCGGTTTCCGGCCGCTGGCATCGGAGCAGGGGGACAAGACTGCCCTGGTCCCTTGGCGGCAGCAGCCGACCGGCCGGTACAGGCCAGCCGGTCAGGGGGAAGTGTCGGGGGTCATAACCCCCGACTGGCCAGAAAGAGTGGCCCCCCACATGGGGGTCGCAGTTTCACAACGCGGGGGGCAGCGCCCCCCCCCCCCCCCCATCGCTCGGCCGTTAAGGCCGAGCCGCCTGGCCACGCCCAGGCCGGGCCGGCCCGCACCCTAATGGGCCGGACCCGGGTCGGGTCGACCCGGTTTGTGCCGACCCAGGGGGTATCGGGCCGGGTCGGACCGGGCCCGAACCCCCTATTCCCGGACCTATTTTGGTCTTTTTCTCATAACTTGGGCATCGGACCTCTGATCGACTCACCGTCAACTAAGATGTGATCCTTGGATTAAGACGGTCGTTTAGGTATATTACACTCAAGATTTCGGAGAACTTTGGGTTCAGATGGGTTGGTTCGTACACGAAACCAACCGGGCCCTCGGAGCGGAAACAATTATAACTTGAGCCCCGGACGTCTGATGGACGTGCCTTCGACATTGATGGATTCCTCTTAATGAGAAGGACCTATTGGATAACTCTGCTCGAGGTTTGGACAAAGATGGAGTACGGTTAGGTTGGTTTTGATTTAAAAACCAATCAGGCCCCTGGGACGAAAAAGCCAATAACTCTCAAACCGGGCGTCCGATTGTCGCGCCGTCTGTGACGTTGAGTTCCTGTTGACGATACAGAACTTTTGGATATATCAAATCTGGACTACGTGACAGTTGATGTATCAGCCCCTTGGCTCGTGGAGCGGATCCTCCCGAATGAGCTTGCTGTGTGCGGGAACCCTAGAGCTGGCTGCGACTGCGACGACGATGACGACTGTACAGAAATCCTCCGTGGATTCGACGGCGACGACTACAGCCCTCAGCGATCCTACGTGGATCAGTGCTACCGATCCTGTGTGGGTCAGATCCTGTGTGGGTCAGCGCTCAGTGGTCCTTTGTGGTCCAGCGCCTACCGATCATGTTTGGGTCATTGCGGGGGTTAGTACCTATCGATCCTTTGTGGGTCATTGCGGGGGTTAGTACCTATCTATCCTTTGTGGGTAATTGCGGGGGTTAGTACCATTGATCCTGTGTGGGTTTGACGGCTTAGATTAATCAGTGGCTACATCTTATCGCCTCTATTGTCTTACGAAGAAGTATACCTGTGTGAGCTGATTCTTGACTTTCAATCATTATATATGATATGATTGACTTGCTTTCTTATGTGGATTGTGTTGTGTTGTCATGTTTGGATGTGATCAAACTCAGGATCAAATGTTATAGCCAATCTGGAATTGATAACTTAGGTATATGTATGAGCATATACCTAAGTAGTGTTGGATGTTACTTCGTGATTGTATCCTTCCTTTGTGGATTACCCTTTTGGGATTCTGGAAGACCTTCTGGGGTCTCGGGGTCCCTACTGAGTAGCTTATACTCACCCCTGCACGGGCTATGCCCGCACTACGTTGTGTTGGATGCAGACGACTGACAACACTGATCGTGGTAGAGGCTAGCAGAGCAGTCAGTACCTAGAGGTGGACCACTGGGCGGGACGTACACGAAGCGGACGGCTGGAACCGAGGAGCTGAGGTGGATAACTATACCCACCCTTCAGGTGGGAGTACTAGTGGACGGCTCGACATTGCTGCTTTACATTCAGTTGTTGTACTTTCTTTCCAGTTGTACTTTACTTTCAGTTTGGGTTTGTATTCTGGCCGATTTACTTTCCCCACTTACTTGTACTCAGTTTACTTAGTGTTTACTTCTGCTGGCTTACTCTGTGGTGTTTGTTTACTTTTAACGGCAATGTCTTCCCTTTTTGTTGGGATATACGCCTTGGTGCTAGTCCCCAACCCCTGGCCTATGGAAGGCGGGCTTGGGTTAGTCACAGCACGGGCCCCGAGGTCGGGTTGTGACAGTTTCATTGCTTTGACTAGGTACCTCAAATGCATGTACTTCACTTTTCCAGAGTTGCAGAATCATTAACAGTTTTGACATGAAAGGGGCAGTTTGTGTTGAAATAGTGGGTACCCTAGACCCAACTATCCAGTGATTTTGATTACCATATCCGGTATACAATTATCTATACAAGATGTCATCTTACCATTATAGTGTAAACTTTTCTACATCCACTATTGAAATGGTAATTTCCAAAGATTAATTGTTGTATCGAAAGGTTATAGAAGATCCAATGCTATTATAAGAACCTCTAGATACTGTCAAATTAATATTAAATATATGTTCTATGGTCTAGATACATCTTACTGATCGGACACAGTAGATGTTTGATTGTCAGGTGTTGCGGGCTCATAAGCATTGATAATTCTTTCATGAAGTTCACACATGGTGATCTCGAGTAGTGAGTTCATGAGGAAAGACCCGCTAATTGGAACCCCACATGTTTCGGGTGTCGTTGGATTTTCCTATCTGCGATCATGCGTAATGGTCTCTTGACATGAGATCATTTCTAGTGTATGCTAATTGATCATGTACATTGATTCAAGACAAAAAACATGATGTTGAAATTATGGATAGGTAATTTTTGGTTGGTGCATCATTGATGGCATGACATTTGTTGAATGGTCAAGAAAGGATTTGTCACTTCCAGGATATGGAAGTTATATATCTCGATCCATGTTGATCGGGATAGTAATGACATCATATGACCATGGTCGTGGCAGTCAGGGGTAATTCTGTCTAGTTAGAATAAAAACTAATAAAGAGAGAAAAAAAGGGAGATGACACATTAGTGCATCTGGATTTATGAGTTATTAATGACAAAGAGATTATATCACACAATACATGTTCATCGGTTGGCTGTCGTTGTTGTGACAACCTTTATCTCTTCAAGGGTCATGATGGGTTGTAAGATTGTGCTCTTGTTCTGTGAATACAATTCACTACTATCGAGGTAAGGTCCAAGAGGGTGAAAAGAAATTGTGGGGAAACCTGATTCACAGGTCTCCGATAATAAATCAATTTAATTAGAAAAAGGTTGTTTCCCCCACCCCTATCTTCCTCATGCGGCAAGTGGAGACCCCCCACAGCCGCCTCCCTGAACCAGTCGTGCGGCGCACCAACAGGCTCCCGGTGCGAGCTCCATCTCCCTAACCCGCCTGCTCCGGCTGCCCCGTCCGCGGCACCACACCAGGCTGAGCATGTCATCGCTGCCTCCCATCTGACCTCCGACGACCTTTCAAGGATGGCTCCCTCCTGCTCCTTTCTATTGGTTGATGCCCCTTGGACCCACCGCAGCCCAACTTCCCTCACCACCACCGGCCACCTCCAACAAGTAGCACGCTACTAGTTCTACCAACCTCCTCCACTCCACCGCTTCAGGCGAGCTTCACTCAGCAGCGGGCATGACATGCCCATTCCCTCGTGGTGGCCGGCTCAGACAGTGCCCCACACTGCTGAAAAAATGCTGGACGGCACCGGGGACCCTTCTCCCCAGTCCACCAACGATAGCCCACACCACTTCTAGCCACGCTGCGCCGACCCGGATCCCGTCCCGGCCTGCCGTCAGGTTCACCCTGGTCAGTCATGCCTTCCGGCTAGATTGGGCAATTCTTGTGAGGTAACCATTGATATATGTCAGATTGGATCCAGACCACCCTGAATCGGTCCTGAACCGGTCCCTCCAGCCCGAAACGGGTTTGGGCTGACTTGACCAGCCTTGAACACCCCCTGAACATCCCGAACTGGGACTGCGCAAGTATGCCCAAACCCGTACAGGCCATTCCCTGAATTTAAGGCTACCGATTAATTTTAATTAATTTAAATAATTAATTTAATTAGATTGGATAATTAAATTAAATAAATATTAATTATTGATTTAATAACGACTGTGGCATAAACTAATTTAATTTGGTGATAATTAAATTAATTAATAAATTAATTTTTTGTTTTAGAATTAAATTATTTTATTGGTATTGAACGACATTAAATTATTGAATTAAAAATACGAGTGAATTTTTAATTCAATTAAATTCCCTAAAATTTATTTTATGCATGTTTAATTTTTATTCTTCATTTAGTTTATATACACAAGTTTAATGCGTATGCTGATCATGAGCTGAAGACCGACCAATGCATGTTTGGTGATTGATTTTTTATTTAATAATTGCATGCAGTTTTGTAATAATTAGTTTAATTAATTTAAAAAGTGATCTTTGTATCATCTCACAGTAATTATATGTAGAAGGGACTATGCTCCCATTCACAGAGTTGTATTTTTATACCCCGATACCCTCTCTCCTACATGCGAGTATAGTTGTATAATAACGAGACGATATGTGACGCAGTTCATGAAGGGTCACAGTGACACACCAAACAAGAGATGTGATTCACTGGAGGGGCATACATTGCATTTCGAGTCGTAGGCAACGTGGCATAAGGTATTACCCCTAAGGTCTAGGTTGATCTGTTATTCACTCAATGGAACAACCATTAGTATTGGCTCATGATCAGGTCATCATTTCACTATTACATGGATTATTATATTGGGAATGTGTAGTTAATTCATGATCACATAGAATAATAATAAACAAGCCTGCAATATAAAATGAACATTTGATGCAATGAAGTTTTATATTTCCTTCATAGTCAGTTGTGAGTGCGATAACATAGTACGTGCATATAAAAGTATAAAATTATTTCTTTCATTTCCTTAAAAATAACAAAACCCTCAAAGATATATTAAGTCGTATCAACATTCTTCCGTTTAAATTTGGACAAAACCGAGTGTTTGGGGTGCTATTCATGTCATGACTGAGGGTGCCTCTTACTACTGGAGAGTCCTTATAAGATCGATGAGTCTAATTAACTAATGTCAAAGTAAGGATTAACTATAACTAACTTGGTATCATTTTAGAGGCAAACATTGAGTAAATTGAGTTCTGATTTTAGATATTGGGACTTCACTCAAAAGAAAAAGGAACCACATGTTAAAGCGGTTGGCCAGGAAAAAGCCCACCTTTAACCCGCCATGTAGTGGCGTAGCCATAGCTTGTAGACTATGAGGGGTGGATCCGAGATCCTTTCCATTAGAATACTCAAACGACAGTGTATTCTAATTCTAGCACAGAGGGTTCCTAAAATCCAATAAAATAGTTGGAGACATTAAATTATTTATGTAATTAATCAAAATGTATTAACTAGTAAACATGATAAGAGGTACTAATCTGCAACTATTTAGTTTTTTAGTAAAATGGAATGTTATACCACAGGTTTAAGAACTGCGATATTATGGACAAAGAAAATGTCCACACTGGCATGAATATCAAAGAAAAGTATGGGCGCTTGCACATAATATTATGATATAAGAAACTCAAGGTTCCATTGTCCCCAACACTATTAAACTACCTCAAGAAGAGCGGGTGGAATTGCTTACAGGAGACTAATTTACAAAGCATATGATAGTTATATCATTATGCTTTCATCAACGTCTAGTGTTAGTTTGGGTCACTACACCAGGACATGGATGATATAACATGAAGTCTCATCTCCGAGAAATTTGCAAGGAGAAAGATAAGAAATGATATGAATAAGTATATGGTTACACCAACATGTGTAAATTGAAAGATGGATCATGGTCTTTAAATGAATCCCTCTCTCATTTCATTTCACCCCTTTACGCAAGTTTTGTTTTAAGTTATAAAACGAATAAATATTGAGTAAACTCTTCATTAACTATCCAGGTAAGGTTCTGCAAGTGAGTAATAATTCAAAGACCATTTTATCTTTAATTCTTAAGGAAATAAAATTGAATGACAGGGTGAAAAGTCCAAAAGATAAGTAATTTCAATGGAACATTCTCAACATCCTTCAATAAATGAGGTATTATCAAAGTTTATTTGAAATGCATATTAAAAATTAATACTATGGACGTTTAAATGAATTTAACTAAATTAAATATGTAAGTTACCCAATTATTCTTCAAGAATATTCATCATTGTAATGTTTCAGTTTTACTACTTGAGTATTAAATTCAATATGTTGGTGACATATGTGTATTCTAATACGGTAACCAAGTAAGTATAGAAACCTTACTGGAAGTCAGGTGTATTCTCTAAGTGGACGAGAATGGGTGATACCTAAGCTAGTGGTGAGAAGTACACGACTTCACAATTTTCAAGTGAAAGAATCATGTAGAACAATTATTGAGTATAACCAAAACCATTAATCTCTTGTGTCCTTGTAAATAAAGAGACATTCTTCCATGTTTTAGAATGGATTTTTTTTGGTATTTAAAACTCAATCACTAGTTTAGTAAAACATGAATCATATGCAATGAGTGACGAATATAAATGTAAGACTTATACTTACTTGTGAAAAGATAATTCATTTTCAAGAAATACTAAAAGTCGATGTCAATAATATACCCAATATGGTATTTATGATCAATATAGCTAAATACATTAGGTATTATCGACGGCTTTAGTTTGGAAAAAGAAACATTTAGAAATAAAGCTATGTCACCAAGCTTCTGAAATTAGTTCATCAAGTAAGTATGAATGATTTCATGGAAAAGATAGAGGTATATATATTTAATTCATTATATTCCTTTAATTAATTAAGGAGTGGAAAAATGAATTAAGTGAATTGTTAGAAGATATGAGCTGCTTCAAGCCGTCATTCCAAAGAATATCTTTACTATTCAATCATTGATCATGATAATGTAGTGTGGAGTAATTCCTAAACGCACATTACCTTATCCACATCATGACATTTATGTTAATGAGGAGGATCGACGGTGAAGTCTTACTTGTTAACATTGATAAAAAAAATGTAGTGTAGAGAAATTTCTAAATTCACATTTTATATATCAGAGTATTGATGTATAAAGTATCAATGTTGAAACTTGCAGAAACATCCATTATACTTCATGACATTATTTGAAAATAATGGTGTAATACCATACTCATACTTCAACTAAAATGCCAAATGGACATCATACGAGTCATAATATAATGATAAACCCATTATGTCATATGGAAATGTGTTTGGATGAAAAGAGTTTTTTAGGACATAAACAAACATGGATCAATTTAAACACATTGTACATCTATTATAATAATCCAAATGGTTGTTTAGGATGTTACCTAAATCCCTAAGATATAAAATTAGGTAGTCAAGTAATAGACTACACTTCTATATAAGGGTGAAAATCTCTATTATAAATAGTGGTATCAGTAATGACTTGTGTTTAGTCAATGCTTAAGATGCACAAATAGTTGGCATAAGAACTAGTTCCACAAGCGCATGTGGAACATAGTATGTTCTAGAGACACATACTGTGTAGGAAGGATCAAACCATGGTGATGGTTTTATATTCACCACGATGGGTGATCTATTATTCAATGTGAGTAATATTTCCTACAATTACGCACTGTATGGAAATTAGCTAAAATTTATAAGACCAACTAAAATTCTATTAATGGATTACATGTTTCAAAGTGAAAATGGGCTTATTATTTTGAATACTTCAGTGGGTATTCAAGTGAGTTGATAAATGGATGTTTTAAGTGTATCACCAATAAGTATCGTTTGGTTTCACCAAGTTGTTATGCAAAAATCCATTAGAATTGTACTTATCATAGCTAATATCTATGATCAAGTTGTTTTTCATTGTATTTCATGACCACCAATCATGGATGTTGTCTATACGATGCAACCAGAAGGGGATGGTCACGTCATAGAATTCTAATAAACGTTGCAAGTTACTAAAATATGGTTTAGGATTAGAGTAAGCAATATGATCATAAAATATACATTTGCAAAAAATGTTTTCCATATTTCTACCAAAGGTTAGTGGGAGTGCCAATGTTTTCAATACAATATATGTTCTATAACATATGGAAAACTAACATTGGACTTATAGTTTGTTAAGACCATGATGAAATTTAGTCTCTAGTTCTTTATTTAAAGTATAATCCTATGTTCTAGAGAACATGATCTACTGAGGTATATCTATAGGTTTCTTTGTTCTAGTTGATCATACATATAGTGACATTGTATTGATAAAATACAATTTGGAACAACTCAAGATAAGAATTGTTACCAATGTCACTTGACATAATCTCTCCAGGTTTCCAAGTTCAGAACATGGAGGAGAATAAAGTTGTGAGTTGAATTCCATACACTTCAGTGATGGATTAATCACATATGTCTTGATAGGTACAAGAACTGATATTTCCATCACATACTTTATTGTATGAAAATATTAGTTGTATCCAAGATCACTGCAAGTGAATCAGTCAGAACTATCTAATTGTACATCAACAAGTACAAAAGATATGTACCTGGTAAATGGAGAAGAAAATATACTAGTTTTTTGGGGTACAAACTAGTCTTTCATAGATCCAAGTGATCTACTATCGCATTTAGGCTAAAGAAGATGAGAGAGTTAAGATTATATTAGCCAGTGGTATCCATTCCTACAAAGAATGAGTACATTTCAGTTTATAAGGCAGCTAAGAAGCAGATAAATGCAACAATCTATTCCAATTCTTATAATCACGCCTGTTAAGAAACATATTTTCATAATGTAAATTATGACATTCCTAAATGAAAATATGTAATGTTATGACATTGGAAAATTGTTATATACTCAGGAATACTATCTTTAGAGAAGTTTAACTAAAGGATATGATGTCTTAATAGAAGAATATCCATGTGGTGGAACTGTGGCAGACCAAGTAGCTAAAGATATTACTCAGTAGAAACATGATCTACATCATGTTGGTAGCTAGCGACTTTGGTTAGTATGTTGGCTCTAGTGCAAGTGAGATTGTTGAAATAGTGGGTGCCCTAGACCCAACTATTCAATGCTTTTGATTACCATATCGTGTATACAATTAGATTTACATGATGTCATATTACCATTATAGTGTAGACTTTTCTACATCCACTATTGAAATGGTAATGTACAATGATTAATTATTGTATCAAAAGGTTATATAAGATCCAAAGCTACAATCAAAACCTCAAGATACTGTAACACTAATCATAAATATATGTTCTATGGTCTAGATACGTATTACTAATCAGACATAGTATAGGTTTGACTATTAGGTGTTGGGGGAATATAAGCATTGATACCTATTCTCATTAAGTTCACACTTGGGGATCTCTAGTAGTGAGATCATAGGGATATACCCGCCAATAAGAACACCATATGGTTCGGGTGTCAGGGGATGTTTCTATCTACAATCATGTTTAATGATCTCCTGACATGATATCATTTCTAGTGTATGTCAATTGATCATGTACTTTATGTAAGATGAAAACCATGATGCTGAAATAAATGCGAGCAAGTTTGTATTTGGTAAGTCATTTATGTCCTGACATTTGTTGAATGATCAAGAAAGGATTTTTCGATTCCAGGTTATGGAACTTATATATCTCAGGAAAAGTTGATCAGGATGGTAATTACTTCGTAAGACCATGGACATTATAGTCGAGGGTAAGTCTGTCCAATTAGATCATCAAATAATAAAGAAATAAAGAAGAATGATGACACTTGAGTGAGTCCTTCTTTATGAGATATTAATGAGAAATAAATTATATTACACATTACGTGTTTGTAGGTTGGTTGTTGCTGTTGTGACAATCCTTATTAATTTAGGGGCCATG
Source organism: Viscum album (assembly GCA_963277665.1). Classification (NCBI taxonomy): domain Eukaryota; kingdom Viridiplantae; phylum Streptophyta; class Magnoliopsida; order Santalales; family Viscaceae; genus Viscum; species Viscum album. The sequence goes on from OY728137.1 coordinate 1,792,194,059, forward strand.
ATGGGTCGATAGATCCCGCTCTTGGTCTGTGAATACTATTCACTGGTATCGAGATAAGGGACTAGAGGGTCACACATAATAGCATATTCGAGAACATTCCCTATTCAGTTGAATAGGTGTTTTGGACATGGTGGGAACACCACTGGGGTTTGGTATTTGTTCAAGGTTAATGGATCACCAGTAAAATAAATAAATTTATATTATTCAAGTTATGAATAATTGGTATTGAATTTATTTATTAATTTTATTTACATGTTTTAAGTAAATACCTGAAAAATATCATTTGAAAAAATATTAAAATTTTCAAGGTTCATTAATATTTGTCGGATTAAGAGCTGATTTGATGGCTTAATTATTATCACATAATATATTTAATATATTATAGGAAAGTGATAATAATAATGAATAATAATTATGACTCAGTTTAGTAGCCAAAATAATATTTAATAGTGTGTTATATATTCATGTGGTCAGGTGTAAATACCAGATATTTTCTTAACACTCTATAAAAAGGTGAGTAGAAGAGTTTTCCATATAATATTCACTGCCTATCTCTCTCATCCACACTCTCCTACATCCTAGAGAGAAAGGCTATGGATCCAAGGAGCTCAGATGGATCTCTCCCTCAATTATCGCAAGTAGAACAATGTGGTGATCTTCAGAGTGTTGAAGGAGTCATTATATCTCCACGTTAGCACCCTAATTACAACAATTGGCACTATCGTGGATTTCATAAATCATGTGTGGATGATCCAAAGTAATTCGACATTGGATTCTTTGAGTAGCGATCACCAACGATGAATAGAAATCTGAAACAACTTTATATCTAGACCAGGTATTTTTAATGTTTTATTTTTGTGATTAAAAATCTTTATAAATGATCCTTGGCATAAACCAGTTTTCTATTCACCGATTTAGACAAGATTACATTGATTGTCGGTGAAATTTTTTAGAATCCCGCCTCTTTGGGGATTTCATAGCTTGCCCAGTTCCTACAGTCTATCATGTGGGTAGAGAAGTGATTGAAGTGATTTTAGGAGCTATATTAGAGGTTAATGAGCATTTTTATTTTGAGACTACCAGAGGAGGGCATCAAGTATGTAGTGTTCTACGATGTATCAGGGATGGGGCTTTGTTGTGTCTGAATTCAAGGGAATGAAGTGATTACTTATGGTTCTCACTAGTTGATATAGAATTAACAGAACTATGTGACCCATGATCTTGAGTTAGTAGTCATTGTAATTTAATTGAAGATGTGACGACACTAGCTGATAGGTAGGTGATTTATCCTTTACTATTACCACTAGAGTCTCAAGTATATCTTCTTTGGGAGGATCTATATTTGAGATAGAGGAGATGGCTAGAGTTCCTCATGGAATATGACTTAGATATTTAATATACTCCTGGGAAGGGGAATGTGGTGGAAGATGATCTTAGTAGGATATCCATCTTGCAGTTGCTGAGTGATGTGTCATATTTGTTGGTCACATTGTAAATATTATTTGTGGATAGAGATTGTCAATCTTACCATTAGCCAATGGTTGTCACCAATAAAATCATAGAGTGATTCCAGTAGGCACAACATGGGGGCGTCAACTATGATACCCTACGTGCTTAGTTTTCCATAAGGAATACCCCTAATGGATATTCGATAGGTGGGGAGAACATAATCCTTTTCAGGGGGTGCAAAAATGTATCTATGGAATAGTGGGTGGAGGTTTTGTGGGAGTTCCTCATATCCCTTTTGTTGGTACATCTAGGTGTGTAGAAGATGTACCAGAACCTCCAATGTCAGTTCTGATGGTCAATCATGATGATGTAAGTGGAAGAGTTGGTTTCTTGATGCCTCACTTAACAGTAAGAGAAGATTGGGTATAATGTTCTAGTGGGGTTGACAAAACCAGTTGAGGTACTGGAGTGGTTTTATGATGAGATATAGATGGAATTCATGATGGTTTAACCATTTACCTGAAGGGGACATAATAAAATCTGGGTGATCGTTGGCCAATTCACCATGTTGGACCACTTCCTACCTATTTAGGGGAAGAGTTAAGTAGAGAGATTGGAGCGCATATTCACACAAGAAATAATTTGGATTCATAGAGTTCCATCAATGATCGTTTTAGATTGTGATGCTCATTTCACATTCTGGTTGTGGAAGTTATTGCAGGAGGAATTTGGGACTTATTTGGGATTGAGCACAACATTTCATCCCAAGAAGTATGGCCATAAGGAGAGTAAAATTCAGGTTCTAGAGGACATTCTAGGCTCTTGAATCCTAAACTTTGTATGTATTCAGGAGGATCACCTACCTCCGGTTGAGTTTTCATAAAAAAACAGCAACCACTCCACCATTGGTATGGTACTATTCAAGGCCTTGTACAAGGGACCATGCAGGTCACCAATTTACTAGACTGACGTAGGAGAGTCAGCCCTCATGGGTGCAGAGTTGGTATGGCTACTATCGAGAAGGTGCAGATCACCCAGGATCAGATGAGAACTGCATGGATCTAGCATAAGTCGTATGCTAATAAGAGATAAATTCCTTTGGAGTTCTGGGAGGTAGACCATTTGTTTCTTCAGGTTTCACCATAATGGGGGTTACAAAGATTTGGCAGGGGTGGAAAGTTTTCACTACAATACATTGGTCATTTCCAGATTCTGCATAGAGTTAGCGAGGTAGAATACCACCTTGTTCTACCCCCATAGTTGGATCGTGTTCATGATGTTTTCCACATGTCACAATTAAGGAGGAATTCCCATGATCGGTTGCACATCATCGACAGGGGAAAGTTGGACATTGATGATAGGGAGACTTTTGTGAAGTACCTAGAAGAGTCCGAGGATCGATAGGAGAGGATACTTCTTGGGTTTTAAATTTCAATGGTGCATATTTGGTGGAATCATGGGAATATCTAGGAGAGATCAGGGGACCAGGTGGCTTAGATTCATGCTCATTACCCTCACCATTTTATTGAATATCCCTTGTTTTGGATATCTAGGTTGTAAAGCCCTAATGTGGAGAGAATTTTATGAATAATATTTTAATCCTTATTTTTTTTATAAATTCACTGGGAAAATTATGAGACCAGCTGCTAAGACATCGTATGATTCTGAGCCATAGTGTGCTAGAAAAAATTCATTAAAAAATGTATAGGTTTTAATAAAGAGTGTGGGTGGTTTTTATGTATAAACTAAAATAAATTCGAAAAGGGTTCCCAGATCAAAAACATGAGGTAACCATTGCATTCCGAACAAAGACTTTACCGTAGGCCGGGCCTAATATCATCTGAAACATTCCATATGTGAAAGTTTGTTTTTGTATGTTCCTAAAATAAAAAATTTAATAAAAATATTTATTTTCAATGCAATTAATCATTTTCTTTATTTTTGGGGTTTCTAGGGTTACAAGGTTATCACCATAATCCTATAGTTTCCATGAGACAAAGAGAAGGAGGCGGTATCAATGGTGACCACAATTCAGAAATCCGAACACGGATCAATCAATGGATCGACGAATGACGATGTTGAAACTACACCCTTCATCAACATCTGATTCAAAACCCATGTAGGATGTTGTTTCATTTTCATTCATTCCTCATTCTTAATTTCAATGAAGAACATGGACCAACTCACAAATAGGTTGATTCGTGGTTCGATCACTTATGGGACAGGTTTATGATTGTGGGGATTAAAATGGGAGGTATATCTGTGTGTTGCTTCTTTATTCATGCTCCTACTAACAAGAAATAATCAAGGCCTATAAGAACAAAGTCCAAGATCAATTCTTCTGGTGTTCATGTGCTTTATTTTAGTCAAACCTAATCTTTCTCACGATCCACATTCTTCACGAAATATAAACCGAGGATTGTTTCCTCTTCAATCCATGACACAATGATCTGAGACAGAGGATAGGACACAAAAAATGACACCACAGAGGTGTGACAGAGAAGGAATAGTGAAAATCATCCAAGGTAAGGACTTGCGATAACACAAGGAAGTGGGGAACAACTATGACCAAAGTAGTGGCTCCATCCAGTTCAGGCGGAGCATGAGGTGGACAGCGGGCCACTTGCACAGTGGCCAGCTGCAGATCCAGCACGCTTCCTGGAAGAGTGCATGACCAGGAGGATCTCCAGGAGGGGCATGAGATGGATGGTCTATCGGTGGGGTGACCAGAAATGGAGTGCAAGGCGACAGTCTAGGTGTGACCTCATGGGACCTGTGGCCAGAGTAGTGCTGTGGGGGAGATGGCGTATATGGAGATGAGGTGGATCCTGCAATGGTGGTGAGTCCACAAGTTTAGGAGGAAACAATAGGTTGGCCATGTTAAATGCAGCAGAATGCCGCATCGACCAGAGCACGTGGTTAGGTTAGCCGCGTGTGTGGGAAAGAGGCCTGGCACGTGCTTGTATGCCGGGTTGGATGAGATGGGCCGCTCTAGTGGCCCAGTGAGCTGGGTCCAGCAGGGTGTGCCCCACTTGAAGGGCTGATTTGGGCCACACCAGACCAGACTAGACTAGGTCAGGTCATGTCTAACAGGTCTGATCAGCCCTAGACTAGACCCTTATTGGACCTTTTTATAAAAATGGTTGTAATATTCAAACATTGTGTCCGTTTGAGGATCTATTTATAGCATTGGGACCCTTCGGATGAGACGGTACTTTGGGAATACTCTATGTGAGTTTTTTTGAAGTTGTAATAAGACATAGTGTCTTTAAGAGTAGGTTCTCCCAAAACAACCGCGCTATGAGTGGAATCATATTGCAAACTATGACTTGGTGACTATGTGACTTAGGGCTTCATGATTTATCTACACTCCATGTGTTATCAACACTCTTTATGTTATCAAAACTACGTGTATTATCGATACTCCCAGTGTTATCGACACTCCATTTGTTATCGACACTCTATTTGTTATCCAAACACTATGTCTCATCGAGGATGGGGGTTCTGTGGACTATGTCTGATAATCCTGATTTTTATGCTATAGACATATACATGTGTGAGCTGACTGTACTTCATGAAATTACCTAATTGTATTCTTCATGTTTTTCCTTTTTGGTGTAGTTTATGTATCACTTAGTGGTATTCCTTTTTGGTTTATAGGTTTCTTACTGAGTATTATTTTACTCACCCCTATATGGATTTCTACCATACATGTTGTGACTTGTATAGATAATCGATGCATTGATAGTGTTTTAGGTGGTCCAGGACTAGGTGGTGCTTAGAGTGATCAGATAGATGATTTGTGCTCTTGCGACTTCAGATAGCTGTTCTAAACCTACCATTATGTTAGGGTTTTCTACGGATGATTTTTATGAACTTGGTCATTCACTTTGATAGACTATTTCTTTCGTTGGTCTTGTATTATAGAATTGTTAACTTTCCAATTTTCCTAATATCATACTCTGTGGTTGGTATTGTAGTGTATGCATGCATTGTTTACTTTTTGCTTTTAAATTTCACCATTTCAGTCTGGGAGATGTGATCTTGTGTACAAGTACTTATGAAAATTCCTACTATTTGTGGGATATGACTACTCCGTGCTAGTCGCCGCCCCTAGCCTATCGGAGGCGGGCTTGGGGCTGTCACGACATGGGACCCTCTAGGAAGGATCGTGGAATTGATAATTTACTAATGATTTATGAGTTTTTTAAATATGAATTTTGATCACCATTATAATGTTGGTCACATGAAAAAAAACATTCATGAGATGTAAATAGAGGTTTTTGTACTTGGTTTAAAAGATAATTTTTTTATTTGATGTATTTCTTTATTTTAACGACTTGTGTATGATAGTATTCCAGTATGGAATTTTTGAGATTCTCTTGAATTATACTATGATTCATTTTATTATTTCTAGTGTTATAGAGTGTATTATTTGGGAATACCCATAGTGGGTTAGCTCTAACTAATGAGTTTCATTAATAATTATTAGTTTGAAAGCACATATATTTCTTGTGAGAGATCTAGTGTGTGAAATGTAGATATATGGCATACTAAACCTAGTTAATATAGACATACAATCATTTATTAATGAGTTAAGCCTCAAATTGGGATGATTTTATTACATAGAAATTTAGAAGATGTTTGTAATATTTTTTCATGGATATTTAAATTTATAATAGTTAAGGATGATCTTTTATCTTGAGAGGATTATGGAAAACACTATGGACCATGGATATTTTTTCATAAGTGAAAATAAAGCCATGGGTTCTATAGAAATGGGGTGATTAATTGGATGGATCTTTTATGTTAAGTGTTTTATGAATTTTCTAAGGCATCGATATGGGTTTAGATAAAGTAAATGAAATAAAAAGTGAAAAAAATCCTTGATTTTAAAGAGTTTTCATTTCCAAAATTATATGGAGTAATTGAATACCATGAAATTGAAAGATTTGGATTGATAATATTAAATTCATTTTTTATTGTTATGGTACTCCAAATGTATTATGTGTATCCTTTATAGTTTTGAAACTAGTAAGTAATATATGTTAATAATGGACGTTGATATAGCTATAAAGAAGTAACAAAGGATAATTTAGGGTATATTATCACTATATTCTCTATGTGATTTTTTTACATGTGGTTGTATATATATGATGGTTTCAAAAATTCATGAAGATTCTTCAATTTAGTTGACCTGTAAAAAAATATATTATAGAGTTTTAAATGATATTCTACTTTGTAATATCCATTGACGATATTTTTCATTATATTTATGTTGGTATAGACCACTACAATATTTAGTGATGTGTGTATTTTAGTTATTATAATTTGTAAGGATGGAATATATATATATATATATATATATATATATAAACCCTGTATCATAAAAAAATAATGTATTTTAGTGTTTATATAAGGCCCGTTTGGATTATTGTGTCATGAAAATGATTTATCTCTATAGGGATGTGGTAGTATGAAACACCATAAAAATAACTAAGACAGATCTGGTATCATTATGTGTTTTAGATAGTTTATTAGGATAATGAATTATTATTTATAGTGCTTTATTTTTAATGGAAAATAAATTTTTCAGTGCTTGAAGAGCGTAAGGTAAGGAAAAAATGATAGAATGGAGAACATTACTAATTGTTCAATAATGTTATATTTATATCAATATATGTATGGAAAATTTTATGGAAATTTTTCATATAATACTATGTTTAGGATGGAAACAAATTAACATTATAATTATACAATATTATGAATTTTTCATGGTTAGTAGAGAAATTCTCAATTTGAATTTTGATTGGTTGCACTCAGTATGAATATGATTGAATAAAAATCACTGGTAAGAATCTGATTGGTGTAATATTTTCCTAATGAATAATTTTAGAAAATTATAACTCATAAATAATATATATATATATATATATAATCCAATAATTAGTGAGGAAATATGATATGATCTTTAATAAATTATATCATAATTTAATAATTTAGAATGTTTAAATCTTGCAGTATATAATGTCACCGTATTGACGAGAGTATCATTAATTGATGAAATTTATTGTATTTTAACTCTTAATTGGGATTTTTATATTCAGGTTCAAAACATTAGGAGATTCTAGAATCCAACTCTAAATAAGTAGTGGCCTGGTTTAGATGGTTGGTGTTGATTATTATTTTATGGATATCGATGATCAAGTGTTTTGAGATATTTTGTGATTTAGGAAACCATGACTATGGATAATGAAACAAATTTATTTGTAGATATACCAATAATTGGTTCTTTATTGGTAATCAGATAGGTTATGGTACCACATGCCTTTTTTGTCAAACTGTGAGCCTATAATCTCATTATTTTGATAAGTAAAATGAAGTACATATAAATTTATTTTTCAAGTAATATTTTTATTTATGATATATTTTAATTTTTAATTCTAGTAAGAATGGTGATGGTGGAAAAATTCATTTTACATTAAATCTTAATATATAATCATCTATAATAGAAGCACAGTGAAAACCTAAAATTGAGACTATTGAGATTAAACATGATTTCATAGTCCTTATTTATATTCACTCCAAGTTTTACAATTAATTTGTGATTTTGTTCATGATCATACCTATTTTGGATTCTTAATTTTATTTTTTAATGTCTAAATAGATTTTAATGAAATAATATTGATTAAAACATTAATAAAATATAGATAATCTTAAATTACATGAGTTGATGAGGAGAATAGTATAATTCCATCACCATATAAAAACGTTGCCTAAAACCACATCAACCTAATGATTCTATAATTTCATTTTATTTTCTTATGTTGAGACACCATTGGAGAAATAATATATTATTATGATCAAAAATAAAAAACAATCTCAAAATTTTTGTTCAACAATGTTGATCCATGCTACGATCTTATTCCAATGAATTGTTGTGAATTTATATAGGATAGTGATATTAGGCTTATGTGGAATCCAAATAATCAACATGAAAAACATTTTAACTCTAATTTTATAACATGAACTAAAATTTATATAGATTATCAGAGAATTATATAATATAAACTTACATCAACAATTTTAACAAGAGTATACATTATCATGTACTGAAATTTATACATCTAATTTCAAATAATCTATTGTGATGTTACTTATAATAGAATTTTTTCTAGAATTCTAAATTATATATGGCTGTGAGAATAGAAATCAGGTTGAAACATAAATGGAAAAATAAAATAATGAAACCAAGATTACTTACTACTGTAATCAATATGATAAAATCACAATATGAAATTTAGTTTAATCAATAGTTGTTGGTATTTCATATATAAAGTAATTAGGAAGATAAAAAAATAAAAAAAATGACTAACATATTATAGTAAACTATTATATTAACCAAACTAATGTTATTATTGTGACCATGATGATCCATTCACTTAATAATCATCAACCATTTCTAGTTAGTTATTTTTTTAACTTATAATTATTTTAAATTATTATTTATAATTTTAATCTAGTTTATAATTATACATTAAAAATTATTTTATTTATATTTGGTTATATTTATATTAAAAGGAATGGGTTTTTAACTAGTTATGTTACAATTCAATATGGTGTAGTGGTTATGAATTCATTCAAAATAACTTATAATAATAGTGTTGTGAATCCACTGAAAAAAACATGATTTCATATTTTGATCTGCACCACCTTATGATATAAAGATTATATAATCATTATAATAAAAATTTATGTCTAAAATAATTTAAAAATAATTCATGCACATATTTTTGTTTAAAATTTATTATTCATAATCCACCCCTCTATACATTTAGTTTTTCAATTATCTATGAAAAAATTTTCTATAAATGTAATTTTCATAATTAGATATTCATTTTATTATTAACTTAATCATTGACATCAATTGGTCTATGGGAAATATATTTTTCTCTAGGATGTTCAAGATATGTGTGATCATTATGTTCTATAGTGGCTAACCTAATTTTAGTGTCATGACTATGGTTATTGGATAACCAGTATGAAAAAATATTTAAAATATTAATAATATATCATTAGATATTTATAGTAAGACCATATAATCTCCATGAATTAGATTTTGATACTCTAAACAGTTGTATTACAACTCAATATAATTTAAATTATATATTAATGAATATTATTTATTATTCAATAAGTATAAATGTGTTTATTCATGTGTTATCTTGTAGTATATCTTATCATATCTAGAGAATTTTACATATTACACATTATATAAATTCAAATATAAAGATAAATAAATATTTTATTATTTAGGAATAATTATACAACATCATGAATCTTGAGATTGATATAGTGGGCTAGATGTTCCATAAATCCACTAATATTGTGAATAACATGAGTTATATGGGAGATATAGTAGAGAATTAAGTCATAGTGCAAATTTTACATTGATATTTTCCCATAAAGTAGCATTCAAAGAATAATTCTCATGATGAATTTAATAACTTCAAAAAATACTCAATGAATGGTCTCATTGAGTCCCTGCTATAGTAAATTCCTATTTTTAAAAAATGAGGTAGAGGAAGAAACTAATAATATGAAATGGGGAAGATTTAAATCTTATAATCTTATAATTTTTAACTCCTATAATGTCGAGGTGTTGATTAGTGAGTATTATTTGCATCAAATTTGAAAAGAACGAAGTGATATTTTTAGAAGAAAACAAGTTTTCAGAAGTGTTTGAAGACAAAAAATATGAAGGATGAAAAAAAAATATTAAGAAAGGTAATTCTAAAAATAATTTCAATTTAATCGGTGTTACATTTTATGAATATATGAACAAAAAGGAACATTAATCAAATATTTCATTTCTAAATAATGATTTGAATGATAAAAATTACAAAATAAATGAAAAAAATAATGAAATCCCCCTAGAGTTGTTGGAAGTATAGTTCATCAATGAATCCGAACCTAATAAGAAATCTAAAAAATTATAAATAATTTATAGAATAGATCAATTTATTCATTATGATTATAATTTTAATATTTAGAATCCCATTATTGAATAATTAAATGTGGTTTTTGAAAAATTTCAATATTATGTTGGATACCTTACTATTATCTATAAGAAATTAAAATAGAATTTAAAAACTGGGTTGAAGAGAATATGATTTTAAGTTTTTAGGTAAAAAAACTTGAGAAATGTTTCTTCTACAAGAAAAAAATTACATTTTAGTCATGTATAATCAATTAAGAGATAAATAAAAGTAATGAATGATATCCATGAAAAGTTCAATATTGAAATTGATGACTTTGTAAATATGATCTTCTTACATAGAGTGTCCAAGAATGTAAATAGTAATGTTTATATTAATTGATTTCATAAAATGTAAATAAATTTTTTTTTAGAGAACTAATGGTAGTGTATCTTGTATTACAAGTTTCATTTAAGGAATGTTATTTCATTATTATAGTAAATGATAACCTAGGAATCCTTAGTCATTGTTTCACATAACATCATTGATTTTAATATGTTTATTGAATAAATTTCTTTCACCTTCCTAAATTAAATCAGTTTGTATATCAAGGGTTTCAATGACTTATCATATTTGAATAAAGGTTCATCAGTAAAAAAACAAATATAATTTAATTATTTTTGGACAAAGGAATTTTATGTGTCAAGATTTCATTATTCTATAAATACAGTGGTTGATCATGGATCATGGTAGGAGGTCCATCAAACATAAAAATGTTTATGTAATGTGATAGTGGTTATGATATATTTATAAAAAATTATAAAATAAATATCATATGATTATTTTTGGTTGGATTCTGTTATTCTTAATAAGCATCTTTATATTGATTTATTATTACATTTTATGATTATAATTTCCCAATTATGTGATTATGGTTTATTAATTAAATTCAAGAACTATAAAACTTGTATTTTTAGGAATTACTCACACTTTTTTAATTCTAAAAACAATAATAATCTATATACTATTAATATGTATGAGGTAAAAATTTTAAATGGTAATTACTTGAAATTTGTATAGATATATTTTTCTTCATAGAAACTAAGGATTATTCATTTTAATTTATGATTACTATAAACTAAAGCTATGTATACAAATTTTATATTAGTGTCCAACATGAAGATGGACTAGAATCAATTTGGTTATAATTAAATTAAAGAAAAAACATAAGGAATATATTAATTTATCCAATATTTAGATTATTATAAGACCACGTCATCTTTTTCTTTCATATATATTTCAACTCAATAACATTTTATGTCATGGAGAAAATTTTTATACATTTGTAATTAGTAATTATTACACTTCATTTTAATGGTTGAATTTTCATCCACATAAGTATGAGACTATATCAATAGTCATAACATACTTAAATTTGGTTTAAAATGAGAAACGACTCATTATTATTTCCCTTATAATTGATCATTTTTTAGAGTTTAAGAAATAATACAATAAAAATTTATATGATGGTTGTGTATTTTTGAAAAACTTCTATAATATAAGGATTGAGTAATTGTAAAAATTAATATAGATATTCAAGAGATAGAAAAACCATTTTAAATAAATACAATTTTCCTATGTATATTTGAGTATAATATATTAATGTAGTATTCTCTATAATCAATATGATTTTACCATTTCTAATTATCATGAAATTTATATATGAAACTTGTATGGGATGAAAAACAATGTTTATCTATTTTCATGTATTTGGATGTGAGTTCTTTATCCTAAATAATAAATATAGTCTTTAAAATTATTGCATAAATGACAATAATGAAATATTCTTTGTTTACTATACACATAAAAAATGGTATATAGTTTATTACAAGTATTCCATGGTTATTGAAGCGTCTAACTACAATATGTTTGATGAGAAGTATTTATTGAATCAAATAACTATCTGGAAATTTTATATGAATATTTTACATATATCAAAATTATAAATTTTTTCCTCTTTGAATAATTATTGAGAGGTAAATTGGATAAGTGGAGGGGGATCTAGAGACTTCCCAATCATGATTATGGAATAATCGCAGAGGTAACCCCCTAAAGAATGTTATTAGAGATGTAGATTGTTTAATCTAAAGTAGGAAAGTCATGAGAAACCTTTATTAAGATTATATATTAATTTCATATATATTACCAAGTGATGTTTTTGAATAATTAAAGGAACCCATTTGGGTGTTAGAAATTTTGGGGAACTAAAAAAATAATCAAGGAAGAAATTATAAGATCTAGTAAGGTATCATGATAACCATGTAGTCTTTGGAACCAATTGTAAATTCAAGAATAATTTAAATAAATATTTGTGGTATGTGATAATCAAAGGTAGGTTACAGGATCAAGGAGATATTCAAAAATAAGGAACTATATATAGTGACACATTTATACTAATTACTAAATATAAGACTATAAGACTACTTATGGAATATATATATATATATATCATATATAATCTAATCTATGCTAAAGGGATGTGTAGAGTGTATTCCATAATTTTTTTCACATTTGAGAATGTACATTTTATAGAACCACTAATATTTTAGCATATTAAGTATCATTACTATGTGTTGAAGCATTAAAATAATTATATGGACTACATAAATATCTTTAGGAACAGTATGAAATTCAATAATTTTCCCTATTACTAGACAACCATATGAAAGGTAAATAAAATTATACCTTATTTTTTAATAAGTATTCAAATGATATAATAATAGTATAAATATATGTGGATGATATTATTTATATCATCATTTCAATCCTCCCATAATAACTTTTCAAATATCATGGTTGGTAATTTTGATATGTCACACATTGGTGAACTCTAATTTATCCTACACTTTTAAATATATCAATGGGATGATTTTAAATTTTTTAATAAAATTACTTGAAGGAACCAATTAATGTAATCATATTAGTTTTATGTGAAATATTGATAAATTCAATAAGTGCTGGATGTAATTTTGATGAATATGAAACAAGTATGGAAATAAATTTAAAAACTTATCGAGAAATTAAAAGAAGAATCATATATATTACTAAAATCCAGATTGAATTTATGTTTAGTGTGTTCATATGTAAATAATATTATGTATATAAAGTGGAATTTCATTAAATTATTTCCAAAAGATCATTAATTTTGTTAAAGATACAATTAATATTGAGTAATTTTATCATTACCTAAACTCATTTAGGTTGTTAAGTTATTCAAATATAGATACAGAGTGATGTAAAATAGGAGAAACACTAGATCATATTTTTTCTCTTTCATAGAAATAGCTTCCAATCATTTATTTATAAGAAGAAACACATGCCAATTTTCACTCCCCCCATTGGTACCTTCGATAGGCTGGTGAAGAAGAGAAGGAGCTACACTTAAATGAAACCTCAAATTTTCCACAAGTTGGTGACTAGGAACATGGATTTAAAATACAAAATGGGAGTAATTAACCGAACATATATAGTGAGGGACAAATTATAATATTTAAACCAAAAATAAAGACCATGTTATATAAATAAACCAATATATTACATAGAAAAATCAAAAAATGTATGAAATGAAATAAAAGTAATCTCCAAAAATAAAATAGTAAAAAAGTAGATGTTTTAGAACTAATAGAAACCCTTATATATAATAAATTATGGTACAACTCAGTAATCAAATCCCTCTTAATCTCCTAAAAAATTGTTTATATATATTTCACGGTGAGAAAAATAGGAATACATAGTAAGATCCACCTTGAGACCTCTCAAGAAAACATGGGAAGAGATTATTAATTCTCCAGTGAACAAGTATCAAAATAAACAAAAAACTATAAAATAAAATAAAAATTACAAGTATCGACTAATAATATATTCAATCAATTATATATTTAACATTAATATTACACATCATGATTTTTTATCTTTCATTACTCAGATTTAGTGAAAAATCACTCACAAGACAATGTCCATTATTCTGGATTTATTTTTTCATATATCATAGTTTAATTCATAGAATTTTTCCATATAATTAGTGTGATCCCATCAATCCAATTTCATATTAATTATTAGTCCATTCCACTACATACCATCATGAATAACTAATATATCAGCATTTTCAATACTAATAGAGAACCATCACAATATAAATAACATTACCAACCACATGTTCACCTTACAAAAAGATTATATCACAATACATCCATACTCACACCCCTTATATCATAACCACTCTTAGAAAGCAAAACCAACACTAATCTACCTGTAATAAAAAAATATAGTCCAATAGAAATACAAATTCAAAAAAAATATTTGACTAACCCATTTAAATACAACATTAATTATAATGAAATTTTAAGAATTGGTGATTTTTTAAGCATGAAAAATAAATGATTTCATAGAAATAAACTCATATCCACAAGGGTATAATAACAATAGAAAAAAAATCAATAATTCTTTATCTAAGGGTTTTAGTTTCCATTGAAAAGTTAATGTTTAGATCACACACTTTACACCTAGTTTCACTATATATTTTATCAAAAACATATTTCATAATTAATCACATCCTTCATTAATAACTATATATCAGTAGCAATAAAATATTAAATGAAACATGAATATATATATATATATATATCACATGTTCACCACTTTTTCTTAATTTCTTTGTATTCCAAATTATTTGTGTTTTATGTGAATTTATACTAATAACTCAAAGAACAAAATTATTGAAAGTGTCATAATTTTCAAAAAATCAAGCAAGGAAATTATTTAATCTCATACCTATATTCAATATTAAAATAGAAATAACCACTTAAATATAGAATAATTAAAGAATAAATATCCATGAAAACCAATGAAAACCTCACTAGAAACTGAACACAACAAGCCATCATCGAGCCTCACTCAATTTTAAACCCCAAATCATAATAAATATGTACATTTAATCTATAAAAATAAAACAACATGTAAGGTGTGTGGAAGAGGTTAGGTGAATAAATCAATCCAGGAGAGATCGACTCAAACAAACCATATCGTTTAAACAGCCCCAAGGGGGAGGCTATAGAATAGTGAGAATTGTCTATGTTGACTAGGGTTTGAGTGGAAGAGATAAATAGAGAAACTAAGTAAGTCATGAACCTATATTTATGGATTAAAATAAAGAACTAACCTCTATAGTATTGTGATATCCCTCTTTATTTTGGAACCTCTCAATCAAAGAAGATCCACATTTCAAGGAATATTAATCTATAAAGATTCTTTCTTTTAGAAAATATATCAAACTTCTTTTACTAGAAACACTACTAGAACTAGAGTGTGGTCCAAGTTATTTCATCCTTCGGAAGGTCACCATGAATAGCCACCAATGAATGGGGAAAATTCTATATAAATCATTTTCTACTACTCTAAGAACTATGGTGTACTGATCTCCATCTCACCATTTCATCCTACCTTATTTAAAACTCATTGTCTCCATGAATTCAACCATGACCTACCACCATACGCACAAAAATGATCATCTAAAAACTATTTAGTTATCCCCATATATCACAGGTATACTGTCCATAGAAAATACCATTCAAAATAGATATCCAATCAATTTCACTACCCATGTTGCTCCCCAACACACATAGGTTAACCTAAAATATCTATCAATATGAAAGAAAATTACATACCTTATATATCTTACCCTAAAAAGTGATAATTCATACATTGAAATATCAATGACCATTATACAATACAATTATCACCCTTCTGAAACAAAAAACACCCATACCTTCCACATGTATTGCAAACCATATTGTGGACACCAACTAGAACAACCAATCATCAAAATGCATGAGCCTCAAAACATAAAACTAAAAATGGAATGTCCAAACTAATAGTTCCAGAATACTCAAAACAGCTTTCACCAAACCTATTGTTATGGATTAATGACCATAAAGATGGTATAAACTCATTTCAAAGCCATAAAACACTTAAAAACTATCACATAAAACCCAAATGATTTAGAAAATAACATAGGGAGTGATTTTGGAAAACTAGGACCTTACATAAAATTCTAGTCAAACTATTCTCATCCTCAAGAATAAAACGAAATCATTGAATTGAAAACAGAAGTCCCTGATAAACATTCTATGATAATATCCTTATAAGTCTCACTATAATTACGAAATTACATCAAATAATAAGTAAAAGGAACAAATACAATGAAAACCAATATTTTAAATCAAAATATTTGTAGAGATACTCCTCAAATGAATAAAATTCCATCAATGAAACATATACCAAGGAAAGTACTGGAAATTACAAAATACCCTCATAAATCAATATCAATCTAAATATTATTCAATAAATCATCTCAACAAAATCAAATACAAAATAACTTTGGACACTAAGAACCCACATTCATATCATATTTCTATATACTATCATCAATACTGACAAGCCTCTAGGGAAAATTAACCAAATATATAACTCATCCTTATAGTATCTTCTATCATTGAGCCTATATTTTGACTGACCGCTCCATAAACATCTCACTATTCACCACATCCTAATCTACCTAATATATTATATGGGATACATATTGAATATTTAGAGTATGATTCAATATACGAAACATGCCATGAATATGATCTATTTATAGATAAGAACCAATTAATATTCCAAATCACTATGCACTCTAACACCTCTAAAAGACTAATGATTCTAGGACACAACCTACTCATATGGTCAAACCTATTCCACCCATGATAAGGGTAATCCTTTTAAAACACTTGATCTCTAATTTAAAACATCAACGGTCTCCTCTTCTGATAAGAATAGAAATTTCAATGGTTCTCTTCTACCATCATCCTCTCTCAAGTAAATTGAACCTTCTTAGTCACACTCTTCCCCACATATGGTAAAATGGTAGATGATTTTCCCAAATCTATAAATCATAATAGAGAAGATCATGGAATTTTATACAATTCCACAAAATTGTCTATTCTAATGGATTAGTAGTATAATTTTATTTAAGAAAACATGACTAAGGGTAGGTATATCATCTATAATCCACCAAAGTTCTAAAAAAAATCACAAAATATAACCTAAAGTGTATGGATGGAACACTTTATCTTCCAATCTACCTAGGGGTGGAAAGAAATGCTAAGGAAAACTGGGGGCTGAAGGCATGCTATAATCCCCTCCAGACACATCCAGTAATTTAATTATAGGTCAAACATCAAGAAAAAAACCCTACATTCTGACCTCCTTATATGGGGTCACTAAATAAGCCTCCTAAAAGAATCATAAATCTTAGAGACACTCAGATTCCCTGTTATAGTTTGGTAATGTAACTCATCAAGGAACATGTCTTGAATCACTTACAGATCAAATAATCTTCCTTGGATCACCAACTGATGTTATTTATCCAATGACTATCCTACTAGGGTTCCACCATGACCAATATAATCTCACATCACCTATACCTATTAACCTTACTGTATAGATGCCTCCACCTACTAAAAGAAGGTAAGATTCCACTCCCATATAATAAAAACACCATAATATATCAATTTAATCAATACGAATGTGAATTCCATTATCTCTCAAATTCCTTTCAAGGTATCTTTAGAAAACTAGAAAAAAATCTCCATGAAAAATCAAACTCAACACCATATCAACCACATTTAATTTCAATAAGGTATAACATAACATAAACTCATAGTCCTAGATAATATCAATACATATTCACTCATATAAATTCATATCCCATTAATAAAAGAAAAAACTATAAATTTTTTGATCTAGGAAGACCCTAAAGTATTCTCTAGTGAGGTAATGTAATAACAAATTTAGAGTAAAACTGATTGTTGTTAACTCAATGTCATGGGTTGAAAAGTTACCATTTTTGAGACATAACTACATTAAATCACAATATATCACTAAACTATGGTACATTATAACACATTCAAAACATAAAATAAAAGAATTATAGTAGGCATGAAATGGCATCCCTTCCTCTATAATCTATAGAATGGGAGAACAAATCAACTACTTCTTCATGTAGTTGAAATATTACTAACACTGTTTAGAACATAAGAAATCATTTTACTTTTTGTAAAATACTATCAAAAAGGTAAAAACATGATATAATCCGACCATAAAACTCATATAATAGTATGATATACCATGGAATCTATGAACCTATTCAATATACATGGTCTATTCTAAAAAAATGACCACTACAACCCCTGAATGGTCCATTTATACTAATCATTGGGATACCAAATATCATATGAATTGTACCTAAAACCTCCAAAAAATTTACTTGGAAAACCTCATATATATTTAGTTGTGTTTGAGAGTTTTTATGATGGATTTCAAGTGCACTACATAGTCTTCTTAATATTTCAAGTATACAATAATTTCATCAATGAAAATAGCCACAAAATGATCTAGATACCCAAGTAACATGATATTTATGACCCTTGTAAACATATAGGGTGTGTTCATGACACCAAATTACATGATCGTGATCTAATAGTGACCATATTGACACTAAAATAGGTTTTTGGGATGGCTTCCTCCTTAAACATAGTATTACGATACCCAAAATTAATGTCCATCTTTGAAAATCTACTAACACCTTCCAACTGATCAAAAAAACATCTTTCCCTTTAATGGGATAAATACTCAAGATCATCACCTGATTTGACCTCTAGTAATCAACACACATCATAAAAGCACCATCTTATTTCTTATAAAATAACAATAGAGCACCCAATTGATATACACTAGGATGGATGAAACCCTTTATCAAATCATTATGAAGTATCCTTAATTCTCCTAGCACATATGGTACTATATAATATAGATCTTTCAAATAATCTATTCAATTGAAATTATATATCATGATTTAAATCATTTCAAGGGGGTATTTTGAATTTTTTTTGGAAGAAAACACTTGTATACTTCTCGAAGACCTTAATAAATTATATATGATAATTCACTCTAGTGAACAAGGTCAAACCTAATATCCATGAAAATAACAACTTTGAACACCTACTACCCATTCTGTAATCTCACATGATATTAAAAAACACACATTTCTTCTCCTTACTACATAATGAAACCCTCCTCCAAAAAACAGGTCCAAATGAACATGAATAATCTATGTCAAGGATATAAATGTATGATAGAATCTATAGTAGGAATAAATACATACAAGACTAATTATTCCCTAACATAAGTTCACACCCCTAGAACACATCAAAGAAAATCAACTAGCCTCTTGCAAGTGTAGTAAACACTAGGGTCACTAGATTAATCATCGCCTTTAAACCCATAACATGGACTATGGTAGGTGAGATGAAGGTGTGTGGCTCTAAAGAATTAAACAAGGAATAAATAATCATATATGATAAGAAAAGTAAACCTTAAATGATCTATAGACCTACTAGAACTAGCAGACTAATAGAATTCAACTTCCCACATGCATCTCTTTAACATCTCTATAATTTTTATTTTCCACCTCTAAGGAAAACCCTACTCTTAATCCCTAAGAGGTGTGGAAATCACGAGGCTTACCCTTACCATGTTTATCTCCCCTAAAAGTAATATAAACCTTTTTCCCCTATCATTCAATATACATTGGTGGACCTGGGTTATAGAAATTACTATAAGGAAGATAATACTATGAAGGATATGGAAGTCAATGGCCCATACCAAACATACTACCCTAAATGGAAGGTCATTACCCCCATCAATGTATATGGATTACAAAACTAAAACACACAAATATGAGGCCTAATTATATATATAAAAACTATTGCCTTTAGAAAATCACGAATTTGAGCATTGAGATTGGTTCCCAAATTGTTGTAATCACAATTTTCTCAATATCTAAGGCTCTACCACATAAAGGAATCTTATGAACTCCTTGTCCTGAAAATTATTATTTTTATTATGAAAACACTTTTGAGGAAAAGTGAGAAACCTTAAGTTCCAACAGGCACAAACAGCAACAAACAGAAGATCAGGAACACCCTCACCCAAGCACAGCAGCAACCGCCAACTCCAGAGAAGGACCACTCGGCGATCCCATGAACTCCTTGTGAATGCATCAACCTGATCACATAAACCTCTTTCTATACCTCCATATATCTTGGAAATATAAATTGAGTGACCATATATCTGAGAGATATGCACAATGCCTCCTGAAGGCATCACACTGTAAATTCCATTCAGTAAATAGGTCAAGATATAAATAGATGATATCATTAAATCAAATTCCATTCTTTCTCACACATGGAATCCCCATATGAAAGGATGTAAACTCCTATAATTTCATTAATCTCATCATTAAATTTAGAAACAATGCATGAGAAAAATTCTATAAATAATCTCATGAAATATATGATTCCTCATACACTCCAAGATTAGAAATACATCACTAAAACTATAGTTCATTTATCTGATTAACTACAAGTATAACCTATTATGAATCCTAGGTAATATTCAAAAAAAATATTTTCCCCAACTCCTCTAACTAGCATTCCATCTCTATGTCAGAGAGTCTCCCCTCATACATCAATAAAATATGATATTGGGTTGCATGCAATATAACCTACCATAACTCCACCTCTTCAATGGTTTCTACCCTTTTTTTTATCAACCATATGATCTGAAAAAAACTCGCCAATATACTCCATGAAGGAATATTGAAAAGGTGAAATATCTAAAATAGATAAAAACCGATATTCCTTATGGTGTCTAATTTATTTAATGAAAATTAATTTATTTAAATTTAATTTAATTTACTTATAAATTAATGCATTTTTAGACAAGTTCATATAATCATGATTCATGTACCTCTAGTAGGTCAATTCCATATATGTAGCATCATTTAATAACATAGGTCTAGTTAAATTAAGTTCTTTTACTCAAATAATAGGGGCAATTAAATCTTATTTCCTAAATGGTCTCCCAAGTATACACCATGTACTAGGTTCTATTGATACTCTTTCAAGAATAAAAAACATGAGATTCTTACTGGTGATTATTCCCCATGAATCATCCAATATCTCATCTATAAACTCTAATACTAATCTATATATACCCCCACTTAATTTTAACCTTTCATTGGATGGGAATGAGGATAAAGAGTGACCCTTAAATCCTTCCCCTTATAGGACACAAATTGAGACTAGTGCCATGGGTAAAAAAATTAAATGGGAGGAATTACCCTCATTATATAGAGCTCGACATAAAAGATAATATGGAAAACACTAATCCATACCATTTATAAAAATGAACCAAAATTCCAAACAAAAAAATCCCAAAATTATTATATGAAATTTAAGAAAACACTAAAATTAGATTACCAAAAGACTCTTATGAAATAGAAAAAACAAAAAAACATTAATCCATGATAGTACAGTCTAAATTAGTCACCAAGGCCCTCATAATCACCTAAAAATAGTACATATATATTTTAATATATATATATATATATATCTCGGTGAGAATAACAAGTTCAATTATAAGGATCCTCTTGAGGACCTATTTTGAGAATTTGATAAGAGAATACTAATGATATATTAAATATGTTCCAAAGTAAAAACCCCATTAAGGTTAGATATATTTACACATCCTAAAATTATAACATATTTAACCAATTATAGATTAACCATTATCCTTAGATATCATGTTTGTTTATCCTTCATTTCCCAGATTTAGAGACAAACCACTCATAATCCTATTCCCTATATTTAATTTCCATTTTTTTCAATTATCATAGTTAAATTATTAGAAATTTACCACATAATTAGTTTGATACCATCAACCCCATTTCATATTCATTATTAATCTATCCCACTCTATACCATCAAGAATCACTAATATCATATCATCCAACACTAACAACTAGGAACCATTGTTATTTCCTTAACATTATAAACCATATGTGCATTTTCAAACATGATCATATTTTAATAAATCTATAAATACATCAGCCTAATACCACTTCTACACTCACATTACCACATCAATTCTAACCTCTCATGATTACACAATATATAATAAAAAAACACCAATTCTGAAAAAAATACAAAAAACTATTTTAATTCCATCCTGAAATATAATTTATTTATGTGAGGATATTATGGTCTTAAAGAACAAAAAAAATAAAGGATTACATATATATAAATTCAGAATAGAAAGTTTTCCACAACAATTGAAAAATAGTAAAGATTTCTTCAACTAAGAGGATCATTTTCAATATAAAAGTTAATTTTTACACCAAACATCATTTTTTAAGGTTCTCTATCACTTTTATGAACATATTCCTTATTGGTTAATCATATAATCCAATAATAACTATATATAATAGTCAATAACACATTAAATGATAGAAGTATATAAATAAAACACATTCTTATCAATTCCTCTTGATTTTTTCTCTTATTCCAATTTTTTATCATCATATGTGAATTTATATTAATCATATGACGAATAAAAAGTAATATAATCTCAAAATTTGAAAAATAATAAAAGATAGGGATAGTATTTAATACCCTATGAGAATTCAATCATCAATGAACCATCACAAAAATATAGAATTGTTGAGGAATAAATCTCCCCTAAAACCGATGGAAACTTCAATGGAACTTACCTAGATAAAGATACCATCAATTCATTCATTATTTTGGGATTCCTTCCTATGGTCCACGTCCCATAAATGGTGTCTAAAAAAACAATTTTCTATGATATTTCAATAATTTTTTCCCAAATTGTTGAGGATACTAACTATTAGTCAAATTATAAAATATTATCATGGGGAGAATAAACCCCCATACCAAAGTGTGAAATAATAATAAAATAACCATGAAAAATACACAATAATAAATAAAATATTGTTCGAATGAAAATAAAACATTCCCAATAATATTGATGAATTGAAAAAGAAAGAATTACTTGATACTCAACATCATTCTAATACACAAATGTTGATCACCCACTAGTTTTATAACATAAATCAGATAAGAAACAAGTAATTAAATAGTGAATAGGGCTCTACTTTTATCAATGATCCATTCCACAATCACAGTATCTAAATCCTTTCTAGGATTCTACAACTTTATTATGAAACATTAAAATAATATAAATTTTCTTTATCCACTGTATGTACCATTCAAATCCTCAAATTAGACATCATGTCTGCACATGAACCAAAGTGCCCATAATTGGGGTGAAAAATAAATTCTCAGTAGGACACCCCCAATGAAGTACCTATTATATTATATCATAAAATGGTGGATATGAACAATATATTTCCATCATAGAATATTAATTAGTAATATAAAATTAACAAATAAGGCTTCCATCATAATCTCTATTTGATTCAAACCTACTTCAGCTAGTTCTGGAATGTTCGTGATCATGTTTCCAAATCGTCAAATCTATTTTCAGCCCCATTGAAAAATTTTAGTTGTTTGTCCTTGGAAATAATGTTCTGTACATATGGTTCAAATCCATAGAATGTTTTTATGGAATTCTTACCCAAATACTAAATAGTTCACTCTAAATAGATGATATAATCCATTCCAACTACAATAACCCATGAGACTAAAACAAGGATCATATAACTAATTCCTACCCAGATAACCTTAAAAAAATCCATGGAGCATGTTTATGTCATTCCGAAATGGATAACCAGAAAATCTTATTCTATGGAATGTTTCCTATAAATTCAAACCTAGAGAACCCATAAACCATATCTAAATAGTGTGGACATCACATTCCAACCTTTACAACTGGCAAGTAGAATACAAGGAATGTGTCATTTCTATTCAAAACTAGATAACCTATGAGTTGAATCTAGGGAGCATATAAAAGAAATTATAACCAATAAAATATAAAAAATGAATCAAAATATTATATAAAATGAATTACAATGTAGATATCATGGGATTATAATCCAAGGAGTGTGTCCAGGGCATTCCAACCAATTTCATTATTCTCAAAAACCAATTGTTAGGAACATGTACTAGGAAATTGAATGTACACCCGAAGGAAAACTAGGAGGGAAACATCACATCCCCCAATTTAAAAGATCATGTCTAATATAATTGTATCATATAGAGTAACTCATGGGATATCCATATCAACAATACCAATCACATATAAACAAGAACAATGGATATATCTAATGAAAACATCCAATACATCCCATGTATCTTGATACATCTTTGTGGTTATTACAACTAACCCTATTCATCTCAAAATACCTCTCAATGGGTCAACCATCTACCCAAAGATGTCCCATATAAGTGAGAATAACCATTAAAATGCATCACCTATAACTTTCATATACCAAATAAGAACAAATAATTGATTTGGTTTCTATGTTGACACTATAAATTTTCACTACCCCTTTACCATATACACCCTCTCAAAGGAAAACATATAACTAGGGTTCGCCCAGAGTTCCCCTATTAAAAATCTCTATAAGCACACCCAAATGTATCACTTATCACATTATCATTTCACTGGATAGTACCCATCACTCAGAGGGCATAATGTCCCTCGGCATCCCACAACTCTAGACCACACACACCCATTATATATATATATATATATATACTCTATCTAACTAATTCCTCCTAAACTAAGATAGTTTCATGAAATCATGAACAAAATAACTATGAAATATTATTCCATATTATTCAATAATACTAACAACCCTCACATAAACATCAAGTCATGTCTTCCTAAAGATACCCTTGAATCCATCAGGTATAGGAAAAACCTCCCAGATTTACTTAATCATTCCTGAATCATATCCTTTAATACCATAAAAATATAAAACTATCTACCATCATGTTTTGTGAGGAAAAATATTTAAAATGGACTCTACTTTAGTAAATTTCCATCTAAAAGTCTCAAAAACACTAAAAAGTATAGATAAACATATAGTTCATTCATATATATTTCATATTTCTAAATGAATATTCTACTCATAACATTATAATGCACTCAAAAACTGTAAAAGATTAGTGTCTTTGGAGATTAGATACACAATAATATTAATTATTGAAAGATATTAAACCTATCCCATAATGATATTCCAATATATTATTCATCTTATAACTACTCTATTTGAAACAATTCCTCATAACCTGGTGAAAGGAAACATTATAAAGGGTGTTCTTAGATGGTTGGAAAGGGTAAAGAGAGGAGATATCACAAATCACATAAACATAAAATTAGAATAATTGTATGAGAACATGAATTTAACATTTGAAAATATATGTTACACATATCATAAATAAATATCATAAACAATGGAATAAATAATAGCAGTTTATCTGACATGAGTCCCAAATAAATCAATGAACATGAGTCATGAGAGATAAAAATTGGCACAATACATTTGTTTTTGGGTTAAAAATAGTCATATAATATCATTACCATAGTCCTAGATCAAATAAATGACTATTAAACTAGATTGGTATCACCCCCAATTTTATCATATCCATAGTCTTGGATTATTCCAAAGACTATAATGGTAAATAGACTCTCTTACCAAACGTGGTTTACTCCCCATTCAATTCCTTATTATCTCATGAGATATGCATATTTATCCAATCCATTGGAAGAAAATATAATGTTGATCCAACCCATGACATGTTCATAATCCAATTATATGTGTTCCATGATATCATCAATCATTCTTCATATATCACAACCCATTAAAAGAAAATGGTTTTCATTAACATTTCAACAATTCAACATAGCAGAACCAATGGAAAATCAATGGGTTTCTTAAACATCCCTTGATAAAAATCGTATACCATCCAAGAAAAGAATAATCATGTTATTATTGGATAATATCCCCAATAAAATCATAAGTATCATCAAAGGATGCCAACTTTTATTAAAATTCCATTAAATTATCACTTGGAATATTTCTTGAGGAAAATACACCTTTCATTTTAAAATCATGTATTTAAAATATAAAAAATATCCCAAACATTATGAAAAAAATTTATTTATAAATAACCATGGAAAATTTTAATGTATGTTTAAAAACTTTTAGTGGGTATGATGTTTGGAAAATTTGTGCATCACATGTTTGTTAATGTTTTTTTCATTTTTGTATTTTTGGTAAAAATTCAAATATAACTAGTTCAGAATATGAAAAGAAGGTTACTGTTGAATGGTTTTTTAAAAAGTAAATCAAGGGTAAAAATGAATTTAGTAAATCATCATATAACATTAAAAAATTTAAATACTTTTTATAATTCTTGTATATTAAAGAAAATGGATTTTTGACCAACAAGTAAAGTAAAGTCAGTTTTCATTAATAAAAATTCTCTCAAACTCTTCAATTCATGAATAGACGAAAATAAAAGGAAAACATGTAATCTCTATAAAAAAATAGAGTAGAATAAAATTAATTATTTTCTTGTGAGGTAGATTATAAATTTTCTTCATCATAAACAATCTTGACAAACATTGATATTGCAACCAAAATCCATTAGCACTTTGGTATCACTCGAACCAAAACCTCATAAAAGTCATAAAAATATATAGATAGGTAAATACCATTAATTTTCTTGATAATAAAAATAATATAAAATTCTGGGTATTATATAACCCATATAAAATAAACTTGTGTTGAATATGGCATGTGTCTCAAAATACTACAACAAAATTAGTTATTAGCGGTGGTAGTTTATGAAACCGTTGCTAATTTTTTTTTCAAAATATAGTGGTAGGATTTTAGAAACCGCTTCTAAATCCTTTTTTATACACCAATACTTCTACCCCTCCCCCTCCCCTCCCCCCGATCTTGACTCCATGGACCCCCTCTTCCCAGAACCCATGAAACCCTCACGCCATCTCCCCTTCCCAGCCTCACCATTAGCCCATGTCTCAGCCTTGCCACTGGATACCCTTCTAAACCTCACTGCCAACTCCCCTTCTCCACTTGTTTTCATTCCCTTACTCACCCTCGTCATCAGATCCCCTTATGCCCCTCACCATTGTCCCCTATCTCCTCCTCACCGGCTTCCCTTCTCCCCCTCACTGTTATCCTCTTTCTCCCTCCCTCCACCTACCACATTCTCCCATGATCTCCCCAAGCTTGAGAGTGAGGCTCTAACCCCCCAACCCCCCCCCCCCCCCCGAACTATCACTACCACTACTCCATAGGCAAGGTAATTAAAAAGGATGTGTGTTGGGATTGGATTATATATTGTTTCTTGTTGCATCAGCACCATTATTCTATCACGTGAGTTAGAATTTGATTATTCCATTCTAGGATTTTGAATTTAGGAGATTAGTTAATTAATTTAAAGGTATTAATGGTTGTTTTATGTTCTTGTTGACCCATTATAGGTCTTGAATACTTTAGAGTATTGTGCGAGTCATCGATTGAGGTAGGCATTTCCATTCATACATTTTAAAATCATAACCCTTGAATTGTTCATAGAACTATGTTTTGAGATAGTATTTCTATTGGCGGTTTTCTTATTAGTTATATTTTTCAAGATTAATAATAATAAATTCATTATCATTACTAGGAAATAATTTGGGGGAATACATTTCTAATATGATTATGGTGTTTTCATTCATATTTTAGTCTAGTGTATGGAAGGGTTAATTTATTGGGAATATAATTATATGAAAATACATCAAAGTAAAATCAATATGGGAACCATCTCAAGATTCATATGGAATATTCTAATTAGAGTGCTTCGACTATGGATAATATGAGAATAGAATGTATATATTACAATATCCACCTCATTCATGTCATCATTGTAGTATGGTGGGACATTTTAGGAATTATTTTGACAAGAACTCATAGAATAGTGGTGGTTGACATTAAAATCACATAAATGGATTAGTAAATAAAGGTTGGGTACCAATGTTAAATGATTTATTTTGTCATAGTAGAGTTGTTAGGATTATTTGTAAATTGATGTCATCTCATTATAATAATGATGGGAAAGACCTTTCTATTTTGTAGGAGGTTGAAGAGGTTTAGGTTTAGGTTTTTCTATCTACAGTGAGAGGTACCATCCTTATCAAATACACTATTAGTTATTCTATTATTGAAATTGAGGCATGAAATTCTATTATATCTATACATCTAGATAATCTTTTGGGGGTTCACATGGAGTTTATTCCTTTTATAATGGTTACTAATAATCTAATTACTGAGAAAATAGAATCCATTTTCTTATGCATTTCAGAAATGATCATGAGATATTATGTGTAAATAAATTGTAATTTATTATTATTGTACCCTAAAAGGGTTGAGAAAATTATGGTGTTCTAAAAAAAATATTTTTTTTCAACTATTTGGAATATTTCATTTGGGTTTCCAATAGATTAAGAATAAATTTATAATCATCCATATAAAAACCTTTTATCTCATAATTAGCATATTTAATTATAAATAAATGTTCTATTTTCTCATTTAAAACATTTTAGACCATTGAAAACTAATAATCTTGAAATAAGATAAATATTTAATTAATACCTCACAAATTTTGAAAACAACATTCATTGTGTGTAATTAATTACTAAAAATGATGTAATCAACATAGAAAATGAACTAACATTCACTAAACTTCCAAAATCATGATATAGCAGTTCTGATTAACCCCACCTCTTTGAGGAAAAAGAATATATAAATACAAATATATATTTGTATTCCTAGTACATGGTTCATTATTTTGTCAATATAGAAATATAAATAATTGGAACAGTTTGTACTCATCCTCATCAATGAGAAAACTATGTGGTTATTCAATGTACACATTGTATTATAAGACAAAATTGTGGAATCCACAATTTATATACATATGATAAACCAAAAACATGTTTGGATCATATATCTAAATTACTAATCTTATAGCCTCTTTCCATGATAGAGATGATAAGCTCTCTTTTATATTAATTCCATATATATGGGAATAAACTTTACACTAAAATAATTATTTTTTTATGAAATTTCAATCCTCCATGAGTTTATTTCAGAAAAAGAATTTGGTTCAGATCATGTTTATGATCTTTAGCCCAGGAAAAACTTTATAGATCATATTATTTTCAATCATATCACATTTCACATTAATATATTTGACAAAACTAATGACATTAATAACTCTATCCAAAGTTCCGGATTCTTCCAGGGATATAAAATATTATTTATACTAATCCACCATTCTATTAGTCTATATAATGGATATCGGGTCACTAACTATATTATTCTAATTAACATCATCCCTTTTTTTCATTAGTTTAATGAATTTTTCCCTATATTTTAATGATTTAAAAATTCTTCTTATATTTATTGTCAATCATGTTAAACTCTCCTTGTGTAACACAATTCATCTTTAAATTATTCATCAAAATATAATTTTTTTTCATGTGTTGTATTTTTTTATTAAATGATTGGAATTTGAAGGAGGAAGCATTATACTAATGTCAGTTAACTCTCAATCGACGTTACCTCAACCATACCGGTAGATGATGATCTATCTAGCTCCATCCATATAGAATATGAAACACCATCCACTTCCCCCCCCCCCACCATCTCTAAAAACCTATATCCGGGTCCCATCAAAAGATCAACCGACGCCTCCCCATTCAGCAGCTTCAACAGTGAGGGAGTAGGCTGCCACTCTTGGTTGTTCACGAGGATATTAGAGGGTGAAAAAAATAGGTAAAAATTTTAATATGAATAAATTTATTAAAATTTTATTATTCTAGAAACTTGTTTTTAATAAAAATATAGAATCAATGCTACAAATAATAAAAATTGGAAAAGTTCAGATGTCTAGAATCTGGACTGACTAAATATATTTATCCCATTTTACTGCTATGGGGTCTCTACAGATGACGCTGTAAGATTATGTTTCCAGATTCTTGGATATCTAGCAGGAGAGCCAGTAACCCTTTTGATTACGTATGATGATTAGAGGAAAATGTATTTATCTTGGAAAAATAATGTTTTTTATTAACATATAATGGTAATTTTCATACATTTTTATGTAATTGAATTTAATTATGTTATTAAATTCTAATATTTTGAAAATAAATCTCTATGTACAGATGTTTTCTCACTTTCCCGTTGTGAATGTGATAACAAAAAAGTTGGAATTGAAAAAATTATAGTTGTAAAGTAATGATTTTAAATGGAGATTATAGAACGAGTTCAATGATAATTCATTAATCACCCAACAACTATATGATAAGGTTCCCAATCGGGTACCTAGAGATAAATGGAATGTTTCTATTGATAGTCATCATGATGAAATACACATAGTATATAAATAAGTATTATTATATTAATATAATTTTAAAATTATATGATATGGAATTGTGTACATTACTATTCAATTAAATTTTATTTATCTCAGGATGTTTAAAGGAATAATTTATTAAGTTGGGCTAATAAAATCATCCTTCAAACTATGGGGTCAAAGAGTTTTTCATGAGGATGATTGAATCTATAAATTTTTTCATTAGATTAAAGATTTATAAGACAATATTATCTTTTCAATATATTAATTTGTTTATTTATGTTTGTCTAATACATTCACAGAATTTAGGGAAAGAAGTATCCCGAACATAAGTGTGGTTGGATGTTCATAAAAAATCTAATCAATGTTTATTTAACGAACCTTTCATGGAAGTTGGTGATTGAATTAATTTTTCATTATAATAACTTATTATCATTTTATAATGTGTTAATATATATTGACTCTATATTGATTGATATTTGATTTATAGGTAAAAATTACTGAATAATGGGATGCCAATCTCGTACAGTCCTTATCGGTCTCCCAGGATGACCGAGTTTGTCATGTCCTTTGAAGTAGCATCCTGATCAAGTGTGCGGTATGGGTTTGGGAACTGTACCATATAAGATATTTTGTAGGCCATCAGGATTGCACCTGCATTTACTCTTGGTTGCAGTCACTCTCTACCCCGAGATACTCAGAATGATTTTGTTTCTATGAAAAGTACAATTCTGAAATATGGAGATCAGATATCTACTTGGAATAAAGAGTTGGATTATTTATATCATAAGACAACCAGATCAGTCCCTGGTGATATTTCATTGAAGACTAGTCGTGATTAGGTAAATCACACAACTTTCAAATTGTTTAATTCACAAACATTTATTAATTTTATGTTTAAATATAAATATAAAACATCTTTTAATTTTAAATATAATTTTTTTAAAAGTTCTATTATAAGGAAGTAGAGATAGAGATAGAGAGTGTGACGAGGAGAGATCATCATCTGGTAGTGATTAGTAGAGAGGGTTTTTTCATTTTTCATTTGTGGAATATAGTGGACCGTGCTGAGTGATCTGGTTTGTGCATTGTATATGTGCACTATGATTGAAAGATTGTGAAACATTCTCAATTTGTTTATGTTTTGTACTATGATTATGTTGTTTTTAATTTTTCATGTTATTCTTTACTTGTTTGTTTCTTTAGTATTTTTATGGGGATATTGATTTTGAAACATGTTTTTTTGTTATTTATCATATAGTGGTGGTTTAAACCACCAATACATAAAGGATTTTTTATTCTACAATGGGTTTAACCGCTGATATATTTTGTTATATTTTTTTGGATGATGGTTAAAATAACTAATAAATATGAAATAATTTTATTTAGTGGGGGGTTTGATCCATTTTAGCTGCAGTTATTTTGTTAAAAAGATTCAGAATTAAGAAGATTTTAAAACCACCTTTAAAATATCGATAATGATTTCTGGTAAAACTGCCTCTAAATACACAATCTATGAGGATTTCTAAATAACACTGCAAAATAGATGGAACAATTATGTGATGGATAATAACACAAATTTTAGAGATTGTTTTAGGAAACCATCACTAAACTATTTGGTGGTGGTTTAAACCACCACCAAATAAAAAAAACCGATGCTATATGGTGCTTTTCTTGTAGTGTAGAAATAAAATTGAGATGAAAATACTTTTGAATAATTCTCATATTACATCACATGAATTTAAACCACCAATATAGTAATTATATATTCCTTAAAAATATATTAAATAACCTTCAATATATATATCAGACCATATATTATTTATATATAATAATATGTTATCACCTATGTATTACAAATTCTTTATTAAAATTAATATTCCAAGTGATAACCTCTACATTTTTCATACAAGTTTCAATTTAGTAGTCCTGATTTAAAATGTTTTAATGGATAAATTATACCTATATTTTTAATAATGCTATTAATAACATATTTATTCATTATATATATAAATTGAGACTAATAAATAAAAGATATAGATAACAAATGAATTACCACATTCATGGAGATGGTATGTCGTACATACCCAGGGACACTCCTTTAATTTTTTAATGAATGGAATGAATGAAATGTAAATAATAATTTACCCTCCCACAATGATTATTGTATCTTATATATAATATTTATTCATTAAATTTATCATTTTTAAGATCCATGTAATGTGTAATCGAGAAAACCAATCACATCGCTTAGTGGAGGGGTAGTCCAAACATACACACTAGTGATGTTATCATTTTACAACATATAGGAATAAAGAGGATTATGTTTATAATATCATTACAATAAAAAATAATTATATTTAATATAATAAATTAATTAATTTATAATGGATAACCTTGATTTATAGGTGGTATAAGATGATATAAAATGGAAAACAATCAGTTAAGAGTTATACCTCTTTGTTGAGAAACTTATTTTTTCATATATCTTATTCTATTTAAGAAAAAAAATATATAGAATTCTCTTATGGATGATAATATTATATTATGGTCGGTATTTTCTAATATATAGAAGTCAAACATTAGGAATAATGAATGATAAGATGTTCTATTTTATAAGTGAGGGGAGGGAA
The DNA here is from genome assembly GCA_963277665.1 of Viscum album. NCBI lineage: Eukaryota > Viridiplantae > Streptophyta > Magnoliopsida > Santalales > Viscaceae > Viscum > Viscum album. The sequence goes on from OY728137.1 coordinate 1,792,227,473, forward strand.
GTCCTATATTTACATGAAGTATTAAATAAAAATAAATAAATTATGATGGGAAAATGGGTCCAAATATTTATAAATAAAGTATAATATGAGTTTTAGTTTAAATAATCTCATCCAACAAAATTGGGAGTGATTTTCGTTATAGTTTAACCATTACCTCTTAGTTTTAACCCACGTTAACCCATTTGATATATATCATGATATCAATGGTTTTTACTATTTAGGTTTCAAGAAGGTTTCCATTAAAAATAATATAACCCCTAAATGGACCATGGTTGATATTTTACACCATTAATAATAAAATAGGACAAATATATATATTTATGAATTTTTTATCATTTAATAAAATATTTTTTTAACTTCAACGATTTTTAAGGTTATTTTATGGACTATTAAAATAAATTGACTTTGAAAAAAACATGTATGCAAATTAATTTGAATATAATGGATTAAAACTTACCTATTATGTAATATTAATAATAAAATTATATTGGAGATTATAAATCATCCAAAAATGTATTACTTTTAGAGTTTTTTAAATTATTTAACTGATCTTTCTACTACTTTCACAAACACTATGTAAGTATTTCATAATAATTTAAGTTATATATTTCATGAATAAGAAGTAAAAAAACTTTAACTGAAAAATAAAATTAATTTATATTTAAAATTTATATTTATAATAAGAAAAAACATTTAGCTCTCTAATGTGAAATATTTAGACATAAAAAGAAAGAATGTTTCATTTTTGACTTTATCATTTACTTCAATATTATAAAGGCACAAATAAAAATTAAATGGAAAAAATTACTTTAAAAAATTAAATGATTATGTACTAAATATAATTATTAAATTAAATAAAGGAATCAGTTTAAAGAAATTTTAATCCTTAACACATTTGTTTTAACCATAATTAATATATTTTTCCATTCATATAGTAATAAAAATTTATTATGGTTAATATTCATTATTAAAAAGGGTACCTATTTAAAAAATTTGGACATCATAATTCCAAATATGGAATCCAATTTTAAACATTAAATTTCTAGAATTTCTTAAAATTAATTTATGATAAAAACACCAAATTCAAAGAAGTTTTTTAGAAAAATATAATTTTTATTTATATAAAAATATTTATACCAAATTCAACTATAAAATTGGTTCAAATGAACATAATTAAATTATCCATAACATATGATAACTAATTTTACTTTTAAACTATTTTTAAATAAATATTGACTTTGTTAATTGATGAATGTTTTTTAAAATTTTCAATAAAAATCTATATTTTTCACTATTCACCAGAACATTAATATTTTAATAAAAACCCCAAAAAATCACTAAATAACACCATGTGATTTTAAAATAGGAACATCATGTTCAATAGTGTGTATGAAAAAACACCTATATTATAGGAAAGTATAACACCCCTATAATTTATGATATATTTATTTTAATATAAATTCAATATCTTTGATATCTTATTATACACACAACATTGGGTTTAAATGAAACATGATACTCTATTAAAATATTATTTTTTTTAAACATGACCATTATAACTGAGAAATTAAATTAGTGGTTATGAATATTAACAACTAAATTTTGAAAATTATGTGCTTTACACATATATACAAAAAATTTAACTAATAACTATTTATTATAATGAAAATATAAACCATTTAAAAGTAAAAGAAATGTTCTCTAAAAACATTGTTTTTTTAATAAAATAGTTTCGTTTCTTCATCACATTTGTGAATAACTTAATTTTTGAATCCTTTATAAAATTTATTTGATAAAAATACATAATTTTTTAATATAAAATATAAATATTATCTTTGGGAAATGTTTTGGGAGTTTTATTAAAATATTAATTGTTTTGATGAATAATGAAAAGTATTAAATTTTAATAGAAACTACATTTAATTTAAATTATTTATAAGGATAAATTATATTATAATGTTTTTGATCTAAATTTATTCAATTATGTATCTATTAATATATGTTAGTTCATTGAAATAATTTTTATATTAAATTTTGAAATAAAACATTATAAACATTTAAAATTTTTGTCTTTGAAAACCTGTTTTCTCATCGTGTCTAAGGGATTAATTTTATATTAATGTTTTCAAATTATATTAATAGAATTTTTAGAAATTGACTAAATATTTGAAATCAAAAAAATATATAATATCTGATAATTTCAACCTATTTTTGACCAAAATAAATAGTAATGACATAAAAATTTAATTATTGCAGTTACAGTAAAAACGTGTTTATTAGTGGGTTAAAATGTCAATATAATGGTTAAAATGAGATACAAAAAACTAAAAATTGTATTGAATGGAAATATTTTGAAGATAAATATAACAAATTATAATCTAATGTCATTTAAAATCATATTCATTCATAATCACTTTATCATTTTATATTTATTGGGAAATTTCCAAGTAATTTCATAGAGGTCTCCCTTTCGAAACACAGAAATTGTCAATCCCTACCTTAACTTATTTAAACCTATAAATACATTTCTCTTGAAGAAAATATGAAAATTTATCTCCAAAAAATATAAGTAAACATTCTATAGCTACTTTTCCTCCCAAAATACTGACCCTATGGTACTTAAGAGGAGACCCAAAAGAGGATTCTCATAGAGAAGTGAGTTTCCTAGACAATACTCTTTCGTTTTATTTCTTATTTTTCCATTTTAAATTATATATTAAAAATAAAAATATAAGAACACAAGTGTAATCCATATAACTATATTTTATTTTGTTTATGGAATAATATTTATCAATATCCACTTTCATCAAATTAGAAACAAAATATTTTATTGGTCGTATGATAGAATACTGCCTCGCGAACCATATTCATGTTTTTTTCATCCCCACATCTAAAGGTTGAATATAATTATGTACTTGACCCATATATATGATATTTATGATTTTATTATGATTATTTAATATCTATATCAAATATAATTTTTTGTATTCCATTCTGTTTAAAAAATTATATCTTCACTTGAGTGTACAGTAGACTACCACCTCACGAAGTGATGTGATTAATTTTTTACTTATTATTTACTTGGAATGTGAAAAGATAAATTTATTGATTATATGTGACATATACAGAATGATATAAATTATTTTAAATTAATATATTATAAAATTTATAACCCATTAGTCTATTAAGTGAATGATATCGTCGCTCATGCATACGTACAGTCAATTATGTCCATGAAGCGATGCGAGTAATTTTACCTGACCAACATTCATGAATGGTTATAATAATGATAATAATGACTAAATGTGGTTTTTAAAAATTATTATATTACTTTATTTAATGTATTTATATTCAATACAAATGAACCGGAACCTTTATGTAAAAACACACATGATTAAACAAGCTAATTAACTCCCAAAATAATAAAAATAAAAAAATATTATAAAAAAATGAGTTTAAAAATGATGTAATAGGATTATATATGTTATGTATTATAGTACTATGGCTCTATAATTGATTTAAAATAACCATATATTTAATTTACATGAGGCTCCAACACATACAAATGAGTTTGAACCTAAGGTATGGGTTTCTCATCTCACTATTACTTCCGTGAGACATATAAAATATTCACAAATTTTTTCTTTTTTAGAGCATACATAATGTCACTTTGGTTTGATATATTACGAATTCATTAAACTTCATGGTATTTGATGTTTCATTTAGATTATTTCTTTCATGGAGAAAATGATCTAATAATTAACAAAATGGTAGGGGTTTATTTAACAAACTCATCATTATTTAAAATTATTTATGTTTACATCACCCTTGGGGAATTATATGATATTTATATATTGAAATAAATCCATATTATTATCCTATGTTTATTCATGAACCTTTTATTCAATAGTATTTTTTTTACACTCTGGTAATTGAAATGATTGATAATTTTTTTTATTAAAATCTACCATTATTTCTATCTTTGGTCGGAAATCATTCTTCATAAAAATAAATTTTATCTAAAGATGAATTATTTTTTTCAATTTTAAAAATGATTTATTAATGAAATTTTGACCAATTTATATTTTTTATAATTCATTTAAGGAATATTAATTTCATTTTAAAAACAATTCCTCCTTCGATTTTACCCAAAAGGTGAAAGGAATCTTTTGTTAAACATGTCTTCCATGAAAATAATTTTCCTCCAACTTTACCAGTCAATATTCCAAAACATGTTTTACTGGATTTCATTTTTATTTTCAAAGAAAAGTATTATAAATTTCATTTTTTGTTTTTTAAGTTTATTTTGAAAATTAAAAGGTAATATACTCCAAAAAAATGATTTCAATGATCTTTTATGAAATTACTATTTATAAAAAATAGAAAACCTTCATTGTAATTATGATCCCATGAGGTATGTTATATTTATATCATACTTATTTTTTCATTGGATGGTTTATGAACAAGTTTTTCATGGGATGTAAGAGTCTTGTAAAATTATTATTACTCTAGATCTTTTATGATTATGTTTATTAATTTGGTTAATTATTAACATTTCATATAATAGTTTTTCAATAAGATTGTTTACATCGATTATGTTTCTCCACTTTCTTATGAGGAATGAATTGGAAATAGTATGTAATGACCGAGGCCTACTATATCCCCTCAATGCATCAATGGGTCTCATTTGAAAATCTATATTGGGCTTAGGCCGAGGCCTTTTCCATTTATTTAATTGTCTTTAAACAAGGCCTCGATGATATGTTTTAGATGTCTAGAATTATACATTCAATTATAATAGATTGAGTTATTGATATTCCTTGTAATTATTCTATTAGTTAGAATATCATCTGTTAAGTTTCAATATTATGGAATTATGTTTATGGAATTATTTGATCATCATTTTCTCCTACAATATTTTTCTCATGTTATTGATTTAATAGAATGTGTTTCACTTATTCACCTTTCCAAATAGATTATTACTTATTTACTCACATATTCTACTATACATTAACTATTACTAAGAATTTGATATCACCACTTTCTTATGTCTTATTTTCCCTAGGATACCAGGATGTATTTAATGAATGAGATACAATGATATGAAAAGGGGAATAATGGAATTTTCAAGAAAATACATTATTATATTTCATGTATTTGCGTTTAAATATGATTCAAGTATGTATCTAGTTTACCAATACTAATAAAATGTATGGTCTTTCTGGATTCAATTCATTATATCTTATGAAAAGTTAATAAATTAGAAACCAGATATATATTTTTGGGGATGGGTTCATTATAGTTGGTATTATAGGTTGATCAGTAGAAATCTTGGGAACTATATTTTGTAAAACATAGATTAGGGAACATAACCATATTTTATAATTTTAGTATTTTATTGAATAAAATCATAATGTTTTTGTGATGAAGAGGTTATTTTATTTTACCTAGAAAAACATACCTATATAGATCTACATATGGACTTGATTTATGAATATATATACCAAGGTTTAATAACATCAAAAATAGCACATTTGGATTTACCTCATCATCACCTAGTGCATGGAAATATACCCTACCACACCCCAAGGTTGACACTACCATGGTTTATTCTTAAAATAAATTACATATTCTTAAAAATAATTATGAAATATTTTAAAATAAATATATTTATAAAGAAACCATATTTATTATTATGATATTATCTATGCATAAATTTTTAAATTTATGTTAAGTGTTTCACTAGTCATAGGGTAATAAATTATATTTTGTAATTATATGATGTAATCTAATTTATTCCATTTTTAAGAAATGTATTCTAGTGTAAAGAATGAAAACAATATCAATGAACTAAATCCAAATAGTTATAATGATCATTTATTTTTTGGGATTTATTAAATATTTCAAATAGAATTGGTCTCCCAAAAATATTCTTCACATGATGACATATTATCATGTGATATCAAAATAGATAAATAATTATTTACTATTATATATTTTAAGGGAAGAAACAGACTAATTTGATGGTAAAGAGAAAATAGATTATGGTAATAAGGGAAATAAATATTGTACCACTTGTTATAATTGTGGAAAGAAATACTCTAGTACTTACATGAATGGAATTTGAGTTTTCTACAATTTTGGAGAGAAAGGCCACCATAATCACGATTTTAAGGGAATGAAAGGAATTTTAAATGATTGTTACTCCAAATTTAATGAGATGGGGAACAACCCAAAATTATGTCAGAGAGTCTAGGGAATAATCCTTAGAAAAAGATAAGGGATTATGGTCATGATTAAGCTATTACCATAGAAAAAGTAGTATGATTAATTTGATTGTGTTTGAATTCTAGAATTACATTTTAGGAGTGTTTTAGAAATTATTTTATGGTTTTAAGAACCATGAAATTTATAATTAGTTTAATTTAGTACTATTTCTTAATGGATTTGAGGTCATATGTTAAAAGATGTTGATGACCATGAAAATTGATTCTATGACAAGTTTAACCTCTTAGAAAATAGATGATTGATGAAGGATAACCTTTAATATGTTTCCAATGTTGATACAATAATTTGATTTTAATGGAATAGTGTTGCTGACCATGAAATTGGTCTGAGGTTTGATAGTTTATTTCATATTTATTGGACTTTACTGTATGTATTTATTGTTGGAATATATTAGACAAATTGAGATTTTATATTTTGTAGCATTCTTGTTATTATGATGTTTTTTATATTGATAAAGGTATTCACATATTAATAATGGGACATTAATAGCCTCCCTATATGATCTAGGGAAAATAATATTGACTTAGTGACCTTTTTTAAAAAACATGTGACTTTTAATTTGAAAATATAATGGTTTGAAAAGTCTTTAGGTTAACTTTTTATGGAGTGTATTAATTTGATCGTTGGGTGTTATTATATATATTGTGCTAAAAAAATTTGTACTAGAAAATTTCTAAATATAGGTTGAATGAATTTTAATTAATTTATGAAGCTAATGATCTATTAATTATTAATTTATTGCTTCCTTAAAAAAATATCATATTAGATATTCATTTACTAGAGGAGGGGATGAATATATAATTGATCATATCACATCCAAAGTATGGAATTATGCCTATAGAGAGATGTGAAATAAATATATTTATGACAACCAAACTCTTTATTTTACATTAATACAAGATATATTATATAAAATTACACATAATACGACACAAAAGGCCATGAAATTTATTGTATTTAGGAATGTGGTACATAGAATAACATCTTGATCATAGGATACAAATTTTTTTTGATAATGTCCATAACACGATTCTATAATTCCATGGATTTTAAAACTCAATGGGATAACCTATGGACATACATAAGAAGGGGTGAGCTATAAATCCCAGTAAAGGAAAAAACAATGAATTAAATGAATAGAATAATGAATATTATAAAAAATGAGTATCAATGGGGAATAAAAAGAGTTTTAATCATAAAAAATAACAATGAGATGTGATATAACATGATAATCATAATGTGGTGAATGTGGTAATAACATAAAACACTATAGCATAAAAATAAGTCAAGGATAAACCACTAACACAAAATGGTGGACAAAGTCCTGTAAAGAAACAAGGTTCCATCCCTATCCCAACATGACGTATCTTGATATAAACACTACCGAATGTATTGGAGCACTATATAATTCTAGTCACACCCATCACATTCGTTTCATTCACAGAGTCTAATATGCCACACAGATCATATGAAATTGATTAATTCATTATAATATTTTATTCCATGATCATAGATTGTTAAATACATATATATAATTCCCCAATCAAATGTATATGTTTATAAATGTTAACACCCTTTATTGGAATTGGGTATGGTATTCACTGTACAATTGGTCTGGTATGGAAAAATCATGGTGCAATTTGAGAAGCATAACAACATCACATAAAGACTCATAAAAATGGATTGATGAGATTAAAGGGGGTATATCATCACATATACATTAAATGGGACGTAATTGGGACAAGAAAAACATATCCCATCATAAGAAATTGTAAATTTAATTCATAAGTTAATAAATAAACATGAATAATGAAAAGAATCGTAACTATTTTTCTGCATGGTAATAGGTGTATATAAAGGATCATTAGAGGATTAATGAGATTGAAAGGGAGACATGATAATTTATAAATTAAATATATAGTAGTGTAAATATATATGAATATATACCATCATAATCTAGTATAATTTAAGGGCCGTGACATAAAAGAAGTGCTTGAATTGAAATGAGAAGAGAGAAACCCCTTAGTGAATTTAAGCATTGTAAAGAATCAGGTAAAGCTCCATATGAGAGATAATAAATGATCCCAATTTAAAATAAAATCCATTGTATAATATGGAATGTTTATAAAGAAATTATATAAAAAATTTCATTTAAGAATAAAAATTCCTAATAAGGCTCTTGAGTTGAAAGGAGAGGTGGGTCCCTTACTTGAGTGTCTGAACCCAAAATCTTGTAAGGGGATTGTTGAGAGATTAGAGGAGCTTTGGGATTACTCTAGAGAGTGTAGGTAAGAGTATGGATGTCATACAAGGAGTTTTAGGGAATATAACTGGGATCTTGGGTGGGTTAATATAGGAAATGAGAGGGATTTTATTATTATTTAGGTTTTGGACTCTACAAAATAAAATATCAAAAAACACCCACAATCACATGGTTTTTGCCAATTGTTTATTCCAAATGGGAGTGGTATCTATTATTTTACAATTATAAGGTCCAATAGTATTAATATAATTCCCTTTCTTATGTGAATTTGAGTCACACACATAGACAAATGATTTTGAAACCTTAAAATATATTAATGGTTCATAAGGATTCATAAAGGCTTTATAAATTCAATAAAATAAACATAAAATAACATTATTTGTAAGGGATAATATATATTTGGTATTAAATACCATTTATACTATTTATTACACAACTTTTGGGTCATTATGATGTCATAATACAAAAAATATATTTATACGGTATTTAGTTTTTCCCCTTAAATTCAATTGTCTCATAGAATTATAAAAAATTCACCAGTGAATAATTTCAACATTATGATTCAAAAAGTAATATTAATTTAATCTAAATAACTTTCTAAGTATATGAAGTTTCTCTTTTAAAATAATAATCACCCTTGATTGAAAATGATGGTTTGTTTGACAATAACCGTTTCTAAACCCTTATAAAAAACATTTAACTTCATAAAAATAATATGATTATTTATATTTAATAAAAATTATTTAATAATAATATTTTTTAATAAACAATTTTGTATTTTAATAATAGAGTAATTCATTAAAATAGATTCCATAATTGAATTTTAATTTTAACTAGAAATACTATTTTTGTTTTATTGAATCAATAAAAATCATTTATAAAGTACGAATAATAGGGTGAAAATATATTCATTATTCTATAAAAAATAATATACATATTCATATTGCTATGTTATTGATACATATAATTTTAATACACTAAAAAATGATATAATTGTATGTAGTGTGACTGTGGGACTTTGATTGGACGATTTTATGTACATTATTTTGGTCATGATCTCGATGAGTTTTAAATTATCTCATAAATATTTTTACATAGGCTTATGATTTTGGATATTATCTTGAACTTAGTCAAGAGAAAATATCAATAATTCTATCTCACTTGGAATTTTTCATACATGGGATTCATTGGGTACACTCCTACTAGTTGAGGTGATCACTTCCTTTTTTTGTGTTAATTGGATTTGTTAAAATTCTATGTTTATACTAACTATGTGATCACTATTAAATGGATATATTATCAATGGTTATAATTCATTAACAATAGTTTTAAATCTGATTGAATGTAATATAACAGAATATGTTCATGTGTTTTCTATAATCGTGTTACATATTAATACATTTAATTAAATAACAAGGGGAATATTATTTATAGCGGTTCATGTTGTTAAAATATTTTCTTATGTTCTTAATATATATGGTAATGTAATTCCTCAACACTATGGAAAGGATCATGAAACAAAAATTTTACCCTAGTACATTCATTTATGATGCATTAAATGATCTATTAACTCATAAAAAATTTGTGGTTTTTTGTTCACTAACCTTCTTTGGATCACCCACTTTCTTATGATAAATTATATTTGTCACTCTCTTTTAATAATTAGGAATTATTATTATGTTCCACGTCCATGTTTTCATTTCCCACAATTGTTCTCTTACATGGAAAACTTGTAATGTGTAATTTTGGAGAACCTTTGTACTTATATATTTATCTTATCAAGATGATGTTTTATTAACCATTTCAAATATGTGGTTCCCCAACAATGTTATTTTCAAATTCCCAACACTTTATTACAAATATCATGATTAAATTACGAGGATGCAATTTATTTAAGGGGATAAAATGTAACAACCAAATATCTTAAAATAAGAACATCATGTTTGAGAGAGTGTATGACACGAAATAAAAATTCTTAGAATAAATTATAACATCTAGATAATTTATGATATAAGTATTTTTAAATAAATTAAAACTCTTTAATATTTTCCGAAGAACACCACATCAGGTTTAAATGAAACATGATGCTACAATAAAATATTATTATTTCAACATTACTGATATAACCTAAATGTTAAATTGGAAGGTATGAATACTACTAAACCAAATATATAAATCATATGGTTTAAACATGTTTAATATTATTGAAATTTATATCTATTTATTATAAATAAAACTATAATTATTTGTATGTAAAATAATTTTTTTAGAAAAAATTAATTTTTTAAGAAAAAGGTTTCATCGCTTCATGCACACTTATGATTAAAATAATTTTTAAAAATTTGTAAAAAATTTATTTAATAAAATTTACTTAAATTTTTTAATTATCATATCTAAATTATATTATGGGGAATATTTTATAATTTTATGAAAATATTTTTTTTATGAATATAGAAAAATATTAAATTTTAATTGATAATTAGATTTTCATTTAAATTATTTATAATGATAAAGTAAATTTTAATTTTTTTAATATTAAATTATTTCAATGATATATCTATTTATCCAATTTAGGTAATTAGAATCATTTTCATATTGAATTTTGATTTAAAAACATTGTTATCGATTATACAATTTCTCTTTGGAAAACCACTTTATCATCACATCTATAGGGTTAATTTAAAATTAAAATTTTCCACTTTTGGGATTGGAATTTGGAAATCTGGAATCAATTTATTAATTATAAAAATATTTATTATCTATTTTTATCAATTTATTTATTGACCAAAATAAATAGTGAAACCATAAAAAAATTACCAAAATTAATGTAAAAATGGGTTTACCAAGGGTTAAATTGTGAATAAAAGGGTTAAAATGGACTACCAACAATTCAAAAGCATATTTTATATACCAATGTTGACCTTATACCTCAAAATGTCTAATTTAAGGTTATTTTTAAACATTTTCCTTTCAAATTATTTTTTAATTTTATATTATTTTTGGAAATTTCTAATAAAATTCAAAGAGGGTTCCATTTCCCAACTTATAAAAAGGAACTCCATCCCTTTACTTATTCAAAACTCTCAATAAATTTCACCTAAAAAACATAAAAAATTATCTCCCCAAAATTATTAGAAAAAATCTATAGCTACTTGTGATCTCAAAAGTCCAGACCTATGGTTATTAGGAGGAGATCTATCTGAGGTTTTTGTTAGAGAAGGTAATTGTCTTAACAATGCTCTTTAGTTTTCTTTATTATTTTTCCACATTCAATTATTTATTAACACTAAAATTATAATAATAAAAAATCTATCCCATATACAAATATATTATTAGGTTTATGTAATAAAATTTATCTAACTGCACTTTCATCAAATGGTAAATGAAATCATTGATTGTGTGTATGGAGGACTACTGCCTCACAAACTGATTTAAATAGTTTTTCCAACTCCACATTTCTGGGATGGATAAAATGATGTATTTAAAATATTTATATTATACTTGATATATTATTATACATATTTTATTATAACATCAATTATAACTTTTTACATTCCATTCTTTTTAACACGAGATAAAATAGCTCTAGTGAACAGTTGGCAACCATCTCCGGAAGCGATATGATTCGTTTTCCACATATTCTTTACATAAAATGTAATAATGATAAATTTAATAAATTTATGTGATATATACATATAATGTTATATATATATATTTATTATTATATATTACATTTAATTTACTTTTCACTCGTTAAATAAATTATATCGTCACACATGCATATGTATAGCCTACCGTTTCCACAAAGGGATGCGACTCATTTTACAAGACCAACATTGATGAATGGTTATAATAATGAATTTAATTATAAAATATTATATTAATAAAATTATTATAATTTTGGATATAATGGAAATGTATTTAATTTTTAAAAATTGGACCCTTTACAGGAAAAGACACATGAGAAAACATGGAAATTAACACCGAAGACAATGAAAATAATGAAATATTGATAACAAATGTGAGTGAAAATAACATAATGGAATTATATATGGTATTTATTATAAGACTATGGTCATATAATATATTTATAATAAAAAAATATTTATTATATAGTAGGTTTGTACACATACGATGGAAGTAAAACCTGAGATAATGGTTTCTCATTTCACTTTTACTTGTGTAAGACATATGCCATATTTACCACTCATTTAATTTTCATGGTGTATATAAATACCATTTAATATTATAAATCATGAATTAAATAATATTCATGGTATTTAAATATTCCATTATTTTTATATCTTTCATGAGGATTATGACTCAAAAGTTACCAATGTGGTAACAACATATTTCCCAATCTCATCATTACTCATGATTATTTATGGGTATGTCTCCATTTGGGGAATTATTTGATATTTATATCTCAAAATAAATATATTTTATTATCCTACAGTTATTCATTAACATTGAATCAATAAAAAAATTCCTCACTAATTAGTACTTGAAATTATTGAGAAAATGTATTTATGAAAATCAGACATTATTTCACTTTTCAGATGGAAATCCTCCTTCATCAAAAACCATGATTCCTAAAAATGTTTCCAAAAATATTTTTAACATTTTAAAAATTTGTTTTTAAATAAACTTTCACTTATTTTTACTTCTTATAAAAAAATATGAAAGTAATTTTCATTTTATTTTCAAAATAATATCCATTTGGATTTTACCATAATGTGAAAGGAATATTTTCCCTATCATGTATAAAAAGAAAAAAAAAATTCTATCATCATGAACACTATTATTTTTAAAACATATTTTACATGATTTCAATGTTTTTTCCAAAGGAAATTATTTTCAAAATATTTTTTACCTTTTTATTTTAAAAGGTTATTTTGAAAATAAAATGGTTATTTTCCTCAAATATTTATTTAAGGATCTTTTATGGTATTCCTATTATTGAACTTAATCAAACATTTATTGTACATATGATACATTAGGGATATGTAACATTGATATAATCCTTATTATTTCATTGGATTATTTATTTATTGGGGTAATTGTCAAAACTTTGTATGTAATAATTTGAATAGGAGAGTTGATGTTGACATTGTTTCACTAATTTTAGATAAAGAATTAATTTTACATAGTATATGATGGGTGGGTCCAGATATAGTCCCTTGATTCCTCGTTAGGTTTCATGAGATAAATTAGATTGGGTTTTGGCCGAGGCCTTACCAATTGTTTTTCAGATGTCATGGAAATAGGGCCTCAATGGTATGTTTTATATGTCTGAAATTATGAAATCAAACATTTTTAATTAATTTTTTAATATTACATCTAATTATTACATTAATTATAATATTCATGGTTAATTTTTAAGCCCATTTGGTGAGTTTTATGGTAGGATTTGATCATTATTTAATCCACCAATATCGTGGTCAACTTATTGCTTAAATGGAATGTGTTTTATTTATTTACTAACCTTTATTTATTATTTATTATATATTAAATTATTTTATTGCTCACTTACCCTTTCCGAGCATTTTGGATAACCCCTTTCTTATGTTTTATTTTCCACTAGATGTAGGAATTATTTTATAATTGATATTTTGGGATATTCTAATAAGAATAACGATTTTCCCAAGAACATAATTTTTTGTGTTTTATGTTTTAAATTGTAATTTTTCTTCAAGTATGTATCTGGTTTACCAATACTACTATAGTATTTGGTCTATCAAAATTTCATTACTTATATCTTATGCCAATGCAATAAATTAGACATCTACTCATGTAATCGGGATATGGGCTATTACACACCCAAAGAAAATTTTGATATTATGATATCAAAAAATGAATTCAATTTTGTCATATAAATTTTATAAAAGTAGAAAAAATTAAATATAATTTTTTTTCTCACATAATTTTTTTTCTTTGATGGAAATTTATTTTTAAATAATAATATTTCCTTAGTAAAATGTGAATAATTATTTCCTAAAAATCAGTCAATAAATTTTTATTGAGAATAACCTATATATATATCATTATGTTTTTATTCATATTCATAACCTCAAATTCCGAGACTAGGTTATAATAGTCATGTTTATATTATATTATTATTTTGGTTCATTTAAGATTTGTATTATCTATTGCACAAGTTATTGAAAACAATTTTCTTTTAAAATATTTGGGTTTTATAAAACCCCCTTAGTAAAATAGTACATGGTGTGTTCCCTCATTACCCCACTCTAGTTATGTACCTTGATCTTCCTAGAATATTAATCCTCAAATACAAGGAATTTATTAGCTTTACATGGTTTGTAACCCACATGAGGAACCTAGCCATGTTACTCATAAAGTATCTAGCCATATAAAATACATATAATCTCTTCATGTAATATACATGGGCTCTGTCTATGTATTCTACATGTCCATATACCCCTCACATGGTGTGTCTAGAAATGTACATGCCCACAAATCAATCCGTTCTATACGATGTATCCATTAAAACTACATATCATCAATTCTCACCGTTAACTTCTCTTTAAATTGAAGAACATAGGATGTGTATTATTAAAATCACATTTTGTTTAGATGGGTAACCCAAATGGAAATCCGTTAAAATATTCCTTAAACCCCTATTTCACTATGATTCATCACATGATGTCCCTTGGTGCCTTCCCTTCTGTCCAAAAAAAGAAACTAAAAATAATTTATTTAAAGGGGTAAACCGAGAAAATCAAATCAGCCAACCTCATTGAAAAAACAACAAATCTTTATCTCCAGGTCTACACCTTCTAGCCACTACACCCTTATTAGGTCATAATCACCACTATGGACCTAATAAGGGTGTAGTGGCTATAAGGTGTAGACCTGGAGATAAAGATTTGTTGTTTTTAATGAGATGAACAAGTCAAGAGGGGGTGAATTTATTCTTTAAAAAAAATTATAAAAATTTATCTAAGTTAATGGCATATAATGATTAAATTCTAAGTGAAATTGTAAATAATGAGAATGAAATAATAACATTAAACATGAAACTATTTTTTATTAAAAATAAAATATAATAATAAATAAAATGTGATAGTATTTTATAATAGTGGTAGAAACATAACAAAAAATATTATTTTTATAATAGTTCTATTCAATGTGAACCAACATTTACTCTTCAATTATCTCTTCAACTTGAGTAAAAAGGTACCCAAAATATAAATTGAAATTAATTTTTATCTGAGTAAAAATCATTTACAAATCAAAACCTTTTGTATTGAAAAAACATAATCAAATTTATCTGACCTTTTAAATGAGATTCATGACATAAGAGAGTCATAACATTAATGTGGAGGTATATAAAGACAAAAAAAATTATTTTTTGGAAAAAAACATAAAAATATCGTTTACGTGCCACCAAAAATGTGAAAATATAATGATGAACATATAATAAATTAATTAATAACATAGAAGAATAAAATAAATCCTATTAATCACCACTTGAAAGAGAATATCTTGTTGAAGCATATAATATTGTTAAACAAAGAATCAACGGTCATGGTAAAAGATTAATAACCATTTAATAATCCTTGATAGTAATATTTAAAGTGTCTATATTCATTTTTTATTAGTTCCACAATATATTTCTTTTTAATATAGTAATATTTTATAAGAAAACTATTTTTGATAGGGTATAAAACATGTAATACTAAACTTAAATAAACCACGAAATATTGTAATTTATATAAGATTGTTATAACATAAAAGCTAAATTAGTGTTTATGAAAACTAGTAATATAATTATATATATCTATATAAACTTCCTTCTCAATACAACTATTTTGATTATTACATTGGAAATAATCACTTAATTTTTCAATAAAGTTATCTTTTACATTTAAAAAAATGTTTCCATCAAAAAATGGTTTTTTGTTAATGAATATTATAATAAATTTATAGAACATATATAATGTTTTTGGATAAAAATTATACCATTTTCTAATTATGAATATTAATTTTTGATGATTTTATGAAAATATTGATGTTTTCGTGAAAAATAGAATATAAACATTTTTTAAGAGTGTCATTCCTTTTTATTAGATAATGTAATATAATGTACCATTTGACCATAAATTTATATTAATATCATTTAATTGTAATTAATCTAATTAATTAAATATTAATTGTCATTGTAGCTATTTTTTGTATAAGATCACTTTTTGGGCCAAAAAAAATCCAACAATCTATTTCATTATTAAATTTTAAATTTTAATCTTAAATTAATCTCTTCCACTTATATAAATTTATTCATTAAAAAAATGATTCAATATTTTAATTTGGGATTTCCAAATTATATAAACTGGACTATAATACCCCAGTCTTGACATACACTAACATTGCAACACTTTTTCAGAATACATAAAACATAATACAAACAGACACCCATGACCGTACTAATCTACATCCTTTGGAAACATGGAAACATAAACACTCTACATAAGAGTGCTATATTATCACCCACTAGATTTTCATCACCAGCACCCTTCTTATTCACATAAAACATAATTTGTATCTTTATAACATGGGGGAAAGGAAACATAAAATGGGGTGTGCTTAGAATGCTTAGTATGGGTAAATAGTCGAAACATGTAAAACTATAAATGAGAAGAGGGGTATGAGGATATGATCCAAAAATTAAAAGATCATGCGCTACATATCAACAATTATAAATATGAATCATGGAATAAAGATAGATAGTTTATAAGAATTTAATCATAAGTAATTAGAGATCATAATCCATGAAAAAAAGCATATTAATTAAACCTGGAATTTTTTATAACAAATAATAATATAATATGATTAATATAAAAGCCAAGGAACCATTTACAAGACCGTATTATTAGTATAGTTTCACTCCCCATACCATCTTAGTTGTCATGGTGTACCCCCATAGACATCTTAGTAGCATGATCTCACTCCTCGTACCATGTTGGTCATCATGGTTCACTCTAATGACCGTATTAGTAGCATGAGTTCACTCCTCATTCCATATTAGTAGTCATGGTTCACTCCACTGTCCATATTAGTAGTCAAGGACCACTCTCAAGACCATCTTTGTCTATATCATGAGATATAAATCTTCACCCCATGCATTGGAGGTAGATATAGGTCCCACCCATCTCATAATGTAATCATTAATACTTGTGCCACAAAATCGTAAATAGTCGTACCATAACCCATGAAATGAAATGGGTGTTATAAACATGTAATCATATCATAACATGTGGAAAAGGATAAAAGTTTCATAATCATTTCATCATAACATAAATCATGAAAAGGGAACAGGTTTCATAAATACCATGAATTCAATAACAAACCATTCTGATAGATAATATGAATGGAACCTTTATATCATTTCCTAGAAAGGCCTGACTAACATGGAAATCATCATAGATGGAAAATGATTTTAAAATATCCTTTAAAAACGTTTATTAATCAAAATATCATATATTCATTAAAAAAATATTTTAAATACATAAAACCATTTGGAAATAATTTTCTTATAAAATACATTGAGAAACTATAAAAATGACCGAAAATAATTTTGAAAACTTTTTCCTTGAAAAATTATAAAAGAAGCTTGAAAAATTATTGAAATAATTTTCCTTGATAACCTATAAAATAATATTAAATTTTTTAAAAAAAATTCATTGAATACACATTGAAAACATGTAATTAAAGGTTGAAAATATTTTTAAAACCATTTTACATTAAAACTTTCGGAAGAATCTTGATTTTTTTTTTGAAATCAATTTCTTTGAAAAATCATTGAAAACATATTAATAAGGCCTGAAAACAATTTGAAGATAATTTATTTGAAAATAATTTAAAAAAAATCATAAAATTTGACTTTTTTAACATGAAAAGAATCTTTCCTAAAATTATGGCGAGTAAATCCATACATATTGTATGAGGTATAAATAATTTTCATTTTACATGGTAAAATGTTTAGAAAAGTTCCATGACCATGAAATGACAAAATGATTCCTTTAAAAAAACATTTTTTTTTAAATGGAAAAATGGTAAAAAAAAATTTAAAATATTTTAGGATAATATTAGAATATTATTGGAAATTGATTTAGAAAGCATGGTTTAGAAGGAACACAACTTTCCGACTGAAGAGAGAGGTAAAGCCATATTTCCTTACAAACATTTTCTTAATAGTAATAAGTAAAAAGTGTGGAAAATTTCTACTAATACATAAGGATATATTGAAAAAATAGTGGATAATAAAACTCATGAATATTCATGGGATATGGAACATAATATTTCATCAATTATGCATAATCATTAATAATCACGAAATGTGATGATATTGTTGCAAAAACTTCATACCACTTGGTTACTTGGGATCATACTCTTCATGTAAGTGAATAAAATTAAATTAATCATTAAATATAATGAAAATAAAGATATTCATGATATAAAATGTAAAATGGATTTATATAGACATCAAAAAAATAATTTATGTGCATAAAAAACATGATTCTCAAATAAGTCAAATTGGGAAAAATCAATCCTACCGATTTAATAACCTTTGAAACTTAAAACTCATGAAATAAATTTTATATAATGAATATTTAAATACAAAAAAATTATTTATAATAGAAATATAAAAAATTCATATACATTAAATACACCACAAATAGAAAAATATTTGTGAACATATATTGTATATCACATAAATAAAAAGTGAGATGAAATCCCCTTACCCTGTGTCTTGACTCATGTTGTTCTCATTCAATCCACCTATATAATAAATAAAAATTTACTAGGAATATTTTACAAAACCATATTCTAATATATTTTACCATAAATTATTTTATTATGACCCTTTATTACCCATATGTTAACTATATTGTGTTAAATGCTCACTTCGGATAATATTTGCATTCTTCTTCGTATGTGTCTCAATTTGTTATATTGTTGGTCCTTATACATATATCATGATTCCATAATTTAAAAAATTATATAAATATTATTTATATATAGTATATTTTTATTATATGATCAATATAATATATAATTATGAAATAGAATACACTATTCAAGGAGATGGAAAGCCTTACGTAAGCATGAAGGCAATTTACATTTAATTTTCATAATGATAGAAAGAAACTATAAGACATACATAATTATATATATGTGTAGAAATAATTATAAAATTACGTTTATTATATCATATATATTAAATAAATCCAACCTTAATACATTCCATGTAGTGTATGAAAGAATTACATCGCATTGAGGGGGAAAAAGTCTCTACTTCCTCAAACGAAATTAACATATTAACCCAAAATTGAAAGTATAAAGATATATGTCCTAAAATAATTAAAATATCATAAAGACATAATAAATATTATATATAACATATATGGAAATTGTTTCCATCATAATCACTACCATGAGAAATGGTAAATGAAAATTGAAGAATCGTCGTTTAGCGAGGCGGTAGTCCACATACATGTAAACAATATGTTTTTTACCTATTAGATTGATGTGTGTGTGTGCAGGTAAAACTCTATATATTAAAACATACTAGTATATTTTGGATAATTTTTTGTTATATTATCATGGAATAAAATGATATGGTGGATTGGAGAAAGAAAATAAAATAAAAGAGTTTGAGAGACGGTGTTACCTCTTAATCGGGTAACACCTTTTATTTTTCACCAAAGAGTTTTTTTGGAAGGAATTATGCCCAAGGGAGGCTTCAAGGATGAAGTGAGGGATGGTGGGTATATATATGGGTATATTTTCAGTTGATCTAATTTGTCTTGAGAGGTCTAAGGAAGTGGTATGATATGAGGCATTTTATAATGGTGGGGGTGGCACTCTTGTAATATTTTAAGAGAAATGAAACCCACCCATGTTTCATTATTTAATGTCATTAAATAATAGTGAAATTTTTATACATTTAATTATAGGGTTGATAAATTTTAATACAATGTCTTTAATTCAATTTTCTAATTCGTTTTGGTCCTTAATGTTAATGTTTTGTCCCTAATTATGCTTAATTAAACATTAATCATTTTAATTACTTTTAATAACTTCACTAATATTAATGATAAAAAATGAGTTTGAAATTATTAGACATTATAAATTATTCTTATTACAAATATATAATCCATTTTTCCAAATTCTGTACAATAAAGTGGTAGAAATTAAATTAAATTTAATCTCGCAGTCGGGTCCATAGTAAGGGTTTTAAAATTAAAAACATTCAAAAGCTTGCTATGTTTTTATAGTAAATTTCAAAATAAAATTGATCCAATGACATAAATTGGATTTATTGTTAAAATATAATCTAATTAAACTTTTAAAATAAGTTAATGTTTAATTTAACCTTATAATTTAGTTTCATGAAAAATCAATTTTGAATTAAAATATTGTATTTTAACTATTAGTTAAAAAGCAAACAATTAGAGAAAATTTTAAAAAATTTATCCTAACCTAATTTTTATATTTCCCTTCATAATTATAATATTTTTTTGACATATTAAATTTATAAATGTTTCCTAAATTGTATTTAAAATGTGTTCTCGATTTAAATGTGGTAAAAATACCTTAATAAAATATTGGGTTTTATGTGTTAAATTTGTTTAATTTATTTATTATACTTATAAATTATATTGGATGAATATCTCAAATATGTAATTGGATATATAACATATATATTACATTAAAATCTCTTAATAATTACAATTAATCTAATTTATTAGTGTTTATAAAACATTGTTAACATAATAATATTTTTCAATAAAACTACTCCCTTTATATTCAATTTGATTCTTATATTCACTTATAAATAATTTTTATCTAATTAATTTATTTTATTTTTTTGAACCATATATTTACATTAGTTTGTAAATAATATTCATAAATGAAAATTTATCTACTAGTTTATATATTACTATATGTTTTTTAATAATCAATTATTCTTCGGTAACACTCGGTCATGCATGTTTTGCAAGCCATCGAGGAAATTCATTGTTGTGTGTAATGAAATCTAACCTCGATGTTATGTGTATGGAATTCTATCATTTATCATTTTTTACTACATGTAAGTCAAAAAAAAATAATTCAATATAAAATATACTATTTTAAGTGTTGTGTGAAATGGAAAATATCAAAATAATAAATTAATTTGAAAATGAATAATTCATAAAATTTCAGAGTGTTACATTCCCCCCACTTAAAATGAATTTATCCCTAAAACTTAATCTGGTTTATCAAAGGTTTAATACTTAAAAGTTTCATTTATAGAAACCCACATTATAAAAATGAATACTAAAACATCCCTTAAAATCTAATATTGGAATCATAATAGTTACCCAAAGTAACATATAACTAGGTTTCCACATGAGAGAACATAGGTTTAAAGTTAAAACATGGAAATGGAATAGAAATATAACCATCATGTTCTGAAGGATAGTGTTAGAGGCCATGTTTAGGTGAAATTTAAGAATCAAAAATCCATATGTTTATGATAAACTATGAAACCATTTGATTCATCTGAAACAGAGGTACTAGGAAAACTATTTTGGATTTAAGATACATTTTTCTAAACATCATCAATTTTCATGAAAGATATACCAACACAAATTCAGGAAAACATCTCCCTTTATTGTTCCTTGATCCAGTCCACCACATTCGATAAAAATTAAGGTGAATTTCTTATTCCAAAAACACTAATTGGTCATGAGTACCATGATATTTCATCACATATTTCATCAGTTATCATCAAATCTAAGTTTTTATAAAATGTTATCTGATATTTATAAATCCTCATGTGGTATGATAGTACATTATTCTCACAATCTTGATCGAATGTTTAATTAAATATTTATAAAAATTGGAATCCTTATAACAATTCCAAAATATAAAACTCCAAAACATTATAAACAAGGTAAAAAAATTATATTAACAATGATTACCCATATATCACAAAGTATAGTTTGATTGTCACATTCCAAACATTTTAATACCCTCATCATATATTCTATTACAAAATGGTAATAACATGAATTAACATAAATATTTTGGGAAAACATGCATGCTTAATTATTCCAAAGATTACTAGATATATTCCTTAACTCCGAGAAGTTTTAGAATTCATCCTTGATGACATATAAAACTTTGTAAAGAAATCAATAATCATATCCAGGGTAATATGTGCTATCCAATTTACTTTATCCAAATCAATCATCTCTTTAACCAAGGAAAATATAATTTTCCCTACATCTTGATCACATTATTGGTTTCCTTCCCTTAATAAAAATATCTATTTTCCATATCTTAATCACCATGAAACATATACTTTTTAATCCTTAATGAAAAGTTATAATGAAAAAACATATAAATTTTATGATTCATATAACATAATCTTTGAATTCCAAAACATAAGAAATTAATTCATCCAAATTTATTATTAAACTATTACTCATGATTCATAAACTCATTACTTAATACTTATTTACTATAATATGAAATATTAATCATGTGTTAAGGTTCATCGACCTCAATATAATCATACTTATTATGATTAATATAAAAAATGAAATAATAACATCACATACCTTTCACATGTCATTTGTAGTCTCTATATTCAGAAGTATAACAAATTCTCATTCCATCTTCCTGATTCTATTTATGATATTTCAAATTGGGAAATTAATTTTTATAGTTTCCATACATTCCAAATCTTAAACATTCAATTTTATCCATGTCACTTCCATTCTGCACCCTTGACTAAAACCAGAAGCATAGTGTGAGCATTACTTGTCATTGCAGAAAACCACATAGTCATGAAAATAATTGCTTATAGGATAACTAATTCATGACACCATCCTTAATCTATAACACCATAGGTTTATCCAAGTTTATTCATAGAAAATTATATTTAAATACTTCATGATGGATTCTAATTTTTTTTTGAATTCCCAAATCATATCCTTTGGAAGTGTCAAACCAGGTGTGTAGTAAGGCCCATTGTCGTGTACTATAGAACCATAAATTCAGGCTTGGAGTATCTTTTCAGCATTATTACCCTTAGGTAAACCTATTTTAGCACCACATCCACTTATATTATCCTAACAAGGATGTATTTCTAAGAATCCACTCACTCTATCAGTTACCAAATTTCTAGGCCATTTTCCTAAATTTTGAATAATCCTTATAATTATCCTCATATACACCCCTAGACATATCCATAGAAATATACCTGGGGATCTCACTAAGGTTTTCTCATCCAATTTTCTAAAGGATAACAAAAGCTTCACTCTGATACCAACTACAACTTCCAATTCTTTATATACACTAACATTACATATCTTTTGTGAAATAATTAAAACATAATACAAATAGATGCCCAAAGATCATACTAGTATTGTTATTTTGAAAACATAGAGACATAAAAATTGGTTCATAAGAAACCTACCTCATCTCCCACTAGGTTCTTCTTCACTAGCACCCTTCTTAGAAACAAAAAACATAAAATTTTCCTTCATAACCTGGGAGAATGAAAATATAAAAATGGATGAGATCAGAGGCTCAGTAAGGGTAAAAAATGTAAACATGTAAACCTAAACATAATCATATTTGTATGATAACGATAACATAAAATTAAAAGATCAGACCCTACATATCAAAGACTATAAAAATGAATCATGGCATAATTCCTAATAATTCATAAGATATGAATCACAAGGAAATAAAGATCATAATCCATGAAAGCATAACATAGGAATAAAACATAGAATTGTGAAAAACACATATGCATATAATATGATTTTCAAAGTTAACAAAGAATAATCTCCAAGACCATATTAGCATCATTTGTTCACTCTCCATACCAAATTTCTTGTCATGGTTCACTCCCCTGGCCATATTAGTAATAAATATTTACTCCAAATACTATCTTAGTTTATAACATGAGATATGAATCTTTACCCAATTAATTTGAGGGAGATATAGGTCCCACCCATTTCATAATGAAATTATACATAATTTTTCCAAAAAATCATATACAATCATACATAACCCATTAAATGAAATGGGTGTTATAAAAATTTAATCATATCGTAACCTATAGACAAAGATCAATGATTCATAATCATTTCATCAAAAAATAAACAATGAAATAGGAAAGGGTTTCATAAAGACCATGAAATCAATCATTATCCATTCAGATAGATAATATGAATAAAATCTGTAGATAATTTCCTAGAAAGAAATGAGTAACATCGATGTCTTCTTAGGTGGAAAATAATTTATAAATATCTTTCAAAAACATTTTTGGAGGAAAATATCCTTTATTCTTTGAAAATTTATTTCTAATACATAAAACAATTTGAAAAATTTTTTCACAAAAAATACATTTAAAACTTATAAAACATACATGAAATCATTTTCCTTGAAAAAATATATTATAATCATAAAATCATTTGTAAAACCATTTTCCACAAAAAATTATAAAATAAGAATAAAAATATTTTAAAAATCATTTTCATTGAAAACACATTGAAAATATATAAATAATTATTAAAAATATTTTGAAAGCCATTTAATTTAAAACACATTAAATAAGCTTGAAAATGTATTGAAATCCATTTCATTGAAAATATTTTGAAAACTTATCAATAAACCTAGAAAAAAAATTAATGTCATTTCATAAAAAATACATTTAAAAAATTATACAAAATTACCCTTATAATCATTCAAATTAATCTTCAATAAAATGATGAAATGTAAATCAATACCTGTCACACAAGGTAAAAAAATATTCTTTTTGCACGGTAAGAACTTTATAAAATTTATTATATTAGAATACAATAAGAAGATTCTGTTTTTTAACATTAATTTTTTAAAGTTAAAATAATGGTAAACATGTATTTTAATGATATTATGATAATATTAGAATATTCTTGGAAAACGTTTTAGAGAACATGCTTTTAAGGGAACTAAAATTTATGACCGAACATAGAGGTAAGGTCATATATACATAAATACATTTTCTTAATAGTATTAAGTATGAATGAGTGGAAGAAGTGGTATTAATTCATGAGGATATTTGAAAAAATAGTTGATAAGGAAACTCATTAATATTCATGGTATATGGATCATAATATCTCATAAAAGATACATAATCATTAATAATTACGAAAAGCAATGAAATTATTTCAATAAACTCTTATTTCTTTGCTACATGGGATCATACTATTAATGTAAGATAAGGAAATTAAATTAAGTCTAAAATATCATAAAATTAATTATATTCATAATATAAAATGTAAAATGGAAGTATATACACCTTGAAAAAAATAATTTTGGTGTTTAAAAAAACATAAGTCTCAAAGAAGGACAATTATGAAAAAACAATATTACAGATTTGATAAATATTGAATCTTAAAACCAATGAAAGAAAGTTTAAAAAATTGATATTTAGATAACTATAAATTTATTTATAAGATACATATAATAAATTCATTGTAAGTACATACACCATATAAATGAATTTGGTGGTTAACATAGATTGTATCTTATATAAATAAAATGTGAGATGAAATCCCCTTACATTGTGTCTTGAATCTCATCATACCAATTCAAACCACCTATATAAGAAATATAAATTTATTATAAATATTTTTCAGAATTATATTCTTATATCTTATAAAATATATGGATTGAAATTGATTTTAAGGTTTCACATCAGATAATATTAATTTTTTTCTCTACATGTGTTTTAATTTATTATATCGTTGGTCCTTATACATATATCATGATTCCAAAATGTACACAATGATATAAATATCATGTATATAAATTATATTTGTATTATAATAATACATGTAATATATAAGTATGGAATGTAATACACCATTCATGGAGACTACAAGTCGTATGTACGCATGAACACCATTTCAGTTTAATTATCTTGTTGAAGGAAAGAATGTAAAAAACATATATATATATATATATATATCATTGTTGTTTTAGATTTATTATATCATGTATATCATATATATTTACTAAATTAATTCTTAATACATTACATCTAGTGAATAAAATAATAAAACCACTTTTAGGGGGTTCGAGTATACACTTCCAAAAACCAAATTATCGTATTAATACAAAATGGAAAGTATAACGATGTGTGTTATAAAATAATTAGAAAATCATAATGATATAATAAAAATTATATATAACATATATGAATAGAGTTTCCATCATAGTTTTCACCATGTGTGTTGGTAATGAAAAATTTAACATTCATCGTTTAGCAAGGCGGTAGTCCACACACACATAAACAGTATGTTCGTTACCCATTAGATGGATGTGTTTGTAAGTTTTGGTTGAAATCATAACCTAAAAACATCCAAGTGTATTTATGATATGAGATTTGTTATATTATCATGGAATAAGATGATTTTATGGAGTGGAAAAATTATATAAAATAATGTAGTTTGAGGGAAGGTGTTACCTCTTAATCGGGTAACTCATTTGTGTATGCATGAATGAGTTTCCTTAGAAAGATTTATACCAAGGGGTAGCTTCAAGGAAAAATTGAAAGATTTTGGGGATCTATTTGGTCAGTTTTTTGGTTGATCTAATGTTTCTTGAGATATGTGAGGAAGTGGGAGGAGAGGAGGCCTTTTATAATGGAGAAGGGGTGACACACTTGTAATATTTTAAAGGAAAGGAACCCCACTCGAGTTTTTTTATTTCAAGTTGCTGAATAATTTTCAAAATTAGATAAAAGGGACGAAATGTTCAATATATGGCCATAAAATTGATTTAAGACAAGTGTGTATGTCGTTTTGGGCCTTAATGTTATTGTTTAGTCCCTTATACTTCTTAATTTAACATTAATTGTTTTAATTAATTTTAATTACTTCACAAATATTTTTTGTAAAAAACAAATTTGAACATACTAAATATTATAAATTATTTAGATTCAAAATATGGAATATATTTCTCCAAATTCCAAATATTAATGTGGAAAAAAATAATTTAAATTTAATCCCAATGTAGTGTCGGCAATGCGTGTTTTTTAAGTAATAAAGTTAAAATGTTTGCTATGTTTTTATAGTCAATTTCAAAATAAAATTGATTTCAATGAACTAAATTTTGTTTATTGTTAAAAATATTATCTAATTAAACTTTGAAACCAGTTTAAAATAAAATGTATCATTAAAACTAAATTAGATGAAAAAACATTTTTGAATTAAATTCTAGTATATTAAACTATTAATTAAAAAATGAAAACATATAGAAAATTACAAAAAAAAATTCTAACATAATTTTTATGTTTCAATTAAAAATTGGAAGTTTATTTTGATATATTAAATTTATAAAAGATCCAAAAATGGATTTATAATGGATTCATTATTAAATATCAATAAAACTACCTCAATAAAACTATTGGGTTTTATGAGTTAAATTTATTTTATTATTATTGTATGCCTATAAAATCTATTGGATGAAAATATTAAATATTTACATGGATATATAACTTATATATTACATTAATATTACTTATTAATTTTAATTAATTTACTTAATTAACATAAAAACAACTTTGTGATCATAATAATAGTGTTCTCTAGAAATACAACTTTATATTCAATTTTGTTCTTATATTCATTTATAAATAATTTGTTATAATAAATTAATTTTATATTTGGAGAAAAGAATATATTTACATATGCTTCTTTAAAATATTCATAAAATCTAATTTAACGACTAGGTTATAAATTATTATATGTTTTTAACAATATATTTTTGTTGGGTAACACTCGATTATGCATGTTATAAAAGTCATAATGGAAATTCATTGTTTCATATAACTCAAGATAACCTCAATATTATATGTAGAGAAAGATAACCTTTATATTGAATGTACGAAACATATTCTAACCATATTTCTTTAATATAAAATAGACTATTTTTAGTTTTGCGTTAAATAAAAAATATGAAAAAGAAAAAATTCATTTGAAAAAAATAATACCCAAATTATTATGGTTGTTACAAGGACGTTTTATTTTTATCCATTGTGAATATTAATTTAATAAAATATTTCTCACCTAGGTATGGTTAAATAAGGTAATTATCATTAAAAATAATGTAAAAAGGATAAAAAAATATCCTTATCAAATTAATATAACATATTGGATGAGTGGGGTTCAAAAATCATCATAAAATATTATATTTTATAGAAATTATGTGACATTTTTCTTTGAAAATTAATTATATACAATTTTATGTAAATAATAAGTCAAAATTTTCACTCTATTTTATTAGCTATAATATTTTGTAATAGGGATAAAAAAACATATTCATGGTTATAAATAATTATTTGAAACAGAAATGATTTTTTATCATGCTAATTTATAATGAATTTTGAATGATTAAATAATTTCATTAAATTCTTATTCATCACTGACATAATACTTTTTCATGGAGAATAAAATTTATTATAAATTATAAAAAAAATCATTATATAATATTTTATTAGCGATTTATATTTTCCCATGAATATTATAGATAAAAATAACATATTAATGATTTTTGAAAGGATTATATTTAAATTTCTTTATTTTCATGTTTTTTTCAAATTCAAATTAATTTAATTTTTCTAAACATTACATTAATGATATTTTATCATAAATATTATTTTATTAAATGATTTAAAGTTGATAAAAATTCAATAATGAGACAATTTATTTGGGTATGGTTTAAAATCTCAATAATCGTACTTTTATAGCTCACTATTCATTTTATTGTAACATTCATGAACCCTAATGTGTAATAAAATGATCTTATTGTAATCGTCAAAGGTGTTAATGGGGGTTTAATAAGTGATAATGAAAAAATAACAAAAAAATGTTAAAATATTATTTTATCATATTATTTAAAAAAAATAAAAATTCCATAAATTTATATCTATGTGGATCCATTTTTATGTGAAAGTTAATTTATATTAATTTAATACATTAGAAAATTCCAATAGTGTCCCTCCCATCACATAAAAAATGGATCCCCCATCCCCAATTCCTCAAAAAATATGAATGAAATTTTTCCACATATAACTACCTAAATATTTCCCTAAAATCCCATACCATTTCATATAGGTGTTAGATAGGGCAGTATACCAACCTTATAGGGAATAATTTTTAATGAAAAGGTTGTTGTACAATGAAGTGGTGTTGCTTTTAACTAATTTTTTAGTTTTATTTCTTCTTCTATATCCTTCATGTAACGCCCCGACCCCAGTTACCCAGAGTCGGTGCATTATTACATAACATTGGCATGATCACAAGAAAGATCAAATCCCGAAAGACCGATTGGTTTAGTAGCCTTGGAAACACTAGATATAATCATAAAGTTTTACAATACATATCAAAGTGAAAAACTACTACAACAACAAAGTCTTCATATCCACACTATTAACCCCTCATAATATCCCTGCAAGTCATTCATAAATTACTTCTTCACTACCTGGGAAAAATAAAACATAGAAAAGGGGTGAGCTCAAATGCCCAGTAAAGATAACAATATAGCGGAACATTCAAAATAAGCATAAACATTTAAGGAAATGAATTACTAAAACAAAAGCCTTTTAAAATTGAACTTCAACATAGTATGGAAAAAGTAAAATGAAATAATACCATTTACTTGTTCACATGGATATTCTACTAATCTAATAATCACATGCAATATCAATAACCACTTTCATAATGTTGGAATGCATAATGCCAGACTATCATAACCACATAGCCAAGGCCTCGTGCCAAGACTACAAATAAGATTTTGTCAAGGCCTTGTGCCAAGACACTAGTTTGTCTCATGAGACCTACCGATGCATCGAGGAGCTATAGCGGGCTCCACCCGTCACTTATTAAGTCCAATGCATTCCCATATGAAAAGGTTTAAACAGAACATAAACATTCGTATTAAAACTAGCATACGAAATGTCAATAATTTCACCATAAACTATGAATGGTATAAAAATAGCACATCCACAGTCAAACATATCACAAAACCTTCAATACAATATAGAAGTTTTGTATCATAATAAATCAACTTCAAATAATCTTAAAATCCATCAAAGGATGTTGACATAGATGAAATCAAAATTCTTTTTAAAGAAGTATCTCCTGTTATTTTGAAATCATTTAAGATCCATATAAAATAAAACATTTTCTTTGAAAATATTCTTATAAGCTTGTATGGAAAGCTTCGACGATTTTATAACGGCGGAAAATAACCGCACCCGCCGTATAAGTTAAAAAAACATTCTTACCTCAATTCAGTCGAAAAGGATAAAAAGGACCTTATTTTGAAAATGACGGAAAGATTCCTTTATAAACCTCTTATAAAAAGTCAAACAAGGGTATAAATGACTTTAACCCATATTCTTGTAAATAGTAAAAATGTTTTGAAATACATTTCAAAGAAACATGGATGTGGATGATAAAGAGATCCCAGTAGATTATTACGTATAATACAACCTCGGATAATGAAGAGATTGTGAAATAACCCTTACCTTGTACTTTTCCTTCGTTGTGGTAGGTTAACCTCCTGTATAATGGTGAAATAATTGTTATTAAATTATACAAGAATCATATACATTAATATGATATCATATATGATCTTTTAATATTGATTTGATAATAATATCTTAGTATTATCGTTGTTTCGGGTGTTAACTTACTTGTTTTCTTTTGTATGTTTTGTTACGTAAGACATGTATGTAAAGGATAGGTTGTATATTATTCATATCCAGAATGATATCAAGTCCTTAAACATCATTTTTTAAATCATCAAATTATACTTGAATGGATACGATGGAGAATGAATCTCATCGCGTTCGTGGAGACGGTAGTCCGTACGTACGCACGAGCGACAATATCATTCATTTGATATTAAAATAATATATAAATGGATGGTATATCATATATAAAGAATCATTAACATGTTATATTTATTATTTACATGAGTTACACATCATTATTATACCCATCCAAATAATATTATATTGAATAACAATTACACCACGACGTGGAGACGGTAAGCCGTACGTACGCACGTATGGTGACATGTTATTCAAAGGGTGGATAGGATAATGAATATGGTTGTACCATATTTATAATAACATCACAGTATATGTGAGATACTGGAGTTATTATTTTAGAATGGTAAGAACAAAGGAAGAAGAAGTGGAAGAAGAAATGAACTTAGAAAAGGGTGGTGAAATCATTACCTCTTCTTCGGGTTCTTCCTTTTGATTTGATCAAAAGGGCTCCTTAGGTTGGCTTTATGATCAAACTAAGGCCTCTAGGTTGTATTGAGGGATGTTGGAAGAGTATTTGGGCAGTTTTTGGCCGAACCAAAAGGCATTAGAGGTGTGAAGAAATGAGAAGGAGGAGTGCCTTTTTATAAGAGGGGTGAGGGGCACCTTTGGAAAAGCTAGAAATATTAATTTATAATAAATTCATATTCGGTTTCTAATGGCTCCAAAATTGACTATTCAAAGGTTAAGGTGGGGATAGGTCCAAAACAACTCAACCAATAGAATTTAGACAGGTTTGGGTACTTATATTAACCTTATCTTTAAGTATTAACTCTAAGTTAATTAGTTTCACTTTTACAATGTCTCTTTGTATTTTTATATTATATGGTTAATAGACTTACCATATACATAAAAGCGACCCCCAAGTGGTCCATTAATGATGATACTATCATTATATAAGTCTCTTGGCCGAACCGTAGATTTTTAAAAATTTAATATCAATTAATAATATAATATTTGTTTTAAGAACTCTTTTATGTCTATTTTGACACTATTCAATAGTTGATTCTTGTGAAACTCATAACAGATTGATTACTTCGAACAATGTCAATTACATCACTCATAATATATCATATTATCCTATAAAATTAGTTTAATTCATTAAAAGTTTCATATTATATTTATTTGGGTATTTATAATATCAATTATTTTAATTTTGCACTATTATAGTAATTACTGCATCATCATTGTGTCATATATAAAATAAATTATTTAATGTCTAAAAATTATAAATAAAATATCATTATGTAGGAAATCCTTTTAGCTTTCTAATGAATATTTATGATCTAAAATCCAACATGTATAACCCTATGTAAAAATTGTTCTTCTAAAAGGTGTAAGCTTATGCCATTTTTATTTTTATTTTAACTTTATTAATATAAAGTGTCCCTACCACATACAAGTGGCTCCAAGGGGTCCCCAAATTGACCCAAGGATGCTCATGGTCGGTTATGTGTCCACCAATAAGGTTAGGACACGTTTTAGGGTAATTTTGTATTATTATAATATTATTTTTTAACTCTTATTCACCGGATTTACCCTTAACCATGGTAAATAAAATATTTACCACAGTAATTATTCAAAATGTCTAAAAATAAAAGTTACCTATTTACACAATTTGGACATCCTGATTCCAAATATGGAATCCATTTTTCTAAATTCAAAACACAGAAGTGGCAGAAATTAATTTAAAATTAATTCCCGCTGTCAAAACAAAAAGCGTGTTTTTAAGAGGTAATAACTATCAAAAGATTGACACTTGTTTATGTTCGGTTTAATTGTAAAATTATGTCCAATGACCAACATTATATTAAATGGTAAAAATATATTCTAAATATACTTTAAAACCACTCAAATTCACAATTTATCACTATTAATTATTTTGATTAAAAAAGTTGTTTTTAATTAAAATTTAGTAATTTTCACTATTCATCAAAATATTAAAGTTATCCGAAAAGTACCAAAATTCCACCCTAGGCTAATTTCAATATTCAGAATCCAAAAATGAAGTCCATTTTGAAATATAAAATATATATGATTTCAAAAAGTAGGTATTACTATTCACAACGGCTAGTTTAATTAGTTGTGGTGTGTGTTAGAACTCGAGGTTGCGTACAACACACGTTATCGCATTATTCGAAGGGAAACGTACCATGGAAGCTTGGGTTGTTACATTCTCCCCTCCTTCAAATAATTGCATCCTCGCAATTTCTAGGGTATTACTGCATAAAAAGACTTGGGTGGTTCTTCATCATAAGTTCCTCGGGTTCCCACGTTGCCTCTTCCATCTTATGATTTCTCCACAAAACTTTTACCAGACGCGTCGTCCGGTTTCTCAGTACTTGTTCTCTTGTATCAAGAATCTTGACGGGCTCTTCACAATAAGACAGATCGGGTTCCAGTTCTAATTCCCCATAGGTGAGTACATGCGTTGGGTCAGGCATGTATTTTCTCAACAGAGATACGTGGAACACATCGTGAACTTTGGAGAGACTTGGCGGCATTGCCAATCGGTAAGCTACAGCCCCAATTCGTTTTAGAATTTCGAAAGGTCCAATGTACCTGGGACTCAATTTACCTTTCTTACCAAAACGTATGACTCCCTTCCACGGAGATACCTTCAGGAAAACATGATCACCGACTTGAAATTCCAAATCCTTCCTTCGATTATCGGCATAGCTCTTCTGCCTACTTTGAGCTGCTTTGATGTGATTTTGGATTACCTTCACCTTTTCCACCGTTTCCTCCACCAGTTCTGGGCCAACAAGTTTTCTTTCACCAACATCATCCCAACAGGTTGGTGTACGACATCTCTTTCTATATAACGCTTCATATGGTGACATCTGAATACTCGAATGGAAGCTATTGTTATAGGAAAATTCTACCAGAGGTAAATATTGATCCCACATACCCTGAAAGTCAAGTGAGCAAGATCTCAACATGTCTTCTAAGGTTTGAATAGTCCGTTCTGATTGTCCGTCTGTCTGAGGGTGGTAAGCAGTGCTCAAATAAAGTTCAGTATCCAGGGATTTCTGAAGACTTTTCCAGAATCTTGAAGTAAAACGGGGATCACGATCAGAAACAATTGATAAGGGTACTCTATGAAGTCTCACAACTTCATTAATATATAGTCTTGCTAGACGTTCCAGGGGTAGATCTTCTCTTATAGCAAGAAAATGTGCTGACTTGGTAAGACGATCAACAATAACCCATATTGCATCATTCCTTCTATGAGTCTTTGGTAGCCCCATGACAAAGTCCATGGTAATATTGTCCCATTTCCACTCCGGTATGGGAAGAGGTTGCATGACTCCTCCAGGCTGTTGCCTTCCCGCTTTCACTTGTTGACAAACCATACATCTTGACACAAAATCAGCAATCTCCCTCTTCATATTGTCCCACCAAAAATGTTCTTTCAAATCCCTATACATTTTGGTGCTCCCAGGGTGTATAGAGAAATTGGAACTATGAGCATCATCCAGCAATTCCCTTTTTAGATCAGGTATATTGGGAACACAAAGTCTCTTCCTGAATTTCAAAATTCCATCTTCATACACAAAGTCTCTCAATCTCCCATCATTCACAGCTTTAATCTTCTTCTGAAATTCATTATCATCGGTCTGAGAACTCTTAATCCTTTCTAGTAAAGATGGTTTGGAAACCATTTGAAAAAGCATTGATGTTTCACCTTCCCTGGTTATTCCCATGTCCATCTTCACTAGATCCATGAAAATTGGATCCCTTTCAATTCTCATCATGTTCAAAACTCCATTTCCTTTTCTGCTCAAAGCATCTGCCACCTTGTTTGCTTTCCCCGGGTGGTAGTGTATCGTACAATCATAATCCTTGAGTAATTCAAGCCATCTCATTTGCCTCATGTTGAGTTCTTTTTGTGAGAAAATATACTTCAAACTCTTGTGATCAGTATAAATCTCACATTTTTCCCCATAGAGGTAGTGCCTCCATATCTTCAAAGCAAAGATCACAGCTGCTAACTCAAGATCATGAGTAGGATAGTTTTGTTCCTGAATTTTCAACTGTCGTGATGCATAGGCAATAACTCTATCATTCTGCATAAGGACACAGCCAAGTCCCTTCTTTGATGCATCACTATAAATAACGAACCCATCATTCCCCGATGGTAGAGTCAATATAGGAGCATTGACTAATCTTCTCTTCAGTTCTTCAAAACATTCTTCACACTCTTTTGTCCAAACAAATTTAACCCCTTTACGAGTGAGCTTCGTTAATGGGTTAGCCAATCGGGCAAAATTCTGGACGAAACGTCGATAATAACCTGCCAAGCCAATAAAACTACGTACCTCAGTTATACTCGTAGGTGCTGGCCATTCTTGGATTGCCTTGGTCTTAGAAGGATCAACAGAGATTCCATCTTTAGAGACAATATGGCCAAGAAAAGAAATCTCCTGAAGCCAGAATTCACACTTGCTAAACTTCCCATATAATTCATGCCTCCTCAGAGTCTTCAAGATAATGCGCAAGTGATTTTCATGATCTTCGTAGGTTTTAGAGTATACCAGAATATCATCAATAAATACCACCACAAATTCATCGAGATACTCCTTGAAAACTCTATTCATCAGATCCATGAATACAGAGGGTGCATTAGTCAATCCAAACGGCATTACAGTAAACTCGTAATGCCCGTACCTGGTTCGAAATGCTGTTTTCGGAATGTCTTCCTTCTTCACACACAACTGATGGTATCCAGATCGAAGGTCAATCTTTGAAAAGTATTGAGCTCCATGCAGTTGGTCAAATAAATCATCAATACGAGGTAGGGGATACTTGTTCTTTATCGTTATAGCATTGATCTCCCTGTAGTCGATACATAACCTCATAGATCCATCTTTCTTTTTAACAAAAAGAACAGGGGCTCCCCATGGAGAAACACTAGGGCGAATAAATCCCTTATTACTCAATTCCTCTAGTTGTTTCTTTAGTTCGACTAACTCTACAGTGGCCATTCTATAAGGGGTCTTCGATATAGGCCTTGATCCAGGAATAAAATCAATAGAAAACTCAACTTCTCGTTCTGGAGGATGTCCAGGTAAATCTTCCGGAAATACATCTACAAATTCTTTCACAACAGGTACATCCTCTATTTGAACATTCCTTTCCTCACCGACAGTTATTTCATTCTCTTCCTCCCCAATAATTGAATTATGTTGAGCTACTGGGGGTGGATCTAAATAATAATTAGGTGGTGACGATTCTGCTCTAAAAATAAGGTGCTCCTTCTCATTATCATCAAGAATCGTAACCTCTTTCTTCTTACAATAAATCTTCACATCATAGTCCGAAAGCCAGTCCATACCGAGGATTATATCAAACTCAATCATAGGTATGACGATGAAATCAGCAGATAAAGAAAATTTATGTGCTCTAATGGGGACTGATTCACAAAACTTTGTTGCAACGATACTTCCCTTAGGAGTTTTAACTGACAACTCCCTTATTAAATCAAATTGGAAATATCTAATTTTCAAAGCAAACTGGGAAGATATGAAACAATGCGATGATCCAAAATCAAATAATTCATTTGCTAAACTTGAGGAAACCATTAAATTACCTGCCACCACGTCTTCCGGAACTTCTACCTCAGCAGTAGTGATAGCATAAGCCTGGCCTTGATCCCTTGGCCTTTTCTGAGGTAAGTTCTCCTGACGCTTAGGACATGAATTTGCATGATGCCCCATCTCCCTGCAATTGTAGCACTAAACGTTGGTAGCTTCCTTCTTCCCCTTGCAATCATGAGCTTGGTGGCCTTTTTCACCACACTTGTAACAGACTCCCATTCCCTTCAAGCAAGTACCAGGATGTTTCTTCCCGCATTTACCACAAGATGGATATTCAACCTTTCCCTTATTCCCCTTATTTCCATTCCCAGATTGATCAGTAGGTCTCTTCTTCTCTTGTTTTGCTTTAAAGTCATAAGACTTAGAGAATTTCTTTTCGGTCTTGATAGCACATGAGACAATGTCTTCGTACGATGAAAAGGATTGTGAGACTAACGCTCGACGGAGAAATGGTTTTAACCCATCAAAGAAACGATCAATCTTACTTCTTGGGTTGCAAATATAATCTCCAGCATACCTCGCTAACCTTGTAAAGTTAGCCTCATACTTTGTGACATTCTCATCCTCCTTCTGTCTCAGACTCAAAAATTGCCTTTCCATATCTGCTCGATGGTCGCGAGGGAAGTATTTTTCTAAAAACAGATCTTTGAACTCCCTCCATTCCATATTTGATACTTCATCATCTTTCTTCATGTTCTGAATCAATGACCACCATTGATCAGCATCTCCAGTGAGGCGGTAAACTGCCATGATAACTTTTTCCCTTTCACTGCTCCCCAAAGCCTGAAATATTTTCTCTAGGGAAAATATCCATTGCTCAGCTACTAAGGGATTTGTATTCCCATTGAACGTTGGTGGTTGTTGCCTCATGAATCGATCTAACATTGATCCTCCACGCTGCGGATCAGGGTGCTCCATACGGGTAAGGTTATTATTCATAACCTGAGTAAGTTGTCCCAGTATGGTGATTAGCTGATCGGCACCAGTTGCATCACCAGGCCCACTATAATTATCTTGAGTAGGAGGGAAATCCCTACATGGAGTGCGCGCATTGATACGGTTTTCATTTCTTCCACTAGGCGCCATTTCTAAACAATGGCATAAACTAGATCAGTTTATGAATCAAAATACATAATCCCATACTTATAAAACACTTAACATAAATTGAACTATTTATGGATATAATCCATAATCATAAAAATGTTTTCTTTGAGAAAGTATATACTCATAAACCCTTCATAATGATTTGTAAAGATAGTGAGAGTTATCCTAAGCATATCCCCCGGGAGTGTCGTAACCAAGAGTGCAGCAAGGCCCGTTGTCGTGCACCAGTTCCCGTTCGAGTCTAGCTCAAAGTGGTGTTTTCGGGTTTTACCACTAGGTACATCTGTGCCAGAGCCGCCTCTACCTGCTCGTATCCAGACAGGGATGTATTGCTCAGAAAACTCACAAAATCTCTACAATACCAAAATTCTAGGAAGTTCTTCTATACTAATCCTCAAAGTTCATCTTAGGTCTACGTGCTCTAATCAGAGTTTATCTAAATCTAGCTTCCAAGGTTTGTACTAAACATCCTCTGATACCAACTATAACGCCCCGACCCCAGTTACCCAGAGTCGGTGCATTATTACATAACATTGGCATGATCACATGAAAGATCAAATCCCAAAAGACCGATTGGTTTAGTAGCCTTGGAAACACTAGATATAATCATAAAGTTTTACATTACATTTCAAAGTGAAAAACTACTACAACAACAAAGTCTTCATATCCACACTATTAACCCCTCATAATATCCCAGCAAGTCATTCATAAATTACTTCTTCACTACCTGGGAAAAATAAAACATAGAAAAGGGGTGAGCTCAAATGCCCAGTAAAGATAACAATATAGCGGAACATTCAAAATAAGCATAAACATTTAAGGCAATGAATTACTAAAACAAAAGCCTTTTAAAATTGAACTTCAACATAGTATGGAAAAAGTAAAATTAAATAATGCCATTTACTTGTTCACATGGATATTCTACTAATCGAATAATCACATGCAATATCAATAACCACTTTCATAATGTTGGAATGCATAGTGCCAGACTATCATAACCACATAGCCAAGGCCTCGTGCCAAGACTACAAATAAGATTTTGTCAAGGCCTTGTGCCAAGACACTAGTTTGTCTCATGAGACCTACCAATGCATCGAGGAGCTATAGCGGGCTCCACTCGTCACTTATTAAGTCCAATGCATTCCCATATGAAAAGGTTTAAACACAACATAAACATTCGTATTAAAACTAGCATACGAAATGTCAATAATTTCACCATAAACTATGAATGGTATAAAAATAGCACATCCACAGTCAAACATATCACAAAACCTTCAATACAATATAGAAGTTTTGTATCATAATAAATCAACTTCAAATAATCTTAAAATCCATCAAAGGATGTTGACATAGATGAAATCAAAATTCTTTTTAAAGAAGTATCTCCTTTTATTTTGAAATCATTTAAGATCCATATAAAATAAAACATTTTCTTTGAAAATATTCTTATAAGCTTGTATGGAAAGCTTCGACGATTTTATAACGGCGGAAAATAACCGCACCCGCCGTATAAGTTAAAAAAAACATTCTTACCTCAATTCAGTCGAAAAGGTTAAATAGGACCTTGTTTTGAAAACGATGGAAAGATTCCTTTATAAACCTCTTATAAAAAGTCAAACAAGGGTATAAATGACTTTAACCCATATTCTTGTAAATAGTAAAAATATTTTGAAATACATTTCAAAGAAACATGGATGTCGATGATAAAGAGATCCCAGTAGATTATTACGTATAATACAACCTCGGATAATGAAGAGATTGTGAAATAACCCTTACCTTGTACTTTTCCTTGGTTGTGGTAGGTTAACCTCCTGTATAATGGTGAAATAATTGTTATTAAATTATACAAGAATCATATACATTAATATGATATCATATATGATCTTTTAATATTGATTTGATAATAATATCTTAGTATTATCGTTGTTTCGGGTGTTAACTTACTTGTTTTCTTTTGTATGTTTTGTTACGTAAGACATGTATGTAAAGGATAGTTTGTATATTATTCATATCCAGAATGATATCAAGTCCTTAAACATCATTTTTTAAATCATCAAATTATACTTGAATGGATACGATGGAGAATGAATCTCATCGCGTTCGTGGAGACGGTAGTCCGTACGTACGCACGAGCGACAATATCATTCTTTTGATATTAAAATAATATATAAATGAATGTTATATCATATATAAAGAATAATTAACATGTTAGATTTATTATTTACATGAGTTACACATCATTATTATACCCATCCAAATAATATTATATTGAATAACAATTACACCACGACGTGGAGACGGTAAGCCGTACGTACGCACGTATGGTGACATGTTATTCAAATGGTGGATATGATAATGAATATGGTTGTACCATATTTATAATAACATCACAGTATATGTGAGATACTGGAGTTATTATTTTAGAATGGTAAGAACAAAGGAAGAAGAAGTGGAAGAAGAAATGAACTTAGAAAAGGGTGGTGAAATCATTACCTCTTCTTCGAGTTCTTCCTTTTGATTTGATCAAAAGGGCTCCTTAGGTTGGCTTTCTGATCAAACTAAGGCCTCTAGGTTGTATTGAGGGATGTTGGGAGAGTATTTGGGCAGAGTTTTGCCGAACCAAAAGGCTTTAGAGGTGTGAAGAAATGAGAAGGAGGAGTGCCTTTTTATAAGAGGGGTGAGGGGCACCTTTGGAAAAGCTAGAAATATTAATTTATAATAAATTCATATTCGGTTTCTAATGGCTCCAAAATTGAATATTCAAAGGTTAAGGTGGGTATAGATAGAAAACAACTCAACCAATAGACTTTAGACAGGTTTGGGTACTTATATTAACCTTATCTTTAAGTATTAACTCTAAGTTAATTAGTTTCACTTTTACAATGTCTCTTTGTATTTTTATATTATATGGTTAATAGACTTACCATATACATACAAGCGACCCCCAAGTGGTCTATTAATGATGATCCAATCATTATATATGTCTCTTGGCCGAACCTTAGATTTTTAAAAATTTAATATCAATTAATAATATAATATTTGTTTTAAGAACTCTTTTATGTCAATTTTGACACTATTCAATAGTTGATTTTTGTGAAACTCATAACAGATTGATTACTTCGAACAAAGTCAATTAAATCACTCCTAATATATCATATTATCCTATTAAATTAGTTTAATTCATTAAAAGTTTCATATTATATTTATTTGGGTATTTATAATATCAATTATTTTAATTTTTCACTATTAAAGTAATTACTACATAATCATTGTGTCATATATAAAATAAATTATTTAATGTCTAAAAATTATAAATAAAATATCATTATGTAGGAAATCTTTTTATCTTTCTAATGAATATTTATGATCTAAAATCCAACATGTATAACCCTATGTAAAAATTGTTCTTCTAAAAGGTGTAAGCTTATGCCATTTTTATTTTTATTTTAACTTTATTAATATAAAGTGTCCCTACCACATACAAGTGGCTCCAAGGGGTCCCCAAATTGACCCAAGGATGATCATGGTCGGGTATGTGTCCACCAATAAGGTTAGGACATGTTTTAGGGTAATTTTGTATTATTATAATATTATTTTTTAACCCTTATTCACCGGATTTACCCTTAACCATGGTAAATAAAATATTTACCACAGTAATTATTCAAAATGTCTAAAAATAAAAGTTACCTATTTACACAATTTGGACATCCTGATTCCAAATATGGAATCCATTTTTCTAAATTCAAAACACAGAAGTGGCAGAAATTAATTTAAAATTAATTCCCGCTGTAAAAACAAAAAACGTGTTTTTAAGAGGTAATAACTATCAAAAGATTGACACTTGTTTATGTTCGGTTTAATTTTAAAATTATGTCCAATGACCAACATTATATTAAATGGTAAAACTATATTCTAAATATACTTTAAAACCACTCAAATTCACAATTTATCACTATTAATTATTTTGATTAAAAAAGTTGTTTTTAATTAAAATTTAGTAATTTTCACTATTCATCAAAATATTAAAGTTATCCGAAAAGTACCAAAATTCCACCCTAGGCTAATTTCAATATTCCGAATCCAAAAATGAAGTCCATTTTGAAATATAAAATATATATGATTTCAAAAAGTAGGTATTACTATTCACAACGGCTAGTTTAATTAGTTGTGGTGTGTGTTAGAACTCGAGGTTGCGTACAACACACGTTATCACATTATTCGAAGGGAAACGTACCATGGAAGATTGGGGTGTTACACTTCAAATATTCTTCAAAAAATATGAAATAAAATCTATATCTTAAAAATATTAATATTATATTATGTTAATATAATAATCTATATCCATATCTTAATCCATCAAATGAAAATCAAAATTATAATGATTTTTGTACATCAAACTACTTCCTCGTGAACTGATGTAATTCATTTTCCATCACTGCCTCTCATTGATGGTTGTAATGATGGATTTAAAATATGCGTGTATATATATATATGATACTCATGAAATATTTTCATTCTATAAATATATGATGTCTTTTAATTTCTTACATTTCGATCAATTGGAAAATTATGACGTTGTTCTTGTGTACGTGTGGATTACCACCTCCACAAAGACATGTGATTAATTATTTCATAACCTCATAACATGTATGATAAATATATAAATTTATTTAAATAATTCATATAATAGTTATGATAATATCTTAATTCTTTAAATATAAAATAATACTTACCTTCTTTCCATCATGACTGTTGAAAAATGGAAGTGTTACTCATGCGTAGGTAGTATCAACTACCTCTATAATTGTAATGTACATCATTTTTTCATAACAGTAATTTATGATTGGATTAGTTTTTTTTTAATTTAGATAATGATAATAATTTAATGATTATTATTATAGAATTTATGGAATAATGACAACTTTGACCATATTCAAATTTCAAAATTCAATTTGGGCATATTTTCCAAATTTTATCCAAACATGTGACATTAACTTCATTGATTATGTAATTAATTATAACATGGTAATAAATAAAATGAAAGTAATAATAAACATCAATATATTTTATTAGGAAACTAAAAAATTAATATAAGTTTATTATTCATGAAGATAAGGATGGTATCGACCAGTCTGGACTCAAGGTAAGCGATTTCCTCTCAATTTCCCTTGGTTGAAGAAAATTGTAATTTTATGAACTTAATTTATTTTATATGGCATACATGTTACCCATTTTACATGTTATAACATTAATACTTAATAGATATTGGTAATTTAATTTACAATTCAAATAGTTTCATCCATGGTGATTTTACTTCAATGTTACTGAGTGAGGTATTTATTAACTCAATTCCATTTTATTAGGTTTTATCACTTAATCATTAAATTATTTTTGTCAAGATTATGTGAGAAATTAATTTTTTTATTTATATCATATTTACACTTCATTTTTAGGGATAAAATTTTACTACACAAACTTTATCATTGATTTATTCGAATTAAATTAAATTATATTTATAAGTTTTACTCATCTCAAATTATCTCTCTTTGGCATGAACATTTATGATATACATCTATATTATTTTATGAGGTGTATATACTATCGATTTTTATAGTGTTATCATGAATATCCATTATTTCATGATATTTAAGGATTAAATTAATGTTATTCCTTTATGATAATTATAATTCAAAAGTTACCAAATTAGTAAGGGGATTTTATTTCAATCCCCTTTTAAACTGGATTTTTATGCTTGAATTACCATAGAGAAGTCATAGAAACCTTGTTTTATAAATCCATTTAATTTTACTACTCTATTAAATTTTTTATATTACTTATTTACACTAATTTTTTCATCTTTATGAACTCAATATCCTTATAGAATATATTTTTATTTAAAACAAACATTATTTCTCTATTAGGCCAAAAATCATTTTACATCGTGATCCCTGTTTTCTAGAAATGTTTTAATGATTATTATTATTTAAACTTCAATGATTTGTTAATGAAATTTTCTAGAATAATTTAATTTATTTACCAAGTTATATAATTTAATTATTATAAATGTTTTTCAAACAAGTCATTTTTTACATTTTATAAATGGGTGAGAGGAATGTTTTTTAACTAATACAATGTGAACATATTTTCCAATTATCATGAATGTTATTTTTTTATCACTATTCCTTCATATGTTGACATTTTTATTTTTTAAGAATTTCATTCCCAATATTTTTTGTAAATTTTTTAAAATATTACTAAAAATAAAAAAGTATTTTAGAGTATTTTCAAATAAATATTTTAAATGTTTATTTGATTTGTATTTTCGCCTATATCATTATCATATAAGGATTCCTCTTCTTAACTATGGTTATGATATTATGATACCATCCATATTTTTTCTCTGGGTGTTTTAAATTTTTTTTTTCAGATATTATAATGATTTACATTTCTTTTCCATTAGAAAACAATGTTATAATGAAATTAGGTTTTTTTAAAGGGTGTTATACAGAAAGTAAAAGATTCTAAATATTGTATTCAAGAACAATACTTAGATATTAGTGATGGAGATTTGTGATCCTCATAAATCATATAAAAATGGATAATATTGAAAAAACATATAAAATTGATGATCTATATACAAGCGATACGAATTAGTGAGCACAATAAAACTTATACGAATTAGGGAACCAGATATAGCTCTCCAATGCATTGGGTAATGATGAAAGAGTTGACTAAATATATGTAACTCGTGTGAGATGATATAGTT
Source organism: Viscum album (assembly GCA_963277665.1). NCBI lineage: Eukaryota > Viridiplantae > Streptophyta > Magnoliopsida > Santalales > Viscaceae > Viscum > Viscum album. Next base: position 1,792,272,397 of record OY728137.1, read on the forward strand.
TAGTAGTATAAATGTTAGTTCTAAGAGATTATATCTATTAACACTCAATTTTATGTCATCTATAAGAGTTAGATTATGGGTTCTCAAACGATAATGTCCCAAGATACCACCGGAGTTTTCATTATGATTTCTTATAGTTTTTAATGGTTCCTTTGGTCTAGAATGTTATCACAAGGCTCATTATTATTTATTCTCATGAAAGTTTCCTCTCATAAAGCTTATGCAATGTCACATGTTTTATTATGCAGGTTTTGAAGGGTACGAATTATCTAATGTTATACTTATGCACTTTGATTATTTCATCATACCCTTATCATCATCATATGTTCCATGATGAAATATAGCAAATCAGGCTTATGTTTGCAATTATTTAGTGTTTTATCTCACACATATTATGTTTTGTTTTGATCCATATTTCATAGAAGTATTTATATATGTTATTCTTATCCTTTTTTAGATGTAAAAAAACATAATGGGAGATTATATATAATTTTATAAACCAGTTGTTTATATACCTAATATTTTATGTATATTTTTTAATAATTATATAAAAATCTAAACCTAAAGGTTATTTAGTTATTTAATTGATAAAATATTTCCTTTAGATTCCCTATGTTCTATACAGTTTATCTTCTATTTCATTTATCAGTATCAAATCTAGAAATGTAATAATTAATTTTTATTCACCGAATCAAAGAGTGTAGATTTGGGGTTGCTATATTTTGTATCAAATGTATGTTTTATATAACATTGGAGAATAAAATATTTTCATATGAGGATAAACTATTATTTATTGCTACCAAAATAGGGTTATAATTTTTTGTTTAATCAATAGTTAAAAGGTATAGACACACATTTTAAGGTTTTATGTTATTTTATTTTAAGGTGGTTAGAGATATTTTGTTAGAATATTTCTTGGGTTGAGTTATATGCAATCCATATATTTAACATAAAGGATTATTTTTGAATAATGAAATAATATTTTTAGGTATGTAAGATGACATGCATGAGATAACCCTTGATGGAAAAACATTATTTAATGTTTACATTGTTGAGGTTATTTAGGATATTGGTTTATTTATCTATGTAATGATATATGATAAACATTTAATGTTATTATTGTATTTTAGAGATTAATATTTATTCAAACTAATGTTTATTCATTTGGAATATTATCTTACCTTATTCTACCCATTTTAGTTTTAGTCAAAATTTAATGATATCAGGAACATATTGTTATAAATTTGTGGTTTATTTGATGCATTAGATATTTATTTCAGAGTTTTAGGCACAAAAAATTCATCTTGAATAATCATTTTTTGATGATAAAAAAGATATTTTGGTGGAAATTTATTAACAGATGAAATTATACTTATAAAGTAAGTATATTTACATATTTTATAAATCTAGATGGTAAAGGAATTCTCCAAATCTATGAAATAGATCTTGAAAAAAAAATTTAACTTATTTCCTTTATTTATAATAAATAAACAGTCTTTTTCACACCCCATTGATTTATGGTTTGGTGGTCATTAAATTTCTAATGATCATTCATTTTCTTGCGATTAATGTTCTATTTCACTATTCATCGTGATTTGGACATTTAATTTTCCCCTCATTAATGTATTTTTTAATCCTTCTAATGTTATTTTATTTAGAAACATAGTTAAATGTCATTCAATATGACCATTACATTTCTTTTTATATAATTTTAAGAATAAAATTTATTAAACCTTTTTACTATGTTGGTTTTTGACAAAGGTATTTTAAAATTCTAATCCATTTTTTACCTATTTTAAGAAAAAAATTGGATATAATTTATTAATGGGGGGGATTTAATATCCCATGATTTTAAAAGAATATAATATTTGGTAGTGTATACAACACGTAACACTAAGCATTAATGAACCAAGAAATATTATTATTTAAATATAATCATTATAACTATGAAATTTTATTGATTGGAATCAATATGATTAAACTCAATGTGAAATATATATATATATAATTTTTATATTGAAAACAATTTTTTCTATTAATTATTAGGTAATAATTAGTCAATTTTTAAATAAAATCAATTATGCTTCAAAAATATGTTTTATTCAAAAATGGTTTTTATTTGTTTTTTTGAGTGAATATCAAAATAATTTTATAGAATATTTTGAAATTATTTTTTTACTACAAATTATATCATTTTTGAATTCATAATGTTAATATAATATTTGTATGATTTTTTATGAATTTTCTGAAAAGAAAGATTTTATAGTGAATAGTCAATATACCAATTCTTATAAAATTATAATATATTTTCAATAAATAATGTAATTTAAAAGTTACATTTGATCCTAATTTTATATAAGTATCCTTTAATTTTTAATAATTTAATTAATTACTTAGAAATCACCATTATAACTTATTTTGGTATAAGTTCATTTCCTGGTTTAAAAATTCATTTTTTTAAAACTACTTTAATTTTCACTGCATTTTAGATTTTAGTCATAAATTATTTTTTGATACTTAAATATAAATTGAATCATGGAAAATTGATTCCATATTTGGATTTAGTAGTTCCAAATTTGATAATTATTTCCCTTTTATTTTTTCTTTTATGATTAGTAACTTTATAAAGTATGTGTCACCTCGATAAGGGTAAAATGGATAATTAGGGTTAAAATTAATATGATAAAGACTAAAAGTAACTATATATATTTCCTTTAATACATTTCATGTGTTGGGTTTGACTATCCTAATAAATTGTTTTACATTACGGAATTTGTTTACCATTTTTCATTGAAAATGACTTATATATTATTTTATATAAATATAAGGTCCAATATTCAACTCCATTGACTTTAATATATGTTGTTTTTTATGAAAAGGATAAAAAAGATATCTTCTCTATAAATATTTATTTGAATTATAAATTATATTTTATCATTTTAATTTATTTTAAATTTTAAAGGATTAAATAATTTCATTAATTGGTTTTGAAATGTTGGCAAATTGTCTTTACTTGTAGTATAAAAATTATAGTAAATGATTTTAGAAACTCTAAAGTAATATATTTCAGTTGAAGAAGAGTGTACCACTAATTTTATAGATAAAAATATCATATTATATATTTTTTAATTAATTATATTTTAATTTTATTTTTCTCATGTATTTTTAAATTCAAATGAAATGAATAGTTGCAAAAATGACATTAATGATATTTGATAATAAATATTATTATATTAAATTATTTATAACTATATAAAATAAAATATTATTCTTAGTGGATGGGATGATATTTAATCTATAATAAGTGGTCAATTTTTAGGTCACTGTTCCATTTACATTAACTTTTATGGCCCATAAAGAGTAAATAATAATGATATTTTTATATTAGTCAAAAGGGTTAACGGTGGGTTAAAACAAAGATACAAGGGTAAAAACGTATTCTATACATTTCCAAATTTTATTAGACTATATTAAATAGAACCATAGTCACGTTATATTATAATTATATCAATTTGGATCAAATTTTCAATGATAATTAACAAATATAAATTTAATAATTAAAGTAATTTCAAGAGTTTCCCTCACATCACATATAAATGAGAACCTACTCTCATCTCTTACTCACTCATTTTAATCATGTTATTTTAACCTATACCCACCCAAATATCTTCATAAATTCACTTATCAAGTCTTAGAGATATTATTTTGGGTATATTACCAACCTTATAAGTTATAAGGTAAAATGCACAGGAGGTTGTTTGAGAAAGAGGTATAGAATCTAAATAAAGTTTTTGTTTAGTTTATTCTTATAAATCCTTAAAATATAATTCAAACATTATGAAATTATAAAATAATTATCTTAAATATACACATATGTTATTTTGATAATGAAATAATCTATATTCGTCTCCTCGCCCAAAAAATGGGAAACAAAACTGCCATCTGTCAGTCAATGAATACATATAAACTTGTGAAAACATTTTCATAAAGCTATAATTTTCACCAATAAAACATGAAATCCTTAGCTTACATCATGATATCATAAGATTCCCATAAAAAACTATTCCAATCATAAATCATAAAGATTACTTTTTGAATCTATATCATTCTTTCATTTTAGCTTTCATGGCTACATTTGGAGTAACCTTTATGGTTACATTTGGAATACCCATCGTAGTATATTCCTGTCACATCTTATGGAAAATCCATACGTTTAACTCCATCTCATTACCCAATTAATTGGATATCCTTCATGGTCTCACCTAAATTCATTTTATCTTGGAACTACCTTTATTCATAAACTATTCCCAAGTACCATAACAAAATCATAACACATACAACAAGCATAAATGAAAAATAGCATTCTTATATCGAAATCACATACCATTTTTTCAAAATTCATGCACTCATAAATGAAAAGAAATTATTTTAAAATAAAATGGTAAATTATTAAAAAAAGTATCAAATCATTAAAGTTACATTAATGTAAGAAATTCCTTTAATGAGGTATATGTTAAAAAACATTCTTTATTGATTTTGTAATGACTGTTAAAAGTGTTACATTAATAGAAGTTTTTAAAAGAAATTTCCTTACCAAAAACCATTTCAAAAACAAAAAACAAAAAATGGAAAATAGATTTAATTTTTGTAAAAAAATATATGGATTTTAAGGGAACATATATATTAAATAATGGTCACAGTGATAGAGAATTTGTTTTCTCCATATACGTTAAAAAGTACAATACTTTTTTTGTTTGTTAACACATTCTTTAAAGAACACCTAAAAAGATTCCTTTTGAAAAAAAAATGAATAAAATTAAATATATATATATATATATAATTCATTTAAAATAATTTATATCCATATTATAAATATGTAAATATAATATCAAGAATACTAATAAAGAGAAAATGATTTAATAATAAAATTATTAAACAATCAAAGCTTCCCATATCACTTTGATCATTTAAAGAATAAGCCACATGAAAGAATAATTTTTAAAAACATTAAATATCGTGAGTAAAGATAAAATATGGATATAAAATATCAAATGGTCTGTATATACACCTTAAAAAAGAATAAAGTTTCATATCATCAACAAATGCCTCAATGAAACAAGATTGAGAAAAAATCCCTAACCTTTAGTCTAATGTTCCTTGTATTGTCTTTATCACCCTGAATAATAAACGTAGGTCAATTATTTATATTCTTGTTAACAATTCTCAGGTTTATTCTTCTTTTTATATAACTTATTACCGCCTTATAACAATTAGATAATTTTTATATTCATGTTGGAGGTTTTGATGATATTCGTTTCTTGAGTCCAAACGTATTTCATTAACTTAAATACGATCAGAGAGATCATTAGACCATCATATCCAGAATAATATTCTTGAAATAATAATAATAAATTTTATATGTTAATTATAAATTTAAATTCTTTCATTAAATGTAGACATTAAAAATGAACAATGTTACAATCATAGAGACGGTAAGATGTATGTACGCATGAGTAACATTTTTATTTTTTAATAAAAATTATGTAAAGAGAGTAAATATTATTTAATCATTAAATAATTATAATAATATCATTCATATCGTATTAATCATTTAAATATACTTATATTTTTTATTCATGTGATGTGGCGATTAAAAAGGAATTTCATCGCTTCTTGGGGGTGATAGTTCACACGAATACACGAACGACACTATCAATATTATGTGGATTGAAAGTAATAATTGATATATTATTCTATTATAATGATAATAATTTCATGAATATCATATATATAAATTAATTCTATCATTATAACTATTTTTGTGAAATGGAAATGGAAAATGAAGTATATCGGTTCTTCGAGATGAAAGTTCACACATACGAACGGATGACTAATTATTTTCCCATATAATGAACATAGATATGGATTTAGGTGATAATATTAACAAAATAAAATCTTGTTATACTCAGGATATCATATTTGTTATTTTTTCCATGGATGAAGAATATTTGAGGGAAGTGGAATAATACATATAATAGAAACATTTAATGAAAACATTACCTTTTCTTCGAATGATCACATTTAATAACAACTTGACACCACTAATGAAGTTGTTATGAGTAAAATAAGGCCTATAAAATATTGATAGTTTTTATAGGATGCGGTTTTGTCAGATCTTGGTTGATAAAAATGGGTTTTGAAGTTTAAATAATATAGATGAATGAGTTCCCTTTTATAGGATAGGGGAGTGGAACTCTTGGAATTTTAAAAAGTAATAAATTAATATAAATTTATTTTATTTTCAAAATAGATCAAAAAATAAATTATTTATAATATGGGATGATTTTTTTTAAATACATTTATAAAAATAAAACTATACAGGTTTTTATTATCTTTAATCCTTATACTTTTGTTTTAAACCTTTCAACACTAACTGTTTTATGAAGTAATTTACACTTTGAGGGTTAATATAATTACAATATGATTCCAAATGACCAATTAATGGGCATTAATGAAATTTTTATATTTATATAAACTAGTTGGACAAATAATATATTTTTATAAAAAAATTTCTACTTAATTACATATTTTATATTTTAATATATAAATTATGTCAATTTTGACATTGTTCCTTACTTGACTTTTACGAAAAATCATAAAAACCATATTCCTTAAAAAAATACATTACCAAATATAGAACATGTCAATGTAATGCATAATTTTTTATGTCATAAAATATATCAAATAATATTATTTTAATGTTATTAATATCATTTATTTGATTCTTCCTTTTTTAAATCTATTACTACATCATCATTGTGTCACAATTAAATTTAATTATTTAATGTCTAAAAATTATAAATAAATTATCATAATGAAGATAAGCATGTTATATTTCAAATTAATATTTAATGTTAAAATTATATTTTATATAACCCTATATTAAAAATTATTTACTTATTAAACATATGAGTATGACATTTTTATCTTATCATTATATAAAATATAATAAAGCTTATATTCTTAACCAAGTGGCATAAGAAGGTAATAATCTCTTAATAAGGTTTATTTTGGTCAAAATCCACTCATAAAATTAAATCCGAACAAGTGGTAGAATAATTTTATAATATAATAATATTATTTTTACTTCAAATTAACTAATTTACCCATAACCATAGTAAATAAAATAATAAAGTTACTATTTACCAAAAATTATGTTGATCCTATTAAAAAACAATATTTATAATGGTTATAACCATGTATTTTAGTTTTTCAATATTCATTTCATAGATGTGGATAAATTATGTTTAACACTAATCCCACATACGTGGTGAGTGGGTGGGTAAAAGAGACATTAAAATTTTCAGTACGTTTGTACATGTAATTTCAATATTAACATCATTCCAATGACCTAAATTGGAATAATACATGTATTATTGGTCTATTTTTACTTTAAAAATCAGTTTAAAGTGTAATAATAATTTAAACAAAACATCAGTTTTGTAACTACAATGTAGTATTTTTCACTATTCATCAAAAAATGAACCATTTCAGAAAAATAAAAAAAAATCACCTTAATATAGTTTTTATATTATAAATTAAAAAATGTAGTTTATTTTGAAAAATAGAAAATATTAAAGTGTGAAAACTACATTTAAAATATGTTCACTATCAGAAGGTGGAAAATCTATATTTTTAAAAAAATACTCTATTTATCTATAAAATTGAATTTGTTCTTATAGAATAAATAGAAACTCCATAAGAAAGATTTTAAAAATTAGGTTGAATATATTATATATATATATCCTCATTAATATAATCCATAAATATTTATTTATATATCATTATAAAACATAATTATTCACATTGAAATAGTTTTTTAGAAGAATATTTCATTTTATTTTAAAATGGGGTTTTCTTTAACATATAGTTAACTTGATGATAAATAAATAATTATATATACAAGATAAACCATATTTTCACAATTCAATTAATAGTTATCGTTCATTCCATTATAAAATCTAGGTTATTATATTATCATTTAAATAATAATATTTAATTGTTCATTTAAACTCAATGTGGCATATCATGTATACAATAGAACATAGTCTTTTTTTTTAAATTAGGATGTTACATTCTTCCTCTATTAAAAAATTTCACCCACAAAATTTGAGCTCAGGATCAAAAACTAGGGGTTTGGATTTTCAAGATATATTTACTAAAATCCCACATTGGAAAAAAGGTTTATTAATACTTCTATATAAAATGAAAGAAATAAAAGTATCATGGTCACATGATGTAAGACATACAAGGTTTCCATTTAGGAAAACATAGACATGTAAGATAAACCTAACCATCATGTTCTGATGGAAGGTGATACAAAACATTATCAAGAGAATGATAACAATCACAAAAATATAAAAATATAATTGGTCAAAATACCATTGATAAAAATAAATGGATAATTGTTTTGTTTTAATAACCTTTTAATAGAGTTGATCAATTATTTTACTACATAGACTACGAACATAAGGAAATGTACATACTCTAGAAGTATAGTTTCTTCCTTTAGTCAATTTCTACCATAAAATCATAATTCTATCTAAACGATGAGTTTTCAAGATGATTTTTTCATGCCTGAAGTACTAGAATCAACTTATAGATAATAATGTAATCCAAAAATGATTAACTATATATGTTTTATATTTTTAGAAATTAACCAAAACAAAAATTGATAGGTTATGATAAGGTAATTCCATAAAAAGAAGAAACCATTATATGATGAAGATATAATCTAATTGCCAAAATTCATAAGTGTTACCCAATGTTCAATGTTGACCATTAAACAAATAACTATACATTATATTCCATATAAATAGTATAAATAATATTAAAACACAAAAATAAGAATGATTTAAAAAAATAATCATCCTAGAAAAGTTCTAACATTTAACTCAAAATAACATCAATTTCTCTTGATGTCTTGTACAAAAAAGAAATTTCCATACAGACATATTCACTACTATAGGTTAATAATTTCCATAAATAAATTGAGTGACCTTAAGTCCATCATATATTTTTACCCAAATAATAATTAAACATTTTTTCCTCAAAACAAATATAATAGTATTTTATTTACCTTTATCATATAGGATTCTGATAACAAAAAATATCTTCAAAAATAAAATTTATCACTTAATCATCAAATAATTTATCCAAAAAGAAAAATTCATACTAACTATGTCATAACATAGGATAGTGGTAGGTGTTTCACCATTTTCTCCCTTCGGTTGTGGGTTCGATTCTAGTAGAATTTTCCAACATGATGGGTTGTCACCCATCCTATAGGTTTCCCTTTTTATAAAACAATATATCTCCAAAAATATGATAAATACCTAAAAAATAACGATAACATATATTAACATCAATGTTTATCTTATTCTTTTTATTTTTCATCTAAAAATGTAATAACCAATAATTACCTCAACGGTGAATGTCTCCAAAAATATCCTTTAGTCCCCTTAAAATTTCAAAACATAAAGCCTCAAAAGAGATTGCAATACATTAATCTTATAATCAACCTTAAAATTATAAACTAATGGTGATATACCTAACTATTTAGAAAACATCCTAATCTCCAAAATTGTCTAAACCATCCTTTGATATCAACTGTATAGACCCAGCCATAAACGTAACATATTCTAGTGTTTTTGAAATTGAATTATTATTCGAGGATATTTTTAGTTTATAGTTTTTGAGAATTAGTAAAAACACTTACAATGTAGAACCATACGTTATATGTGAACACTTATACTTATTATCCATTTTTCTCAAAGTTAATCATTCTAAAATAAAACATGAATCATTTTTATTGATAAAAATCTTCATAACATTCAATATAATATCCTTATTTCCCTTAAAAATCCTTGTACCTAATGGATTTTTTTTAAAATATTTGATTATGAAAGAAATATCATTATGGGACATAAAATAAATAAGGAAAATTTTAGTAAATGAATACTTATAAACTCCTAAAAACATTTTAAAATGTTATAATTTTCACACATAAAACATAAAATCTTCATATTACCTCATGAAGTATTAAAATTCTTGTAAAAATCTATACCAATAATAATTTCTAAATGTAACTTGTGACATCTGTATCATTATAAAATTGTAGTTGTCATGTATATATAGGTATTAACATTAATTGTAACATTTGGAATACCCATCAGAATATATTCCCTTAATCTCTTAGGAAAAACCCAACTGGTTGACTCCATCTCATTACCTGATGCATTGGAGAGAAATCATTAGACCCCCCACTCTTTGATTATCATGGAATCACCCATATTCATATACTATTCCCAAGTACCATAATATAATCATAACATATAAAATAAAAATAAGGAATAAATAAATTTTAAACATGGATATCATATTTCATTTTTAAAAAGTTATGCAATCATAAATGAAAACAAATTATTTTAAAATAAAATGGTAAATTTGTAAATGAAACATAAAAAAATTAATGTTACAAGAAAAAGTGAATTTATTTTAATGACGTATATGTTTAAAACAACATTCTATTTTTCTTTTGTAAATATAGTTAAAGAGAAACATGAAATGTTTTTTTAAAGAAAGTCTTATACAAAAACCAATTTGAAAAAACAAAATACTCAGAAAAGGGGAAAAGGATTTAATTTTCTTTTAAAAACATGAATTATTTTAGGGTAATCCAAATATCAAATAATGTTCATGATGGTGGAGAGGTTGTTGTCGTCGTATATGTTAAAAATAACATTCTTTTTTTTCATCTATCAAAACGTTCCATAAAAAACACATAAAAAGATTTATTTTGAAAACCATTGAATTGAATTAATAATATATAAAATATTTCCTTTAAAATACATTTATTTCTATAAAAATTGTAAATTAATATCTTGAATGTTGACATGGAAAATAGATTTAATATTAAAATCATTAAACATTAAAAGCACCTCATACCAATTTGTACATTTAAACCATAAGCCACATGAAAGAATAAAATTTTAAAAATAATACATATCATGAGGATAGATAAAATATGGACATTAAACGTCAAAGGGGCTGTATATACACCATATTAATGGATAAAGGTGAATATCATCAAGAAATTCATCAATGAAACGAGATTGAGACAAAATCTTTTACCCAGAGTCTGAATCATCTCATATGTTCTTTATGATTCTAAATAATAAAATTTGGTTAATTAATTACTTTTAAGAGAACCATTTTACATGTTAATTATTAATTTTATATAAATTATTACCATTTAATAACAATTATATATTTTTTTATGTTCATGTTGGACGTTTTGATGGTATTTGGTTCTTGAGTACAAAATGAAATCGTTATGTTGAATATGGTCAATGAGGTCAATAGTCCATTATATCAAGAATATTATTAATTAAATAATAATAACATTTATATATCAATTATACCTTTTAATTAATTAATTAAATATTGATATTAAAAATGATTAAGGTTACAAACATGGAGATAGTAAGATGTATATACGCATGAGTAATGTTTTCATTTTTTAATGATCGTTATGGAAAAAGTTAAATATTATTTTATCCTTCTAGAATGTTCATAATTTCAAGTATATCATTTTAATAATTTAAATATAGTTATATATGTTATCCATGTGATGTGGTTATTAAAAATGAATCACATCAATTCGTGGAGGTGATAATTCATGCAAATAGATGAATGTCGTTATCATTTTTATGTTCATAGAAAGTAAGAACATAATTGATATATAATTCTATTATAATGATATTTTTTAGAAAGTTTGGGGGTAATACCATTTTATTATGTATAGAAAAAGATAATAGGATCCCCTTCTTACCTAGGTAAGGGAAACCCTATTATAGGTTCATAGGGCCAGAGGGATCAAACCCAATAAAAAATCCAATACCAAACCAATTCAAGTTTCTTGGAAGCCAATATTCTATGGCCCAAGGGCTGAGTGGGATAAAGCCCATTACAGAACTAGATTCACACAGTAATTCCCAAAACCCAAAGTGGAAAATACACCACTCCATACTACTGTCATTGACAACAGATCACCGCATATTAATGACACCATGATGATGAACGAAGAACCACTGTCATCCATAATGCCCACTGCCAAGGACCACCAATGAAGGTCGAGGAACGTCGATGCCCTCACCGAACCAAATCAAACTAGATCTGGTAATAAAACAAAGATCTAAACCAGACCATTGATCATGAATGGAAGAGTGTCGTTTCCTACACCTTCACATACATGCCACTATGAAACGCCGCTACCATCGAGGGTCCAATTTCCCCTTGAGCTACATCCAAAAACCAACCAAATCTGGTCTGAAACAAATATTTGGACCATATCTATGAAAACTAACCAGAAGAGTCTCCGTCACCTACTTCCACCCATATGAAACTAAAGCATCACCCGCTATCTCCATCGATAAAGCTCGCCACACCCCAAAATGAAGTAGATATGAAACAAAATCAGATATAATAGAGAAGAGACGGCAGGAAACACCACTGGACATAGTCACAAAACATGGATGAAAGCCTACCATAGGATCTACCATCGCCGCTCGTGACGTCATGGATCTGCCACTCTCTGTTTGACTAGGGGATATCCACAGATAGAGATATGACCCCAGTATTACAATGATAAATATGTCATCAATATCATATATAAACATAAATTCCATCATTATAACTAGTATTGAGATACGATATTATAAAATGAATTATATCAGTTCGTGGAGGTGATAGTTCACACAAACACATGAATGATTAATTATTTTCCCATATAATGGAAGTGGAGATGTATTGATATGATGATATTAACATAATAACATCTATGTATAGTGAGGATATTGTAGTTATTATTTCATCATGGATAAAGAAGATTTGAAGGATAATGTCGTTATTACCAATCCTTCAGATGATTGCATTCTTAATACCATAACACCTCTATAGAGGGTCTTCTACATATAATAAGGCCTTCATAATGTAGGTAGTTATTCTAGGAATAGGTTTTGTCTAAGATTGACTAAACCAAATGTTTTTTAATTATAAATAATAGAGATGAATGGGTGCCCTTTCATAGGAGAAGGGAGTTTAACTATTAGAATTAGAAAGAGTATTAGGTTAATATAAATATTTTTTTATTAAAAATGGATCCAAAATAAATTATTTAAAATATAGAATGATATTGGGTCTAAATACATTCATCTAATTAAAATCAGATATGTTTTGATTATTTTTTAATCCTTATATTTTTTTAACCCATTTAACACTTATCATTTTATTATGTAATTTACATTTTGAGGGTTAATATAATAACCATAACATGTCAAAAGAACAATAAATGAGTCTTTAATTAAATTTTTAGACTTATCTAAAGTATTTTGTGGAATCATATAAATTTTTTAAAAAAAAATTCATTTAATTATATATTTTATATTTGAAGATATGAATTATGTCAGTTTTGACAATATTAATTACTTGAATTTTTAAAAAATCATATCAACTTGATTCATTAAAAAAATGCATTAAATCATCTAATACATGTAAAATTAATACATAAAATTCGTTAATGTCAAAAAATATTTAAAATAACATATATTTTAATATTATTAATATCATTTATTTGATTCTTCCTTCAATAAATATATTACTTCATAATCATTATGTCACAATTAAATTTAATTATTTAACATATAAATATTATAAATAAATTATCATGATGTTCATAATCATTTTATATTTTAAATTTTTATTTATTTTTGAATTTATCTTCTATATAACCATTTATTTATAATGATTTACTTATTAAAAATATGAATATGAGATTTTTAACTTATCATTAAAAAAATATAATAAAGGTCATATTATTACAGAAGTGTCATAAAAAGGTTGTAATTTTTGGATAAAGTTAATTTTTTTCAAAATAATATCTACCAAATATATTTGGACAAGTGTTAGAGTAATTTCATAATATTACAATATTATGTTTACCCTTAATTGCCTGATTAACCCTAAACGGTGGTAAAAATTTACTAAAGTTACTATTCACTAGAAATTAAGTTAATACTATTAAATAAAAAATTTCATGCTAATTACATCCCTGTATTTATGTTTTTCAAAATTCAATTCATAGAAGTGGCTAAATTAAGTTTAACACTAACCCATAGTTGTGGTGAGAAGGCGCGTAAAAGAGATATTCATATTTTCAATATGTTTTTATATCTAATTTAAATATAAAAAATATTTAAATGAACTAGATTGTATTGATACCTATATTATTTATCTATTTTCACTTTAAAAATAAATTTAATCAATAATAATTATTCAAACAAAAAATCAGTTTTTAACTATAGTGCAGTATTTTAACTATTCATCATAAAATGAACCTTTTCAGAAAATACCAAAAATTAATCCTAATATAATTTTGATATTCCAAATTCATAAAATATTTTTATTTTTATAAATATAATATATTAAAGTTCCAAAACTATATTTAAAATTGGTTCATCATCAAAAGGTATAAAAACTTCATTTTTAGAGAAATACTTATTTTATCTGTAAAATTGAATTTCTTCTTATATAATGTCTAGAAAACAAAATAGACGAATTTTAAAAATTTGGTTGAATTATATATATATATATATTCATTAATAATACAACATTATTTATTTATTTATTATTATAAAGCAAACTTATTCCAATTTAAATAGTTTTTTTGAAAAAAAAATTCCTTTAATTTTAAAAAGTGTTTTATTTTCCCTTATAATTAACAAGTCTATAAATAATTAATTATATACACATGAATAAACCAAATTTTCATAATTAAATTAATAGTATTAATTATCTTCATTAGAACAGCTAGGTTATAATAGAAACGTTTAAATAATAATATTTAATTTTTAATTTAAGCTTGATGCGGTGTATCATGTGCACAATCGAACATAGTTTTTCATTTTTTAAACACTAAATATGTTTGATTAAAATGGTTAATTTGAGCAAGATGAATTTCAGATGGATTATGATCATTTATTCTTGAGAATGTTGACATTGATAAACCATATTCCATGTCACATTTTTTATGATCTAATTTTTATATGTGTTTGAATTCTCTTACATTATACTCATTCATGTTGGTTATGTCATTATACTCTTATTATCATCTTATTTTAACTAATTAAATTCAATTTTTCATTCATATGTATACCATTTTTTAGATTTTCATCCCACTCATCTTATGTTTCCATTCCTTCAAGTTGTGAAGGATGTTTTTATGTATGTTTCTCATAAGAAGGTCATTAGATATAAAGAACTTAGTAGGAGATGATTTATATTTTTTGCATAAGTTTTTCATGTATTCAAGTTGTTAATTAATAGTTTTTCCAAATTCTATAAAACTCTGAACATATAATTTAAACAGGTATATAAGTGATCCATTATTTTATTTTTATGTTTTATGTTTTAGATAGTTTAATTTTGGTATTATTTGTCGATATCAAATCCCGAAATATAAAGATTAAGTTTTTAGCACCAGATCTGAGAGTGCATATTTGGGATTGTTAAATTACTTCTCTCTCGATCAATATTTATAAACTCTTATCCAATATTCAACATTAAATCTCTCTCAATTCTTAACATTTACATGCTTCCAAAAATATTAGCACATCATTAAATTTTTACGTGATATAGAAACATGGAAATAATACTTCTTATCTATAAAAGGAAATATGGAGTGAATTCTCAGAAAAAACCCCACATAGTATAATAGAAAATTTTCAAAAATATTTTTAATATTGTTTTTATTATTTATAATTAAAAACATAATAATGAAATATATTATAATAAATTAGTTATGATTGTAGTAAATATATAGTATAAAAAGAATGTGAAAACAGAGTTTCATATTTTTTGAAAAAACTATAGGAATAAAAATCCAGATCACATGTTCTTCATATATTACAAGTCAAAACTGATTACATCTTTAATGTTTAAATTATAAAAAATAATTAGAGAAAATGGTATCATTAAAATTTATTGGAGATATTTTGAAATGTATAATTCATGTGGATTCACAACAAAGTGAGAAAAAAATTATTCATAAAAAATAAGAATTTCATTCTATAAATGCTCATAAAGTATTTTTTATATAGTATAGAGATTATACTATGAATATTATATTTTTTATACTATGTGAAATACTTCATGTCTCCTTTTGAATGGTTACCATATGAGGAAGTTTTCATCTTGCAGTGAGTTCTATAAATTCTGTATGGATCAAGGTGTATTGATCCTTAATATATAATCATCAATACATTGTGAAAATAATATGTGAACAAATTAAGTTTGACAAAATAGAATTTTAAAGACCCGGAAATTTCATGGAAATTTTTTTCTTAAATACTTTGTAATTTTACGAGTCTGGGGTTTCTGATGGTAGTTGATTCTGAGGCCCGGGGTGCCCGGAATTAATTTCTGAAGTTTTGTTCAGGTACGTTTAGTGAACGTACGAGCGGGTTTTTCTATCTTTTGAACCGGTGCTCAGAATTGAAATTTGAGGGCACCGATGAACTCACAGCGCCGATATTCGCTTAAGGGGACCTTTACCGTTGTTGCGTTTTTTGCGGGTTGAAAGTTAATTTTTAGGGTTTAATAAAAAAGTTAAATAAAATTGTTGTGAACAATTTTATTTATCTTGGGTAGTTAAATTATACATGGGAAAGTTATTGGTGGGGCCCACACCCACATAACCTCCCATGAGAGGATATTTGTGAGGTGGGGGCCACACGAGCCTTAATCTTTCACCTCCCCTCAACTCCCCATTAATATCCCATTCAATTAATTTGACAACTCCCCATTAATGGTGTAATCTCTTCACCTCTCCTCTCACCCATTAATTTGTGCCAACTAATTTAATTAAATACTTCCTTAATTAATTACTCTAGTTTTGAATCAATTTGAATTGGTTGACATATCTTTTAAAAATAGGGGAAATCCTCATTTTAATATTTGTTGGGCAAATATTTTGGTGGAACCTTTGGAATTAGAAGAGAGCTTCATCCTTCCATGAAGAACGACACCCTCTTTGACGAAGAACGCCGATTCCACGAAGAACGAAGATGTGCCTTCCTTTCTATTCTTCGAAACAAGTGAGGAGATGCAGCTTCCTCCTTGGACGCACCCTAACATCATCTACAAATCCCCTTCCTGCGACTCTGCTCTTGAAACAGAGGTAGGGGTTTCGTATAATTTATAAGTGAATAAATTATCTCGATTGTGTTGTTTTCTTTGGAATAATCATGGCCATATGTTACCGCCTAGAGCGGAGGGCGTGGGTGGAACGAACACGGCCCGACGACCCTATGCTATTCTTGATTTTTAATTCGCAATGGGAAGCAGCGATGATCGAAGGCGGCGGCCGCACGCCAGCTGCGTGCAGAGGAATCGCAGCCCGCAACCGCGGGCTGCTCAGCCAACGAATAACTTGCCGGACCAATGAAACTGTGGCGCCACAAGGGCGCCGCACTACGGAGGACCAAGGCCCGCATTTCTATGGCCTCTTCTGTGGTGAACCGGCCAGCTCGTTGGGTGAAGGAACCGCAACACCCAAAGGCACCGCGCAGCAAGACCGCGGCCCGCCCGAGCGGGCCACATGCACTGGGAAGGCCGACCGGCTTCGGCCGGAAGGTTGGGAGGGCGGCGCTACCAGTTCGGGAAAGCGGGGGGTTGCGCCCCCCCTCGGACCGCTCGGCCAGCCGCGCCGCGCCGCGCCGCACCGCCCCGGGTTAGGCCGCGCCCCCTCGGGCCGGGCCGCGGCCCTCATGTCGGGCCGTGCGACTCATCTGGACGGTCCGACCCTCTGTCGGGTCATACCCTCCAAAAACGGGTTGACCCGACCCGCAATCCCACTAGGCTTAACGGGCCGGGCCCGTCTTCACTTAAAGGTGAATAACTCGAATATCGGGCGTCTGGTCGACGCGCCGCCAGCATCACTGTAACCCTCATGATGTCGCGGTCCTTTTGCAATACTCTAAGTGAGTTTTGGACAACTTTGGAAAATGGTCGGGTTTGGAATGACCGTATTTCCTACCGGGCCCCCAGGACAAAAATGCTAATAACTCTCAGACCGAGCATCCGATTGACGCGCCATCTGTCTCATTGGGTTCCTTTTGACGAGACAACACTTCGGGATACATCAACTCTAGACTTCTTGATAGTTGATGTATCGAACCCTTTACATGAGGAGCGGACCCTCCCAGAATCGAGCGTGTTATGTGCGGGAACCCTAGAGTAGTCTGTGACTGCAACAACTACAGTACTGGAATCCTCCGTGGGTTCGGCGATGGAGATTACCGTACTGGAATCCTCCGTGGGTTCGACGATAATGGTTACTGTTCTTGTATCCTACGTGGGTCTGACAGTTTGACTACTGTTCTAGTATCCTACGTGGGTCTGACAGAGTTTCTAGTCTAGTATCCTACGTGGGCCCGACAGCTTAGCTGGACCAGTATCTTATGTGGTTCCGACAGCTTAGATGAATCAGTGACTACATCTGATCATCTTTATCACTTTACGAAAGATGTATACCTATGTGAGCTGACTCTTTACTTTCAATCATTATCATCGATGTGATTGACTTCTTTCCTTTGTGGACTGGGTTGTGCTTGGGCTCGAGAGTTGGATCCGAACAGGGATTGATGACTTAGGTATATGTATGGTCATATACATAAGTAGAGTTGGTTGATACTTCGTGATTGTATCTTTTTTTGTGGTTTATCCTTCGTGGATTTTGGGAGACCTTTGGGGGTCTCGGGGTCCCTACTGAGCATCGTATACTCACCCTTTCACGGGCTATGCCCGCACTAGGTTATGTTGGATGTAGACGACCGACATCACTGATCGAGGTGGAGGCTTGTGGAGCTGGACGAAACGTGGAGCTGGACCACTTGGCGGGATGTACACGGAGCGGACGACCAGACCCGAGGTACTGAGGAGGCCATCTGTACCCACCTTCAGGTGGGATTCCCGGAGGACAGCTCAATAGTTACTGTTTACTTTACTGCTATTGTACTGGTTTTTCAGTTGTACTGTACTTTCAGTTGGATTTGTATACTAGCCCATTTACTTTTCAGCACTTACATTTGTACTTAGTTTACTTAGTGTTTTCTTCAGCTGTGTACTATGTTTTGTTTGTTTACTATATAGAGGCGACGCCTTCCATTTTATCGGGATTTATGCCTTTGGTGCTAGTCTCTAGCCCCTGGCCTATGGAAGGCTGGCTTGGGGTAGTCAGGGCACGGGCCCCGAGGACTGGTCGTGACAAATTGGTATTAGAGGAGTCGGTTCTATCGCAGAACTCAGGACTCTGGTTATTTCTTCTTTGTGAAGCAATAGTGTTAAGGTTTTTCGGTGTGGTTATCAGTTTAGGGAAACCAGTGTTGGTGTGGCGACCGATGTATCTATACACTAGGACTCTAACTCCTGATTTCCGACTTAGTGCACGAAAACACTGGTTGCATTTGTGTTTCAAAAGTTTTCTTTGTGATTACTTTGTGTCAGCTCACCAGATATACTGTTTGACCGTGGCACACCTGTTTCTTTTCATGATGGCCCCAATAAGGTAGCTAGCTAGGGTTCTGAGTCGCGTATGAGATGGCAGCCCACCGAGTGATGAGGCCTCAGTGCAGGGCCCCATCACAGCGGAGGCACCAGCAGTACCACTACCCACTGAGCCAACGATACTACCAGCCCCAATAGCAGAGAGTGCACGCCGCCGAGTGCATTGCATGAGTTTCAGCGATAGAGGCCGCCCAAGTTCCGTGGAGATACGGACCCACAGGAAGCCAAGGATTGTCTGGAGGCTGTCATCAGGGTTTTCAGATTGGTAGAGACACCAACTGATCTTATGGTGATCCTTGCTACGAGTCTTTTACACACAGCAATAGGTAGATGGTGGAGCTTGATGCTCCAGGTGCACGACGAAACATCTCTACTTTGGACAGACTTCAAGAATCTATTCTGCTCGGAGTTTGTTCCAGCCACCCTTCGTGTGGTGCGGATCTAGGAGTTACTTCATCTGCGGCAGGGTAGTATGACAGTAGCTCAATACTCAGTGAGGTTTATTAACCTCTCACCCTACTTCACGAACGTGGTACATGAACCATTCTTCAGGGCCCGGACCTTCGAGCAGGGACTGAGGCACGAGATCAGGGCTTCGATGATCTCCCTCAGCATTCTGACGTAGGCAGGAGTACTGGAGTGAGCCCTTATTGTGGAGAGATTTCTCACGAATTCGACACTAGCAGCAAGACCCACCGTAGGACGAAACGTAGCAGAGTCTTCTGTTTCCAGTAGTAGACAGATGTCACAGAGGTCTAAGCGGACCAGACCATCAGGAGAGCGACCTCAGGATACAGGTTCGGTTGTGAGGGGTACCTGAAACAGATCCAGCTATACGAGGAGCAGCCAGTTCTATGCATACAGTGGGTAGGGTCACATTGTAGGACCCCGGGACACCCTGAGAGGGGAGGGGTGAATCAGGGTGACAACTTTTTCTTTTAAAGTATAGGATCTTGTTCCCATGTTGGTAGGAACTTGTAAAACCTATATGATTGATAAGTTTAGAATGAAGACATTCACATGAAGAGAGAAGACACAACACTTTTTACTTGGTTCACCACTAAGGGCTACGTCCAAGGAGCATACGCCGACAGGTTGTCGGTCGTACCAAATTCCACTAATTTTCACTAGTTGTGGATTACAAAGGTTCGGGCACAGACACTCTGTCCCAGGATCACTACCTTTACAAAGGTTTAGGGATAGCTCACTGCTTCCCTCAGGTCACTCCCGTTGACTCCCCCTCGCTCACTGCCCTTGGTGAAGTCCCACTCAGTTTATAGACGTGAAGGTCTCTTCAATTGATTTGCATTGAAGTCTTTGCCTCTGCTTAGCACGAGACTCTGCTTGCATTGAAGTTCCAGAATAGATTCACTAGAACGCACAGAACCACTGAACCAGATAATTAGAACATGCAGACAATCTTTACTGACAATTGCGTGCAACACCAACCCTTTGCGCGCAAAACCTTCCTATTGCATGCAAAATTTACTTTTCACGCGGAAAAATATTTCGCGGAAAAATATATCGTGCAAAAATCCCCTTTTTCGCGCAACTGGATCTTTTATGTGCGAACCCAATTTTTACGTGCTACTCTTCATTTTTCGCGCATCCCAAAATTTTCCGCGCAAATCCGAATATTTTGCGCAAGCCCCTTTATGAGATCCTTTTTCACGCATCAGACCTCATATCCTCTCTAAGTCTTCAACCCCCTAGAATGAAGGGGGTCACCTCATTTTTATAGTCGACTGAGACCCCCACGCGCAAGATCCCCTTCGGCGCGGAAAACCTCTCATCTGGCGCGTAACATTTCGCACAGGTATCGTTTTCCGCACACCTCTCCAGATATTTCACGCAACCCATGCCTTTTCCATTTTTCGACTATGTGATTCTGAAACACTATTTGCACAAAAAACTTCGCTCCGCTATTTCGCGCACCATTCTATTTTTCGCGCCCAGCTCAAGTATTTCATGCACAGCCCTTATTTTCCGCGCAGCCCATGCCTTTTCCATTTTTCACCAATCTGATTTTGAAACACTATTTGCACGAAAAACCTCGATCCACTATTTCGCACATCTCGCTTTTTTCCGCGCCCAAATAAAGTATTTCACGCAAGCCTCTTATATTTCACGCACCACTTCCTTTTTGTGCGAACCTCCTTTTGCAGACAATCCATGTCTTCATTTTCTGATTTTGAGGCCCAAAAATTTGGCAAACCCTGGAAACAGTGCCACCTTCAATACTGTTGTCTGCTTGAACTCTATGATCACTTTGCTGGCACACATTCAGAACTTCCACTGAGGATTGACAACAAACACAAACCAAACTCCAATTCCTGTATAGATCAACCATGGGTCCAACAATCTCCCCCTTTGGGTTTGTTGGAAATCACCAAATAAATTCAATATATCACCATCCACATGCATACCAAAAATGCAAGGATCAACTCAGACAACACTCTAAGTCTACGTGAGCAATGCTCGGTGTAGAAAACAAGAGAGGAAGCATGAATTGGGTTCCCGTGTCACAGAAGCATTACATGTCCATTGACAATCCTGAATTCCTGAATCATTCCTTTCCTTTCTCCCCCATTGACAATGAACCCAAAGGCAGGTAAATTAATCAATGTTCATCTCAAACCATACTCCCCCTGGATAGTATCTCCCCCATAAACCTTCATCACATCCATAGATAGATAGAAAGAATTACCATAAACGGGGAGATGGGATTTTGGAATTTCTTTATGCTATAGGAGGTGGTTGAACACCGAGGTTCAGCCAATGATTTTCAAACACAACTGCTGACAGTGGTTTTGTCAGGATATCAGATACATGATCATCAGCTCCCACATGATCCATTTTAATCACCCCTTGCTCAACTTTTTCTTTGATAAAGTGATACCTGATTTCAATATGTTTTGTATGAGAATGCGGAACCGGATTCTTCGTGAGATCAATTTCACTCGTGTTATCACAGTAAATTACCATTGGTTGATTCAACTCATCACCAATGTCTGTTAGTTGTTACTTCATCCATAGCAGTTGAGTGCATGCCTTTGCGGCAGATATATACTCAGCTTCAACAGTACTAAGAGAAGTACTTTCTTGTTTCTTGCTCAACCATCCGACATAGTTATTTCCAATAAAGAATGATCCACCACTGGTGGACTTTCTGTCCACAACATCGCCAGCCCAGTCAGTGTAGAGACCCGAAGCTTGATGTACAAGGACATTACATTACATTTGCGGAATACTTAGTACATAACAAAAATACACACAAAATGACTGTAATAGTTTAGTGTCTCTGGAAACTCGGAACATAATCTTCTAATCATGGTGAAAGATCTTCAACATCTCCCATAAAGATCTTCTTTTTTTTTCTTACCTAAAACCTTTCTTTGTATCCTGGGGAAAAGAAAACATAAAAGGGTGAGCTCAAATGCTCATTAAGGGTAAAAAAAGAAATATCAATCACATCATATTCATAAGAACATAACATTTTGGAAATCTTAACCTGCAAAAGAGAGAGCATAATTTCACAACATGGGATAAATCAAAGTAGTGAAATGAAATCCCAATAATCATAACATAAAACATGAAACTTTGTGGAATACACACATAATCATAGAGAATATTATCTTATTAGCCAAGACTCATTTCAAGACTATCTTAGTGGACAAAGTCCATTTCCGAACCGAGTCACCCTCGTTTCAGTCCTGTTTCACTGAACCGGTATAACCTACCATTCCATCCATGTCTATCTCAGGAGATATAAAATTTTTACCCAATGCATTGGAGGGAGATATAGGTCCCACCCATCTCATAATGATACCATTCTTATGTGTGACACAAAATCATAAATCATACATTATTGCATAACCCATGTAGTAAAATTGGGATTCGTAAACATTGTGACATCATAAAACAATTCATATAAGATAAAAGAATTCATAAAATTAATTCCATCACAACATAACCAAATAAATGTAATAATAGGGATAGAAACAGAACCCTATGTTATCTTAGATGGAAAATAATTTTGATAAAACACTTGAAATGAATTCTTGAGGAAAATATCCTTTCTTCTTCAAAATCAATTTCTTTTCACAAAACGTCATGCAATTTTAAAAGAAAGAGATTTTATTGAAAATAGTCATGAAATATTTTGGAGGAAGCTTCCTGAAAATAATACTTTATAAAATCGTAAAAATCCGTTTGTGCCGTATAAGTTAAAAAAACATTCTTCTCGTACTTTTGTCAGAAAAGTCAAAAAAGTACCTCGTACGAAAAACGACAAAAGATTCCTTTCATATCTTTTACTAAAAACTCACCGAAGGGTAAAATAGGATTTAAAAAATTGTAGGTGAATGTAAATAATATTACATATTGAGGAAACATGGACGTGGATGATAAAATACACCCCAGTAAATACTAATGTATAAACAATCTCGGATAAAAATGAGATTGTGATATTTCCCTTACCATAGGTCCGATTTACTTCGTAAGTGTCCAAACCTCCTGTATAATGATTTAAATAATGTCATTGACTTATTCCAGAATCATACTCATTGTTATGATATCATATATGGTTCACTTATGGCTTTATATTACACGTTCTTTTGTAAATTCCATGTTAAAGAAGTGTTTTGGGTAATATCGTTTCATTTATCTTAGGTGTTTGGACTTGTTGTTCTTGACATTATTATTACTTATATCATGATTTACTTACTTCCAGAATATAAAACACGATTTATATATCATATATATTCAGTATATATATACATAATAGATAGATAAATGAAATGAAACACACCGTTCATGGAGACGGTAGTCCGTACGTACGCATGAACGCTGTTTTCCATTTCTTATTGTCTTGAATGGAAGTAGGTAGATGAAATACATATATATATATATATATATATATAAATCCAGTAGATTTAACATGTCATATATTTCATTATTATTCATTATATATACTTTATAATCAATAATGAATGGTTAATGTGGAGAATGAATCTCATTGCGTCGTGGAGACGATAGTCTGTACGTACGCACGAGCGATGATATCGTTCTAATGATCGTGAACTTGGGTTGAAGTGTATGTATACAATTTCAGTATCAATATCACTTTATAATAATCATATGTAGTTACTCATTACACCATTATACCCATCCAATTAAGGTGGTGGCGGAAAATAGATTACACCACTGCGTGGAGACGGTATTCCGTACGTACGCACGCGCGGTGATTTTGTTTTCCGTAGGATGGATAGATGGTGAAATAGGGTTGTTTCATACTTATAATAACATATCGGTATATGAGTGATACTGATGTTATTACTTCATAATGAAACAACTAAATAAGAAGAAGTGGAAGAAGAAATAAAGATGAAAGAATTGGTAATGGAAATTACCTATTCATTGAAGCGCCTCTTTGAGACCTCCTCTTAGGGAACTAAAATTGGTCTTTGAGGAAGACCAGAACCTCTAGGATGTTTCTAGGGAAGTGGAGAAGAGAATTTGGCAGAGGTTGGCCGAGATTTAAGGCTCAATGTTGTGTGAGGAAGAGAGGGAGGAGGTGCCCTTTTATAAGGGAGGAGAGGGCCACCTTTGGAATAACTAAAAATATTATTTTATTATAAAGACAAATTCGGTTTTAAATAGATCCAAATTGATTTAATTTGAATATAAGGTTGTGATGGGTCTAAATCCTATCATCCAATAGAATTTAGACAAGTTTAGGTTCCTTTTATATCCTTATCATTTAGATTTAACATTAAGTAAAATAATTTCACTTTTATCGTGTCTTCTTGTGTTCTTATACTATATGGTTAATAAACTTACTATATCAAGCCAAAAGAACCCCAAGTTGTTTATTATTAAAATATATAACCTTATCTAAGTCATTTGGCAGAACCTTAGATTTTTAGGAATAAAATAACAATTAATAATATAATATTTGTTTTAAAAACTATTTTATGTCAATTTTGACACTATTTAGTAATTGATTTTTGTGAAAATCATAACAGAATGATTAGTTCGAACCAAATTACTTAAATCAATACTAACATGTCATATTAACACATAAAATTAGTGTAATTCATAAAAAGTTTCAAATTACATTTATTTGGGCATTTATAACATCAATTATGTCAATATTTCATTAATAAGATAATTACTGCATCATCGTTGTGTCATAAATAAATTAAATTATTTAATGTCTAAAAATTACAAATAAAATTCCATTATGTATTAAATCGTTTTATCTTTATAATGAATATTTATAGTCTAATTTATCTTATGTATAACTCCATATTAAAAATTATTTACTTATTAAACTTTGATTTTAACTATTTTAACCCATCTTTAAATAAATTAATAATAAATGTCCTAATCTAATCCAAGTGGGCCTAAATGGTAATATTTTATTCCTAAGGTTGTTTTTGGTTGAATTACACTTTTCCAATAGAATTAGGACATGTGTTAGGGTAATAATAATATCATTTTTACCCTTAATTACCCTATTTACTTTTAACCGTGGTAAAAAAAAGTAAAAAGTTACTATTCACCAAAAAAATTATTTTCATCACATTGAACCACATTTTACTTACTGACATCAACCGTGTCTCTCGGATTTTCGAAATTCCACTCACAAAAGCGGTAAAATTAAGTTTTATGAAAAATTCATTTTTCTTAACTACCACTTAGTGGTTTCACTATTCATCAAAAAATGAAAGTTTCCAGAAAAATACCAAAAATTAGGCCTAAGCTATATTTGATATTATGAACTCAAAAATGATTTCTATTTTACCAAATTCAAAACATATCAGTTGAAATAATTAATTTAAAAATTAATTCCCGTCGTCAAAACAAATAGCGTATTCTTAAGAGATAATAACTATCAAAAGGTTGACACTTGTTTATGTCTGGTTTAAATGTGAAATTACATCCAATGAACAACATTTTATTAAATTGTAAAAATATATTCTAAATATACTTTAAAACCACTCAAATTAATAATTTAACACTATTAATTATTTCGATTAAAAAGGTTGTTTTTAATTAAAATTTAGTAATTTTCACTATTCATCAGAAAATGAAAGTTATCCAAAAAGTAACAAAATTTCACCCTAAGATAAATTTGATATTCTGAATCCAAAAATGAATTCCATTTTGAAAAATAAAATTTAAAAAATTTCAAAAAGTGGTTATTACTATTCATAACGACTAGTTTTAATAATATTTTAATAGCATGTCGTTGTTTAATTAAACTCGGTATTGCATACTACACACGCTATCGAGGAAGGTCGTGATTGCGTGTAATGCAAGGCAAGTCAAGGATGCGTGTTGAGAAAGCTCCTTTTGGTTTAGCGTACAACACAAGACATTAATGAAATTAAAAAGAATATTTTTCATAAAATCTTGGGGTGTTACAGTCAGCATCTGAAAATGCTGATAATTCACAGTACCTTCCTGCAGAAAAGTATAAGCCATAATTGTGAGTACCTTGAATATACCTCATGATTCTTTTTATTACTGCCAAATGTTCCTCCCTTGGATTACTCTGAAAGCGGGCTACAAGACATGTGGCAAAGACAATATCTGGCCGTGTCGCTGTTAGGTATAGTAGGCTCTCAATGATCCTCCTGTACATGGTGGGATCTACAGATTTCTCATTCTCATGCTTTCAATGTTTGGTTCCAACTGCAATCGGAGTTGACATTGGTTTGGAGTCTTGCATATTAAACTTCTTCAGCAGCTCTCTTGCATACTTTTCCTGAGAGATAAAAGTGTAGTCTTTCCTTTGAGTCACCTGCAGTCCCAAGAAATATGTGAGCTCCCCAATCATTGACATTTCAAATTCTGATTTCATATGATTGGAAAATTCATCCATTGATTTCTGCCTTCTGCCACCAAATATAATGTCATCGACGTAAACGAGAACCATGAACTGATCTTTTGGAGAATTCTTCACATAGAGATTTTGATATACTCCTCCTATTTTGAATTCCATCTTCTTGAGATACGAATCTAGTCTGGAGTACCATGCCCATGGTGCCTGTTTCAAGCCATAAAGTGTTTTCTTTAGCTTGCATACATTTGATTCATCAGCACCAAGAAGAAAACCCACTGGTTGTTCAATGTAGACTTCTTCTTCGAGTAAACCATTTAAAAATGATGTCTTGACATCCATTTGATATACTTTATATCCTCTCTGGAGAGCCATGGAAAGGAATAGCTTGATTGACTCCAGTCTATCCACTAGAGCAAAGGTTTCTTCAACATCAACACCTTCAATATGAGAATACCATTTACATACCAGTCGATCCTTGTTTCTGATAAAGCTTCAATGCTCATAAAACTTGTTCTTGAATATCCATTTTGTTCCAATCACATTGTGACCTTTGGGTCTCTAGACAAGATCCCATGTCTGATTCTTGTCAATCTGATCTAACTCTTCATTCATGGATTTCACCCAGGATTCATCCTTTGTAGCTTCTTCAAATGAGGATGGCTCCACAACTGACAGAAATGAAGAAGGTGTGTTATTCCTCATCCTTCTTGTCTGTGTGGGTGCATTCTTGTCTCCAATTATGTTAGATGGATCAATCTCTGCTCTTCAATTTCTCCTGTGAGGCTCAGTCGCATTCTCACCATCCAAGATTTCCTCTTCATATTCTTTGTCAGAGTCAACATCTTGATGTGACCCCTGAGTGTTTTGTACACCTTCCTCTATTTCTGTATTTGTATTTATTCCATGTTCATATTCATTCTCATCTTCTATCTCATCAGCATAGGTACTATTTGAAACATTTGGGGTTTTTCCTTCAATGATTTTAACATCGTTTCTTTCCACAATCCTCCCCATGTGTTTATTGAAACACTTGTAAGCTTTGTTGTTCAGTGGATACCCAAGAAAAATTCCATCATCAGCATTGTCACCAAACGTTCCTTGGTTTCCTTCTTTATTCCGAATGAAACCTTTGCTTCCGAAAACACGAAATTATTTCATATATGGCTTCCTTATATGCCACAATTCGTCTGGAGTCTTCGTTTATCCCATATAGAGCCCTGTTCGATTCTGAATGTGCACTGCAGCTTCAAGAGCCTCCTTCCAGTAATGTCGAGAGATACCACTCTCAATCAACATAGTCCTGGCCATATTGTTGACCTGTCAATTCCGACGCTCAACAACTCCATTTTATTGTGGAGTACTCACAACAGCTACCTCATGCTGTATTCCATGTTTTTATAGGTAATTTTCAAACTCTATGGACATGTATTCCCCTCCATTGTCAGATCGCAGGACTTTTATTGACTGTCCAGTGTCATTCTCGGCAATCCGGTGATAAGTTTTCATGCAATCAAGTACTTGTCGCTTCCTGTGAATCACCATTACACAATCCGTTATGCTATAATCATCAGTGAAGAGGATGAATTACCTTTCTTCATAGGTTCCAGCAACATTTATTGGGCCACATACGTCAGTATGAATGAGATCAAGAAGATGTGATGCCCTTTTCTTCTTTGGCTGATATGAATTACAGACCAGCTTCCCACGAATACAAGAATCGAAAGAATTTTCCCGTTCACGTTTTAGAATGGGAATATCCATGACTATCTTCATCTTAGATATCTTTTCCATGTCTTGTTGGTTAATGTGCCCCAGCCTTCGATGCCACAAATTGTTTTCTTCTTCAACAGACAAATATCAAGAGTTCACTATGTTGTCAACTTGATATAAGTTTCCATCTGTTTTACAGCCTTTCATAAGAGAATTTCCTATTTTTCCTTTTATAGTGCAGCCTTTTTGATTGAAGGATACTATGAGCCCTGAGTCACAGAGTTGACTTACACTAAGGATATTGTGCCGTAGACTGTCCACATAAAGAACTTCAGTCTTCTTCAGCTCCCCGTTGGCGAGAGCAGTATTCCCACTACCTTTAATCTTCAAAGCACCATCATTACCAAACCGTACTATTCCATTAACCTTCTTTTCAATGTTCTTCAAAAGGTCAGCATTTCCAGTCATATGGGAAGAACATCCACTATCAAGGATCTAGGTGTTGCTGCTCTTTGTAGCTTTGAGGGCTACTTCCGCAAGATTGGATTTCTCGATCTTCTTCTTCTCTTTCCATGAGATATTGGATTGAGCATAGGATACTGATGGACTTTTAATACTCTCTTCCACATAATCTGATTCTTCATACCCATAATCTTCTTCCAGAGGTGAAAACTGTTTGTGACATAACATCATCAGGAGGATGAAAACTGGCCCGTCTTTGAGTGTTGTATGAATTTCTCCTGTCGTACTGCCGCCTGCAATACATAGCTTTATGGCCAAAGTTAGAACAATTAAAATAGTAACCATAGAAGTTATTTCTTCTATAAGAAGGAGGATATGAAACCGGTCTCCATTGTTGACTTCCCAGATCTTCCCCATTCAAGTAGCTCCTTGCCTCTTTGCAGTATGATAAGGTATGGCCCAGATAACCACAGAACTGACACTTCATGAGAGGAAATGTCTTTTCACTTGAATATCTCATCATGCCTTCTTTCTTGGTAGAATAGTTGAACTACCTATCATTTCTGAATGTTTGAGGATAATTTTCAGTTCTTCTTTTAGTTTGGGTTGAGGGTTTCTTTTTCAGCATTTCAGGTAATGTTTCAGCATGTCCAACTTTCATCTTGTTCTTATTTTGGATCTCTTTACTTCTAGCAGTTGATGTCTCAGCTTCACAGCCAATTACTCTCTTTCCCATGTAAGTGGGTCTTTGATCACTTAAGATTTTTCACACCCCATATGAACCACACTTGTCTCTTGCTAGTAATTCTGCATCTAAGAATCTTCCGAAATGAATTTTCTTCATTCCCTCATTTGTCGTTGATTGAAATTCAATCTTACTTATAAGAGTAACAACTTCTTCCTCAAGTCCCTCAACAGTCTTGGACTTCTCTTTTAGTCTAGATGAAAGGTCATTTATGACCTTTTCTTGTTCTTCAATTTTAAGCTTTAGTTCCACTACATCATCTGTGCTTTCAAGTTTTGAAGAATGAACTCTCACTAGTTCTTCTAGTCATTCAATCTCTACTTCAAGCTCATCAACATATTCTGATGATTCTTCTACCATTTCCTTCCATTTATTACACCTCTTACATTTATTCTAGAGCTTGGAAAAAGCATCCTTAAATTGAATCTTTGAATCACCATTATAAATAATCTGATTATATCTATCTTTATTGATCAAGGGTTCTGACTTTTCAATGGTACCCATCATGGAAGCATGGTTTCCTTCTTTGAATTCTGGTTCTTCTTCTTCAAACAACTCAGTATCCTCATCTTTCTCTTCATAGAAAAAACTCTTCCTTTGTATTTTCCTTCCAGATTTAAAGTCTCCTTTTTTGAAAAACCTTCTCTGAGGCTTCTCGATTTCTTCTGCTTCGCTTTCATCATCATCAAACTTCATTTGGAACTGAGAGGCAATGTGCCCGACTCTTCCACAACGAAAACCTGACAGCGGTTGCTTGCCTTTAAATTTACCTTTTCCCTTCTTTAGCTTCTTGGTGATGAGAGAAAGAATTTCCTTTTCCTCATCATCTTCACCACCACTATCTTCTAAAATTTTCAGTTTGTCCATGGATTTGAATTCCATTTCCTTGCTAACACGAGTTGTGGCATCTTCAGGTTTGACTCTCATCTCATATGCCACTAGACTACTTAAAAGATCATCCAGAGATAGTTTGGATAGATCTCTTTCTTCAAGGGCTGACACCATTGCATTTTACATAGGAGGAAGTCTTCTCAGTATCTTCTTAACGATATCAATGTCTTTGATTTCTTCTCCAAGACCTCTAATTTCTTCTACTACTTCAGTAATTCGATTGAAGAATGAATCTGCATTCTCATTAGGATGCATCTTTAAATCATCAAACCTGTTGTGTAAGACTTGAAGCTTCGCCTCCTTTACTTTGTTGTCTCCTTCATAGATGTTTTCAATTTTATCCCACATAGACTTTGATGAGGTGCAACTCATCACCTTTAGATAGATCTGATCTGAAAGAGCTGCAGTGAGAGCATTCTTCACTTTAGCATCAGCATAAAGAATTTTTCTATCGGCATCTGTCATAGCCAGCCCTGTTGGATCAGTAAAATGTATACCTTGGACAGAGGAAAATAGGACTTCCATTCCAAGGGATCTTAGATGAGATCTCATTCTATTCTTCAAAATCTGTAAATTACTTCCATCGAAGAGAGGGACTCCCCTGACATTGACTGCATTCTCCATGATGAAAGAGGACAGATTTAATACCAGCAACCTTTACCCTCTGATACCATTTGTAGGACCCCGGGACACCCTGAGAGGGGAGGGGTGAATCAGGGTGACAATGTTTTCTTTTAAAGTATAGGATCTTGTTCCCACGTTGGTAGGAACTTGTAAAACCTGTATGATTGATAAGTTTAGAATGCAGACATTCACATGCAGAGAGAAGACACAACACTTTTTATTTGGTTCACCACTAAGGGCTACGTCCAAGGAGAATACGCCGACAGGTTGTCGGTCGTACCAAATTCCACTAATTTTCACTAGTTGTGGATTACAAAGGTTCGGGCACAGACACTCTGTCCCAGGCTCACTGCCTTTACAAAGGTTTAGGGATAGCTCACTGCTTCCCTCGGGTCACTCCCGTTGACTCCCCCTGGCTCACTGCCCTTGGTGAAGTCCCACTCAGTTTATAGACGTGAAGGTCTCTTCAATAGATTTGCATTGAAGTCTTTGCCTCTACTCAGCACGAGACTCTTCTTGCATCGAAGTTCCAGAATAAATGCACTAGAATGCACAGAACCACTGAACCGGATAATCAGAACGTGCAGACAATCTTTACAGACAATTGCGCGCAACACCAACCCATTTCACGCAAAACCTTCCTATTGCGCGCAAAATTTACTTTTCGTGCGGAAAAATATTTTGCAAAAAAATCCCCTTTTACACGCAACTGGATCTTTTATCTACAAACCCAATTTTTACGTGCTACTCTTCATTTTTTGCGCATCCTGAAATTTTCCGCGCAACTCCGAATATTTCGTGCAAGCCCCTTTAAGTGATACTTTTTCGCGCATCAGACCTCAGATCCTCTATAAGACTTCAACCCCCTAGAATGAAGGGGGTCACCAAATATTTATAGGCGACTGAGACCCCCGCGCGCAGGATCCCCTTCAGCGCGGAAAACCTCTCATCTGGCGTGTAACATTTCGCACAGGTATCATTTTTGCGCACCTCTCCAGATATTTCGCGCAACCCATGCCTTTTCCATTTTTCGACGGTGTGATTCTGAAACACTATTTTCTCAAAAAACGTCTCTCCGCTATTTCGCGCACCACGCTGTTTTTCACGCCCAGCTCAAGTATTTCACGCATAGCCCTTATTTTCCACGCAGCCCATGCCTTTTCCATTTTTCACCAATCTGATTTCAAAACACTATTTGCGTGAAAAACCTCGATTCACTATTTCGCACATCCCACTGTTTTCCGCGCCCAACTATAGAATTTCGCGCAAGCCTCTTATATTTCGCACACCACTTCCTTTTTGTGCGAACCTCCTTTTGCAAACAATCCATATCTTCATTTTCCGATTTTGAGGCCCAAAAATTTGGCAAACACTGGGAAACAGCGCCACCTTCAATACTGTTGTCTGCTTGAACTCTATGATCACTTTGCTGGCACACATTCAGAACTTCCACTGAGTATTGACAACAAACACAATCCAAACTCCAATTCCTGCATAGAACAACCATGGGTCCAACGCACATGGCTCAATATTGTCCAACCCTCCATGAAGATGAGCATAAGACATTGGAGAGACCTCCCAGGTAGAGGCAGAGGTTCGACCATGGCGGTCCGTAGGGAGCAGGCGGACGCGGTAGAGGATCTGGCTGAGCAGCGGGTGGTGGACGATGTTTTGAGGCTCTAACACCACCACCACCACCACCAGGAGTTCCACCCTGACCACAGGGAGCTGGCGGATAGAGGAAGACTTAGCTTCAGGCAGTGGAGGCTTATGACCACGGTGCACCTGAGATGATTCGAGGTACTATCTGTGTCTACTCCACCCTTGCTACTGTACTTATAGACACAGGTGTGAGTCATTGTTTCATTACCGCTGCCCTTGTTTGGAGCTCATAGATTCCAATGGAGTCGTTGGCTTGATCCTTATGGTTATAGACTCCTACAGGAGAGGACTTGATGATTACGCACTAGTGCCGGCAGTGTGAGCTTACTCTAGGAGGCGAAAGCTTCAGCTGGGATCTTCTTGTAGCGGCATCGAGGCCTTACAATGTCATCTTGGTTATGGAATGGTTGTCTACAGTCCATGCTCAGATCGACTACATTAGGCGCAAAGTGCGGTGTGTCCGCACTGATGGGACCATGTTCACCTTCACTGGTGAGAAGGGAGCCTTTACAGCACAGGATGGACTTACGCAGGAAGAGGGAAGCTGATCACACATCAGTTGGCTAGTATCATCCTTGGAGCGGTTGATGTGCGGAGTCCGAGTTTTCCTGTTGTGTTAGATCAGTATGCAGACGTTTTTATGACGATGTTCCAGAACTACTTCCTCGTAGATTGGTAGAATTTTGCATTGACTTGTACCCCGGGACAACACTGATATCTACTCCATCATATCGGATGGCTCCCTCCGAGCTTCGTGAGCTGCGGGTACAGTTGGAGGACTTGCTGGGGAAAGGATTTATCCGACCCAGTGTTTTACCCTAGGCCTCTACGATTTTTTTCAACAAGAAGGCGGATGGGAGCTTGCGACTGTGTGTCGACTACCATCGCCTGAATTAGGTGACCATGAAGAACAAGTATCCACTCCCAAGGATTGACGACCTCTTTGATCAGCTCAAGGGAGCATGATGGTTCTCGAAGATAGACCTCGGGTTAGGCTATCATTAACTCAGAGTTTGAGACGAGGATGTGCAGAAGACGACCTTCAAGTGTCGGTATGGCCACTAAGAGTTCTTCGTTATACCCTTTGGCGTAACCAACGCTCCAACAGTGTTCATGAGTCTCATGAACAGGATCTTCTAGCCTTACCTTGATTGTTCTGTCATAGTCTTCATCAATGACATACTGATTTACTCGACTACTGGGGAGGATCACACCTACCACTTGCGGGTTGTACTGGATACACTCTGAGAGCACCAGCTTTATGGTAAGATCTCGAAATGTCAGTTCTGGATATGAGAGGTACACTTATTGGGAAACATCATCTCGGAGGCAGGAGTTGCAGTGGATCTAGTGAAGATCGAGGCAGTTCTTGCTTGGGAGCCACCCAGGAGTGTAATAGAGGTACGGAGTTTCCTAGGTCTGGCTGCGTACTATCGGAGATTTGTGCTAGAATTCTCCAGAGTTTCAGCACCGCTTTCATCCTTGACGAAGAAAGGGAAACCATTCATATGGTTAGAGGGATGCCTGCAGAGCTTTTAGGAGCTGAGACAGAGATTAACCAGTGTGCCCATCTTGAGGCTACCAGAGGAGGGCGTAGGGTATGTAGTTTATTGCGACGCATCAGGGACCCGACTCTGGTGTTTTCTGATATAGGAGCGAGCAGTGATCTCCTATGGTTCACAACTGTTGAGGAAGAAAGAGCAGAACTACGCTACCCATAACCTGGAGTTAGCAACA
This sequence comes from Viscum album, assembly GCA_963277665.1. Taxonomy (NCBI): domain Eukaryota; kingdom Viridiplantae; phylum Streptophyta; class Magnoliopsida; order Santalales; family Viscaceae; genus Viscum; species Viscum album. The sequence continues at coordinate 1,792,307,763 of OY728137.1, forward strand.
GTGGTCTTTGCCTTGAAGATGTGGTGGCACTATCTGATGGGAGAGCGCTTTACAGTCTACTCTGACCACTAGAGTCTTAGGTACATATTCTCGTAGAAGGACCTGAACCTGAGACAATGGTGATGGCTCGAGTTCCTCCAGGACTATGACTCTGAGATAGTCTATACTCCTGGGAAGGGGAACGTTTTAGCTGATGCTCTCAGCAGGAGATCGGGCATTCAGCTACTAGGAGAGGCGATAGAGCAGCTAGCAGCATTGCAGATATCCTTTGTGGATAGAGATGGAGAAAACTTTCTACAGTCTCTCACAGTCACTCCACCACTCCTTTAGCGAGTAAGAGAGGCACATCATGGGGATGTGGACTGTGAGACGCGATGTGCTCAGATATCCACAGGGCAGGCGCCTGATCGATTTTCTGAAGGAGGGGATCACATCATCCTCTTCAGGGGACGTACTATGGTACCAGTTGCACTGCAGGAGGAAGTTCTGAGGGAGTTTCACATTTCCCCTCTAGCGGTACATCCAGGAGTGGAAAAGATGTACTAGGACCTTAGATGACAGCACTAGTGGCCAGGTATGAAGAAGTTTGTACCAGAGTTTTTTTCACGATACGTCACTTTTCAGCAAGTGAAGGTGGAGCACCATGTGCCAGCGGGCTTGGTTTAGCTTGTCACAACCCGTCCTCGGGCCCGTGTCGTGACTACCCCAAGCCCGCCTTCCATAGGCCAGGGGCTGGCGACTAGCACCAAGGCGTAAATCCCAACAAAAAGGGAAGGCATTGCCTTTGAAAAGTAAACAAGCACCACAGAGCAAGCAAGCGGAAAAGTAAACACTAAGTAAAACTGTACAAGCTGTGCTGAAAGTAAAAAAGGGGCCGGAAATACAAGCCCAACTGTAAAGTACAACTGAAAGGAAAAACAGCAACTGAAAAGGGAAAACTGCAGCATCGAGCCGTCCTCCGGAAGTCCCACCTGAAGGGTAGGTACATATAGCCTCCACTGCTCCTCGGGTCCACCTAACCGCTCCGAGTACGTCCCGCCCAGTGGTCCACCTCCAGGTACTGTCCTGCTCCGCACGCCTCCTCCACGATCAGCGCTGTCCGTCGTCTGCAACCAACACCACGAAGTGCGTGCATAGCCTGTGCAGGGGTGAGTATAAGCTACTCAGTAGGGACCCCGAGACCCCCGAAGGTCTCTCGAAATCCACAAAGGATAATCCACAAAGGAAAGATACAATCACGAAGTAACATATGACACGGCTTAGGTATATGCCCATACATATACCTAAGTCTTCAATTCCCGTTCGGCTCCAACGTCCGAGCCCAAGCACAACCCAGTCCACACAGGAAAGCAAAACGTATACTCACGCAGGATAGAGCAACACAATCCACAAAGGAGAGTAACACAAGATTCAGCACACAGAGGTAAACTTCTTCGGATGACGATAAAGTTGATCATTGAACCATCTAAGTCGTCGGACCCACGAAGGATCGATAGGTACTAACCTTGCAGTGACCCACACAGGATCGGGCCCACGCAGGACCTGTAGAAGTTGGCTCACACAGAACCGCTGAGACATAACCCACACAGGATCGGGCCCACATAGGATCGGGCCCACGCAGGACCTGTAGGCGCTGGTTCACACAGAACCGCTGAGCGCTGACCCACGCAGGATCGGACCCACACAGGATCGGGCCCACACAGGACCGGGCCCACACAGGACCTGTAGCACTGATCCACGTAGGATCGCTGAGTGCAGTAGTCGTCGCAGTCCGCTGAGGATCTCTGCACAGTCGTCGCCGCAGTCCACTGAGGATCTCTGCACGGTCATCATCGGAGTCCACGGAGGATCTCTGCACAGTCGTCGCCGCAGTCCACTGAGGATCTCTGCACGGTCGTTGCCGCAGTCCACTGAGGATCTCTGCACAGTTGTCGTCGGAGTCCACGGAGGATCTCTGCACAGTCGTCGCTGTCGAAGTAGCAGTCGCTGCCAGCACTAGGGTTCCCGCACACAGCAAGCTCGTTCGGGAAGGTCCGCTCCACGAGCCGAGAGGCTGATACATCAACTGACACGAAGTCCGAAGTTGATGTATCCAAAAGTTCCGTATCGTCAACAGGAACTCAACGTCGCAGACGGCGCATCAATCGGACGCCCGGTCTGAGATATATTGGCATTTTCGTCCCAGGGGCCCGGTTGGTTTTTAAGGAAAAACCAACCTGACTGCACTCCACCTGCGTACAAACCTCTGGCGGAGTATTCCAAAAGATCCTTCTCACTGAGAGGAATTCAACAAAGCTGACGGCACGTCAATCGGACGTCCGTAGCTCAAGATATGAGCGTTTCTGCTCCGAGGGCCCGGTTGGTCTCGTGTACGAACCAACCCAGCCGAACTCAAAGTATTCCGAAACCATGAGTGCGATATACCGAAACGACCGTCTCGATCCAAGGATCGCGTTGCCGCTGACGGCGAGTCGTTTGGAGGCACGAAGCTCAAGATACTGGCGTTTGAACGAAAACGTCCGAAGATGGGGGGTACGGGCCCGGGCCGACCCCCCCCCCCCCCCTGGGTCGGCCCGAACCGGGTCGACCCTAACCGGGTCGACCCGACCCGGGTCCGACCGGGCTGCCCTGGCCGGGTCCGGCTCGGCCGGCTCAGCTTGGCCGAGCCGCGCGGGTGGAAGCCGCGGGCGCTGACCCGCGGCTTGAGGAAGGACCGCGGCCCGCGTGCGGGCCGCGCTGGCGAGCCGCGTACGTGCTGAGCCGCGTCCGCCCGGATGAACCGGACCCGCGTGTCGCGGGTCTGTTTGGCCGCCGCCGCCGCGCCGGTGACCCGCGCCGCCGGCAACTTCCGCGGGCCGCCGGCGTCGCTCCGGTGGCCCGTTTTCCTTCCCATCTGCGTCGTTGCTCCTCCCGGGATCCGTTCTTTACTGCGGGATCGTCAACCGTCCGCTGCGGCACGTTCCGTCGTCGACTGTCAAATCCGCACAAAACGAAGAACGGTGGAGGGTCGTCGGGCCGTGTTCGTTCGGCCCGCACCATCCGCGTTAGAGATAAACAACCGGGAGAAAAACGATCAACACATGATCCAACAATTTTAATTAAAATAAAATTGTTCATTGAAAACCGGCTTTTTAATTTTCAAGAACGTTCATGAGAAAATTAAAAGGGGGTAATTTTCCAAAATGAATCCCTACCTTGATGATCGTCGTGCGTGGGTGTTCTTCGCGGAAGAGACCGTCGAGGAAGAGATCGATCGTCGCGTCGTCGCGGGGAGGCGTCGCGTCGTCGCGGATTCCGGCGTTGAGTCGGCGAGCTCAACGAATCAAGAACAACAGATTTAAATTATTAACATTTAAATCTGTGTTTCGTTTAAAAACCAAAGAAAAGAACTTGAGAGGAAATCTGAAAGCACTCACCTCGAATGGTCGGTGATCGGAGATCGGAGATCGGAGATCGGAAGAGCGTCTCGGGCGAAGGCGTCGTCGATTTCCGGGTTCGGTGTTCTTCGCATTCTTCACGTTCTTCGCGTTATTCGCGTTCTTCGCGAGGGAGAAGAAGTTGCGAGGGTTCTCTCAAATCTTCTCAAGCGCAAATAACTAGAGGTTAAGCGTTGGTCTTATTTTATTATTACGCCAACGAATTTGAAAAACTGGTTAAGAAATGATCCATCAATTCGTTGAATTAATTCAACGAAAGAAACGACCCATTTAATTCGCGAAAGAAGCAGCCCATTTAATTCACGAAATAAACCGCCCAATTAAATGGTCTGTTAAGAATTTAGAAAACGCGTCAGTTGACTTTCATTAAGACGGGTTTTCACGGGTGCGTTTCTTAGCGGAAAGAAACGGCGGGGCTCGTGCGGGCCCCACGTCACAAATATCCTACCAAGGGGGTAGGATATTTCTGGATAGCATCCTATCCAGTTCAACTCAGTTCAAGCCTCCTTTAAGTGGCTTCAAGTGGCTTCCAAGTGGCTTAAGTGAAATAAAATAAAGCTGTCGCAAAATTATTTTATTTCTTAACTTTAAGCCCGAAAATTAAAAACCACACCCGAGCAAACGCAACTCCGGAAGAGGCGTTTCTAAGAGAATACCGGCGCTGCGATTTCATCGGTGCCCTCAGAATTCGATTCCGGGCACCGGTTCAAAAGTTAGAAAAACCCGCTCATCCATTCACTGAACGTACCCGAGCCAAACTTCAGAAAATGATTCCGGGCACACCGGGCCTCGGAATCAGGCGCCGTCAGAAACTGCGTTCTTGTAAAATTCCAAAGAAAATTAAGAAAAAAATTTCCTTGAAATTTACGGGTCTTTACATAGCTCTTAGAGTTCCCAGAGTGGATGTGGGACGGGATATACATGGATTTTGTGATGGGGCTTCCACGTACTTCCAGAGGACACAACTCTCTCTGGGTGATCATTGACCGACTCACTAAGTCGGCCCACTTCCTACCGATCAGAGAGCAGGGATCAGTAGAGAGCTTGGGATGACTCTACGTTCATGAGATCATACGACTTCAAGGTGTGCCATCTTCTATCATCTTTGATCGAGATGCTCGCTTTATTTCCTGGCTTTGGAAGGGGTTGTAGGAGGAATTTGGGACGCAGTTACGTCCGAGCACCGCCTTCCATCCTCAGACGGATGGCCAGAATGAGAGGACCATTCAGACTCTCGAGGGAATGCTCCGTGCATGTGTCCTCAACTTTGGTCACAGCTGGGAGGATCATTTACCCTTGGTGGAATTTGCGTACAACAACAGCCACCACTCCACCATCGGGATGGAACCATATGAGGCACTGTACGACTGACCTTGCAGATCACCTCTGTGCTGGACTAACCCTAGGGAGTCACCAATTGTAGGACCAGAGATGGTTCAGGCTAAAATGGAGAAGGTGCCGATCATTGAGGAGTGGTTGAAGAATGCACAGAGCAAACAGAATTCCTATGCTGATAGGAGACGAAGACCAATGGAGTTTGAGGATGGAGATCATGTCCTTCTACGGGTCTCACCTCAACAAGGTCTATTGAGATTTGGTCGGGGTGGAAAGTTATCTTTGCGTTTCATCGGACCTTTCCAGGTCCTCAATAGAGTAGGCGAGGTGGCTTATCGCATGTCCATTCCACTTCAGTTTCACCAGGTGCATGACATCTTCCACGTATCTCAGCTAAGGAGATACATGCACGACCCGACCCACATCCTCGATCACGGGGAGCTGGGAATCGATGACGGGGCGACATTTACGGAGGTCCCAGTGGTGATTGAGGATCAACAGAAGCAGGTCCTACATGGGCGTTTGATTCCTCTAGTGCGCATCCACTGGCAGCGTGGGAACCTCCAAGAGTGCACTTAGGAGCGGGAGGCTCAGATGCATGTACAATACCCTCATTTGTTTCGATAGTGTGTGTTGTAGATTTACAGGGATGTAAAGCCCTGAGGTGGGAGTAATGTAATGTCTCGGAAATTTCAAGTAAATTTTTTTCTTAAATACTTTGGAATTTTACGAGTCTGTGGTTTCTGATGGCAGTTGATTCCGAGGCCCAGTGTGCCCGGAATTAACTTCTGAAGTTTTGTTCAGGTACGTTCAGTGAACGTACGAGCGGGATTTTCTATCTTTTGAACCAGTGTTTAGAATTGAAATCCTAGGGCACCGATGAACTCGCAACACTGGTATTTTCTTAAGGGGACCTTTACCGCAGTTGCATTTTTTGTGGGTTGAAAGTTAATTTTTTGGGGTTTAATAAAAAAGTTAAATAAAATTATTGTGAATAATTTTATTTATCTTGGGTAGTTAAATTCTACATGGGGAAGTTATTGGTGGGGCACATACCCATATAACCTCCCATGAGAGGATATTTGCGAGGTGGGGCCCACACGAGCCTTAACCTTTCACCTCCCCTCAACTCCCCATTAATCTCCCCTTAAATTAATTTGACAACTCCCCATTAATGGTGTAATCTCTTCACCTCCCATCTAACTCATTAATTTGTGCCAAATCATTTAATTAAATACTTAATTAATTAATTAATCTAGTTTGGAATCAATTTTAATTGGTTGGCATATGTTTTTAAAATAGGGGAAAGCCTTATTTTAATATTTGCTGGGAAAATATTTCGGTGGAACCTTTGGGATTAGAAGAGAGATTCATCCTTCCATGAAGAACGACACCCTCTTCGATGAAGAACGCCGATTCCACGAAGAATGACGACGTGCCTTACTTTCTCTTCTGCGCAACAAGTCAGAAGATGTCGCTTCCTCCTCGGATGCACCCCGACGTCGTCTACAAATCCTCTTCCCGTGACTCCGCTCTTGAAACCGAGGTAGGGGTTTCGTATAATTTATAAGTGAATAAATTATCTCGATTATGTTTTTTTCTTTGGAATAATCTTGGCCATATTTTACAGCCTAACGCGGAGGGAGCGGGTCGAACGAACGCGGCCTAATGAACCTCCGATGTTCTTGATTTTTAATTTTCAACGGGAAGTGGCGACAATAGAAGGCAACAACCGCACACCGGCCACGTGTGGAGGAATCGCAGCCCGCAACCGTGGGCTGCTCAACCGATGAGGAACCGGCGGGGTAAGCCGGACGGACCAAAGAAACTGTGGCGCCAAAAGGGTGTTGAGCTGCGGAGGACCGCGGCCCGCAGTCCACAAGCCGCTTCGGCAGCAAACCATCCGGCTCGTCGGCGGACCGGGTGGAGGAACCGCGACACTCAAAGGTTACGCACAACAAGACCACGGCCTGCCCAAGTGGGCCGCTTGCACCGAGAAGGTTGGCCGGTCAGTTGGGAGGGCGGCCCCGCTTGGCGCCGCCGGTTCGGGAAAGAGGGGGGCCGCATTCCCCCTCGGACAGCTCGACCACCCAAGCCGAGCCGCTCGGCCAGCTGGGCCGCACCGCACGGGGCCAGGCCGCGCCGGGCCGGGCCACTCCACGTCGGGCCGTACCGCGCCCCCCCCGGGCTGTGCCGCGCCCAGTCGGGCCAGGCCGCACCCCCTCCGGCCGGGCTGCGCCCCTCGGGCTAGGCCGCGCGACTCATCGGTCCGGTTCGAACCTCTGCCGGGTCGGACCCGCCAAAACCGGGTTGACCAGACCCGCCAGCCCACTGGGCTTAACGAGTTGGGCCCGTCTTCACTTAAAGGTGAATAACTCGAAGACTGTATGTCCGATCGACGCGCCGTCAGTGGAAATAGGACCCTCGTGACGTGGAGGTCCTTTTGAGATACTATAAGTGAGTTTTGAAAAACTTTGGAAAATGTCTGGGTTTGGAACGAGTGTATTTCCAATCGGGCCCTCGGAGCAAAAATGCTAATAACTCTCAGACCGGGCGTCCGATTGACGTGTCGTCTGTCGCTTTGGGTTCCATTTGACGAGACAGAACTTCAAGATACATCAACTCTAGACTTCGTGACAGTTGAGGTATCTACCTATTTTTTTTAGGAGCAGACCCTCCCGAAATCGAGCATGCTATGTGTGGGAACCCTAGAGTTGGATGCAACTGCAACGACTACCATACTGGAATCCTCCGTGGGTTCGACGACGATGGTTACAGTTCTTGTATCTTACGTGGGTCCAACCATTTGACTACTGTTCTAGTATCCTACGTGGGTCCGACAGAGTAGGTGGTCTAGTATCCTACATGGGTCTGACAGCTTAGCTGGTCTAGTATCCTACGTGGGTCTGACAGCTTAGATGAATTAGTGACTACATCTGATCATATTTATCACTTAACAAAAGATGTATATATGTGTGAGATGAGTCTTGACTTTCAATCAATATCATCAATGTGATTGACTTCTTTCCTGAGTGGACTGGGTCGTGCTTAGGCTCGAGAGTTGGAGCCGAACAGGGATTGATGACTTAGGTATATATATGGGCATATACCTAAGTAGAGTTGGTTGATACTTTGTGATTGTATCTTTTCTTTGTGGTTTATCCTTTGTGGATTATGGGAGACCTTTGGGGGTCTCGGGGTCCCTACTGAGTATTGTATACTCACCCATGCATGGGCTATACCCGCACTACGTTGTGTTGGATGCAGACGACGGACAACACTGATCATGGTGGAGGCTTATGGAGCTGGACGGTACTCGGAGGTGGAGCACTTGGCGCGACGTACACGGAGCGGACGACCGAACCCGAGGTGCTGAGGAGGCCATCTGTACCCACCCTTCAGGTGGGATTCCTGGAGGACGGCTTAGTATTTGTTGTTTACTTTACTGATGTTGTACTAGTTTTTTAGTTGTACTATAATTTTAGTTGGGTTTGTATACTGGCCCATTTACTTTTCAACAATTACTTTTTGTACTCAGTTTACTTTGTGTTTTCTTCAGTTGCATACTCTGTTGTGTTTTTTTACTATATAAAGGAAATTCCTTCACTTTTTCTGGATTTACGTCTTTGGTGCTAGTCGCCAACCCCTGACCTATGGAAGGAGGGCTTGGGGTAGTCACGACATGAGCCCCAAGGATGAGTTGTGACAAGAATTTTAATTTTATTGATTTGAAAACATTAAAATAATAAATTACATGGAATATATAATAATAAAAAAATAATGTAAAAATCATTTGTGTAGACTGTAAACTACATGATCCAAAGTGTATCTTATCTTAAAAACAGATGATATACATTAAAAGATTCTTAAAAAATAATTATATTATTTTCGTTAAATATGAACAAAATATTCTTGTTTAAATGGAATAACATGAATATCAAGAATGAATCATAACTGGAAGAAGTAAAAAAATGAGCATGAAATAGGGTATCAAAATTTATTGTGGATAAACTGTGTTTCATAGATCTCGAGGTATCAAATAAAATGGTATCGATCACAAAAAACCATATTTCCATTGAAAACATGTATTGATAATCATCCATGAGTGATGGAACACATGTTGAAAAAACATTCTGTAAATGATCGACCATATATATGAATCTATTAATGTTACAAAGATCAAATCTATAGAGTCCATTCCCCATAATGAAAAACATTAATCCCTAAAATTATAATAATAGTATTATAAAAACATTAAAATATCTAAATAAAGATAAAAATTATTATAAAAAACAAATCATGTTGTAATATATATATAACCAAATAATAAAAAAAATTAAATTTGTTAAATATTAATTAACAAAACAAGAAAAAATAAATTCTAATTCAATGACTCCTCAACACTAACAATATCCCATAATAGTAAAAATCTCCCTCTTTTGTAAATAATAAAAATATAAAATTTATTTAAATATTATCTAAATTCTCCCCCTAATTGAAATTTATCCAAAAGTGTGGAAACAAATTTACCAATATTTTAATATTCTTACAAAATAATACATACATTCAAAATAAATTGGACTCAAAAAAATTCATTAACACTTCCTCTTAATTAATGAATCCATTCAAATTAGTTATAAAATACCTAACTCACACATTATTAAACATTCTTGTAAAAAATCTAAAATATCTATAGGCTAAATAAATCGAAGAAACGTTAGTATGTTTAAAAAACCTAAAACAACATTCTTTGAGTAGATTATAGAATTAAGATCATAAGAAACAAAAATCCCCCAATCATGAATGGATATACAATAATAAAATAGATTATAAATTAGATCATTGAATGTTAAAATATTTTTAGTTGTTTATACTAAAACCCAACATGAAATAAAACACTTTTCTAATATTCATGATTTCACAACCAGTTCAAAAAAATCTCTAAAACAATTCTAAAAAACTCAAATTGATTAAAATAGTTTTTAAAATTAATAAATATAAAAATTTCATTATGCATTCAGTTTACCAAGTTGAAACTTTTTCTTATGAAATATCATAACATCTAATGGTTTATAAAATATATTATCTAATTGATTATATGTTGATACATATTCCAAAAAAACTACCTCTTTCAATAGCATCATACCAAATAAAATTAAATCATCCATCTATATGTTAGGTCCTACAATGTTGTAAGGAAATTTTATATACTGAAATTGCATAATAATTATCACAGTACATAAGAATATTTAAAAAATGAACATCAAAATCATTCAATGTTTGTTGTATTGAAATATATTAATAAGAGAAAATAGTAGTTGAAATATACACATCATAATCTGTTGAGATGGTAAAAAATAATTAATTCTTAAAAAACTATGAAATTAATCTCATTTCAAAAAAAATTACACAAACTAGATGTGTTTTCATATCAATTTTTCAACCTCTAAAATAAAAATATGAGTAACTAAAAAAATTAAAAAATTCTTCTAATAATAATACAAACCAAAATTAAAAGTTTCAATAATATATTGTATGATAATTTAAACATATTTTATGTGGATCCCCTTAGGATGAATATATTACTAAGAACATTAACTAACAATAAAAAATATATTATGTTCTTAAGTATTTAGATAGAGAAAACCACTTCTTATAATTATAAAATACTAAATTTCTACAAATTTTGTAGATCTATCAACATCCAACTTTTAATTTTTACTCATGAAGGATCTCAACCCCTTAATAAAATAAATATGAAACATTTTTTACTATCACTCTAAAATATTTGGATTGATTAATAAATATACCATCATTCCATTGAAAAATTTGAAGACTGAGGAAAAAATATCAACTCTCCCATTAAACACATATTAAATTCATTCTCCTAAATATTTAAAAATTCATTACACAAATATTTACATGAAAAACTAAACATAATATCTTAAATATATATTTTAATAATACAAATATTCCTTGATTTTTTTTAATAAATAAGTTTGGATCAACTACTTATTTATTAAACCCATTATTTGTTAAAATTGATAATATTTCATACCAATAACTCAAATATAGTTTAAGAATATATAATGATTTATTAGGTCTTGAAAATTAATTTGGGAATTTTCAATTTTCAAATTAAGTGTTTGATTAATGAAAACCACTTTACAAATTAAACCATTTAGAAATTTACTTTTAATAACTATTTAAAGTAAATTTGAAACATAAAAAAATAAAAGGCTAACAAAAATTAAATATCCTCAATCCTAAAAACTAGAATAAAAGTATCTTAAAAATATATACCATCCTCCAGAAGAAAATCATGTCTTAGAAGCCATCTTTAATTTCTAATAATTTCAATAGATTCATATAATTTATTCATATGATCCATTTTGATTTGTAATATATTTCTATGGGGTTCAACTTGATTCCCCACATTACTTCTATAGAAATTTTTGATCTCACCATCCATTTTAATTACCCAAACAACTGTCACGACCCATCCCATGGGGCCCAGATGTGACTACCCCAAGCCCTCCTTCCACATGCCTGGGGTTGGTGACTTTCACCTGTAGGATTTTCTCAAACAGGGATGGCATTGCCTTAGATATCTACTCACACTCAAAAAGGGAAACTGAATTAAACAACCAACAAAAGTAAGGTATAAACACAAGATTAAAGTACAACCACAAGTACAACTATAAACCAAAAATAGTGGGCCAAAATACAAGCCCTGAAAACTGAAAAAAGTAAACAGCTATCATATGTACCCTAGAGATCTACTTGGAGGGTAGTAGTTGTAAGTCTAAAGTCTAAGAAGATGATATCGACTCCTCACGTCACACCAAGCTCCACCAAGCCCCAAACCTCCAAATTCTACCTCGGAGCATTAGTAGTCTGCACCATACACACACGTGAGGGCGGAGCCCATGCAGGGGTGAGTATAAAAACTCAGTAGGAGACCCCGAGTCACTATAAGTTCTCTCAGTAATCCACAAAGGAAAAATTCACATGAAATACAACAAAGGTAATATCAAAATCATGATAAAAAACATGAAGCACAAAGAAAAAGAGATACCACACATTAACAGTATAACTTCATGGTTACTGGTATAGGGATGACTAGTCATAAATCCAAATCATCCTATCCTTAGTAACACTACTACTGACCCATATAGGTCACTGTATGATGACTTGTATTGGTCGCTAGATATTGAACCGTATTGGTCACTGGTGATGACCTGTATTGGTCATTGGTGCTGACCCGTATTGGTTATTGGTGATGACCCATATTGGTCATTGGTGTAGACCCATTTTGGTTGCTGGTGCTGACTCGTATTGGTCGCTGGTACAGAGGTAGGGATTATTAGTCGTAAAACTAGATCATCCCACTCTAGAGTTTCTGATGTGGACCTTTATTGGTCTCTCTTCTTCATCATGCTACAACCAGCCACTGGATTCCCACATGAAGCACGCCAGATATTCGGAAGACTCATATCTTCAAGACATCAGTCATATTTCAAATGATACAAAGTCCCGAAAAAAGCATTCCCAAGGGGACGCCCCGTCATAGGGGTCCAAACGTGACAGATGACGCGTCGATCAGATGCCTGATTTGTGAGATATGGGCACTTTTGTAAAAATGGACCTGTTGGATTCAAGACTGATACAGCCCAGGTCGCACATCAAAATCAATCAAAATTCACTTAGAGTATCTCCAAAGGACCTCCTTGTCCCAATGGTCCTTATTCCATAGAAAGCGCATCGATTATAGCACAGTCTATTAGTTACACCCCTTTCTACGAAACAGGGGTGATCGCACCTTAGTCTAGTCTAGCTCGGTCGAGCCTGCCAGAATATACCAAAAGTACCGATTCCCAAAACGGGTCCCAACTCCACAGATGGTGTGTCAAACAGACACCCGGTTCATCAGATACGGGCGTTTCTTTATTCGGGGGTCGGTTGGGTCTGGGTCCAGTTTGACTTGGTCATACTGGCCCGACGCAGCATGTCCCAGGGTCTACCTGACCCCATCTGGGTCCACCCTATTAAGGGTCGACCCAGTTCAGTGGGTCTGGCCCATTGGGTTCGGCCCGACTGGTTCGTGGGCCCGGGCTGTGGTTGGCCTAGCCTGCTGGGTGGGGCTCAGCCCACCCGCGCTGGCCCATGAGGCCGAATGTCCGGCCTGGCCTAATAGGTTGTGGGTCTAGTCCAGCCCGCTAGGACTCAGTTCCGGCCCGACCCGCTAGGCAGGTCCAGCCCGTTCGGCCGGCCTCAGTCTGGCCCGGTCCGCCTGAAGGTGAACTGATGTCTCCAACTGCCCCCACGGACGCGAGTTCGTTTTATCTAGATAGTGGGGTGCTTCCCCACTACATGCAATGGTCATCTAGGTGGCTGACCGGTCTCCAGCCGATGTGGTGTGGCGCGGGGCCGTGCCTCCCTCTCCTGTCGCGGCCTACTTGTCGTGGCTACAACCACTGGCGGTGCCTGCATGCATCTCCCTTCTCCCGCACAGCCGGCTCGGGCCGACTACCTCTATCAACTACGGCGCGCGGTGGCGCGACACCTTCCCACCACCCGTAGATGGTTTCCGTGGGCCTCCTCCGGCCACCGCCGGCTGCTGCCTGCATGGCGCGCCAACAGTTCTTTCTGCGGCCACCAGACATGCTCCGGTGGTCCGTTCTTGGTTCCTTCTATGCCTATGAGTCTCCCAAACATCAACTATCATAGCGTGACCCTCTGTCTCATGATTCCATCAAAATTAAGGAATGTTGTCACTGAAGAAATCAAAATGAATGAATTGGCGGTGGGTTCGGGCCTTGTTCATTCGGCTCGTGCCCTCAGTATTTACATGTTAACAAGTAGGATAATATTTATTAACATTAATGATTAAATAAACTCATTTCAATAATTTTAAACCAAATCCAAACATAAAACCCCTACCTCGAGGTCTATTGGAGGTGTCGTAATTATGGCGGGAGGAGCGTCCACGTTGGATGGAATCGTCGGCATTCGTCAATCCTGGATCGTTGCCACCCGAGCTTTCATCCTCCATTGGTGGATGTTCTCCCATAACTCCACCAGAGTTTACTCACTAGAAGTAGTCATGCCAAAACCAAACCCCAAGCTGCATTTAAATAGGAGGGGGAAATGTGAGTAATGCATTGAGAAATTAATGAGGTTCATTAAATGAATTAATGAACCACTTTTAATTCACAACGGTTGAGTTACCCAATAGATGAGTCAAGCCATTAAATGTATTAACAAGTCACCAATCCACCCACATCCTCTCATCCATTGGAGAAAAATAAAATATAATATCAATTACATGTTATTTTCTTATTCTTTGAAAATTCCAAAAACTATCTTTTTCTCCCAACCAACTGCGGTTAAAGAGAAGTATCCCTTAAGTGAATCCTGTCGCTATAGATTCAATGGTGTCTGTGGATTTTTAATCTAATAACCGGTTCAAAAGATATAAAACACCGCCCGCACATTTACTAAACGTGCCTTAAAAAGTACATAAATTCATTCAGGGCACACCGGGCCTCAGAATCACACGCTGTCCATTTTCGTAGACTCATAATAACCCCAAATAACAAAAACATTACATGTTATTTTTGGTATTTTTACATTCCCCCACCTTTGGGATTTATGTCCCCAAAATCCAAACAAAGATACACAAACAAATAGGGGTACTAGGAACCCATATGAGCCTCTCGATCCCATGTTCTCTCCTAGTGATTCACATTTTTCCACAGAATGCACACCAGAGGTATCGACCGCCCATGAGGGATTCACTCCTCTTGATCCTATATCTTTACCAGGTACTCTTAAAAAGTCTTCCTATAGTCAATATCTATCTCACCATGGTTGATGTCCTAAGATTGTTCATGCACGTATCTCTTTAGCTGAGATATGTGGAAGACATCATGCACCCTCTCTAACTACGGTGGTAGTGTCAAGTGGTTCGCCACCTTGTCAATCCTCTAAAGTATCTAGAATGGTCTGATAATCCTCGGTGAGAGTTTTCCACCTTGTCCAAATATCCATAGTCTCCATCGAGGGGAGACTCACAAGAATATGTGGTCCACCTCCGGGAACACCAGTGGTCTCTGTCACCTATTAGAAAAAGACTAATATCGACTTTGTGGAGTCTTCATCTGCTCTCGGATGACCTGCACCTTTTGAATGGTATCCTGTACCATCTCTGGGCCCACGAGTGCTGGCTCTCCTGGATCTATCCAGTACAAGGATGATCTGCACGTTCGTCCATATAATGCCTCAAATGGGGCCATACCAATGGTGGTGTGACAGCTATAGTTGTATGAGAACCCCACCAAGGGTAGGTGGTCCTCCCAACTATGACCAAAATCTAAGACACATGCACAAATCATGTCCTCCATGGTCTAGATGGTCCCCTCAGTATGACCTTCTGTCTTTGGGTGAAAAGCTTTGCTCAAACGAAGCTGAGTCCCAAAAGCTTCTACCAATCCTTTCCTCAATCAGGATGTTAAGCATGTGTCATGATCTGAGACTATCGTCGAAGGAACCCTATGAATTCACATGATCTCCTAAACGTAGAGACATCCCATGCTCTCTACCGAACCCTTCTCTCTAATAATAAGGAAGTGGGACCACTTGCTGAGTCGATCAATGATCACCCAGATGGCGTTGTTCCCTCTGGATGTACGTGGTAACCCCATCACGAAGTCCATCAGTATCCCTTACCACTTCTACTATGGTATCTTGAGGGGTGGGTTCATGCCTGCTGGTACCTAGTGCTCGACAATCACTTGCTGGAAAGTGAGGCATCTAGAATCAAACTATGCCACAACATTCTTCATCCCTGGCCACCAGTACTGATGCCGAATGTCCTAAAACATATTCATCCCACATGGATGTACTTCCAAGGTAGATGCATGTAACTCCCCCAAAACCTCCTATCATAGTGCCATTAGTACAAATGTACATCTTCTTAAAAGGATAGAGTGCTCCCCACCTTCAGAATATCTATCAGGTGCATGGCCATAGAATATCTAAGCACATGTAGTCCTGTAGCTTCTGTCTCCGAGTTTCACCTCCCTGAATTGTTGAAGGAGTGGAGGGGAAACTATCATTTAGTGGAGGTAGACTGTCTCATCTCTATCCATGTAGGATGTCTAAAGAGAGGTGGACTTCATTGAAGCCTCGTTCGGTAGCTGCGAAATTGATCTCTAGCTAAGTGCATCTACTACTACGTTCCCCTTCCCAGGAGTATAGACTATCTCAAATTCGTAGTCTTGGAGGAACTCTAGCCAATGTCACTATCTCAGATTCAGATCTTTATGTGTGAAAATATAAATGAGACTCTTTTGGTATGGGAAAACAATGAACCACTCTCACATCATGTAGTGTCGCCACATCTTCAGTGTGAAGACTACTACTGCCAACTCCAAGTAGTGAGTCACATAATTCTTCCCATGAGGCCTCAACTGTCACGAGACATAAGCAATAAATGCATTATCCTGCATTAGGATTCAATCGAGTTCATTCCCAAATGCATCATAGTAAACCACGTAGGCAGTGCCCTCCTCTAGAAACCTTAGGATGGGAGCACTGGCCAAGCTCTGCCTCAACTATTGAAAGATTTTCTAGAATGTCTCTCACAACAGGAAGGGTTTCCCCTTATTTTTCAAGGCATTCATAGGTGCTGCAACTCTAGAGAAATCAGGTATGAACCTCTGATATTTTCCTACTTATCCAAAGTATATTTTCACCTTAGTAACACTCCAGGGTGGCTCCCAATCATGTACTGCCTCGATCGTCGCTGGATCCACTGCAACTCCAGCCTCTGAGATGACATGTCTAATGAAGTGGACCTTCTATATTCAAAACTCATACTTAGAGAGCTTCCCATATAACTAGTGATCCTAGAGTGTGTCCAGAACTATCCCCAAGTGTACAATATGATATTACTCAGATGCTGGGTACACCATGATGTCATCTCCAAAGACCACCATAATGTGATCGAGGTATGGATGGAAGATCAGGTTCATGAGACCCATGAACATTGCTACAACATTGGTCACATCGAAAGGCATCAACAGAAACTCGTAATGGCCATAATGACATCTGAAGGCAGTATTTGGTACGTCCTCTCCCCGTATCATGAGCTGATGATAGCTTGATCTGAGGTATATCTTTGAAACCCAACAATCTCCCTTCCACTAGTCGAAGATATCATCTATCCTTGGTAGAGGATACTTGTTATTCATGGTCACCTAGTTTAGGCATCGAAAGAATGTGCATAGCCTCAAACATCTGCCTGCCTTATTGGCAAACAACACTAGGGAAGCCTAGGGAGAAACACTGGGCCTTACAAATCCCTTCCACTCTAAGCCCTCAAACTATACCCTCAGCTCTCTGAGCTTTGCAAGGTCCATCTGATTTGCTGGTGTAGATATCTGTGTTGGTCTTGTGTACAAGTCATTGAGGAAGTGTACCTCTTAATGAGGAAGTTTTCCTAGGAAATATTCTGGAAATACATCCTCATACTCATCCACCACCATTGGGAACTATAGAATCAACTCATCAACAATGTCGAAGGTCATGAAAGCCAGCTGATATGTAATCGGTTGCACCTTCTTCAGAGAAAATCCATCTCGTTCTACTCTGTTTTCCTTCTCACCAACAATGAAAAAATGGCCTCTATCTCTGTGTGTACACCGCACTGTACGTCTCAAGTAGTCAATCTATGTGTGAACTGATGATAGCCAGTCTATGCCTAGAATGACATCATAGGGCTTCAATGCTGCTACTAAAATATCCAATCTGAAACTCTCTCCAATGAGAGTAATATCACACTATCGGCACTAGTGTGTGACCACTGAATCTCTTCCCGTAAGAGTATCCAAATGAAAAAGGTAGATCTAAAAGTTCATTCGGAATCTCAAAGTCCCGAACTAAGTCCACTGCAAGGAAAGAATGGATAATACCTGTGTCGATAAGCACTGCTGCTAAAGTAGAGAAGATACAGATTGTACCTCGTATCATCTCTGGGACGTCAGGATCGTGAGCCTCTAATGCATGTAGCTGGGAATTTCCTCTTCCATCTACTCCATGAGCTCATGGTAGACCACCTGGGGGTGGTGGTAGTAGTGCCTGTTGGCCCCGACCAACTCTTATTGCATGTCTTGCTCCCATTCCTCGTTCGATGCCTAGCTGACGCTCATTATCTTGCCACTGGTGCTGCCTCTCCACCATTGTTGATCATCCTCACTGGGAGTAAGACATTCACATGCTCTGTGACCCTGTCCCCATAGGAAAAATAGATCATGTCTCGCTGGTGTCTCCTTCGGCCTCTTGAGCCTCGCACCTTTGACCTTGCATCCCCAGGTCACCCTATAGAAGGTATAAACTACTTGGGCTTTTGTGTTATATGTCTACTGCCAGCTGTAGATGAATTTGCTACCTGTCATCCAGTAGGGGCTCCCACTGTCGGTGCCTACTCGACAAGAAATCTCTCCATTATAAAATCTCTCTCTAGTACCCCAGCCTATGTCGGGATACTGAGAGAAACTGTCTCCACTATGATCTCTCGTTGGGGCCCCTGCTCAGGTCTGAGCCCTGAATTAAGGGACTCATACCATGTCAATGGAGTGTTGGGAGAGTTCAGTAAATATCACCGAGTACTGAGCCACAATATTACTTCCCTACTACAGCTACAACAACTCAATAATATGCACAAACCGTAGTGTCACTAGCATGAAATCTTCCCTAAAAAGGCTCTCAATGTCTAACCAGGTGACGGTCGTCTCCTTATGCACCTGGAGCGCCGAGCTTCACCATCATCCTACCGATCCCTGAAGAAGGATAGCGGCCAAGATTTCCATCTACTCGGCGGGTGTCTCTACTAAGAGAAAGACATGTGAAACTGCCTCAAGCCAGTCCTATGATGCCTGGGGGTCCGTCTCTCCTTGATACCTTAGAGTCTGCTATCTTTGTAACTCATGCAACACACTCAGCCGAAGTTAATTATCCACTTGTAGCATCTACAGCTCAACGGGTGGAGGTGCTTCTAGTACACAACCCGAAGGTGCCGTCACTATGAGTGCTCCTTGTACCGATGCATCGTCGCTCGGTGGGACACTGTCATGATATCTAATCAGAATCATGGATAGCTGTTATTGTGGAAGCATCCTGGAATAAATAGATGCTCCATGGTCAATAAGTTATACCTGGTGAGCTGACTCAATAAAGATCACGAAAACCTTTCAGAACACTAGCAACCAGTGTTTTGAAGTACTGAGATGGAAAATAGAATTCAGGATCCTAGTGTATGGATACGTTGGTCACCACACTAAAACTAGACTCCCTGTATAGAAAACCAAACTCAATACACTTTATACAATTGCCTCATTAAAAGAATACTATTAGTTCTTCTGGTAGAACCAACTTCCCTTTCATACCACTTTGTCATGAACTTTTTCACGAGGCCTGAACGTGACTACCCTAATCCCGCCTTCCATAGGCCAAGGGTTTGTGACTAGCACCTAAAGGATTTTCCACAATAGGGAAGGAATTTAGTAAGAGATATGACCACACTCAAAAAGGCAAACTAATGTAAAAAACCAACAAAAGTAAGTTATAACCACAAGTGTAAAGTAAAACCACAAGTAAAACTGTAAACTGAAAACAATGGGATGGAAAAAAATCCCTATAAACTAAAAAGAAAGGAAACAGTCGTCACATCTTCCCTAGATCTCTACTTGGAGGGTAGTAACTGTAAGTCTGAAATCAAATAAGAGGGTCTCAACTGCTCTTGTCGTATCAAGCTCCACCAAGTCCCGAACCTCCAAAGTATTCCTCAGAGCGTCAGTAGTCTGTACTAGACATACAGGTGCTGGCGGAGCCCATGTAGGTGTGAGTATAACAAATCAGTAGGGGACCTCGATACCCCTAATGGTCTCTCACTAATCCACAAAAGAAAACATCAAAAGAAATACCACAAAGAAAATATCACAAGTATGAACTAAATAATTAAGCAGAAAGAAAAAGATACATATCAATCTAATGGTATAACTTCACGGTTATTCAGATTGGGATGAATAGTCATAAATCTTGATCATCCTATCCATAGTAACTCTACTATTGATCTGTATCGTTCACTATATGCTGAACCGTATTGGTCGCTAGATGCTTACCCATATTGGTCGTTAGTGCTTACCCGTATTAGTCGATGGTGCTGACCCGTATTGGTCACTAGTGCTGACCTGTATTGGTCGTTGGTGCTGAACCGTATTGTTCTCTGGTACATAGGTAGGTATGTTTAGTCATACAACTAGATCATCCTGCTTTGGAGTTTTTAATGGTGACCCGTATTGGTCTCTCTTCTTCTTCATGTCACATCCTGCCATTGGATTCCCGCACGAAGCATACCTGATCTCTGGAAGACTCTTCTCCTCAAGCCATCATTCATATTTCAACTAGAACTAAGTCTATAAAAAATAATACCCAAGGGACCGCCCTGTCATAGGGGTCCAAACTTGACAGACGATGCGTCGATCAGATGCCCGGTCGATGAGATATGGGCACTTTTGCAAAAAGGGACCAGTTAGATTCAAGTCTGATCCAACCTAGGTTGCACGTCAGACTCCATAAAAACTCGCTATTAGTATCTTCAAAGTACCTACTTGTTACAAGGGTCATTATTCCACAGATGGCACGTCGACAGGATGCCCGGTCTGTTGGTTACACCCCATTCTGTGAAACGGGGGTGATCACACCTCAGTCTAGCCCGTCTCGGTCGGGCCCACTGGAATCTTCCAAAAGAACCACTTCTCAAAATGGGTCCCAACTCCACTGACAGTCTTTCAAATGGACACTTGGTTTGTTATTTATGGGTGTTTCTTTATTCGGGGGCCAGTTGGGTCTGGGCTCGGTCTGACTCGGAAAGACCGGCTCAACCCAACACGTCCCAGGGACTTTTTGACCATGCCTTGGTCTGGAACATTAAGGGTCGGCCCAGGTCACTAGGTTCGTCCTGTTGGGGTCAGCCCAACTGGTTCGCGGGCCTGAGCCATAGTTGGCCCGACCTGCCGTGTGGGGATCGGCCCACCCCCGCTGGACTACTAGGTCACAGGTCCGGTCTGAGCTGTATGTGCTAGGCCGCGTCCGGCCCGGTCTGCCTGAAGGTAGACTGCTGTCTTCAGCTGGCCCCTCAGATGTGGTTATGTTTAATCCGGCCTGTGGAGCGCTGCCCCACCGAGTGCAACGATCAGCTAGGTGGTCAACCAGTCTCCAGCCAACACAACCTGACACATGGCCACACCGCCCCACCTGTAATGGCCCTCTGGCAGCAACTACTGCCATCATCAGTACCTGCGGGCGTCACACTTCTTCTACACGGCCAGCTCAAACTGGTCGCCTCTGGCCACCGCGACATGCGCCAACACACTGCCTTTCCAACGCCCATGACTGGTTGTTGCGGGCCTCTACTAGCCACCACGGGCATTGTGCACCGACAGTTCTTTCCGCGGGCCAGCAGATGTGCTCTGGTGATCCGTTCTTGGCACTGTCTGTGCCTACGAGTCTCCCAAACTGATTTCGTCACATCATTACCCTCTATCTCACGATTTATTCAAAATTTAGGAAAGTTGTCCCCGAATAATGTAACATGAATGAAGCAGCGAAGGGTCAGGGCCTTGTTCATTCATAATGCGCCCGCTGCATTTACATAATAACAAGTGGGAGAATATTAATCTATCCTAAAGATTAAATAAAATTATTTCACTAATGTTAAACAAAAACCAAACATAAAACCCCTACTTTGAGATATGTTTTTGGTGTCGCAGTTGCGGCGGGAGGAGCATCCACGTTGGATGGAGTTGTCGGCATTCGTCGATCCCAGATCGTTGCTGCCCAAGCTTTCGTCCTCCATCAGTGGATGTTTCCGTAGAACTTTTCCAGAGTTTCCATGCTATAATAAGTTGTGTTAAAACCCCACACTGAGCACCATTTAAATTGGAGGGGGAAATTTCAGTAATGCATTGAGGAATTAATGAGGTTCATTAAATGAATTAATGAACCTCTTTTAATTCACAATAGCGGAGTTACCAAGTTGGTGATTCAAGCCATTAAATGGAATGACAAGTCACTGGTACCACCACCGCTGCTCACCCATTGAATAAAAAGAAAAGAAAATAACAATTAAATGTTATTTTATTATTCTTTAAATAGTCCAAAAAAACATCTTTTTCTCCCCACAAACTGCAGTCGAAGTGAAGCTTCCCTTAAGTAAACTCGACACTGTGGATTCAACCGTGTCCTGAAATTTTTAATCCCAACACTGGTTCAAAAGATAGAAAACGAAGCCCCTTTGTTTATAGAAGGTACCTTAAAAAAAGTTCAGAAATTCATTTCGGGCACACTGGGCCTCAGAATCATGCGCCATCAATTTTCACAGACTCGTAATAATCCCAAATAATAATAAAAATTATATGAAATTTTCTGGGTCATTACATAAACATATTTTAATAATTTATCAATATTATTAGTTATAACTTCTGAATAAAAAGTAGAATTAGAGAATAAATTTAAATTTGAATTCCAAGTTTTAATTATAGATTCATCATTTCCAATTACTATTTCTTATGGATGATCCTTATGATTTTTCTAGTTTTTCGAATCATATTGACTTGGAATATCCTCCCCCCACAACTAATAAGTTATATTTAATTGACTAAACTTTACCAAAATTAAACTCATCAAATTCTTCTTTGGCATTTGAAAAATATCTAATCTATTTATCTTTAAATTTATCCAATTTTATGTGCATGTATTCTGAAACTGTATATATATATTATTATATATTCTATAATATTCTATAATTGTTATTTTATCTAATATAAATATCATCATCACTTTTAACATCAAATTTATCTCAGTTATCCTTAGTTTATTAAATAAAAAACCTTACACCAAAACATTATAAAATTACCAAACTTCATCATTCTTTTATTAAATTGTTCATTTGGGATTTTACTTAACAAGGGTCTAATTAAAATTATATTCAATATATAACTTGAATTAGAAATAGATTCATCCCAAAATAATTTATGTAAACTATATTTGTTATGAATAATTTTAGACACTTTAATAATAGTTATTTTTCCATTAAACAACGCTATCATGTTTTGAATGTCTACTTATATAAAAATTATTAATGCGTTCATTTTCCTCACAAAAAAAATAAAAAATCATATTTGAAAACTAACCCCATTTATCACTTACTATTAAAATAAATAAATTACTTTTTTTAGAACTAATTTACCAAATAAAAACATTTAGACAATGTGTCATGCTTATATAACATTTATTAATTCCATATCAACCTACTGATATTATCAACAATTAATAACAGATATTTTTTCCCTCTTGACCAATAATTTTTAAATATTTCAAATAAATCAAGATTTAAAAATTCTGATAGTCTAGATGGGTAGATATTATTAACATATTTTTATGTTTCTTTATTTTTGTTACCATTTAAATAAAAATAAAATAAAATTATTTAGGAATATTTATCTTAGGAAAATTAAAAACCTCTCCATGCTCAGCCAATTTGTGTAGCATCCAAAAATTAGCATGCTGAATCTGTATATTCCCAATAATATCATCTAATTATAGAACATTAAGACACTTTACATTCTAATTGGTTAGTTTAGAAAAAATTATTGATTACATATTATCATTCCAATTTATATAATACAATATAGAATTATCCTTAATCATTTCACATCCATTACTATAAAACATAACACACATTCCATCATTGAAAATCTATGATATATATTAATTTATGCTCAAGACCTTATAAAAAGAAGAATATTAAAGTTATAAATTATTTAAATCTACCCATATCTTCCAAAACTCTTAGATTTCAATTAATGTTGTTTCTAAATGAGACCGATCTCCTATCACATTGATTTTCAGTATGAAATATCAATGGTTCTGGACTCATATTTCTTGAGAAACTGATATCCATATACCATATATCCTCGATAATTTTAGAGTAAATTTCTGAAATAATATGTCAACTTGAGTATTTCTTAGGTACCCATATTTTCATGGGTCTAATAGTATTAGTAAAAAACAATTCTTAGGTACCCATACATGCTTATGAATTTTATTATATGGTAATCTAGAAGGTGAATTTTTTGAAATTAATATTTAAGTGCGACATAAATATTGAGTAAATATAAATGAACATTTATTTGAATAATTTCCTATTTGTTTCCTCTAATGAATATGACACTTGATACATTTACTTTTGTAATCTAAACTAAAATAATTATATATATCTTATGAATATTCTTATTATAAAAAACCAATTCTATACTTATTAGGTTTATTCATGGGAATCATTTTATCAAACATTCATTTTCCATGGAATATATATAATGTTCCATTTCAATCATTAACTTCCATTTTTATTTCTCTCATTATACTCTAAAATAATATGGAATTTTCATTCTTCTACTTGATTATTTTAAGAAGAAAAATCTAGAAAATGATTATTTCTTTCTTGCATTTTCTTATTATCTTTTTTTAAAATATCAAAATTAGTCCAAAAAAAAGTATTAAAACATGAATCATAATTATTATAATTCATATATTCTTTAACATTAATATTATGATCGTTATGTAGTTTATTATGTTTATTTATTGTCTATTATATGAATCAAATAACTTTAATATGTCCTTTTGTAATGTTTCAATTTATTTATTTAATTAATCATAACTAGGACCTTTAAAATATGTTTTATCACAAAAATTATAATCTTAACATTACTTAACTAATTTCCATTAGAATCAATCAAGAATCAGTTATATGAATTGTTATAAAATTCAAATCATCGTTTGAGTTTGACTCCTCATTACATCTCTAAACTACATGATATTCATGTTTCAATTCCACCTTAAATTTATTTTCCTTTAATTATTACAATAAATTATGATAATATATCTTGATATGTTCATTCTTTATAAACACATAACATATTAGTTTTAAAACACTAAAATGTTTACTAGTGTTACCTTTATTTTCTGTTTTATCAACCTTCTTACAATCCTTTTTGTGTAGCCTCCTATAATTTTTTTTCTCCATGTTAATAATTAATTTTCTTATATGGTCTTTTTTATCCTTCTCATATTATTTTGATTCTAAATCAATAGATTTAGAAAAAAATCCTAGGATTTAAATTCTATACCTATACTTTTTTTAAATAACCTTATCATTTTTCTATAATTATAACTTATATTGGAGATGACATCAAATAAGGTCATCTATTGTATATTTAGAGAAATACTTATTTTTATCTATTCCAACTTTCTTTGGGTGAAATCTTTTAGGTTGGTATCAAAATATTCTCTCAATACAAACATTTTTCTTCGTAGTTTCCTTACGAAAAAATATTTTGTTCATAATATTTGTAATTCTATTATACATATATATGATGAATTTAAGAAAAAAACATTAAAATATCTCATAACTCATCCAAGTGGATTTCATGAATGGTCCTATAATACTTATTTGTGCCTTTATGAGTGCTTTTTAAACACCCCCATATGTAAAAAGTAATTTTACATGTTGAAAATGGATATAAATATTTCAACATTATGCATGACAAAGATAATTCATAACATCATAGTCTAAAACATATTTTCCAACATCATTATTAGCTAGAAAATCTATTTTAGCATCGGGCAATTTATATGATTTTGACATAACTTTCTAATATTAAATACCTATATTATTTAAAAATTTCCCTTTTACACCCTAAAAAATCTATATTCACATTCATTGAAGTGATGTGTTTTTTGGAGGATTTAATATTTTAACATGATGAATTTTCACCAAAAAAATAGATCTCTCCTTAAAAAGTTATTTATAAGATAGTATTAGAACATAAAATTATAAAACCCCATCTTAACCTATAAAAAGTAAAGAAGTTGAGATACTAATTTTTGGCCTTGTGAATGTAATGAAATAGTCCAGATCGATGGGGTGATTAGAATCTTTAAAAACATTTTTTTTAAAAATATCAGAATTAATAACCCATGCAGATTCAATGCTTAGTAAAATTTTAAAGAGTGCAGATGAATTCATAATATAAATCTTGATGCCAATGTTATTGAAAATAAAATATAACAACATATTATAAAGTAATAGTACATTATAGTTGGAATATAAAAATAAATTAGCAATTATAAACATAAAATAATTGTTTTTTAAAATAGTTTAGTACAAAGTGAACACACATATTCTTTTCATTCTACACATTTCCCTGAGTGAAATTGTACCCACTAAATAAATAGACCATAATTTTGAAAGAATTAAAAATCCTTTACAAACACACCGAATTTTGTGACCTAGAGGTAAAACACAAGATAATTCAATCTGAAATTTTAAATGAGAGTTGCATTTTAAAACATTTATATCTTTAATGTATATGTTAAACAAGACTCGAACATGATTTTATAGGTAAATTCATAAACCCATAGGTTAAGAACCAATATACATATTAAAATACAATGAAGAACACGTAAATCAACAAAGTATAATAGAATAATAGGAAATGATGAAGCATAATTATTTCTTCCAAAAGAATATCTTGTTGACACATGTAGAAATGACCATCCTAGAATCCTTAGTCATGATCACAGATGAAAAACCATTCAAAACACCTCAAATGAAATATAGAATGTATTTTCTATATATTTTTATTTAGTTTCATCATATCCTTATTTTTATTTTGATCGGTATTTTAAAAAAATTCTCTAACAATCAAAATTAAATCTCCCCCAATTCTTATCATTCAAATGTTGCCTAAAATATTGTCACATCATGAAACAATTATGAGATTTGAAAATAGTGAAATAATAATCCATAATAATAAACCAAAATATGTCCTAGATTTTCAAAAATACTTCCCATGCATAAACCTATAAAACACTTTGAAAAAATCTATTCATATTTTTAAAGTATTTATTTGAAATTTAAAAATAAAATATAATTAAATCAATTATTATAAGATTGTATTAAGTGGAAAATATAATATGTATATGAAAACAGAGTTTCATGATTACGAAAAAACTCTATGAACAAAGATTTAGATCATGGGTTATTCATATAATAGGATTTAAAACTAAACCCTTCATGAATGATGAAATACTTCAGATTTATAAGAGATACTATGAGACACATACTTTATCTAGCTTCACAGTAATATAGAAATTTTATTATTTTATAAAATTAATAATTATATGAAATATTTTTTCTAGATCATAAATTTTTCATATATAGAATACAATTAATATTTTAAAAATCAATTATTTATGTCATGTGGAATATTAAATTTTAATTATTTTTACTGTTGTTTCTTAATTGGGTTTCTAGAATACAATAAGCTATATAGATTCACTCTAGATCAAGATGAAGTGACCCTTCTTATGTGATCATAATCAAAATATAAAACTCAAATGAAAACTAATATATGATAAATAATCTTTATTTTCATAATGATTCTCTAAAATTCATAAAATCATAAATTACATGGGATATCCAATTATATGAATATAACATAAAACACATTTCTACATATAGAAATATGCATGAATTTTTTTGGGTTAATCTTCTAAATAGTATAGTTCTATCAAAACATACATTAAAATTTATTTTAGTAACTTATTTAGATATGAACAAATGGTTTGAGATTAAATGGGATAACATGAATATCATGAATTAATCATTGAAAATGAAATAATAAATCTTTCTTGAAAAAGAGTACTAAAATTCATTATGAATTATCTATGTGGTATAGCCCATGAAGTATCAATAACAAAGCTATCAATTGTTACTAATCATGTGTTGATAAATCATATGTTCAAATAGATAACTGTGGATGATGGACCTCACATTTATAAGACTTTTTGTGAATTGTAAAATAAATTAATGAATAAATGGAAAGAATAATGATCGACCATATATATCTCATTGCACATATCATAAAAAATCAAACCATATTATTAAAATATGGTTATTATAAACACATAAATTTACTAGAATAATGAAAAAACACAAATTATTAAATTATATATTCTATGAGAAATTATATATAATAAAATAATAAAATTTAAATTTAAATGTCAATAATTTTAAATAATAATACATTAAAAAAATATTTCACATTGACAAACTTCCCTAAACTAGAAATCCCCCATGATAATAATCATATCATGTTTAAAAATAGAAAAAATCTCCATTTTTTTATAAATTATTATATTGAACAATTATTTCAATATTCTAAAATTCTCCCCCGTTTTGAAATTAATAAAAAAATTAAAGTACAAAAAATAAATCAACATTTTAAATACTTTTTAAAATAGAATTAAATTTAAAAATTCATTTGATTTAATGAAATAAATTAATTCCCCCAAAATTAGTTATAAAATATTTATACTCCCACTTACATTAGCATGATTAAAAAATAATTTGAAATTTTACATGGTTCAATAGATAAGAAAATGATTAAAATGCTTAAAAGAGAACTTATAGAAACATTATTAGGGAAAATATTTTATTTGAAAAAATAATAAAAAATAGAGATATTCTTTGTCAATAGATACATAATAGTAAAAAAACATATCACTTAGCTCATTTAGTGCTAAAATCTAAGATTTAGTTCAAACAGAAATTAAAAAAATGAAATATTACAAATTAATTATATTCCAACATTCATAACCAGTATAAAATTAATATAAAAACAATATCTAAAAAAATTAAACTACTATTAAACAAAGTAAACATTAAAATTTTCGTTATTCAACCAACTTTCTAAGATTAAACTTTATTTTCAAAAATATTTTATCATAAAATGGTTTAGTAAATATATAATCCAATTTATTATCAATTGATATATTTTCAAAAATAATATCTTCTTTTATTAACAAGTTCCCAAATAAAAAAATCTAATATCTCTATATTTACTTCAAGAATAATACAAATAATTTTTTCATATTTAAACAATAAAATAATTATCATTAAAAAACTAAATTTTATTGAAATAATTATCCAAATTAGACAACTGTCGTTCAATCTAAAGACATTTTCCATAATAACTAACTAATTTTATATAATCATCCTCAATAGTGGAAAAGTAAATATATAATTGTTTCTAAAAAACCATTAAATTTAACTCCTTCTATGAAAATTAATCATACTAGATCTTCATTTCTAATTAATTTTACAATAGATAATATCAAAATCATAGTAACTAACTAAATAAATAAATAAATTATTCTTGGAATAAAACTTACCAATATTAAAAGTTGTTTTAATATATATTATAATTTTATTATGTTCTATTTGGTCGGTCTATTTAATTTTAACATGAAATCTATCACATAAACATAGAATAAACATTATATCTGGTCTTGATGCAGTTATATAGAGAAAAATATGTAGTATACCTCAAAACAATTTAAAATATTATTATATTTCCAATTATTCTGCATCCTATATTGAATTTATACTCATGGGGTTCTTATAATATTACTAGAATCCAATTCAGACATATTAACAAACTCTCTATCAAATTTATATTGATTATAAAATAATATATATTTCCTTAAAAAAATATAAAGACCAATAACAAATTTAAACTCTCCCATTAAACACATATATAAATAAGTAGTCATAATACTAGAAAATTAATTACACAAATATTTAATTTAAGATCCAACCATAGTATCCTAAACTTATATTTTATCAATTTAAATATATTTATAATGCTTTTAAATAAATATATTTAGATCAAAATTTCCTTTATTAAACCCACTCATTGTTTAACAAAAAGTTAGTCACTCATTCCACACTATAAGTTATTTTTGATGACCATTTAAAATTTTTTTTTTAAAAAATATAATTTTTGAATTGTTTATTTTCAAATACGGGGGTTTGATTAAAAAAACTCTTGAAAAAAATGCCATATTATTAAAAAATATACATTTAACATCCTTTTTAAATAATTCCATACCTTAAAAATAAAAAAAAAGTATAATAAAATATTAATAGTTTCAATCATTGAAATTGAATCATAATAATCTTGAAAATACATTCCTTTCTCTGAAAAACCTTTACCTACAAACCTAGAATTATTTTTTATTATTTGATAGATTTATTAAATTTATTCCTAAAAATCCAATTTTTCATATAGTTGTTTTTATTTATGGTGTTGAACTATTAATATATTGATATTTTAAAATTAAATACTATGTTCGATAGCATAAATGATAAAAAACAATGATCTTAGACAAACAATAATATATTGTTATTTAAATGTGACCATTATAACCTATCCATCAAATTGGATGGTATAAATAAAAATTAATATTATATGAAATTAATAAAAAGGTCATAGTAAATATAAATTAATTAATAAATTAATTGAAAATAATTAGTTAATTTTTATTATAGTCATTTTGTTCTACAAAATTACATTTTCTTTAAAAATGGGTTTTATTCATTTTTAAGATTTTAGATTAGAAATAATTATTAAAATTTTAGAAAATTTACATTCATTTTTGAATTTATCATTAAAAAATTATCTTATGATGATTTTTTTGGAATTTTTGGAAATGATTGACTTTTCAATGAATAGTGAAAATAAATATTTTTTAAAAAACACAATTTTTCATGAAAGTATTTATAAATTAAAATTATATTTTGGATTATTATTCAAATTTAATTTGTACATTTATTATTATTATGATCTAATTATAGTTTTTGAAATGGATTATATGCATTATTTTAAAAAAATTATATTTAAAAGAACATTTTTTTGAAAACCTTTTTTTTTTTGTTTTTTATAGTTTAATTTCAAATAGATATTTTCATCTTCTGTCTTTTAAATTTTAGAAAATAGATTCCTTATATTAAAATAGTGGGTTCTATTTTTTAAAATTTTCTTCTTTTATTTTTGGTAAATATGAATAGTAACCTCAGTATTGTTTTTTTACCATGATAAATGGTAAATTAGGATATTAGAGGATAAAATTACATGATAAAGACTATTAAAAGACCCTAAAAATTGTATAAAATCTATTAGATTATTATATGTTTCTGATAATCATTAAATGGATGAATATATTTTCTTTTTTACCTTTTGGGGGTGATTATGAACATCATATTATTTTATTTAATGAAAAAAATGTCACACTCATTTTCGTATTAAATATAATATTATTGTGTGGAGTTAACCCAAGCATAAGTTAAATTATAAATATTGATCCGAAATATAAATTTTTTTTTCATCTTGGAAATTTATTTGTAATTTTTTGTGAATAAATAATTACCTTAAATGATTATAAAACACTAACATTTTTTTTAATTACTATTAAAATCCAATAAAAGATATTAAAATTTTTAAATGTATTATAATTTTAGAAACTAATATGATCCATGAATTTTATAGATGGACATCACATGATGGTTATGTGTAAATAAATATTGTTCTAATTCTATGTTTTTTATTGATATTGTTCAAGTTAATGTAATAAATTATTTATGGAATTGATATTATTAATATTTTATAATAAATAATATTTTCTTAAATAATATAAATTTCTTAAAAAATTATATGCATAATCATTATTGATATATTGATTTAGATGCCCACCATGTTTAATTTATGGACCATTTTTATAATTATAGTAACTTTCATGTCTCTCGAAGAGTAAAAAAATCTTGTTGTCATGGTATGTATGAAAGGGGTTAATGAAGTGATTAAACCAGAAGAAAAGGGAAAAACATAGTAAAAACATGTATAATATTTATTTAATTAGAGCATGTAGATATATAATCATATTATATTCCCAATAATTTAGTTTGGACCTTTTGAAATTGAAAATTTATTTATATTAATATAATAATTTCAAAAATTCCAAGAGTACTCCTCCCCTCTCTAATAAAAGGGCATCTCTTATTCTCTTTACAAAACACCTCATTAACCATTTGATTCTATAAATACTAGCCCAAATCCCTTTCTAGAGGCATTATGTTTTGAATAATACCAATATTAGAGTTATATACATATTTTCTAGAGGCATTATTATTTTAATAATACCAATCTTAGAGTTATTGAGGTTTTGATCAAAAGTTATTTCCCAAAGAAGAGGTATTATTCTAACCGAGCTCTTTTCTTTTATTTTATATAAAACTTGAGTAAAATATTATTTAAAAAATATGATATATTAAAATAACAATGTACTATATTATGATATGTTGTTATGTTAAATAATAACCTATATCCATCTCCAAAATTCATCAAATGAGGGAGGAATTCATAATTCATGTGTACGACAAACTACTGCCTTGCTAACTGATGAAATTCACTTTTCATCACTGTCTAATAAGAATGGTTATAATAGTTGAATAAATGATTATATATTCTATTCATGGAGAATTTATCATTTTTAAAATATTATATATCATTTACCTCATTACCCTTCCATTCACTAAAAATGATTATGTCATTCGTGAGTACGTATGGACTACCACCTCCCCAAAGTGGTGTGATTCATTTTCATCACCATATCACTATAATGATATATATATATATATGAGTATATGTAAATAAATAATATGATATATATTATTTTATTATCATTCTAGTCATATAAAATAATACTTACGTTATTTTTACAATGTTCATTGAAAAACATGGGAATGTTAGTCTTGCGTACATATGACCTATCATCTCCTTGATTTTAACATAGTTCATTTTTCATAAACATATTTCAAGATTTGTTTTAAATTTATGATTTTTATGTAAAAAATATAATTATTTCCTGGTTTTTTCTACAGATGATGTAATAGTTACCTCTTTGGCCATAGTCAACCTACCAAAGTCATTTTAGACATACGAGTTGAATATCACCAAAATACTTGAAGTAAAATTTAATAAATAAATAATTGTATATAGCTGTGTAGTAAATTATATAATGGAATAATAAATTTGTAAAATTTTATAAATAAGGTATAGAATTTACATTAGTTAATTATTACGGAAGAAAAATATCATTTTTGATGTGCTAGACTCGTGGTAAGAGAAATTCATTAGAAATTTATATTTTAACATTTCCCTTAAAACTATATTTTTCTCAAAATTTAATATTTTCTAAAAATTGTATAAAGATAATTTTTATTATTCTCATATGATTTTTTAATAACATTTTTTTCAATGTATGGCTATTTAAAAAATAGTTGGAAATGAATCCTTTTGTGATTTTCCAAATGAGTTACTTTGTGACTTTTCTAACAAAATTATAGAAGGAATGTTTTTTTAACTTATATGTATTGGGAATCTATTCCTACCTTAATGAATAATCGTTTCTATAAATATACCTTTAAAATTTTACACGAATATTTCCAAAGTAAGTGTTTTCCATTGTAAATGTTCTATTTTTTAAAATAAATGATTCTAAAATATTAAATTGGTATTTTACACAAGAAACATTCCAATTTATATTTAAAAATCATTTACCATCTAAGATAACATCCTTTTATTTTATTTTATGATGTATTACTTTAAATTTTTTCATGTATTCTTCAAATAAAAACTATCTTTCCTTATTTTTGGTAATTTTTTTTGAAAATATTTTTAAAGAATAGGGTTATATCAATGGCTAAAAGATTTATATTATGAGTGAAGATAATTATTTTATATTGGAAGATTTTATGTATTATTATTATACTCTAGGAATGTTTTCATGATTTTGGACTATTCCATTATAAAAAAATATTGGTTGGTTCGTTTTATCAATCATATTTGTTAGGTATGTATATATTAGAAGTCTATGATGATGGTAATTCCAAGTGTAACTGTGATGGGTTTTCCAAGTATAACTATAAGTGTTGATACATGTGTAACTATGATGGTTAGTCTATTTGTAGTTGGGATGTATACTCGATGTGTATGTGTGATTATAAAATGATTCCCCGAGTTACCTATATGATTTATTAATGATTTCTATGGGTTTTTATAGAATTTTTTATATTAAATAAGTATTTCCTAAAGATTATTTTTAAGGGAAAGTATATGCTACATCATAAGGTTGAAATGTATAACTTTTCGAAAAGGTTATTATGAGTTTTTGAGTTTTTAATGAAACCCCTATGAGTATTATTTTTTCATTTTTATTTATTATGATTTTTTGTAAAAATATTTGGGAAGAGAAGGAGATTTATGGGGATAGAAAATGATTATTTTTAACACCAAGTTTATTTTTAAAAGTGTTATTTTATATAAATATTTACTTACATAATTATTCTTTATTTATTTTTTATATACCATAATGATATTTTTTGGATCATTGCATGGTTTTAAAAAAATCATTGGGTTTAATAATGGGTAATGGAAAAGAATAATTTTAATTGAATTCCATGATGATTTTTCCTAAAAAGATTTATTTTTATTTTAAATGTTTTATATTATATGAAAAATGGATAGTGATTATAAGTTTCGGATTTGTATATACATATATATATATATATATAATGTAATATTTATGAACTAATTCTCTAAAATAATAAACCTAAATTATTTTTAGGAATAAAAGAATGTCAATTATTATTTAAACTCCCTATAATATGTATTTTATATGGATGATTTCTTATAGTTGGTATCAGAGTAGGCTTTAGATAATATTAAATAGAAGTATTTTATTGGTGAAAAAGTTTATAGTCCACATATAACAACATCAGTTAGTATGTCAGGGAGAATCATTGTTATTGATATAAATTGAAAGAGTTTGAAACTACAGGAATAAGGATATCATAACTTTTATCCTCCTTGTTAGATGATATATTATGATTATATTTATATTATCACACTCACCTATTTGGTTTTTGTAAATGGTTGGATCTGGTAAGAACCAATGTAACAATAGATGTGATGTAAAATGTGTTGGTTTTCTAAATGATAATATGAATGAAATGGTAGTTTTATTTAGAAATATTTTGTTTATTTTTAACCATCTATCATGAGTAAGGATTAACAACCCACCTCTTGGTGAGTTTCTTAATTAATAAAATTTAAGTGAAATGATTCTCTATGGATGTTTAAGTGATAATGATCATAAAGATAAATATACTCTATAACCTATGTGTCATAAATATTGAAATAAGAAGATCAAAAAATGTATAAAAATAACAAGAAGATATTTTATGTGGTAATGTAGGCCATAAAGTAGTAATATTCTATGTAAAAAAGGAAGAATTTAGTTAACTTCATAAAGGGGAAATAGGTTATTCATGTGGTATCAATTAATAATTTTAAATATATGGAGAATGATCACTATGAAAATCTATATCCTATAGTGAAGACTCATGAATGCGATAAGCAAGACCATTTAGAAATCTATTTACAAATACCTAATTCTATTTCACTTGGATATGGGTAAAATGTAAATGAAATATGAAAGGTATGGATTGTTTCATGTCTTATGTTCTGATATTTTTTATTCATAGGACATTATTTATAATTTTATAGGAAATATGTATCATATAATAAGATGGAAATACATGTTTAACATATTATATAAATTGTTTAATGATTAATTTGTCTATATTAAATATTTATGACGTTGTGGTAGTTTTACAGATGATAAAAAATTTAAGATAATTTATACCCTTTTGATGATGGGTGTAATTTTTGTATCTTTTATTGAGTTTTGATATATTCTTGAGGTATATGTTACCCTAAAGTTTATCATGTGAAAACATTATTTGGGGAATAATTCTCCTTTCATATTCTGGACATATGTTTAAGGTTAGGGATGAATTTTAGGGTTTATAAAATCTTTTATTTTGAGATAATTATGGGTTATAAAATTTTTATGATGAAAAATGAATCGTATGAGACAACTATTGAGGTTAAAAAATTATTTACTATTTAATATATTAATGTTATTTTTGAGGATTTTTATATCATGTTTTGTAACATATGTATTATCATATAAAGATTCAATTGATTGGAAATTGATTAGGTTATTAAGTGATTAATTTTATTTTAAAATATGATAACTATAATTTTGGGGAGCATTACAAGATTATGTTAAAAAAATACTAATGCAATTTATGTAATAAATAATGGTTGAATTATCTTTCATAAGCATATATGATTGAGGTTTTATGGTGATTAAAGTTATTAATGGGAATGATTAGAATATCAAGGAGAAAATATGTTTTGGGCATGCCCATTTTGGTATGAGACTATAAGATTCATTGTTGTGATTTGGATATAAATTTTAAATTTATCTTGAATGATTATTGTTCCGCCTCTGAAATGGCGTGTTTCCGGGTGGTGTATAAATGGTTCAACGAGGATCATAACCCATCCCTTTCTCTATAGAGATGGGTTCTCAACGAATTCCCCATTTATTTTGTTTCGACCTGTTCGATGGAATTATCCATTAATGAAGGTTGGATTAACCATCAGGGAACTATTTGTTTCATAGGGTGATTGTATGGGGATCAAAAAATTTCTCAAATGGTCCTTCTTGGATATAACATCCTCTAATGGTCTCCAATGAGTTTATTTGTTGAGCCAGGAACGCCCAATGTACATAGTATCCATGATTCATGGACCTTCTTTCCAAAGGCAGACAATTTTTATTGATTATTCATCCAACAAAACTTAAGGACTCCATTGGTTGATGGGATGGGATTTGGACTCATCACACCCTTCTGGGAGAGGATTATTGCTTGTTTTGGGACTCACTTATAGATTTATGTCATGTTTATATGTTCCTGAATCCTTGGTTCATTTTGGAAGAGTGTGTCAACATGATACCCTTAGTTTTCAAGATCATCGTAAGCATTCATATATTTGATTCTACAGAGGTTATGAGGACTTGAGACATATAATAAGGTGCTCTAGAGTTCATTGTCACCTAGGGGGGATATAAGGTGGCATGGTGTTTTGATCAGGCCCATAAGAAGGGCTTCCTATGTATCCTCAGGAGAGGAATCAGAACCCACATAGTTTGGATAAGTTGGGGCTTACGCCTTGAATTTTCCCATTTAAGGAGGCATGATTGGGTGGACCCTTTTTGATGGGAACCCTTTTGACCTTGGCCCTTCTAGAAGGCATCCTACGTATCCTGATTTGATCTGAAATCAGTTTTCTCGTAGTTTTGATTGTGTGGGGCTTATACTTGGGAGCTGCCCATTTGAGGGAATCATGATTGGGTGGACCCCCTTGGATGGGCACCCTTTTGAGCTTGGTCCTTCTTGTAGGCATCCTATGTATCCTTATTTGATCAAAAATCAGATTTCTCATACTTCCGATAGTGTGGGGCTCACACATGGAAGCTACCCATTGAGAAAAACAGGATTAGGAGGACTCTATTGGATGGGAACCCTTTTGATATTGGGCCTTCGAGTAGGAGTCCTACATATCCCAATTTGATCAGGAATTAGAGTTCCTGTAGTTCAGATACACTTGGATGCTGTAATCCTCACAATCCTCTAAGACTATGTGAGTCATGATCAATGTGAGAAACAAGAGGGTGTGAAAGAGTCGAAAAATCACATGCTTCCTTTCCTATTGGTGGTGGGAGGGAGAGCCCGGAGTGGAAGAGGATGAGGTGACTGTGGGTGAGGGTTCAGAGCGATGAACCTTTAAATGTGAAATCACATTGAAGGTCACACATCCCTACCTCCGAATGTTGGGGACTTAGATCATTGGGAGTGCCCCAGAACGTCATATGAGGTATACTTCAGTTTAAATTCATATATCTTGAATGATGGCATCAGAGTTTAACATCATGTGGATAATACTATTTGGGGTCTTCCAGTTTAATGTCATGAAATGGAGACCAATTGTTATATAAATCATTATTAACTAGAATAAAATAATTTTTGGATGTTACAATATACCTCAAACATGAGAGAGAAGAAATGTGAAAACCATGATTCTGGAGGATCTCGGATTAGGATTAGTGATATGAGGCTTGGAATCCATTATGGTGTATAGAGGTATGAATAGACTCTCCTGAGGAAGAATTTGTCTGTTGTTGACATACCATTTTTGTGGGAAACATATGTAGAGACACATAGGCATGATGTTTATAGTCCAACAGAGGTGTCCTCAGGACACTGAACTTCCATTTTTTATGGCCTGGAATGTCTATAAAGATTTTAAATCACCCATTATACTGCAGTTTAAAGTCGTATATCTTGGAAGGAGGCACCAATGTTTAATGTAGTATTTACAGGACTAGTACCATATAGTTTAATGTCATGTGGTTAGGATGATAACTCACAGTTTAAGGTCATAGAGTTTGGACCGTGTTGTAGGGGCCATGATTAACTAATAGATAATCAAGTTGGGATATTCGGACATGCCTCAAACATGAGAGGAAAGAAAACTGTAAACCTTGACTCTGGGGAGTCTTGGATCTGGAGAAATGATATGGGGCATGGAAGCCATTAAGGTGTATAGAGGTAGGAAAGGACACTTTTCAGGACAAATTTTCCTTTGGTTGATGGTCTTTTTATAGCTAATATATGCAGATCCACTGAGGAATAATGTTCATAGTAAAACAAAGGTGTCTTTATGAAACATTAATTCCACTTTTGATGGCCATGGAGGTTTATGAGGATCCAAAATCTCGAGAGACACAGAGTTTTATGAATGGGAATGATGTGATCAGGCATTTAAGAAACATTCGGGCTCTGATTAACCATGGAGTTCTGGGACAACCTAACATAGGAGGCAAGTGAAAGAGATTTTCTAGAGGTGAATGAGGAATGTCTCTTCTCATGGTATTTAAGGGACAAATGTTTGGGAGGTGTAAGGGCACAATGGAAAATGTTTTCAATATGGCCTAAAAAGTTAGTGGTGTGAGTCTCCATTTTTCATGGGGATCAGTGATGATAGAGAAGAGATCAGGCTGAGACCGTATCCAGGTAGTTATCCTAAGCGGGGGTGCAGGTGTGCAGGCCCTACGGTATGGAGCAGTGGGGGTGAAAAGTTGTCCATATAAGGATATCTACATAAGAGTTGGCTACGTAGGAGCTTTCACATAAGACATGGCCACAAATTGTCTATTCTTGAAGGATGTTGTTTGTGAACAAGCTAGACGCATAGGATGTTATGTGGAAGAGTTTCCAACCATGGACCATTTGTGTACTGGGTTCTGTATATGGGATTCTATGTACTATCTTCTATATATGGTCATCTGCATATTGTTTTCTGCATATGGGAATCTGCGTACAGTTTCCTCATATGGGAATCCATGAATTGTTTTTATTATATTATTTTATAGGATCGCTAGTTGGCTATAGAGGTCTTCCAAATATGGTTCATGGTGAGGACATCAACGAACTTCTTTCTACATATGGTTCGTGCGATTGATTCTGTGAACTATTTCAGATGTGAGATAGAGTCCCACGAAATACTTTGTGTGCGGGGGAAATTTCTCCCACACCCTCTACAATATTCATCCACTTTTCACCCATCCCAGAGCACTCTCCCCTTCTATGTCATCTCTATTTTTTTTGATTCCCCAAGTGGTACTTTTATAGACTTATGAGGAATCTATATATACTGTATGAGCAACACTCTCTCCAAAATATCATAGACGAAATATGTCCCATGGAAGACTCGGTCAACCATGATTTGTTGATATGTGATTAGCAGTGCACTACCAACTAATCCTTGTCTGCAAACTTCATGGTTCACAGGGATGGTATGTCGGGCATACTTCTGTCAGATTTTTTCTAGTGGAAAATGTTCATGGAAGTTTTAGTTCGCGGGTGGAAATTCAACACAAATAGCTTCATTCACTGGCTAACGCCTCATAGGCTAGCACGCCATAGGTCATCCGCGTACCGGTGGTTCACATTTTATTACTTTTGCAAACCATTCCCAGCAATAGGTACACAGCCAGGCTAGATTCCTTTTCAAAATTTGATTTCTTAAAATTTATTCTTAAATTTTTAATCCAACATTATATCATTTCTTTACCCAACTTGTATGAGTATTTTCCTTCCCTTTTATGAATTTTAGAGACCCTATAAATGATCCCATCGGAATGGCCTCTGATCTAGATGAAGAAGAGGCTATTCTAATTTAGAATCAGTCCCAACATGAATGGTAAGATAATGCTCTAATGTTTTCTTGAGCCAAGGGACTCAATGAGCATAGTTCAACTATTGCTGAGGTTTTATGGAAAACCTCACATAATTTTATGTTTTTCTCATTATTAACCTAATTTTTTCATAAGCCTTCTTGGTATGGGCTTAGCTTGCATAACTTGAATTTTTCTTAGGCTTCCCTTTGTGGGGATTCAACCTAACAAGATTTTCATCTTTTTTAATGGATTAATGTTTTTCTTAATGAACCAATACTCGAATTTTACCCAGAGGTTCCTTCTATGGATTTTCCCTCTAGAAAGAATGGTGTATTTTTTACTATCAGTTCGCAGTCCTTCCAATCAAACTTATTACTCATGTTTTAGGTCGAACATCTTTGACAAAACTTAATAGGTAAAGGGCACCAATTATCTACCATTAGAAGGGAATGTTCTAATATCCTTCAAATAAGGATTAAGTCTTTTTCTTAACCCTGTATATATGAATTTTAAACATACATGAGGCTCGAGATGAATTTTAGGTGTACAAAGGTAGGAGAGGACTCTCTTTGGGATGAATTGGCCATTGATTGATGGCCATTTTTGTGGACATCATATGAAGAGCCATAAGGGCATGATGTGCATAGTTAATAAAAGGTGTCCATTGGACACTGTACTTCAACTTCTGATGGCCTGGTGGGATTTGAGACACTTTGAATTTATTTTTATGTCGAGATCCACAGTGGGTGGATGGATTGCTTAGTTTTTTATATAATAATTAGGGACATTCATATCATCATTGAGTGGTAAATTGTTCGTACACATTTCCTACTTACATGAGGGAGTGATGGTGAATGATCTTTTCAGTTAAGAGTCTTTATTATTTCATGGGCACTTGGAAAGAAGGAGGTACATAACCCCTTATCTAGAAGTTTTCCAAATTCATGGGTGTGGAAAAACATGAATGTCATTTGAGCATAATGAAGCTGGAAATGACTATCCTAGGGACAAATTTTCGTTTTATTGATGACCATTTGTGTGGGAGACATATGCAGAGCCACCAGGGCATGATGTGCATAGTCAATCAAAGGTTTCTATAGGACACGGGCCTCCCATCTCTGATGGCCATTGAGAATTATAGAGATTGGAAAATTTTTGAATACAGTATTTGACCTTCGACAAGGGGTGAACCTAAACATGAAAAAAGTAATTTTAACCAAACTTCTTGGGGGGGAAACACAGAAATGAGTAGAGGAACTCTTATTTTTCATGTGGATCAAATTCACGTATATAGATGGGGTATCCATAAACACCTCAAAAGAGACTAGATGTGAATCAGGATCATATGTTCCAATATATCCCAGATACATGTAAGTAGGAAAATATAATTCATGACTTTGAGGGACCTTGAATAAGGAGAGATGTAATGAGGTTTGGAATCCATTATAAATACTGGGATAGAAGAGGACTCTCCTAGGGAAGAATTTTCCTTTGATTGGTGGTCGTTTTATGAGAAACACATGTAGATACACTGAGGCATGATGTGCATAGTCAAATAAAGGTGTTCGTATGACACTTTCCTAGAATCTCAAATGGCCTTGGAGGGTTATGTAGATTAAAAATCACTCAGATCATAGAGTTTGAAATATGACAGGAGTGTACCTGGACATATTGAGGACATTTGGACATCAATTTACTCATGGAATCAGGTGTCCCTTATATAGATATGACATGTACGCAGGGTGAGGATTTCATTACATCTTTGGGAAACCTTTTCATTTAACGTCACATAGCCAGGACATGGGGCTCCTCTCAGGGGGAACTATGACATTCCTTTTAGGGTTGTGCTTCTAGGACCAAATTCTTGGACATTTTTTTCATAATGCTACAGTGTATCTCTCTACAAGATCCCTAAGATCACGTGAGAAATGCTCGATGTGAGAAAAAAGGGATTACTAGGATTCTGTGTCATTTCCTAGGAATAGAAAAATAAACATTATAGGGCACTTTTGTGCATAATACATTACTATGCAGTTTAATGTTGTACAACAAGGAAAATTATGGCCTTGTAATTTAACATCATGCGGTGAGGACATGATACTGCGTAGTTTATAGTCATGTAGTGAGGACATGACAATTTTTAGATTATATTCATGCAGTGAGAGAAATAATGTGGTCATGATTATCTTTAACAGTTTTGTGTTAATCGCAATCAGGATGTTCCAAAGTTCCTTATACGTGAGTGATGATTGATGGTGTGAACCATAGTCCCAGGGGAAACATGAATCAGGAGGGATGAAATGGGGCCTGGAAGCCATTGGGCATACTAATATAGAAAAGGACACTCCTAGGGATGATTTTTCTTTTGATTGATGGACATTTTTGTGGGAAAAATATGCAGATCCACTGTGGCACGATGTTCTTAGTCAAATAAAGGTGTCTGCAGGGCACTGGACATTTGTCACAGATGGCCTTGAAGGATTATGGGGATCCCATCTTTCCTGGGGTATGGGGTTTGACGAATGGAAATGATGTGACTAGGAACATAAGGAATACATAGGCCACAATTAACTATGAACTACTAGGTCTTCCACAGAGGTCTGGATCATATGTATAGGAGAAGCATGATCTTTTGACTTCTCAAGAGTGGGGGGCATGTGCGGGATCTCATGATATTGAGGACTGGACCACACATAAATCTCAATGTATTTCTCTGTTTATTTTCATGCGATTAGTACCTTTCATAGGCTCCCCGTAATTGCCTCACCTTCTTATAGGGATAGGGGAATTTTTTCTTTTTTTTGTGGCTGGGCCGGGATGCCATATATGTGAGTCACTACATATACTGTAAGGGTAGGAATCGAGCCATATGTATTTTTGAACGTTCCCTACACTGATCTAGCTCATTCCATGGGTAAGAACATGTGAGGGTTTTTTGTTTTCAAATATTTGTGGTTGGTCTTGGATGACAAATCTGTATGTCACTACATATCCTTCTTGGGTATAAATCAATCCATAAATAGTTTTGAATGTTCCCTACAATTGTTTACTCGATATGTAGAGACATTTGAAGGCATTTTTTTTGTTAATTATGTTGATTGGCTGGATTGGGATTCTAAATTTGGGTGTCACTGCATATCCTGTGAGGGTAGGAATCAATCCATAAATAGCTCTGAACATCCCCCACACTAATCTAGCTTGGTCCATGTACATGGACATTTTTGTTTTATTTTCTACGGGTGCTAGGTCTAACATATCTCCCTACATCTTTTTTGCATAATATAATACTTACAACTATTCCTATGCTCATGTGAGTTATACTCGGTGTGAGTAATAAGGAGTGGTTGTAGAGTCTCCTTTGTAAGTGTGGGAAGATAGAGAATATGTTGGGGGACACGTTTTTGTGGGGGATGGACCAGGATTGAGGATTGAGGAGTTTCTACATATCCTGTGAGGGTAGGAATCAATCCGTACATAGTTTTGTATGTACCCTATACCAATTTTTCATGGTCTAGGTGTATAGGAATATTCATTCCATCCATCATGGTTTCAAGGCCTATCATGTTACGCTGATGTTTTATTTCATTAGAGAATCACTACCATTGATCCTAAGCACATGTGAGATATACTTGATGTGAGAAACAAAAATCAGTAAGGGTTTACCTTATGAATATGGGTAGATAGGGGCGTGATAGAGGCATTTTTAGGGGGGTTGGTCCAGGATTGAGGATTGATGTGTCGTTACGTATCCCACAAGGGAAAGAATCATGTTGTAAGTAGTTTTATGGGAGATCATATAGTTTACTGTCATGCGAATAGGATGTGAATGTGTCATGTAGTTTTATGTCTTACGTTAAGGACATGAGTCATAGTTTAATGTCATGTTTCAGGGAAAAGTTCCTTAAAGTTTAACGCCATGTGGAAGGGATAGTGACTGATAGTTTTATGGTCTTAGAGTTTGGACCGTGGCATGGTTGGTTGTTACTCATAGTTTAAGGTCTTAGAGCAGAGACTAAAATATGGGGTTTTTATAACTCATAGTTTAGGTTCATAGAGCTTAGACCGTATCATGGAATATTATAAATCATAGTTTAGGGTCATAGAGTTTGGAATTTGGCATCATGGTTCAATGTCATGTTACATGAACTAATACCACACAGTTTAACGTTAGGTGGTTGGGACAAAAAAATATAGTTTAAGGTCATAGAGTTTTGAATGTGGCTTCATTGCTATTACACATAGTATTTCTTTATGAACTTCGCATTTATGGGAGTCATGATGAACTACTCATCCATTGATATCAGGGTTTATGCTCCATTCTAATAGACCCTATGTATGATGTATGGTCTTTCTCATATTGGTTTATACTTTGGGGATTCTTTCTGAGTATCATCGGGGTTCTGAGGACTAACACCATTTCTCCTTCAAGAAAATATCATAAATAAACCTTTTTGTTGAAGTATCATGCAATCCGGTTTTGGTTGATTCCCAAATGGTGTAAAGTGTGCATAATTTTCTCATCTAGCTTCTCTAATTAATCAAAATGTATCTAGGATTTCTCTTCCATATACATTGGATAAAAAATGGCCAC
This sequence comes from Viscum album, assembly GCA_963277665.1. Taxonomy (NCBI): domain Eukaryota; kingdom Viridiplantae; phylum Streptophyta; class Magnoliopsida; order Santalales; family Viscaceae; genus Viscum; species Viscum album. The sequence continues at coordinate 1,792,352,307 of OY728137.1, forward strand.
ATGTAGTGATGGCATGTGGATTTTTATTGGTAACACCGCCTCTACCCTGTATACTAGTGAGTACAGGGTTTCCTGTGTGGTTGTGCAGGTCGTGGTTCGGTAAGCCCAAAAAACATAGAGGAGCTTGTCTAGACACGATTTATTACCATTATCGACCATCTTTTGAAGTATATTGGATAATGTATTGTTGAAATACTTTATCTGACTATTGGCCACCACTTGATAGCGGGACAAACTGTTAGCTTCACTTCCATACTCATATTATAATATTTCCAACTTAGTAGAGTAAAAATTGGTGCTTTTTTCCTTCAGTATTTTTTGAGGGACACAAAATATGGTGATGATGTTGGCCTTAAAAAATCTAATGATGTTTTTTGACCTGACTTCTTTAAGGGGAATAGATTTGGCCCATTTGGAAAATAAGTCAATCGTTGTGAGTATGAACTTGACATGTCTGGTTGTGGTGGGAGGATATGGTCCCACAACATCCATCCCCTAGGCAGCGAATTGCCAGAGGTAAATAGCTGTATGAAGTAACTTCAGGGGACGGTGTATAAAATTGGCATGAACATGGTAGGAATGGAACTTATTAGTGAATATGGAACAATCATGTATCATAGTGGGCTAGTAATACCCAAGCCTTCAGATTTGATGAGAGGGATTGGTCATTGATTGGTGTTCTCCAAAAGCTCTAGTGTGCACTTCTTTCATGATGGGAGTCATCGCTTCACCATCAATGAACCTAAGAAATACTTTTTCCAGGCATCGTTTTTAGAGAAACTTTTCTTGATTTACCCCATCGTACAAGAGAAAATTGGCTGCCTATCATTGGACATGTTCCCTTCCATCCCTATCTACTGGGAGTTTCCCATTCCGAATGTAATTTGTAATGGGCATCATCCAAGCATTGGTGTGACCGTAAGGCTCAAATATGGAGCTAATTTAATCGATCTTATCTATATTGATATGGATGAATGGAAAGAACATCTGTAGGTGGGAAATGATAATGGCTGTTTCATCCCAGTCTAGGTCAGCCAAGGCTACAATTGCATTTTTCAAAGCGCCGACTTGAACATTTTGTGACTGGGGGATATAAGTCAACATTGGGTCTGATGGAAATTCTGACATCAGTTCTCTAACATGTTTAATCAAGGGGACCAATACCTCTTTCTTGATGGCTTAGTAACCATTATCCTATTTGATGACTATCTCTAAATATCCCATTATTTTTACGTATTTGGATTTCTCTTGAAGTGACAGTTCCAGGCCTACAATGAGGGGATAGTATTATGCTTCATTATTTTTACACCCTTCCAGAAGAAAAAAAGAGCAAGGCCATATGTTCTTTTGGGGGATATGATTATAACTCCCAACCTAACTTTTTTGAGCTAGGTATCCTCTATAATTTTACATATAGGGATTTATGAAGCACTATCAAAATACATTTACAATATCCAGGGGTCCCCCTGTATGGGGAACACTTCTTTATCTGAAATATTGGAATCCAACGGTGTTGCCTCCTCTGTGTGGTTCTCTTCTAGGAATTATTCCAATGGCTAGCCTTTAATGGACTTCTGGGGTATGTACTGTATCTCAAACAGTTTTTGAATGACCATACATCAAGATAGGAACCCTTTTAGCTTGGTACAGTTGAGGGTATATTTGAGTAGGTTGCAGCAGAGAACCAGTCGGACCCCATGGTGCCGCAAGTAATGCATGAGTTTCTGAACTGTGATGATTAGGTCTTGGTAGTTATTTTAAATTTTTGAATACTGAGTTTCTTAATAAATCATTGTTTTTATGAGGTAATATAGGTTGTTCTTGCTGCTGGCATCATTCTTCTATGTTAGGAAGGTGCCTAATGACTGTTCTAGGGTGGTTACGTAAAAAATGAGCGGTTTCCCGTAAACTATAGGCATTAACACCGATGAGCTTAGGAGATATATATTGAGATTTTCAAATGCTTCTTGGAAATCATTATCCCACTCATACATAACTCTTTTCTTCATGAGCTTGGTGAAAGGTAAACATTTACCTTCTAGGTTGGCTATGAAGCGTCAAATGTAGGTGAGGTGGCCCTAGAGACCTATCAACTCAGTGAGTTTGTGAGGTGGGGACACGCCATGAATGGATTTTGTCTTCTTGGGATCGACTTTGATGTTATGATGTCATATGACGAAGCCAAATAATTTTCCTGCGGTAACACCAAAAGTGCATTTTTGGGGATTCATCTTTAAACTGCGCTATCACAATTTGTTGAAGATAGTTTCAAGATCATCCAAGTGGTTCAAGCACTGTAGTGATTTAACCACCAGATTGTCAACATAATACTCGATGACCATTCTCAAGAAGGGATTGAAGATGCGATGCATGGTGTGTTGATATGTGGCGTCAACATTTTACGGACAAAAGGGCATCACTTTATAACAGAACAACCCCTGAGGGGACCTAAAATTTGTAGCTTCATCATCTCCTTGGGCCATCAATATTTTTTTATATGTAGAATAGACATCCATGAAATAGAGGACTTCATATCCAACTATTACATCGATCAATATTTCTATGAACGGGACCGGGAATTCACCTTTTGTGAAATGCAGATAAAGGTCCATAAAGTCAATGAAGATTCAAATTTATCTATTCTTCATTATGATAAGGTCTATGTTTTCCAGTTAGATCTGATCTTGGACCCCCCGTATGAATTTGGATTTAATTATCTTGTCAACTTAAGCCTCTATTTTGGAATAATGTGTCAGGTGGGTCCTTTTAGCATTCTTCTTATAACCCCAGTGATCCTCTAGTAAGCCCAGATGATGAGTGGCGATCTCAGGATTGAGAACTATAATTTATTTGTAATTCCAGGCAAACACGTCTCGATTCTTCTTTGGGAAGGATGTGTATTTCTCCTGTTCCTCAACAGGCATAGCCACCCAAGTCATAGTGGGATGTGGGTTGTCTTTGGTGCCCAAATTTATCTCTCTATGTTCATCAATTATGAAGGAGACACCTTCATTGAATGAAGAAGGGGAAATTTTGAGGCCTTTTTCCTATTTTTCTTCTTCTTCACCATCTTTATATGCTTCCTCTTCTGATGGAGAGAGGATTTTTGAGATGATATCTCCACTTTTGTGGGAGAAATAATCTTTTTCCTTAGAATTTGAGGGGAGGGTAGTTGGATGTCCCGAGGATGGGATGGGTGAATATTTGACTGACCTTTTCCTAACATCGTGTAAGTCATCCTAGACATTCAGGTCCTTGGACTCCATGGCCATGTTGGAGATCATGAAAACAATTGATACTGCATCTGGACTCACACTTATGAATTCAACTTGGTTGATGGGTAGTACGTAATCTTCCCCACGACGTCATAGGGGGTCAGTAGGATCCATTTCCAATCTATTCGGGGTACTGATCCAATCAATGTCACTGGCCAAAATATGTTTTCCTCAGATTCATAGAACCTTGCGTTGATATAATGAGACTCACATGACTCAAATAGGGATTAGTTAACATGCAATGTCCTATTTTCCCCATTAGTGAAATATTTGATTCACTGATGATATGATGATAGAATTGAAACGTGATGATGCAACCAAGCCCTCCCTAATAAAACATTAAATTTTGTAATTTTCCATTCTACTAGGAAATCGGAATCCGACATGAGATATCTAAGCCAATTATTAATCTTGATTAATCCCAATGGTTTCTGCTTACTTTTATTATATCCAAGCAGTGTTGTGTTGCAGCGTGTCAAGATGTCTTCATCATAGCCTATCCTGCGAAGCGTACATAGTGGGAGGAGGTTAACTACAGATCCATTGTTGATGAAGATCCTCCAGACATCAATTCCATTTATCTTCTCGAACATATATAAGGGTTTCATGTACCCTTTCATGATGGATTATTCATCCTTTTCCATGAAATAGATGAATACATGACATTCATTGGGATTGGTCTTTGTTCGGTAGACTTCAGTTACTGCTACTTCAGCCTCGAACTCTTGGGGACTTATAAAAGCTTCTATGAGTGCCTCAATAAGATCTGTGGATAGATATAATGTATCTAGGATTGACAAATTTGCTGGTACTGAAACCAACTGCTTTAGAATATCATACTTCTATTTTAATGGTCGGTGCTTCCATGATTGGGGTTTCACATTCACTGAAACATTAGGGATTTTGTTTTGGGATGCAGATGGTCTGACCTCTATAACTGGAGCTAGTGGTGATGTAGTCATTTCCATGTTTGCCTAAGCTGCACCAATTTTATGCCTTGGGAGATTTGATATTTTTCTCACCCTGATAGATATTCAATGATAATAAAGCTTCGATTTCTTCCAACGGGGGAGAAGGAGCATTTTGGTTCTTGTTGTGTCTGTTGGAGGGTCCTTCCATGAGTTTCTGTGATTTTAACTGTTTGATTTATGGCATGTCTGGGAATTTGACTCATACCATGACCATTCCATCCAGGAAACATCCAACCTCTGTGTACTTTTCCTCCGGCCTTCTGGTTGGGCACGGGGAATTCGGGTTTGTGGTCATAGTATGCATCCGAGAATGGCTGCATCATGTGAATGACATTGATGGAGCCGAAGACCAGTTCTTGATCTGAAACTGTTTCTGTCGGACTATCTTCCTCTGATGGTTCCATTTGGTGGGGTGGTTCCCATTGTTCTATTTGGTGGGGTGGTGTGCATTGTGCCTATTTTGTTGGCTTGAAGTCTAAAATCTTCAATAAATTCTTTGACTATAGTATAATCTCATATTATTGATCTTTCTTTCTTCCCTTCTTGTCACGACCCCCTCCCACCGAATATTACCCTCCTGAGATGGCAATGGTGAAAGGGAGATAATGACCCCCGAGTCCCACCTCCAATAGGCCCCGGGGTGGGGACTAGCACCAAGGGTATGAGTTTTCACAAATATGGGAGCCATTACCCTTTTTATTATTTAAGATCAGGAAATAGGACAAGTCAACCACCAAAAAGAAAAGAACAAAGTTTATATAAATAAACCCAAACCAATCCCACATGCATGTTTAAATAGTTTTGAAACAAGGTACAAGTACAAGAAAGCTCAAAAAGTACAATACCAAAAAGAAACAAGTACATCAAACTGCAGCAACTCCAACTGTCCCGACTAGTAGGGTCCTGCACGGCCCTGGTAGTCATCCTGGAAACCTGAAAGTAAACATAGGGTGAGCATACAAGTATACTCAGTAGGGAAACCTAAAGCTCTCGTGCACAATTGGGGAGACATCCTAATGTCCCGTGAGAACAACAAAAGAAACCTAGAAAGGAGTTCTATCCACCCAACCTCACCATCCAAACTCACCAAAACACAATCACAACAGGTAGTAGTATATAAGAACAAGAGTATTGGGTACCCCCCAACTTTTTCCCCCACTAGCTAGCTACTCTTCCTAACGGCGAACGTCCTGACGCTACCACACTCTTCTCGTCCGCACACACCTGGGCCTCAGAACCACGTATCCCGCCCACACACACTTGGGCCTCACAACCACGTATCCCACCCGCACACACCTGGGACTCACAACCACGTATCCCGCTCGCACACACCTGGGCCTCACAACCACGTATCCTGCCCGCACACACCTGGGCCTCACAACCACGTATCCCTCCCGCACACACCTGGGCCTCATCCCGAATGTTCTTGGGAAATAGTAAAACCTTCCCGAAGAGTCTTGGGATAAACCACCCCAATCGAAACCTACCCGAAGAGTCTTGGGAGTAAGGTATCCTCAAGCCATCACAGCCTAAGGAAGAAGGAGCAGGAAGGAGCTAGTAACTAAGGGGAAAACACCATATCCCATGAAATGGGAGTGTTCGGCACTAAGTGCTCAACATGGGTGGGGTGCGATAAAACAAAAAGATACCGATATATATATATATACCAAACACTCATCCCAACCTATTGCTTCTAACAGAAAACTGAGCATGTGCCTCGACACTGATACTACAAAGCATGCATACAACAAACAACCCCAACCCCATTTAGGATTTCATGTTTCAACAGAATCAGTTATTAGTTCCTTAACTACTGGGCAACTATCCACAACTAACCACATCGATCATTCATAAACCATATCCCTGCCATCCACAAATCAAGTTAGTAGAACACAAGAAACACAACCAAGTCCTTCTTATTAACCAACCAACCCCAATAACAATTATTCCCATTCCACTATCATGCCCCACCATTCCTTAACTTTTCCACTTTTATTTTTTAATCACAACCCATAGTTCGATCACATTCAAACCCATCCCTGTAGCCCCACTGCCAACCACCATAACCATTAACACACCGAAACTCATACATCATCATCCCTTGATATCGTTCAACACAGCCCCACGGCCCATCACTAACATAGCATTCACACCAAACCACAACCAATCCAACCGCAGCCCCGCTGGTCACTCGATCCACAACAACCCATAAAAACACTCCCTTCAAATAAATTTACCCCAACAGTACCCACATGTTTATTATTCCAATTTAGTTCAACCGGGGTGATCACACAAGGGTTCCATATTTTCCTTTAATCAGCCAACTTTATGTGATTAACCAATTTACAAATTCCATGAATTTTCCATCCACAAACGGTCTAGAAAGATAGGGCAACATTTAATTGCGCAAGAAAAGGCCCCCAACGACTGTGATTTTCAGTAGGCATAAGCCTATTCAATTCATAACATAATCACTGGATATAAATAAAAAGGTAACTACATTCACAACTTCCCATCCTCGTTATATAAGAAAGTTATTACCTTTATTAAATCGGTTCAAATGTGTCTCACGTAAACAAGAGAACACCCACCCCGCATGATGCACAAATTAGAGAGATGAAGGTAAAGTCCCTACCTCAACAGGTTCTGATCACAACGCTCCCCCGTATCAACTTTAGAAAACATCTATCGGCATCCGTCACTTTTGGAAAAACCCAGAAAAGCCTCCTTAGGTGGAAGCTGGGAAGGAAAGGACAATGAATCCAAGATCAGAAGTTCCACCTCCTCATTACGATCCCGTGGCCACTGATGGATCGTAAATCGGAGTTCGGACGAAGATGTTATGGATGAAAAAGGAGCCTTCGAGTCTTTTGGGAGAGCTCTGTTCAGATGAAAGGGGAGGAGAGGGGTGTGTTGAAAAGGAGGAGGGGACCCCTCCTTTTATAGGCGTGAAAAACGAAAGTACACGGAATGTAATTTATGGTACACGGCGTGTACTTGGCCATTTCACGCGGCCACCACGCGGCTTCCAACACGGCCTCCAATGCGGTACACGGTCGTTTACTGGTCAACACATGGTTTTAGGGTAACTTGTACGTGGGGAGACACTACACGACTTGTAGTATTGGGTACACAGCGTGTACCCATTTATTTCACACGGCAAGGACATGGCTCCAACACGGCACATGGCCGTTGACTGGTCAACACACGGTTTGAGGGTAACGCGTACGCGGGGAGGGACTACACGACATGTAGTATTGGGTACACGGCGTGTACCCATTTATTTCACATGGCAAGGACACGGCTCCAACATGGCACACGTCCGTTGACTGGTCAACACATGGTTTGAGGGTAATGCGTACGCGGGGAGGGACTATACGGCGTGTAGTATTGGGTAGACGGCGTGTACCCATTTATTTCACACAGTAAAGACACGACCTTCAAGACGGGGTATAGCCGGTGAGGGGGTACACGACGTGTACTCACTCTACATGGCGTGTACTTACAACATTCTGAAAAGTGTGGGAAAAGTCCATTTTACCCTCTAGAACACTTTAAGACCCTATTTTTGACAAAGGAATCGGCCGGAGAGGTCTGGGCCATTACATCAGATACCTCTTAAAACATTCTCGTCCCTGAGAATTCAAAAGCCAACCCAGAGGAACCCAACAAGATACCTCTTAGGGCCCTCGTTATAATAGGAACCCAACCATCAACCCTAATTATAGGTTTTAGGAATTCCTTATCCTATGTCGAGATATTATCCGCTTTAGGCGGCACTGACTCGCCTGAACGGGTTCAATAACATCCTCATTAATGCGTCTTGACTAAGAATCGGGTCTTCCCACTTCCATACATTAGGATTTTTTCAACTTGCACTACCCCCAACACCACACAACCAACACACTGAACATGTGGTTTGGAAAAAATTCCTTCTCCTATGTTGAGATATTATCCGCTTTAGGCGGTACTGACTCGCCCACACGGGTTTAATCGCATTCGCATTAATGCGTCTCGATTAAGGGTCAGGTTTTTCCCTTTTTCCCACACATCCAGACATGTTACGCACTTACATAGAACAAGAAAACAAAAACGGTCTCATAACCGACAAGCCAAGAATTCCATATATCAAAGGTACAGAGTACAAAAACAAAGCTTAGAAGAACAAGGAAAAACACAAGTTAAAACAACTCCAGGTACTCAGTGTGAATATGGGTTTCCCACTCCCAAGTGCTCTCCTCGAGGCCGCCATGCCTCCACAATACACGAACCAAGGGAATGGTTCCTCCATGGAGCACCTTCTCTTTATGATCTTCGATTCTGACTGGTCGTTCCTCGAAGGTCGCATCGTCTCCCATATCTAACTCTCCCCATTCAATAATGTGAGAGTCATCGTGTAAGTACCGACGAAGGTGGGAGACGTGAAAGAAGTCATGAACTTTCTTCAACTGAGGTGGCAGGGCCAGCAGATATGCCACCTCGCCGACTCGCCTCAGCACCTCAAAAGGTCCAATGAACCTAGGTGAGAGCTTTCTCTCTTTCCCAAACCTCGTATTCCCCCATCAAAGGGAAACCTTCAAGAACACATGATCTCCTACCTCGAATTCCAAGGGCCTCCTCCAACGATCAGCATAAGACTTATGTCGGTCCTGAGCTGCTTTCATCCTCTCACATACAAGCTAGACTTTCTCTGTGGTTCTCTACACTACCTCTGTCCCAAGAGCACCTGTCTCACCAACCTCTGCCCAGCAAATAGGTGACCGACATGGTCTTCCATACAAAGCCTCAAACAGTTCCATGACAATAGTAGAGTGGAAGATGTTGTTGTAGGAAAACACTACTAAAGGCAAGTGTTGTACCCATGATCCTCCAAAATCTAAAACGCATGCTCGTTGCATGTCCTCCAATGTCTGGATAGTATGCTTTGTCTGCCCGTCGGTCTGGGGGTAGAAAGCAGTGCTAAGGTGTAGCTGGGTTCCAAAATCACGTTGTAACCCCCTCTAGACTCGTGAGGTAAACCGAGTATCCCGTTCGGAGATTATAGTCTTTGTAACTACATGAAAACGCACCACCTCGTCTACATACCTCTGTGCTATGGTACTCACCAGGCCTGACTCCTTAATTTCTAAGAAGTGAGATGATTTCATCAGACGATTCACCACTACCCAGATAGCATCATAACCTCCCTGAGCTCTTGGTAGTCCTGTGACGAAGTCCATCGAGATGTCATCCCACTTCCACTCGGGGACATCTAAAGGATGCAACAAACCACTGGGAACACGGTGTTCAGCCTTTACCTGCTGACACACAAGGCACTTAGCCACAAACTCTACCACTGCCCGTTTCACCCCAGACCACCAAAACTATTCCCTCAGGACATGGTACATTTTTGAAACTCCCGGATGTACTTCCAAGGATGAGCTATGGAACTCGCAGAGAACTCCCTCACACATCGCCTCCAGAACAAACAACCTTCCATGGAAAAGCATCCAATGCTGGCTATCCTCTGACCATCCTTCTGGAGCGTTTCCCTGATCGACATGATCCCGCATCACTTCCGCCTCAGAGTCCCCCCACTGAGACTCTTCCACCTGCTGCGACAATGAGTAATGCACTGTTATCTAAAACAAACACCCTCTAACACCCTCTACCCTTGCATCCAATTGAAAGGAATCCAACTCTCCCATCGATTTCCAAGCATCAGTGGATTCCCAAACCACTTCCTTATGTGACTTCCTTCTCAGGGAATCAGCCAAAACGATGCCCTTACCTTTAGTGTAAGAGATCTCGAAGTCATAGTCTGGGAGAAACTGAACCCATATCCGCTGCTGCAAGTTCAAGTCACGGTGGGAGAAGATATAACGTATGCTCTTGTGATCTGAGAAGACCAAAAAGCGCTCCCCAAAGAGGTAATGTCGCCATAACTTCAGTGCAAACACTACTGCGGCAAGCTCCATGTCATGGGTGTCATAGTTACATTCGTGAGGGAGCAACTGCCTAGACCCATAACAAATCACACCATTCTTCTACATCAGTACGCACCCCTAACCAAGGCCAGAAGCATCACAAAACACCTCATACAACAATCCTTCCTCTGACAACCTGAGTACGGGAGCAATGAACAACTTCTCCTTCATGTAGTCGAAAGCTTTCTGGCACTTCTCGCTCCATAGGAAGACCTGGTTCTTCCTAGTCAAATCTTTCAATGGAGTAGAAACTCGAGAGAAGTCCGAAATGAACCTCCGATAGTAACCTGCTAACCGCAGGAAACTACAAACTTCTGCCATGCTCTTGGGTGCTGCCCAAGAAAAAACTGCCTCCACTTTCGATGGGTCCACTGACACTCCATGCTGAGACACCACGTGCCCAAGGAAGTGTACTTCTTATGTCAAGAACTTACACTTCGAAAATTTCCTGTAAAGTTGGTGGTGTCGAAGGACTTCCAAGACTGCCCTGAGATGCTCAACATGCTCCTCCTATGATATTGAGTAGATCAGGATGTCATCAATAAACACAATGAAGAACCGGTCCAGAAACTCTCGGAAGACAAAGTTCATAAGTCCCATGAACACAGCTGGTGCATTCGTAACTCCAAACGACATCACTTCAAACTCGAAGTGCCCATACCTGCACCTAAAATCTGTCTTCAAGATGTCACTATCCTTCACCCTCAGCTGATGATATCCCGATCATAAATCAATCTTAGAAAACCAACCTGCTCCCCTCAGCTGGTCAAAGAGATCTTCTATCCTTGGGAGTGGGTAACGGTTCTTGACCGTTACCTGGTTCAACCTTCGGTAGTCTACGCATAGCCTGAGACCACCATATGCCTTCTTCACAAACAAAACTGGAGCACCCAATGGCGACACACTGAGTCGAACAATATCCTTCTCCATCAGATCGTCAATATTAATCTGCAACTCCCGCAACTCCAAATGTGCCATCCGATAAGGGGCCATCGAAATTGGACGGTCACCAGGCTGTAAGTCTATCTCGAACTCAACGTCACGTCGGGGGGGGGGAGGTAGAGTCAGAAACTCCTCGGGGAAAACATCTTGGAACTCCCCAAAAACCTCCAGGACATCCATCATCTTTGTATCAGCTGGAACCACTGATAACCCCCCTATCAAGGAAAGGAGAGGCTCCACACGCCGGCTTCCTGCCTGATAGCTCCTCTCACCAACAAAAGATACACACTGCCCGTCCATGTTGGAGAACACGATTCTTCTCCAGAAGCAGTTGATAACGGCAATAACAGAAAAAAACCAGTCGATGCCTAGGATGACATCATATGGCTAAATCTGTAACAGAAGAAGGTCCCCACTAGATAGATGTGGTCCCAACATCAAGACACATCCCCGAAAAAAACAAGATGCACTGGTCTGGCCTCCAACTGGTGTACTCAGCACCAGTGGTATGGAAATTCTCTCTACGTCTAGTCCCAAAGCATGGGCTAGACCAGGTGCAACAAAGGAGTGCAAAGATCCTGAATCGAACAAAGCAGAAACGAGAGTGCTGAACAAATAAATCGTACCTCGTACCACCTCTGGTCCAACTAGAGCTGCCAACTTTGCTGCATGAAACTATCCATGCCAATCTCTTCTGCCTCTCTGATGTCATCCACCTCCCCAACCACTCCCTGGTCGAGGTCCTTGAGGAGAACCCTGAGGTCGGCCTCCTCCTACAAAGTCTTCCCTCAGAGGAGCATGGTCCTGCTGCTGCTGGAAGGGCCTCGCCGGAAACTAGTGCTGCTGAGGTGGGCGCTGAACCTTCCCACCTCCACCGTACTGATATCGGGTCCGGCACCGACTCTGAATGTGCCCGAAACTTCTACAAGAAAAACACTTTGGTCCTGGGCTCCTGGAAAAGGGACGAGGACATGAATAATTGAACTGGAACTGCGGGGGCCTTCTCCCCACTGGCCTGAACCTGGAAGGTCCCGTCACAGGAGACCTGCTGCTGACTGCTTTCCCCTTCGACGAACCTAGATGAAAAACCTCACGCGGTGAACCTCCCAGTGAGTGCATCCTCTCTACAACCTCTGCCTTCTTCTGTACTTCCAAGTACGTCGGAAGGGTGAATGGGGTGACAACATACTGGAGCGAAGGATGAAGCGCATCCTCCAAACGTCTTGCCCGAGACTCCTCATCCGGAAAGAGATCCGAAGTAAAGCATATGAGATCCTTGAACTTGATCCCCAACTCTCATACATACATACTCCCCTACTGGAGGGAGAGTAACTCCTTCCACTTCTCTGCCTTGATCATGGAAGAAAGGAATTACTCTTGGAATTCCTTCTCAAAGTCAGCCCACGAAACCTCTACCTCTATCCTTTCTCCGAGGTAGAGCGTCCACCACTGTCGTGCCGCACCTCTCTGCTGACTGCCTGCTAGGGGAACCCAGTACTCCCTCAGATCACGAATCAAGGTAAAAGCGATCCTTAGCTCCTCAAGCCACCCTCCGTCTCCATATCCGAAGTACTACCCTCGTACTTCTTGAGGGTTTGTCGCTGGAAAGAATGGAGAGTCATCTGCCACTGGCTATCTTCCTCATCTCGATCAATCCTCAACTGATCGACCGACTAGATAATTTGGGCCTCGGCCATCTGATTCAGTCGGGGATGACGTCCAGGTGCCATAGCTGTACGGTAAAAAAGGATCGCTTAATCCCAAGTTGTAAAGAAATTTCTCAAGGTTTTATTTTATCACATTATTTCAATTTCTTTCCTAGAAATCCAAAATCAAGTAAAACACAATCATGATGATGCATGTACCTTCCCTAGGGTCTCTACCCTGTAATCAATGTGGTCTCACTCAGTCGTTCAGTAGGCTCAGAGTCCTTGCATCAGATCACGGGGGGGCCCTAAAATCCCATGTCCTAGCCAGTCTTCCCTGGCCTATGTCACGCACCAAGATTAACCAACACTATTGCCCTACCATCCCATGAAATCCTCACTATGCCTAACTCCAGACTCCATCCTATCTCTCAACCTCCCTCTGTTACCATTCTGTCATGACCCCCTCCCACCAAAGATGCCCCTCCTGAGCTGGAAATGGTGAAAGGGAGATAATGACCCCCGAGTCCCGCCTCCAGTACGCACTGGGGTGGCGACTAGTACCAAGGGTATGAGTTTTCACAAATATGGGAGGCATTACCCTTTTTATTATTTAAGATCGGGAAATAGGACAAGTCAACCACCAAAAAGAAAAGAACAGAGTGTATATAAATAAACCCAAACCAATCCCACATGCATGTTTAAAAAGTTCTGAAACAAGGTACAAGTACAAGAAAGCTCAAAAAGTACAATACCAAAAAGAAACAAGTACAAAAAACTGCAGCAACTCCAATTGTCCCGACTAGTAGGGTCCTGCATGGCCCTGGTAGTCCTCCTGGAAACCTGAAAGTAAATATAGGGTGAGAATACAAGTATACTCAGTAGGGAAACCTAAAGCTCTCGTGCACAAGTGGGGAGACATCCTAATGTCCCGTGAGAACAACAAAAGAAACCTAGCAAGGAGTTCTATCCACCCAACCTCACCATCCACACTCACCAAAACACAATCACAACAGGTATTAGTATATAAGAAAAAGAGTATTGGGTACCCCGCACCTTTTTCCCCCACTAGCTAGATGCTCTTCCTAATGGAGAACGTCCTGACGCTACCACACTCTTCCCGCCCGCACACACCTGGGCCTCACAACCACGTATCCTGCCCGCACACACATGGGCCTCAAAACCACGTATCCCGCCCGCACACACCTGGGCCTCACAACCACGTATCCTACCCGCACACACCTGGGCCTCATCCCAAAGGTTCTTGGGAAATAGTAAAACCTTCCCAAAGAGTCTTGGGCTAAACCACCCCAATCGAAACCTACCCGAATAGTCTTGGGTGTAAGGTCGTCTCAAGCCATCACAGCCTAGGGAAGAAGGAGCAAGACAGAGATAGTAACTAAGGGGAAAATAGCCTCTCCCATGAAATGGGAGTGTTCGGAACTAAGTGCTCCACATGGGTGGGGTGCGATAAAACACAAAGATACAGATATATATATATATATATACCAAACACTCAGCCCAACCTATGGATTCTAACAAAAAAAATGAGTACGTGCCTTGGAACTGCTACTACGAAGCATGCATACAACAAAAAACCCCAACCCCATTTAGGTTTTCATGTTTCAACAGAATCAATTATTAGTTCCTTAACTACTCGGCAACTATCCACAACTAACCACATCGATCATTCATAAACCATATCCCTTCCATCCACAAATCAAGTTAGGAAAACACAAGCAACACAACCAAGTCTTTCTTATTAACCAACCAACCCCAATAACTATTATTCCCATTCCACTATCATGCCCCACCATTCATTAACTTTTCAACTTTTATTTATTAATCACAACCCATAGTTCGATCACATTCAAACTCATCCCTATAGCCCCACTTCCAACCAACATAACCATAAACACACCAAAACTCTTACATCATCATCCCTTGATACTGTTCAACACAGCCCCGCTACCCATCACTGACATAGCATTCACACCAACCCACAACCAAGCCAACCGCATCCCTACTGATCACTCGATCCACAAAAACCCACAAAAACACTCCCTTCAAATAAATTTACCCCAACACTACCCACATGTTTATTATTCCAATTTAGTTCAACTGGGGTGATCACACAAGGGTTCCAGATTTTCATTTAATCAGCCAACTTTACGTGATTAACCAATTTCCACATTCCATGAAGTTTCCATCCATAAATGGTCTAGAAAGATAGGGAAACATTTAATTTCACAAGAAAAGGCCCCCAACAACCGTGATTTTCAGTAGGCATAAGCCTATTCAATTCACAATATAATCACAGGATATAAATAAAAAGGTAACTGCATTCACAACTTCCCACCCCCATTATATAAGAAAGTTATTATCTTTATTAAACCGGTTCAAATGTTTCTCACGTAAACAAGAGAACACCAACCCCGCATGATGAACAAATTAGATAGACGAAGGTAAAGTCCCTACCTCAATAGGTTATGATCACAATGCTCCCCCGTATCAACTTTAGAAAACATCCGTCGGCGTCTGTCGCTTCTGGAAAAACCCGGAAAAAACTCTTTTGGTGGAAGTTGTGAAGGAAAGGACAACAGATCCAAGCTCAGAAGTTCCACCTCGTTGTTATGATCCCGTGGCCGCTGACAGATCATAAATCGGAGATCAGATGAAGAAGTTATGGAAGAAAAAGGAGCCTTCGAGTCTTTAGGGAGAGCTCCGATCAAAAGAAAGGGGAGGAGAGGGGTGTGTTGAAAAGGAGGAGGGGACCCCTCTTTTTATAGGCGTGAAAAACAAAAGTACACGGCCTGTACTTTATGGTACATGGAGTGTACTTGTCCATTTCACACGGCCACCACGCGACTTCCAACATGGCCTCCAACATGGCACACGACCATTGACTGGTCAACACATGGTTTGAGGGTAATGCGTACGTGGGGAGACACTACACGACGTCTAGTATTGGGTACATGGCGTGTACCCATTTATTTCACACGGCAAGGAAACGACACCAACATGGCACACGACCGTTTACTGGTCAACACACGGTTTGAGGTTAACGCGTATGCGGGGAGGGACTACACGGTGTGTAGTATTGGGTACACGGCATGTACCCATTTATTTAACACGACAAGGACACGACTCCAACATGGCACATGACTATTGACTGGTGAACACACGGTTTGAGGGTAACGCGTACGCGGGGAGGGACTACACAGCGTGTAGTATTGGGTACACGGCGTGTACCCATTTATTTCGCACGGCAAGGACACGGCCTTAAACACGGGGTATACCCGGTGAGTGGGTACATGGAGTGTACTCACACTACACAGTGTGTACTTACAAAACTCTGAAAAGTGAGGGAAAAGTCCATTTTACCCTCTAGAACACTTCAAGACCCTCTTTTTGACAAAGGAATGGGCCGGAGAGGTCCAGGACATTACACATCTGGATTTTAGAAGGTTGTAGGGCCGAGGAGGATGTATGTGTTGTATTAGGAGCTTTTGAGGGTACCGTTGGTTGTTTCAAGTGTGCCTGGTGGATTTCATGGACTCAGTTGATAGTCTTCTTGGTCATCCAATTTTACAACTTTTTCTCCTTATTACTGATGACTATTTTCCATTCCTATTTCTCTCTTGAGTCTGAGGTGGAAACATACACCACTTTTGCTGGTGGAGGGCCCTACTTTACTTCCCTGGAATCCACCAATGTTTACAAGAGAGCCTTGAAAAAAATAACTCCTATATGATGTTTCCCTATATCCAGTGATAGGGAAAATAATTCGGACATTCATTGAGACTAACTCTATTAGCTCGTTTGGGCTCTAATAGCCAGATAAAATTGCAATTCATGGAAGATATGAAATAGTTGCAGACCTAGTTGTCTTAGAATGAGAAAACATTATTTATAAAATATTTGAACTGATTTCTTTTAGCACCATGTCACTCATCTTGCTGAGGTGGGGGTGTCTATAGGCATCCAGAGGGTCCCTCATGGTTTGGTGGGAGTCTCGCAACTAGAGCTGGCATTGAGGGTGGAATAAGTGTGACAGAAGCTGCTTCATCTTTTCCTAATCTTTTCCCAAGGTATGGTGGGTCCACTCAAGACTTGAGGTTGGTCTATTTCAAGGAGTGTTCTATCCTTTAAGAAATGGAATATAAGTCTCTAAACCCATTTTTTTCTTCACCGGGATGAGCGGTTTTCACAATTCAACCTGAATGTTATCGATGCACATGGAGAGCATCTTATCCCAGGGGGACGACCCATTCAAGGAATAAGTTAGGCCTTTCCATCTGGAAATGAAGTCTGAGACTCTTTAATTCTCTCATTTTTTGTAGTTCATGAGGTCACTAATCGTCGTCTTAGGCACCATTGAAATGAAAAGGAAGAGAAACTGTCTCCATATATCCTCTCATCCCATGATTGAGTTGGCTGGAATTCTAGTATACCATACGAATGTCG
This sequence comes from Viscum album, assembly GCA_963277665.1. NCBI lineage: Eukaryota > Viridiplantae > Streptophyta > Magnoliopsida > Santalales > Viscaceae > Viscum > Viscum album. Next base: position 1,792,369,574 of record OY728137.1, read on the forward strand.
ATCCCTATAGGTTTGGTACGAAGAAACTGAGTTTTACTGCTTCTTGATACTCTTGATTTCCCATCGTGGGGTCACAGTAATAGGCATAGTGCATTAAATGTTGTTCTGGGTCCCTTGAGCTATTGAATACTAGGAATTCAGGGTTCTTGAAGTATAGATGTGGTGAAACATTTCTCACCCACTCGGGGTAGGGTTTATGCTCTGGATGTATTAGAGCGTGCCACCCTTCTATGGTTTCTAGTCGAGCTGTTAATTGATCGACAGTGTTTCAGAGCCCTTGATGCATATCATGTCAGTCTTGGGCTTCAGTTGCTGTAGTAGTGGCCAAGACTCGGTGTGTCGATGCTATTATAATTTGGGGTTGATACCTAGTCGGGGGTATCATCTGTGGGTTTACCTGAATATATTCTGGCTGTCTTCCCAATAGGGGGATGTCTTGACGTCCTTCTAGGGATGGGTTGAACGGTCCTATGAGCTTGAATTCAATCCCCATGATACGTTTTTGTAGTTTGGGAACCTCTTATGGGGTCACATATTGATGTTACATGGGGGGAACACATCCGTCAAGGTAGCTCCCTCAACATAGCTCAACATTAACTCACCTGAGCTCTTTCATTTCTTCCTCTTGCTTGGAAAAAATTTCCTCAAAGGTGGGGGACACATTATTAGGGGGAGGAGGAGGCGTGTCATATTATACCTTGTATTTATTATTCTTCTTGTTGAAGTTTCACAGGGGAGGTAGCGATGGATTAACTGGTGGTAGATTTAGGACCGCCCTCTGGTTTTGGGTATACACAACATCAGTCTCAGTGCAGGACACCTCTTGGAGGGAACCATCTTCAATCGTGTCCTCTCACTCCACATCATTTCTTATGAGATACATGGGTTTGACGTTTACCACGTTCACTAAATCATACCAAATTTGGGATGATGGACCCAGTGTTGAATGGTAGGAAGGCTTTCAATGCTATTTGTTGGAGTTTCTCCTTCCATTCTGTGGTTCTCTTTGGGTTTCTCGGCAAAGATCGACCCAAAGGGATCCCTGGTCTGACCGCGTAACGTGTCTTTGTCTCAAAGGGTGTGAACCATGAGAAAGGGTGGAACGAGTAACTCCTCTGTCCACCATTCTTCCTAGATGGTGGAAGATATACGTCTGTTTTGTGGGGATTTGAGGTAAAAATAACCCCATACCTCTGGGTTGGGGTTGTTCCCATTCTCATATTGATGTGCTATGGCCTATATTTGTTGGTCTTATGGGGGAATTTTGATTGAAAAATTCCCCTAGCCCTATGGGCTGGGTTTTTTCCTGTATTGCGGCATAGCCTCTTCTATTTCCACCCTTTCAATTTCACTTACTCCAACATGGGTGTGAGCCAGGCATGGCATTGGGCCTCCACACAGTCTATGGTATTATGAAGATAAGATCACTTCTTGTGAATTTAATTCCCTTAAACATGAATCCTGCATGATGTTTTTGGTTACCTAACTCTAAAGCATTTAGATGGCTTGATTTCTTCCACCCTAACACTTTTGAGACTTACTCCAGGCCTGTTTTTTTCAAGTATCTCATTTTCTTGAGCAGGGGTTTCACATGATTTCTACCCTTGGGTGATGACATTTCATGATGTCATTTCGCATGGGGACTATTATATGAGATGTGGGGTGATGTGTAGAACTCAATGTTCTCCCCATCCCTAAATATGTACTCCATTTGGGGCATTTCAAATGAGGCAACACAACTAACACAGTTCAAGGGGGAAAGCCAGTTCAAGGTTTTTCTTTTACCTTTCTGATTATGGATTCTGTGCAGAAGCGATTTCTTCCAGGTCGATTAGATGGTGTAGATCCCCGATCACGATGACGTGGTCCACATACCCTACGTAGGGTAGGAATTTTTATTTCATCTAATTAAGAATCATCCATATGTTAAAACGAATGTCATGCGTGCATTCCACAGACAACTCTCTTGGTATGTCGAAGTCAGAAGTGGTCGTAGGACAATACATTACTAGTATATTATCCCTAGCTAGTTGTCTTCCCACAAGAAACATATCCTTATATTTCTCTTCCGGAGGATCCTCTACTTGATATGCCCAGATCGACTGCTTCTTAATAATTTTGTTCTAAGCAACCAGGTTGGTGGGAGCCTTATTGATTTACAGACGCCATGGGGGGGGATCAGAAGATGAGCATGGCCCCGAGCCATCCTCTGGTAGATAAATAATATCACTTGTTATAGACAGAGTACCCAATGTGTCTGAATCCTTTCCAAGTGCCTCATCGGAGGAGGGATTTCATACATTTGTTCTGACAAGGGGAGGACCTTCCTGTTTGTATTAATTTTGATTGTGGGGAGGACATTCACAATTGATGCTGCAATGGCGAGGGATACTATTGAAACTTGACACCCAACTATGGGAAATGTATTAGCATCATATACCCTAGGGAGGCCCTTCAGGGTAGGATACAACAATGGGATGAACTTATTTCTATTTCATATCACTATGGATAGAGCCTTCACAACGACTGTCATTGCGAGGAGGGCCTTCGCAATGATCATCATCATGGTGAGGACTACCATCTTGACTCAATACCTGGCTATAGGGAGAATTTATGCGGTGTACCTTTTGGGGTAGGCCTTCAGGATATACTGTAATGAAGGGAGAACATTATCATTGCTTGATGTTACTATAGAGAGGACCGTCACAAAAATTTCCATTATAGGGATAGAATTCAAAATAAATTTCTTCATGGAGAGGTCTGCCATCATGACTTGATGTTCGACTATAGAGAGAAGCCTATCATCATTTTATAACCTATAGAGGACCATCTGGGTGGATGAAAGCAAGGGGAGGACCTTTTGGTTGTCTAATATTCAGGTCAATGGGAGTGCTACCCTGACGCGCATCCGGAGATAGGCTCTCGTGATTGATCATTATTGTCCCATGGAGTGAGTCCCTGTGGGTGCTCGGTGGAGGACCTTCAGAGCTGCTGGTAGCAATATTTCAGGGAGGGCCTTTGAAACTACTACTGCCACTTCCATAATTTTTTAATGTAATGATAATCTCTTGATCCTTTTTTGATATATTTTTAAGGGCCTCAAGAACCCCTTCTTCCAGCAGAGCAGGATCATGTATGTGCTCTTCATTTTCTGATTGCCTTCAGCATGTATAATTATTAGGTGTTATATTGTAGGTAACTGGGGATATTTTCTATTGGTAATGGCCTTCTTATAAGAGTCTTTGTATTATTGGGTCTTGTGATGTCGTTGGGATACGCTGAAGGACATCTTGAGTTTTGGCAGGGATGTAAGCCTTCCTTAGAGTGACCACCATGTTGAACCAATGTCCCCCCAGTCAGAATGGGTATTTATTCCAGATCTCGTTGTCCGTATATTGTGGGATATTTCCATCGATCCCACCCCTCATAATTGAGCAGGGATGCATAACTTCTTTAGAGTGACTAACTCATTTTGCGAGTGAGTCATTCCATTCGGGTAAACTGGGTTGTGGGCCCAATTGCTCGCCTTTGCTGCAGATGAAATTATTTCTTGGAATGTTTGGAGGATATGGTCTAGAATCGATGTGTGATCTTAAATCATTTACAAGATGTGATGAGATACATATATGGTTGGAATGGGTCTAGAGGCCCATTATGATGTCGGGGTAGGATTTTTTTCCTACTCTAGTCCTCCTTGAGTTACCTGTAGATACCATCAGTTCTCCTATGCTGGGAATGTGGAATGAGTCTTTCGCCGGTTGTCTTCTCTAGTGGCCACCGTATTTGACTAGGGATCTTCATATTCCTGAGTAGGGATTTTCTTATTCTCTCTTTCCACTATATTTTTCTCATGGGCTTTATATACATCCATAGGAATTGGACTCTGCTCATATTTGGTTACTGACATATTTAGATGGCAATCATGATATGCATCAGTAGGTGTTTCTTCCAATGTGTATCCTATTGACACCCAATATAGTTGGTAGGATTATAGTTTATTGGTAGATATCTGCATCATCATATAGTTTTCCACTGTATCTGCACGATGGTACCAACAAGCACCAGCAGGAACATGCATGTGCTCGTATTGTGCCACGCTGTTTCTGTAATGGGCTTGATTGGAGGGGGTAGAGTCATATGTCTTCTCGTCAAAGGACACCACATTAGTACGGTGGCGATACAACTTAGTAACTAGGGTGATAGATTGTTCTTGATTATATATTCTCCACCCTTGGCAGGCATCCATAGAGGCCTGGATCTCTAGGACTTTGGCAGGTGCCCTCGGCATAAGGTCCTCCTCAACAAAAGTAGGCTTTGTCATCTAGTGTGGGTGGAAACACTCTTTGGTGGGGGCCTGTGAGTACGACCACCATGCAGTTGAGATGAAGATGTCATCATAGACATCATATTCCTCCCTAAGATAAGGGAGGTACTCATTGTCACGTTCTGGGGATAGGCTTCCAAAATGGTTTGAGACGACCACTAGGGCCACGTTGTGATGGGGTGCCGATAGTGACTGAAGAGGTGGATGGAGGAACTTTGCCGACTAGAGGGATTATCTCATTGACTCCAACATGGGGAGAGTACCATTTTGGTGGTAATCCATAATCAACGTGTTGGATACCCAGTGTTGAAGACGCTGGGTAGGCTAGGGGGTCCTACTCTTCGTTGGGGTCCCAGCTACCGATGGGATTGCGGATGTGCATATATGCATGGGTCGTTGGGATTTCATTTGAATCAAATGTTGCTATGTGGGAACCTTCAATATACATATATGAAATATATAACATATAATGTCATCAAATTACCATTATTTTAAACATATGCATATTTTTCAATTCATCTTGGCCCTCTTCCCCTTTTATTTGGTTGTGGGGTGAAGGGGCTTGAGTGGGGTACGACCACCACCTTGGTTGAGGATTCACGTCAGGTTCACCATTTTTTTCCACCTCTCAGGTGGAATGTTTTGCACGTACTGGGATGAACCAAATGGTATGAAGTGTATTATTCTTTTTACTTTTATCATTGTGGTAGAACTACCACCTTGGTTAAAGATTCACGTTGGGTTCACCATTTTTTCTGCCTTCGAGGTGGTGCATTTCTAGGTGGTGCGGAAATGGTCTGACTAGGATTATCACCCGTTCCTTTTTCTATAGAGATGAGTTCTCATCAATTTCACCATTTCTTTTGTTTTCGCCCATTCAACATCATTTATCTTTAAGGAAGGTTGGGTTGACCCTACGAGAACTGTTGGTTTTAGTGGGCGATTGTGTGGGGGTGAAGCACTTGCACGATCAGTATTTCTCGGATATAACTTCATTGGATGGTCTCCAATGGGTTTATTCATTGAGATATGAATTCCCAATGACTCTGGTATTCATGATTCATGGATCTATTTTTCTAAAGGGAGATGTTCGTTGATTTATTATTTAGCCAATGACACTTAAAGACTCTATTGGTAGAGAGGATATGAGTTCAGGATCACCGCACCCATCTGGGAGAGGATTGTTTCCTGTTCTGGGACTCTCTTATACATTTAAGTCATGTTTATTTGTTTGTGAATCCTTGGTTAATTCTCTAAGAGTGTGTCCACTAACTACCCTTGGTTAGTAAGATCATCATAAGCATTTATATATTTGATGCTACAAAGGTGGTGATTACTTGAGCCATATAATAAGGTGCTCTGGAGTTCATCATCATCCAAGGGGAAGGTGACTTGGTGTTGGGATCGGGCCCAGAAGAAGGTCTTCATACGTATCATTGGGAGAGGAATCAAAACCCATGTATACCGGATGAGTTGGGTCTTATGCATGGAAGCTTCCAATTTAAGGAGGAATGATTGTGTGGACCCTTTTGAATGAGCACCCTTTTGAAATCAGAACTTTTGGGAGGTGTCCTACGTATCATGATTTGATTAGGAATAATCGTTTGTGTAGTTCTTATTGTGTGTGGATTACACATGGGATATTCCCATTTTAGGTAAACAAGATTGGGTGGAACCTCTTGGATGGGAATCCTTTAGAGCTCGAGCCTTCTGGTAGGCGTCCTATGTATCATTCTTTGATCCAAAACCATAGTTCTCATAGTTCAGCTGGTGTGTGGATTATGCATGGAAGCTTCCCATTGAGAGAAAAATTATTGGGTGCCCCCTCTTGGCTAGGCACCCATTTGAGCTCAGGCCTTCGAGTAGGCAACCTACGTATCCTGATTTGAGCAGAAATCAGAGTTTTTGTAGTTTAGATACAAATGGATGTTGTAATCCTCACAAACCTCTAAGACCACATCAGTCATGCTCGGTGTGAGAAATAAAAGGATTTGAAATATTTGACAAATCATATGCTTCCTCCCCTATTGGTGGGGGAGGGAGATCCCGCGATGGAAGAGGTCCGAGAAACCTTGGGAGAGGGATCCAAGAAATGAACCTTTCAATGTAAAATGATATTGAAGGTCACACAACCCTTCCTTGGAAGATTGGGGACATACCACAGTGGGAGTGCCCGAAACATCACATGAGGTATACTATAGTTTAAAGTCATATATCTTGGATGATGGCATCATAGTTTAACATCATGTGGATAATACTATTTGAGTTATTCTAGTTTAGGGTGATATGATGAGGGCCACTTGTTATGTTAACCATTATTAACTCTAGGAAAATCATGTTTGGAGGTTCCGACATACCTCAAACATGAGAGGGAAGGAATGTGCAATCCAGAATCCTGGATGATCTCAGATCTGGAGAAATGATATCAGGCATGGAAGCCATTAATGCATATAGATGTAGGAATGGACTCTCCTAATGATGATTTTTTCTCTTTTTGACAAGCTATTTTTATGGGAAACATATGCAGAGCCACAATGGCATGATGTGCATAGTCAAGAAGAGGTGTCCTCAGGATACGATCCTTCCATTTCTGATGGTAGATAATGTTTATGAAGATCTGAAATCACCCATTATACTACAGTTTAAATAAATATATCTTAGACAAATGCATCATAGTTTAAGGTTGTGTTTCTAGGATAAGTACCATATAGTTTAATGTCACATGGTTAGGATGATAGATCGTAGTTTAAATTCATAGATTTTGGACTCTGTTATAGGATCCATGATTAACTAAAGGATAATCAAGTTGGGATGTTCTCACATGCCTCAAACATAAGAGGGAAGGAAAGTGTAAACCATGACTATGGGGAGTAAAAGATCAGGAGAAATGATATGGGGAATTGAAGACATTAAGGTGTGTAGGGGCAGGAAATGAGTCTACTGCAGATGAATTTGCATTTGGTTTATGAACATTTTTAGGCAATATATAAAGATCCATCATGGAATAATTTGAATTGTCAAACATAGGTGCGGGCAGTACATTGGCCTTCCACTTCTGATGGCCATGGAGGTTTATGAGGATCTAGAATCAGGAGAGACACAGAGTTTGTTGGAAGTGAAGGATGTGTTTGAGCATTTATGAAACATTCAAGTTGTGATTTTCCATCGAGTTCTAGGTCAACTTGTCATAAGAGGCATGTTATAAGGATTTTTTGGAGGTGCATGAGGAATGTATCTTCTCATCTCATTTAAGGGACAATTGTTTGGGAGGCATAAAGGTGAAATGGAAAATGTCATCAACTTGGCCTGAAATGTTCGTGGTGTGAGTCTCCATTTTTCATGGTGGTCTGTAATGGTATATAAGTAAAAGGTTCGGAGGGATGGGACCACAGCTAAGAAGTTATTCCAAGTGAGGGTTCAGGGGCGTAGCCCCCATAGTATGGAGCGGTGGGTGCAAATAGTTATCTTCATAGGGCTATCTACGTAGGATCTGGCCGCGTTGGAGCGTCTACATAAGAGTTGACCGCAAATTGTCTGTTCATGAAGGATATTGTTCATGAATGAGTTGGCCACGTAGGATGGTACGTAGAAGAGATGTACGCCAAGGACCATCCATGTAATGGGTTATGTATATGGTATTCTGCATACTGTCTTCATCATATGGGCATCCGTGTACTGTTTTACGTATATGGGAATCTGCGTACTGTTTTCTACATATGGGCATCCACAAACCATTTTTATTATATATTTTTATTGGTTCGATAGTAGGCTGTATGGGTTATTCCAAATACTATTTTTATGGAGGGATTCCATGAAATTCATTCTACATATGGTTGGCGGGATGGATTTCACAGACTATTTCAGATGCGAGATGGAGTCCCACAATCTGCTTCGGGTGCGGGTGAAATTTCTCCCACACCCTTTACATTATTAATCCCATTTTTACCCATCCATGAGCTATCTAACCTTCTTCACCCCCTCCTTTTTTTGATTCCCTTGTGGTACTTTTATAGAGTTTCATGGAATATGTATCTGCAGTACACGCGACACCTTCTCTGGAAGCCCATGGAGGAAATTTGTCCTGCAGATGAATCAGTCAACCACGATTCTGGGATCTAAAATTGGTAGGGCCCCACAAACTACTCCTCATACACAAACTACTTTATTCATGGGGATTGTATGTAGGGAATAATTCTGTCAGATATTTTCCAGTGAAAAAAGTTCGCGGCAGAATCGGTTTGTGGGTGGAAATTCACCGTGAACAACTTTGTTTACTGACCAACGAATCATGGGCCAGTTTTCCATAGGTCCTCCACATACCAGTGGTTCACGTTTTATGCCTTTTGTGATCCTTTCCTAGAAATCAGTATGTGGCCATGCTGGATTCCTTTGCAAAATTTTATTTCTTCCAATTTCTTCCCAATTGTTCAGTCCAAAATTATATCTTTTTCTTTACCCAACTTATAGAAGTATTTTCCTACCCTTTGATAAATTTTTGGGACCCTATAATTATGTGATAATGTCTACATAATTTTTGGTTTTTAATTTTACTCTGTAACATTATAAGTAATTTAAAGGATAGTTACTTATTGAATGATCTCTGTGTAACTTTGAGAATTTCTATTGAATTTTGTAGATTAATGTAGTTTTCTTCAAATAAAGGTTTATACTTTCAGGAACTGTCATACATTATTCTAAATTTTTTGGTTTTGGTTAATGATTACTAGTAATGAGAAAAGCGTTTTTTTATATATTTTGATTTATATAAGTTGATTCCAATGCTTCAAGCATGAAAATTCATCATGAATACTCCTTGTAATGAGAAAAATATGAGGTTGTGGTGGGAATTTATTAAATTATAAAATTATACTTGTCAAGTAAGTATATATCCTTATGTTAATCTTATAAAATATAAAATAATATATCAACTTTAAGAAAAGTGTTTTAATACAAAAATTTTATCTATTTAATTTTATTATCGAGAAATCAGGGGCCTTTAAACCCATATCAAATTTATAGTTTTTTGATTGTAAAATTTCTCTGGACCATGTTCTGCATCTCTCTCTATCAGTCATTGGGAGTTTTCTTTATCTTCTATATCAATGTTTTCACATCCCATAAATGTTTTCCTAAATGGAAACCTGGTACGTTTTATTTCTAATGAACTTTATACTTCCCTTTCTCTCTTTTTAATTGGATGTTTTTTTGACCCTTTTTTTGATTTTAGATTTCAAAAAAGGTATTTTGTTAAGTGAAACTCTAGTTACTCAGCTCAGGTTATTATTTTGAGTGAAAATTTTCTAAAAGGGGATATAATTTAATATCCCGGTTTTTTAAAATGAAATACTATACTATATAGTGTACAAAATACTCAACATTGATCTTAAATGAACAACTAAATATTATTATATAAATTTGACCGTTATAACCTATTCATTAAATTATTGGGTATGAATAAGAATAAATAAGTTATGAAATCAATATAATAATCCTACCAAATATAAATTCATTGGTTAAATATGTTTAAATAATCACTAAATAATTAGTAAATTCATTTAATTCGTAAAAAATATGGTTTATTTAAAAATGGGTTTTCATGTTTTTTATTATTGAATATTATATTTTTTTTTTGAAATTTGAAAAATTATATTTGAAAAAATTAATTTAATTTTTAAATATTCTATATCAAAATTATCTTATGATTATTTTTTTATAATTTTATGAAAATCATTATTCCTTAATGAATAGTGAAAAATACAAATTTTTATTGAAAACGATATTTTCATTTAATTTATTTATATAGAAAAATTATATTTTGGATTAGTTTAGAATTTTAATTTATTTATTTTTAATTATAATGATCCCATTATTCTTTTTAAGTGAGTTTTTTACTTGAATTTAGTATAAAAACATTTTATATTTATAGAGGATTTTTTTAAAAACTGTTTTATGTTTTGTTTTACAATTTTAATTTTAAATTAAGTTCTACCACGTATGCGTTTTGAATATTGAAAAATAGATACCATATTTATAATAAATGGTTCCGAATTTCCTAAATAGTTCCCTTTTATTTTTTATCAATAGTAATATTAACCTTAGTGATTTTTTTAGTATAAGAAATTATAAATTGGGAAATTAACGATTAAAAATTATATGACAATAAATATAAAATAAACCTAAAACGTGAATAAACTTTATTTTATGAGCATAACTATTACATAATCATCCAAAGGTCAACTAAATGAAAATTTTTTTACTATTTAAGGGTAATTATGAAATTTATAATATATTATTTAATGAATAGTCAAAAATCTCATACTCTCATTTTTATTAACAATAAAATTTTGACACGGGGTTAACCATAGTATAAGTTATATTATAAATATAATTTTTTAAATAATTTTTTAACTTAATCCTTATATTTTATTTATAACGACCCATACTTTACATACATTGTTAATACTTCAAAATTGAAGCATACTTATTACAATATATAACAAAACCACGAAAGGACCGTATAGGAATAGTGTCTCTAGAAACTGGGAAACATAAACCACTGGTTCATAAAGCATCAACTTTGCCTCCCACTTATTTCATCATATCTAGAGTCTCTTTTTCGCATATCCTACTTAATAACCTTCTTCCTGACCTTGGGAAAGAAAACATACAAAAGGGTGAGCTCAAATGCTCAGTAAGGGTAAACAAAAGAAATATCAATCACATCGTATACACAAGCACATAACTTTTGGAAATCTTATCCTGAAAAAGAGATCATAATTTCATAACATGGGATAAATCATGGCAGTGAAATGTAATCACAATAATCATAACGTAAAACATGAAACTTTGTGGCATACACACATAATCATAGAGAATCATTTCTTGTTAGTCAAGACTCATTTCCAAGACTATCTTTGTGGACAAAGTCCCTTTCTGAACCGAGTCACCCTCATTTCAGTCCTGTTTCACTGAACAGGTATAACCTACCGTTCCCGCCATGTCTATCTCACAAGATATAAAATCTTTACCCAATGTATTGGATGGAGATATAGGTCCCACCCATCTCATAATGATACCATTCATATGTGTGCCACAAAATCATAAATCATACATCATTTCATAACACATGTAATATAAATGGGAATCTTAAACATCACGACATCATAAAACAATTCATATAAGATAAAGGAATTAATAAAAATAATTCCATCACAACATAATCAAATCAATGTAATAATAGGGATAAAAACAGAACCCTTTATTAACTTAGATGGAAAATAATTTTGATAAAACACTTGAACTCCATTCTTGCGGAAAATATCCTTTCTACTTCAGAAACATTTTTCCTTTCTTAACAGGTCATAAAATTTTACACTAAAAGAAGTTGATTAAAAATAAACTTGAAAACTTGTAAGGGAAGCTTCATTGAAATAATGTTTTAAAAATCCATTCATGCCGTATAAGTTAAAAGAAAACATTCTTCTCGTACTTTTGTCGAAAAAGTTAAAAAGTACCTCGTACGAAAAACGACAAAAGATTCCTTTCATATCTTTTACTAAAAACTCACCATAGGTTAAAATTTGATATAAACTATTGTAGAAGGATATAAATATTACATATTTAAAAAACATGGATGTGGATGATAAAATACACCCCAGTAAATACCAAAGTATAAATAATCTCGGATAAAATGAGATTGTGATATTTTCCCTTACCTTAGGTATGACTTGCTTTGTAAGTGTCCGAACCTCCTGTATAATGATTTAAATAATGTTATTGACTTATTCCATCATCATACTTATTTTTAAGATATCATATATGGTCATATTCTTAGATTCTTAGTAGTAATATTTCATTGCTAGTTGTTATTCGGGTGTTTATAACTTTTTGTTCTTATGCGTGTTTTGTCGAATAAATTCTTATTCTTCTCTTTAGGTTATAGATACCTCATTTCCAGAATGGTATTAGTGTAATATATATCATATTCATTCATTCAATTCATTTATATAATCATTATGAAATGAAGATAATGTAGAACGAGTTGCATCACATCGTGGAGACGGTATTCCGTATGTACGCACGAGTGATGATATCGTTCCTGTGATCATGGAATTGTATTGGAGTGTATGTATACTATTTAAGAATCATTATTACTTTATAATAGTAATATATAGTGATTATTTACACCATTATACCCATCCAAGTAAAGTGGTGCTGGAAAATAGAGTACACCACGACGTGGAGATGGTATTCCGGACGTACACACGCGCGGTGATTTCTTTTTCCGTAGGATGGATAGATGGTGAAATAGGGTTGTTTAATACTTATAATAACATATCCGTATATGAGTGATACTGATGTTATTACTTCATAATGAAACAACTAAAGAAGAAGAAGTGGAAGAAGAAAAAAAGATGAAAGAATCGGTAACTGACATTACCACTTCTTTGAAGTGCTTCATTGAGACCTTCTTTTAGGGAACTAAAATTGGTTTTTGAAGAAGTCCAGGATCTCTAGGATGTCTCTAGGGAAGTGGAGAGGAGAAAGTGGCAGGGTTTGGCCGAGCTTGAAGGCTCAATGTGGTGTGAGGAAGAGGGGGAGGAGGTGCCCTTTTATAAGGGAGGAGAGGGGCACCTTTGGAATAACTAAAAATATTACTTTATTATAGAGTCAAGTTCAGTTTTAAATAGCTCCAAATTGATTTATTTCAAGTCTAAGGTGGGGATGGGCCGAAATAATCTCATCAAATAGAATTTAGACAAGTTTAGGTTCCTATTTTAACCCTATCATTTAGATTTAACATTAAGTTAAATAATTTTACTTTTACCATGTCTTCTTGTGTTCTTATACTATAAGGTTAATAAACTTACTATAAGCAGCCAAACGAACCCCAAATTGTTTATTATTAATATATATAACATTATATAATTCATTTGGCAGAACCTTAGATTTTTAGGAATAAAATAACAATTACTAATATAATATTTGTTTTAAAAACTATTTTATGTCAATATTGACACTATTTAGTAATTGATTTTTGTGAAAATCATAACAGAATGATTAGTTCAAAAAAAGTTAATTAAATCAATACTAACATGTCATATTAACCAATATAATTAGTGGAATTCATAAAAAGTCTCAAATTACATTTATTTTGGTGTTTATAACATTAATTATGTCAATATTTCATTAATATGATAATTATTGCATCATCTTTGTGTCATAAATAAATTAAATTATCTAATGTCTAAAAATTACAAATAAAATACCATTATGTAAGAAATATTTTTAGATTTCTAATGAATATTTATAGTCGAATTTATCTTATGTATAACCCCATATTAAAAATTATTTACTTATTAAACTTTGATTTTAACTATTTTAACCCTTCTTTAAATAAATTAATAATAAATGTCCTAATCTAATCCAAGTGGGCCTAAATGGTCATATTTTATTCCTAATTGTTTTTGGTCTAATTACACTTGTCCAATAGAATTAGGACATGTGTTAGGGTAATAATAAAATCATCTTTACCCTTAATTACCCTATTTACTTTTAACAATGGTAAAAAAAGTAAAAAGTTACTATTCACCAAAAAATTATTTTCATCTCATTGAACCACATTTTACTTACTGACATCAACCGTGTCTCTCGGATTTTTGAAATTCCATTCACAGAAGTGGTAAAATTAAGTTTTATGAAAAATTCAGTTTTTTAACTACCACTTAGTGGTTTCACTATTCATCAAAAATTGAAAGTTTTCAAAAAAATACCAAAATTTCACCCTAGGCTAATTTCAATATTCCGAATCCAAAAATAAAGTCCATTTTGAAAAATAAAATTTATAAAATTTCAAAAAGTGGTTATTACTATTCATAACGGCTAGTTTTAATAATATTTTAATAGTATATCATTGTTTAGTGAAACTCGGTATTGCGTACGACGCAAGCTATCGAGGAAGGTCGTGATTTCGTGTAAAGAAAGCCAAGCAAGTGTTGTGTATAAAAATATTACTTTGATGATTTATATAACATAAAAGTCTCGGGTGTTACATTCTACCCCCCTTAAAATGAATTTCGCCCTCGAAATTCGTCACTTTGTAACAAACAGATGAGGATACCTCTCCCTCATCATATCCTCAAGCTCCCATGTAGCTTCTTCTAATTGGTGGTTCCTCCATAAAACTTTCACCAATCGAGTGGTCTTGTTTCGTAGGACTTTTTTGCTACGGTCCAGAATCTCTATCGGTTGTTCTTCATAAGAAAGATCTTGCTCCAGCCGTACAACTTCTGAGCTGAGTACATGTGAAGGATCAGGTATGTACTTTCTCAGGAGAGATACATGGAACACATCGTGAACTTGAGAGAGATTCAGCGGATGCGCCAATCGGTAAGCTACCTTCCCAACACAATCCAGTATTCCGAAAGGACCGATATATCTAGGGATCAACTTCCCCTTCTTTCAAAATATCATAACCCTCTTCGAGGGAGATATTCGTAAGAACACTTTATCACCCATTTCAAACTCTAGGTCTTTTCTTCAGTTGTCGACATAACTTTTCTGTCGACTCTGAGCTGCTCTTATGTGTTGTTGAATAGATCTGACCTTTTCTGCCATTTCATCAACGAGATCAGGTCCTAATATATTTCTTTCCCCAACTTCATCCCATCAAGTTGGAGTCCTACATTTCTTTCCATAGAGAGCTTCATAAGGAGCCACCTGAATACTGGAGTGAAATCTATTATTATAAGAAAATTCCACCAAAGGTAGGTGTTGATCACAACCACCTTTGAAATCCATAGAGCAAGCTCTCAACATATCTTCTAGAGTTTGAATTGTTCTCTCAGACTGACCATCTGTCTGAGGATGATAAGCAGTGATGAAACTCAATTCTGTATCCAGAGTTTTCTGAAGACTTTGCCAGAACATTGAGGTAAATCTCGGATCCCGATCAGATATAATAGAAAGTGGTACTCCATGAAATCTTACCACTTCCTTTACATATATCCTGGCAAGCTGATCCAGAGAGAAATCCTCTCTAATAGCAATGAAGTGTGCAGACTTTGTAAGATGATCAACTATGAACCAGATAGCATTATTGCCTTTGGATGTTTTAGGAAGTCCTATGACAAAGTCCATAGTGATGTTTTCCCATTTCCATTCGGGTATGGGTAATGGTTGTAACATCCCCTTAGACTTCTGTCACTCAGCTTTAACTTGTTGACAAACCAAGCATCGAGAGACATATTCAGCAACATCTCTTTTCATGCCATCCCACCAGAAGTACTCTTTCAGGTCCCTATACATCTTCGTGCTTCCATGATGAATAGAGAATGGAGAACTATGAGCCTCATCCAGCAGCTCATTCTTTAATTCAGGGATGGGAGGAACACAAACCCGATTCCTGAACTTTATTATCCCATCACAATCAAGGTTCAATTCAGGAACATTTCTCACCTTCTTTTGTAACTCGACATCTTCTTTCTGTGCCTCTTTAATCTTCACATGTATAGATGGTTGAACATTCATTTGAGAAAGATAAGATTTTTCCCCTTCCATTATAATTCCAAGATCCATACTTTGTAAATACATAAATATTGGATCTTTTTTGATCCTCATCATGGATAAACTGGCACGGTCTTGTCGACTTAACGCATCTGCCACCTTGTTTGCTTTCCCAGGGTGGTAATGGATTGAGCAGTCATAATCCTTAATCAGCTCCAACCATCTTCTTTGATGCATATTCATCTCCTTTTGTGTGAACATATACTTTAAACTTTTATGATCAGTATAAATATCACACCTTTCACCATAAAGGTAATGCCTCCAAATCTTTAATGCAAAGATTACCGCAGCTAACTCCAAATCATGTGTTGGGTAATTTTTCTCATGGATTTTCAACTGTTGTGAGGCATAAGCTATCACCATATCATTTTTCATAATAACACACCCCAATCCCTTCGTGGATGCATCACTGTAGATCACAAATCTTTCTCCACTACAAGGCAGTGTGAGCACATGTGCACTGGATAACCTTCTTTTCAACTCCTTGAAATTCTCTTCACATTCCTCCGTCCAGACAAACTTAACTCCTTTCTGAGTCAACTTGGTGAGTGGATTAGATAATCGTGAAAAATCTTTCACAAAACGTCGATAATATCCAGCCAAACCAAGAAAACTCCGGATCTCAGTTACTGTTGTTGGTCTCGACCATCTTTCGATAACCTCTATTTTTGCTGGATCCACAGATATCCCCTATTTTGATATTATGTGACCCAAAAATGCAACTTTTTGAAGCCAAAATTCACACTTGGTAAATTTGGCATAAATCTTCTCCTTTCTCAGGGTCTTCAATATAATTCTCAAGTGATCTTCATGTTCTTCCTTGCTCTTTGAATAGACAAGAATATCGTCTATAAAGACTAACAAAAATTGATCATGATAGTCTCTAAATACTCTATTCACCAGATCCATGAAGATAGCAGGGGAATTAATAAGACCAAATGGCATCACTATAAATTCATAGTGTCCATACCTTGTACGGAAAGCCGTATTTGGTATATCCTCCCTTTTAACCCTTAATTGATGATTCCCTAAACGAAGATCAATCTTGGAAATGTATTGAGCTCCGCGTAGTTGGTCAAATAGGTCATCAATGCACGGGAGAGGATATTTGTTCTTGATAGTGATCTTGTTAAGTTCTCGATAATCAATGCAGAGTCTCATTGATCCATCTTTCTTCTTAACAAATAGAACAGGTGCTCCCCAAGGTGACGCACTAGGGCATATGAATCCCTTATCAAGATTCTCTTGGATTTTCTTCTTCAATTCCTGCAACTCAATTTGGGCCATTCTATAAGGTGTCTTTGAAATAGGAAAAGCACCCGGTACGAGTTCTATTGAAAACTCAACTTCACGATTCGGTGGAAGACCCGGTAATTCCTCCCGAAATACATCATCAAACTCCCGTACAATGGGCATATTCTTAATCGTGAGTTTCTCAACAACCATTTGAGATAAATAACCTTCATTTAGTGGAATCAATACCCATAAAATGGAAGAAATTTCCAATGGAAGGTTATGTTCATCCTTGCATTGCTAGATGATTATAGATTGATCTGGAATATGAAATGTGAGTTCCCTTATTTGGAAATTGATATGATCTCCATATAAAGAAAGCCAATACATGCCAAGAATCACATCACATTCCACTATAGGAAGGATCACACGATTTTCAGGAAGCACTTTCCCACAAACTTCGATCGAAGAAGAATTATAAACTTTTGATGCGACTGTTGGGCAATTAGGTGTTGTCACAGCTAACTCAACATCTAATTGTTGAGGGAATACGGTGATACCCTTAGAAAATTCTTCAAAAATAAAAGAGTGGGTGGATCCAAAATCAAATAAAACATTTGCTACTTTAGAGTGGATGGTAAGTGTACCTTTCACCACATCGTTATTGTACTCCACATCGCTGATAGAAATTGCATGTGACATTCCTTTGTCTTTAGCCTTAACAGTTTTTTGACGTCGACCATCATCATCAACCCTTGGATTAGGGCATTTATTGGCATAATGCCCCATCTCCTTGCACTTGAAACATTGAAGTGTAGTAGGTTCATTCTGTGTATCCCTTCCTTTGTTTGCATCATTAGACATCTTCTTCCCATAATCACGGCATTCAAATGCCCGATGACCTTCCTTTCCACATTTGAAACATTTACTTGTCCCTTTAAGACAACCCCCTCCATGTTTCTTTCCACACTTTGAGCATAAGGGAAAGCTCATCTTCTTTTCAATGTGCTCTTTAGATTTTCCTTTGAATTCCATTTTCCTCTTCTTATCAAACCCATATGACTGATGGGTTACTCCAATCTCCATCTCGACTTTGAGAGCACATCGAACGATTTCCTCGTAGCTATTGAAGTCCCTTATGGATAACGCCCTTCGAAGACTTGGTTTTAAGCCACTAAAGAATCGATCGATCTTACTCTCAGGTTGGATAATAATACCAGAAGCGTACCTTGCATGTCTTGTAAAATTTTCTTCATAGGTACCAACAGATTCATCATCCTTTTGATTCAGTTCAAGAAACTCTTTCTCCATATTTGTTCAGAGAATACGAGGGAAGTACTTATTGAAAAATAAGTTCTTGAACTCGTCCCATTCCATGGACTCAATTTCATCCCTTTTCCTCGTATTCTTAATAAGATTCCACCATTGATCAGCATCTACTTCCAAACGATACACTGCTAGGATGACTTTATCATGTTCAGAACATTGAAGAACTGAAAATATATTTTCAGGACACTACTAGAAAACAGGGAATTTGAGCCCTCTTATCTATAACGACCACCATTGGCGGTCGCTAAGCCTCTTTAAAAAAAATAAGGGGCTTCCGCGCCCCACCTCTCAACTCGATCGTGCCCCCCCGAACCCTTTCCCCCCCCATCGCCCCCCCCCCCCCCCCCGCCACCACGCGCCCTCCCCGCCGCCCCGCCGCCGCGCGCCCTCCCCGGCGCCCCGCCCTCCGCCGGCCCGCCATCTGCCCTCGGCCGGCCCGCCATCCGCCGGCCCGCCCTCCGCCGGCCCGCCCTCCGCCGGCCAGCCCTCCGCCGGCCCGCCCTCCGCCGGCCCGCCCTCCGCAGCCCCACCCTCCGCCGGCCCGCCCTCCGGCCGGCCCCCCTCCGGCCTCCCTCCGCCCTCCGGCCGCCCTCCGGCCGCCCTCTGCCGGCCCTCCCTCCTCTGGCTGTCCTCCTCCCTCCGGCTCCGTCCGCCCTACGCCCTGCGGCTGCCCTACGACCTCCCTCCGCCCTCGAGCCTCCTTCCACCCACCTCCGGCAGCTCGGCAGCCCTCCGGCAGCGCTCCGGCCGCCCTCCGCCGGCCCCGCCCTCCCCGGCCGCCCTCCGCCCTCCGGCTCCGGCCGCCCTCCGCTCTACGGCCGCCCTGTGGCCTCCCGCCACCCGCCTCCGGCAGCCCGGAAGCCCTCGGGAGCCCTCCGGTAGCCCTCCATCATTTGGCCTCCAGCCGCTCCGGCCTCCGACCTCCTCCCTCGGCCCTCCACCCCCTCGTCCCTCCCCCCAGCACCCCGAACACCCCCCCCCCCCGAACCCCGCCAACCCCCGTCCCATTCGTCTCCATCCCCTCCCTCACCGCACCACTGCCACCCGTCCCCTCCTTCACCGTCCCCTCCCTCGCCGCACCAGCTCCGGCTCCGGCACCCCACCGCTCCTCTCCCTCAAAGCACCGTCGTCGGCTCCCCTCCCTTCCAGGTTTGTAGCGCAATCAGGTATGACATGGGCTTTCACATACATTATTATTTTATAAATGGTTCACAAACAATTATTTAGTATTTATTTTAAATATATTTGATATCAAAAATGAAAATGTAATAAGTCTTATGTAAATGTTTGTTATAGGGATCTTATTATGTATAAGAGTTGGATTGATCTTCCAAATCGAACGTCTTGAGAGTATTTCAATGGCATTATGCAGTTTATGGACTTCACGAGAGGATTTGGAAGTGACTATATTAGTTTTCCATGTAGAAAATGTGATAACAGATATCAATTCACACGAGATACTGTGAGGGAGCACCTTTTCTTTAATGTATTTCTAAAAAATTATAAGTGTTGGACTCGTCATGGAGAAGAATATGTTCGTTGTCAAAATACAGATGCAGCTCAGATGGATGTTGATGCAAGGATGACTGATCCAATGCATGAAATGCTTACTGAAATGGTACGTGGGTTTGATCCTGAAGGCATTGACATCCAGAATCTTGAGACCGGTGAGATAAATCTTCGCTCTGGTGCAGATCATGATTCGAGGAGGTTTTATGAAGCACATGATGATGCGAAAACAGAATTATATCCTGGATGTACTTCTTACAATAAACTATCGTTTATCGTGGAGTTTTTGCATTTGAAGACTTTGAATAATTGGTCAGACACATCATTTGACATGCTTTTGGTTTTATTGAAAAAAGTTCTTCCTTTCAATGATAATATTTCTGAGTCGTATTACTATGCTCGTAAGTTGACAGAGAACTTAGGTTTTACATATGAGACCATAGATGCATGTGCAAACAACTATATGTTGTTTAGAAAAGAAACTGCCCATTTGGATATTTGTACGGTTTGTGGTTCTTCCAGGTGGAAAGAGAACATGGGAAATAATACTCATCAAAGTTAGATTGCGATATAGGGGAAACCGATTTCCGTAAAGCATATGCATTACTTTCCCCTTAAACCCAGGTTGAAAATATTTTTTATGTCATCTAAAGTTTCTAATTTAATGAGATGGCATGCATAAAGAGTTCATGAAATTGATATGTTAACCCACCCGACAGACTCTCATGCATGGAAGGAATTTGATAAGAGACATCCCGACTTTGCTAAAGATGTACGTAATGTATGATTGGGATTGTCAGAAGATGGTTTCAATCCATTCAAGTCTATCGTTGGTGAAACTCATAGCACATGGCCCGTGGTGTTGGTTCCATATAATCTTCCTCTGTGGATTTGTATGAAGCAACAATTTATATTACTTTCCACTCTTATTGATGGACCTAAAAGTCCGGTGGATAAGATTGATGTTTACCTTCATCCATTGATTGATGAGTTGAATGAATTTTGGGGCGATGGTGTCATGACTTATGACTTCAAAACGAATGAAATGTTCAAACTGCATGCTGCTTTATTGTGGACAATCAATGACTTCCCAGCTTATGCAAATTTATCAGGCTGGAGTATGAAAGGGGAATTTGCTTGCCCTTGTTGCAATAAAAGTAAAAAATCTGTATGGCTTAAACATTCCAAAAAATGGTCATACATGGGTCACAAGTGTTTTCTCCCTCCTCAGCACAGATTCAGAAAGGATAGAGTGACATTTGATGGTTCTAGAGAGTTCAGCCCAGCACCAAAGATCATGACAGGAGTTGAAATGTTATCGCAGATTGAGGATGAAAACATCCGCATGGTATATGAAATTCAGGATTTAGTGGCTCCTCCAGTACGTAATATTCGTGCTGCGGGTAGGGAGCGCAGTCACAATTGGAAAAAGAAAAGTATTTTTTATAGTCTTCTGTTTTGGAAAACTAACATGTTGAGGCATAATTTGGATGTCATGCACAATGAAAAAAATGTTTGTGATAACATATTGTGGACCATTTTATGTGTCAGTGGAAAATCAAAGGACCATGTTAATGCACGTCGTGATTTGGAAGAAATGGGTTTAAGGAAACAGTTTCATTTACAGTTAGCTGAGGGAAACAAGGCATATATGCCTTCTGCACAGTATACGATGACTACAGAGGAGAAAGAAACATTTCTTTCCATTTTGAAGATGGTCAAGGTGCCTGATGGTTATTCTTTATAATATTTCAAATTGTGTGAATCTGACGAGCAAGACATTGCAAGGGTTGAAAAGTCATGACAATCACATATTACTTCAGCAGTTGATTCCAATCACAATTTGTGATTGTTTATCCCCCAATGTTGTTCATCCCTTGATTGAGATGAGTAATTTTTTTAGACAGCTTTGTTTAGGAAATCAACGAATGAGTGATTTAAAAAGTTTTCAGGACCGAATTGTACTTACGCTTTGTCACATTGAGAAAATCCCCCCCTTTTTTTCAATGTTATGGTCCACTTGACAGTGCACCTAACTGATGAAGTAATGGCTGCTGGTCCAGTGCAATTCAGGTGGATGTATCCTATTGAAACCGTATTTGAGTACATTGAAAAGATTTGTACGCAACAGAGCTCGTCCAGAGGCATTAATAGCCAATGGTTATTTGATGGATGAGTGTACTACCTTTTGTGCAGAATATCTTACGGATGTTGAAACAAAATTAGATAATCCCTCTCAGATTCATGATGGTCCAGTTGGGAGAAGGAACCACATTTGATATGGACAACATCGAGTGGATACAAGAACATCGATATATCTTGTTCAATACTCCATCAGTTGCACCATTATTGCAGTAAGTATCTTATCAATGTGCTTGTATAAACTTTTACATGTTTTGTTTGCATAAGATGATCTTTTAAACATCGCATTATCATTTGCAGGAAACACATTAATGAGATAAAAGAAGCGATGCATCGTGCGACTGAGTTGCAAATTCAACAATCTCATTATGCGTCATTTCATGATTGGTTCAAGGATTATGTATGTATAAATGATTTTTATTATGAGTGACGTATTATAATAATTCTTTCTGGCATATATCAGTATTGATTTTTATAAATTATGTAGGTTCGTAAGCTGAAGGAGTTAGGGGACCCCACGCTAGCCTGAAGTATTTATCCAACTGGATGAGGGGTCCATCTATAACGGCTCGACGTTATAAAGCTATTGATGCTAATCGTTTTCGATTTTGCATTAAAGATGTTGACGACAAACGAGAAACACAAAACAGTGGCATCGGTTGTCCTTTGTCGATTCTGGTTATTACTATGGTCAATTGATAGACATCATTGAAGTTGTATACACACACGGTTTGAAGTACATATTGTTAAAGTGTAATTGGGTTGATCCAGTGCGTGGATGTAAAGTCGATCAATATCAGTTTTCATTGGTGAATTTTTAACTATATGTTATACAGAAAATAATGAACGAGCCGAGAATGAACCTTTCATTTTGACATCACAAGCGGAACAAGTATTCTTCAATACTTTGCCTTCAGATCCAAGTTGGCAAGTTGTGGGTCAAAATGTCTCGGCGATGAGTGTTTTTATTTGAAGAAGATGAACCCGAGACTGTTTCCGTTTTTTTACCAACAACCTTGATCAACATACAATAGTTCAACGTGAAGAAGATATTTATTGGGTCAGAGCGGCTGTTTGAAGGAGAAACGGTCGATTTTCATGCTTAATGAAAGGTATAATTGTTTTCCCGCTATTCAGTAGAATGTCCTAGGATATCATAAATTATCTAATCATTTTATAAATCTTTATAAGTTTTAATCCTCACTTTTGTAAGTTTTAATTCAATCATAAATATTTAGGTTGTTTTTTACTCTTGATTTAGTGATGTTATGGTCGGTGTATCATCCCTTTGAGGTATTCTTCATCTTATTCATGTGCTGCTTGAATTTTTATTAGTTCTATCTGAAATTTTGGCTATGCATTGACTGGTTTTGTACATAATTTGTATATCTGTTTTGTTAACTTTCTTTCTTTTTAAAATTCATTCACAACTAATTATTCAATCCATTTTTTGTTTGATTAACAGTTGTACAAGTTTTATTTTTTAAGAACAATCCAATTTATCTTTTAAACACTTTGGACTCATTACTGATGCTTTCTATGACTGCAGACATGTCAGGGGAAGAGGCAGAAGATCCACATCATCTTTCTGAGGCATCTACGTCTCAGGGTCGAGGTATGTTTGAATGTCATTGTCTATTTTTTTATGTAATTGACATACATATATATATATATATATAACATTTTTCAATTTATATATAAAATTTTTTTCAACAGGATCAGACGCGGCTGCTTCTTCCTCTCGCAAGAGAGGCCCTAGTCGTGGCATATTATCATGGAATTCCGACACGACGATAGATGTTTCATTTGATGAGGTTTTTCATCCTGTGGGACCGAATGCCCCGGCATTTATTCATTAGCTGGGTCATATCATACGTGACCCACTTCGATATTCATTGACCACGAGTGACTGGGCTTCTATCCCTTAGGACACATTAGATCGTCTATGGAGGGAGGTTCAGGTAAGAAAATCATTTTTACTTTATTTTCTATGTATAAAGAATACTAATATGTTTGATTATTTTCTTTATAGAAAAATTTAAAAGTATTCCCTGAAGAGTTTCGGCCCATGTGTATGAGCAAATGTCGTAAGATGTGGAACGATTATAAAGGCAAAGTGAAGAGGGACCACTAGGTACCAAATGTGGGTGCCCTAGACATTTTGAAAAAAGTCCCGAGAGGTGTCCTCCCGGCTCAGTGGCGTGACTTGGTTGCATATTGGTCTACTGAGGGTGTTGCGGTTTGTATAATAATTATTTTTGGTGTATATATATTTTCAAGAATATGTGATTTGTTTGAAATTTGAATGAATTGAATGTAGGAGGTTTCAACATGCCATTCTGAGAATCGAGCGTTGCAGGGACCACCTCACAGGCTCAGGACTCTTCACGTGTCTCAGATCTGATATGAGGTATATATTATTCATTTTTTAATTTATTAATTATTATGGTTTTGTGGTTTATATTCTTTTAATATACAGTTGCGAGAGCAAGGTGCAGTAACTGATAAAATGTCGGTTGTGGATGAGGACTCATGATCGCAATGATCTTGAGGTTACAGCATTGATAGTAAGTGTCTGTACTTACCAATAATTAAATAAATATAATATATATTAACATATATATTAATATATATTTAAATATTTCACAGGCTCGATTTGAAGCTGAGTTAGAACCTGAGTTAGAACATCTGCCAGAGGACCAGCGACGGCTTCCCATGCGACGGGATGAGATCTTTCATCGCATTGTCGGTCGGGACGGGCATGGATATAGTTTGACCTATGGAGCAGGGATTCCTCATTAGGTAGTGTCACGCGTTGCGGTTGTCGGTCCTGATGTTTCTCATATGACACATCAGATGTCAGATTTTGAGGCACGGCTGCGCGCTTCCGAGGAGGCAAATGCGCAATTGACAGCTGAGGTTAGAGCACTGCAGGAATATGTGCGTCGAGCTGATGGTGTAGGGGATCATACGACGCAGGTATATACTGTATTTATTTTTTTAATTTAAATTATTTTTATTATTAAAATATTTATAATGTTTATTTGTTGTAGGCCCCTGGCCCACCAGAAGGAGGTAGCATTGATGAAAACGCATGACACATTATATATTCACGAGATATGTTTTTTATTTTTATTGGTGGGGTTGACATTGATGTACTGTATGTATTCATTTAATTTAAATTAGAAGGTTGTGTACTTAGAATTTCTTTCTTTTCTTGTTTATTATATGATAGCTAATATTATCTAAGGCGTGCATTTAAAAACTCTAACCCCCCGGACCCCCGTACAGCCCCCCTGTACCCCCGAACAGCCCCCCGCATAACCGTACAACCCCCCACACCCCCGGACAGCCCCCACACCCCCATACAGCCCCCCCCCCTGCACCCCCGTACAGCCCCCCGCACCCCCAGACAGCCCCCCCCGCACATCCGTACAGCCCCCCGCACCCCCGGACACCCCCCCCCCCCCCCCCCCGCACCCCCGTACAGCCCCCACACCCCTGTACAGCCCCCCCGCACCCCCGTACATCCCCCCCGCACCCCCGTACAGCCCCCGCACCCCCGGGCAGCCCCCCCACACCCCCGTACAACCACCCCCCCACACACACCCGTAGAGCCCCCCGCACCCCCGTACAGCCACCCCCCCCCCCCCGCACCCTCGTACAGCCCCCTCGCACCCCCGTACAACCCCCTGCACCCCCCGTACAACTCCCCTCCCCCCCGTACAGCCCCCCCTCACACCCATACAGCCCCCTGCACCCCCGTACAGCCCCCCGGCACCCCCGGACAGCCCCCCCGCACCCCCGTACAGCCCCCGCACCCCCGTACCCCCCCCCCCCCCCCCCCGCACCCCCGGACAGCCCCCCCCCCCCCCCCCCGCACCCCCGTACAGCCCCCGCACCCCCGTACAGCCCCCCCGCACCCCCGTACAGCCCCCGCACCCCCGTACAGTCCCCCCGCACCCCCACACAGCCCCCCGCACCTCCGTAGAGCCCCCCCCCCCCCCCCGCAACCCCGTAGAGCCCCCCCCCCCCGTACAGCCCCGCGCACCCCCGTACAGCCTCCCGAACCCCCGTACAGCCCCCCACACCCCCTGGACAGCCCCTCGCACCCCCGTACAGCCCCCCCCCCCCCCCCTCGCACCCCCGGACAGCACCCCTGCACCCCTGTACAGCCCCCCCGCACACCCGTACAGCCCCCCGCACCCCCGTACTGCCCCCCGCACCAAAACGGCATGCGACGGTCTAATTCGGAGCAAACATGATCCAAACGACCTGAAACCGCAGGAGAACGATATGAATATTATTCCTGAGATGCAGGAGGAGGCGGCACATCCATCAGACGTGCGGTGCGCTCGGCACGACCGAATGCGTCATTTTCAGCAGCTCGGCGCGCGCTGAAATGGCGCGTTGGGGGGTCAAAACCACCCAAACGACCTCCTAATGCCACGAAACCGCTCGACAACATCCTTTGCGTGAATTCTGAAATGTTTGGGCAGACGGCACGTCAATCGGAGGTGCCGTTTGACCGCGGCGGTCAGAAACACATTTCTGGCGCCACAAAACACCAAAACGGCATGCGGCGGTCGAATTCGGAGCAAACCTGTATCGAACGACCTGAAACCGCACGAGAACGATAGGAATATTACTCCTGAGATGCAGGAGGAGGCGGCACCTCCATCGGACGTGCGGTGCGCTCGGCATGACCGAATACGTCGTTTTCAGCAGCTCAGCGTGCGCAGAAATGGCGCGTTGGGGGGTCAAAACCACCTGAACGACCTCTGAATGCCACGAAACCGCACGACAACATCCATTGCATGAATTCTGAAATGGTCGTGCAGACATCACGTCAATCGAAGGGGCCGTTTGACCGCGGCAGCCGGAAACACGTTTATGGCGCCATAGAACACCAAAACATCGTGCGGCGGTCGAATTCGGAGAAAACGTGCTCCGAATGACCTGAAACCGCACGAGAACGATAGGAATATTATTCCTGAGACGCAAGAGGAGGTGGCACGTCTATCGGACGTGCGGTGCGCTCGGAACGACCGAATGCGTCGTTTTCAGCAGCTCGGTGCGCGCTGAAATGGCGCGTTGGGGGGTCAAAACCACTCGAACGATCTCTGAATGCCACGAAACCACACGACAACATCCTTTGCGTGAATTATGAAATGGTCGAGTAGACGGTACATCAATCGGAGGTGCCGTTTGACCGCGGCGGCCGGAAACGCGTTTCCGGCGCCATAGAACACCAAAACGGCGTGCGGCGGTCGAATTCAGAGAAAACATGCTCCGAACGACCTGAAACCGCACGAGAACGATAGTAATATTATACCTGAGATGCAGGAGGAGGCGGCACGTCCATCAGATGTGCGGTACACTCAGCACGACCGAATGCGTCGTTTTCAGCAGCTCGGCGCGCGCTGAAATGGCGCGTTGGGGGGTCAAAACCACCAGAACGACCTCCGAATGCCACGAAACCGCACGACAACATCCGTTGCATAAATTCTGAAATGTTTGGGCAGACGGTACGTCAATCAGAGGTGCCGTTTGACCGCGGCGGCCAGAAACGCATTTCTGGCGCCATAGAACACCAAAACGGCGTGCGACGGTCGAATTCAGAGCAAACGTGCTCCGAACGACCAGAAACCACACAAGCACGATATAAATATTATTCCTGAGATGCAGAAGTAGACGACACGTCCATCGGACGTGCGTTACGCGCAGCACGACCGAATGCGTCGTTTTCAGCAGCGCGGCGCGCGCTGAAATGGCACGTTGGGGGGTCAAAACCACCCGAACGACCTATGAATTCCACGAAACCGCACGAAAACATCCTTTGCATGAATTGTGAAATGTTCGGGCAGACGGCACATCAATCGGAGGTTCCATTTGACCGCGGCGGCCAGAAACGCGTTTCTGGAGGCATAGAACACAAAAACGGCGTGCGGCAGTCGAATTTGGAGAAAACGTGCTTCGAACGACCTGAAACTGCACGAGAACGATAGGAATATTATTCCTGAGATGCAGGAGGAGACGGAACATCCATCGGACGTGCGGTGCGCTCGGCACGACCGAATGTGTCGTTTTCAGCAGCTCGGCGCGCGCTGAAATGGCACGTTGGGGGGTCAAAACCACCCGAACGACCTCCGAATGTCACGAAACCGCACGACAACATCCGTTGCGTGAATTTTGAAATTTTTGGGCAGACGGAACGTCAATCGGAGGTGCCATTTCACCGCGGCAGTCAGAAATGCGTTTCCGGCGCCATAAAACACCAAAACGGCGTGCGACGGTCGAATTCGGAGAAAACGTGCTCCGAACGACCTGAAACCGCACGAGAACGATAGGAATATTATTCTTGAGATGCAGGAGGAGGAGGCATGTCCATCACACATGCGGTGCGCTCGGCACTACTGAATGCGTCGTTTTCAGCAGCTCGACGCGCGCTGAAATGGCGCGTTGGGGGGTCAAAACCACCCGAACGACCTCAGAATGTCACGAAACCACACGAAAATATCCGTTGCGTGAATTGAGAAATGGTAGAGCAGACGGTACGTCAATCGGAGGTGCCGTTTGACTGTGGCTTCTAGAAACGCGTTTTCGAAGCCATAGAACACCAAAACGGCATGAGGCGGTCGAATTCAGAGAAAACATGTTTCGAACGACCTGAAACCGCACGAGAACGATAGGAATATTATTCCTGAGATGTCGGAGGAGGCGGCACATCCATCGGACGTGCGGTGCGCTCGGCACAACCGAATATGTCATTTTCAGCAGTGCGGCGTGCGCTGAAATGGCGGGTTGGGGGTCAAAACCACCCGAACGACGTCCGAATGCCACGAAACCGCACGACAACATCCGGTGCGTGAGTTGTGAAATTTTCGGGCAGACGGCACGTCATTTGGAGGTGCCGTTTGACTGCGGCGGCCGAAAATGCGTTTCCAGCGCCATAGAACACCAAAACGGCGTGCGGCGGCCGAATTCGGATCAAACGTGCTCCGAATGATTTGAAACCGCACGATAACGATAGGAATATTATTACTAAGATGCAGGAGGAGGCGGAACATCCATCGGACGTGCGGTGCGCGTGGCACGATCGAATGCGTCGTTTTCAGCAGCTCGGCCCGTGCTTAAATGGCGCGTTGGGGGGTCAAAACCACCCGAACGACCTCCGAATGCCACGAAACCGCATGAAAACATCTGCTGCATGAATTGTGAAATGGTCGGGCAGACATCACGTCAATTGGAGGTGCCGTTTGACCGCGGCGGCCGGAAACGCGTTTCCGGAGCCATAAAACACCAAAACGGCGTGCGGCGGTCGAATTCAGAGCAAACGTGCTCCGAAAGACCTGAAACTGCACGATAACTATAGGAATATTATTCCTGAGATGCAGGAGGAGGCGACATGTCCATCGGATGTGCGGTGCACTCAGCACGACCGAATGTGTCGTTTTCAGCAGCGCGGCGCGCACTGAAATGACGCGTTGGGGGGTCAAAACCACCCGAACAACCTCCCAATGCCACGAAACCGCACGACAACAGCCGGTGCGTTAATTGTGAAATGGTCGGGCGGACGGCACTTCATTTGGAGGTGTCGTTTGACCGCGGCGGCCGAAAATGGGTTTCTGGCGCCATAGAACACCAAAACGGCGTTCGACGATCGAATTTGGAGCAAACATGCTCTGAAAGACCTGAAACGCAGGATAATGATAGGAATATTATTCCTGAGATGTAGGAGGAGGAGGCACGTCCATCGGACGTGCGGTGCTCGTGGCACGACCGAATGCGTTGTTTTCAGCAGCTCAACGCGCGATGAAATGGCGCGTTGGGGGGTCAAAACGGGCCAAACGAGGTCTGAATGGCCTGAAATCAGACGAAATCAAAGGGTGAGTGAATTGTGACGTGTTCGAGAATACGGAACATCAATCAGATGTGTCGTTTGACCGTGGTGACAAGAAAGGCGTTTCTGGTGTCATAAATGGCCAAAATGTGCGTCTGACGGTCAAAGTCATAGCGAACGACATCGGATTGACCTGAAATCACAGGGAAACAATCTAATTATTATTTGTGACGTGTACACGCAGACGACACGTCAATCAGACATGCGGTCTGCGTGGTAGGGCTCATTATGCATTTTTTAAGTGTTGCGCGCGCTTGATAAACGCGCGTGGTGGGGGGGGGGGGGGTCCAAACGGGCCGACCGAGGTCCAAATGACCTGAAATCAGACGACATCAAAGGGTGAGTAAATTGTGACGTGGTCGAGTAGGAGACACATCAATCGGTCGTACCGTGTGCCCGCGGTGACCGGGAATGCCGTTCCAGTGTCATAAACAGCCAAAATGGGCGTCTCACGCTCAAAATCATAGCGGACCACATCGGATTGACCTGAAATCACAGGGAAACAATCTAATTATTATTCGTGACGTGTACGCATAGACGACAAGCCAATCGGACATGCGGTCTACGCGGTAGGTCTCATTATGCGTTCTTTAAGTGTTGCACGCGCTTAATTGTTTTCCATTTTTTATGATTGTTACCTTTTTTTATGTATGCTTTTCCACCGTGAAGAAAAAAACACAATTTGTACATTTTATTTAAAAAATGAAAAATATTTTATTTAATATTATATATATAAATATTTTCATTAATATATATATATATATATATATTATTTAATAAATAAATATACATACTTTATTTAATATTATATATATCAATATTTTCATTATTATTTATATATATATTTATTATGGTATGCATTTTTAAATTTTTTTTTCAAGTTTAGCGACCCCCTCTGGCGGTCGCTATAGCCTGCCTGCCAGGCAGCATTAGCGACCGCCATTGGCAGTCGCTATAGCCTGCCGTCCGGGCAGTATTAGCGACCCCCAATGGCGGTCGCTAATGGTGCTCACGAGTCAGCCTACAGCGACCGCCAGGCGGTCGCTTAAGGCGGCATTTAGGCCACCTATAGCGACTGCCATTGGCGGTCGCTAAAGACCTACATCGACGGCGCAGAAGCGACCACCAATTCCGGTCGCTATAGGCCATTACCGACCGCCAATGGCGGTCGCTAATCACCTTTTTTTTATTAGTGGTAGTACTAATCCATTGTTCAGCAACTAATGGATCAGTAGACCCACTGAAAGAAGGTGGACGTAGCCTCATGAAGGATTCAACAGAATTTTGCTCCTTCCTTTGCTCGTTTGGAAGTCCTACATGATTCATAGCTTGAGAAAGTTTTTTGAGCATGGCTACAAGATTTTTCATTCTAGCTCCCATAACGTTTGGTTGCTCAGGGGGACAATCATTGCATTGCCCGTCGCATTCTGCATTAACACGACTCCTTCGGGTTCCAGCCATTGACTTAAACCAAGAAGAATAGTGTGAGCAACACTAATTATAATAGGAAAACCACATAATCAAGAATAAAATTTCACACATAAGGTCTTATCCTAGGTTATTCATATCCATTTCTAAAACACTAAGATTGTGTTCTATGCTTAGACTTATCCTTAGGGTTCTTACTAAGGCTTTCACATCCTAGTTTCCAAAGGTTGACTATACCTTTCCTCTGATACCAACTATAACGACCCATACTTTACATACATTGTTAATATTTCAAAATTGAAGCATACTTATTACAACATATAACAAAGCCACTAAAGGACCGTATAGGTATAGTTTCTTTAGAAACTGGGAAACATAAAAAAATAGTTCATAAAGCATCAACTTTGCCTCCCACTTATTTCATCATATCTAGAGTCCCTTTTTGGCATATCCTACTTAATAACCTTCTTCCTGACCTGGGGAAAGAAAAAATACAAAAGGGTGAGCTCAAATGCTCAGTAAGGGTAAACAAAAGTAATATCAATCACATCGTATACACAAGCACATAACTTTTGGAAATCTTAACCTACAAAAGGGATCATAATTTCATAACATGGGATAAATCATGGCAGTGAAATGTAATCACAATAATCATAACTTAAAACATGAAACTTTGTGGCATACACACATAATCATAGAGAATCATTTCTTGTTAGTCAAGACTCATTTCAAATACTATCTTAGTGGACAAAGTCCCTTTCTGAACCGAGTCACCCTCGTTTCAGTCCGGTTTCACTGAACCGGTATAACCTAACGTTCCATCCATGTCTATCTCATGAGATATAAAATCTTTACCCAATGCATTGGAGGGAGATATAGGTCCCACCCATCTCATAATGATACCATTCCTATGTGTGCCAGAAAATCATAAATCATACATCATTGCATAACACATGTAATACAAATGGGAATCTTAAACATCTTGACATCATAAAACAATTCATATAAGATAAAGGAATTCATAAAAATAATTCCATCACAACATAATCAAATCAATGTAATAATAGGGATAAAAATAGAACCCTTTATTATCTTAGATGGAAAATAATTTTGATAAAACACTTGAACTCCATTCTTGAGGAAAATATCCTTTCTACTTCAAAATTTTTTTTCCTTTATTAACATGTCATACAATTTTACACTAAAAGAAGTTGATTAAAAATAATCTTGAAAACTTGTAAAGGAAGCTTCATTGAAATAATGTTTTAAAAATCCATTCATGCCTTATAAGTTAAAATAAAACATTCTTCTCGTACTTTTGTCGAAAAAGTTAAAAAGTACCTCGTACGAAAAATGACAAAAGATTCCTTTCATGTATTTTACTAAAAACTCACTGTAGGGTAAAATTTGATATAAACTATTGTAGAAGGATATAAATATTACATATTTATGAAACATGGATGTGGATGATAAAATACACCCCAGTAAATACCAAAGTATAAACAATCTCGGATAAAATGAGATTGTGATATTTTCCCTTACCTTAGGTCCGACTTGCTTTGTAAGTGTCCGAACCTCCTGTATAATGATTTAAATAATGTTATTGACTTATTCCAGAATCATACATATTTTTAAGATATCATATATGGTCATATTCCCAGCTTCTTAGTAGTAATATTTCATTGCTACTTGTTATTCGGGTGTTTATAACTTTTTGTTCTTATGCGTGTTTTGTCGAATAAATGCTTATTTTTCTCTTTAGGTTATAGATACGTCATTTATAGAATTTTATTAGTGTAATATATATCATATTCATTCATTCAATTCATTTATATAAATATTATGAAATGAAGATCATGTAGAACGAGTCACATCACATCGTGGAGACGGTATTCCGTACGTACGCACGAGTGATGATATCGTTCCTATGATCAGGGAATTGTATTGGAGTGTATGTATACTATTTCAGAATCATTATTACTTTATAATATTCATATATAGTCATTATTTACACCATTATACACATCAAAGTATGGTGGTGGTGGAAAATAGATTACACCACGGCGTGGAGACGGTATTCCGTACATATGCACGCGCGATGATTTCTTTTTCCGTAGGATGGATAGCTGGTGAAATAGGGTTGTTTCATACTTATAATAACATATTAGTATATGAGTGATACTTATGTTATTACTTCATAATGAAACAACTAAATAAGAAGAAGAAGTGGAAGAAGAAATAAAGATGAAAGAATCGGTAACGGACATTACCTCTTCTTTGAAGTGCTTCTTTGAGACCTTCTTTTAGGGCACTAAAATTGATCTTTGAAGAAGACCAAGACCTCTAGGATGTCTCTAGGGAAGTGGAGAGGAGAAAGTGGCAGGGTTTGGCCGAGTTGGAAGGTTAAAAGTGGTGTGAGGAAGAGGGTGAGGAGGTTCCCTTTTATAAGGGAGGAGAGAGCCACCTTTGGAATAACTAAAAATATTATTTTATTATAAAGTCATGTTCCGTTTTAAATAGATCCAAATTGATTTATTTCAAGGATAAGGTGGGGATGGGTCGAAATCCTCTCATCCAATAGAATTTATAAAAGTTTAGGTTCCTATTTTAACCTTATCATTTAGATTTAACATTAAGTTAAATAATTTTACTTTTACCATGTCTTCTTGTGTTCTTATACTATAAGGTTAATAAACTTACTATAAGAAGCCAAACCAACCCCAAGTTGTTTATTATTAATATATATAATCTTATCTAAGTCATTTGGACAAACCTTAGATTTTTAGGAATAAAATAACAATTACTAATATAATATTTGTTTTAAAAACTATTTTATGTCAAGTTTGACACTATTTAGTAATTGATTTTTGTGAAAATCATAACAGAATTATTAGTTAGAACAAAGTTAATTAAATCAATAATAACATGTCATATTAACCTATAAAATTAGTGGAATTCATGAAAAGTATCAAATTAAATTTATTTTGGTGTTCATAACATTAATTATTTCAATATTTCATTAATATGATAATTACTGCATCATCTTTGTGTCATAAATAAATTAAATTATTTAATGTCTAAAAATTACAAATAAAATACCATTATGTAGGAAATATTTTTATATTTCTAATGAATATTTATAGTAGAATTTATCTTATGTATAACCCCATATTAAAAATTATTTACTTATTAAACTTTGATTTTAACTATTTAAACCCTTCTTTAAATAAATTAATAATAAATGTCCCAATCTAATCCATGTGGGTCTAAATGGTCATATTTTATTCCTAAGTTTGTTTTTGGTCAAATTAAACTTTTCCAACAGAATTAGGACATCTGTTAGGGTAATAATAATATCATCTTTACCCTTAATTACCCTATTTACTTTTAACCATGGGAAAAAAAGTAAAAAGTTACTATTCACCAAAAAATTATTTTCATCTCATTGAACCACATTTTATTTGCTGACATCAACCGTGTCTCTCGTATTTTTGAAATTATACTCACAGAAGTGGTAAAATTAAGTTTTTTGAAAAATTCAGTTTTTTAACTACCACTTAGTGGTTTCACTATTCATCAAAAATTGAAAGTTTTCAGAAAAATACCAAAATTTCACCCTAGGCTAATTTCGATATTCCGAATCCAAAAATGAAGTCCATTTTGAAAAATAAAATTTATAAAATTTCAAAACGTGGTTATTACTATTCATAACGGCTAGTTTTAATAATATTTTAATAGTATATCGTTGTTTAGTGAAACTCGGTATTGCGTACGACGCAAGCTATCGAGGAAGGTCGCGATTTCGTGTAAAGCAACCCAAGCAAGTGTTGTGTAGAAAAATATTAATTTGATGATTTATATAACATAATAGTCTCTGGTGTAACATTATTTTTAATTTTTAGTGAAGAAATTGTAACTTAAAATGTCACCAAAATGTTGACACAATAATTATTTAATTAATTGAAAATTCAAATAAATGATATCAATTTTTTTGAAGTATTATAATTTGAGATAATTAATGTGATAAAAGATTTTTTTATATTACCATGACATGTTTTTTATGTCTCAAAAAAATTGGTTTGTATTATATGTGTTCTCTTTATATTATTAAAGTAAAAGTAATGAATAGTTCTAGGAATTGGCATTATTTATATTTCAAAATAAAAATTATTTTATTAGATGATAAAAAATTCAAAATATCATAGATTTAACCAAATTATTAAGATATGGTTGATAATATCACCCATGGACTATTTATGGGACGATTTTATATTTATAGTAATTATCATGACACTCAAAGTGAAAATAACATTGTTGTAATGGTACATTTAATAAGGGTTAATGAGGGTTTAAAATTAAAATATATGGATAGAAACATAGTAAAAATTTGTATATATTTTATTTAAGGATATTATGTTGAAACATAATCATCATACCTTTTTAATATATTAGTTTGGTTCCATGTTTAATTTAAAATTAATTTATATTAATTTAATATTTTGAGAAATTCCAAGAGTGCCTCTCCCCTCACTAATAAGAGGACATCTATTATTTTCTTCATTTCACTTGTCATGAACCATTATTTTGGGCCATATACTATAAAAATAAATTTCTATAATCTCTGACCACATTATAGAGTACTTAGTTTGGACATAATACCAATCATATAGGTCTTAAGGTGTTAATTAAAAAAGATTTCCCAAAGAATAAAAATCATTTTAACCGGGTGATTTTGGGTTTTTTTTTCTACCACGTCAATAAAATATTTTTTAAATAAGATTATATAATTAAATAGGTTTATAAAATATTAATATATGTTTTTATATTTATATAATAACTTATATTCATCTCCAACCTCTATGAAATGCGATATGTATTCATCGTTTGGGTGTACTATGGACTACCGCCTTACGAACCATTATAATTCGTTT
Source organism: Viscum album (assembly GCA_963277665.1). Taxonomy (NCBI): domain Eukaryota; kingdom Viridiplantae; phylum Streptophyta; class Magnoliopsida; order Santalales; family Viscaceae; genus Viscum; species Viscum album. The sequence continues at coordinate 1,792,405,938 of OY728137.1, forward strand.
TCTATCACGATATCTCAAGAATGGATATAATGATGGTATTAATTTTCATATATTATATTATTTAAATATTTTTCATTTTAAAAGGATAATATTCCATTTATCTCATTATCTATCTATTCAATAAAAAAATGATAACACCATTCTTGCATATGTGTAGACACCACCTCTATGAAGAGATGTTATTTATTTTTTATCACCACATCACATGAATGATATATATAATTATATTTAAATAAATAATAGGATTTATATTATTTTATTATAATTATTTAAATATAAAAAAAAACTTTCTTTCTTTCCATAATTATAATTGAAAAATGGAATCATTATTCAAGCGTACATATGACCAAACATCTCCATGATTGTAACACCGTTCATTTTTCAAAGAAAATATTCATGATTTGTATTATAAGTATGATTGATATATAAAAATGATAATTGTTTCATAATTATTATTCTTTATAGGATGCAATAATGTCCTCATTTACTATAGTCAACCTACAAAATTCATATTGGACATATGAGCGTAATGAAATCAAAATACCCTAAGTGAACATAATTAAATAAATAATTATATATAATGTGAAATTAAATAAAATAAATGAATAATTATATTTAATATATTAGTAATAAATTATAAAATTAACATAATCTAAATATCCATGAAGATAAATAACATACAAGACTTTTCTAACTTTGGGTGTAAGAGGATTTCTTTTAAAAAACATCTTTTCAAGTTTCCCTTAAATCTATATTTTTATTCAAAAATAATATTTTATAAAATTTTATTTCAATATGTTTTTTATTATTATAATGTGATTACATAAATCCATTTTTACCCATGTTTGAAAAATTAAAAAATATTTTAAAAGGAATCTTTTATTTTGTTTTCTAAACATGGTACTTTGTAACTTTTACGACAAAAGAATAAAAATATTGTTTTTTTAACTTATAAAACATGAGAAGATTTTCCACCATCATGATAAATAATTGTTTATAATATTTATTTACATATATAAAATTTTATTTTCAAAGGAAATTTTTTCCTTCATAAAAGTGTTTTTAAATAAGTGATTTATAAAAATGCAGCGGGTATTTTCCACAAAAACATTCCAAGTGATCTTTTTAAATAATTTTCTATATAATATGACATACTTTTTTTGATATTTTATGATGGATTCCAGAGAAATAATTTATGTTTTATTTAAATAAAAATTAAATTTCATTTTTTTTGAAATTTCTATTTTTGAAAATTGGGTTTTAAAGAAAATAATTTTATCGTTATCTGAAAATGTTCACTTATGGGAGAAAAGATTTTTTTATATTGGAAAATTTTAAATTTTATTATTATATTATTTGGAATTGGTTATGATGATTAGTCGTATGATTGTAAACCAATGATTTTTGGGTCCATGATATCCCCCCAATGCCCTGGGTATGTTTATGTAATAAGTTGACCATGATGGTTATTACAAGTGTAACTGTTACGGTTACTCTAATTATTAATGTGAGGGTTATTATATGTGTAACCACAAGGGTTAATTCATTTAAATATGTGATGGAAACTACATGTTTAATTATTACTATAAAATTATTAACTAAGAAACTGGTATGATTTATTTTTTCTCAATATTGGTTATTTAAAATGATTTCAAGTATTCAAAAAGAATGTTATTGAGATTATGTTCAATGGACTGTATGTGCTACTTCATAAAGATAAAATGTATTACATTTTAAAAAACTTATTATGAGTCTTCATTATTTCATAGAATTTTTTTAGTTTTATTTTTCCTTTACACATCATATTAAAGGTTTTACAAAAAAAATTTGCAGAGAAGGTTATTTCAATAGTCTAAAAATGCTTATTTTGAGCCCAAAGATTATTTTGAAAATGAAAATTTTTTAATAAGTATTCAAGGAGTAGATGTTTACTTATTTTCTCATGTCCCATACTCATCCTTTTCTCTCATCCCAAATTTTAAAAATGTTTTTCATAGGATGTATGTGTGGGTAAAATGAAGGAAGAATTCAAGTTGAATGTCATGATATTTCATTTTAAATGTTACATATTACAAGGAAAATTGATATTAACTAGAAGTTTTTACATTGTATATATATATATAGGTTTTATATGTATGAGTTGAAAACTAACACTATAAAACTATAATCCTAAAAGATAATTTGGAATTTAAGAAATTGAATTCTACTTTAAAGTCACTAGAATATGTAATTTTTAAGTACAAGCACTTATAAAACGTGCTTTTAGACGTTATTTATTGAAAAATAATTTTGTTACTCTACCTGAGAAAGTATCCAAAAATAAATATTTTAATGATTCATTAATATTATTTGGTAAAACTTCATAAAGAAAAGAATAATAAAAAATACTAACTTTCTAGTTTTAATTATAGATTCATCATTTCATTTTACTTTCTCTAAGAGTGATCCTTATGAGTTATACAGTTTCTTAAATCAGATTATGTTAGAATGTACTCCCATTATAATAATTCAATATCTATATTAGATTAATATTTTTTGATATTAAAATATTTAAATTCAACTTGAACATTTTCAAAATCTCTTATATGTTTATCGTTATATTAATCAAGTTTTACATGAAATACTTTTAAAAAATAATTTTTCTCTTATTTTATACTCTATAATATTAGTTAATATAATTATTATAATATCCTAGAAAAATACCCTTGTCATGTTTAGAATAAAATTTATATAATTTATTCTTAGTGTTTAAAATAAAAAATTTCCAGCCCAATACTATCATATAATAAACATTATGCTTTATTTTATTAAATAATCCATAGTGGATTTTATTTAACTAGGTTATAATTAAAACTAATTTCAAGATATAACATGTAGTATTAATAGAGTCATCCTATATAAATTTATGTCAATTGTATTTGTTTTGAATTATTCAATCCCTTTAAATAATAGTAATATTTTTCAATCTACAAAACAATTTTGTTGTGGTATTTTGAGAGAAGAAAAATTTGGAAAGTATCCATTTTCCACATAGGACTATTCAAATTTTATATTATAAAACTCGCTTCCATGTCACTTCATATTGAACTAATTAAAATTATTTTATATATTGAACTAATTTACAAAAGAAAATAAATTTTTACAATTTTTAATGCTAATGAGTTATGATAGAAGTCCTTGAAAACCTACTAATATCATCTATAATTACAAATTGAAATTTTCACCTTCTAACTAAAACATTTCATTTTTCTAATTAAATAAATATGGAAAAATTTCAATAGTATACCAAAATTAACATTATTAATGGAACTGAACGTTTCTTTATAATTCTTAACATTTAAACATGAATCGTATAAAATATATTTACTAACTTCTATCAATGAGAAATACAAAACAAAACTCTAATTATATAATTCTTATTGTTTTAAAAAATTTTCATATACAATCCACTTATTACAATGAATATCATTTGATTATACACCATTAAGTCACATTATATTTGAAGTTTTTAGTTAAGATAAAATTATGGAATAAATATTATATATCCTATTTACCTGAAATAAGATAGATTTATCCTTAAACAATGCTCATTTATTATCGTAGAATTTAAAACTCATTATATAATTGAAAATTTGTGATATAATTATTAAATTGTACATAATAACTTATATAAACTAATCCATTAACAATACTACTCATTTAAATATACATTATTCTATAAAACATTAAACCTTTCCTTTTCTATAGTCACCAAATGTGAGAGATCCTCCATCGAATTGATTGTAAATTAGATTTTATTTATGGGTCCCTAGTAATATTTTAGAATAAGACATTATCCATATAAAATGTATCATCGAGACAATTGTGGAATATGTGTTGAAAAATAAATCATGTACCAAGTTACTTTATACCCATGTAATCACAGTTCCAACATGATTTGTAACAAAATAATTTGGTACTCATACATACAGAATACATTTATTGTAGGGTAATATAGAATATAAATTTTTAGAAATAAAATTTTTACTATGACCTAAATATTGTGTAAATAATAATTATAATTCATTAGTATAATGTCTACTTAGATTATCAATAAATCATATTACACTAGAGGAAATTAATTTAGTTCTTTTAACAAATAAAATTTTATGAATCTTAGAAATCTAATTATTATAATTTTTTCATTTTAAATTTATTCATAGAAACCATATTATAAAACTATTATTGCCCTTAATAAATATAGATACATTAAAATAATTTTTAAATTTATCATTCTCTTTAAAAACAATTCTTAATTTTTTTATTGTTCTTTATTATTATTATACATATAATCATTAAGATTATTTTTTATTATTTCATTTTATTATTATCCTTTTAATTAATCCCAACATCAGTACAAACCCTAGTACTAGAACATGAATTAGAATTTGTATAATTCTAATTTTATTTAAAAAAAATTTATTTTACTTTTTAGTTTCTTTGTGTACATATTATTCCATCATATAACCTGTAGAGAACCAAACTTCTCGTAAATAAAAATTATATCTTAATAGATGAATATTCATTACATAACTTATTTATTCACCCCCTAATCATTTAGTTCTAGTTCCATTCGAGTTGTGGACACGAAAACAACTAGTCCATAAGTGATCTTTGACATCTCCCACTATGTACTCTATACACTACCACAAAACAGGGTAAGGGAAGCGCTTCCCTTTATCAACGCTAAATTGAAAGCGCTGATAAAGGGGTGTGACTTTATCAATGCTAGCTAAAAGTGATGATAAAGGTAACCTTTATCAGTGATAATAGAAGTGCTGATAAAGGGTACATTTATCAGCGTTATTATTATCACTGATAAATGTACTTTTTATTATTAATTTATATAAAATCACTATATTTATATTCCAAAATAATGTTTATTTGTTTACATTAAATAAAAAACAATTGTTTATATTTAATATTTTTTTAATAATTCAAATATATATATTTATATAATGTTTTAATTTAAAAAGTATTTCTAATATTATAATTAAATATATATATATATAATTAAATAATTATAATATTATAATAAAGTACATTAAATAATAAATATATTTACTAGATTTATTAGATTTGTTAAATTTATTATATTTATTTGAGATTTATTAGATTAATTCATTGTATTCATTATATTTGTTATATTTAATATATTTATTTTATTTATAAATATATAGTACCTTTTAATATATATATATTTATAATTTAAATTATTGAATATATAAGTGTTTTCCAATGAATTTGGTCAACAAATATATGTGTATATGTTATGTCTGTATGAATGTTCATTTGTATATTACATGATGGGGTATATATTGATTAATTCATAATGTTACCCATATTAACTATATATGTTCTAAAAAATGTACTTATAAAATATAATTAAATATATTTAAATAATAAATATATTTTATTATATTTTTAATAATATATATAAATAATTTTCAAATACATTTGTAATTATAATTTTATTAATATATATTAACAATTATATACCAATATTTATAAATATATGCTATTTATAGTTACAATTAATAATAAATAAATATATATGTATCCTATATATAATTTTAAATAAATATATAAGAATATAAAAAAATTATTAAAATTATTCTTTTATAAAATAAGTATTTATCAGCGCTATAATTTTAGCACTTCTAAAACACCTATTTATTAGTGTTATAATTTTAGCGCTGATAAAGGTATGTTCTATCAGCACTTTTATTTTAGCACTGATAAAACATACCATTATCAACACTTTTAAATAGCACTGATAAAGATTCCAGTGGTTTTTATAGAAAAACCCTAACATGCCCCTCCCCTCTTGCACCCATTCAAACCTTCATGGAAGAGGAACCTGACCCGTCCTCCATTGCGACCCCTCCTCCTCCTCCTCCTCCTCCGTCACTGCCTTTTCTTCCTCCTCCACCACAACCATCCTTCTCCTCCTCTACCGATGCTACCTTCGTCGCTGCTGCCTCCGCCACAATCCATCCTCCACCGCGATCCCCCATGTGCCGTGATCCCTTTTACTTGGTGTCCCTTGATGATTTATAAGGACATATTATGGCTTGGTTTACTAGTTTTCATTGAAGAAAAAATCCTTCATCTTTTTTATATGTATGTTCCATATAATTGAATAACGTAGATTTCTAGGAGGTTTTTAAGCCTTATTATAGAGTAGGTTATGTACCAATTGTATAGTAAAATTTCCAAGTGGCCTTCAAAGCATGAAAATATTTTAAAAATTCAAATCAAGAACTATATAAATGTTTTTAAATGGGATTTTTACACCTATTGTTTTCTAAATAATGTGTTTGGGGTGTGTAATGTTCTTGAAGTGTTCTAATGGGGTTGTTATATTTTATAAGGGTGTGTTAACCCATATTAGTTATATTGTTAACATTTTGATAGACATTAACTATTAAAAATGATATTATTTTGGATATTTGAATCCCATGTGGTTTTATAAAATTATATTAATAATATTGGTCTTAAGAGTTTATTTGGAAGACACTTTAAATCATTTTATTTGGATTCTCGCCCTTAAAATGTTTTTTTGGTCATTTGGGACATTATGAGAAATGGTTTTTTATAAAATCCTTATGATCAAATTATTCCCATTTTTGTTTTGTTCTCATTAATGGGTGTTTCTCTATACATGTGGTGTTCTTGTGATAGATAAAGGTGATGTTTCTTTCTAGGGAATTTTAGATTGGGTGATCATTTATTTATAATTTTTTTCAATTTGGAAGATTCTTGATGCATTGAATTTATTGATTTCTAACCACCTTATTTGATGTCTTTGGAATCTTAGGAGACTTGGTATTGATCTGAATATGTGTAAACCATTGTATAATATGTCTATAATATTTGGAGGGTGGCCCACTAGACTGAGTGAGAAAATAGATTAGAGAGTAATCATTAGATAATGGAAGGTATGGTGATATAATCTTATGTCCTATGGTATTTGTGTTCTCCTAAGATATTTATCCCTCGACCATTCGATTGGGGGGATGCCTTGGGGGTACTAGTGATGGAATATCCAGTGGGTAGGTTTCTTTGTGAGATATATCAAGGATTATTTTAAATCTTATATCATGTTTAGTACATGATTTGTATTGATTATCCCACAGAAAATATTTATCATGGCTATATGAAATTGTGAAATCTCCCTTAGAAAACTTATAGGTTTAGTACATAGAGTGGGGTTGATTATGATGTTAATGGAAAATGATAATGTGGATTCCTTATGAACTTAAGGATAGAGAAATCCACACATGGGGTGGGGTAGGTTGGTAACTAAATATGACTAAAGATATTTCTTGTTGATATATTATTACCTATAGGTATTGGGATCAGTATGATATATTTTTTAACTATAGGATATGATAATGATGGATACATTTAGTGAGGCTTTTTAGGATGTGTCATGTATGAGCTTATTATGTAATAGCCTCTTGCTCGATGCTAGTTATCAATAATTGGCTAGCTAAGATCTAGGATGAGGCATATATTTCATTCTTGTTCATTATATATTAATTGTTATTATATAACTATGATGAGGATTAGGCCTAGAGACCTTGGGATTTCAATGTATAGGTACTCCACCAAGGTGAAAATTCTTTCAAATTTTTTAATGTTTTTGTTTGGCTATACATCATGGGGTATATACGGTTTTCCACATGACATAAATTATTTTAGTGGATCAGATTGTGTTGAAGGTTAGATTGGTTATTCCTCTTTAGGTCCTCCTTTATGTATGTGATTTTATCTATGGGACCCACCTTATTTTAATGGTTTGAATCATGTGTGAGGTTGGGTATGTTATGCCCTCCATACTATTTTTTGGGGGGTGGATGTTATTCCATGAGGCATATAGTCACATCACAATTCATTATCAAGATTTAATTATTATGGCTAGGGATGAGTGTTGTAGTGTATACCTTGTGATAATTCAACAATGTGAAATCATAGGGTGGACGATGCAATAGACCCTTAGGCTACACCATAATGTACCCTATTCTTGAAATGAAAAGATACTTTTTAGTCTTTTTAATGAGGTTCCCCTATTACATATTTTCCACTTGACCCCATCACCCAAAACCCTATTCAATATAGTTTTACACTCTCATAATTCACTCTTTAGGAGCCCTAATGGTCATTTAATAGTGGAAAAACCACCCCTGGACAACCCACACCCCCATCCCCCACACCCCTGTACCCCCCTCCACCCCACCCCACCTCGGCAGCCCACCCCCCTCCCGGGACAATCCACGCCCCTCCCCCACACCCCTATAGCCCCCTACACCCCTCAGACTTTCCATCAACTTCCCCTTTGATCCTTTTATGTTTTATGGTATTTTACCCTTTTCTCTTCGAGAACCCCCTCCGCGCTACACAACCCTCCCCTTCCACTCCTATTGAGTGGTTCTCCCTCACTCGGTGTTTGATTCATTGTTCATCATAGTTATTGGAGAGCCTAGTATAATTTTTACCTCTCTTAATCCTTCTATATATTAGTTTCTACCCCCACCCCAAAAAAATCCTATATTTAAATGGACATGGTTCAATTACAATTGGAAATTTAATGATATGACCCAAGTTGGTATCATAACCAACCACAGACCTGATATTCTACTAACCTAAGAAGCTTTAATGATCCCTACGGGATAACAATGATCCCCTGGAAAAAAGATACAATTAATGTGGATTATCTTACCCATATATTAGAGTAAATTTAAAATTATATTTCTCCTGAAAAGAAGATATGTCCCATTCATAAGTTGAACATCTAGTAAAATAGTAGATACACAAAAAATAAATAAACGGGAAGTAGATATCATAGATGGAAAATAAAATCCCACTATTGACCTATAAAATTGTTTAACTAGACATGTCACATTCCTAAATCTCACTGGTCCTATTTTGGATAGGTATAATATATGAGTTCTCATTTTATGTTTTTATTTCAGTTGGAAATCTATTATGCCGCGTGCCTCTCCTCTACTGCAAACACACCTCTGTCACGTGCTGAACGACACCTTCATGGTGAGTTCTTCCCTTACTCATTTGTTTTCAATTGTTTTCATGTTATTATTGTTCGATATTGTTTTTTATAATTTGAAATGTATGGGCTAAACACCCCGCTGAAAACTATGGTCGTTGGTGGTCCTTGTTTTCACACTAAATTAATTGGATGTTGGTTGGTTACAGTTGAACATTTGAATATAAAAATTGGTAATTTACATATACATGACTAATGAATGAACAAACCAGGATGATAAAACTTCTTTGATAACCCCTGAATTAACAAACAGAATTGAATAAGGGATGCTTTTTAAAATCTAAAATTGTGATTGTTTTGTTTGTATGGTGTTGCGATTGTGGTCACGATTGTGCGTTTGTATGGTGTTTCGGTTATTGGCATGATTTTTATGAAATGCATTTTACATGTTGGATTTCTTACACTATTTAATATTAATACAAACTTTACCCATTTTAATGGCACTGAAACTTTTTTACTAGTGAAATTCCACTGAGTCCTAGAAAACCACTTCCCTAGAGGAATCTATGAGACACTTTATGGAAACCCAGTCAAATAACCTTAACAACACATGTAATGAATACTTTAACTAGTAGAAACTCTATTGAATATATTACCATCTATTATTTTAGTACCATAGTTCTTGACTAGAGACATAATATTTCCAGAGAAACACTAAAATACTGGTTTACAATAATTCATATAGATCACATGTTGGATACTAAAACATTCTAGTGCAAGGAATTATCAGAGCATGTTGAACATAATTTGTGTAATTATTTTGTTTAATATTAATATCTATATATCAAATAAGATTAATATTATTAAAGAATGGATGAATTCTAGTCAGTTGACAAAAGAGTATGAAGATGGCGTGAAAGAGTTTATCAAGATTGCAAAAGATCTTGCGTGCGAAACTTCTCAAATTCTTTTTTCAACATTTATGTTTTTGTTATTAAAGATAAATTAGTCCATAGGAGTTAGAAAAACACCTGATGTATCATGGAATAGATCAAAGTTATACATGTTGGAATAAACACGAGGAAAAAATGAATGTAGGTAGGGGCTCAAATAACACAGTGTTTTATGGATCATCTGATATGATTACAAGCGTGAATAATGAAGACGATCTTATGGAGGACGTGATTAAATATATGAACGATGATAAAGATTTTATTGAGGATATGACAAGTAAAGTTGATTATTAACTTCAATATTTCTAAAAATTGTTTGAGAAGTTAAATAGTTGTGCAAAAATGCCATTGTATAATGGCTACACAAAATATACTGCATTGTCCCCCGTACTGAATCTTTATAATTTGAAAGAATGAAATGGGTGGAGTGAATCTAGTTTTACAGGACTACTTTCTCTCCTAAATGACATACTCACAGAAGATAATGAGATCCCAATCCAAACATACGATGCCAAACGAATTATATGATTGATGGGTATGATCTCTGAAAGAATACATGCCTTCCCGAATGACGGTATATTGTTTTTAAATGACCAAAAATAACTTAATGAATTAACAATGTGTGGTAATTCTATAAAAAAGAAAGATGATTCCAGTCCTACGAATGTTTTATGGTATTTTCCAATCATTCAACGGATTAGACAGCTATATGGAAGTGAGGAGACTATAGGACAATTGAAATGGCATGCTGATACATGAATTAAAGATGGGAAAATAATTCACTCGTTAGAATCTCCTTAGTGGAAGAGAATCGATCATGAGTATACTAAATTTGGAAATGAGGTGAGAAACCGTCATCTTGCATTATCTACAGATGGGGTGAATCCTTTTGGTTTTCAAAGCAGTAGTCACAATACCTGGTCAGTTATGTTTATAAATTATAACTTACCACCTTGGCTATGAATGAAACAAAAATAAATCATGTTATCTATGCTTATATCAAGAATAAAACAATAGGGTAATGATATTTATGTTTATTTGGATCCATTGATCAAGGATTCGAAATTGTTGTGGGATTTAGGTGTTACGTTGTATGATACTTACAAAAATGAAGATTTCACATTGAAATCCATGTTTTAAGGGATAATAAATGAATTTCCTGCTTATGTAATTTTTTCAGGATATAGAATTAAAGGAACTCAAGGGTGTCCTTTTTGCAAACAAGGTACGCAATCATTTAGGTGGAAACATTCATCGAAAACCATGTTTCTAGGACATCCCAGATTTATACCCCAACGACATATGTACCAATCATGGATGGCATCATTTGAAGGAATTTCAGAAGAATGTAAAAAACCATCTCCACAAACAGGTGATCAATTGTTTGAGAATCTAATATATGTGGACACTAAATTTGGTAAACCGTTTTCGAAAAACCTTACAAAAACCTATTGGAAAAAGAGATCAGTTTTCTTAGAATTACCATACTGGAATTTTCTATATGTCAAAAATTTTCATGATGTTATGAATGTTGAAAAAAATGGATGTGATGGTTTCATCGACATGTTTCTAAATGCATTTGAAAAACAAATGATGGAATTAAGGCTATATTGGACATCGTTGAGATGGATATACGAGAAGAGTTGGCACTAGTGAAGGGTAAAAAATGAGCATTTCTCCCTCCTGCTGCTTACACTCTTTCCGAGAAAGAGAGATATAAGTTTTTCAACTTCTTGAATGATGTAAAGGTTCCAGAGGGGTATTCATCAAATATCAAGAATATCGTGTCAATGAGTGATTTAAAATTAAAGGGTCTGAAATCACATGACTGTCCTATTTTGATGAAAGATCTAATTTTTATAGCTTTACGTTGAATTTTTACAAAGAATTTCCACCATTAATTAACTAAGATCAGTTTCTTAATCAATGATATATGCGATAAAGTTATTGACATGGTGAAATTTCCAACTATAGAGAGAGAAATTATCATCATATTACGTTAATTGGAAATGTTCTTCCCTCTAAAATTCTTCGATATGATGGTTCATTTTATGGTTAAATTAGTGATATAGATTTGACTATGTGGTCCTGTACATAATAGATGGATTTACCCCATTGAATGGTATATGAATATTTTGAATTGGTATGTAAAAAATTTAAGTCGCCCTGAGGGTTGTATTGTGGAGAAATATATTGTTGGGGAATCTGTTGAATTATGTACCGTATACCTGTTTGGTGTGGAAAACGTTGGCCTACCGAAATATCATCACACTCGGTAGATTTAGGGTGAAATAATTTCTGGAAGAGAGGTTTTCACAATCAATATTACAGATCAGAATCAGGACCACCTTTACGTTTTGCATAACCGTTTTGATGTTGACCCATATGTTCAAACACACAAATAAATTATTAGGAATTTGAATCCATCTAGGGATGAAAAATGGATATCAAATACACATAATCGATAGTTTATAGGATGATTTCAGAAAAATATTTTTAATAAGTTAGATGAAAATCTGGAATCAATTTTTGAATGACTTTGATGGATAGCTGGAGGAGAAAGTGTGTACGTATTTTCTTATAATGCTTATGCAATTAATGGTTATACATTCTATAATAATGAATATGATTAAGAAAATAACATGAAGAATAGTTGGGTTAAACTTGTGGCTGAAGCGATGCATGATTTTGGTGCTAAGGATAAAAATTCAATTTATGAGAATATGTCACACTTTAGCATCATTAAACAAATATGGGAGTTGGATTATACGAAATTACAAGTACCAATTTTTCAATGAATGTGGTTTGATAACATGAGTGTTGTTGAAATATATTAATTGGGATTCATGAAAGTTGATTTCAGTAAGGAAGGGGAGAAATACAAACCATTTATAATGGCATTACATATTGTAAAAGTATTTTATGTACCAGACCTGAAAAACCAAAACTGGTCAATTGATCTTTTATAGACCAAAATAATTGAAGGGTCAGATGAATTTTCAATGGAGGATAAACCTTTCATAGGGACTTCATAATCATTTTGCAGCTGTCCCAATGTCGATGGAATTTTGTATATCAGAGGAGACCACAATGAAAGGATTTATATAGTCAATATAGGGATCAAATCTCTTCAGCCTTTAAAAAAAGAGTTCAATAATCAGGTTATCTATTTATTGTAATATACATTGTGTTATGTTATGTTATTATATGTTCGATTCTGCTTTGGTGTTATTTAAATTAAATGTTAAACCAATTATACAGATAATGAGTTTTTTACCTGCTGATGCACCCAATACTAAGGCACAATAGGTCTCTCAACCTACTATTGTTGGTCCCAGTTCAGAGCAACAATAGGATTCTCAACCTGTTTCTGCTGGTCCCAGTGCTAAGGTACAATAGGTTTCTCTACCAATTTCTACAGGTCCTAGTGCCGATACTAGTGCTCCGGAGGAACATAATTATGATTCTTCTGAGGAAATGGTAGGAAATTAATCCCTGATGGTGCAAAAAAAAAATAATAGCACTGTAGTTTGATATTGTTAGACAGAATACTTAAAGAAAAATCAAAAGGAATCACATTTTAGGTGGGATGGAATAAATGAGGCAGACCTGTTAACCCCAACAAAGCCATCTTTAGTAGCTACATTGGAATCGTCACTTGAAAACACATGTCGATTGGTGAACAGTCTTGGCACCATGATGTCACCAGGCTTAAGACACTAATATGGGAATAGATTATGGTAACATTATGATATCATATTTTTAAATTTATTAAAATAAAATAAAATAAAAAAACATTGACTTACTCTTCATCATCCATTATAGAGTGCATTTATAGTAGATGGCTCACACAAGGAATATGTATTAAAAGTTGTAGGAAGGGTTCATATATGATTACACACAATTTTAATGAAATATTATCTTAAATATGTTGAAGGGAAAATCAAGCCTCACCCACATCCTCTTTATGCACACTTGATATCCCGAGGAGCATGTGATGCGTTTAGAAAATGTCGTGTAGAGAAGACTTTTCAAGTATATTGTGTTTTGTAACACATTGTTTGACATTTCTTGTATTCATCAATATGATTGATATTTTTTTATTTATGAAAAAACAACTGAGTGATGAAAATAAAGAACATGAAAAAAAACCAGAAGACCCATACTGTAAAGCAAGGATGGGGTACGCTTCACTTGAGAAAAAATTGGTATGTCTTTTAAATCTACTGTAATAATATTATGTGACATAAAACAACACCATAACCATTTTCTATGTTTATATGCAGATTGATGAATCGAAATCGAAATCCATATCCATCCTATTCCATGTTATATGAAAGGAGGATTGTGTGAATAAATAGGGGATACTGATAGTTGAAAACACACAAAAAGTGTGGGAAACATGGGTAAGTATGAAATAATACAAATTTTATTTTCTTTAAATCACTATTAAATAAAAATGATTACTTATTTTCCTATATTTTTTATCTGACACAGTCACAGGAATCAACAACACCCACACCAGATGTAGACATACTTTCAGCGGCCTTGAAGCAGCCAGAAAAATATGGCCATGTCAGAGGTGTGGGTTTTGGTGTGACACCCCGAACATATTTTCAAAAACAAAAACAAGTGGAGGATCAAAATGAATAAATGGAAATGATTCAAGAAAAATTAGATATTTTTGAATATTAATTACAATAATAGAGAGAGATGAAATAATGTTTTATGGTGTAGAGGCAAAGAGAAGAAAAAACTCATCAACAACCCATGCATAAAGATTCCTCCCCACCACCACCAGCTTTGAGGCGAGCCATTCCCCTAAAAATCCTAACTTAGATGAGGTAATAAATGTTCTAATAATTATTTCTGTGAAATGTGAATCACGTAGACACTGATAAATTTAATGTACTAATATTATACAAGGTGAAAATGAATGTGATTTATATCTATCAACTCCCACCTATCACCTTATAGTGAGGGATACAATGTTCAATATGTAGAACAACATGCTACATAATAGAAAAATTCCAATAGATCATGTCAGAGTTTCAATTAAAATTTATAATGAACCAAGTTCTAAACTACCTGTTCCAAATAATGATGATGACATTCATACAGTTGAACAACCTATTGGAACATTCATCACAAGGCCATCAATTCTTGTAAAAAAACATGTCGAAAAGGAGGTATCCATTTTCAATTTATTTTTCAAGTTGGACCTTTAATATTTAATGAAAAAAGGTCTGAACAGATGAATGTTATTATATAATGAAAAAGAGTAGGGGGAAAACGAAATATTAGCTTAAAACTATCTCAAGCATCAGCCAACTAATTGAAATGGTCTACTGATATCACCTTTACCCCACATGTTCTATATCTATAGTTAATATCATTACAGGATCATATTGATACAAATTTGACAGAAAAAAAGACTCACACAATTGACTTGGAAAAAAATATTTATGGAGATAAAAAATCTATTTTCATTTGTGATGAAAATTTAAATGAAATCTTCAATTATAAATGGCTAGGCTCCTCAATTGTAAATGTATTCACGAGGTATGTTTTCATGATTAGATTTTACAAAAGATGATATACTATGATAATTATGACTAAATACATTTCATATTTTTTATAGGCATATCTACGAAAAAAATTGAACGAATTTCCCTTTGAACAAAAATTTGGACTCATTATTTCTCACATAACCTCTTCAAAAGAATAAAAAGATTTTGATAAAGAGGCTGCAATAATGTCATCCATGTTCAAATCATTTGAAAACAAAATTACGGATGAAAAACTCTTTTTAATACCAATGATATAGGGGTAAAACTCTAAAATTTAATCATATCAAATATATTTTCATTTCATTTGTTATGTATTCCATTTTGATATTTTAGGAAGTATTGGATGCTAATTACAGTCAGTTTGGATACTCTGATTATTTATTTTCATGATTCAATTCATGGATATGAAACAATCCGACCACACATGATGGTGTTTGTTAATTTTTAATACACTAGATCAAATATTTTAGAACTAGACATCTAGTTATATAATTTACATTATCTTTTAATGAGGATTTTGTTATGATAGGGTGGGGTAAAAATATAGTCTACTTTATAGCATGAATCCAGGGCCTAAGGACAAGAATGCCTACAAGATGTACAATTGGGAAAGTATCCTGTTATATATAATAAAATTTCACTATCCAAACACATTTCAAAAAAAATTACTTATTTTTCTCGATATTTCTATAGTGTCCAAAACAAATAAACAGAATGGACTGTGGTTATTATGCTTATAAACTTATGAAAGAGATAGTATTTCATCAATAAACTAGCATCCCTGAATATGTATTTTCAAAAATAATTATGAGTTCATTTAAAATATTTATTAATTCTTTGTGTATTTATATTTTTTCAGTACTACCATGACTGTCGCAGAAACACTTATTCACAAGATGATATAGATGTGTTTATAAATGAATGGGTAACATGCCTGATTGAAGATTGTACACAAATAAGATTAAGGTGAATTCCTACTACTTATGTTATCCTTATATGATCATTGATATCTCCCTTTTTTACACTTATTGAGCATATACGATCACCCTTTATTATGTTTTATATAAATAGGTTATGATGAATGATTTTAGAAATGATTTGTCTTTCTATTAAAGAATAACTTAATGAGAGACTCTTATGAACTTATTCTTTATGTTTCTATGTTTTCAAAATCACTAGACCTAAACTATTATGGCATGGATCATTTATATTCTATATTTTGGTCATTTATGAAAATGTTTCTATGGATGTAGTTTGTTGGAAGAATATTGGTTGTGTAGAACTCACAAATTTAATAACAAAACAAAGGATTCTTTACTACTGTTGTTTAACTATGGCTTAACATATCATTTAATCTGAAAATCCGATCTAGGGTCCCCATGATGCTCTCATCCGACACCATCTCTATGATCTCATCATTCCGGATTCACTTTTCCTTCTCTTCCTACACCCCTTTACTAGGTAAATGGGTGCAGGAAGAGAAGGAAAAGTGAACGCTGAATGGTGACATCAGAGAGATGGTGTCGGATGAGAGCATCATGGGGATGCCTGATCGAAAGATCAGATCAGATGCTATGGTAATCGGTAGTAAACTAATAGTAGTAAAGTGCACAAAGAATCATCAGTTTTGTTATTAGCTTATATCTGGACCAAAGAAACCATTTGGGAAGATGTAAAGGTAATGTTATGATATAATACGTCTATTTTAACAAAAATTTATATAATTAAACATGGAATTTATTTTCATTATTCCTTGTAGGGTTAGTTTATTTTACAATATTTCTATCCATGTGACATGCCATTACAGGAAGAGCAACGACGTTATGTCTGCTCAACTATAGAGGTAATGGGAAATCTATTTCACTAATGACTCAATATTTCTTATCTCTATGTGAACTCTTAAGTTTTTTCTCTACTTCACATAAGCCTCTACATGTGATCATGTCATATAAGCTCATTTGTATGAATGATTCATGTGATCTAATCATGTGATCTCATCACATGATCAAATCAAATAAACAAACAACATAATAAATTAAGGTAATTCACTTGAACCACAATTCTTGTATTCTTGTCTTATTTAAATGATCACATAAAGATTCAGGGGTTGTGTAATCGTATAAATATCATAGGTTCATTTGATCATGTGATCCTATTATAGTCATGTGATCAGATGACTTTGAACAAGTGATGCACTTAATATGATATTTTTAATTAGTCATGTGCCCCTTTCTTACTCAAGTCCATTTTTAACCCCAAATCCTCCATTTATCATAATTAATTGAAATTTTCTCTTTCCTATGATAAAAATGTATTCATGAATTGATGTTGGGGATGATATAGTTCATTGGACTAAAATGGTCAATAGTGTAGAATTCGACTAATGCATAGTTATTCAGTCCACTCCCGAGCATCTTAAAATCTTGATGGGAACCAATATACTATTTTTTCAATTTTATAATTAGTTTACCTTATATATGGGTGGGGGTTTCTAGGAGGGAGGGGGTTTCCAAGAGTGGGGTGTATCTAGGAGGGGAGGGATGTGTCCAAGAGGGAGGGGGTGTCCAGGATGGAGGGTGATCTCCGGGTGGGAGGGTGGGTGGGGGTGTCCAGGAAGGAGGGGGTGTCCAAGAGGGAGGGGGTGTCCATAAGTGTGTGTGTGTGGGGGGGGTGTCGAAAAGGGAGGGGTGTTCAGGGAGGTTTCCATTAGTGGGATCTCTAAGAGGGGAGGGAGGGGTGTGTCTAGAAGGGAGGTGGTGTCCAGGAGGGAGGGGGTGTCTAGGTGCGAGGGTGGGTGGGGGGTTTCCAGGAGTGGGGGTGGGGGTGTCCTAGAGGGGAGGTAGGTGTCTAAGAGGGAGGGGGTGTTCAGGAGGGAGGTGGTCTCCAGGTGGGAGGGGGCCTCCGGGTGGGTGGGGATTTTTAGGAAGAATAGGAGTGTCCAGGAGGGATGGGGTGTCCAAGAAGTGTCCAAGGGGTGGGGGTGTCCAAAAGGGAGGGTGTGTCCAGGGGGTGTCCATGAGTGGGGTGTCTAGGAGAGGAGGGAGGGGTTGTGTCCAGAAGGGAGTGGGTGTCTAAGAAAGATGGGTGTCCAAGTAGAGATGCATTCAATTCCATTCAATACTGATAATAAACAATTGGTAGATCACTTCTAGAGTAGCCTGAAGTGGGTCCGTAGTGAGGCATCAAAAGTTCCAACCAACCAAACCAATTCCAATCCTAGGTAAAGGCCTTATAATTATATTCCAGTTCAATTTGAGGCCCAATATATCTTATTTAATGTCATAAAGACCCAACATTTGCATCATTTACGTTTCTTTATTTAGATTTAAATGAAACACACTTTTTCTCTACAACAACGTTGTAGTAGAATACATCTACTATGAAAATTTCTGATGATATATGAGTTTTATGGATTATTAATTTCTAATCTAGAAGAGTTGTGAGGAAACTCTCAACTAAATAAAATTTGACCCTCAATCGTGGAATGTGGATGAAATATACGGAATGAGATGTTTTTTACCAGAAACCAAATTCAAGAAGATGTATCTCTGCTACATATATATATATATCCCTTCTCCCACATTCCATAAGATTGGTGTCCACCGGTTGTGTCATAGGATCTCTATGTTTCTTATTTATGTATTTTTAAATTATATTTTTGTTAATGTTATGTGAAATTTTGTTCCTATTCGTCCAATATATTATTTGTTTGGTGTTTTTCCTTGATTTGATGAACATGATTTTTCAAAAATCATGAAACTAGAGTACTAATCCATGGTCACGAATTCCCAGGGGAGAAATCTAAGTAATCCAATCACTTTTTATAATTTTTAATATCTTATTCAATTGAGAGAAGGAAGAAATGTTTATTCATGTTTGGTTTGGAGACCAATAAATTTTCCTAATGATATTCATGCCTCTTTATAACCTTATAAAATCCATTATCTACCACTTGTTCTAGCTCTCGTTATACCCAATGTGATGGAGGAAGTTAGTTACATGAAAAAAGATGATGGAGTTGGGTGGAGTATGATTATTTGTCTATGATTATGGACTGATCAATATTCAAAACCATGTAGGATTTTAAATTTAGTACACATAGTATATTTATAAAATTATATATGATTTTATAATTCATATTAGTGAATGATGGTGTATGAATAATATTTATTCCATTATCAAATAGATGATGAAAATATTTTTGGATAAATAAGGTTATTTATGGATATACACTGGATTCATCACTTTCATACTAACATCATTTCAGGATTGTTTGATACATTATTTTAATTGCCTGATACTTAATTTCTAGGGGTGGGAGGGGGAGGGGGGTTTTCTAGGGAAAGGGAGGGGGTGGGGAGCTGCAGGGGGAGTGGTGATGGGGAGGGGGAGCTGTATAGGGAATAAGAGGGGGACTTAGGGGGAGGGAGTGGGTTGTCCAGGGGAGGTAGGGGGCTACAGGTGGAGTGGTGTGTGTGTGTGTGGGGGGGGGGTGATGTCCAGGGGTAGGGAGGGGTTGTCCAGGGGGGCTGTCTCATGAAGGGGAGGGAGGGGGTGTCTAGGTGGGAGGGTGGGGGTGTCTAAAAAGGAAGGGTGTCTAGGAGGAAGCTGGTTTCTAGGAGTGGGGGTCGTTCAGGAGTGGGGGGTGTCCAGGAGGGGCTGTCTTGGGGAGGGGAGGGTGGGGGGTCTAGCTAATCACACCAAAGAACTATAAGATCAAGAGAAAAGTGAACCAGTATGACCATGTCTTATATAATTGTGTGGGTTCTCATCAGTACCTATCTAAAACTGAGAAATACATTCCTTCCATAGCTTCAATAGGACCTTAGATATAGTATTGGGTCCTTGGAGAGGCATAAGTGGTCATGGTCTAAGAAGGGTTGGACCCTATGTCTAATGCAGATGCACTAACACTCGCTCCCTTTGACATGGCATTGGAGAGTACACTCTTAGAGAATCCTAATATATGTAACTATTAGGTTTATAACCTATCTATGATGGTGGTATCACTAGGTAAATGTTAGAATTTATTCTAAAATTGAATAATCCTATGAAATTGAATACACAATCATGTATGTGTCATATTGTATAACCCGTAAAGATTCCTCCCTTTTTATAGTCAATAAATCAAACCTTTTTTATTTGGTGTTGTTGTTGAAATTTTTTCCTTTTTTTTCTCATCCATGTAATCTTAACAAAACAATATTTATAATTAAATGAATCATGTTGAGCCTCTTCTAAAATATTAATTCAATATTAGGAAATATGGACATGTAAAGGTTGTAATAAGTAATAATTGACATTTTATTAATGTATTCTTTCATATTAATGTTTAAATTTTTTCATTATTGTATTACTAACATAATATTTGTTTTCTTATATAGGACATTTTTTCCTATGTTCGAATGATTTGTTCAGAAACTAATACCATCGAAGAAATTTTTTGAGAGGGGATCACAGATGAAAAAAGGATGAAACATTAATGTTTTTAACTATTTGTTGGATAATTTTAATTGTAACTGTATTAAACATTGTTTGAAATGTATATATTAGTGTGTTATTTTGTATTCATGATTTCAAGTAAATGTATATAGCATTGTTTGGGAAACTCTTGTGTGTACTGTTTTGTTCTTCTATGCTTTGTTTGTGTGTAGGTGTTGTTTGTGTTGTGTGTGTAGGTTATGTCTTAGGTGTACATGTGTTGTGAAGGTGATAGGTTTTCTTAGAAAACTTGGCCTTTATCAATTCTAATTAAGCGCTGATAAGTGTGTATTATATCAGCGCTCCAAATAGCGCAGATAAAGAGGGTCTTTATCAGCTCTATTTTAAGCGCTGATATATTAGACATTTAGCAGCCCTTTTTTAGAATGGATAAAGGTGAACCTTTATCAGCACTATTTTGAGCATTAAAAAAGTGGAACCCCTTTATATTCTTCATGATTAATAGTGATTTTATACCGCTATTAAAGGCATGTTTTATCACTCTTAAAATTACTATTTTTAGTAGTGATAACTATAACCCTTCTTATATATATCATACATATCAACTTTATTCATATACAATAGAATGGAAACATTTGAAAGGGTGATATTAGATGCTTGGTAAGTGAAAAAAATAGATGTATCAATGATAAAATAATAATAAAATGAGTTTAAGTGTATGAGGACATGACCATATCTTTTGAAACCCATACCCTGAATATTATAGAATATATACTTGATTCATGGCATAAATATTTTAATTTCACAAGACATAGATAATAATATAATCAATGAACATGATCCATGAGAAAATAACATTGGCATATTCCATAGAATTGTGGAATACACATAAGCAGAAAATTCATTTTTTAGTAGACAAGGATTATTTACAAAATTATTATTTTCTAATGGATTCTCTTCCTAAACCATCGTAATAGATAAGATTCACTCCCAATACTATAATAGTGAAAAAAAAGTCCCATATTGAACTCAATTCACTCTCCTTTATAGTCTTGTTTATCTCAAGAGATGTTAATCATTACCCAAGTCATTAAAGGGAGATAAATGTCCCATCCATTAGATAATTAAATTCATACATATGTGTGGCACAAGATCATTGAGAATTAATTTTAATAAAACTCATGAAATGAAATGGAATTCATAAACATTTAATCAAAATATAACCTAAGGAAATGAAACTGGTTTCATAATTATTTAATAATTTCACGAAATCATAACCTGTGAAATTTTTTGTTTCATAAGCATTTTATCATGGTATAACCCATGGAAGAGAAACAAGTTTCATAAACATCATGTCATCAAACAAAATAATCCATTTAGTGAAATTATAAGAGTGGTATCCCTAGATTATATACCTAATAAATCTTATTTAACATCAAATTATGTTATCTTATATGAAAATTATTTTTAAATATTACATCAAACATTTATTGAAAAAATGGCCTTTTAATATTTAAAACCACTTTTTATGAATTTTTTTTTCAAAAATACCTTTACCTTAAAACTAATTGTGTCAACTTTTAAGAAGTATTTAAAGCTAATATAAAAAATTTCTTGAGGAAAATATTCATTCATCTTTGAAAACTACTCAATAAAACATAATACATTTTGAAAATATTTTTCTTTAAAAATGAAATTTCATTCCAAATAACATTTTGAAACAAAAAATTACTAAAAACTTTGGAAATAATTTTATATGAAAATATAATTTGAATCATATAAATTAATATTTATAAATAATTAGTAGGTCATGATAGTGGAAAATTCAATTCATGATGTACACGTTTAAACAAGTATTCCTTTCACATGTTCTATAAAAACCTAATGTGTGTTCTTGAGAAAATGATAGGAATATTCCTTTCAATTTTTTTAAGATTTAAAAATGGGTTTAAATGTATATAATAATTTTTTATAATTTCAAAAACCTTCAAAATTATTTTATAAAACAGGTTTTTGGAATATACAATATTTTTAACTCAAGAGAGAAATAATATTGACTTTTTGTAAAAAATATTATTTTCTAACCTATTGAGTATATAAAGAGAATAAAATAAAGGGAAAAATGTTTTCAAAGGAAATAATTAGAGGAGAATTAAATTACTAATTTTCTTGAGATATGGAACATAATATTTCATCTTTGAAAATATAGTCATTAACAATCCTGATAATTGATTAGATTGTATTATAAAACCCTTACCCCTTTGGAAACATTGAATCATAAAACCCATGAAAGAATAAAATAAAATGAAACATGAAATATCATGGTAATATATAGTTACATTATAAAATATATAAATTTTATGTATATACTCCTAATAAAATAAGATAGGTTCATATCTTAATGTATGTCCCAAAGAAGAATAATTAAGTCAACATTCCATTACCGCTTGGGTATCTTTGGAATCATAAACCCCATGAAACTGTGATAATAAAAATGATATGTGAATCCAATTATTTTTCTATAATAATTAAAAAAATCCTTCATGGGTGTTATATAAAACACAAAAAATGAATACATGGTCTATGTTGCATGTATCTCACAAATATAAAAAGTGAGATGAAAATTCTTTACCATAGGTCTCGACTTCCTTCATACACATTAGAACCTACTGTATAATGAATATAAGTTTATTATAAATATATTACATAACTATACTTATATATATATTGAATATAATATATTATTTATTTATTACCTTTTTTACCCATTTATTAAAAAATTCGTTTTAAAATCACGTTTCAGGCAATAACTGCATTGTTTTTCATGGATGATTTGATTTTTTAGTCCTCTTACTTTGAAAATGTCACCATTATCTAATGAATTATAATAATGATATAAATATCATATATAAATAAGGTATACATATTTATAGTAATCCATAAACTTTAGAGATATAAAATGCAATACACCATTCATGGAGATGGTAGGTTGCACATAAGCATGAACACTATTTCCATCTTCTTGATATATGAAATGAAATAAAGGGAAATAATATTTTAAAATTAAATAATAATTTATATTACATATATATAATATATATTAATTAAATTTACCCTAATTACCTTCTATTCAGAACATTTGTGGGAAATGAATCACACTGCTTCACGAAGTAGTAGTCTATGGCACTCACGAACACCATTATCTTATTCTCTATAGAATGGATTATAAAAATGTATAATTGATATTGTAATTAAATAAGCATAATTATATTATAAATATAATTTTTAAAAATTATATACTTCATTATATCCTGGCATAAGGAGAGGTGATAGAAAACTAAATATGTCGGTTCTCATGGCGGTATTATGCCATACACATAAATGAAATTATCTTAATCTCTATGGAATAAAAACCAAAAGGTATATATGATAATATAATTATAGAGGAATAGTTATTTCATAAATGTCAAATATAAACATTATATAATTTGTTATATCTAGTCATAAGATGCATTTATGGAAAAAGAATAATGTTGGTTCATAAGGCGCTAGTCTGCTATACACAATATGGTTTTACATCATGATATTAATAGAAAAAAATATATGTATATGGATTATACATAAGTTATTGTATCATAATGGTTTAAAAATTATTTTCCAAGTATTATGAATAAAATAAACAAAAAAATTTGGTTAGAGAAGTTACCTCTTCTTCAGACAATGTATTTTTTCACAAAATGCCTTCCTAGGATGAATTTATGACAAAAATAAGCATTTCAGGATAAGTGAAGGGAAGTAAGGAACAAAATTTGGTAGGGATTTCTTATAGAATTAAATAAGGGATTCATGTGGTGTTAGGCTGTTTTTTGAAATTATGAATTATCATTCGGGTGTGTTTGGATTAAGGGTATGCGGGATTTTCTTGTACTTGTGGCTCATGTATAGTTCTCACTTACCCAAAATGTGTCTTTTAAAATAATAAAAAAATTGATTGTAGAAGGTGAGTATCACACTAGTAATTTTTTAAAATAATGAGTTTCCCTAACATTTTATACATGAAACAATCCTCAAAAAATGAATATTCTAAAAATTAGAGTTCATAAGGTATATATATGGCCATAAAATTAGGTTTTTTAAAATATATAGGTCATTTTATCAATTTTATTTCTCGTTTAACCCCCAATAAACCTATTTTCACATTAATCATAGTAATTAATTTTTACTTCTTTTACAATTCATAATGATAAAAAATAATATGGAAAATATTAGATAATATAAGTTATTCTTATTAAAAATGTTTATTCCATTTTGATAAAAACATTTAATATTATTTTCAAAATTTAATTTAAAATTAATCTCATAGATGCGACGAGAAAGTGGTTTTCCAAAGATGAAAGTTTAAAAATCGCATTATGTTTTGGCATTAAAATTAAATATCAAATGGATGAAAATTGAATAAATTTTATTAATAGTTATATAACTGAACAAGTTTGTCATTTAATACCATCAAAAAAATAATTTTTATGTTTTTAAATGATTTAAAATAAATTAAAACTCTTAATAAAAAAAATTACTTTTCAAAATTCATTGAATATCTTATCATTTTAGAAAATAAAAAAAAACAATCCAAGCTAATTTTTGCATGATTATATTCAAAATTAATATTATTTTCTCAAATAAATTTTCTCTAATTGATAAAAATGTATTTTAAAATATTTTCTCAAAAGTAGAAGATGAACTTTTTAGAAAAATAGAGTTTTTATGTGTAAAATTGGATTTATTATTTGATCTTGTCTAAAAAATAATAGGAATAATAAAATTTTTATTGAATATATAAAATATAAATATCATTAAAATCATTAAAAAAGTGATTTTTTTAATTTACTAGTGTAAAAAATGTTTGTGTGTATAGAAATAGTTTTTCAGCACAATATTTCCTTTATTTTCATATAGTTATTATATCCATTTTTAAATAATTGGCCCCTAAACAATTCAGTTTATATACATCTGTAAACAATGTTTTTTCAATAATTTTTGAATTTTATTCATACACCCCCATTCTTATAAGTCCCCATCCTTATACATTATTTAATCTTGAGATAATTCAATAATTTTACATTAATTCACATCGAGGATCTTTTTAGGTTTAGAGATTTTTAGAATTAGTTCATTACTCTTACATAGAAACTTAAATATTACAAAGAACACACTACTACGCACAATCATTTTATTCTATACAACTAAAACTCTTTAAAAAGAATAATGGAATCATTTCATATTTAAACAACATGAATTTTCCTTGATACCATCCTTGACCCTATTCTTTATTATGTTATATGAAAAACATATCAAAAAATGGGATGAGCATAAAAATATCAGTAAGGGATAAGTAAATATTGAAAACTATTTTTCTTGTGAAAACATGTAAACCTGTACTTCCATATCATAAATTAATA
This sequence comes from Viscum album, assembly GCA_963277665.1. Lineage (NCBI taxonomy): Eukaryota > Viridiplantae > Streptophyta > Magnoliopsida > Santalales > Viscaceae > Viscum > Viscum album. Next base: position 1,792,432,408 of record OY728137.1, read on the forward strand.
ATGTTCACCTTTAAGAAAGAGAAAAAACACTTCACTGAATATAAGCTCATTGCTTACCCTTTTTGTAACCAAAAGATTACCATAACTCCCCTAGAAAAAAACATTTAAAATATAAAGGTAACTTTTTACATAAACATACATAAATGGAATATACCATATGGTCGACATCCACCTATATCACAAAATGGAATATCCATACAACTGACTTCCATACCCAATGCATTGGTGGTTATAACTTGACTACCCATCCGTGGTTTATCACAAAACCAATCATCATTGGTTTCTCACGTAACAACCCTTATTATTTTATCATGTAAACACCCATCAAATGTCCAAGTTCCATTTCATAATCATAACCCATAAAACAAGCATAAAATAAAAATTACACTTTCACACTATAACCACAAGGCATAATTTTAAGATATAGAAATATTCAACCCATTTCCCAAACCATTTAAAACATTTAGCAAAGAGAATTTTGAATCAAACTATCCCATACCACTTTAAAACTTACAAAATAAATTATCATTAAAAAAAATTCATTTCCATATAAATAAATTCATAAAACCCATTTTTAAAAAATGGTCATTAAATATAAGTTTTTTGATGAATAAATAATTAAATCTTATAAAACGATGTTTTAGATAAAGGGTCCATTGCCACTTGAAAAACACTTGAAAAAAATATATTAAGCAATAACACTAAAAAACATTAAATATCATGAGAATATAAAAATTCACGATTTAAGGTCTCAAAAGGGTTTTATATACACTTAATAGGATATTAAAAGTGCATAACATCAACATATTCCTCAATAAAAGGATATTGAGATGAAATATTTTACAAATATCATATCCTAAGATTAGGGATAAATCAATAACCAAATTATATGTGAATTTAATGACTTGTAATTTCCATATATTTTTTTTAAAATATATGGGAATTTTATGAGTTCGTAAAAATTTACGGTGTGTGATTCTAAGGCCTGATGTTCCCTGAATGAATTTCTGAACGTTTTTGGGGTTTGTTTAGTAAACGTACGAGTGGGTTTTTGTAACTTTTGAACTGGTTCTCAGAATTGAAATCTGAGGGCACCGTTGAACTCACAACACTAGTATTCACTTAAATAGACCTTCACCTCGACCGCAGTGGGTCGAGAGTGAAAGATAGTTTTTTTTTGTTTTTCGTGAAAGAATGAAATAAATAAAAATGTTAATAATCTTAATTTTTTTTGAAACTCCTCAACATGGGTTATAGTGGTGGGGACCACCTGAGCCCTCAAAACCTCCCAATTTTGAATTTAAGGGTGGGGACCACCAGACCACTCTTAGTGTGGGAGAAACCTCTCAACTCCCCATTAATCATTTCCTCCCATTAATTGAAGCCAATTAATTTTGCCAACGTGGTACAATTAATTATGCCAAAAATTAATTGTTCCAACCTTTTAATTTGATAAACATAAATTAACAAGGGGGTTATTTTCACATTTTTGTGGAATTGGGAGAGAAGAACCTTTTGGAGGATTACTCTCTCAAATGAAGAAGGTGTTCTCCAATGAAGAACATGCTCCCCGACGAAGAACACTCATGCTGAAGAGGTACGTCTTCAACAAAAAAGAACTGATGATCGAGGAAACACCGACGTCACCAAAGTTCATCAATCCCCAATGACTTCGTCTCTTACCTCATGACCTCTGTCAACAAATCTCTGAGGTAGGGTTTCATTATATGTGATTATTTTTTCTTATGTTCTTCCATTCTAAAAAAAAGAACACGGATCAACTCTCTAACAAGTTGATCCCTGGATGATTTCTTTTATGGGTTTGGTAATAATTAATTGTCGAGGATTGTAGAGTTTGATGTTCTTTATTTTAAGGTTTATGTTGATCTTCTTGCTACTACTCTAACACGGATGGTGCAAGACAAACAAACATAGCCCGAACCCTGTACCGTTCTACATTTTTGGTGTGTTCTTCACGATGAAAGAAGACAAACTTGTGCCACAATGGTGAATGGAGAGTGGCTGGCCGAAATGGCTACCAACGAAGTCACGGCGTGCGACCGCCCCATGCGGAGAGGATGGCTGGCCATTCGACCAGCCGTAGTAGAATGCCGCAGCGCGTCCCTCACCACCTCGCGGCCACCGCGACCTTCACGCCGCCCACAACCACTACCGCTTCGAGAACCCTTGCGGCCTTAGCCATCCTGAAGCCCCACGACCCCTACACCATCACCGTACCGCAACATCATGGCCTCCACGGCTTCTGCTGGTTCATGGCTTCCGCCATCCTGCGGCCTCACCACCCCATGGACTCGCGGCCCCGCGTCCTTCGTCGCCCCTAGGCCCCCACGACCTTCGCCTCCCTATGTCCCTCCATGGACTCTGCCGTCTCATGGCCCCCGCGGCCCCTTGCATCCTTTTCCATCCCATGGCCTCACGGCCCCTGCGACCTTCCAGCCCCCACGACCTCTACGCCGCCCTTAGGGACTCGCACTGCTCCGCGGCCACCGCACTACCCAGTGAGGGCCAGGCCGGACCCGACGGGTCGGGCTGGACCCAGCGGGCCAGGTCGACCAAAGCAGGTTCGGTTCGGCCTAGGTCGGGTTGGGCTAGGTTGGACAAGAACTAGACTAGCTACGATCTTTTTTCTATATCGACCATAACTTTGGCACCAGGCACCCATTTGACAAACCGTCAAGAGTGCTGTAAATATTGGAGCGAGATGGTCCATTTGGTATACCTCACTTGATATTTGAATAAATTTGGAATACAGTTGGGTTGTATCAAGAACAAATCTAACCAGGCACTTGGGACTAAGAGGAAATTAACTTACAGACCGAGCATCCGATTGACGCACCGTCTGTTGCATTGAGACCCCTATAACTTGGCGGTCATTTGAGATACTTATTTCTGGAAATTTGTGGAAGTTGGAGTATCGATCAGAAGCTTGAAGAGAGGACTCTCCTGAAGATGAGCACACTTAGTGCTGGAACCCAATAGTTGTCTGTAACTTGAAGAGTGGAGAGTGATCCTGTGTGGGTCAACACCTAGAGATCCTTTGTGGGTCAGCATCTAGCGATCTTGTGTGGGTCCGAACCGAGTGATCCTATGTGGGTCATCACCTATCGATCCTGTGAGGGTCGTCACTGAGAGATCCTGTGTGGGTCAGCAGTAGAGCCTCTTAATAGAGTAAGATGATTCAGTAGTTACATCTAATCATTTCTAATTTTGTACTTAAGTTATACCTGATGTGAGATAATTTCATACCTAAGTGGTAATTTTCTTTGTGGTAATACCATGGTGGTATTCTTTTGTGTGGCGTACCTGAGTGGTACTTACCATCGTAACACTCCTTCCTTTGAGGAACAGTTGACCTTTGGGATTTTGATTTAGACTCTGTGTTTCCTCATGATTGATATTGGCAAACTTGATAACTTAGGTATTTGTTTGGGAATATACCTAAGTAGGGTTGTCAGTTTATTTCATGCTTGTGGTTTATCCTTTGTAGATTTTAGGAGACCTTGAGGGTCTCGGGGTCCTTACTGAGTATCATTATACTCACCGTTGCATAGGCTTTTCCCACACCTTCTTGTGTTTGGGGAAGATGACGGACACAGCTGATCATGGATAAGGGTACCAAGATTAGACGGGGCCCATAGGTGGACCATACGGCGTGTCGGTACTCATAGGAGACGGGCAGACGTGGAGTGCTGATGAGGCGATCTGTACCTACCCTTCAGGTAGGAACCTCAAAAGACGACCCATTAACTGTCTTTCTCTTTATTCAGTTGCATTGTATTTCAGTTTTACTTTTATTTTTACTGTTGGGCTTGTATTTCAGCCCCTCTTACTTTCAGCACTCTTTTTTCTATAAAATGTACTTGTGTTCATATCATGATGGGTGGTTGGTTGTGTGTGTTTGTAGGTTATAAAGGAAATGCCTTCCTATTTTTAGGGAATATGCCTTCGGTGCTAGTCTCCAGCCCCTAACCTATGGAAGGCGGGCTTGGGGTAGTCACAGCATGTGCCCCGGGGGATGGGTCGTGACAAATTGTTATCAGAGGAGTCAGTTCTACTATAGAAAATAAGACTATAATCTTTATTTTTAATAGAAATACTGTTAAGTGTAGTGAGTGTGGTTATCTGTTTAGGGATTATAGTGTTGGTGCAGCGGCCGACATATCCCTACACCAAGACCTAGAATTCTGATTTCTGACTCAGTGCACGAAAAAACTGATTGCGTGTGTGTTTTCAAGAGTCTTCTTTGTGGACTCTTTGAGTCAGCTCACCAGGTATAACTTATTGACCATGGTGCACCTATTTCTTTTCATGATGCCTCCATGCTGACATCTAGCTAGGGTTTCAGATATAGTATGCACTGATAGCCCACCGAGCGAAGAGGCCTCGGTGCAAGGCCATCTTCCAGTTGAGGCATCAGTAGAGGCACCAACGGTACCATTACCCATTGGGCCACCAATGCCACTAGCCCTAGTAGTAGAGGGTGTACATCGCTTGAGCATGTTTTATGAGTTCCAATGCTAGAGGCTACCTAGGTTTAGGGGAGAGATGGACCCACAGGCGGCTGAGGATTGGCTGGAGGCTGTGGTGAGAGACTTCCGACTGGTAGGGACACCATCTGATCTCATGGTGATCCTTGACGCTAGTCTTATAAAGCCAACAGTAGGCAGATAGTGTAGCTTAATGATCCAGGTTCACGAAGAGGTGACACTTCTTTAGACAGACTTTGAGAGCCTGTTTCGGGGAGAGTTTGTCCCAGAAATTCTTCGTGCAGTGCGCATATAAGAGCTTCTTCATCTGCTGCAGGGCAGCATGACTATGGCATAGTACTCATCATTGTTCACCAACCTCTCACGCTACTCCACTGATATAATGAGGGACCCATTCTTCAGGGGTTGGACATTTGATCTGGGACTCAGGTGGGAGATCAAGGTTTAGATGATCTCACTCAACATCCCGATGCAGGCGAGGATTCTAGAGAAAGCCCTCTTATTAAAGGGTTTTTTTTGCTGAGTAGTCACCAGCAGTGAGACCCACCACCAAGCATCATGTAGAAGAGTTTTATACAGCTGGAAACATACAGATGTCACATAGGTCCAAGAGGACTAGACCTACTATTGGACAACCACATTACTAAGGATCGGTTGTGCGGGGTACCGAAGACAGATCCAGTCATATGAGGAACATGCAATGTTTCACAAGTGGAGGGCAGTGTCACATGGCTTGTGATTTCCCGATCCTCCATACGAATGATCAGCAGATGGTTGGGGGACCTCCTAGGCAAAGACATAGGTTCGACCGAGGAGGTCCGTAGGGATCAGGCAGACGTGGCAGAGGAGCTGGCCGTGTAGCTGGTAGGGGCGATGATTCGAGATGTTACCACCACCACCACTAGGTGGTCCACCCCGACCATAGGGAGCTGGGGGACAGGGTCGAGCTCAGCTCCAAGAAGCTGAGGCCTACAATCACGGTTCTCCAGAGATGATATGGGGTACGATCTATGTTTACTCCACCTTAGCTGTAGTACATATAGACACAGGTTCCAGTCATTATTTTATTGCCACTTCCCTCATTCGGTGATCAGAGATTCCAATGGCGTCGTTGGCCTGATCCTTACGACTAGAGACTATTATGGGAGTAGATTCGACGATTACGCACTGGTGCCGGAATTTTGAGAATACTCTAGGAGGCAAGAGCTTCAGCTAGGATCTCCTAGTAGCAGTGTCGAGGCCTTACGACGTCATCTTGGGTATGGACTGGTTATCTACAGTCCACGCTCAGATTGACTATATTAGGCACAAAGTGTGGTGTGTCTGCATGGATAAGGCTAGGTTTACCTTCACTGGAGAGAAGAGAGACTTTGCAGCACAAGATGGACTTACTCGAAGGAGAGTGTAGCCGATCACTCATTAGTTGGCTAGCCTTACCCTTGGGGTAGTTGATGAGGAGAGTCTAAGTTATCCTATAGCGGTGGACCAGTATGCGGATGTCTTCCCTGATGATGTTCTGGGTCTACCTCCTCATAGAGAGGTGGAGTTTTACATTGACTTTTACCCTGATACGACACCAATATCTACACCAGCGTATCATATGGCTCCTGCAGAGCTTCATGCACTACAGGTACAACTGGAAGACTTATAGGGGAAAGGGTTTGTTCAACCCAGTGTTTCTCCTTGGGAAGCCCCAATTTTGTTCAACACAAAGGCGAATGAGAGATTGAGACTTTGTGTCGAATGTCAGCGCCTGAACTAGGTGACCATGAAGAATAAGTACCCACTCCCGAGGATTGATGACCTTTCTGATCAGCTGAAGGGAGCATGGCGGTTCTCGAAGATAGACCTCAGATCAGGCTATCACTAGCTCATAGTACGAGATAAGGATGTGTAGAAGATGACTTTAAAATGTTGGTATGACCATTGCGAGTAATTGGTTATGCCATTAGGTGTAATCAATGATCCAGAAGTGTTCATGGGACTCATGAACATGAACTTTCATCCATACCATGATCGCATTATAGTAGTCTTCATCGATGACATTCTGATCTACATGGCTACTGAGGAGGAGCATGCCTATCATTTTCAAGTAGTACTGGACACACTCCAAGAGCACCATCTTTATGGTAAGCTCTCAAAGTGCCATTTATGGATATGAGAGGTTAAATTTCTAGGACATGTTATATCAGAGGCTAGATTTGTAGTAGATCCAACTGAGATTGAGGTGGTACTTTCTTGGGAGCCACCCAAGAGTGTGATGGAGGTACGTAGTTTCCTGGGTTTGGCTTGATACATACAAAGGTTTGTTCCATATTTATCTAGAGTTTTATCACCACTTTCAGTGATCACATATGGTTCTCAAAATCTATGAAATCATGAGTAGAACTATGCTACCCATGACCTAGAGTTAGAAACAGTGGACTTTACCTTGAAGATGTGGTGACACTATCTGATAGGAGAATGATTTACAGTCTACTCGGATCAAAAGAGTCTCAGGTATATCTTCTCTCAGAAAGATATGAAGCTGAGACAATGATTTTGGCATGAGTTCCCATAGGACTATGAATTTGAGATAGTCTACACTCCTAAAAAGGGGAACTTTGTTGTAGTTTCACTTAGCATGAGGTCTGGTATGCAAATACTAGGTGAGGTGACGGAGTAGCTGGTCGCTTTGTAGATATCCTTTGTGGATCGAGATGGAGCAGCTTTTATTCAGTTTCTTATATTTACTCCCCCACTTCTTCAGCGAGTCTGGGAGGCGCAGCATGGGGTCACTGAATACAAGGCATGACGTGCTCAGATATCCATAGGACAGGCACCTGATAGATTTTCTAAAGTTGGGGAGCATGTAATCCTCTTTAGAGGACATACCATGGTATCAGTGTCACTTCAGGAGGATGTTTTCAGGGAGTTCCACACTTCCCCTATAGCGGTATATCCAGGAGTGGTGAAAATGTACCAGGATATCCAACAAAAACATTGGTGGTTGGGAATGAAGAAAGCAGTTGCAGAGTTTGTCTCTCGATGCCTCACTTGTCAGCAAGTGAAAGCGGAGCATCAAGTACCAATAGGCTCGGTTCAGCCTTTATAGGTCCTAGAGTGGAAGTGGGATGAGATATCCATTGAATCAATGACATGAATTCCACGTACATTGAGGGAACATGACTTGATTTGGATGGTCATCGACTGACTCACCAAGTAAGCCCACTTCATACCGATCAGAGTACAGGGTTTAGTAGAGAGCTTGGGATGCCTCTATGTGTAGAATATTGTGCGGCTACATGGAGTAACCTTAATGATTGTCTCTGATCATGATACACATTTTACTTCTTGTATATGGAAGGGGTTTCATGAGGCTTTTGGGATGCAGCTTCATTTAAGAACCGCCTTCCATCCTCAGACGGATGGCCAGACTGAGTGTACCATTGAGACTCTTGAGAAAATGTTGTGTGCTTGTGTCCTCAACTTCGGTTGCATCTGGGAGGATCACTTGCCTTTGGTAAAGTTTTCATACAACAAAAACTATAACTCCACCATTAGGATGGCACCTTTTGAGGTGTTGTACTGGCGACCTTGCAGATCACCATTGTGCTGGACAGACCGAGGGGAGTCAACACTAGTGGGACCAGAGATGGTAAGGGATACCACAAAGAAGGTGCAGATCTTCCAAGAGTGGATGAAGACTACACAATGTAGGCAGAATTATTATGATGACAGGATATGGAGACCTCTAGAGTTTGAGAATGTTGACCACGTATTTTTATGGGTCTCACCTCAATGAGGTTTGTGGAGATTTAGCTGAGGCGACAAGTTATCTCCAAGGTTTATCGGACCCTTCCAGGTCCTCAGTAGAGTTGGTGAGGTGGGTTACCGCTTAGATCTTCCACCTCAATTGCACTGGGTGCATGACGTCTTCCACGTATCGTAGTTGAGGAGATACATGCATGACCCTTCTCACGTCATCGACCATGGAAAGCTAGACATCGACGATGTGGCGACATTTTCGGAGGTTCCAATGGAGATTGAGGATTGACAAGAGCATGCCATTTTTGGGTAGTTTATAACTCTCATGCATGTTATATAGAAGAACGAGAACCTCCAGGAGAGAACATGAGAGTGGTAGGATCATATGCGTGCTCAGTACCCCCACTTGTTCCCTTAGTTTGAGTTGTGGCGTACGAGGATGAAAATCCCTGAGGTGGGCAGAATGTAAAGACCCAGAATTTCCATGTAATTTTTTTAAAATATATATAAATTTCACAAGTACGTGAAAATTGACGGTGCAAGATTCCAAGCCCTGGTGTGCCCAGAATGAATTTCTGAACTTTTTTTCGGGTATGTTCAGTAAATGTACAAGCAGATTTTTATAAATTTTGAACCGGTGCTCGGAATTGAAATCTGAGGGAACCTTTGAACTCACAGTGCTGGTATTATCTTAAAGAGACATTCTCCTCGATCGTAGTGGGTCGAGTGTGAAATATAGTTTTTGTGTTTTTCATGAAAGAATGAAATAAATAAAAATGTTAACTTTTTTATTTTTTTTGAAACTCCTCAACATGGGTTATGGTGGTGTAGACCACTCATGCCCTCAAAAACTCCCAATTTTTAATTTAGGGGTGGGGACCACCCAAACCCTCTTTATGGGGGAGAAACCTCTCAACTCCCCATTAATCTTTTCCTATCATTAATTAGAGCTAATTAATTTTTCCAATGTGGTACAATTAATTTTGCAAACAATTAATTGTGGAAACCTTTTAATTTGATAAAATTAAATTAACAAGGGTGCTATTTTAACATTCTGGTGGAATTGGGAGAGGATAACCTTTGAAGGATTACTCTATCCAATGTGGAATGCATTCTATAATGAAGAATGCCCTCCCAGACAATGAACGCTCACACCGACGAGGAACGTCTTCAACAACAACGAACTGATGATCGAGGAAATGCCGACGTCACTGACGTCCGTCTATCCCCAACGACTTCATCTCTTTCCTCACAAAATCCATCCACAAATCTATGAGGTAGGGTTTAATTATGTGTGATTATTTTTTCCCATGTTCTTCCCTTCTAAAAGAAAGAACATGGATTAACTCTCTAACTAGTTGATCCACAGATGATTTCTTTTGCCGGTTTGTGAATAATAAATTGTCGGGGATTGTAGAGTTTGATGTTCTTTATTCAAGGTTTATGTTGAGCCGCTTGTTACCACTATAATGCGGAGGGTGTGGGCCAAAAAAACATGGCCCGACCCCCTCATCCCCTATGCCCTTCGCGGCCCCCGCGGCCTTCACCACCCCACGACACTCCATGGCCCCTCACGGCCTCCGCCGTCCCACGACATCGTGAACCTTGTGGCCTAACCACCCTGTGGCCCTCCACAACAACTCGCTGAACTTTCGGTCCCGTGGCCTCACGGCCTCCACGGCCTCGCCGCCCTCGTGGCCTTTACGATGATCTCACAGCCTCGCGCCGCTCCGCGGCCCCCGTGCGGCCCAGCGCGGGTCGGGCCCAACTGAGCAGGCTAGGTCGACCCAAACTGGGTCAGGTCATCCCAAACCGAGTCGGGTTGACTTAGGACGGGTCAGGCCTGGTCGGTCGGACCGAGTTAGACTGGACCCAGACCAGCTACGAGCTTCTCAGTCTATCGGCCATAAATTTGGCACCGGGCGTCTGTTTGACAAACTGTCTATGGCACTGTAAGTCTTGGAGTGAGACGATACCTTTTTTATACCCCACTTGATATTTTGAAAAATTTGGCATACATTCGGGTTGAATCGAGCACGAATCCAACCAGGTCCTCGGGACTAAAATGCTAATAACTTACAGACCAGGCGTCTGATTGACGTACCATCTGTTGCATTGAGACACCTATGACGTGGTAGTCCTTTGAGATACTTCTTAATGGGAATTTGTGGTAGTTGTAGTATCAACCAGTGGCTTGAGAAGTGGACTCTCCCAAAGAAAAGCAAGCTTAGTGCGGGAACCTAGTAGCTGGCTATAACGTGAAAAATGAAGAGTGATCCTGTGTGGGTCAGCACCTAGAAATACTGTGTGGGTCAGAACCGAGCGATCATGTGTGGGTTAGCAATGACTGATCTTGTGTGGGTAAGTACCGAGCGATCCTGTGTGGGTCAGCACCTAGCAATCCTATGTGGGTCAGCACCGAGAAAACCTTTGTGGGTCAGCACCGAGCGATCATGTGTGGGTCAGCACCTAGCGATCCTATGTAGGTCGGCACCGAGCAATCATGTGTGGGCAGCACCGAGCGATAATGTGTGGGTCAAAACCAAGAGATCCTATGTGGTTCATCAGTAGAGCCCATTAACAGAGTAATATGATTCAATAGTTACATATAATCATATCTACTTTTGTACTTTAGTTATACCTGGGGTGAGTTGAGATCACACCTGAGCGGTACTTTCCTTTGTGGAAATACCTTGGTGGTATTCTTATATTTGGTGTACCTGAGAGGTAATTACCATCATGGCACTCCTTCCTTTGTGGAACAATTGACCTTTGGGCTTTTGAGTTGGACTCTGTGTTTCCTCATGATTAAGATGGGAATACTTGATAACTTAGGTATATGTATGGGCATATACCTAAGTACGGTTGTTAGTGAATTTCATGCTTTTGGTTTATCTTTTAAGGATTTTGTGAGACCTTGAGGGTCTCAGTGTCCCTACTGAGTATCATTATACACACCCATGCACAATCATTTCCCTCACCTTGTTGTGTTTGGTGCAGACGACGGATAGCGCTGATCGTAGATGAGGGTACCAGGACTAGACAGGGCCGAGAGGTGGACCATACGACGTGTCGGTAAGCTGAGGGGATAGGTGGACGTGGAGTGCTGAGGAGGAAATCTATACATACCCTTTAGGTAGGAACCTCAGAGGACAACCCAATGGTTGTCTTTCTCTTTCTTCAGTTGTATTGTATTTCAGTTGTACTTGTACCTTTATTGTTGGGCTTGTATTCCGACCCCTCTTACTTTCAACAGTCATTTTGCTATATAGTTTACTTGTGTTTGTATCTTGATGGGTGATTGGTTGTGTGTATTTACAGGTTATAAAGGAAATGCCTTCCTAGTTTTAGAGAATACGCCTTCGGTGACAGTCGCCAGCCCCTGGCCTATGGAAGGCGGGCTTGGGGTAGTCACAGCATGTGCCCCGGGGGACAGGTCGTGATAGTGAAAAATATATATTCACCCAATATAAGTGGATATTCATTATAAAACAATCATAGGTAATTCTTGAAAAAAAATGTAATGGATATTTAACTCAATGAATGTATATTGAGTTAAGATTTCCCTTACCTTGCGTCCGACTTGTCTGGTTCATTCTTTATATTCCCAAATAATAAAATTAGTTTAAATTATAATTGTTTCAAAAACTTTTTCAATTTTATTATTCAATTTATATGAATTATTATAATGTTTTAAAAATTACATAATTATTTAAGTTCATATCGGTTATTTTGTCGATATTTGGAACTTGAGTAAAAAATGAACTTGTTGGATGTAAATTATCCATGTGTTAAAAATTAAATCATATCCAAGATATTATTCAAGATTTAAATATCATATATATCTAGTATATATATATTTATAATAGTCCATAGCATTTGGTGATATGAAATGAAATGCACCGTTCTTTGAGATAGTAGGCCGCATGTACGCATGAATGCTACTTTCATTTTGTTGTTGTATTAAAAGAATGAAAACTAAATGATATATAGGTAAGTTATAATTACATTATAGAATATATGTTATATATTTTACATAATATCATTTAAGCCATCCTTTATATCTTTCATTTATGTCAGAAATGAGTCATATCACTTTGAGGGGGCGGTAGTCCGCAATTCCTCAAATGGAATTATCAAATTTACACATTATAGAAAGAATAAAGGTATGTTGTAAATATAAATTATATAATCATACACAAAATAAAATATATATCATATATAAATACATTCCCATAATAATGGCCTCCATGAGAGGTGGTATGAGAAAATTGAACAATCATCATTTCGTGTGGCAGTAGTTCTCCATACACAGAAACCGTATGTTCATGTCCATTAGTTGGAGGTGTGCGTAAGTGTAGTTAAAATACATATAAGAAAAAAATACTAGTATATTGAGGACACTGGTTTTTTAATTTAATAATATAATAAGAATTGAATAGGTAGTGAATAAAGAAAATAAAGGAAAGGAACTTGAGAGAAGACGTTACCTCTAAATCGGGTAACTTCTTTACATTTTAGCCAAAAGGATTTCTGGAACTACCTTCTGACCAAGGTAAGGATTATCGGAGGAAATTGGGGACGTTGGATTATTATTTGAGTATAATTTTTATTATATAAGGGGTTTGAGAGGTGTTAGTAAGTGGGTAGAGGTTGTGTCTTTTTATAAGAGGGAGGAGGGTAACATTTGGAATATCTTGAATTATTAATCTATTATTAATTGATATTCAAGTTTTAATGGTCCCAAAATAATTTATTTACAATATAAGATGATTATGGTTCCAAATTCTCTCATCCAATAGGTTGTATAAAATTTTAGGTCACAAAATTAACCATATCATTTATCCATACCCCATGGTTAAAAACATTTACTCTTACCTTGTCTTTTTGTATTTTTATAATATATGGTTACTATAGTTACAATAAAATGACAAGAGAAAAAAAAAGTTGATCATTAATGACATTTTTGAAATTATATAATTCATTTGGACGAATAATAGATTTTTAGGACTATTATATCATTTATTAAAATAGTATTCGTCTTAAAAACTCATTTATGTAAATTTTGACACTATTTAGTAACTGATTTTTGTTAAAGTAATAACATATTGATTCCTTCTAAAAAAAGGAATTGAATAAAATATAATATGTTAATATAATCTATAATTTTTTTTTATGGAATAAAAATGTTAAAATTACAATTATTTTAATATTTATAATATAATTTATTTGAATATTTCATTAATAAGGTAATCAATGCATCATCATTGTGTCAAACATTATATTGTTTATATAATGTATAAAAATTATAAATAAAATACCATGACATATGATATATTTTTAGATTTTTAATTACTATCTATAGTAAAATATATAAGTTATATAAATCTATATTAAAATTATTTCATTAAAGGATACATGTTCATGTTATATTTCTCTTTACATTAAATTAATTTTTATAACTTGTCATTATCACAACCAAGTGGCTCCATGAGGTCCCCAAATCGACCCAATGATGTCCCTGGTCAGAATTATCTCATAAAATAGGATTTTAAAACGTTTTATGGTTATTTTATATTATTATAAAATTATTTTTACCTTTTATTACCGGATTTTCCCTTTAACTATGGTAAATAAACATAATTACTGAAGTTACTATTCATAATGTCAAAACAATAAAAGGTACTTATTTACAAAATTTGGACCTTCTAATTCCAAATATGGAATTCATTTTTCCAAATTAAAAACACAGAATTTGATGTCATTAATTTAACATTAATTCAGTTTTCAAAACCAGAAAGCAGGTTTTTAAGAAGTAAAAACAATCAAAATAATGACATGTACTTATATTCAATTTAAATAAGAAATTACATTCAATGACCAAAATTGGATTAACTGATAAAAATTTAACCCAATTTCAATTTAAAACTAATTCTAATTATAATATTACTATATAAATAAATTTTAGGAAAAGTTAGTTTTGTATTAAAATGTAGTATTTTTCACTATTCATGAAAATATTAGTTTTTTTAGAAAACTAAAATAATTTAATTTTAAGTAAATTTTTATGTATGTATTCTAATGAAGAAGTTTATTTTTTAAAATGGAACATATAAAATAGAAAAAAAAACTATTATTAAAAATGGTTCTCCATTCAAAGATAGTAAAACGACCTTTTAAAAATAGTAGAGTATTTTATTATTAAAATTCGATTAATTCTAATTTAAAGTTTCTAAAATTTATTTGATAAATGTAAAAACATTTAAAAAAAATTATATTCATATTGTATTTTTTTCTGTTCATCCTCGTCAATACAATGGCTAGGCGTTAACTACCATTTAAAATAATAATATTATAATTGTGTTATTTTTCAGTATAACTCAACGTTGTGTCAAACATAAGATTTCAGAGAAACCCGTTATTGTGTGTTGAGTATGATATTAGAAAAAGTTTCCTCTTTAACATAAAATTAATATCTTATTCATAATTATTAATAGATATGAAAATGTAGTATTCTATAAATACCTCAGTCATTACATCATTCTCACATTTTGGAAATTATTTCCTTGAAATTTTAAAATTGGGCTTAGAAACAACATTGCAAATACCACATATGAAAAAAGAGTCAATAAATAATTATCTTTAAAATAAAGAAATATAAGTACAAAGGTCACCCAAGATAACACATACAAAAATTACTTGTATAAAAACATAGATATAGAAGAAAAAATAACCGTCTTGTACTGATGGGGAGTGATCGAAAACACGATCAGGAGAAAGTTAACAATATGAAAACCAGAAAATTATAATGGGTTAAACAATATTTCATTTCAAAGTAGGAAAAGTAAATAGGCAATGCTTTTGTTTTAAGGTCCTTTTCATAAGGTTTCAGAATTTATTTAGGAACATGACTAAGAATATATGAAAACATACATACTTGTCAAGTATAGTTTCATCCATTAAAAAAATTTCTACCCCAAAATAATCTTTTCTCTAAAAAATTAATATTCAAGATGACTTAGTCACACCTCTAGTGCTAGAATAATCTTCTATAGAATTACATAATCCACAAAAGATGAACTATATATTTACCGTATATTTAGATATTAACCAAAACCAAAATGGTTAGTACAATTTTAGATAATATCCAAAAATAATAATCCTTTATAAAAATAAATACTACTCTTAATTTCCAAAATTCAACAAACAATACCCAAAGATCAACAAAGGCCATTTAATAAACAATTTTTCTTAAAATCCTTCAAAATAATCCAAATTAAGATTGAAACCCAAAATTGTGAAGGATTTGATTACATAGTCCTCCATGATATATCTAAACATTTATCTCCAAATATCACCAACTACTCTTAATGTATCATACTAACAATAATTAACCTAATCATATATTCTCTATGATATGTTAATAATTTCCATAAATAAACCAAATCTCCTTATTTCCACAATAATATTATAGATTATTCTAAAATAAAATTCAATCATTACTCCTCAAGTGAAATCCCATTTTATTCTATTTTCCTTATGCATATAGTGTTTCCAAATGGGTGAACGTCTTCCAAAATAACATTTTTCACTTAATAACCAATGAATTTTCCTATACTAATGATATCTATTTGATAAAACATATGTTCCCAAAATCATCTTATTCATGATGCATTAAATCATTTAACTAAAAATAATAATTCATACATTGATACCAGTAGCCTTACCAGATGTGATGGTTTTTCACCCATATTGTGGGTATTCCCTTTTATAAAACTAAAAAAACGATAACACGTTTTATCCTCAATGGTTGTCTTATTCTTCTCATTTTCGTCCCAAAAAATAATGACCTCAACATCTTAATTCTTGAAGTCTTATATATAATGAAATTTTTTATTTTACCTTCATTTGAAAAAATAAATCCATTCCCAAGGAAATAACACTCTTCCTTGATCATGTTGTCCACCTAGTTGCATCGTCATCTTGTTCACGTAGATAAAAGGTCCATGAATTGAAATAATGATTTTGAGAACCCTAAAAATAATTTTCTTCCATTATACAAATACACCTTTTACAACTTGGGTCATATGGGTGTTCATAGAAAAATAATTTTTGAAGATAATCATGTATGACATATAATTTGAAAACATTCAATAAAACATTGTTTTTATAAAAATGTTAGCCCACGTTTGAGTTGAAAATTTCAATCAAGGGTCCTTTTAAAATACCATAAATATGTGCTAAAAGACTATATTTAAATATAAATAGATTGTGTGGTGGTATCATTATTTAAAACCTTTTTCAAAATCATAATATGCTTCAAAATCTTGTGATATGGTAAAATATTTGAAAAAGCCTTGATAATATTTACCTTTCTTGAAAATATTTGAATATTGAGAAAATGGGATCTTATTGAATAAAACACGAGATTCAAGATGGTATTGAGGTATAGTGGAGGTGTTTTTTATCTTAAAAAATTTCATCCATATGAGTTGTATACTTGAAAACATTTCAAAATCATACGAACATGACTTTGTAAAAATTACTAGAAGCATGTTATCCGGAAGAGATTGGAATGTTGTTTGAGATACACATCCTTTAATTTTTAACCGAAATTCCGTGATCATAAAAAGTTATAAAACTAAAGTTTGACTGAAATAATAGACATAGAGAATTACCATTTGGTTATCCAAACCTCATAATCCCTAAATTTTTCTAAAATGACATCTGATACCAACTACAAGGACCTAGCCTTAAACATTACTTAATCTTGAGATAAGTCAATAATTTGAAATTAATTAAAATTGGGGATGTTTTAAGGTTTAGATATTTAGATAATTAGGGAATAATTTATACATATAAACTTAAATATTACAAAGTGAAAACATCTTATAACTGTCTATTTTTTCATAAAACAAAAATTTATTAAAAAGAAACATGGTATTGTTTCATATTTAAGCAGCATGAATTATCTTTGATCTCATCAGTGACTTTTCTCTTAATCAAGTCTTGTGAAAAACATTTAAAAAATGTGGGATGAGCATAAAAAGCTCAGTAATGGATACATAAAGAATAAAAAACTATTAGTATTGTGAAAACATATAATCCACTACATTATCATAGAGTGATACTATTCACCTTTAAAAAGTAGCAAAAACACTTCACTGAATATAATCTCACTACTTACCCTTTTTACAACCAAAAGGATACCATAAACTACATAGAAAGAAACATATAATATATAAATATAACTTTTGACATAATAATACATAAATAAAATAACCATACTATTAACTTCCACACATATCACTAAATGGAATAGTCATACGGCCGACTTCCATACCCAATGCATTGGAGGTTATAACGTAACCACATGTCCTTAGTTTATTAGGTAACCACCCATCATTGGTTTATCATGTAACCACCAATCTTGTTTTATCACATAACCACCATAAAATGTTCAAGTTCCATTTAATAATCATAACACATAAAACAAGCATAAGGGAAAAGTAACATTTCCACACTTGTATCATAAGAGATCATTTTAAGATATAGAGATATTCATTGCATTTTCAAAACTATTTAAAAATTCTAATAAAGATAATTTGGAAAAAAAGTGTCCCATACCACTTTTAAACTTTTTAAGTAAATTATCATCTTAAAAATTTCATGTCCATATAAATAAATTCTAAAAAACCATTTTGAAAACATAGTCATGAAATATAATGCTTTCAAAGAATAAATTTTTAAAGTATTTAAAATGATGTTTTAGTTAAAGGGTCCATTTGCATTTGTTAAACACTTGAATAAAATCATTAAGGAATAAAATTTAAGAAAACATTGAATATCATGAAAAAATACTAATTCATGATATAACGTTCCAAAAGGGTTTTATATACATTTTACAGGATAATAAAGTTTCATAACATCAAGATATGCCTCAAGGAAAGGAGATTGAGACGAAATCCCTTAAAAAGATCATATCCTTAGATTAAGGATAAATCAATGAAATAATTATGTATGATAAATATAAATACACCCAATATAATGGGATATTAGTTGTAAAATAATTAGAGGTCATTATTGTAATAAAAACCCCTATGACATGGATATTTAACTCAATGAATGGATATTGAGTTAATATTTCCATTACCTTGAGTTTGACTTGTCTCATTCATTCATTACATTCCTAAATAATAAAACTAGGTTATTTTATATTTTCATCAGAACCTTTTTCAAGTTTATTATAAATTTTATATTACTTATTATCATGTTTTAAAAATTACATAATTATTTAAGTTTATATCAGTCATTTTTTTGATATTAAGTACTTGTGTTGAAAATGAACTTGTTTGATGTAAATTGTCCATGTGGTAAAAATTATATCATCTTGAGAGTATGATTTATGATTTAAATATCCTAAATATACATTATATATGTATTTTTAATATTCCATTACATTTGGATATAATAAATGAAATACACAGTTCATGGAGACGATAGGTCGTATATACACATAAACACTACTTTTTTTATATGTCATATTAAAGGAATGATTACTAGATAATATATAGAAATTTTATAATTTAATAATATTATATATGTTATATAAGTTACATATGTTCATTAACTTCATCTCTTATATATTCTATGTATGGAATTAACGAGTCATATCACTTTGAGGGGGCGGTAGTCCACATTTCCTCTAATCAAATTATTGAATTTACACATTATTGAAAGCGTAAAGTTATGTTGTAAATAATAATTAAATAAAAATAGGGAAAATATAATATAATATATATATATATAATATTGATATAGTTCCATAATTATCACCACCATTATAGTTTGAAGGAGAAAATTGAAAAGTCACCGTTTCGTGAGGCAGTAGTTCTCCGTATACAGAAACAGTATGTTCGTATCATTTAGATGGAGGAGTGTGTATGTGTAGTTAAAATCCTTATCAAAAGAAAATACAAGTAGATTTTGGATACTGGGTTATTATGTAATCAAATAACAAAGAGATCATAGGGAGTGAAGAAGAAAAATAAAGGAAAGGTACTTGAGAGAAGACATTGCCTCTAAATCAGGAAACTTCTTTTGATTTGAACCAAAAGAATTTCTTCAATAGCCTTATGTAGAAGTTAAGGATTGTAAGAGGAAATGAGGGATGTTGGGATATTATTTGAGCATAATTTGGATGAGACAATTTTCTTGAGATGTGTGATTAAGTGGGTAGAGGTGGTGACCTTTTATAAGAGGGAGGGAAAATTTTGGAATGTCTTGATATATTAATTTATTATAAATTTATTTATATTCCAAATGGTCCCAAACTCATTTATTTGGAATATAATATGATTATGTGTCGTAATACTCTTGACCAATAGGTTTTATACATTCTTATGTCACAAAATTAACTTTATCTTTTATCTTTAACCCTTAGTTATACACATTAACTCTTATCATGTCTTATTATATTTTCCTAATATATGATTATAGTAGTTACTATAAAATAAAAAGAGAACCACAAGTGGATAATTAATTATATTTTTAGAATTATATAAGTTATTTGGAACAATTTTATATTTTTAGGTCTATTATATGATTTAATAAAAAAATATTTGTTTTAAAAATTTATTTATTTAAATTTTGACACCATTTAGTAATTGATTTTTGTTATAGAAATAATAACATAATTACTTATAAAAAAGTAATTAAATCAAATATAATATGTAAATATCATCTCTAAAATTTGTGGCTGGAATAAAAATGTTAAAATTATATTTATTTTAGTATTTATAATTTCCTTTATTTGAATCTTTAATTAATAGGGTAATCACTAAATCATCATTGTTTCAAACATAACATAATTTATTTAATGGTTTAAATTTATAAATAAAATGCCATGATGTAGGAAATATTTTTAGATTTATAATTACTATTTATAGTCCAAGAGATCAACTATATAACCCAATATTAAAATTTTTTCAGTAAAAGATACATCTTTATGTTATATTTCCCTTTACTTTAAATTAATTTTTATAAGATTTCATTATCAAACCCAAGTTGATAAATGGGGTCCCAAAATAGACTAAAGGGTGTCCATGGTAAGACCTATCTCATACAATAGTATTAGGATATTTTTTAGGGTAGTTTTATGTTATTATAATTTTATTTTTACCCTTATTTACCAGATTTACCATATAAGCATGGAAAATAATTTTTTTTATTAAAGTTACATTTCATAATGTACAAAAATAAAATTTACTTATTAACGAAATTTGGACTTTATGATTCAAAATATTGAATCAATTTTCCCAAATCTAAAAATAGAGGTTGTAGAAATTTATTTAAAATCAATTCTCGTTTTCAAAACCAGAAAGACGGTTTTTAAGAAGTGAAAACTATCAGAAGATTGACATGTGTTTATGTCCAATTTAAAGGTAAAATTAAATTAAATTACTAAAATTTTATTAAATGATAAATCATAATCCAAGTAATTTTTAATACTAAATAAAATTACAATCTAACCATATAAATAAATTAGATGAAAAGGCTATTTTGAATTAAACTACATTATTTTTCAATATTCATTAAAATGTGAATTTTATCAGAAAAATACCAAAATTTTATCCAAAGTAACATTTTATGTCTTGATTATAAATAAGAAGTTTATTTTTTCAAATAGAACATATTAAAGTGAGAAAAATAATCTTTAAACATGGTTCTCCATGAAAAGGTAGTAAAATTCCCTTTTATAAATAATAGATTATTTTATGCTTAATGTCGAATTAATTTTAATTTTAAGCCACTAAAATTAATTGGATAAATGTAAAAATATCTAATAATAATTTAAAATCATATTGTATTCAATTCTATTCATTCCCTCTAATACAATGTCTTGGATTTAACTACCATTTAAAATAATAATATTATTGTTGTATTATTTTTCAGTATAACTAAACGTTCAGTGCAATGTAAGATTTCAGAGAAACTTGTTGTTGTGTGTCGGGTATGCCATCGGGAAAAGTGTCCTATTTAACATAAAATTCATATCTAATTTATAAATATTAATATATATGAAAATTTATAATTCTATAAATACATGGGTCATTACTATTCTAATTATTTGCTGATTACTATCATTTTAAATAATAATACTTTAATAGTATTCAATGGTTTATTTAAACTCCATGATGTGTTAAATTCATGATGAACTCAATGTTTCATTTAATTCAAGATAAACTAACTATTCAATGAAACAAAAAAATTAAGAAGATTTAATTTATTTGAAAAAACATATTTCACAGATCACATAGTGTTAATTTCTATACCCCATAAAATGAAACATTCCTTTGAAAATTTCTACATTGGTAATAAAAAATGATGATTCATCTTCCTAATTATATTTTATGGTTCCCACGTAACATCATTGAACTAGATGATTTGTCACAATTTTTTTTCAGGTGTGTGGTATTGTTTCATTGAATTATTTTCTATATAATAAATAATCTCCATTGGTTGTTTAATATAAGAAGGATCATGATTCAATGGACCAATATCTATGATAAATATATGCGATGTATTAGGTATATACCTCCTCAAAAGACATACATGGAATGAATCATTAACCTAAAAGAGGTTCAGTAAAAGGTCCTAATGATAAAAAATTATAATTTTGTGATAAAAAATATAAATTGGATAAATATACTTATGGATTAGTTTTTCCTTATTTATTAAATTGATAAACTCATAGAAACAAATTATCACAACCTTCAAATTCAGGGTGGGATTTATTATTATAAACATCACATTTATATTGAATTTGTACTTCCCTTATGTTTTTCTTAATGGATAAAAACATCTCTTCCATTTCATTATCTAACTCAGGTACCAATAGCTTTATTTCATAAACTTTATTCTAGTATATTGGAGTTCTAAACTTTTATCATATATAGTAGAATGATTTACTCCCTGAAACCCTATAACTTCTTTAATTTGTATTCTACAATGCTTATAGAGATAGAAATATTTTGTGATAGAGATGAAGTGTTCATACTATATATGGTAAATAACTACAACCCACATAGTATTTCTCACTTTAAATGTTTTGGAGAGTCTAATAAAAAATTTAGGGTCATCTTTTCCCATTTCCATTATTATATGGATAATGTTTGTAGCATCCCCATATATATTTTTTTCTCTCAGGATCAACATGATGACATACTATGTACCAAAATACATAACCCGAAATATCTATCTTCATGTTTACTATAATAAATTCCCTTTCACATAGGCCGATGATATGCATTATACACTTCAGTTGTTGGTTCAGGCCACACATCTTTGCTGAATGCAACAGGTTTCTTCATGGAATGTGGTTTATCCTTTCCCAAAATAATATTAATATAATTACCAAATTTCAATAACCCATATTCACCTCAATATAAAAAATAATATAAAACCTAAAGGATACCAATTCCTTTAATCTTATTCCCTAAAACATTAAAGGTATTCTTTCTCAAATAATTTTCCCCCACGTAAACTTATTAAAAATCAAAGGGTTATCTTTTAATACATTCACCAAAAGTATCCTTAATATTAAAAATATCTAATCACATAATACCTCAAAACATGTGTCTAAAAATATGAATTTTTATCAACCATTAAATCATAAACATGTGACGGTATCCAAAAATCTTTTTTTAATGATACATGGAGGAATATATTCTTCCAAAATTAGAAAAATACGTTGATATTTAATTATTCATACAACCTAAATAACATTTATAAAAATGATTCTAGAACCTAATCCTTGAATACTGATACATAAATATACCATCTATTCCACATCAATGATTAACATGGAATACATCCTTCCTTGATCTAGATATTAATTTATTTATCATGTCATTTACTTGGATAATGCTAATTTTTCCCCTGAAAATGACATTAAACTCCTAAAATATTAGTATATGACTTTCATTTCCACCTAGATAACATCTTCCTCTCCATTTTAGATCATGTTCTAGATGTTTATTCCCACCTTCTTGACATGTGGAAAGCTGGATCTTTGTTCCTTTATATTCATTACCACATGAATTTTGAAAAAACTAATCTTTCTCTTATATGAGACTTTAGGAATATTAAATAGGTTCATGTTGTTAATCATATACCAAAATATCTGATTAGGCATAATCATAATATCTATCTCCCCAATCTTGATGCAATTTGGTTACTCAAAGTCAATGAATTGTTTATTCGATTCAGTGTTGACATAATTCATTCTAGTTCTATCCATTGAATAAATACAAAACTCAAATGGTAAGAAATAATAATCATAGTGGGGAACCACATATTCATGAAAAATAACTTATTGGATGTCTAAATCATTAAACCCTTTTTTTAAATCAGTAAAACATCATGATTATCCTAGTTCATCTATAGTCATTGTAATGACCATGGTATTTATAGAATAATACATTTTCATATCTATTAATATTTATGAAGAAGATATTATTTTAAATTAAAGAGTAAACATTGTACAATAACATACTCGACATGAAACAACGGGTTTCTCCAAAATCTTACCTTGCACACAATAATGAGTTATACAAAAAAATAATACAATAATATTATTATTATTTTAAATGGTATTTAACGCCTAGTTGTTTTATTGGAAGGAGTGGAAAAAATTAAATATATTATGATTTTAAATATTTTTTAAATGTTTTTAAATTTAGATAATTAATTTTATAGGCTTAAAATGATAATGATCTAATTTTAAGCATAAAATACTTCAATATTTTTAAAAAGGTCATTTTACCACATTTTTATGGTGAACCCTCATTAAAAATATTTTTTTTCACTTTCATATGTTTTATTTGTTAAAATAAAGTTCTTATTTAGAATAGAGACATCAAAATATACTTCGGTTGATATTTTCATATTTTTTTTGATAAAATCCATATTTTTATGAATAGTGAAAAATATTGCATTTTAATTCAAAACATACTTTTAATCTAATTTATTTATATTTTTATTTTGTTTTATTAAAAGGATTAAAATTTTAATTTCAATAAATTTTTATCATTTAATCCAATTATGTTCATTAGAAGTAATTTCACGTTTAAATTGGACACAAACACATATCAATCATTTGATAGTTTTCACTTCTTAAAAACCCACTTTCTAGTTTTGACAATGGGAATTGATTTTAAATTAATTACTTAAACTTCTTGTGTTTTTAAATTGAAAAAAAATATTCCATATTTTTAATTAGAAGTCCCAAATTGGGTAAACATGCACCTTTTATTTCTAAACATTATGAATAGTAACTTCAATAATTATTTTTTATTTACCATGGTTAATGGATAAATCTGGTAAATAAGATTAAAAATAATAATATAATAATAATATTAAACTACCCTAACACATGTATTAATCCCATTGGATGATATATTTCAAACCATGTCCATCCTTGGGTCAATTTTGGGACACCATAGAGACACATGGGCGTTATAATGACAAGTTATAATAATTAATATAAAGTAAAGAGAAATATAACATAAACATATATCTTTTACTAAAACAATTTTAAGGTGGGGTTATATAACTGATATCATTGAAATGAAATTTAATTTATAAATATAAAAATATTTAGTATATCATGGTATTATATTTATGGTTTTTATGGATTAAATAAATGATGTTATTTATGACACAATGAGGATGCAGTTATTACCTAATTAATGAAAGATTGAAATAAATGATATTATAAATATGAAAATAAATGTAATTTGAACTTTTTTATTCCATCCGCATATTTTTTGGATTATAATGACATATTATATTTGTGTTAATTAATTTTTTTCACGGAATCAAGTTGTAATGACATTATAAAAAATCAATTACTAAATAGTGTCAAAATTGACATAAATTAGTTTTAAAAAATATACTATTTTATTAAATGATATAATAGTCCTAAAAACTATGATTTAGAGAACTGAACTATATAATGTTACAAATTTAATTAATTATCCACTTTTTTGTTTTCTTTCAACTTTATAGTAACTATAGTAACCATATATTATGAGAATACAAAAAGAAGTTGTAAGAGTTAATGTTTTTAACTTAGGGTTAAAGCTAAAAGATAAGATTAATTTTATGACCTAAACTTGTATAAAACCTATTTTTTGAGAGTATTTAGACCAATTATTATATTATACTCTAACTATATCACTTTTTAACTGTTATTTTTTGAAACTAATTTTATAATAAAATAATATTTAAAGTCTTTCCTTAACTACCCCTCTTCCCATTATAAAAGTCCACCACCTCTACCCACTTACTCACACCTTTCAAGCACATTTTATCATCTAAATTATGATCAAATAATATCCCAACATATATTATTTCCTAATATAATCCTTACCTTGTGCATAAGTTAATTCAATAAAGACATTCTTCTCAAATCAAAATAAGTTACTCGATTTAGAGATAACACCTTCTCTCAAGTTCCTTTCCATTATTTTCATTATTCACTACCAATGATATTATTATTCTATGATTAAATAACCACACTATTATACTAAATATATTAAGATTTTTTATAAGAATCATTCAGACTACACTTACACACACCTTCATATAATGGATACAAACATATTATTTCTCTCTACGACGAACTACTCCCTCACAGAATGACGATTTTTCAATTTTCTCCAACCACCTCTAATAGATGGACATTATGAATTTAATGTATTTATATATGATATATATTATATTTATAATGTCTTTATTCTTATTTAATTTTTATTTAAAACATACCTTTATGCTTTCCGTAATGTGTATATACGATAATTTAATTTGATGATGTGCGGACTACCTCCCACTCAAAGTGATATAACTCATTCATTATATATATGAAAATTTTTTAGGATGCAGTTAATTAACATATATAACATATATAAAATATATATTAAACATTAATTTTAACATATCTATGTATCATTTATATTTCATTCCAGTAATATGACAACGAAATAAAAGTAGTGTTCATGCGTACGTAAGGAAAACAATCTCCATGAACAGTGCATTTTATTTCTTATCTAAAAATGTTATAGACTATTATAAATAAATATATTCTAGATATATATGTTAATTAAATCACAAATAATATTCTTTATATGATGTACTTTTTTCCATAAGGACAATTTACCTCAACCAAGTTCATTTTCCACTCAAGTACCGAATATCGACAAAATGACAGATAAGAACTTAAATAATTATATAAATTTTATAACATGATTATAAGTAATATAAAATGAATAATAAACATTAAAAAGGTTCTTAATAAAGTATAAATTAACTTAGGTTTATTATTTAGGAAGAAAAAGGAACATATGTGATGATTTAGACTCAAGGTAAGGGAACTTCTTATCCTAATTTCTATTCTTTGGGTTGATATTATACTTCTTGACTATGTCATGATATGATTATTTGAGAAATTAATTTTGATATCTTATATTGTATTTATACTTGATTTAGGGGTATTTATATTGAATGCACATAATTTATCTATTTTATTGATAAATGATCTTTATAAAGAAAATCATAACTCAATCTCCATTCATTGAGTAAAATATCCATGTCATTGGTGTTTTTTCCAAGAGTATTTGTGAATGACCTGTGATTTTTTTAAATTAATACCCACTTATATTGTGTGTATTTATACTTTTCACACATAATTATTTCATTGATTTATCATTTATATAAGGATATGATCATTTTAAGGGATTGCATCTCAATTTATATTCCATTGAGAATTATTTGTTGTTATGCACCAATTCACTTTTATAGGGTTTATATATATACATTTAACATTTTATATCATGAATCAATTTATTATCATAATATTATATGTTTTTTTACTGTTATTATTAAATTATTTTTATTTAAATATTTTCTTATGTGGTATGAGACTCTTTAACTAAATAATTGTCTTAAATTTTTAAAAGGTTTATTATTATAAATCTTTATCATTAATGTCCATAATTTAAAAATTGTGTTATGAATTTATTTATAAGGACATGAACGTTTTAAAATTTAAATTTATTTCAAAAGTTTCAATTTTTTATTGGAAACATTGACTCAAAAGTATTTATATTAAATTTTTTTAAATCGTTTTCAAAATGGATTGAATATTTCAATATCTTCAAATATTTTATTGTGATTGCAAATGAAATTTTATGTTTGAAATTTTGATGTTTGAAATAATTTATGTGTGATGATTATATAATGGTAATTAGACATTTTATAGGTGGTTATGTGAAAAACCAAGATGGGTGGTTATGTGATAAACCAAATGATGGGTGGTTCCGTGATAAACCAAAGATAGGTGGTTACGTTATAACCTCCAATGCATTGTGTATGGAAGTCAGAGGTATGAATATTCCATTTAGTTATATGTGTGTAAATGGACTGTATGGTTATTAAATTTAATTATTTTCATGTCACAAGTTACCTTTATATGTTATATGCTTCCTTCTATGGTATTTATGGTGATATTTTGGTTACAAAAGGGTAATAAGTTAGTATATATTTATTGAAGTGTTTTTTCTACTTAAAAATGGTGAAAATATTACATTATGATAATGTTTTCATGGTTTACATGTTTTCTAAATAATAACAATTTTAGTTCTTTATTTACCCCTTAATAAATGTTTTACCTTCATCCCATGTTTTTAAATGTTTTTCACAGGGTATGAGGATGGGTAAGAGAAAAGAATATGTCAAGACAGTTTTTATCAAGAAAAACAAATCATGTTTTTTTGAAAGGGTTTTTTTAGTGGAAAAAGTTGTTACTGAATTTAACTGTCCACATATAATTTCAGGGCCTATTATGTAATAATTATAACCTAATTATCTAAATTTTAAAACCTTAAAAGATTCTCAATATGATTAAAATTCAAATTAATAACCTAACTCAAGATAAAGTATTGTATAAAGATGGGGCCTTATAGTTGGTATCGGAGGTCGGTTTAGATAACTTTAGGGATTATAAGTTTTGAATAACCACATGGTAATTCTCTATATATATTCTTTCCATTAAATACTTGTTTTAAATTTTTTTTTTTCAGATAATTGAATGTCGGTTAAAAATTGAAGGTAGAAAATCTCAAACAATATTCATATCACTTCCTGATGACATGCTTGAAATAATTATTATAGATTCATGTTTGGATGATTCTGAAACATTTTATAGCATACAAATCACATATTAGAATTTGTTTGATATATCAAACATCTCCACTATACCTCGATACCATCCTGGATAATGGGTTGTATTTAATCAAATTCTATCTTCTCATTTTTTTCATCTTTTCATGAAAGGTAAATATTATCAAGGTATTTTAAAATATTTTACCTTATCAAAAATCCTGAAGAATATTAGGATTTTGGAAAAGGTGATAAAGAATGACACCATGGTGCAACTAATTTATATTTTCTTTTAAAATACAGTCTCTTAGTACAGACTTATGGTATTTTCAAAGGACCAATGATTGAAAGTTTCAACTCAAACTCGTTCCGGTTTTTTTTTATAAAAATCATGTTTTATAAGATGTTTAGAAATTATATATCATATATAATTATTTTCTAAAACTATATTTTTGTGAAAACCCATATAACCCAAGTTGTACAAGGTGTATTTAGATTAAGTAATCAAATGATTTTGAAGGATCTCTAAATCGGTGTTCCGATTCATGTACCTTATATTTACATAAACATGATGATGATTAAACCAGGGGAAACCATGATCAAGGTATGATGCTATTTCTTTTGGGAAGAGTTTTATTTTATCGTATATAGGGGGAAAATTTCAATATTTACAAGACTCCATGAATTAAGATATTGAGGTCATTATGAGTTGGGATGAAAATGAAATTAATAAGACATCCATTGAGGTTAAAACATGTTAGGGTTATTTTTGAGTTTTATAAAAAGGTGAAACCTTTAATATGGGTGATAACCCATCATGTACAGCAAGGCCACAGGAATCAAACCCACAACTGAAGGGTGAAAAGGCTGCATCGCCTACCACTAGCCTACGTGAAGTCTCAGATTATTATGAAAATTTATTTTTAGTTAAAGGATTTTATGGATCAATAATAATATTATTTTTAGAACTTATGTTTTATAAAATGGACACCCATAGTATAGGAAAATTATTTGGTGATTAAGTTATAAATGTTTTTTGGAAGACATTCTCTCATTTGGGAACACTATATGCCTAATGAAAATAGAATACTATGAGATTTAATTTGAGGAGTAGTGGTTGAATTATATTTTGGAATAATATATGTTTTTGTTATGGACATATGGATATTTGGGTTATTAAATGAAATTATTAACCTGTCATGGATAATATGTGACTAGGTTAATTACTTTTCAGTATGAGACTTTTAGAGTATTCTATGTTATTTGGAGATAAATGTGAACATTTATAATGGAGGACTATGTGATAAAATCCTTTTGAATTTTTGGTTTCAATATTAGTTTGGATTTCATTAGAGAATTTTAAGGACAATTTTTTATTGAATGATATTTGTTGAAATTTGGGTATTGTTTGTTGAACTCCGGGGATTAAGGGTAGTATTTCTTTTTATAAAGGATTATTATTTTTGGGGATTATATGATCTTGTACTAAAAATTTTGGTTTTAGTTAATATCTAAAGTCAAGGGAAATATATAGGCCATATTTTGTGGATTATGTGATTATATAAAAGTTTATTCTAGTGCTTCATGTATGGCCATGTCATCTTGAATACTCATAATTTGGAGAAATGATAAGTTTGTTGAAGATATTTATTAAAGGACGAAAATCTACTTGACACGTATGTTTGTTTTCTTTTGATCTTAGTCATGATCATAATTAAATTCCAGAACATTATGAAAATGAACATAAAAAAACGTTTCCTTTTTTACTTTTTCTAATGGGGAATCAAAGACCGTTCAACCCATCACAAGTTTATGATTTTCAGATTGTTAACTTTCTCATGATCATGTTTTCTATCACTCTCCATCAGAACAAGATGGTTAGTTTTTTTAAAAAAAATTCAATGATTTCCAACATAGAGTGTTAGTATGTTTTTTCTCAGGTGACCTTTGTAATTATATTTATTTATTTTGAGGATATTTTTTTATTAACTCTTTTTGCGATGTGATATTTTCAATGATGTTTCTGAGCCCAATTTTAAAATTGCAAGGATGCAATTTCCAAAATGGGGGAATGATATAACGACCCATGTATTTATAGAAGAATACATTTTCATATATATTAATATTTATGAATAAGATTTTAATATTACACTCAAGAGTGAATTTTTTAAAATTTAATACCTAACATAAAATAATGGGTTTCTCTAAAATCTTACATTGCATACAACACTGACTTATACTGAAAAATAATACAATAATATTATTATTATTTTAAATGTTTTTTAACACCTAACCATAGTATCTGTGGGAATGAACTGAATTAACTATAATATGATTTTAAATATTTTTTAAATTTTTTAGATTTATATAATTAATTCTGGAGGCATAAAATTAGAATGATCCAATTTTAATCATCAAATACACTAATATTATTTAGTAGGTCATTTTTCCACATTTTGATGGAGAACCCTCTTAAAAAATATTTTTTCTCACTTTTATATATTTTATTTAATAAAAAAACTTCTTCTTTAGAATAGGGACATCGAAATTTACTCTAGTTTAAATTTCGGTATTTTTTCTGGAAAAATTTCATATTATTATGAATAGTGAAAAATAGTGCATTTTAATTCAAAATTTCCTTTTCATATAATTTATTTATATAGTTAGATTTTCCTTTTAATTGGTTTTAAATTTTATTTGGATTAATTTTTATCATTTAATCCAATTATATCCATTTTAAGTAATTTCACATTTAAATTGGACATAAACATATACTCATCTTTTGATAGTTTTTACATCTTAAAAACCTCCTTTCTCATTTTGAAAAAAGAATTATTTTAAATTAATTACTACAATTAGGTGTTTTGAATTTCGAAAAATGTATTCCATATTTTTAATTGGAATGTATAAATTGTGTAAATAGGTGCCTTTTATTTTTGGACATTATGAATAGTAACTTCATTAATTATTTTTTATTTACGATGGTTAAAGGGTAAATCTAGTAAATAAAGGTAAAAATAATATTATAATAATATTTACCTACCATAGAACATGTACTAATACAATTTTATGAGATATATATAACAATGGGCATACTTGGGTCGATTTTGGGACCCCGTAGAGCCACTAGGTTTAGATAATGACATGTTATATGAATTAATTTAAAGAGAAATATAAAATTGACATGTATATTTTACTAAAATAAATTTAATGTGGAGTTATATAAATGATATATTTGACTATAAATAGACATTATAAAGATAAAAAGATTTTCTGCATCATGGTATTATATATATAATTTTTAGACATTAAATAAATAATGTTATATCTTACACAACGATGATGCAGTGATTGCATTATTAATGAAAGATTCAAAAAATGATATTATAACTATTAAAATAATTTTACTTTTAACATTTTGATGTCATAAACGAAAATTATGGATAATATTGACAAATTATCATTGATTTAATTCTTTTTTTTGAAGTAATAAATTTTTTATGACTTTAAAAAAATTAATTATTAAATAATGTCAAAATTGACATAAATGTGTTTTTAAAACAAATTATATTTTATTAAATGATATAATAGTCCAAAAAAATAACATTCAGACAACATAATTTTATAATTATAAAAATTTCATTATTTATCCACTTTTGGTTCTCTTTGAATTTTATAGAAACTATAGTAACCATATATTATGAAAATACAAAAAGAGGTGGTAAGAGTTAATGTTTTTAACTAAGGGTTAAAGCTATAAGATAAAGTTAATTTTGTGACATAAACTTGTCTAAACCCTATTGGTTGAGAGGATTTGACACAATATAATATTATCCTCGAATGATATCACTTTGGATGTATTATAATTCTAAAATCATTTTATAATAAAATAATATTTCAAGACATTCTTAAAGTTCCTCTCTTTCCTCTTTTAAAAGGCCACAACCTCTACCCACTTACTCACACCTCTCAAGCCCCATTTCTCATCTAAATAATGCTTAAATAAGCTCCCAAAATCTCTCAATTCCACCGATAATCCTTTCCTTTGGTAGAAGGTAGTTCAAGAAATTCATTTGGCTCAAATCAAAATACGTTACCTGATTTAGAGGTGACGCCTTCTCTCAAGTTCCTTTCTTTATTTTACTTCTTCACTCCCTATGATCTTATTATTCTAAGATTACATATAAAAACAATATACTCAATATACTAGGATGATTTTATGATATGTATTATAAATTCAATTACACACACCTCTATCTAATTGATACAATCATATTGTTTCTGTGTACGGTGAACTATTGGTTCACGAAACGATGATTGTTCAATTTTCTCCTACCACCTATAATGGTGTCCATTATGATGGAAATATATTTATATATGATATATAATATACATATTTATATATATATTATCTATGCTTGTGTATTTTTTTATTTACAATATACATTTATTTGTTCCATAATTTGTAAAGATGATAATTTATTTTTATGAAATGCCGACTACTACCCCCTCAAAATGATATGACATGTTCAAGAAATACATACAACATATAAAATATGTAATTAATGAACATATATAACATATATAAAAAAATATATTATACTAGAATTATATCATAGTTATGTATCATTTAGTTTTTATTCCTTTAATATGACAAAGAAACAAATGTAGCATTTATGTGTACGTACGACCTATCGTCTCCATGAACGGTGCATTTAATTTCATATATCCAAATATTATGGAATATTATAAATATATATATACTATATATATATATATATATATGATATTTTAATCATAATTAATATTCTGGATATTATGTACTTTTTACCATATGAAAATTTACTTCAAACAATTTCATTTTCGACTCAAGTACCGAATATCGACAAAATGACCATTATGAACTTAAGTAATTATGTAATTTTTATAACATGATAATAAGTATTGTAAAATGAATAATAAACTTGAAAAATGATCTTAATCATTTATAAATTAACTTAGGTTTATTATTTAGGAATAACAAGGATCATATATGACAATTGGGACTCAAGGGAAGTGGACTTCTAAACCCAATTTCCATTCAATGGGTTGGTCTTCTAATTATTGACTATGTCATGATATGATTATGTGTGAAATGAATTTTGTTATCTTATATTGTATTTATAATTACTTTATGGGGATTTATTTTGAATAAACACAATCGATCTATTTGATTGACAAATGATATTTGCAAGGTAAATCATAACTTAATCTCTATTCACTGAGTTAAACATCCATGTCATTGGTTTTGTTTTTGGAAGAGTATGTGTAAAGTACCTATGATTGTTTTGAACTGAATAAACACTTATATTGGGTGTATTTATACTATTCACAACTAATTATTTCATTCATTTATCCTTAAACTAAGGATTCAATATTTGTACAGGATTTTGTCGCTATTTACATTTCTTTAAGACTTATTTGTTATCATGAACCAATTCACTTTTATATGGTGTATATACTACCCTTTGACATATTATGTCATGAATCTATTTATTCTCATGTTATTATATGATTTTTTTAATTTTATTCTTTAATTATTTTTATAAAAATATTTTCTCAAGTGTTATAGGACTCTTTAACTAAAACAACGTCTTAAATGTTTTAAATATTTATTATTCTAAATCATTCTCATTAATGTCCATGTTTTCAAAATGGTTTTATGAAATTATTTATACGGACATTAATGGTTTAAAATTTAAATTTATTTCAAAAAATTTAATGTGGTATGCGACACTTTGATTCAAAAGTCTTCTTATTAACTGTTTTAAATGGTTTTTGAAATGGATTGAATATTTAAATATCATGAAATAATTTATTATCATTGAAAATGAAATCTTATGAGTGAAATGTTGATATATTAATTTTTTATATGTGATGATTATATAATGGTATGTGGACATTGGACATGTGGTTATGTGATAATCCATGATGGGTGGTTACGTGATAAACCAAATGACATGTGGTTCTGTGTTAAACCATGGATGGGTGGTTATGTTATAAAATATAATGAATTGGGTATGAAAGTCAGCCGTATGTCTATTTCATTAAGTGATATGTTTGGAAGTCAACCATATGGTTATTCCATTTAAGTATTTTTATGTCCCAGGTTACCTTTATATGTTATATGTTTATTTCAATGGGATTTATAGTAATAGTTTGGTTACAAAAGGGTAAGAAATGAGATTATATTCCGTGAAGTGTTTTTTCTACTTCTTAAAGGTGAAAAGTTTTACATTTTGATAAATTATTCGTGGTTTACATGTTATTACAGGACTAATAGTTTCCATTCATTATGTGTCCCTTACCGATATTTTTATACTCATCCCATTTTTTGAAATGTTTTTCACAGGCTATAAGGATGGGTAAGAGAAAAGAATATTTCCAGAAGATTTCCATCAAGAAAGAGAAATAATGTTTTGTTTAAAGGGTTTACTTTGGTTAAAAAAGTTATTATTGATTGTAACGGTCCACATGTAATTACTGAGCCTATTATGTAATAGTTATGACATAATTTTCTACAGTCATAAACCTAAAAGGATCTTAAATATTAATAAAATTCAAATTAAAATCTTAAATCAAGATTAATTAATTTTTAAGGTTGTTGCCTTATAGTCATCATAAATTTAGATCCTTCACTATGGTTTGTAAATATTTTGAGAATTTATAAAGCATACCCATAGAGAGTGTCAAACCTTGTGTGAAGAAAGGCCCATTGTTGTGCAGTAGGTGATGATCATGTTCATCTCATGCCCACCTTTTAGAGTTATTACCCCTAGGGATCTATATGCCTGATTAGAATCCACATGTTGTATCCTAATATGGTTATAATTTCATAGAAACCAAATTATCTATCATTTATAAAAAAATATATGGAATTTACTATACTTTGACTCATAATTAGACTTATCCTTAGCCATATCCTTAGGCATATCCATATAAATTTCTCTAGGGATCTCACTATAATTTACCCATACATATTTCCATTTTATAAATAAACCTTCTCTCTAATTCCAACTATAGAGACTCAAAATACTCATATATAAATAAAAAGTATTAACAGAAAAATATTCATTAAATGGCACAAAAATACATTCAAGAATCATTTAGGTCTAGTTACTTTGAAAAAATGGACACATAAACTACTTTCCCATTAGTGAGCTACATCATCTCCCACTAAGTTCTCCATAACTGGAATACTTTTTAGAAATATCATACATAATACCTTTCTTATTATCCTGGGTAATGGAGTCCTCAGAAATGGTGAGCTCAGATTCCCAATAATATTAAACAATAGATATGTCAATGATTCCATAAGAATAAAATGTGAATAAGTGTATGATAACATGATATTAGAATATTAAAACCATACCCTACATATAATAGCTCATAAACCTAAGTCATGGTAAAAATCATAGACGTTCATAAGAAATGAATCATAATGGAATCAAAGAACACGATCCTTGAGAACTTAACATTATTATAAGCCATCGATTTTTTTAATACACACAATCATAATAATTCATGTCCCTAGTAGTCATTGATCTTTCCCAAAACTATCACAGTGAAACATGTTCACTCCCTAACTATCATTGTAGTCATGGATCACTCCCAATACTAGATTAGTAGATATAGTCTATTACCAAACTATGTGTATTCCCTATTCCAGTAATTTTTATCTCATGATATATCAATCATTACCCAATGCATTAGAGGGATATATAGGTCCCACCCATCACATAATTAAAATCAATCTTATGTGTGGATTGATATCATAATGCATTCATCATATCATAAACAATGAAAATAAATGGAATTAATAAAAATTTTATCATAAAATAACATATGTAAAATGAACACGTTTCATATACATTTAATAATTTCATCAATGCATAACCTATGATAAAATTAGGTTTCTTAAGAATTTTATCATTGTATAACTTGTGGAAGAGAAATAGGTTTCATAAAAAATCATTTCATCAAAAAAATTAACCATTCATTGAAAGAATAATAATTATTTACCCGGAATGTATCTATATAAAATCATTGGTAACATCACAGTATGTCATCAAAGATGGACAATAATTTTGAAAGATAACATGGAACATTTTTGAAAAAAATAGCCTTCTGACTTTGAAAACAACTTTTTAAGACATAAAACATTTTTGAAATCCTTTTCAATGAATATAAATCTATAAAATTATAATGGAAACTATAATTATGTTTTAAAGCAATTTTTTAGGATAATATCATTTCATAATTGAAAAAAACACTTTTTAAAAAACAATTCAAAATAATTTTCTTTAAGAATAGTTTTTCATTGAAAATAACTTTTTAAAACTAATTATTCATAAAAAATTTCATAAACCCTCTTATTTGAAACAAACATTGAATCTTATAATATGAGATTTAATAAAAATGAGTTTTTCATGATAGTCAGAAATACCATTCATGATATACATGCTAAATCAATGATTCCTTTCACATATTAAATAATAAGAAAATGGGAATTGATTAGAAAATAACCTGAAGATTCCTTTTAAAACATTTTTTTAATAATAAAGACATGGGTAAAAAATAAGTTTAAGTAAAATTTATATAATTTTAAAAAAATTTCTATTTTTTTGAAAACATGATTTTGGATGGAAAAGGATTTTCGACAGAAGAGATAAATAGAGTAACTTTTTGGTAAAGACAATCTTTTGACCTCTTTAGTACATTAAGTGAGGAAAATGAAGGAAAAAATGTATTAACATGACATAAAAAGAGTAAAGAAAATTCATGGGTTTCTTGAGAGATAGATCAAAAAATTTCATTTTTAGAAATATAATCATAAATAATCCTGATAGATGATGAGATTGTATCATAAAACCCATACAACATTAGTAACATTGAATCGTAATACCCATTAAAGAATAAAATTAAATGAAACATAAAATATTATGAAAGTAAATAAAATCATGACATTAAATTTCAAGAAGGTTGTATATACACCTCATAAAAGAAGATAGCTATAAAAATCATCAAATATCCCAAAGAAGACAATATCAGACACAAATACCTTACCTCTTTGTGTCTTTTAAATCATAACACCCATAAAAAATAGGTAAAAAAATATATATGTAAAATTACATAATATTTATTATAATAATAGTAAATTAAATTCATTTTCAATATATAAAACACACAAAAGGAATAAGTGGTGCATATCTCATGCATTTCATAGATATAAAAATCTGGATGACAATTCCATAACAAAAGTCTTGAATTCCTTTATACACGTTCGAACCCCATGAATATTAAATATTAGTTTTTTATAAATATATTACATAAAAATATTATATATATCATAAATTATATTATTTAACTATGATTAATTATCACCCGTTTGTTAACATTTCATTGTTAAAATATCATTTCAGGTGTTAACTGCTTTGTTTTTATGGTGTGTTTTGATTTGTTATTTTTTATCCTATTAATTTTGTAATGGAAAATTTATATATAGAAGGTTAAAAATAATATATATATATATATATATATAATATTTATTATAAATCTATTTAAATTAATCTGTAAATTTTTGAGATAGAAAATGAAATACACCATTTATGGAGATGATATGTCGTATGTACACTTGAATGATGTTTCTATTTTCCTAAATAATGAAATTAAATAAAGGTAAATAATATATTACCATTGAAGAATAATTTTTGTGTCATATATATATATATATAATATTCATTAAATTTATCCTAATTACCTACCAAGAAAAGAGTTATTGAAAAAGGAATTTCTTTGTTTTGTGAGGCTGTAGTCTGTCGTACACATAAACGACGTTATGTTATTCAATAAGGAATAAAATTTAATAAGTTATATATGATATTATAATTACAGAATAATAATTATATCCTAAATATAATCTTCATAATTTATATATATTATTATAACTATTAGTGATAAACGGTGATGGAAAATGAATTATGCCTGTTCGCGATGCAATAGTTCATTGTACACATGAATGACATTATTGTATTCTATACAGAATGTAAATTAAGAAGGTATATCTGATATTATATTTAAAAAAGTATAATTACATCAAAAATAATATATATAACCATTATATACTTCATTATATCTAGTTTTGATAGGTAGTGATGGAAAATAGATTATGATAGTTCGTGTGGCGTTAGTACACCATACCCACAATCAACTACTTTATTTCACATTTATGGGATGATGATATTGTTATGGGTTATTATCATAACATAAAAAAATATCATTATATGAATTATACTATGGTTATTTTATCATCATGTTTTAATTGTAATTGAAATAGCATTATGAAGAAATTATATTAAACTATCGGTTGGGGACATTACCTCTTATTTGGACAACTTCTTTTGGTTTACACCAAAATCCTTTATACGATGGATTTATGAGAAAAATAAAGATTCAATATTGTGATTTTAGAATTAAGTAAGGAATTTTATATGTGTTTTATAATACAAAGGGTATTGAATGTGTTAAGAGAAGAAGAGTAGGGGTGGCCTTTTATATGTGTAGTGAGTCTTACACTTGTAATTTTGGAACTAAATAGGCACACCCACCTTTCTCACATGAAACAAGGATAAAAAATGGTCAATAATAGAACATACTTGGTGATATGATCTAAATATTTCCATAAAATGGTTTTTTACAAATGTATAGTTCATTTTACCCCTTATCTATTTAATTGAACACCTAGTAAACCCATTTTCACCATAAAAAAATTAATATTTACCAGTTTTACAATTCACAATGGTAAAAAATTAAGTTAACCTTATTAGATTTTATAAAATTTTCTGATTCCTGATTTGGAATACATTTTTCTAAATTGAATTCACATAATTGGAAAATTATAAATTGAAATTAATCGCACAGTTGAATAGAAATTTTATTTTCCAAAAAGAAATGTTTAAAAAGATTAAAAGGTATTTACATTGAAATTAAATATGAAATTAATTATAATGAACTTAATTGGATTAATAGATATTTAATTGAACCAATTTACTGTTAAAAAAATCTTAAAATATTTTTTTTTGTTTCTAAATTTTTATATGAAATGACAATTCTTAATTAAAAATTTCGATATTCACTATTCATCATAAAATTTAACTTCTTAGAAACATCTCAAGAACGAACTCTAATATAATGGTAACATGATGATTTATAAAATATTTTTATTTTTTCAAATAATTTATTTTAAAATTATAAGTAATTAATTTTAATATAAGTGTGTGAATGGTGACAATTTTTTTTTTAAAATATATAGTTTTTAATAAAAAAATTTAATTTATTCTTGTATCTTTTCTATAAAAACATAAGATTAAATTTTCAAAATTTATTGAATATAAAATATATAAATATAATTAAAATCATTTAACAAAATTTATATGTATATATTATTGAGCTAAAATACATTTGTGTGCATAAAAGTAGTTTTTAGAAAATTATTTCTTTTATTTTAAAATATTTTTTATTTTCATTTCATATTAATTGGTTACAAAATAAGTCATTTTATACACTTGTGTAAAAAATATATTTTAATAATTTATTTAATATTATTTATACCCATTATTCAAATGGTTGGGTAGTAACTATCATATTAAAGAATAATATTTTAATAATATGTCACATTTAATTTAAACATGGTGTTGTGTGTAATGCATGATAAATCATTATTATGTGTAATTTAAGATATAATCATTTTTATGTGTACAAAAATATATATAAGATTAAATTTATTTGAAAAAAATCAAATAATCTTACTGTGTTACATAACTTTACAACCTTCATTACTTGGTTATTTAATTTTTCATTTTCATCTTTACTTTTATAATAACTAAGACCTTTATAAGTCTTTTCAGTACAATAAAAAAACTATAAAATAGAACTCACCATGATTTCATTAGTATCAATCAATTATTAGTAATCTAACTCTTTCCCACCTTTAGAATCATCTCTCATTTCTGAATCCTAAATAATATTCCATCCAACAGTATATACACATCCCAATTCTTTATTGTATTACTTTTCTATCCCTTTCTGGTTCAAATATGAAAAAACAATCTTGATATAGTATTTTTAATATGATTATAGATGTGAAAAGAAATGGAAAAAACTAAAACACCCCTAGGATAATAAGGATAAGACACTACCGATCTAATGTTTTAACTACTCAATATATTGTCCATTATAATTTTTATATCCCAAAGGCCTCACATTTAATGACACGAAGGCACCTTCATACTAACTCAATGGACCCATGTCTACATATCAAAGTATGTTAGTGTATAACTGGGTCATAACCCCATTCGACAATGTTATCTACATTATTATCCATAAATGGATTAAAAATACCCCTAAGAGAAGATATTATAATTTTAACATTGGTCATATACAAAATTACTAGACGACTTTACCACATATGAAATCACCTAAGTAAACAAATAATCAAAATACCGAGTTATGAAGTATGTTCGGCACCACACCAATCATTTTTTGGGTTAAACGAAGTACCATAATGACATATACCCCTAGCTAAATGTGAGTGTGAAAAACTCAACCTTATTCAAGTTATATTTTTACGTATCGGTCTCTAAACACTCATTACATTTCGGTTGTGAAAAACTATTTTATTTAAAAATATTACCTTATATCCCCTTTGGATCATCCTTTATATAGTCTTTTTTGGGCCACCTCATAAAAGCACATGTTTTTCTTCAGTTTATAAATTCATTTGCATATACTTAATATTTGATCCTTCACACTTTCCTTTGACACTGAATCTAAAGAGTTAAATAAAATAATTGTATTGGATTTAAATTTTATACCTTTATTTTTGTTTTAAACTTTACTATCATTATTTTTCAATTCTATATCATTTTAAAGAAGAGATCAAAGAAGTTCAATTTTTTTATATTAAGTGAAAAACATACTTTACCAATATAAACCTTTTTTGAGTTCTATATTATATAATGTTGACAATGTATTCTATCAATATGAAAATAATTCATTATAGTTTCCCCAAGAACAACCATTCTACTCATAATCAAGGAAAATATATTATACATCTCAATGAAATTTTCATGATAAAACATTTTTATTTCTTGGGATTCAACCCTTTAAATTCAAAACAAGATCCAATAAAACTTATATGTTCCTTAATGAGTGACATTTAATGTTATCCATTTTTCAAAAATAGTTTTATAGGATGAAATATTGTTATAAATATTTCTATATTAAGAAAAATATAGATAATTCTTAACATTGTACATCAAAACTTATTTTTCAACATCATTACTAGATATAGTACAACATCATGCAATTTATCATATTTTGACATAATTTTCCTATATTAAATACCTATATTTTATAAAAATACCTCCATGTGATCCTTGTAATATCTATACTCACTATGTTTGAAGTGATATGGTTTGAGAAGACTTAAAATTAGATATCAGAACATTTTATCAAAAAAATAGATATTTCCTTATATTGATAGTTATATGATAATGTTATCAAATAAAATAACAAAACTATATCTTAACTTACCCAATGAAAACAATCTTTGAAACCAATTTTTTTAATAGTGATTTTAATGAAAAATTCTAAAGGGTTGATGAATAGGCTATATGAAAAACATTTTAAAAAATTATTAAAGTAAATAGCATTTGCAGATTCAATGGTAGGTGTAACTATAAATAGTATGAATTGAATAATAATATAGATATTGAATCTATAGTTCATATATCAAATATAATAATACAATATAATAGTATAGTGTTTCAGAATAATACAAATTCAATGTAGTGTAAAATATAAATCATTAAACGCATGATTTATATAGTAATTCAGTTCAACATGAACCTATATCTACTATTAATATCTCTCTAAACCTAATGTGATATAGTACACACTATGACCTTACTTTTTAAAGGAGTAACATCCCTGTACATATATATATTCTTTTAGGAGTTTGATGTTTTACCTAGAAAAACAACCTAACATTTTATACAAGAATTATAACTAACTATAGATATACCATTGAAGTACAGGTATAACCAAACATGAACATATTTTTTGCGGGAATGGAAAATGGGTATATTTGTATCACCAAAGAAAATATTGAAATCAAATAATTAACACAAAGCGAATAAAAAACATCATAATGGTAGATAATGAAGCTCCTTGATCACTTCTTTTAAAAGAGTATCTAATGGAAGTCCGTAGAAATGATCAAAATTGAATCATTAGTCCTGGTCATAGAAGATATTTATTTCATTAATACTATAATTAAACAATGAATGTCTCTCAAATATTTTTTAAATAATTTTTTGTATGAACCCCAGTTTTGAGCCTATAAGACTTCAAAATTTTCTTGATGTTATTCCAGAGCATGGCATTCAGACAGCGTGTGATTCTGATCCCCAGTGTAGACGAAATTAATTTTTTAAGTGAGTTAACACTGGACATGCCAAATAAACAGAATAAATCTTAAACGGTTGCTTGGACAAGAAAACCGAGGGCACCATTGAGTCTGGAACATGCCGTTTACCCTAGGTGGGGTGTAACTTTCGCGGGCATGACCCTTCTGTGAAAAAAACACCACCTGGGGCGTTTTTGTAATTTAGCGACCTCAAGCGTTGAATTTTATAACTTATGAACATAGGCTCAGATTAAAATTATGATACCGTCATTGCACTCAGGGCATGGCGTTTACCCTAGGGGAGGCTTAGCCTTGACCCTGCTGAGAGTTCGGGTATGGGGCCTACATGCGGGGGGTTTAAGTGTTTTCTATTTAAACTTGACCCCCTCACACTTCTTCTGCCCCTTCTTCCCTAGACCAAACTCCCCAAATGAAGAAGGAGGAACTCCTCTCCTCTCCTACATCCTTCCGGTAAGGAGGTGACGGATCCGGCGGGTCGTCAGTGAACCATCGGGCAACACCTGTCGAGGTAGGCTCGTGTTTTATCATTTTAATTCCCGTAGCCTTCTACAAATTGGTTTAATTGAATCTAATTATCATTAGATCATCGAGAGAAGACCATATTAGACTAGGTATGTTCTATGATTTCCAACGCATGATTTGCATTGAAAATACAAGACCCAGGGTGTCTGGGGTGGCCCCAGAAATTTTTCCAGCCATTTTCCCCTTTTTCCGGTGATTCGAGCGGTGGTCCGGCGGGTTCTAGTGGTGGTCCGGCGGGCTCCAGGTGGCGGCAGTGCAAGCTCCAGCGGTAGAGGTGAGGTCTCTAGGCGGCAGGAGCAGCAGGTTGACCGGGCGGTGGTGGTTGGCTGAGTGGACCCGTGTTGCGGCGCGCGACCCTGCGGGAGGAAATAAGACCCGCTGGAAGTGGGTCTCCGTGTGGACCAAAGACGATCCATGAGGGCCGGATGGTAAGGCAATGGACCGCGGGTCCACTGCTAGCCCGCACGGCCAAACGACGGCCCAGAACTGTGAGCCAGGCCTGCCGGCGCGGGCCGACTCAGACCGAGTGGACCGGCCAGCCAGGCCGGTCCAGCCCAAGGGGTTTCGTCCCCTCCGACTTCGGACACCCGTAACTTTCGCTACGTGTGTCTGTTTTTCATTCCGTTAACAGTAGTGTAATCCTTGCCTCGAGAAGAATGTTTTGAGATGGTTTTGGGTATTTTAAATTCTCGGTACGTGAGCTCGGTGGAGCAACACGCTCGTTAAGTACTATGCTGGGATTCTTGTTTTGGATGGTGCAGACACATCCGATATAGGATTTGAGCACCATCAACGGCATTGAGACCCTAGCGTCGAGGTAGATTTTTTCAGTATGGTTTTGGGCATTGAAGTTGGAGTTGATATGTGGGCGCTATGTGCCATCTCTTGAGCTGCATGCAGCGTTTTTGCACCTTTTTCACCAGACGTCCATTCGAGGCGTTTGAGTAGTCGTTTCTGCGTGTTTTTCCGAGAGCATCATGATGGCACAGTTCGCCCGATGGGTATCAGAGTCGGGGTGAGGGCCCCACATGGGCTGGCTATGGTGAATAGTTCCATATTCACTGGTTGTCCATTGCGGGCCAGTAAGTAGTCT
The DNA here is from genome assembly GCA_963277665.1 of Viscum album. Lineage (NCBI taxonomy): Eukaryota > Viridiplantae > Streptophyta > Magnoliopsida > Santalales > Viscaceae > Viscum > Viscum album. The sequence goes on from OY728137.1 coordinate 1,792,477,025, forward strand.
ATCTCGCATGTTTTTCCATGAGGAATGCAACGATGTAATCTGTTTGGGAATGTGGAGCCTCTTTTGAGATTATGTTAAATGTGGAAACATGGGAGGGTGTTGGTCGGAGATCCCTTTTGACGCACTCCGAACCAACACACGGTGGAGTTTTTAGTGACACCTAGTGATGTCAGGAGCGGTGCAAAGCTATCGAACCGATTCCGAGTCTACCCTCCAGCAGGGCTGGGCAGTGGGTCACCTGATGACTCTTTAGGGTCTACCCTCCAGCAGAGCTGGGCAGTGGGATACCTGAAGAATCTTGGGGGTCTATCCTCTAGCAGGGCTGGGTATTGGGTCACCCGTCGTCTTGTTCTAGGTCTACCCTCCAGCAGTGTTGGGTTGTGGGTCGCCTGTCGACTTCTTCCAGGTCTACCCTCCAGCTGGGTTGGGCAGTGGGTCACCTGTCGACTTGTTCTGGATGTACCCTCCAGTAGGGAATGGCAGTGGGTCACCTTTTAACTTGGTCCAGATTTACCTTCCATTAGGGATGGCCAGTGGTTCACCCATCGACTTCTTCCAGGTCTACCCTCTAGCAGGGCTCGATAGTGGGTCGCCTGTCGACTTATTCCAGGTCTACCCCCCAAGAGGGCTGGGCAGTGGGTCGCCTGATGATGTATTATGATTTACCCTCTAGCAGGGCTGGGAAATGGGTCACCCGTTTTCATTTCAGACTCATCCCTTCTTATGAGGCTAGTCAGTAAATTTTCACAGTGACTACTAGAGAGGGAACTCGGTTGTGCGTATCAGTGGTGTTACAGTTTTAACGTTACATAAGGACCCACAAGGAAGATGGGAACTTTCCCCACTGAGACACATCCTTGAGATGCGACCTAAAACTATGAGAGTGAGTCAGTGATGCCCAAAGTAGATAGTATCAAAGTGTGGTGATTGAGCCCCTTTGACTTGGGCTTCTTAGGTGGACGAGATGAGATGCTGGGCTATGCGGATGGTTTTACTTGGAACTGATGGCAACTTATCCTGGTCTGAGCTTGGAGATGGAGATCCCCTTACACACTTGTTTGGGTTTCTTGTTGAGAATATATATATAATTACACCCTACTTTCGTTCCCACTCCTTGGTTTCTGTGCTTACTTATCTCTGTTGGGTTGAGCTACACTCTCTTTACTAAACATTTCCACTGTCCTAGTTCAGTCTAATGCTCACCTCTTTAGTGCCTCCTTTGTTGCTCCCATGAGATTTCAGGGCATCCTACTGAGTATATTTATACTCACCCCTGCTTGGGCTTTTCCCACACTTGGTGTGCCCTTGCAGACAAAATACAGGTTTATCGTGACTACGGAGGAGCGTAGAGGTCACAACAGTTGGAGCAGCGTACCGCGGTCGTGCTAGAGTTTCCAGGTGGGAGTCTACCCAGTTGTTTTATTTTTTATACCTATTGCCGGTTTGTGGCACCTTTGTGGTTGGGAATGTGTTTTGACCTTTTTTACTTTCCAATTTACTTGACAGTACTTCAAACACTTTACTTACTCTTTTAAGTGGTAGATGCATGACTGTGGTTGGGGTATAACTATTTGTCTTTTGGTTTTCTTTTTTACTCTACACTACTACATCGAGTGGGTTGTGTGTGCGTGTGTACATGTACTTAGGTGAAGGCCTCCCCGAGATTGTTATGCCTACGGCACTGGTCTCCAGCCTCTGTCCTATGGAGGCAGGCTGGAGGTAGTTACGGCTCGGGACCGGTAGGGTCAGGTCGTGACATTTTTTGCATCTTATTACATATCTCTTGATCAAAATGTATGAACTCTTCTCCTACATTCATCACTAAATTTACCTTATTTTTAATTTTTTATATGTTTTATATAATATTTTAGATCATTAAATTGTTATAATATATTAAAAATGGAATTAATAATCACTTCATTTAAAAGTAATCATGGAATTCATATTCATAAATATTTCAACTGTATACTCTTAAAAAACACTATTAAAAATAATTAAAATATCATTATATTAATTTATATGTAATTATAAAATAATTAAAACAATTAGATCGATTCATATATTACTATAGTGAATAGAAAATATAAAAATTAAATAAAAATAGAGTATCAATTTTTTTAAAAAAACATTATGCTTGAATATTTTGATCACATGTTCTTCATATAGTGTGAGTAAAAATTGAATCCTTAAGGAATTAGAATATCATAAAGCACAATATAAAAAAAAAATCATTTAGATTTATAAGAGATCATGTGGGATGTAGACATCTTGTGGATTCACTATAATTTGAGAAACTTAATATTCTATAAAATAATAATTTCATGTCCAGTCCCCTCTAATAACTGATAACATGTTACATAAAATATAAATATATTTTTGAGAATATTTAATTATACATATAAAATGAAACATTACATGTCATATTATTTATAGCCTCTAATATATAGAGTTTCCTACGAGTGTCGTGTTATATAGGCTCCACATAGATCGATCTATTTTAATCCTTCATGTCTGAGATTTGGTATACAAAAAACATTGATATGAATGGATAAGATATATCAAACTAAATTTTAATCATGATTATTGGAATAATATAAAACAAAAAATTTCATGTAATATCTAATTATATGAAAATAACATATGACTCATTTATACATTCTATAAACTTTATGAGGAAATTCAAAATTGATATTCTATATAGTGAAGTCATTGTAAAAAATGATTTAAAAATTCTTGCAGTATCTTCATTAAATTTTAACACATGATTATAGAATAAATATAAAAACATCAATATCATGAATGAATCATGAATGAAATTAAATAACTAATGAGTTTAAAATATAGTACCAAAACACATTTTTTGTTTGTCCTGTCACATAGATAATGAGGTGTCGACCATAATGGAATTAACATAAAATAATCATTGTTCAATTGAATACATGTTTCATCAAACTACCATAATTTATTGACTATGCCTTTAGTTTACATTTCATGAATGATTTAATGTATGTATAAAGTGATGAAAAGAATAACTATTCACTATATAGAGTCTAGTGCACATAAATTAAAAACATTGATTTGAAGAATTAAAATATCATTAATAAGAACAATTAAAATTATTATAACGATGATAAACCCATAATAAAAAAATATTGTGAAAAATTATATTTTTAAAAATAATAAAATGAAAAATTAAATGTAATAAATTTTAAATATTTAAAAATTAAAACAAATAAAATTCATATGCATAAATGATCCAACACTAACACTATCCAACTACACTTTCAATCCCATGTTTAGATAGCATCATAAAAAATAAACTTAAACTCTCTAAATGAATTCAACTATGGTTTGAGAGAATGATATAAAACAACAAACTTAATAATTCTTGTAACTATTTAAAGGTGATTTTTGAATATCATACTCTATGGAACAGTGGTATCTTACTGGGTTGTGGTGGCTCTTGGTCAAAGAATATCAAATTATCATGTAATGTGAATATCTGTAGGTCATATGTTTTAAAATCCACATAAAATTTCTTTAACACACACTATTCCTTTGAATATAGTGTGATGCATGATGCTTGAATATCATCCTCTGTGGTACATTGGTATCTCACTACATTTTGGTGACTCTTGGTCAAAGAATATAAAATTTTCAAGGAATTTGAATCTCTATAGATCATATGTTTTAAAACCCACATCGAATTTCATAAACCCACACTATGACTTTCACTATGGTGTGGTGTATGAGGTTTTGGCTTACAAATAACCACTATGACCAGCCACCATAGCATTGGGGATATTCCCAATCCATTTTGATTCCCCATTCCAAGTGATGTAGATTGTTAATATATATCCCATATTTTCAAACTCTCTCATGTAACACTCAATGTCACTTCTACCATTTCCTTGATCTATAAGCATAGCCACCAAAACATTCAACCCATGAAATTTAAACAACCCCAATTTCACAAACATAGACTCTCTATGAAAAATATCATAAAAAATGGAATGATATGTTGTTTTAGTACCCATGGTCCACCCAAATAAAAAGATTAAAACCATAAATGGCTAACATTAAACGATTAAAGAACGAACCATATACACCTCACTCTGATTCAATTTAAACCTTACATATATATCTGAATGAACATTACACATGTTAGTTCCCATCATTTCACAAATTAAAACACTCTCCACCATTGTTTTTTGACATATGGGGGGTGGGCTTGTACTAGTTCAATCGATATTAAAAATTCTAATGTATGAAAATAGTTAACTGAAAATGGAATTATGTCACTCAAAACTCCAAAACACTCAAAACAGTTAGCACCATGCCTGCTTATAAGGTCAAGAAAGTATAAATATAGACATAACTCCTTATAAGAACCCAAAACCCTTATAAAAACCCCATTCATTTCTCTAAACCATGGGAAAATACACATGGAGGGATTTTGGAATACTAGTCCCCTTCACATAGTCTAAATATAATGGCGATGTATGTTGTGATCATGCATTGTATATATGACATAATGTATCTAAATTTTTAGTTTCCATTCTTATAATTCCTATATTTTATGGAAAATATATAGAAATATTTCTTCTAAATAATCATCTATATCATTTTCGGAATATACATAATGAATCCATAAATCACTTCACAAGTTTTGAAGTATAGAATGGTAATATATATCTGGAGTTCATTTCTAATGAGAATCAACTAGTCCGAATCTTCAAAAACCCCTTAGAAAAATAGAAACTTAATTATATAAAATATAACTTTGTAATTACTGAGGAAATAAATTTTGATTTAGAATAATTCAACTATATCTTTATTTAATAGGTTTTAATTTTTTTAGATATTTTCTAGGTTAATACCATTAAATAACTCTTCATTGAATAATTAGTGTTTGTTATTCTTCAAAGTATGTATGCATTAGAGCTATAAATGGTAATATCTTTTATCAATTTACTTATAAATTTATCATTTATTCCTAGAAATTATGGTTATGTGCATCATCTTGTAATATGGGTAAAACATTCAACGATATATGAGACAATTTTCAAGGAAGAGTTAGCTTTTCTATCATTTAATATGTTGAATATGTTTTACATTTCAATACATAGGGATGAGAGAATTGAATATATTTTATAACATGGTGAAAATTAATATTATTTAATGTAAATGAGGCGAGATAATATAGATGGTATACTTATAATTTTTTTTAAATAAATAATTGATAATATGATTTATCTAAACCCCAGATGAGATAATGATGTAGATTATGATATTTAGTCAATGATTGATGGTGATAAAAAGTTGAATAAATTAAGAGGATTTTAAAATATTTCCATTTAATATAGGATATTTTAACTCAGTAATGGTAGATATATGTCAAGTCATAACTTGTTTCATGGATAATATAAACACAATATATTATTAGATAAATAATTTAATAAATAATGTGATGTGATGTTATTTATTTACTATTTTTAATTTTTTTTCCACAACACTTTTATATAACCATATGAAGTCATGTAATTCCATTAAGGAAAACATTTCACTAATTTTAAAACACTTCCTTTTAGGGATTTTTTTATAAAAGATAATTCAAGAATTAGGGAAACATTTCCTTGATATTTTGTCCCCCTTTATCATTTTTCTTTTGAATTGGTCTAATGGAATTAAGGATAGAAAATATTATAATTATTCAAAAAGGAATACTCTAATTGGAATAATCCCTCAACTATTAATGGAAAATGTATTGAAAAAATATAATATCATATTCTCTAATAATAAATATTTATCAAGATGGAAATATTTGACACCCTATAAATCCCTTATAGAAACATTTATTAGTCATGAGTAATTTGAGTACATGTAGAATAATTTGGATAAAATAAACATCAAAATTCATAATCATGATTTTTTTTAAAAAAAAATCATATTAATTTATCATCATAAATTTCATAATTGGATAGAAAAATATTGATGTGTCAATATTTACCTAGAATTTTATATATAATACACAGTGTTTTTTTCTAAAAATCCACCTTATTGACATGAATAATTATTATATAATTATATAAATCGAAAATAGGGTGAATATTAAGCTATCTTAGATTAAAATTTCTGGCATGTTTTCAGAAAAAAAATCTATTTATGAGATGATACTTTCTAAAGAATTTGTATGGAAGTATTTAATTGGGTAATGAGGATTTGAAAATGTAAGGGTATTCTAACTCCATTACTAGTATATAATATTTTATAAAATTATATGATGATCATTATCACTAATACTAAGAGACTACATACATATTAAAATTTAGGATGTCTACATATTGAAATGTATATTGACAAAGGAACCTATTTATACAGTTAATGAAACTATGAATTATTGTATTCATTAATTTTAGAAAGGAAGATAAAATTGAAAATTACTATATGAATTCGTAGCATATATACTCTCACATATATTTTTTGTCACAATGTATAAAAATAAAATAAAATTTCTAGGGAGAAGAATTATACTGGAAAAGGTCAATTGGGTATGATACATATTTCATGGGATATATATAATCAATATTACATATATGATCTCCTAGTAATTTTTAGAAAGTATAATGTCATATATAATTTTATTTCAATAGAATGTGAATCAATTACTGAACTTACACCTAAATAATCTCAAATATCTATTATTTTTTCATCACCTACTCCCTAGGGCGATGGAACAGGTAAGAAGAAAAAAGGACCTAAATTTTAATATATATATATATATATATATATCTCAAAGTGCTACATTGATAAAAAATAAATGACATCATGTGATATTTATAAATATTTAATAATGAAACCAATTCGACATTATAAAGTCATTGAAGTTTTATGTATTAATCAGAGAAAAAATTATATTAATCTTTATATAATTTGATTTAATATATAATAAAATTTCAAATATTTTACTTAATTAAATATTATAGTATCTAAAATTAGATATTTAATAATCACCTAAAATTTTAGAGGAAAAAAAACTGAATAAATAAAATATTCTAATAAAAAAGTAATAATATTTATTCGATTTATAAATCGTAATACTTCTGAAGAATATATTAAAACATATGTTAAAGAATATTATAAGATAATTGAACCATGAAATATGTAAGTCTTATATCAATTGGATAACACAATAGAACTACCTCAATCTAATATAATTGAGGAATTTTAAATTTCCAAGGATTTATATTTTAGTAGAGAATCACTCAAGAATATTATTGAGAAGTATAATTAGAATAATTTTAATGATAATAAGGAAAATAATTATTATGAAGACCCTTCATTGTAGAAGTGATTTACTGATAAATTATATTCTCCAAGAATAAATCTACTATTTATGAAGATAAATAAAAAATTTTCTATAATATATTAGAATGAGGCGAAAAATTCTGTTTCTATATATCCATTAAATTAATCTAATATATACCTCACTCTATATTATTTAGAAGTGTATATTTTAATTGTTAAGAGTGAGTACTAAAATTCATTTTTTGATGAAATTCCTTCTTTCAAAAATATTAGACAAGTTACACAATCCCATAAAAATTGTGTCGATAGTATATTTTAACTATTAAACCAAATTCAATTAAAGAGACTATGTTTTTAAATAATGTTTCTAAAAATATGTTTACAAATTTTTTCATATACTCATTAATAAATAAAATTTTTTTGATAGAAAATAGAAGAGATTTAATGATAAAATTTCTTAATGTAAAAGAGACAATAGTGAAATAAATTGATGTTCCAATGGATGAAAATGAGTCAAAAGTAGTTTTAAAATAATATTTTGAGTCTGAGCATGAGAATGATTCAGAGAAATTTTTTAATGAATTTTTATTTTCATTCTATTCCTTGATTTAAATGGATATATTATAATAAATTTCTATAGTACTTATTTTCATAAAATATAAATTAATCCTTTGAACATAACTATGACTATGAATTTTGTAATTCTAATGGGGGTTGTAGATGCGTTTTATGTTTTTAGATTTTATAATGGATTAAATGTTTTTATAAATAGGTATTATCAAGGATGAATATATTTTTCTTCTGTAACTGCCTGTGGTTATTTTATTTCTTTTATTCTATTATGATTCGTAGTATTTTCCTAATTATTTAAATTTTATTGAATTTTATTTTATTAATAAAATTAAATTTTGTTCTATATATAATATTATAATTCCTTTTATTTGATATGTACATTGTTCGTCATTATAATTTGTTTTTTATTCTTGTATTTGTTTTGGGATTGTTTAAATTTATAATGTGGTTAAACACTATGATCAGAGATGAATTCTTTATGTATTAAATAAATTATAACATAAACTATAATTGAAACTATATCATTACATAAATCTATGACAACCAATAAAAAATTTGACACCACATATCAAAATTTTTAATTCTAGGTTTTACATATACATTATATTTTTTATACTTAATCTGAACTATTTCAGTTGAATATTATCATGTTTGTTAGGTTTTAGATACCTGTTAAAAGAGATCAGAATATACAAAGAACTGTCACAATATGGATAATATGAATCTATGTGGTAAGATGAAGAGGCTTCATGTAGATACTATGTCAAAACAACTATTATATTAAGAGATATACAAAGATACTTTCAACCAAATTATTTTAAAATATATTTTTATTTTGTTAATTAAATAACTCATAAAGGTGTACCACGTTACTATAATTGAACATATTTAGTAAACACATAAATGTTTTATAATCTATTTGATTCATGTTTTTATCCTATTCCAATGCATTACTGATAATATACAAGGGAAAATATTATAATGAAAATAAAATAATAAAGTACATAATGTGGATGGTGTTGGAACTCTAATACTATATCATAAACCATCAATGATAGTGACATGAAGATAGTGATATAACATGGCCATATATGATCAAATCATACAAAATTATTCTTTATTGGGTATTAAAACTACTAGGTAATAAATTACAATCCTATGCACTATTTTATATCAGAACAAAAAATAAACTAGAATTAAAAATTATATATGGATCAATTAAATGACCTCATATTGAGTCATCAATGAGAAAAAGGATTATAAAACTGTTATTCATTATTATTGAAATCTATATGAAAAAAATCACATTTTTAAATTAGATGGAATCAATCACTATTGTGATTTTTTTATATAATAAAGGGGAGGAGAAAAAGATGAGAAATATTACTAACATATAGAAATGAACTAATTTTATAATTTAATATCTACTACTACTATAATCATGTTGATTTAATCCAATAATATTATGAATTATCACTTGGTTTATTATTTTTGATTGGTAATTTCATCTCCATTTATTTGATATTTATAATTTTAATTATAAATTTCCAAAAATCAATTGTATTAATTGTACCTCAACTAGAAAAGGAATATTATAATATAATTATTACTTCCCTTTGAATGATATTAATTAAAATCAGGATCCATATAGGCCAATGAGTTAAAGTGTCTTCAAAAAGTGGATTTTGAAGTTATATTTTATGAACTATTAAAATCATATGGGGTGATATTTATTCTTTCTCGTTAATAATTTAAAACTATCGAATCACACCTACCCCAATTGAACTAAGGTTCTCAATGTTTCTATGGAAAAACTTCGTCGATATTTATCCATGATTGGAAGAATTTGTTATAACTAAAATCATTTGATTAAATTTTTATTGGTATTTAGGATTTTAGTTGTGGGTTACAATGTTTAAGTAGTTCTCAGATATTGATGTGAGTAGAACGCATGTACTATTCAGAGACTGAGAGTGATATAAAGAATATTATTCATGAAATTTATTCAAATTCATATAAATATCAACAGAATATATTAGGATATATCTATAGGATATGAATTTTTATGGTGGATACTTATTAATAAATATTCTATGGACTTATTAGTGAAATCAAAGAGAACCAAGATCAGGGTGTTTTAAGTTTAGGGGATTTTTTTATATTGAGTTTCATATAAGAATTTTAATGTTAATAATAAAAGTTGGGGATTGATTTATAAGATTTTTGACATTTAGATGGATGTTCAATGGATTATGTTAAGATTATAGGAGGTTAAATATCTAATAAAATTTAGCATATGTCTCTATAGGAGTTTGTGGTAGGATCTGGGATTATATGAATTAGTCATATTATTAATTATATAACAACCTATGTTATATTTCATATTGGTGTATGTTATTCATTCGTATTTTACAGATTGTTAGAACATCTATTTTTTCATGTGGTGTTGATTATTTATTCCAATAATAATGAGATTTCTTTTATAGATAATATTGAATGTGGTTTTATGTGTCTATAGTTTTCCACTATAACTATTAGTTTATAGATATAATGCGATTTTATGTTTCTAAAGATGAAAATGTATTTCATTTTAGTTGGAATGGATATGATTGTTGTTATAAATTCTATTATTTATTTCTAGGATTATAGAGATTATTTCACTTTACCCAATAGTATTGTTCTCACTTTTCAAGGGTAGTTAGACATTCATGTAAATCAAGTGGGCTTTATTATTAATGGTAATGGTGCTTTTTCCTCAATATATATAGATTGTTCAATTAATAAATTTAATTGAAAATCAATTTCATTTTTAGATAGTGGTAGAGGATGTCATAGATGTGTGCCTGTATGATTTCTGTAGACTATTTCTCTAATGATATATGGTGTTCTCAATTAAATTTCTTCTCGTAATGGATCATAAATCAATTCCTTTATATCAATTGACACCAAAAGAGTGTAAATTAGAATAATGTGATCATAATGAAAATTATAAAGTGCCTCAAAACTCAATAAATGGTGAGTAATGCAAGGTTAAATTATAAGATAAAATTGGTTTGGAATTAGTTCATTCACAAACTCAAAGAAGGAATAGAATAGTTGAAATTTATAATTCAAATATTCTAAAATTTATGCTTTTTAAAACCTAAAATCAATGAATTATGTAACTTGGTCATAGTAAACTATGATCAAGTGTGAAATAATTATCATTTAAATAACACGTAGTGGATGATTCAAGGGTTTAACATATAAAATAGAAGTTGGATTATAAATAATATTATATACTTTAAGAGTTTATAAATATAATGGATGATCACAATGTATTTTTAATTAATAATGAATACATAAATTAATATGAAAAATATAATAATTTTTTTAAAAATAATTATAGGTTGGTATTTAAAGTCTACACTCAGATTAATGTCATAGATACATTATAATATTTTATATTAGTGTCTACAAATAAGTCAATATGACTATTTCGGGAAGATATTAATAAAAGAGGATTTAAAATACATGAAATATAAGTAACCATAATGTTTTTTTAATGAATCAATTTTTTCCTTGAAATATTTTGGAATATTTGAAGGAATATTTTTAGAGTTGGGCATAGAGTCGGGGTAGAATTATGAGGCTCCAAGAGAATTACTGTGATGAAATAAAAAATAAAAATATTATATCATGTTCATGTATTTTCTTCATGAATAAGGTATTAAATCCAATATGAAGTCTCAAATAATAAACCTGGTATAGCCATTAAATTTGGAATGCTAGTTTTACCCAAGGTGTAACATAAAGATAGATGGATTTGGAAGTTTTGTGGAGGGAGACTATTGGCAGATTCTATAATTATTAAAATGAAAATTTATTTAACTATAAGTTTTATAATCCTCCCCACAACTACTTTTGTTTCCACACACTATATATGGGTAGAGATCCCCATTTATGATAGAAAAATTTAGGGACACAATTGGTGTCTTCGGACTCCATCCATGACAGGGACGATGGTGGGGTAGTGATGTGACAACATTAAGGTGAAAATATATCCCTAAAGCTTCATCATTTATCAATGTGGTATAATAATTTATTATTTTTATTTCCTTGAAACCATATATACATTTTTCTAAAGTTTTATAGGCATTTTATGAGAACTAAAGATTCCTTGGGGGTCAATCTATGGGTAATCCAGGAAAACATGGGTTATAGGTGATTTAAAGGGATTTATCTTTTGAATATTAGGATCACATATGGAGTAATGATTGAGAAAAAGTTGTGTGTTCTTCCAATTAAGGGAAGAATGAGTTTTGGGAAATGAATTCCATTTACAAGGAGTACATGATGTGTAGTGGGTCTTGGGTATGTGTGTGAGAACATGGGTAGACACACCATTTTAAGATGACATATTCGTGTAGTAGTACATGGATAAAACACATGTTTACCAGGAATCACCCAATACATAGTAACATGGATACTTAACCATGCATGGTATTGTGTATACTAAAACTAGCTAGAGGATACGACCATATTCTTGTTCGAACATAAAACATGGTCTACTAAATGTACACATAGTATATGGTCACACATCTTTCCAAGTCATGTGAAAGTGAGGAAATTCCAAGGTGTTTATGAATAGTTAAATGTTTTGTAAAAAAATTTACACATCGTGTGATTTCATTATACATTCCAAGTAACTTTGGGGGTGACAGGAAGGGACTTTCCTCATGTGACACAATCTGTATCCTAGGAGGAAACATTGTGTACTACGCTTAGATAATTTTTCTCCACAGATCTTCTTCTTTATAATGTGTATTAGGGCTCAATAGTACCCTGCACTGAGTGGTTTTCCACATAGAAGGAGATGGTGAAATTAATTTTGAAATATGATATGTAGTGTAAGGTTGTTCTACAAAGACAATGATTTTAGAAACACATAAACCTGTGTTAGTTGGTTAAATTCCCACAGTCCTTCCCTATGAGTGTATGGTGTAGAATTAAATCCAAATTATAGTATTTTGAGCACATATATGGTATTGGTTTAAATAGAGTTTTTTTAATCCCTCTATGATGCCTAAGGTGGTATCCTCTATCATATCTTTATCCCTATGAGGGGTTTAAGGAATTATTGTGACCAATATACATGGGAGTACTATCAACTACCGAGAGAGTTAAACCAATTTCGGTTTGTGTTCTCCCCCAATAGACATGGGTGTTATCCCCTAACTCTGTCTCGATATATTTATATTTCCATTTTGGGTTTTTGGTGTCCATTAGTGGCCCTAGGTGTGATCCCCTATCTGGGTATCGAGGTCTACTGAATTCTAATGAGTACTTAATTGGTGAATCCCAATGATCATGATCTCTCATATATGTTCCATTAGTATAGTAATTTATAACGAGTGAGATAAATTGAATAAGTTCTATCATGGATGGAAGGGTTCATAGAATGAGTTATCTAAGAAGAGTGTTACCTTAAATATTCAAGAAGAATCTTATGGTTGACAGTATGGCTGAGTCTTCTTTGAGACTTTATGTTTATTGATAGTATATCTAGGTGTTATATTTACTATTTCTCATATTATTATAGACATGAATTAGGTATTTTGATCTGATTAATAATTTTTAGATGATTTGTTGTGATAGAGAATTTATTTTCTCTATTATTAGGGGTTTCAATACACATTGGTTTATGGATTGAGATAAATTTTGGTTTTTTCCTTTATTTTGTGTTTTGGGGTGCTAATATGTATGTATAAAATCACCTCTAAATTGAATCTTCCAACAAATTTCTTGGCTTATGATGACAGTAGTTATTTTTATGGATTAATAGTAGGACTAGGACATGATAGATCATTGTGAGTAAGAAAGACCATGGTTGGTACCAAGTGTTTCATTGGATAGATGTTTGCATCTTCTTAGTAGGTTAGAGTATTATATTAGTTATTGTTGGATTGGGTTTTACCCATATATATCATAGTAAATTTTTCATAATATTTTGTGGGATATAGATGTATGCATAAATTTTTTATCATTTCACTTTAACCCACATCATTATATGGGAATTCAAAATTGTGGGTGTGCATACAGTTACATAAGACTAAGGCCTCCAAAGTGTATTCCAGTCTTATATGACACTGGTCTCTAGCCTTGGGCCTATTGTAGTTGGTATTAGGGTATCACTCTCAACTTGTCGCCAGCCAGGCAGGGCCAAATGGTTTGGGTTGTGAAAGTGTAGAATCTGAACAGTTCTACTATACATATGGAGTTTGAATACTTTTCTACCTATGAGGATTTGTTAATAAACTAGGGAAGTAGTGTTAATGTGTCTTGAGTTTGTATTTCATTCTAGGGACTCTAGTGTTGGTATGTGGGATGTCATATCCTTTCACCATGAATATGAAAATATTATTATAAACTTGTTATATAGAGCAACAAGTTATAGGGAAAAAACATGTATATATATCATACAAAAATGAATTGTTGATCCCATGTACTTCATATGTAAGATTCCCATATATACTCTTTAACATTGAATAATCATGATTGTTTTAGGATGTATCCATAATAAAAACCATCCAAGATTCCCGAGTAGGGTTACAATGATGACATAAATAGTTTTGATGCTATTATCTAGAGGCATGAACAGAAGATGCTACCAATGGTTGGTTTTCCAGAATTTTTCCCACCTATTGAGAAGAAGGTCATGTTGGAAGTACCAGGTGAAAAACTCTACAGACTGAGTGAAAAAATGAGTGTTCAGGAACGAGGCATCTCATCTTCTTTGGAAATACTATTCTCTAAGCACCTTAGGACTGGCTTGAGATAGTTACCCAAGCTATCCTCCTTGTGTGGACACCTCTATATTAGATGGTGGTCCTAGTGGTGAGTCTTCTTTAGGGATCTTCAATTTGAGGGTAGATTTTATTGATTAAAAAACACAATGAGGAATCTCTTTCTTAGATAGAGTTTGAGTGCCCCATTAAGTAGGTGTTATATCTATCCGTGTTGCATGAGGTGTGCATCAAAGAGCATCTACATATTTTGTAGGGAAGTAGAACCATGGCATAATATTTTTAGTGAACTTACCTAAGTACCCTAGATACAATATTTAATTTATTACAATGGAATAATATAAAAGTAATTGTATCCAAAAAGTTTGTAGGTTTATTAGTCTTGGTAATCTCGATAGAAGCTAGAAATTCACATTATATTTTAAAACATAAAATAAAGAGATAATTTTATTTGATAATTCTAATATTCCCCTTAGTTTTTCCCTACATATTAATCACAAAACACTTCCTCATATCCATTTGAAAATAATACATAATAAATGAGTGAGTTCATATTCTCATGAAGGGTAAGAATACATAAAAAAGATAAGAATAAATATTTTCTAATCATAATGGAACATTAAATAAATTAAAGGTCTGGAATTTAATCAATAACTTGATCATAATATGGAATGAAAAAATGATGATTAAATAATTCTATATAAATACTCACGTGACCATAAAACATAACCAATGATATTCTAATAGAACGAATAATCACATGGAATATAAATAACCAAATTCATAATGATGGGATGAATAATACAAGACATCTAAAACATACTACTAAGGCCTTGTACCATGACAAGTAATACCATCAAGTAATTATTCAAATACATCTATATTAATAGTTACGGCCTTGGCCAAACCACAACCTAGTTTGACCCATCAGACCTACCAATCCATTAAGAGGATAGAGAAAGAAACACCCATTAAATACTAAGTTCAATTAATCACTCATATTAAAGGGTTGATAAATAATTAACGTAAACATTTGTACTAAAAAAGTAACACTAAAAATGTTGATGCTTATCCCAATAAATAAACAAAATTATAAACCATCCATAGTAGCATTGTGAATTGTAATAAAATTTAATATCTTTAGTCAAACTGATCACAAACCTTACCAAGATGGAATGAGAATAATATCAATAAAACATATCCCCAATTTATCCCAAATATAATAATTTTTTGTGTCATTTATGAATATAAATACTATAAAATATCCTCAAAAACACTTTTGAGGAAAACAACCATTTCATTTTGAAAAACAAATTTTAAACAAAAAAGTTCAAAAAACATTTTGAAAATATTTTTTTTTATAAAAAATAACCTTTAATTATATTAATGTTAGATTTAAAACATTGATTGGTTATAACAATGACAAAAAAGTTCATTCCATTCAAGATAAAATAAATATTTTATTCACATTTTCAAGAAAAAAATGATCATTATTTACGAAAATGACATCAAAATTTCTTTAATTATTTTAAAAAAAATGGTAAAAATAATTTGTTAAATAATTTTTAAAAATGAAAAAATGTCAAATTTTCTATTGAAAATATGGGTTTTGATGAAAATTTATTTTTGAAAGAAAGGTGAAATAAAATTAAATTTTCTTTATCAAAATTATCAATAATTTTAAGTGCCGAATATTCTATAAGGGGTAACATTTCATAAAAAGTTAAAGAATCAATATAGTAGAAGAATATCGATTAATTAAAGTATATAAATATCAATTATTTCCCTTAAGGTTGATTTAAACATAAACAATCCCGAATAATGATGAGATTCGGAAATAAACCATTACTACTTTGGTAACTTTTTAATCATATGTCCCATGAATGAAATACCATTAAATGAAACATTATATACCTTTATGATAAATTAATTCATTATATAACATATAAAGGTAGAATTATATAAACTATACAAAAAATAAGTTGTGAATATGATGTATGTCTCATAGAAATAACAGGGAGATGAGAAACACCTACCTTAGGTATAATTTAATTTATATGTTTTAGTACCTCAATTATTATGGTATTAAACATGTTATTAATTTATAAAAGATCCATAATTACATTAATAATTTCATATATGATCCTATTTTATCTTTTTATCACATTTTTGTTTATAATATTTGATTATTTTCATTATTTGTGGTATTAATTGATTTGTTTTCTCTTTCTTTTTTTGTAATGGATATACTAGTTCTTATTTATAAGATATAAATAAATAATATACTGAATGATAATAATGTTACAAATATCATTTTACTCATTATATACTTAATATAATCATTCTTAAATGTTTTTCATAGAAAACGAGTCACATCACTTCATGGTTGTAGTAGGGCTTACGTAAGAAGGAGCACCGAAATCATTCTCTTAATGAGTGAAAGAGTATGGAAGTGGGTAGTATATTAATTTTATATAATCTATATCATATCATATTAATTAAATATATTCACTATCATTATACTAAATACATTTCATTTAAAGCTCATGTGAAAAATGAATCACATCACATCATAAAGCGGTATTCCTCCGTACACACGATCAAAGTTATCACATTTAACAAAACTAATACATAAATAGTATATATAGAACTAAAATTTAAGAAATATAATAATATCATTAATATCATGTAAAATTTGAAATTCCATAATAATAACTATCCTTTAAAGGTGGTGATGTAAAAAACTATAATGGTTCGTGAGGCGGTAGTCCACCAAACCCACGATCGATGATTTCATTTCCCATTTTATGGAAGTGAAGATGAATTAAAATTATTATATTTTCAAGATAACATATAATTATAAGGGATAAATGTTTTTTATTATATTATATATTTTAATACATAAATTAATGTGTAAAAGAATAAATAAAATGAAATATATTTGTTAAGACAATTATCATCTCAAAGAGGGACCTCCAGTAGATATTTTTATTAAAGACCCTAGGGAAGTTCGTTTCGGAAGACCAGAATATCTAAAATGGATGTGAGGTTTTTTGGGAGATAATTTGGGAGGTTTTTTAGGGAAATATTTCCTAGGATTTGATAATAATTGAGGTGAGTGAGTTCCCTTTTATAAGGGGTAAAGGGAAACCTCTACGAAATTAATTGGATATTTTCCAAAATAATCCAAAATGATAAAGTCTTTCACATGTAAATGGATTCTAAATAACCCTATATTAGAAACTGGTAAGAATAATATATAAATATGAAAATAAATTAGGATTATTACATATTTTGGATCATTTTTAACCCTTATATTTTTAGTTTACCCTTTGGTAAATTAGTTTTTCCCTTAATTGTGGTAAATAATTTTTACTCTTTTTTCTAAACATTATAGTAAAAAGTTGATATTAATATATTAGATAATACAAATTATTATTATTAAAAATATTGAATCCATTTTTCCAAATTCCATTCATTGAACTGGAAAAATCCAATTTAAAATTAATGTCATATACATGATAGGGAGACATGTTATAAATGAGAAAATGTTCAAAAGATTACACATATTTTATATCAAAATTCAATGTTAAATTGATTCCATAGAACTAAATTTCATTAATATATATATAATTGAACTAGTTTTACTTTATAAATTATAAAATATAAATTAACTATGTAAATAATTTAAATTAATAATCAGTTTTCAATTAGATTTTATTATTTTTCACTATTCAGAAAAAGAGGAAGAATTTTAAATAAATACCAAAACTCACCATAAGATAATTTTAAACAGATGTTTTCAAAAAAGGTTTTTTATCAATTTATTTTATATTATTGGTCCAAATATATTTTAAATTATGTGCACAAAGTGAAACTATACCGCTTTTTAGGAAAAAACAATTTTTCTAAAAAAAGTTTCTTTTACTTTAAAATGATTTCAATTTTATTTCTAATTAATATATAACCATTGAATTTGTTTCATTCATTTTTAAACCATATAATTACAATAAATTATTTGTACTTATTCATACCTTCCAACAAAATGGCTGGGTTATAATGGTATTTTTCAAATAATATTATTTTAATGCAGTGTTGTGTTTCATATAAACTTGGTATGGTGAGCATTACAAACTTATCAGAGAGATTTTATTTATTTGAAAATAAATGTATTATAATTTATCAAGGTGTTATAATATTTTCTAATCTTTATTTTTTCATGTTACATATGTAACAACTCAAAGTTTATAAATGAAATTTGTCTCCTGAAATAAATTATTGTTATAATATACTATATAGTATTATATACATAAAGAAACCAACAAAAAATTATTCAATAAATAAATATTATTACAGTAAACTGAAATTAAACTAATTAAAATTACAAATATTAAAATTGGGAAAAATATATATAATAAAAAATCCAAAATGGGAAAATATGGATCTCCCCAATCCTCTTGAATCATCACCCTCACTTTGAATACTATAAAAAAGAATCAAAATATTAGTAAACCAATTAATATCTTAGAAAATGGTAATATAGAACCTTGAGAGAAATTGAGTTGAATATTTACTAATAGGATGACATTCTATTTATATGTGTTATGTTGATATTTTTAATAGTAAAGTGACCATTATAATTGAAATGTGATAGGCGGAATAGAAACATGCCCATTGGAAATAGTAATCTGATAGTTGGGAATAGTATCCTGACCATTGGAATAGTATTTTTACATCAAAATAATAATAAAATAAATAGTATTTATTATAATTAATATAATTAAATATAAATATTATAATTCCAAATAATAAATAACATTACTTAAAACTCATATAAAATACAAGAACATTTTTAATAGTCTATATTTTAATGTATTTCCTAAAAATCATAGGTTTTTATATTAAAAACTAAAAAAAAATGTTAGAAATTTATTTTTATAAAAATAATATTTTTTTTACATAATCACGTTGAAATTTTTCAAGGATGAATTTCTGATACTTTTTTGAAATACTTTAATATTCATGTGAATATTAAAAATACTATTTTTCACATAATTGATATATCTAAAATTACATCATTCTGGATTTAATAATGATATAATAATTTCAAGAAATTGAAATTTGACCGTGATATATTTTATTTCAAAAATTATTTGTTAAATTCAAATAAATTAAATTTGCAGTCCTAAGAAGAATTATCTAATCCAAAAATACAAAAGTGATTATTTAAAATAACCATTTTTGTTTTTATCAATATTATGTTTTAATAAACTAATCAATTCAATTTATAATGTGGATTCATTGTATTAAACCCATTATATTATATTTATAGATAATTTATATTTTCAAAATTTACTATTATCAGTTTTAACTTTGATGTAATATTTTATCCAAGAATTTATTCTAAAAATACTCTTCTCCTCAAGTATAAATTTCTTCCATCTATATGCTTGAAAAAAACACATTCCCTACCCTCCAAACCCTAACATATTAAAAAATAGATCCTAAAAGATCCCTTAAACTCCTTGGTAAATTTTTTGGGTAATACAACTCATAAAATCAAGAGAATCATAGTGGCATACAATAGAAGTTGCACCGAGGATTAAGTATGTTTTGAACTACACTTCCACTTTTTATTTTTTATTCATATTCAAACTAACTTTTTTACCACCCCTTTCACAAATAAACCATATAATATTAAATAGGTATTAATTTATCATTATTTTGATTATTTTATCATACTATAAGATTCATATTTTCCTTATATATAAATTTTAACCATTCATTTCCTGCTCTCACATCAATGTCTGATCAATAGGTGGTTAACCACTTACGTATACATTTCCCTTTCAACACATATTACTTACATCCCTAATGTATATTATAAACAATATATAATATATATTTTTTATTTTATGTATTATAAGATTCAATAATTAATTATACTAATCTATAAATTACATTGAACAAAGTACAGAAATTGAGGAAAAATGAGAAATTTTTAAGTAAGACATTATATCAAAATGACTAACCTATAACCAAAGAAATAAAGATATATAATAAAATTAATATAATTGAGAAAAGGTGGTAAAAATAAATAATATCCATTTCTATATCAATGTTTTAATTAATCAATGCTTATTATTTTGGAGGCACAAAAGTGATGAAATAAAGTGGGAATAAATATAAGGTGATTCTCAAACTCAACTCCTTTTATATGGATTATCAATCTTTCACAAAATATTTTGTCTGAATATTCATCTAGTGTACCTTAAATATCATTAAACTATTATTACCTTTTTATTTTGTGGATATACATGTATCCAACTTTATTATATGAAAAATTAAAATATTTTAAAAAAATGTTTTTTCCAATACACATTTTTTACTCATCATGAGTTGTTTCATCTTCACATGAGAATGATTATTCTTATACCAATTTTTTTTCATTTTTAATTATGGAACCCCAAGTCTATTGATGAAATCATTATTAAACACATTCATTTTGATGGGATAAATCATGACTATTATTGTAATAAGTTCTATGTGGCATTCATGATTATGTAGATATTATAATGTGACGGGTGGGCCCATAATAATATATCGCTTGAATGCATTGTTAAATATTTTTTATCTCATGAGATGATGTTTATTATGAATTTACATGCTGCTATTTCTTTACAGTTATTATGTTATGATTATTCACATATGTTATGTGTGAACCTGATGCTACCTTTATTCATAACTATGTGTGGTATTCGACCACTAGGATATGATGTTTCATTTTTTTGCATTTACACATTCCATGAATTTAATACATATTTAAAACATGATTATGATTATGATCCCATGCTTATGAAATTATGATGATGATTGTACTCACCCCCTTTATATTGATTCAAGTACATTCTCCATCCTCTTTCTAGGATTTAAGATCACCCCTTTCAAAGATGTATATGCTCGGGTGATTACATATGATAAGGATAATTTCGAGAATTTAAAAGGATAATGAAGAAGGATTTAAATAAATGTTTATGTTTTATTATTTAAAAGTTATCTATGGTCCAGATTTCATCCATATAATAAACCATTTATCTTATATTTTTATCTAAATTATGTTTTTTATCTTAAAAATGATATAATACTTATGTACAAAAAATAAAGGTCTGTATAATTTTTATTAGAGAATGATTTAATTAATTTAAAAATTATTATTAGAAAAAATTATTTAAACCAAATAGTAAATGAATAAATTTATGTAAAAATCCAAGAAACATTGTTTTAGAAAATGGATTAGCATATGGTTCCCATAATATTTTCCTTCAAAGTTGATTATTAAAAATTATAAATTATTCAATCTTGATTTCATAACTTATGATTTGGTCAAATAATATCTATTTTATAAAATAATGGGAACCAGTATAAACCTAGAAAATGACCCTTGTGAGGGAAAATTCAATAATTTCCAAAATGACATCACTGATTCCATGGATGTTGGAGTTCAAAACACCATGTAAATGCTTACCCAATTGTCTTATGCTATGAATAATAACCAAAAATATATGGAACATCCACCTTCTCCCAAGAAGGATCAAATATCCTTTTACTTCTTTATGTAGCAACAAACACTGATATTTTATGATTTTTATGATACTTTTGTCACCGATTAGTGGGTTAACTCAATGGAGAAGATCTTTTCTATTTTATACTATTCTAAGAAGGGGAAAGTTAATCTTGTGGATTATATAATAGATAGAGATTCTTGTCAATGGTGGGAATTAATAAGGAATATGAATCCAAATGATGAAATTTATGATATTTATTTGGAGGACTTTAAGAAAATATTTCATACCATGTATTTCATCCAAAATTTTCAAAAAAATAAGGAGATATAATTAATAGAGTTGAATAAAAAGTAAGGTGAAACAGTCATGATATATGAGGGAAACATTTTAGGGATTTTCAGATATGTATCATGTTTTATTATTAAAAATGATATCAAAATAGATAGATTCTATAGTTTCTTAAAACCACACTATTGAAAGGATCTAACTATCTGGGACTTTGGGAACTACTGGAAATATAATATTTCCCAACGGTTCACAACCATTGGGAAAGCCCCTCTAACCGTTGGTATATGATATACCAACGGTTCTGATAACCGTGGGGAAGTAAGCCATTGGGAAAAGTTTTTCCCAACGGTTTACTGGAAACCGTTGGTATAGGCTCACAAAAGCAACCCTATCCCAACGGTTCTGCCAAATCGTTGGGATAGTTTTTCCCAACGGTTTGAGAGAACCATTAGGAAATATCAGTTTTGGGATAGTTTTCCCAAAAGTTCTCCCCAAACCATTGGGATATCCCCATGGATGAACTCTTTCCCAACGGTTTAGAACCGTTGGCAAAAGAGATATTTACCAACGGTTCAATGAACCGTTGTTAAAAACTTCTTTAGGATTATATGCCAACGGTTTTAAACCGTTGGCATATCCTATGCTACAAATTGCAGCAGCCTGCAATTTGCACAGCCCCTGTCCATTAGGCCCCTCTCCACCATGCCTCATTTTGACCTCATTTTCAATCCAATTATTTTACCTGCAATAAAATAAAACATACATATAAAATTCCGATCAAATTCATACACATTTAACATATAATGGATCCTGAAACTATACACATCCATAATTAAATTAAAATTCATAACGCAATTATAAACGTACATAATTCATATATAATTCAATTCAAAATTTAGCTAACAATTATATGTGGAATCTGAAATTCAATTCATAATTTGATCGGTTTTTTCTATACCATATATTTTTACCTCAAATGATGTCCATTTTAAACAAAATACATACACCTAAAGTGATACCGGCCACGCCGCACCTCAGATTGAGGCATGGTTGACTCGTACACGTCACATTTGACCCATGGATCATTGTGCTAAAGTATCGACACAATCCAAATGCGTTTGGTCGGTTTTTCGTATGCCAGTTGATGTTTTTCACTTAAAATGACGTCCTTTTGAAACAAAAGACGGACACTATGAGTGGTGCTGACCACACCGCGTCTCCAATTGAGGCGGGGTTGATTCATACACATCACATATGACCCATGGATCATTCTCCTAAAGTTTAAATGGAAACCGAATGCGTTGGTCGGTTTTCCGTATGTACTTAAAATGTTGTCCATTTTAAACAAAAGAGTGACACTTAGACTAATCCTGACCACACCGCGACTCAGATTCATCCCGGTTTGGCTCGTACATGTCACATATGACCCACGAATTGTTGTGATAAATTATAAAAAGATTCCAAATGCGTTTGGTCGGTTTTGCGTATGCCAGTTGTTCTTTTCATTTATAATCATGTCCATTTTAATCAAAAGAGACAGAGTTAGAGCGGTGTCGGCCACACCGTGTCTCAGATTAAGATGGGGTTGACTTGTATACGTCACATATGACTCATGGATCGTTGTGCTAATGTATCGACAGAATCCGAATGCGTTTGGTCGTTCTTCCGTATGTCAGTTGATGCCTTTCACTTAAAATGATGTCCTTTTGAAACAAAAGATGGACACTTTGAGTGGTGTTAGCCGCACCGCATGTCGGATTGAGGCGGGGATAATTCTTACACATCACATATGACCCATGGATCGTTCTACTAAAGTTTCAACGGAAACCGAATCTGTTTGGTCGTTTTTCCATATGTACTTAAAATGGTGTCCATTTTAAACAAAAGAGAGCCACTTAGACTTATCCTGGCCACACCGCGACTCGGATTCATCCTGGGTTGGCTCGTACACGTCACATATGACCCATGGATTGTTGGGATAAATTATCAACAGATTTGGAATGCGTTTGGTCAGTTTTCCGTATGTCAGTCGATGCTTTTCACTTAAAATGACGTCCTTTTGAAACAAAAGACGGACACTTTGAGTGGTGCCGGCCACACCACGTCTCCGGATTTAGCTGAAACCACCGTGCAACATTCTAATTATTATTCGTGACATTTACGCGCAGACGTCACGTCAATCGGACGTGCGGTTTTCGCGGTACGACTCAATATTCGTGTTTTAAGTGATGCGCGTGCTTCGTAAACGCGTGTGAGGGGGGTCCAAATGGGAGGAACGAAGTCCGAATGGCCTGAAATCAGACGAAAAATACGGGAGAGTGATTTATGAAGTGGTCGAGTAGACGGCATGTCAATCGGACATGTCGTGTGCCCGCGGTGACCGACAACGCAGTTCTGGTGTCACAAACGGCCAAAACGGGCGTCCAACAGTCAAATTCATAGCGGACAACCTCAGATTGAGCTGAAACCACCGTGAAACATTCTAATTATTATTCGTGACGTGTATGCGCAGACAGCATGTCAATCGGACGTGCAGTTTGCGCGGTACGGCTCAATATTCGTATTTTAAGTGATGTGCGCACTAAGTAAACGCGCGTGAGGGGGGTCCAAACAAGCCGAACGAAGTCGGAATGGCCTGAAATATGACGACAAATACGGTTGAGTGATTTTTGAAGTGTTCTAGTAGACGACACGTCAATTGGACGTGCCATGTGCCCACGGTGACCGACAACGCAGTTTTGGTGTCATAAACGGCCAAAACGGGCATCAAATGGTAAAATTCATAGAGGATGACCTCGGATTGAGCTGAAACCACCGTGAAACATTCTAATTATTTTTCGTGACGTGTACGCGTAGACGGCACGTCAATCGGACGTGCGGTTTGCGCGGTACGGCTCAATATTCCTGTTTTATGTGATGCGCGCGCTTCGTAAACGCGCGTGAGGGTGGTCCAAATGGGCCGAACGATTTCGGAATGGCTTGAAATCATATGAAAAATACGGGTGAGTGATTTATGAAGTGTTCGAGCAGACAGCATGTCAATCGGACGTGCCGTGTGCCTGCGGTGACCGACAACGCAGTTCTGGTGTCATAAACGGCCAAAACGGGCGTCAAACGGTCAAATTCATAGCGGACGACCTCGGACTGACCTTAAACCACCGTGAAACATTCGAATTATTATTCGTGACGTGTACGCACACACGACACGTCAATCGGACGTGTGGTTTGCGCGGTATGACTCAATATTCGTGTTTTAAGTGATGCTCGTGCTTCGTAAACGCGCGTGAGGGGGAACCAAATAGGCCGAACGAAGTCGGAATGGCCTAAAATCAGAAGAAAAATATGGTAGATCGATTTCTGAAGTGGTCGAGCAGACGGCACGTCAATCGGATGTGTCGTGTGCCCGCGGTGACCGACAACGCAGTTCTGGTGTCATAAACGGCCAAAACGGTCGTCCAACGATCAAATTCATAGCAGACGACCTCATATTGAGCTGAAACCACCGTGCAACATTATAATTATTATTCGTGATGTGTACGCACAGACGGGGCGTCAATCGGACTTGCGGTTTGCATGGTATGGCTCAATATTCGTATTTTAAGTGATGCACGTGGTTCGTAAACGCGTGTGAGGGGGGTCCAAACGGGCCGAACGAAGTCAGAATGGCCTGAAATCAGAAGAAAAATACGGGTGAGTGATTTCTGAAGTGGTCGAGCAGACGGCACATCAATTGTACGTGCCATGTGCCCGCGGTGACCGACAACGCAGTTCTGGTGTCATAAACGGCCAAAACGGGCGTCAAATGGTCAAATTCATAGTGGATGACCTCGGATTGAGATGAAACCACCGTGCAACATTCTAATTATTATTCGTGACGTGTACGCGTAGACGGCACGTCAATCGGACGTGCGGTTTTTGCGGTACGTCTCAATATTCGTATTTTAAGTGATGTGCGCGCTTCATAAACGCGCGTGAGGGGGGTCCAAACGGTCCGAACAAAGTCGGAATGGCTAGAAATCAGGCGAAAAAAACTGGTGAGTGATTTTTGAAGTGGTCGAGCAGACGGCACGTCAATTGGACGTGCCCTGTGCCCGCGGTGACCGACAACGCAGTTCTGGTGTCATAAACGGCCAAAACGGGCGTCAAATGGTCAAATTCATAGTGGACGACATCGGATTGTGCTGAAACCACCGTGAAATATTCTAATTATTATTTGTGATATGTACTCACAGACGGCACGTCAATCGGACGTGCGGTTTGCGCGGTACGGCTCAATATTCAAGTTTTAAGTGATGTGTGCGCTTCGTAAACGCGCGTGAGGGTGGTCCAAACGGGCTGAACGATTTCGGAATGTCCTGAAATCAGACGAAAAATACGGGTGAGTGATTTAGTAAGTGGTCGAGTAGACGGAACGTTAGTCGGACGTGCCATGTGCCCGCGGTGATCGACAACGCAGTTCTGGTGTCATAAACGGCCAAAACGGGCGTCAAACGGTCAAATTCATAGTGGACGACCTCGAATTGACCTGAAAACACCATGCAACATTATAATTATTATTCGTGACGTGTACGCGCAGACGGCACGTCAATCGGACGTGCGGTTTGCGCGGTACGGCTCAATATTCGTGTTTTAAGTGATGCACACGCTTCGTAAACGCGCGTGAGGGGGTCCAAACGGGCCGAACGAAGTCGGAATGGCCAGAAATAAGACGAAAAATACGGGAGAGTTATTTCTGAAGTGGTCGAGCATATGACACGTCAATCGGACGTGCCGTGTGCCCGCGGTGACCGACAACGCAGTTCTGGTGTCACAAACGGCCAAAACGGGCGTCCAATGGTCAAATTCATAGCAGACGATCTCAGATTGAGCTGAAACCATCGTACAACATTCTAATTATTATTCGTGATGTGTACGCGCAGACGGCACGTCAATCGGACGTGCGGTGTGCGTGGTACGGCTCAATATTCGTATTTTAAGTGATGCACGCGCTTCGTAAACGCGCGTGAGGGGGGTCCAAACGGGCCGAAAGAAGTCGGAATGGCCTGAAATCAGACGACAAATACGGGTGAGTGATTTTTGAAGTGGTCGAGCAGACGTCACGTCAATTGGACGTGCCATGTGCCCACGGTGACCGACAACGCAGTTCTGGTGTCATAAACGGCCAAAACGGGCGTCAAACGGTCAAATTCATAGCAGACGACCTCATATTGAGCTGAAACCACCGTGAAACATTCTAATTATTATTCAAGAAGTGTACGCGTAGACGGCACGTCAATCGGACGTGCGGTTTGCGCGGTACGGCTCAATATTCGTGTTTTAAGTGATGCGTGCGCTTCGTAAACGCGCGTGAGGGTGGTCCAAACAGGCCGAACAATTTCGGAATGGCCTGAAATCAGATGAAAAATACGGGTGAGTGATTTATGAAGTGGTCGAGAAGAAGGAACGTCAATCGGACGTGCCGTGTGCCCGTGGTGACCGACAACGCAGTTCTGGTGTCATAAACGGCCAAAACGGGCGTCAAACGGTCAAATTCATAGCGGATGACCTCAGATTGACCTGAAACCACCGTGCAACATTATAATTATTATTCATGACATGTACGCATAGACGAAATGTCAATCGGACGTGTGGTTTGCGCGGTACGACTCAATATTCGTGTTTTAAGTGATGCGCGCGCTTCGTAAACGCGCGTGAGGGGGGTCCAAACGGGCCGAACGAAGTTGGAATGGCCTGAAATCAGACGAAAAATATGGGAGAGTGATTTCTGAAGTGGTTGAGAAGACGTCACATCAATCGGACGTGCCGTGTGCCCGCGGTGACCAAACAACGCAGTTCTGGTGTCACAAACGGCCAAAACGGGCATCCAACGGTCAAATTCATAGCGGATGACCTCAAATTGAGCTGAAACCACCGTGAAACATTTTAATTATTATTCGTTACGTGTACGCGCAGAGGGCACGTCAATCGGACGTGCGGTTTGCACGGTACGTCTCAATATTCGTGTTTTAAGTGATGCACGCGCTTCGTAAACACGCGTGAGGGGGGTCCAAACAGGCCTAACGAAGTCGGAATGACCTGAAATCAGACGACAAATACGGGTGAGTGATTTCTGAAGTGTTCGAGCAGACGGCACGTGAATTGGACGTGCCATGTGCCCGCAGTGACCGACAACGCAGTTCTGGTGTCATAAACGGCCAAAACGGGTGTCAAACGGTCAAATTCATAGAGGAAGACCTCGTATCGAGCTGAAACCACCGTGAAACATTCTAATTATTATTTGTGACGTATAGCCGCAAACGGCACGTCAATCGGACGTGCAGTTTGCGCGGTACGGCTCAATATTTGTGTTTTAAGTGATGCGCGCGCTTCGTAAACGCGCGTGCGGGTGGTCCAAATGGGCCGAACGATTTCGGAATGGCATGAAATCAGACGAAAAATACGGGTATGTGATTTATGAAGTGGTCGAGCAGACGGCACGTCAATCGGACGTGCCATGTGCCCGCGGTGACCAACAACGTAGTTCTAGTGTCATAAACGGCCAAAACGGGCGTCAAACGGTCAAATTCATAGCGGACGACCTCGGATTGAGCTGAAACCACTGTGAAACATTCTAATTATTATTCGTGATGTGTACGCATAGACGGCACGTCAATCGGACGTGCGGTTTGCGCGGTACGGCTCAATATTCGTGTTTTAAGTGATGCGCGCGCTTCGTAAACGCGCGTGAGGGGGGTCCAAATGGGCCGAACGAAGTCAGAATGGCCTGAAATCAGACGAAAAATATGGGTGAGTGATTTATGAAGTGGTCGAGTAGACAGAACGTCAATCGGACGTGTCGTGTACCCGCGGTGACCGACAACGCAGTTCTGGTGTCATAAACGGCCAAAACGGGCGTCAAACGATCAAATTCATAGCAGATGACCTCAGATTGAGCTGAAACCACCGTGCAACATTATAATTGTTATCCTTGACGTGTACGCCCAGATGGCACGTCAATCGGACTTGCGGTTTGCGCGATACTGCTCAATATTCGTGTTTTAAGTGATGTGCGCGCTTCATAAACGCGCCCGAGGGGGGTCCAAACGGGCCGAACGAAGTCGGAATAGCCTGAAATCATAAGACAAATACGGGTGAGTGATTTATGAAGTGGTCGAGCAGAAGACACATCAATCGGACTTGCCGTGTGCCCGCGGTGACTGACAAAGCAGTTCTGGGTTAATAAACGGCCAAAACGGGCGTCCAACGGTCAAATTCATAGCGGATGACCTCGGATTGAGCTGAAACCACTGTGTAACATTCTAATTATTATTCGTGACATGTACGCATAGACGGCACGTCAATCGGATGTGCGGTGTGCACGGTACGACTCAATATTCGTGTTTTAAGTGATGTGCGCGCTTCGTAAACGCGCGTGAGGGTGGTCCAAACGGGCCGAACAATTTCGGAATGGCCTGAAATCATACGGAAAATACGGGTGAGTGATTTATGAAGTGGTTGAGTAGACGACACATCAATCAGATGTGCTGTGTGCCCGCGGTGACCGACAACGCAGTTCTGGTGTCATAAACGGCCAAAATGGGCATCAAAGGGTCAAATTCATAGCGGACGACCTGGGATTGAGCTGAAACCACCATGAAACATTCTAATTATTATTCGTGACGTGTAAGCATAGACGGCACGTCAATCGGACGTGCGGTTTGCGCGGTACGACTCAATATTCATGTTTTAAGTGATGCGCGCGCTTTGTAAACGTGCGTGAGGGGGGTTCAAACGGGCCGAACGAAGTCGGCATGGCCTGAAATCAGACGAAAAATATGGGTAAGTGATTTATGAAGTGGTCGAGCAGACGGCACATCAATCGGACGTGCCGTGTGCCCACGGTGACTGACAACGCAGTTCTGGTGTCATAAACGGCCAAAACGGTCGTCAAACGGTCAAATTCATAGCGGACGATCTCGGATTGAGCTGAAACCATTGTGAAACATTCTAATTATTATTCTTGATGTGTACGCGCAGACGGCACGCCAATCGGACGTGCGGTTTGCGCGGTACGACTCAATAATCGTGTTTTAAGTGATGCGCGCGCTTCGTAAACGCGCGTGAGGGGGTTCCAAACGGGCCGAATAAAGTCGGAATGGCCTGAAATCAGACGAAAAATACGGGTGAGTGATTTATGACGTGGTCGAGTAGACGGCACATCAATCGGACGTGCCGTGTGCCCGCGGTGACCGACAACGCAGTTCTGGTGTCATAAACGGCCAAAACGGGCATCAAACGGTCAAATTCATAGCGGACGACCTCGGATTGAGCTGAAACCACCGTGAAACATTCTAATTATTATTCGTGACATGTACACACAGACGGCACGTCAATTGGACACGCGGTTTGCGCGGTACGGCTCAATATTCGTGTTTTAAGTGATGCGCGCGCTTCGTAAACGCGCATAAGGGGGGTCCAAATGGGCCGAACGAAGTCAGAATGGCCTGAAATCAGACGACAAATACGGGTGAGTGATTTATGAAGTGGTCGAGTAGATGGCACGTCAATCGGACTTGCCGTGTGCCCGCGGTGACCGACAACGTAGTTCTGGTGTCATAAACGGCCAAAACGGGCGTCCAACGGTCAAATTCATAGCGGACGACCTCGTATTGAGCTGAGACCACCGTGCAACATTCTAATTATTATTCGTGACGTGTACGCGTAGACGGAACGTTAATCGAACGTGCGGTGTGCGCAGTACAGCTCAATATTCGTGTTTTAAGTGATGCGCGCGCTTCGTAAACGCGCGTGAGGGTGGTCCAAATGGGCCGAACGATTTCAGAATGGCCTAAAATCAGACGACAAATACGGGTGAGTGATTTATGAAGTGGTCGAGCAGACGGCACGTCAATCAGACGTGATGTGTGCCCCCGGTGACCGACAACGTAGTTCTGGTGTCATAAACGGCCAAAACGGGCATCAAACGATCAAATTCATAGAAGACGACCTCAGATTGAGCTGAAACCACCGTGCAACATTCTAATTATTATTCGTGACGTGTGCGCATAGATGGCACGTCAATCGGACGTGCAGTTTGCGCGGTACGGCTCAATATTCGTGTTTTATGGGATGCACGCGCTTCGTAAACGCGCGTGAGGGGGGTCCAAACGGGCCGAACGAAGTCGAATTGGCCTGAAATCAGTCGAAAAATACGGGTGAGTGATTTATGAAGTGTTCGAGCAGACAGAATGTCAATCGGACATGCCGTGTGCCCGCGGTGACCGACAACGCAGTTCTGGTGTCATAAACGGCCAAAACGGGCGTCAAACGGTCAAATTCATAGAGGAAGACCTCCGATTGAGCTGAAACTACCGTGAAACATTCTAATTATTATTCGTGATGTGTACGCGCAAACGGCACATCAATCGGACGTGCGGTTTGCGTGGTATGGCTCAATATTCGTGTTTTAAGTGATGCACGCGCTTCGTAAACGCGCGTGAGGGGGGTCCAAATGGGCCGAACGAAATCAGAATGACCTGATATCAGACGAAAAATACGGGTGAGTGATTTATGAAGTGGTCGAGCAGACGACACGTCAATCGGACTTGCCTTGTGCCCGCGGTGACCGACAACGCAGTTCTGGTGTCATAAACGGCCAAAACGGGCATCCAACAGTCAAATTCATAGCGGACGACCTCGGATTGAGCTGAAACCACCGTGCAACATTCTAATTATTATTCGTGACGTGTACGCGTAGACGGCACATCAATCGGACGTGCGGTTTGCGCGGTACGACTCAATATTCGTGTTTTAAGTGATGCGCGCGCTTCGTAAACGCGCGTGAGGGGGGTCCAAACGGGCGGAACGAAGTCGGAATGGCCTGAAAACAGACGAAAAATACGGGTGAGTGATTTATGAAGTGGTCGAGTAGACGTCACGTCAATCGGACTTTTCGTCTGCCTGCGGTGACCGACAACGCAGTTTTGGTGTCATAAACGGCCAAAACGGGCGTCCAATGGTCAAATTCATAGCGGACGACCTCGGATTGAGCTGAAACCACCGTTCAACATTCTAATTATTATTCGTGACGTGTACTCATAGACGGCACATCAATCAGATGTGTGGTGTGCGCGGTACGACTCAATATTCGTGTTTTAAGTGATGTGCGTGCTACGTAAACGCGCGTGAGGGGGGTCCGGGGAGTGTCCGGGGTCCAAGGAGCAGGGGGGCTGTTCGGGTGGCTGTCCGGGGAGTATCCGGGGGGCTGTCCGGGGTCCAGGGAGGGGGGGGGTGTTCGGGGGGCTGTCTAGGGGCTGTCCGGGGGCTGTTCGGGGGATGTTCGGGGGGCTGTTCGGGGGTGTTCGGGGGGTTGTCTGGGGTCCAAGGAGGAGGGTGGGGGGGCTGTTCGGTGGGCTATCCGGGGAGTGTCCGGGGGGGGGGGGTGTTCGAGGGGATGTCCGGGGTCCAAGGAGGGGGGGGGGGGGTTGACTCGTACATGTCACATATGACCCATGGATCATTGTGCTAAAGTATCAACAAAATCAGAATCCGTTCAGTCGGTTTTTCGTATGTCATTTTATGTTTTCACTAAAAATGAAGTCCATTTTAAACAAAATAGAGAAACTTTGAGTGGTGTCAGCCACACCGCGCCTCGTATTGAGGTGGCGTTGACTCGTACACGTCACATATGACCCATGGATTGTTCTCCTAAAGTTTCAACAGAAACCGAATGCGTTTGGTCAGTTTTCCGTATGTACTTAAAATACTGTCCATTTTAAACAAAAGAAAGTCACATAGAGTGGTCTCGACCACACCGCATCTCATATTTAGGCGGGGTTGACTCGTACACGTCTCAAATGACCCATGGATCATTGCCTTAAAGTATCAACGCAATCCGAATGCGTTTGGCTGGTTTTTTGTATGCCAGTTGATATTTTTCACTTAAAATGATGTCCTTTTGAAACAAAAGACATACACTTTGAGTTGTTCCGACCACACCGAGCCTCAGATTGAGGCGGGGTTGATTCGTACACGTCACATATGTCCCATGGATCTATGTCCTAAAGCATCAACACATTTCGAATGCGTTTGGTCAGTTTTTCGTATGTCACTTTTTGTTTTCACTTAAAATCTTATTGAAATTCATATAGAATATTTTTATATCATATTTAGTATGGATTAGATTTTAGTTGATCGTTCTATGAAACATTTCAGAGCTAATGAAATTAAGGAAGGTGGAGGGGCTGTCTGGGGGGGTTGTCCGGTAGGTGTCTGGGGGGCTGTCCGGGGACCAATTAGGAGGGGGGGGGGGGGGGGGGGCTGTGCGGGGTCTGTCCGGGGGGTGTTTGGTGGTTGTTCAGGGGGTTGTCCGGGGTTGTTCAGGGGGCTGTCCGGGGGTTGTTCAGGGGGTTGTTCAAGGTTTGTTCAGGGGTTGTTCAGGGGTTGTTCAGGGGGTTGTCTGGGGTTGTTCATGGGGCTGTCCAGGGGGTGTTTGGGGGGTTGTCTGGGGTCCAAGGGGGGGGGGGGGTGGGGGGGTTGTCCGGGGGGCTATCCCGAGGGCTATCCGGGGTCTAGGGTGGAGGGTGGGGGGCTGTACGGGGGGCTGTCCAGGGGCCTGTCTGCTGGGCTGTCCGGGGGGTGTTTGGGGGGTGTTCGGGGTCCAAGGGGGAGGGGGGTTGTCCAGGGTCCAAGAATGAGGGGGGTTGTCCAGGGAGTTCTCAAACACACAACCACTAAAAGACAACAACATCCATAAAAAGAGACAATATATAAAAATAAATCAACTCCAATACTATACTACGAGTCTAGATAAAACCAACAACTAGAATAGATTAAACATCAAATCTCAGTAATATAAGTCAAAAATGTAATGGATCAATATGTCCCACATCAGCATCACCATCATCATCATCATCATCACCCTCATCATCGTCCTCCTCATCGTCATCACCCTCCACAACGCCTTCCTCCTCGCCTTCACCCTCCTCCTCGCCCTCCTCATCTCCCTCCTCTTCCGCATCAGACTCCTCGCCATCATCATCTTCAAGCTGGACATCGGCCTGGCCACCACTGGAACTGCCACCTGGTGCACCATATATAGAATGTATCGACGACATGTATTCATGAATCGCTGGGCTGGCCTCTGCTAGAAGTGTTGGACGTAGAACTTCAATAAATTTCATAAATGCACTGTTTGCCCTAGCAGACTATTCTTCCGTCTCTGTGGCCCTTTTCTTAGCCTGTTCTGTCTATTCCCTAACTTGCTGTAGCTCGGTGGCACTACAACTCGTACCTGAGATAGGCCAATACCTCATCGGGGCTATCCTAGGTCGACAGCGTACTCTTCCAGAATGATCCTCTCCCAACACCTGATGTAAGTGATCAGATGGCCCAAAATTGTCTGCTTCTTGGGCATCGAGGTCCTCTAAAGCATCCTGTTACAAATATAAATATATTATTAAGTTACAAAATAGATATTAAAATATAAAATCAACAGATTAAAACTTACAATCTGCTGCAGAGTCGCTTCGTTGACAGCACTTCCATCCTTTTTTCGTCTACTCAAGCAAAACAGTTTTGCTCGAGGCACACGTCCTTCAATATTTTGTACTTTCCTCTACAATGACATTGAAAACAAAAGTTATATAAAAACTTTAGCAAATGATTAAATAATTGAGGAAACAAAAGAAAATGTAAGTCGTAAAGAAAACTTATAAACAATTGTCATACCTGCTGCCTCTCATGATCCGGCATCGTCGTGCGTCCTAGTGTATGGAGGTATTTTTTTGCATCAATGTTTTTTTTATTTTTTCCAGATGATTCCTAAATAAAATTCGATAATGAAAAGGATAATATTAATGAAAAACTTGAAAGATATTATTTAAATACCTCAAATGTAATTCATACCTTAAACTGGGTACTCGTCCAATGAGTAATCATCTGACGATACTGCTCTATAGGACAATCATCCACGACTGGAACCGCCTCTAACTCAGTGCCAACTCTAGCACGCCAGCCAATATACAGCTCATGCTTGTAGGCTCTCAAAAGCTCACCTAAATCTTTTAGACGTTCCAGTCGTGCACCCTCACCATCAGGAAAATTAAATCGAAGCTGAAATCAAAATATTAATTCATATAAATACAAAAATAATTCATGGCATTAAATTCAACAGATTTTTTTACCCATATCTCTGCCCAAGCTCTATCTTTGACCTCATGTGGCAAATGTCTCCATGACAGCGGGCTGACGGGAATGATGTCGGAGTATTTGGAAAGCGTCGCCAGAAAACTCCGACATTGTTGCCCTGTTTTCTCAACCATCTGATTGTCTTCATTATATTCCACCATAACCTGTGTGCGACGGTTCCACACCGAACGCATGCGTGTACGACCCCGACCCCACCTCCTGTTAGTAGATGTATCTGTGATGAAAGAAAAACAAATATTTTATCAAAACATGTTATAATGAAAATAAATATTGCTATAAAATTTTGTTAGGGTTTTATAAATATACCTGCGCTAGTCTGATCAATGAGTGGCGCCGGATCCACAGAACCTGATGGAACCCCCTATGGTGGAACAGGAGTCGAAGATGATGGAATATAAAAGCTCAGAGAGACAGAAGTAGAAGGAAAAGAAGATGGAACAACTGTATGAGCTGATGCTGACTGGGGAGTGGGAATCATCATGGGATGTGAAAATGATGAGGCAGAAGATGAAGAAGGTAGCAAAAACATGGGAGGCCTAAATACCCCGTGTGTCCCTAACGACACACCGGGATCAGAATGTGGGAAGGCTGAAATGTCAGTGGGAGGGGCAGGGTCTAGTCGGGCACGCGCAGCTCTACGTCCACCTCTGGTACGAACCCTCCTCGTACCACCGGCCGGAGTACTAGGACCAGTACTAGGCTCCTCGTCGAATAACTGTCGACGTAATGGTGGATCCTACAAAAACGTTTACAAAAAAATTAATCACATGACATTATATATTCTGTAAATATATATATATATATATATATATATATATATTTTAAATAAAGTACTCACTGTAGGAACTAATGGTGGAATGCCAATCTCCTCCATCCGACGATTGTTCTCCGCCATTTTTTTTCTTCGTCTCTCTTCAATTGGCTGCATTTCCTGCATTTGAAAACAAATATGTAATTAATTAGAAAAAGAAAATTAATGTGTAAACCAAAAAACTAAATATATGAGGGAATGAGGGGATTCATTGGTAATTTAGCTATCAATTGTTTTAGAAGAGCTTGAATGAATTTAATAAAACATAAAAGTTGTAATGTTCACCAAGTTAGAAATATTGTTTGATTTGGTTTGAATACAGTTCAATTCCAAATTAGAAAATTCAATTCAAATAAAACAGCAACCAATAAACATTGAAAATTCACATAACGGTCAAGTCAGCTAAAACATATTTGTGATCAATACTAAATAAATATGAATATTACCAACCTTAACAACCCAACTCGAGGTAAACCAAAAGAATTAAGAACATGGATGAATGATTCTATATATTTCCAACCACAACTTCAGGTTCACAATCAACTCTGACAATTGAGCTATTGGAGTCATCAAAATAAATAAATGGATTTGTTCCAATGGCAATAGGGACAGTGTCAATTCCATCATCAACATCATTAAAAATATGTCTTGGAATAAATTCCACTATGACACCAAATTCAGGTTGAAGTTGATCTTTGACATAAAAAACTTGTTTGCCATTGATGCCAACACATATGATTCTTCGGTAGCAAGAGTGCGGGTCATATTAATTACTCGAAATCCACAATCATCAATAAATGTGTCATGTATCGTCATCGAATCAAACCAATGGCATTTCATCATTGTGACTCGTCCATGAGAGTAATAATCCAATATTATTATTTTCTCAATGACTCCATAATAACCCACATTTTCAAGTCGCGGTCTACTATCTGATGCACTGGCATAACAATCTGTTGTGGCAGTAACCATAATACCATCATGTTGTGTTCTCATGTTTTTGGCTCATTCAGTGACAATAAATCTGTACCCATTGATAACAATTGATTTACAGTCACGAACAACGGTATTAGGACCAAAATCCAAAGCGCTTATTTCCTCAGAGACAGAGTCAGCAGACAAACTCAATACCTGCAATATAAATGACAGTTAAACTTAAGTAAATATTGAAATAATTAATTTAAACAGTAATATTTTTACCTTCAATTTTAACCAAGCAGAAAACTCTTTGCTATGCAAAGTCTCTCTCCTTCTCAAAGATAAAGAACGATGCTTCCTATTTATCATTGATTTATGTTCCCTGTAGATAAAAAAATATGAATAGTTTAACAGATATATATGTAAGATATACATATTCAATTTTGTTACCTGATATAGTCATCGAACAAATCATAGTTGAACAAAACTGTGCGATGTGCCATCTCCCGCTCTTCATGGCTTAATGTCTTCAATGTATATGATCCAGGAATTCCTCCTGTTTGAGGAAGTGAAGGAAAACTGGGTTCAATTTTCTCATATTGTTCTTCTTCATTTCTCATTGTTCTGTTCATTCTTGTAGTAAGATCAGACAAATACATCGAACAAAAATCCATACATTCTTGAGCTAAGTAACCGTTCACGATAGAACCTTCGGGATGATTCTTGTTTGGAACATAAGACTTTAATGTGAACATATTTCTTTTAGTTGGATACATGCAATGAAAAGAAACAGGTCCTCCGAGAAGTATTTCAGTTAAAATATGGACAGTCAGATGCATCCTGCATGTGAAAAATGATGGGGGAAATATTTTCTCCAACTCAGACAAAATTAATGGGGCATCTGTCAACATTTTTTGCAAGAAAGACTTGGACAACTTCTTCTTCCAAAGATCTCTAAAAAAATGGCACAACCGAATAACACCCACCCTTACATTATTGTACAAAAGATGACGGATTTCTATTGGAAGCAACTCATGCAGTAGAACGTGATAATCATGAGTCTTCAAAGATTTTAGCTTCAAATCTCTTCTGTTGACCCATTTAGATATGTTGCTGGAATAGCCATCAGGAACTCTAATAGTCTCTAATACTTCCAAAAATTGTCTTTTTTCAGTAGGTGTCATCACATAAGAAGCACATGGAAGTTGCCATTTATTTTCACTGATACGCACAGGATGCAATTCTGGTCTGATGCCCCAATCCACCAAGTCACGTCGAGATCGTAAATCATCTTTTGTCTCCCCCTTGACATTTAGAAGAACTGAAAGCAACATTTAACATATATTCTTTTCAATATGCATTACGTCTAAGCAATGGCATAGCAAATTGGTTGACCAATAAGGCAAATCAAAAAAGATACTCCTCTTCCTCCAATTGTAACAGGTTTTTGTGGAAACATTCTTTCTCTTTCCAGATTTCATTTGACCCTTCCCGAACGAAAAACTGAAATCTTTCAATTCATTAAGCACATCAGTTCTAGACATACACTGAGGTGGATCATTGGTCTCTATAGTATTATCAAATCTTCGACGATTCATTCTATATGGATGATCCTTTGGAAAAAATCGTCGATGTCCCATAAAACTGAAACTACAACGATGTTTCAGTCTTCTGGATCGTGTATTCTTCATACAAACTAGACATGAAAGTTTTCCCTTCGTACTCCATCCATACATCATTGCATAAGCCAGAAAATCATTGATCGTCCACATAAGCGCAACACGCATCTGAAATATGTCTTTTGAACATGCATCGTATGTGCGCACACCCACATCCCAAAGAAGTTTCAACTCTTTTATTAAAGGTTGCATGTATACATCAATATCAATGTCAGGATAAGAAGGACCAGATATGAGTATACTCATGAAAGTGAAAGATTTTTTCATACACAACCATGGGGGAAGATTATAAATGTGTATAAAAATTGGCCATGTGCTGTGCGAAGTAAGCATATGCTCAAACGGATTAAAACCGTCGCATGAAAGACCCAGCCTCACATTACACCCGTGAGATGCAAAATCCGGATGTCGAACATCAAATCTCTGCCATGAAAATCCATCTGCAGGATGAACCAACTCATCATTAGTCTTCTTTCTCTCGGTATCATGCCATCTCAATTTTATTGATATGTCATCAGACATCAAAAGATTCTGGAGTCTGGGGATCAATGGAAAGTGCCACATTACATTCTGTGGAATGCGGGATGGTGTTCCATCAGATTTTGACTTTCAGCGGGATGTGCCACATTTTATACATTCATTTCGTTCAGTGGTTTCTTCCCAGAATAAACTGCAATCTTTCGGGAAAGCATGAATTTTGTTTCTGGAAAATCCAAGTTCTTAAACTAACTTCCATGCCATATAGTGGTTTGAGGGAATATCTGCATCATCTGGAAGTAAATCCTTCAAGAGGGTAAGAATGTAATCGATTGCTGTATTAGAAATCCCACACATAGTTTTTTCATGAAACAATCGGATTAAAAATTCCAGCTTTTTCATTTTATCGCATTGTCGATATACTGGAGTCGTGTCAACATCATTCAATTTTCTCACCCTATCAATATCATCATTTTCACTAGATGCATCAGTTGTCCTCATATCGACGTCTTCTTGAGTCGAAATCCTTTCTTTTTCATGATGACGAATAAATGGAAACCGATCATCTAACAAATTCTCCATTCCAGTCCTTTCATTTCGATCATCACCAATTTGAGATTTCATTTTCTCCCCATTGTGATACCACACAAACTAGTTTGCTTGAAAACCATTTTTGGTGATGTGGTAGCTGACTTCTTCATGACTCAACCAAGGTCTACCAACACAATTGGAACAAGGGCATTGTATGCGACCACTATCTGAAGCATTCTGAAATGCAAAATCTATAAAGCTCTCCAAATTGTTTTGAAAATCGCTTGAGATACGATCGGCTTCATACATCCAACTTCTGTCCATTCTGTAAAAAGAATTCATATAAGTCATTTAGTCATAAACAATTCAATAGGATTGAACATTAATAGAAAATACATTTATGTAAACGATAAAGGAAGAAAATAATCATGGTATCAACTACACATGTGAAAAAAACATACTAATGTGTTATTGAAAAAAATGTAAAACCAACAAGAACTTAATGTGTTATCACATTAGAGCATGCCTCATCCCATAACCATATTAGTAGGGTACCCTCGTGGACAGCCCTGCCCACCCCCATGGACAACCCACCCACCCCCGTGGACACCCCCTACCCCCTAGACAGCCCAACCACCCCCGTGGACAGCCCACCCACCCCCCTCGACACCCCTTCTCCCTATGGACAGCCCCCACCCCCTTGGATAGCCCGCCCACCCCCCTGGACACCCCTACCCCCTGTGGCCAGCCCACCCACCCCCCCTGGACAGCCCGTCCACCCCTCCTTGACAGCCCAGCCACCCCCATGGACAGACCGTCCACCCTTGTGGACAACCCACCCACCCCCGTACCCCCCTGGACACCCCGTACCCCCCCCCCCCCCCCCCGGGATAGCCCTGCCCACCCTCCCAAACAGCCCACACCCCCCTCCCCTGCAACCCCACCACCACCACCTAGACATACCAACCCCCCTGGACACCCCACACACCCCTCCCCCACCAGGACACCCCACCCAGACCCCCAGGACAGCCCACACCCCCTGGATAGCCCCGCCCACCCCCGTGGACAGCCTTTCCCACCCCCGTGGACAGCCCCATCCACCCCCGTGGACAACCCACCCACCCCCGTGGACGCCCCCTACCCCCTAGACACCCCAACCACCCCCGTGGACAGCCCACCCACCCCCCACGACACCCCTTCTCCCTATGGACAGCTCCCCACCCCCTTGGATAGCCCGCCCACCCCCCTGGACACACCTACCCCCTGTGGCCAGCCCACCCACCCCCTCTGGAGAGCCCGCCCACCCCTCATTGACAGCCCGGCCACCCCCGTGGATAGCCCGTCCACCCTTGTGGATAGCCTGCCCACCCCCGTACCCCCCTGGACACCCCGTACCCCCCCCCCGGGATAGCCCCGCCCACCCTCCCAAATAGCCCACACCCCCCTTCCCTACAACCCCACCACCACCACCTAGACATACCACCCCACCTGGACACCCCACACACCCCTCCCCCACCAGGAAACCCCACCCAGACCCCCAGGACATCCCACACCCCCTAGACAGCCCCCCCCCCCCCCTCGTGGACACCCCCTACCCCCTAGACAGCCCAACCACCCCCCGTGGACAGCCCACCCACCCCCCTCGACACCCCTTCTCCCTATGGATAGCCCCCACCCCCTTGGATAGCCCGCTCACCCCCCTAGACACCACTACCCCCCGTGGCCAGCCCAACCACCCCCCCTGGACAGCCCGCCCACCCCTCTTTGACAGACCGGCCACCCCCGTGGACAGCCCGTCCACCCTTGTGGACAACCCGCCCACCCCCGTACCCCCCTGGACACCCCGTACCCCCCCTGGATAGCCCCACCCACCCTCCCAAACAGCCCACACCCCCCTCCCCTGCAACCCCACCACCACCACCTAGACATACCACCCCCTGGACAACCTACACACCCCTCCCCCACCAGGACACCCCACCCAGACCCCTAGGACAGCCCACACCCCCTAGACAGCCCCGCCCACCCCCGTGGACAGCCTTTCCCACCCCCGTGGACACCCCCGCCCACCCCTGTGGACAACCCACCCACCCCCGTGGACACCCCCTACCCCCACAATCCATTATCCAAAACATATCAAATTGGTTTGAACACAATCCATAATTCCCACAATCCATTATCCAAAACATGTAAACGTTCACGATATCCTCCCCCAACTCTGATTTACATGTTTTGAACACTCTCCTTACAAACATAGAATACAAAAACATTAAAGAAGTCTTCACAAACACAAACAATATCCTATTTAGATATTAATTTCAATAATCAATTAAACCACCAACACCTGGAAAAAATCTATTCATTAAAACAACTACAACAATATGGTTGAGATCAAATTTTACCTATTCGTATGGGGGTGTACCTGTTGGGATGGGGGGTACTGGTGTTCTGATTCATGAGAGCAGTGGAGGTATGGGGTTCGCTAGAGCAGCGGAGCGAATAGATTAGGGCTCTTTCCGAATGGGGAGAGGAGATCGCGATCTGGAATTTGGGGGAAACCTTTGCCAACGGTTTATAAAAACCGTTGGCAAAGGCACACATTTCCCAACGGTTCCAGTGAACCGTTGGGAAATGTTTGAGTTTAGCACCCCTTTCCCAACGGTTCCAGTGAACTATTGGGAAAGGGTCTACCGAAATTCCCTTTGCCAACGGTTTTGTTAAACCGTTGGCAAAGGCTCACTATACCAACGGTTTAAGTAAACCGTTGGTATACTATCGTTGGGAAAAGACCAAATTCCAATAGTTGGGAGATATGAATAAGTGGTTAAATGTGATCTAGAAAGTAAATATAGAGTTTCTATAATGGTTCTATGGTCAATGAGAAAAAAGAGATGAATGGAGGTTCATGTTTGTGGGTCAAATGACAAATGATGAAAGATGATCCAACTACCCACATGCCAAAAATGTGAAAAGAAACATAATTAGAATTTTTGGAAGGGATGGGTAAATTCTTTAAGTGAAAGAGATAAATACACCAAGCTCATTAATGTTGAAGAGGCGCGGAGAAGACTAAAATCATTATGTATGAAAGGAATGAACCTCTAATGCACCACCCATTGTTCAATACATAAATTATAGGGAACAAGGTATGTTTTCGAGATAGTTCACTAAACAATGTGTCCTTGAGGGAAATCAGCGTTAGAAACCACCAATTCCAATGGAGAAAGGGAGTTATTAATCCTTCACTACTATTTATGTGGAGAATGAAAATGATTTCATACAAGCTTCATTTCATATTCACTCAAGGATTGAAAAATATTGACCTGATTCTTGTTTTATGCATTCCATTATATCATTCATGTTTTATATAACTGTTGAATTGAAGCCTTGATACAATAATGTAATGATATCTATAAAAACATCTAATGGTATAATCATTGAAACCCAAGTGTTGTACTCTTCTTATGTAAGTTTTTTTGGGAATATTCATCAAGTAAATCTCATAATACTTCACTTTGTGGAATTCAAAGCTATAATAGGCATTGATTGACTAAATTTATATGGAGAACACATAAATTATTAGGAAAATGGAATCTCATTTCATATTATAAACCATCCAGTTATACGTTACAAATAAAGTGAAGATCATGAATCACCTTTGGAATATCCATAAATGGTATGGTTGTTGATACCTTATGAATAAGAATACTTTGAACAAATTTTTGAGTCAAGGGAAGGTATGAAACATGGAGAAATTTCCATATTTATGGAATACACTAATGTATTTCCAAATGACTTACTCAAAATTCTCTAAGAACACAAAGTTGAGTTATCAACGAAGCTATTACCCAAAGCTAATCCTGTGTCAAAATTATTATACCAGATGGACGTGATCTAACTAGAGGTGTTAAAGAAGTTACTATAAGAGCATTTTTTTCGAATGCTTTATCCACACTCGTGCATCACCTTACAATGCACTAGTTCTCTTTGTAAATAGAATAATTGTATCAATGAGGTTATGTATCGATTATTAAGATATAAAAAAAGTAATCTTAATTATATAATATCTTCTTCCAAGTTTTTATGAATTATTTGACCAACTATGAGGCCCTCAATATTTTTCCAAGGTGGATATTTCTTTTGGATATCATCAAATGACGGTGAAGAAGGAAGATATTCCAAATATATATGTCCATAAAATGTATGGACATGATGAGCACATATTTTTTCGATATGAACTTACTAATGTCTAAAATATTCAGTTATTTGGTGAATAAAGTCTTTAAATAGTACTTGAATAATTTGTGGTAGTGTTTATCGATGATATTCTCATTTTCTATATAAGAAAGGGGGAACATGAAGATCATATAAGGATTGTGTTTCCAATATCAAGGAA
Source organism: Viscum album (assembly GCA_963277665.1). Taxonomy (NCBI): domain Eukaryota; kingdom Viridiplantae; phylum Streptophyta; class Magnoliopsida; order Santalales; family Viscaceae; genus Viscum; species Viscum album. The sequence continues at coordinate 1,792,521,541 of OY728137.1, forward strand.
GATTAAAATATATGATATGATTATCCAATGGGACATTTTGGTGAATTAAGGTGTATTCTTGGAGAATGTGGTTTGATGTGATGAAATTTATTTGGACCCTCAAAAAATGGAATTGAGGAATGACTCAGACCCACTAGTGTCGCATAAATTCGTAGTTTTCTATGATTGGTTGGGTACAACCAATGTTTTGTAAGTAATATATCATGTGTATCTTGGTTTCTAAATATGTTATCATATTAAGGGGTAAAGTATATCTAGATGGAATAATGTGAGGAATGCATGAAGGACCTCAAGAAGAGGCTAGTCAAAAAACCATTATTAACACTAAAAACAAGTGTAGAAGGATTTTTGACATAGAATGATGTTTTAAGGAAAGTATTGGGTTGTGTACTGACTAATAATAATAATGTGACTCCCTAACCCTCACAATAGTTATAATACATGAGAAAAATAGCCCAAAGAAAGATTTGGAATTAGTAAATATGATCTTCTATCTAATGATTTGGTTGTACTATCTCTATGGTGATATGTGTAACATATAAACCAATAATAAGAGTCTAATGTATATATTAAAATATAAGGATATACACATGCATTAAATAAGATAGTTATAGATAATTGTAGACTATAATTTTTTCTATTAAGTACTATCTGGTATAGGTGAACATGGTATATGGTTTTGTTAGAAGATAAGACAATTCTACTCTATCCATGATGTGGATTGAGAGATACCCCATATTAATGGATATACAAAGAATAGATCTTGAAATCATAATGTTTGGGAATAAATTCTATATTTCCAAAATGATTTTCCAACCATATATCCAAAGAGGATGGATGAGGCACAAGGGGATGATCTAGAGTTAAAAAAGAATGTTTATGAAGTATAGTAATGGATGCAATATGAGTTATACATAAATGAAGATGGTGTGATTTAGTTTGGAATGAGTCCTTTTACACCATCCTCACCTAAGATAACGATGGAGCTATTGTATAATTCAATTATCTCATATTTCACAATGCATCCAAGAAGTACCCAGAATTATAATGATCCTTGAGAGATCTTATGGTGGGAAAACATGGACAAGGACAAAATATATTATATCTGACGGTATTTAGTATATCAATAAGTTAATGTAGAGTGATATAATTCCAAAGGTATGATGCAACCATTCCCAACACCCATGATGAAATGGGATAATTCCAACATTGAATTTTTCACTAGTATCCTAAAGAAATCCAACAGAAACAATGTTATATGGGTTGTGGTGGATCGACTGAACATGATTTCCCACTTTATCACTATTTATGAATACTTCTCACATGAAAAACATCCGATGGTATATGTTATGGAAGTGGTGAGGCTACAAGTGGTATAACTTTTGATCTTATCTATTCATGATATATGGTTTACATATTCATTGTAGTGAATTCATAAAAATGATTTGAGTACTGAATTGAATTTCAGTATGGCCTATCACCCCCAAACTGATGGTCAATCTAAAAAGATAATTCAGACGCTCAAGTAAATTTTAAGATTATGATCAATGGAATCTAATGGTGGATGTGATCAACATATTACACTAGTTGATTTCTCATATATCAAAAACTTCTACTTGAGTATTAAAATGTCTCCATATGATGATCTTTATAGGAAGTTATGTAGAACACCGACTTATTGGGATGATGTTAAGAAAGAAAACTACTTGGACATAATCCTGTTCCATAAATAAAAGAAACGGTTCAAGATATCTAACAACATATAAAAGATACTCAATTTTAGAAAAAGTGATATGTTTAAAATAATTGAATGGAGTTGTATTTAAATGTTGGAGACAAATGTTTCCTTTTAATATCACCATGGAAGATGGTAATGTGGTTTGAAATAAATAGAAGCTTATCCCATGGTACATTGGTAGCATTGAGATCCTTGATTTTATAGGAGCAGTGGCCTATCGACTTGAACTTCCACTAAGTATGGATCATGTTTATGACATGTTTCATATATAAATAGTTATAAAGTAAATATATTATCCCTCACATGTATTGAATATATATGTGGTAAATATGGAAAATGAACTTTCACATGAATAGAATCTGCTTAAAATCTTGAACCATAAAGAATGATTTATATACAACAAAGAAACTCACAATTTCAAAGTGTTGTGGAGGAACTATAAGTATAAAGAGGCATCTTGGGAACAAGATGACACAATGATATAGAAGTAACCTCATATATACTCAACTTAAAATACAATCTTAACTTTTAGGGATGAAAATTCTAAATTATGGAAAGATGTTACATGCTAGTCTATATAAATGATATTTACTTGATGAAATAAATGAGTTTTATAATATACTATATAGTATTATACATATATTGAAACAAAAAATAATTTATTTTATTAATAAATATTCTAACACTAATTAGAAATGAAACCCATTAAAATTCCAAATATTATAATTCGTCAAAAAAATTGAATAGATAAAATCGGAAAAAAAATGGATCACCCTGATCAACTAGAATCAATGCCCCCACGGCCAACACTATAGAAAATAAACAAATTATTAGTAAACCAATCAACATCATTGGAAATGAAAAATAGATCCTTGAGAGGAATTGGGATGAAACTTGAGTAACAGAATGGACCAGAATTTATAGTAGGTAAGGTGACCATTTCAATAGTAAGGTGACCATTAGAGTAGTTATGTGACTGTTGGGAATAATAACCTAACTGTTGGGAATAGTAACCGGGCAGCATGAATAGTAATTTTACCTAAAAATAGTAATAAATAAAATAAATAATATTTATTATGAATAATATAATAAATATAAATATTATAATGATGGAAAATAAATACCATTTTTAAAAAGACAGTAGAAAAAATATGAAATTTTTTAATAGGCTTTATTTGTAAGTATTTCATAAAAATTATTATTTTTTGTATTCAAAATTAGAATTACATATGTTAGAAATTTATTTTCATAAAATTGATATCTTTTTATAAATATATATTTAAAAATTATCTAAGGGTTATTTTTTGGTAATTTTTTGAAAACATCAATTTAAGGGTGAATAGTAAAAATACAATTGTTATCATAAGCAGTGTATCTTAAATTACATAATTCATGATGTAATAACAAAATAGTCTTTTATAGATCATTGAGTTTCTTCATGATATATTTTATTTCATAAATTATTCCTCCAAATACAATAAAATTAATTTCCAAACCTAAAAAGAACCTTCCAAAACCTAAAGTCTAAAGTGATTCCACAAAGTACCAATTATTCGTTTTTCCACTTTCCTTTTTAGTAAACTAAATAATTAGAATTATAAATAGTATCTAAAGTTTTAAATCCAATATATTATATTTAAAATTGATTTATATTGAAATAAATTCAGTATTACATTTTTTCAATTGTTATAATATTTTATTTAATATTTTATTTTAAAAATACCCCTCTCCTCAAGTATAAATAACCCCTCTCTCTCACCTTGGAAAGAAACTCATTACCAACTTGAAAAATAATTAACTCTACCAAATTTAATTCTATAATTATCATTCAAATAATTATGGATGTTATGGGGTAATCCAACCCCAAATATCATGGTATTTTTTTGTGGCATATAAGAGAAGATACACCGTGTATTAAGTATGTTCCAAACAACTCTTCTTATTTTTATTTCTTATTATTATTCTATTTATTTATTGAAAAAACACTTTCAAACAATACATATAAGATTAATTAAGATTTAATTTGACATTATATTAATTATTTTACCCAACTGTAAGTATCATATTTTCTATACATAAAAATTTCAAACATTCCATTCCCGATCTCCCTACAATTTCCCATAAACGGTCGATTAACCACAAACAGAGAAATTTCCTTTTAAACAAAAAAACCTTTAATCATGGATGTATATTATATACTATATGTAATATATAAATATGTAAATATTTTCATTATAAGCTTCTATAATTAATTATACTAATGTATAAATTTCATTGAACAATGTAGAGAAATCAAGTCAAAACGAGGAATGTTTAAGTAAAATATGACATCAAAATGACAACCAATAAATAGGGAAATTAATCAATATAATAAAATTAATATAATTTATAAATATTTATAAAAATTTAAATAATTCTATTAGTCAACAATATTTCAAGAAATATTTTTTTTATTCATGAGGTGAAAAGGTGGAAAAATAATGTGGGAATAATGGTAAGGTGATTCTTGAAATGGATTCATTTTCTTTGGATTATCCATAATTAATGAAATATAAGGTATGAATATTACTATATTTTTACTTAAATATGATTTCATTATTCTTTGATTTTATTTTAAATTACATACTTGTTTCCAACATGAGTTTATGAAAAATAAAAAGATTTTAAAAAATTACTCTTATTTCCAAAACACATCTTTGACTCATCTGGATTTGTTTCTTATTATATCTAGAATGATGATTCTTATACCAAATTATATTTTCAAATTTTAGTTAGGAACTCTCTATTTCATTCATGAAAACATTATTGATTCAATCCTTATGAAACCCATTATTTTCCATGGGATAATTCAAGACTATGATTGTAATATATTTTATGTAGAATGCATGATTATATAAATTTATGATGCGATGAGTGGGCCTAGAATAATATATTCATAAAATTACTTAGGTAATGTGATGTATCTCATAAGATGATTTGTATTATGTTTGATTATGATTCTATATTTTTTCACAATGATTATGTTATGATAATGCATATATGTTATGTGTGAAAATAATGCAATATTTTCTCAGTAATGCATGTGGTATTTGACCACTAATATATGATATTTCACTTTTATGCATTTCCACATTACATGAAATCATTAAATTATTCCATGATGATTTTGATTATGATATTATTCTTGTGATATGATGATTATGATGATGACTCTCACCCATATTATATTGATTCATGTCACTTATTTATCCTATTATTGGGATTTGAGATCACTCCTTTCGTATATGAATATCCTTAGGTGATTACATATACCTAGTATAATGTGAGCATTTATATTGATAAAAAATAAGTATTTAAATAGTATTTTTAGTATTCATAAGTTATTTTTCAGCTTAATTTTCCAAAGACACTAAACATTTTGATCCTATATTTATATATTGATTATGTTTTTTATCTCAAAAGTTTGGTAATATTTTAGTAAGAAAAAGTATGGTTGATATAACATATGTAATCAAACAATATGTTAATATTTTAAAATCTTGAGGTGTAAAATTCTACCCCCTTCAATGTATTTTATCCAAGGAATTTAATATTTATTTTAGTAATCAAGTGATTGATATTTAGAAAAAACCTTTTTGTAAACCCTAATTGTAAAAATAATAATAATATGTCAACTTAAAAAGTGAAAAATGGAAGTAAAATGATCACATGGAATAACACATAAATAAGTTTCTAATTAGGTGGGCATTGGTGGCAGGTGAAGATAATTACCTGGAATAAAAATGTAAACAATTTTAGAGATTGATAGAGTTCATTGATCTAAAGAAATTGAATGATCAATGGATATATGAGGACCTAAAAAAGATAAATCAATAATTAATTAGAAGAAAATTGGTTCATGATGAATTATGGTATTAGGATAACATTTTGACTCAATATATTTTTCATATATTTTAACAATTCCTTTATCATATATACTTAGAATATATGAAACTATAAAAACAATATATAATGGAATTGTCTTGGAATAATTTAATATATTGGTTATGGTTTGATGAATTTACAATTCATCACTTAATCCAGCAAATGAATATCCATAAATGATTTTTATGCATGATGCAATAAAATTCAATTTTACTAGATCATATGATCAATAGTAGAATAATATGTTGTTCCATAGACCTATATTCATAATTATAAAATAATGGTTAGTATAGGGTATCCAAAATGAATAAATTTTCATATGGTTAAGTAATAGATTAATCAGTAAAACCTTGTACAGATCTCAAATTAAACCCTTTCATTAATGGATAACCATATAACCCTTTAAAATTTTTTAGATCCAAAAATTTAGAAATAAGGTTACTAAAATTTCAAAATTAACTTATAAGTAATCCACTAAACCCCATTAATTAGCTCTTAATTGTCACATACCAAATATGTGATTAACTTCATCATGTATTCTTCTAAAACATGAATTAATCTAAATTACCAAGCAAAATTATTAAAAAAATTCATACTTCCACATTTTTTAAATAAAACATAGATTACAAGATATATTAATTAAATCCAAAAGTGAAATAAACTATATCAATGAAGGCATACACCACCTTTTCGAAAACTAATTAATCACATCCAAGGTAGTCAGTACTATCAAATTTAATTTATCCATATTAATCATCTCTTTATCCCAACATCATTTTCTAAACATTAGGAACATATTAAGTGTTAACTTCCAACAATCATGTGTTTTTACAATATATTCAACTAACCAAAGAATCATTTTTCTTCGTTGGAATTACCATTCAACATATGCTTTGTAATCCTTATTTAAAAATTATTATAGTAAAATCCTTTTATATTCCATAATTTTTATACTGAAGCTATAATTGATAAACTACACTAATTATATAATTATTTAACACAAATACAAGCACATTAATCATTCAAATTCATCTGAAGCAATAGTCTAATCAGGTCCATTAACCAATAGTAAATTTAAAGTTATATGTCCTTGAATATTTGGGGATTCATTTATATATTTCCCCATATCCTTATAGACTAATAATTACACATTGGTATATTCATTAATTACCTTAAAATCAAGAGCATAGTGTCTATTTTTTCAACATTTAATGACAAATAATTTTTCTTTTAAACATGTACTGAGGTGTTTCCTTCTACAAGTATCACATAGTGGAAACTTTTTATCTCCATTATTCAATCAATGCATCTTTTCTATGTCCTCGTGTTATTCTATTTCTTCCCATTTATGAAATATTACTTAGATAATTATTTCTTTATCTTGATAACACATGATACAATGTTTTTATATAAGGAAAATGGCTGGGAAAATAGTTTCTTTTAAAATATTGGCTTAATCAAATAAAAGAAATGATAAATATAATTATTTGTATTATGTTAATTGATATGGTTTCCATTCATTAAACTATGATCCATTTATAAAATGTATAATACACTTGATTTGATCATAATATTTTGAAATGTAATGTATAATCACAAAACTAGTGAAACACTTAACATAAATTGAAAAATTAATGCATAGCTAATATAATAATCAAAAAATGGTTTCATCAGGGTTATATTTATTATGAAATAATTATTAATGTATTTTAAACAAAATTTTAATTATCCTAACCATATCCCATGGGAGTGTCAAACCACGTGAGTAGTAAAAAAAATCATGTAGAAATTGTTGATTTGGTCAATCTTAATTATAACTTTTTTAGAGATATTACCCCTAGGTACATATGTGAATTAAACAATACCACTTTTAGTATCCAAAAAGTTATTTATTTTCTAAGTAAAACCACATAATTTCTTCATTAACAAAACATTAGGATTATTTTTTGTATATATCCTTAAATTCAACCATATGGTTATGTTCTCTAATCTATGACTTCTTAAATATAGTTCCATGACTTTCTATGAATTTTACATAGAAATTAACAATATATACCTGACCCCCATAGATCGGATCTAGTGTCTAATTTTTAATGTTGATATAATTTATAAGGATTCACATCCTGAAGGACTGAAGAGTTTTGTAGTCTTGTTAAACTAGATACATAGTTGAAATTTACATTAAATTTTAATATATGAAATACATAAAGATTTTTATTTAATAATTACACTATTATCCTTAGTGTATCCTTACATACCAATCCCAATACACATCATTATATCCAAATGAAAATAAAACATAAGAAATGGTTGAGCTTATATGCTCAATAAGGGAAAGAGTATAACAAAATCTATAAATAAATAGGGTATAATAAAAATAGAAAGGTAAATAACTGAAACACATGAAATTTAATGAAGAACTTGGGAATACTATAATAGGATTAAATGATGATCAAATAATTCCATACAAATAATCACTTGGGCGTGAAATATATCCATGGATATTAAAACTAATAGAATTATCACATGGAATATCCATAACTGAATTCATAATGATAGAAATCATAATGTTTTGCATCTAAAAAATACATTTAAATCTTTATGCCAATACATATAATATCATCGAGGCATTTTTTATACTTTTACATAAATGGGTAATGCCTCATCCAAAACCCAATATAGTTCCTCTCATGAGAGATATCGATACATCGAGGGGCTATAGAGGGACCCACCCCTCAAATACTGAGTCCGATGCATTCCTCATATGATTGGGGTGAATTATAATCAACATAAACCTTAATATTTTAATACATACAAATGTAATTTTAATACTTACCCCAATCAATATTCATAATCATAAACCATCCAGTGTAATATAGTGAATGGAAACAAAAGTGTACATCCTCAAAAAAACTGATCATAAACCATCCAAATAAATAATAAGGATGATACAAAGAAAATATATATATTTTTAATCATAATTAAAATAATTGGTTGATGTCATTTATGAATAGAAATAACATAAAAACTCCATAAAAACAGTTTTGAGTAAAATAATCATTTCATTTTGAAAAACAATTCAAAAAAAAAATAACAAGACATTTAAAAAACAAAAACATGTAAACATAACATTGAATTATTGTATAATATGTTTCAAAAACATTTACTGGTAATAATTGTGGAATTTTTTATTCTTTACAAAATAAAACAAATATTCCTTAAACATTTTTGATAAAATCCAAACATTCACTATTTTGAAAAAAAAGCAGGAAGATTGCATTAATTTCCTTTGTAAAAGGAAAAAATTGGTAATGTTTTATTTAATAGATTATTTTTTAAATTTTAAAAAAAAGTTGAATACATTTTTTTAAAAACATGGGTTTTGATGAGAAATGATTTCCAATTGAAGAGAAAAATAAAGTCATGTTTTCTTAAAAGCATTTTCTCATTCATTTAAAGTACCAAATAGTTGTAAAATGGTAATATTTCATAATAAATACATGAATAACCAATGTAGAAGAAACTATATTGATTTAAAGATACATATAACAATTAATTATCCTAAGTGATATGTAAACAGAAACAATCCTGAATAATGATGAGATTTTTATGTAAACCATTACCACATTGGTTACTTTTGTATCATATGACCCATAAAATAAGTAATATTAAATTTAACTTTAAATACAATAAATATAAATTAATTCATGATATAACATAAAAAGGGAATGTATATACATAAAAAACACATTAGTGGTGAATATGGTGTCTGTATCTTGGAAGTATAAGTGAGTCAATAAACCATTACTTCATATCATATTTCCTCTGTACATGTCTCTACCTCCTATATAATGGTTTTATGATTTTAATTTTTTATTTATAGAAACATAATTATATTTATAATATCATATACTATCCTATTATAACATTTTACCACCCTTTGTTAATAATATTTCATTTTTTTTTATTTTGTTGGGTGTTAATTGTCTTGTTTTCTTTGGCATGTTTTGTAATTAATGTTTTGGTTCTTTTCCGTAGGATATACAAAAATCCTCTCCAAAATGATAATAATTTTATAAATATCATATTTTCTTAGTTTTCACATTGTTATAATATTTCATTAACATCTGGTAAGGAAAATGAGTCACATCGCTTCGTGGATACGTTATGTCATGCGTGCGCGCAAAAACAATATCATTCTATTATTGAGTGAAAGGGTAATGAATTTGATGATATGTTAATTTTAAAAAATAAATATAATCTCATTATATCACATATTTTAATTAATTTTATCCTTATTACATTCAATGTAAAGCATAAGTGAATAACGAATCACATCGCTTCGCGTGGAAGTATTTTGCCGTATAGATGAGTGCTGTTATCATATTTAAAATAGAACATAAAAAATAAGGTATATGTGATATTATAATTAAATAATTTTATTAATATCATAAATATCATAAAAATTTGTTAAATTCATCATTATATCCATCCTTTAAATGTTGTGATGAAAAAAAACTACGTCGGTTCGTGAGGCGGTAGTCCACCGTACACACGATCGATGATTTTTTACCATGTAATGGAAGTGGAGATGGATAAATATTTTTCCATAAAAAAATAAAATATAAGTATATGTTAGATAATGGTATTATTATATTTTTGTTTTTAATCCATAATTCAATGTTCAAAAATAATAATTAATGTGAAATATTATTTCTATGATAATTACCTTCTCTAAGAGAAACCTCATTCGGATCTCCCTTTAAAGACCCTATGGATGGTCGTTTGGGAAGAAAAAAAGATCTAAAATTTGTCTAAGGATACTGGGCATATAATTGATAGTGTTTTTTCTATGCTAAATAGATTTACTGGTGTGAATAAGTGAGGGTATTGTGGTCTCTTTCATAAGTGGGAAAAGGGTACACTTTTGAAATTACAAGATAATTTACAAAAAAAAAAAATTAAAAATGATTACATCATTCACATTCCAAAAGATTATAAATGTTATTATATTATATATTTTTAATATAGGTCGTAATTATGTCCATCTAATATGACATAGAAAATTTTGGGTCAATTTAACTCTTATCTACTTAGTTTAACAACACAGTAAATTAGTTTTTACTTTAACAGTAGTAAATATATTTTTACCATTTTTAATATTAATTATGGTCAAAAATTAATATTTTATATTTAGATAATATCAATTATTATTATTATTGAAAATATGGAATCAATATTCAAAATTTTAGTCAAAAATGTGGATAATTTTTAATTTAAAATTAATCCCGTATAAGGAATGAAAAAACACGTTTTTAAAAAGTAAATGTTTGAAATTTTAAAACGTTTTAATATAAAAATTAAATATATAATTGATTCGAAGGAAATAAATTTGATTAATAAATAAAAAATTTAACTAATTTTAATTTAAAAAAAATAAAAGTATTATGTAAAATTTTAAATAATATAAATCAAAATTCAATTTTAAATTATTTTTCATTATTTTTCATTATTCATCATAAATGAATATTGTATGAAAAATAAACAAAATATCCATAAGATAATTTTGATATGATGTTTTCAAAAATAAAGTATATTTTTTGAAATAATTATTTTAAAAATCGTAATAATTAATTATAGATTTGGAAGATAATGTGATTTTAAATAGCCTTTTAGAAAAATACTATTCTTAAAAATATAATTATTTTACTTAAAAATGATTCATAATTTATTTCTATTAAATAGAAAACCATTGAATTGATTTTATACAACTATAAACTATATATTTAATATTATTTAGTTATGCCTATTCATATCCTCCAACATAACCGTTGGCTTATAATTTTAATGTTTAATGTATAATACTTTAATATACTATCATGTTTCGAATAAACCTAATGTTGCGTGCAACAGAAGCATGTCGAATGAGTTGATTTGTTTAAAAATAAATATATCATAAATTCATAGTTTTATCTATTCAATTATAATATTATTTTCCATTTACATATGACACTAAACATGATGTTTCTATAGTAAAATCATGGGGTGTTTCAGTATTCATCAACATTGAGAAACCTCTCGTGATGCTCTCTAGATATGGTTTGAAATCTGTTATTTCAAGAACATACCTCTAAACTAGGACTATGATAATGTATCATGGTTTTAGGGATATAATTTTTTATTCCTACCTATTATAGAGTGTTCAAGTGGGATTTGGTAGTACAAAAATTCCTAGAGGAGTAGATTCTGATAGTTGGTGTTAGTAGTGGGTACATATGATCTTAGACCTTGGAAGTTGGCATGTAAAGGTAAAATCTAGGAACCAGGCATGCAGGAAACTTCTCGAGATAGTCTTAGGATAGTGGGTTATTCATTTTTGGTCTCTTGGGATAGTTTTTGTTAGCTGGTATAGAGGTAGTATTTCCATTATGATGATCAGAGGAATCTCACGTGATATTTTCTGCTTCGCTATGTAACTACTAGCGAGATGGTCAATGGAACACCTAGAAAGAGACATCATAAAGATTGGGGAAGTAAGAATGGTGGTGGACATGGAAAAATAGCAAGGATAGAAATAGGAGGGGGCAACTAGTTTGACCTGTTGAACTACCACCCCTTGTAGTTCGAGGTTATGCTTAGAGAGATTTTGGATATAGTCGAGGATTGATATAGGCCACAAAGGCCTATGGACATAAGGATCATGGGATTCATACATGTATTATTTTTATATTATTTAATTTAGGTATATAACTAATGGACACAGGTGTGAGACACTATTTTCATTACACTTCTCTCGTTCGATGCTTTGTGATTCTAGGTGGGCTCTTGGATCTACCTTTATTTTTTGAAGACTCCAACTAGGAGGGGACTTAGTGACCACACACTTTTGAAGATAGTGTGACTAGACACTTTGTGGAGATGAATTCTTTTGGGATCTATTTTTAGTAGTGATGAGGCCTTATGAAATAATATTAAGTGTGGACTAACTCTGTGTAGTCCATAAACATATTGGAAATTTCAGTAGAAGGATATTATGTGTTTTTGGAATTGGGATGATTTTTTCCATCACTAGTGATAAGGAAACCCATATAAGGAACGTTGAGATAATTCATAGTTGGGTTCTACAAATTCCTAATTAGTTAAATAGTATTACCCTTGTATTGGTAGATGTTTTTGATATCCCAACATCATATAATGGTGGAAAATTATGATGAAATATTTCATGAAGATGTGTTGGGTTTACATATTTACTAAGTGATAGACTTATGTATAGAATTAAACCCAATTAATACCAAAATATTTATTATTTAATATGATATCATTCCCATTTAACTTCATGAGTTAAATATACAGTTATAGGTTTTGTAGATAAGGGGCCTAGTGTTCACTTGGTATGCCCCATGTTATTCACATAAGAGGGGGATTAGAGCTTTAGGATAAGAGTTTATTGATGTTGCCTCAATTGGGTAACTATAAAGGAGGAGTATCTACCCCTTGGAATCGATGAATTCTTAAAACCGTGGTTAGGGATGACATAGTTCTTAGAATCTGACTTCAGGACATGTTATCATTAACTCAACGATCGAGGGATGTATATTCCGAAGTTGTCTTTCTAAAGCCAAAATAGTTTCATATTTTTTGTGGTGATACGATTCAGTGTGTTGTGCACCCTAGCATATCTCGAGAGTTATTAAAAAAATTCTTATAAAACATTCTTCGATTGGTTAATGGTAGTCTTCTTCCATGGAACTATCATGTACTTAGAATCAGAATTAGTACGTGGATGACAATTGAAGAGGGTCTATGAATTTCCTTGAGACTACCATCATTGTGAGAATATTTTGAATATTTTGTTATTGATTCAGGATTTACACATCCCAGTAAATTTACTATTTGAAATGGGGGTGGTAGTCAAACCAACAAAGGTTATGTCAGTTCAAGCTTGAGAGCCACCCAATGGTGTGGTTATGGTAGTAGATAATTACAAATTTGTTTTATTTACATTATTTTTGAGTGTGATAAATAATTATTTTATCTCATTGTTGTTGTATCCTAAGGGTGAGGATTGTGTAGAGTATCAAAAATTTATGGTTGTTACCCCTCTACTTATTCATTGTTCTATTGGGGAAAAACATGGTGATATCTTTTGTCAGAAAATGCACGACTTGATATCCAATGGACATGTTCAAGATGGATTATATTAATGTAGGGAGAACATCATCATTAGGAGGAAGGATGATGAAACCATTTATTTCATGAGAGGTATTACTAATGTGGTAATTTTTCATTATAAGTATGCTCAAGATAGGTTGTTGATTTTAACACTTAATGACTTGCCTATTAGTTGGTGGAGACCAAGGTGCCCAAGTGGAATTTTAAATTCGAAGGATAATTTTTAATTTTAATGGTATAGATTCCATGATTAGTGAGAGGTTACGAAGATATATGAATTATCTGAGACGAAATCATCAAGTTATTTGAGTTCCTAACCATTATAGAGTAAATATTAGTGGATATATGGGGATGAAGGTTCATGGAAGAGATAATATAGCTTCATGGATTCCAAATGAAGATAATTTATAAACTTGATACTTGATTCAAAAAATTATTTTTAAGATAATGTGGGAGGATTTGAGAGTCAGTTGTGGTTGTGAATGCATTTATACCCCAGATCGATGACCATCTATAGCATACCATTCAGGTTCTGGAGCATATTCATCAGGATTTCTTGTTAGTTTTAGAACATAGATGGGAGGATCACCTACCCTCGATGGATTTTGAGTATCATAACTGTTACCAATCCACCAATGGTGTAACACCATGTTATGAAATTAATTGGAGACCCTGAAGGTCACCACTATACTGGTCGGAGTTAGTGAGAGATAGAGATTGTGGGTTTATATTTGGTGATAGCGATAATTGTAGAGCATGCAGTTTATCCAGAGGAAGACGAGGATTATCAGGTAACATCGGGATTAAATTGTGAACTGAAGATGATGGACATTGGAGTTCAATAAATATGTTATATTTTACAGTATATCACCTATAATCGAGGATTATGGGGGTTTTTTCCGGATTAAAGGCTATCTCTAGGTTTTCCCCATTTCTAGTTGCATTTTTGTCTTAGCAAGGTGGCACACCATTGGACCCCATGTCTGCTATTGGATCTAATGATTGTTTTTTCCACATGTCACTATTGAAGATACATGTGTATAACTAATTTATATATGCCGACCAGGTTGAGATGGATGTTGGGTGTGGATTTTATTTTTTTAGATACCCAATGGAATTTGAGGAATTATAAGGGAAAACCCTTTGTGGGAATGTTTTTCCATTGGTTGTGTGTTTATTGAAAGCATGGGATCCTCTTAGATTGATCATTGGAGTGGAAACCTAGTTGAGATCTAGGTATCCTACCTTATGATTAGGTTTTTTATTTTTTTAATTAAAATACAATATTTGGGGAGAATATACTGACTTTACTTCTTTCGAGTAATACATTAGAATATTTTTGGGAATATTTATAAAGACGAGTGCATAGTTAGTGTTGAATTTCAAGCCCCATAGAATCATGGAGTGGTTATACTAAAAATATTAAATATTATATCATGAAAAGGTAGTTTTTCATAAATGACTCAATAAATTGAGAATATATTCTTGGATCATAAATCAGAAACCACCATTAAATGTGTAATGAATATTTTATCCTAGGTTTGACATAAAGTTGAAATCCATCAGGATTTCAGCAGAGGGGACCATTGGTGGATGTTGCAATTAATTGAATGTTAATTTAATGAATTATAAGGGGTAGAATAGACCCCCTTATATTGGATTCCACACAAGATAGATTAGGAGAGATCCCCATGCTTTATGAATGAACTAAAGAAATATAGGATGAGCTTCTTAAATATATCTTTGATGGAAATCATGACTAAATCATGGTGTAGAATCAACATGGAATTGATCTAGACTAAAATCTTTGGTGTTTAAAAATGAGGTAGGAATTTTTTTTAGTTTTATGTCTCAATCCCAATATATGTGTTTTTTAAATGTTTTATATCCCTTTTATGACTTCTAAGGATCCACTATGGGGTATATCTCTGAGTAATCATAGAAAGCATGGGTTTTAAGAGATTTTTAGAGATTTCCTATTTGGATAATTATATCACACTGTGTCTGGTATAGGAACACACATCAGGAATTCATAACATTATGATAATAATGATCTTTTGAAACAACATGTTGTGTACATGATGTAAATGGTGTGTATTATGGATTTTCCATGAGGCTGAGAACATAGGTCAGAATTTCATGTTATGAAGACATGGCCATATAGTTATATAAAACCATACCCTAGGTTTACCCATGAACAACTATATACACATTAATGGGAAAAATTAAATGAGCAGAGTCTAATGTATGTGGGAACGGGTCGAAGGACATGACCACACACCTAGTCTGATAGAACATGTTTTGTACTCAACATACACAACATGTATGGTCATACAGCTAGTTAATCTATCTACAAGTGAGGAAACACCCAAGTGTCCAAGTTAGGTTATAGTTTTTTGTTTCCATATATATATATATATATATATATATATTATATAATCTCCTCATACACACAAAGTACAATGAGGGGACATGGCTATGGTTTGTCCTTGTATGATACACTATGTATCTAAAGATGAAATGTGGAGTAATCCTCTTATACAATTCTTCCTCACATATATCCTTTATTAGAACTTGGATTGAGGCCTTCAAGTAGAAAATACTAATTGTTTCTCCACATATAATGTAGTGGTATCTTTCATTTTCACATAGGAGATACAACTCAAGGTGGTTCTAGAAGGATGCTTCATTTAGTGACACATGAACCAGTTTCATTTGGGTTCATTACCTTATTCCATATCATTGGGAGTATAATGTTTCATTATATCTTGAGAATTGTATTTTCATCCCCTATATGAGATTTCTTTAGATATAATTTTGTGATTCACTCTAGGAAGCCCAATATGGGATACACTATTGTATCTTCTATTCTATTTGAGGTTTGAGGAATCTTCATGACCAATAAAAATGGATGTAAGATCCTCTAATTATGTGGTTATAAAAGTAATGGTTTTCGTTGTCCCCCATTATCCCTAAGAGTGATCACATATCTATGTAACATGATCTTTAGTGTTCTAGTAATTATTTTTTTGTTCCCCAGTAGCCTATGGTGTGATCCCCAATCCGAGTACCGAGATCTATTGAGTTGTAGTGACAAATTTATTGGTGAATCCTAATGACCCTGATCACATGGATGAATTCTATCATAAAAAAATTTATTAAGAGTGATATCTCGTGGATGAGTGACATTATGGATGGAAATACTTTTTTGAGAGAGTTATCCAATATAAGAGATACCTCGAGGCCTCGAGTGGAATCATGTGTCTATAATTGTGGTTTTCATCACTTTAAGACTTGGTGTATATCAAGATTATACTTGTTTTTTCTAGTTTCTATGTCACATAATATTATTTTCATACCTTAGTGATGATGAGATGGTTCATTATTTCTAGCTAAGTTCTCTCTCATTTAGGTAATTTGTACCTTCTTGTTTATGGGTTGAGTTTAATTTATATTTCCACCTTAATTTTGGGTTTTTAAATTCTCATTAGATATACATATACTCACCATTTAATGATATCTTTCCACACATGTCATGTATTACGCTAATGAAAGGTCGTTCGATGTAGTCCTAAGAGGATCAGGACCATGAAGAACATTTTGAGCTGGATATATCCTGGTTCATACTAGGTGTTTCATTTGATATTTTTCCTTATTTATTAGTATTATGAACTCTTTTATCAATTATAGAAGGCTTTTACTTTTCCATTATGCTTCCCAATATATTTTTGTTCACTTTTGGGGATATAGATGTATGCATTCATTTAATATCATTTTCAATTTACCATTCAAAATATTATCGGTATTAAGATATGTGTTCACGCATAGAGTTACCTTGGGTTATTACCTCCCATGTGTATGAAATTCCTACTTGTTACTAGTCTCCATCCTATTTCATATTAGAGGTGGGATTGGGGTGTCACACTCATCATGTCATAGGCTCGGCGGTCCCCTACGACCATTTCATGATATTTTGAATGAGGTTAAAAAAGACGAAGCAGATGTTAAAAAATAGTTGGTTTTGAGATAAGGTGTGATGAAGATAAGGCATCTCATTTAATATATATATATATTGAAGTATAAACTATGATATTGGTATACACATTTGGAATCATATATGAGGAAACTATTATTGAAGAGAAGAAGGGGAACCACAAACTCGATGTGAGATTATCAAGGGAAGGGAAGTTTATTTTAAACGTATTTGTTGATAATAGCATAATTTTTTTAATAAATATAGAATCAGTAATAGAGTATTAAAAATTAATATGATGGGATTTTGGGAAATAAATGATAGAAAAACTTAGGTATATTCTCAAGTAAGAATTTAATCAAAATGATGAATATAACATTATTTTTATTGTTAATTATCAAATGGTGTTGAATTTTTTTTGATATGTTTGAATTCAAGGATATTTTAACACAAATAAAAATTGGATCAGAACTCAAAATGAATAAATATGAAACATATATAGAAATAAATTTATACTACTAATTTTTTTAAATTTTTTATTTTATTAATAGAGAAGATTTTTATCATTTTTTATGAAACATTCCATGAAAAAATGTCCAAAATAAATATTAAGAGAAATAGGATTATTATTTCTTTACAAGGAAATATATATTATGTATTTATGTTTAATATAGAAAGAGATCAATAATAATGGCATATTCCGATGAATATGCGTTCAAAGATTTTGAGAAATTAAAATCGACATGTGAAGGAGTATTAATTATTAGAAATAAATGAGTTGATTGTACTATTAAAAATCAATAAAGCACATGTCTTAAACATGTTAATGTTGAACATTTTTTTACAAAAAAAGTCTTGTACATAAATAATTTATATGAATAAATAATTATATGATCAATGAAAAACTTTAAGTAATATTTGGGGATATATTGTGACAACATGATTAATGTTGTGCTTACAGACAACATAATACATCATTAAAATATGAAGCACATCAAAATAAGGTAAAAAATTATAAAAGAAAAGGTGTAAAATATAATATTCAAGAAACATTGATTGAATATTGATGTTCGACAACCTCAAAAACCTTGATGATTTTTAATATCCTTTTTATTAATATGAATTTATCATTTAACTTTTTTTAAAACTCTAGTATGGAATTTATGATTGGGGTTTACATTCAAATAGAAATAAATTAATTAAATATAATCAAAAATTGAAATATAATTTATACAGGTTACCAGGTGGCGATATAGATTGACAAAGGGGATAAATGCACACTTTAGGTATATAAAATAATATGTAATGGTACATATGATCCATGGTGAATAACATCAAATAATGACTGAAATAGAGGCAACCACATCATATTTAGGGGTTAAGTTGAGATGGAATTTCTTAGTAAGCCTATAAATATCTCAGGCAATATTATATTAAATATTGTGGATGGATCACATACGCTTATAGTGATAGATGATATTTTCTATTATAGTTTTGTTTTTCATGATTATAATAATTATTGAATTTAATTTTTGATTTATATCAAATCTAATGAGAGGAGAATGATGTAATAAAGGTTATTTAAGAGAATTTAAGTGAATTAATGATGATCAATTCAATTAGGATTATGAATCATGGTCAAATTTTGTTTTTTTAGTCATTAATTATTGTAAATGAATAATTAAGAAATAAATATGATATGGTTTTTGGTTTGACAAAATATTAAGATGTTTTGGTGAATTTTTAAGAAGTTTTTTTGAATCAGGTAAACCAAACCATAGTGAAGTAGACTATAAGGTAGTTATCAAATCACTATCGTGATTAGGATGTTTTTTCTGAGTCATGGTTAATGAAATGGGTTAAATAAAAAATATTTCAATTTAATGAACACCAAGAGGATAAAAATATGTGTTTTTTCCAACCATGTCTTAATTTTAAAGGAACCTTCATATTGGATAACGTTTTTGAGATTGATTTTTTATAGAATCTATGGATAATATGGGATATCATACATATTCCCTAATTTAATTCATTTTTTAATATAGTTATAGGATTTATAATGGTAAAATGTAGAAATATGATCAAGGTATCTTTATATGACTGAAAAATAATCAAATATAGTGAATCCATTCTATAATGGTGATCATGGTGAAGACTTTATCATTCTGTAGTTCTTGATAAAAATATATTTTCATGAAAAACTATACATTTTATAGACCATTATTCATAAAGTCATGCACATGATATTAGAGGATATCAAAGAGCTAAATATTCTCTTGGGGAGTACTTATTTGAGAAAATGGAGTTATATAGTACTAAACCCTGTCGTGGGATATAGAATAACAAATCATGCTGTGGTTTAGATAAAATCATTCAAAGAATAAATAACATTAATTATTAAAGTAACATTAAATCAATTAAAATTGGTTTTAAATTAAAAACAATGACTAAGAAACTATAACAAGATTGAAATGAAAACATAACTTTGTTCAAATTAATTGATGATATTGAAGATTTTATACAATTTGAATATATATAACAATTGTGTCTTTTACAAGAGCATTGACTTAATCATATAGGATGTTTTCTAAGAATTATGAAGTCGATGAATTTGGAATATGAGGTGGGGTGCTTTCAATGAATATATTTGATATATTATGAGGAATATTAATGTAATTCGGGAGAAATACGAAAAAAATAGAAAGAACAATTTTTATCCTGGAATTGTAGATAGATTAATATGATTTTCATTGATTATTCATATAAAATTGGTAATATTAATTAATTCATAGAGAAAAACTAAAAATATACACCTATTAAATTTTGTTATGTTAGTTTCTTTAATAATTTCAATGTATATAACCTTTGTTTCATGAATTTTCATGAATCAACCTTGATGTACTGAGTGGATTGGTATAATGTGAAAATAAACCATGGTATTTTTAAAGATTTAATCTAAAATTGTGTTATGATAATAGTTTTTTAGTGAATGACTTGGTATATTGAAACATGATTTATATGTGGTATAGAATAATTCTTAGTTCTATAAAATAATACTTTTACAGTACTCCAAGGAATGTGTTACCAAAATTAGTATAAATTTATATGATTCTTAAAATTTTAAATCTGAGAATTAAAAAAAAACAAAATTTATGTATATAATTTAAGTTCAAAAAAATCATACTAAAATGTGACTTTATTATTTACATTGACATTTTTGTATTAGGTTTTGTTAAAAAATCAGAAAAAAACCAATTTTAAAAAATAAATTAACAACATTATAAATCATCAAATAAATTGAAAAATAGATAAATAATAATAAATTTTTGTTATTCCCTCTTATAGGATCATTCTATAGACACAAAAAATATAATCCTATATAATGTTATAATTTTATTATCAAATTAAAGTTATATTTTTTATAATTTATATTAAATTGAAAATATAATATGCATGAAAAAATAGGGTACACCACACTAAAATCACATGACATAAGGATGATATTACAAGGAAAAAAATTAACAGTTATATTATAATTTGAGTAAAAAATAAAATAAAATAATTTTTGTTAAATGGATTTGACTTATAAGAATATAATAATATGTCTAAAACATATTGTAATAATTCATAAAGTATAAGTGTAATTTTCCTAAGATGCCTATTTATACACTGAATAAACATTCATGACTTGATGACATTGTGAAACAAATATACTTTTTCCAACATATTACAACATCAAACAGTCTTGAAATAAGTCTTGTCACCCTTAATAGTAAAATTGGTTATTTATAAAATATAATTCATCTCATATCTAATGGTTATATTACATAATGAATATATTCTTTTTTCCTTCATAAATTTAAAAATATATCACTTAAAGAAAGATCATGGAGGATCATATATTAATTTGAAAGGGGAGAATATTTGAGTAAAGTATAGACCATGTATAATGTTTCCAACTACTTTTTATCTCATTAATATTTATTTGAATAGAATTTTATTTTTTATATGATTTTATGTCATACCCATAATTTACTTTTCATTATCAATCATCTATTTATATTCACATCTTAAA
This sequence comes from Viscum album, assembly GCA_963277665.1. Classification (NCBI taxonomy): domain Eukaryota; kingdom Viridiplantae; phylum Streptophyta; class Magnoliopsida; order Santalales; family Viscaceae; genus Viscum; species Viscum album. The sequence goes on from OY728137.1 coordinate 1,792,543,423, forward strand.
AACCAAAGGGATCAATCATGTAATTATACCATCTCATCCTCCTCTATATATGAATAATAAATTCATATAGATTGTGGAATGCATTTGATTGATCCTCTAACAATATATGATCAATAGAAAATTATTTTACTATTATTATTTTGATAGATGGTGTCCTAGTGATAAGTACATGGCTATCAATTTTAAAGCATATGTACTCTATTTTAAGTCATCATTACTCAAATTTTGGTAGAAGAACATCTAACAAATTTAGTTAGGTGAATATTATTTTTGGATGGGAATTTATACTATATATATATATACATATTAGGGGGAAATAGTACTTTTATGTCATGCCACATTTACATTTTGTGTGTTCTATCCATCAAAAAATAGTTAATTTTTTTAATATTTATTTTACTAGTATATCCATCTCATTTATTAATATTGTCATTATTTATTAGATTATGAACAAATATAGAGTGTTTACTAGGGTTGAATAGATATTCTTCCACCTGGGGTTTTATCTCTATCATCTCTCTTAGTAGAGTCTAGGATATCCTCATAAAATTCATTTTAGTGTGGTTGTGGTCTCTTTTGATCTTGGGTTGTTCTTATTGTATGAATTCTATCAAAATCTCTCTTATTATTAGTTTTTTAATTTTTTTAGTTTTAGTTTTATTTTTTCTATTTTATTGATATTTTTTTATCCTTTCTCACCTTATTCCCCCTCACCATTCATGATGCTCCTTTAATCTTATTCATTATTTACAATTATGACGATTAGGTTTTATTTGTTCGCTTTCAGTGGAATTTTTATGTATTTTTTGGATGCTTTCCAATAAACCTACTTCAATTATCACCTAAATATATGTGATAAAATGAATATTATTTTTCCCAAAATGAATTCTAATGGTCTGGGTTTTTTAGAGTGATGCTGAGTATCTCTTACCCAAGGCCTCATTATCTCTTCTCAACTCTTCTTCCCTTCTCATAATACATCACCAATTTTCAATTTGTTATGAATGTGTTTTTGGTGTTTTGGGATGGTGTTAGTATATGTAATTAGTTTTTTAGTTTTTCATTATTATCCCCCACATTGGTGTTGATTTTAATCAGATGGTATGGTAGTTGCAGTCTTCTGGTGGATCTTTCTAGACGACAACATCAGCTATTGTGTGAAGGAAGGTGTTAGGGTTTCAGTCATGATCATGGGACATTTTTTAGGTTGGCCCAACTTCATAATCATATTTTTCTTCTAATAAATTCCCAATCATGCTATTTTATTCTATTATAGATGTTTTTATATGATTTGGGGTTCATTTTATAAGGATTAAAAGGTGTTCTAGGAATTGTGATTATAAGGGGGTTTTTTCTTCATTAGTGTTTCAGAATCATTATCGATACTCATTCTAGGATTTATAATTGTCTAAATTTTTGGTTTAATAGTTTCTCCAATGATTTTCTATATTGGTGTTGATTAATATGGTGTTGATTCATTGAAAATGAGAATTATGATTTGATGTTCATGTTGGTCCATTAATTTTTGGAACCCAATATTATATCCTCATATAAAATGTTTTTTGTTTTATAGGTGATGTTGTAAAATTTATTTTCGTTAATATTATGATTGTGGTTTTAATTTTGGATGGTTTTAAATTGTTTTCTTATTTATATTTGGGCATATATTATTCTAGATATGATACAAATATGATAGTATTATTGTTAAGGATGGATTATTATGATGCAATTTTGTTAATATATTTGATTTACAAGTTTAATAATGACATTATAAATTATTTTTGTTTATTTTAATTTTTTTCCTATGAAGGATGGATAAAGGGTTTATCTATGATTATTATTTTTTGGTAGGGTTGGTCTTTCAATGGGTTTTGGAATTAGTAGTGTGCACACATGTGGGGTCAATCCATGAAATTGATACAATGGGGAAGGTTCTTAGCACAAGATGGTTGGATCAAGATTGTATTGGTGTCTAAATCAATCATATATTTTTGGATCACCACTATGCATGTTTCAAAAATAAATTGGTATTTTTTATTTTGAATTTTGTCCTTTATATTTGTTAATGTGTTTGATCAAATCTTGATTGATTTACAATTACCACATATCCAGAATTTGATTTTATATAATATATTAAACAGTAATTACTATATTAGGTATTTTTTGGTAAATATTCACTTATTATACATTAAAATTTCTTTCCAGAGTTTTTAGCCACTACTACATTATTTTAATTAGGATATATAGATTTAATAGTACCTTCTAAATTAGAGTTAAATGGTTTATATATTATTATAAATTCATCTCCATGAAATAAATTTAAATTATGATTTCAAGGAATATGTTACTATTTCATATTTTATATTCAAGCTTAAAATTTTTAGCATCATAATGAGTTTTTATAACTACTGTTTATGGATTTAGATATGATAATTTATTTGAAATCTTTTTTATTTTATTTTGTTTTTTCAATTCATTTCACCCATCCCAATTATTGATTTTTTTATTGGAGTTACTCTATATTTGGTTTGAACAATTAGTATTTGAGAATACATTTAAATGGTTATATATTTTAATCAATATCATTAGATATGGTAATATCCAATCAGAATCATTTGTTTTTATTTATTAGTAGTTACTATGTTTTTCATTGTTATAAATTTTTATTTTTATGGTACTAATTTTATTAAATTGAATGATTAAGTGAAATATTTTCAAATATATATAAGTTTACTAAATTGGATTTTCATAATTATGAAATATTACATTCCTACAAAGGAGTTTAAATACATTACTCCTAAGGAAGTTATAAAATTTTATTTTGAATATTTTTTTAATGATATTATTTATTTCATGAGTAGTAAAGAGTAGTATGTTTTTTTTAATTTTACACTAAGATTTAAATTTGTAAAAATAATAAGTTTACCTTTAACTAATATCTATTGAAGTGTTATATACTTCAAATTACATGCATATACTGAGGAAGTCCTCCCAATGTTCAACTGATCTATTTATTTTTTAAAATAGCTCCTCATCATTGTTTTTCAAAAATAATGATAATAAAAGAACAAATGATATTAATTAAGAGTAATTTCTTAGTATATTTATCATGGATGATGTGAATTAAAATTTTATAATTAAAAATTTCTCATCAAAACATCTTTATTATGATTTATAGTAAAATAAAGACCAAATAGATATTATATTGATTGATTCAGTGTGCATAGTTAAAATATTTCCTCTAAAATCATCATTGGAAAAGAATAATATCATTATAAATATAAAACCTTATATAATTCAAAATAAAAAAGTGATTAAATTCTCCACTTAATATATTTATTCAAGATATTTACAATATAACTACTTAATAGAATCACATATAGAGGATTTATTTTTCAAAGATGAATATGAAGATTCATATTATAATATCCATATATAAAATTAATATACTCATATTAGTGATCTTGAACATGATATTGTTGATGAATCTTATTTTAATATTAAATTAAATTATATATAATGTAAAAGATAAACATGGTTTTATTATATAATATAAATTCACCACATGTTTTTATTTTTACCAGTGATCAAACAACAACATCCATAAAATCAATAATTAAAAAAACATCCAGAAGAAAAATAAAAGTCTATGATTTTAATATTAAACTGATAGAATGAGTATGACTTTAGACATTGATTTTCTGATGAATTTTTTTATATTTACATATGGAAGACATTATTTCAAAAAAATAATTCAATTGAATAACCATTTACATTTATTATAGGTAATGATATGTTCTATATACAATGTAATAAATCTTTATCAAGACTATTATATTATGTAAAAGAAATAAAAAGTTACATTTGAATTTTTACACAATTCCAGACATATAAATATGAATTTGTTTATGAATAAAACATAATTTTTTGAATGGATCAAGACTTTATTTAAGAAAACTATACAAAACTGAATATATTTTTAAATATAATTAATCGTAGAATAAAGTAATTATACAAAAAAACATCAAATTTTTTGAAATCTATTATGTCATACACTTCTTTGAATAAATTTTAAAAAAACAGGACATGCCTATCAAAATAATCAATGAATAAAAAGTTATGACGATAGACCACTTCCCATAATGTAATAATTATACAAATTTGTATTGAAATAATAATCGATGAGGTAACATTGTGCTACCTATATTTACTGTTCTTTTATTTTACAAGGACTTTTTTTTTATTTTTGAGAAACTATATCTTTATGGGGACTATTAATTTTTAATAATTTTTTTCGTGGTTGAATTTAACAGTTTAAAATGATGGGGTGTTTCTTATTATTGTACAACCATTTATTATATTATCACCACAAAGATTCAATTTTGAGAAATTGAAATAATTTTTAACAGAATTTATAGAAATGAAATCCCAAGTACTAAGTGAAAAGTAAAAATTTACGAGCTATTTTTCAACATAGTAATGGGTTATGAAAAGAAATTAAAAAAGAATAATTTGATTATATATTTTCATTTATGCATAAAATTATTCAAATATCCCATATATATTAGAAAAATAAGTGAAATTGAAATATAGTCTTTAGGAGAATGAATAATAAGTAAGAGAACAATATGTGGTTTGGAAACCTTACATTGATCAATGAGTCCCCACCTTTCACATGAGATTAAATCCTTCATAGGATGTTCCTATAATCATGAAAAGTGATTGGGGATATGGTAAGGTATGATTATCAATTTAGTTTCAAAAATCATTGATATAGTAATCAAATTTATATGTTAAGAGAGATGGATAGATAACATATGTTTATATAATCAGGTGGTATTTAAGAATAATGTATTGAATATTTCATTATCTACAAGAAATATATTGAATTTTATTGATTCCCATGGAATTAATTAATTTAGGAATACAAAAATTAGGTTTATTTTAAAATATTACAATAAAAACCATATGTAATGTTATAAATATATTATTAACAAAAAATAATCAAATTTTGTTTTTTATAAGAATAAAATACAATTTATAATTTAGTATTTCAAAAATATGTTTATATATTCAAATTATTATTTTATAGTGAACTATTTTTACTCATTAAATCTATTTTAGGATAAAAAATGTTTTCAGAATATTTTTGTTTCATATACATATCATGATGATGTCTTTAAAGTTGTGGTATTCATAAAAACCTTTTTTACTATTCACTAAAAAATTATAAAAATTAAAAAAATCTAGATAATTCTTCCAAAAAAAATTTGAATGTTCTAAATATTAAAACAAAGTTATTTTTATAAAATTCGTAGTCTAAATTTTTTAAATTTAACTTCTATATAATATTATATAATATATTGAAAATAATTTTATATAAAAAACTATTTATTTTGATTAGTTACATTTCTATTAGTTATTACTTATTCAATGTTATATGATTTAAAATAAATTATTTATAACTATGAAAATATATATTTTATGAATCTATTATTTTAATTATAAGGAATTTATATTTTAAATATATAACTCAAAAAATAGTTCATGTATAATAAACTTTATACACTATTATTACAAATGTCTATCAATGAACATTTTACACATATACATTATCAAAATTTTATAACCATTTTATCATTGTAAGTTAGTATATATTTGTGTAATTGCACATTCAAATAAATATAATAAACATTTCATAATGTTATTTTATAATAAATTAGGTTATTTAATATTTTAAAAGAAACAAAATTATTGTAATACTAGATATACAAAAAATATAATAAAAACCAGTTAAATTAAAAAAAAATAATTTTAAAAAAAAATGTATAATAATTATTTATCTTAAAATAAAACAAATTATTTAAAAATTCATTTTATTACATGTGGTAAATAAAATTTCAAATGATATTATAGTAAATGGTTAATGTGTTACAGTTATATGAATTTGAAAACCATGATTTCATAACCATTGGATCACAATGGCTTAATTACCATATAGATATGACAATAAAGAAATTATTAAAATTAATGTATTTATCAAATAAGACTATATGTGTTAAAATAATCCTAAATATAAAAAAAATATTCTATAAAATTATTATTGTTTTATAAAAATTAATGATAGTTGAATAAACATTTGGGTACAAAAATTCAAGAAAACAACCAAGGTGTAATATATAAATATATATTCAACATTATCATAACTAAGAACAAAATAATAGAAATACATTTATCATTAAAATATTTAATTTACATACATTAATTCAAAAAAATTTAATTGGAAACCTATGATGTTAATTTTCCCACTAAAAATTATTTACTCTCTTTTACTAATTAATAACCACATACCAAGTTATTACCACATTTTTAGGAACCAAAATATTATTCACTAATGTTATATTAAATATTAACTATGGAAATGTCATAATATAACTCAACATAAATACATGTGGAATTTTAAGCCTATATGGTCAATCCAGTTATACATTACGTAGTATTCTAGGAATAAATGTTATTATTATAAAAATTTAAAAAAATATTTTCATCAAACCAAATTCCCAGAAATAAAAAAAACTCTATTATGGTACAAAATGAGATGCCCCAAACCCACACTTCTAGATCTAGTGCTTAACATATATACTTTTCTCAAACCATAAGAATTGAAACAAACTCCCATGATGAAAATATTAGTGTATTTAGAAGATAAAAATATCTATATTAAATATCAATAAAATATATATTTATTCATTAAAAAATTTTCACACATGAATCTACCCAATAAAAATCTCTTTGTAGTAGTTATAGAGTGATCGGGAAAACTAATAAATGAGTGAGCTCAAATTATTATGAAGGGAGAAAATGTTATCAATCTATTATATATTATACATTGATATACATAATAATGGGATTAAATAGAGTGATGATAGGAATAATATCATATAATATTCATAACTGAAAGTGAGGAATGAAATAATTATAAAAAATCATGGCATAAAAGTTGTTTGATTTGTTATGATAATTAATAATCATATCATGGAATTAATCACAGAAAGATGGAGAAAAAGAAATGATGTCACAGTAGTACTATAATAATCAAAAAATATTAATTTATCACAAACATATGGCATGTCATCACAAATATGAGTCAAGGATCACTACCAATATGTCATAAGCATTTTCCATGCCTAATCATAAAGGAATCACTATCATAGTCCATGAATAATCTCTAAGGATTCATAAAAAATATCTCCGGATAATTAATAAAGAATTATATCATGATCTCAACAGATGAAATGCATTACCCAATCAATTTGGGGGATATAAAAAAACAAGACCACCCATGGCATAATATTTATTGAATAAATGTTCCACATGAATATAAAAACAATAATAAATCCATCAATATCATATCATGATTATCCCATGAAAATCAAATATGAATCAAATATAATAAAATAAAAATCGATTTAAATAAAATTATATTAGTATAATAAAGTATTGGGTATTAATTCCATATAGAATAAAGGGTATATGTTTAAGTTATTAATTTCCCCCGTGAGTCTATTATTTGGTTATCTAGGTGAACATCATTCATTAAAAAGAAATGTGTATATGGTATTCATATTATAAAGTAATTTTGTAAAGGTTATCCTTTACATAGCATATGATAACAAAAAATTTAATGGAATTTATGGATCATTTATCTTAGGGATATTTCATATCCATGACACCCAAGATATATAATAACATGAATAATGAACTAGATGATTATTTTGATATTGAATCCACTGATGAGAAAGAACCTATTCAATGAAATACAACATAATAAGTTGATAAATAGTATAACGTGAATGAATATTGATATATGTGATTATAATTTAGTATATGATAAGATATTTAATAGGTTTCAATAACCAAATTTTTAGTTGTTACACATCATTAAAATAAAAGGAAAACCTTATAGTCATATCAGTACATATTTTTAAGAAACGTCGATTTAAAAATGAATTGCTGCTAAATAATATTAATTCTTTGAATTTTATTATTTATAATAATTGATTTTAAAATTGGTGATAAATCATGAGAATTGTTTTTATAACTTTTAATCATGTTTAAAAAAAAGTTAAATAATTCACTGTCAAAAATTATTTTAAAAAGATAATAAAAAGGATTTTAAAACAATATTTTTATAATCAAATTATCTAATAATGGGAAATCTAAAATAACTCAAGTAAACATTAAATAAATCATCGGAGGAAGATATTAATTGAAAAATAATACAATATATACTTTTTTGGGTTTAACATAAAGAAAAAATACAAATCGACACCTAAATACCAAAATATCACCAAAAAGGGGAACATAGTTGAATCCAAAATGACATATTTTTTTATTATAAATGATGAATTATGAAGAGAGATAAACAGAGAGTAATGGATATTATATCTTTAAAATAGGAATGAGTTAGAAAGAATCCATTCTGAATGACGTTGTGTGTGAAATATTAAACTATAAGAGAAAAAATAGATAATAAATTCATTAGAATCAAATTTAATAATGTAAATTATGAATTTCAATATATTTCACTCGAGACATAGAAAATAAAATATAATGTACAATAACAAAGTATTAAAATAATGGAGGCTTGGAAGAAAGACCCATACATTGAGTCCCAAATAAAATTATAAGTTCTCTATACACTTGAATGATCAAATTATGTTAAATTTATTTTTTATTAATAACATTTACCATTTCAATTTCTTTACTAGAATTTTTTTAAATTAATTTATTTTTATGTATCATTCATTTAAAAAATTGGTATTTTTTCACATTAGTCCTTTTGAGGTCACTCTATTCATAATATCTAGAAAAAATTGTCATATAATTTTAGGGTAAGACGTGATTATCCAATGGATACATAAGATGAAACAGTTTCAGTTAATTTTATCCATATCATTCCATAAGAAAAATATTTCTATAGGTCATAATATAGTTACTTTTTTATGAATCTTCCTTAATAAGGTTGTTTTATACGGTAAAACATTACAATTTTAGTTTAATTTTAGATTCATTATTATAATTTTTATTCTATAATTATTGAATAAAATATATAAAATTAAATAAATATTAATTTTATATTGAATATTGAAATTTATTTTAAAGAAAATGTATAGAATACATATGTTTAGTCAAATGTCTTCATTCACTTAAGTAGCATAAAACCAATAAAATGAGTGATGTTTTTCAAAATACTTTAAAATAACGGATATTCCCCATTAATTTTTTAGTTTTATTAAAGAAATATCACAATTAATATAATCTTTTATGGTCAAATTTTGGGATTTCATATTTTATTGAACTCTATAATTTGATAATTTAACCTAAAAAATACATAGTTTTTAAAACCTAACATTTTGACTTAGTACCATCTTATAGAAAATGTTCTATTGATACAAAATCATTAATATATAATAAAGAATGTATAAAATGGATGAATATAACATTTAAATAAACTTCTTGATGTATATTAAAATAATTTCAAAATGATATTATAGATTATAAATCTCAAGTATGAATTTATATGGTAAAATCAAGAAACTTGTTTCCATCAATGTAACATGTTATTAAAAAAATTAAGTGGTGGTTAATAAATAATAAATCATAATATATTGATAAAAATGATATAAATACATTTAAAATGAAATAAAATAAGTGCAGGTTTAATGAAGAGTTTATTTTGTGCTTTATGTACTTATGGTTTGACGTGTTTTGTTTCCCACTTTTTTCATAGAAAAGTGTTTTGGAAATAAAACATTAATTTTTAGGTCAGGTATTTTAGTCACCTTCTTTAAATTAATATTTAACCATTTAGATTAGGTGATTATATAAAAAAATGGACATAAGTAAATATGTATGTAATTTTATCTAGATATTTGGGAATATCTTTAGAAAATGAAACAATTTGGAAAATAAAGATATATGGGTGTAGGAGGGGTGTCTATACATCCATAGGGGAGGCATATTTTATAATAATTTTTTTATATTTTATTTTTTAGGTTTAAAATCATTAATATCATTATTTAATATGGAATTCATTGATTTATGTTGAAAAAAATTAGTACTATTGGATGTTCATGATAATCTATAAGCAGATTGATTCTTAGAAACAATTAATTATAAGTAATGAATCAAAAATAATGTTTTATTGGAAAAAATACATCATAGGTTTGAAAATTTCAAATATAAATTTATATATTGAAATTATTATTTTAAAAGGGTTATTTTACTCCTTATGTCTGCTTTATTCCCAAAAAAATGTCTCATAAATTTTTTCTTCCATATTTATATCATGGTTTCATATTATTTATGGTACTCTTAAAAACTATATTTCTTACTTTTCACAGAAAAATTTATAAAAATATGGAAAAATAAACCTTAAAAAATTAGATGTTCTAAATATAAAAATTAAAGTATTTATTATCATATTATAATTCTAAAATTTTGAAATTTAACAATAAAAAAATATAATACATGAGAAATGTTAAAGAAAATAAAAACGTATTTCATGAGTGGAAACATTAATATTTTTTATTCTCTATTATTTTTCATATTATTGGTAGTAAATTAATTATTAATGTAAAATAATATAAATTTTATGAATTTTTTCTTCTAATGAAGATAAATTTAGATTTTGAATACATGATTGTGAAAAGAGTTCTTCTAGAGAAAACATTATACACTATGATAACAATTATTTTTCAATTAATACTTTACATTTATAAATTATCATAATATTATAACCATTTTGTGATAAAAACACACTATGAATATTTGGAATTACATTATCAAATACAAATAATAATTATTTTTTATCTATATTTTTTCATAAAATATGTTTCTTAATATATGAAAAGGAAAATTTTTTAGTAATAAAACATGTACAACTAATATGATAAAAACCATTTATATATTAAATGAAGCATAATGTAAATTAATAATGCATGATAAATAATTATTTTACTACTAACATAATATTTAATAATGTATTTTATCATATGTTTTATATGAAATATCTTTTGTAATTACATTTATTAAATATATGTTTTAATTTTATGCCTATGAAAACATGTATCATACATTGTTAACCATTAGATTATAATGATTCAATTTCAATGATGATGGGAAAGAATCCTTTAGAAAAGTATTTTTATTTTGAAATAAAACATTATTCATAAAAATATTTTTGAATTTTTTTAAAACTACTCATAAAACTATTTGATACTTATAAAATTTAATTATACATGAATTAAAATGTTATGGAAATCATTTAATTAAATCTACCTAGGTGTTTTATATATATATATATATATGTATATATATTTTCCTGGTAAATGTCATTAAAAACAACAGAAAAGAAATGATAGAAAATTTAAAATTTTTATTTAAGTATTAAAATTCGATGAAAATCATTCAAAATATGGGTTTTTATAAATTTTATTCAATTTTTTACTCTTACTAAAATTTTGATCACTTGATGACAAAGTGAAATAACAATATTTTCTCCATCTCAGCATCACCTCTAGTGGACATATTTTCACATTTTATGAATCCAATGAAAAAATAACATGTCTACACAATGAAATAATATAGAAATTTTCATTAAAAGAACCATGTCATTTTAAATGGTCAAATGGGAGATGATAATAAGAGAAATCAAAAAACCTATAATAGTTATATTTATCTATGGTTGGATTTTTGAATCTATATAAATTCATTAAAATATCTTATTTGTATAGTGTTTTGGGAAGAGAATACATGAAGTGTAAATGGATCATCTTAGAGTGATAGAAATATCCTTCATCCTAAAACAACCCTTATTTTTCTTCTTAATATTTATTTAAATATAATGATAACTTATATTAGTATTATTATCATTATCTTCATCTCTTGTTCTTTGAAATTGTTTGTATTAGTATAAAATTAAAATTTAACAAGAAACCAATCATGAAAATTGACCTTCTCAACCATTATTCTATATTAATAATGAATCCTATGGGATAAGGGATTATCTTTTTTTTTGAAATTATTACAAAAGATGTATTGGGTATAGGTATGTTACTATTAGTATCATCATTAAAGCTGAATCTGGAATATGGATAAGAATATTTTTTTAGTAGAATACGGGAACTACACATACTCAGTTTTATTTTGTGGAAAACCTATCCCAGATACCCTCCCAAATTAGTACATGGCCAAAATTTCCACACACCCTATGTGCATTCATGATCCCCATGGGTTGGTGATAGGAACGAGGTCTGAAGAAACCAATGTGAACAATTGTTTCCAACCAAAAGAAACAACATGGGATATATATATATAACATATTCAAATATCAAAACAAATATAATATTTCATAACTAAAGGAAGATAGTGCAAACTATACAACACAAAAAATATCAAAACATCCCAATATATAACTCCCACCTCAATGGGATACTAAAACATAAAAAGGACCACTCCATGTGAAAACATGGAAAAATCCCATCATCTCACCACCAGCTACCTAGACCCAGCTAACAAAAGACTAGAAACCTCTCTATGTAACATTGAATTTTCCTATATCAAAAGATATACAAAGGTCTATACACAACTAAAGGGGTGCACAGGGTGTGAGATAATAAGGTCAGTAGGATCCCACCCATGTGTTCCATAAGAAGACTCTGTACAATAATTTATACACGGTAAAAAATAAATAAAACAATTCATGATATATAGTCAAAAAAATATATCAATATCCAGTGAAAACATCTAATTCCCCATTTTTCACATTTCAAAAAAAATCTTGGAAAAAAAATCAATGAATTTTATGTGCCTCAAAGTAGTCAAATCAAATCAAAGAAACCATGAAATTTCATATAAAATACAAGGTATTGAAAACCAAAGAACAAATACTAACATCTAAAGGAATACTATAGGTAGGGATAACTAGGAAACTCATACTAAAATAAAGAAAATTTTTTTCATTAAGAAGAAAGATATATGCATTGAATCTAGAGAGGACTAGAATGCCCAAAAAATGAACATCTAAAAAAATATATCATTTACCTTGAAAAATGGGAATATGAATTATAAAAACACCCCATGAATGATCCCTTGATAGTATTAATGGATGATTCCTCTTACTTCACCTTATACCCAATTATCCAAGGATTACCATGTGATCTATTTTCTAAACCATTTCATCAAAAAAAATGTATTAAAACTTATTTTAGAAATCAATTACACAATTATTTAAAAATAGATTTTATTTTATCAAAGAAAGGAAAAATCCATAATTTCTAAAAAACAAATTTCCAAAATAAATAAATAAATCAATAAAAATGTATCATTTATAAAAAAAAGTATAAAAACATAGAGCATTAAAATTTATAAAAAATAGGCTATGTAAAAAACAACATACCACAAACTGGGGTTTCTTACTTTGACAACTGAATCCATTAATATAGAAGAAAACCAAGGCCTCAAAATTGGTCATAGAAGTAATCATAGCCTCATAGAATCAATTCCACAATGAAATCAGTTAGTGGAGAGGATATAACACAACACACCTCGATTAAACATTCATGCCTCACCACAACCAAAGCATGTACTAGCTTTTTGAGGGATATCCCACAATGGATTGATAAAGGATCAAAAATATTATCATCATATATTAAGGGATCCAATAATTAAACCCAATTGTTGTACCTCTATAAATGACAATTAATATATAGAATGATTGATCACCAAGAAAAATCTTCCACAACTTTAAGGTTGATCAATTGTTGAATGAAATTATAGAGAAGAAGATATGGTCCACAAAATCACCTAGGATAGCTCCTAGGATTAGAGGGTAGAAGCATATAGCTGAATGAAAATCATATTATCCATGCAGTGCCTTGAAATAAATACCCATGAAGATAACGAGGTGTGTAATCCCTTTTCATGTTGTGTAATAAAAAAACATGAAAAATAATGAAAACCTTGTCTCCTGAAGTTAAAAATCCCAATTTTAACATTACATCATGTATAATAAATTTAGGGAATGTAATATTCATGCCTTTTTTTGGTTGATGATGTCCACTTAGCACCAAATAAATTATGTTCAACCACATTATAAGGCATGAAAAATTCTCACAGAATATAATATTTTCACGCACTGAACCAGTGTCACAAGATCTTCCTTGTGACCAATACATGGCATATAAACACTTTACATGGAATGTATTTCTCCTACATACACCAAAAATCCTAGTTTCTCTTGAAAAAACCAAACCAACTCTAACTTTATTTGAACAATGGGGATAACCCCATTAATCCTTTAAGACCTTTAATCTGAGATTCTGTTATTTCAAAAAATAAACACACAACCTCTATCTTTAGTTTATTTTCCTAAAAAACACTCTCCATCCATGAGAGTCCTAAAATGAACCCAAATAAAGAGGGAAATGAATGAGAGATGAATAATACCTAAATATTTGGTAATTGGATGTTAAAAAATCCTTATTATAATACATTCCATCCCCAGGAAGTCATGTGAAAAAATTATTTCTGGAAAACTGGATAGGTCACTGCTCCCACATCAATAACTAACATTCCCAATTATCATGAGAATATGATCTTTTTCTCCATAACAGTCTGGTCAATGGAATAGAATTACCATATAAAAATTTCACATGAGATTTAATGATCTCCGCTTCCTACTACACAACATAAACATATGGATCTTACACAATCCCATCCAAACTCTAAACATGAGAGGGATTAATATGGTATTTTCTGAGCTATGATATATAGAAAAAATCATTATTTTCCATTAAATGAACTAATAATATAAACCAATAAGAAACCTCTACACCTCTACCCAACAAAGAAGTGACCTACATGGGTTACTATAAAAATAGTCAAAAGGATCCATTTAGAACAATGATGGATGATTGTTGTTGCAATTAAATTCAATTATCCCTAGATGGATATCACATGATCTCAAGAAACCCTAGACACTGGCATGGAGCATATCTTCCAAGATCAAAATAGAACACTCTTTCTGACTGTATGTTTGTGGATGATAAGTTATGCTCAAATTGGCCAGATCCCCCATCGCCTATAAGAGAGTCCTCTAGAACATCAATGTAAACATAGCATCCTTATCTGAAACAATGGAAGAAGAAACCCCATGCATCTTCATGATTTATTATACATACATCTTATCCATATCTTTAACCTTAGTAATGTACCTAATCAGAATGAAATTAGTTTACTTTTTTAACCTATCAATCACCACCAAGATGGAATTACTCCCTCATATAGTCTAAGGTTATAAAAAACAAAATCATGTACACCTCGTCACATTTCCAAACTGGAATTGCAATAGGATGAAGAAAATACTGTAGTTTTAGATGCTCCAACTTTATCTATTGTCAGCTGTAAGATTTGGACACAAAATATGAAATATCATGCTTTATACCCAGCCACTAGTATCACTGTATCATTCCCTAATACATCTTCATAGTTCCCCGATGAATGGACCACAAATAACTATTAAAGTCACAAAAACTGAGCTCCTTATATATGATGGGATGAAAACTTATCCCCAAAATAGAGAATACCATCTGAAGAGAGATGTCAACTTCAAACAATCGTTCCACCATATAGAGTTTCTCAAATTTTTCTGAAATCCTCATTTTATTGCTGATATGATATAATAGACCCAAAGAGTTGTGATGATAATAGGACACTGGCCAGAACCATATGTGAAACATCCTTTTGACCATCCAGGTTGAATTGAGCAAATAGTCCTATAAGGTTCCACTATTACTTTCATTCATGAGTAGCATGTGATGGTACTTTTTTCTGAGATCGTTTCAAATGACATTACCCTTCCCCAGGGTCGAGGTGATTTAAAACACAAACATCTAATGGAATTCCACCTACCACCTCTTTCTGATATTCATGAATTTTTTAAAAACTATATAACTTAGACTCTTAAGGTTAGAAAAGACTATGAATATTTCCCAAAAAATATAGTTTCATAAACACATAAGTGTATTCATAAACACATCAATGTATAAATCATGAGTGGGGAAATTCTTCTCATGTGTTCCAAGCGTAAGAGAGAATAAATCCACCAGATGATCAAACTATAAAATAATTCTACCCAAACCAGCATTAAAAGTATCAAAGAAAACCACATACCACTTACTGAGCTCATGTAATATCATAATATGATCAAATGTCAGAATTATTTTTATCACATAAAAAAGGATGATACTTTACATGACATGAAAATTTCACCCCCTTTCCTATATGATTAGTCAAATATGATTCCAATTATGTGAAATCCATGAAGAACAATTGATAATGTCTAGAAAGACCAAGGAATATATAAATCTAAAATATGTTATGTGGTTCTTCATTGGACAAAACAACCTTCCATTTCTCATGATCAACTGATAAGATGTTTTCATAAATCATGTTCCCTAAGAACATCATTAACTCATTTTCATAAATTTCCATAAAAATGCTGAATCATTAAGATGTTTAGAACCAAAATCAAATTATTCTTTTTCTCATGATTGAATCTCATAAAAAAAATATAATCCATGAACACTACCAAAAAAATTATATATATTATGATAGAACTATTGATTCATCAAAGACAAGAAAATAAAAAGAGTGTTATTTAGACCAAATTGTATCACAAGATATTCATAACATCCATAAATTCTCTTGAAAGAAGTCTTCAGTGTATTTGACTCCCAAAATCTAAGTAGATGATAACCCGACCAAAGATAAATATTTGAAAACTAGTTTTCCTAATTAACTAATCAAAAAAAATTATCAAAACAAGGAAAATGATACTGTTTCTTAGTAATTACCCAGTTCAACTTTTATTATTACACAAAAAATCATAGTGAAACATCTACCTTCTTGGGAAATAAAACATGTGATACCCAAGGTGAAACACTAGGATGAAGAAGATTTTTCACTATCAGATCCTCCATCTAAACCTTGTGCTCTTTCAGCTCAGCTGGTTCTATATGATAATAAGTTATCAAATTTAGATGTGAACCTGGAACTAAGTCAATCATAAACTCTAACTCACTCTAAATATTAATATAGGAGAAATATTTTGAGAACACATCAAAACTACCAAACCACTGTGTGAATATAAAAAATATATGAAATTTCATTGGACTAAACTGTTATTGTAGACAACCGACTATAGATCTCTGGGAAGAAAGGTCCCACATGACCATACCTAAGATCCCAATCCCCCTGAAATACTTGTGAGCTCCCATCAACCGTAAGAAATAAGACACAATGATGGTAACAATAAACCTCATCATGATGAGAAAGAACCCAGTTCACCCCTATGATGACTTCAAATAGTTCTATATCAAAACAAGAGGAAATACAAGATTAACTCTGCATTAGCTATTGATAGATAACAATAAGGACACTAAAAACCTTATAATTTCCTCTCCCCAAAAGGTGTCACTAACTTCTTAATAAAGGACATGATATCTGTTGTAAGTTTAATCATATAAAAAAACTATAAAATATGAATGAGTGGGAAGCACTAGTATCAAATAAATAAATAGATATGGAATGTGAAATAGTGATGGTACATCTCACTATTATTTGTCCCACTTCTACCTCTATTAGAAAAACATCTACGGTATGAAGGTGGTTCACTCTTATGGCTAGTATATATAACCCTATAGTATTTGGATACGATGATCCCTGACCATATAAATGTGTATACATAACATGAAATAAATGATATACATAAACATAATTTTGAGAAAAGATACGCATCGTCATAGGTTCATGATAAGAACACCATGTAAGTATGACCTTGCAATGCTGATATAAAATCTAGGGCATACTACTAGTTGTAACTGATAGTATATATGAGGGGTAAAGTTGAAAATAACCTCCACTACTCCTATGATATTATATCCTTTAACAAACCATATATGTACTTATGAGACTTTATCTTTTCATTATTCACAACATCTAGAGAAACCTCCACCTCTTGAGGTTCATTTATACCCTTAAAGGATAGTGGTTTCTAATGAAAGAACTAATGCGATCAATCCCTTTCTAATTCAGATCTTATATGTACCTCAATAAATATTTTCTTCACTTATGGTAAATTATTTTCAAAAAAAAACATCCCACATGATAGCCATAATAATATTCTGATCTATTTGTGGATTCTGTTCATGGTAGTCTACTTCTCCCTCCCAAGGAACCCATGGAAGAAATTGTGGAGGCATACCAATGAACACATAAATAAAAGAAATTATAAAAAAAATAGGATAACCAAAATACCATACCAGAAAACAATGATTAAAGACTAAGAACTCAGAACATGAGACACACATCCAAACATACCATAGTAACTTCAGTCTCATCACAAAAAATTGATG
Source organism: Viscum album (assembly GCA_963277665.1). Classification (NCBI taxonomy): domain Eukaryota; kingdom Viridiplantae; phylum Streptophyta; class Magnoliopsida; order Santalales; family Viscaceae; genus Viscum; species Viscum album. The sequence goes on from OY728137.1 coordinate 1,792,561,902, forward strand.
GACAACTACTCCCCATAACATACCTCCCATGTAAATAATTCATCTCTATAGTCTACAAAACATAAAAATATGATGAATTTTGAGGGAAAACCACCTTTGATACCAAATAATGGAGAACCTGAATCAGATAACCTCTCAAATTGGCACGTGACCGAAATTCCCACATAACCAAAGTGCCTTTCTGAACCCCATATTTTGGAGACTAGCACCCATGAATCAAACAATAACCAGGGGGAATGATTTCTACCAATATAAAGCTACAACATGGAATATATAAATAATATAGTGAAATAGTATAAGAGATTACATATCCCACAATATGAAGGAGAAAATGGAAATGATATAACTCAAAAAAAATGTTTGAAATTCCTAAAAGTATAAGTCAAATGTAAAAGGACTTATCAAATAGAAAATTGACTACTCTATATGACTGCATGGGAAAACTGTCATCATCTCACCACCAATAATCCATACCTAGTTGAGATAAACCAAACTACCACACATGGGCACCTTTTCTTTCACTACATTGACAAAAATACAAATGTCTATGAACCACCAAATAAGTGCTCAGAGTGTGATCTAAGAGTCATAGTATAATCCCAACCAGTTTTTCTATAACAAGTTTTTTGAAAATAATATAAACATGGTCATATTGAGAGAAAAAAAGTCATGATAAATAGCTTAACATTTTTATTTAAAAATCATTGAAAAAAATTTAATTCCATATTTTCACACATTTCGAAAATAAGATAGGTAATGAAATTTCAAATAATTTCATTTACATCAAGGTTATAAAATAAAAGAATATCATGCATCAAATATCATATCAAATCCATGGTAGTACAATATATAATAGTAAAATTCCAAAGCACGCGTAACATCATGACACAAGTCACTATAGGTCAGGCTAGCTATGAAAAAAAACATAGACAAAAATATGCATCAAGCCTTTATACATATGTATTGAGTGTAGATAACAGTGGACCCCCCATAAAATTATTTTCCCGATAATTATATCTAGCCCCAAGAATAATAGACCTTTATAGAAGAGTAACACCTCAATAATAAACCATCCATGATTATTAATGGATGCGAGATATTACTAAAATTTCCACCTAAGAACCCATGGTTTCCCATGTACTCAATTTTCTAAACCATTTTTTTAAAAAAACATTCCCTCAAAACCAATTCAAAAATATACTTCACAATTCAATGACAAAATATTTCCTTTACCAAATCAAGGGGGACATCATATTTTCCAAAAAACCATTTCCACACACCCAAATAAATAAATCAATCATTATACATCACTTATATGATAATTTTTTAAAACTCAGAGGAATACAGTTTATCCAACCTAATCCATAGATAGAGCCAACTACCTTAAACGTGGGTTTATCATGCCTACAACAGAATCCATCAATAAAGAATAATGAAAAGGAAACAATGTTAGTCCTAAAATAAACCCTCAGATATTATAATCAATTCCACATAAAAATATGTTGGTCCAGAAGATAAAACACAACATACCTTAATGAAACTCATTCGATGAACCACAACCAACACAAGGGTTCTCCACCACACAAAGATCTATAAAATTATAGATTGGTTCAAGAATATTATCATCATGTATTAATGGATCAAATAATGCAACACAATGGTTCTATTGAATTCAACAACAATAAAGAAGTAGAAGGATTACTCACCCAGATAAATTCACCACAACCATCAAGATGATTATTCACTAAACGAAATGATCCATAAGGTGAAAATTTTCACAAAACATTCTTTGAGAGATTCTGTGTTGATATAGTAGAATAATGCAGTCGAATGAAAAACATATCAGTCGCGAAACACCCTAAAATAATAACAATATGTATAACATGGGGTGTAATCCCTTTTCTTGTTTTGTAGTTCACAAAACTCAAAAATGATGAAAAACTCATCGCTTTAAGTTAAAAAGCCATGTTTTAACATTACATGGAAAGTAATATTCATGCCTTGTACCATTTCACCATGTCCACCTAGAACCAAATACACGACATGTAACAAATTTACATGGAGTGTAAACTTCTCATGATTTTTAATATTTTCATGTACTTAATTGAACTCATGCCATTTCCGGGTGACCAATACATGGTGTGTAAATACATTACGCAATGTTTATTTCTACTAAAAGTAGTGAAAATACTTATTTTTATTGAAAAACCCAAACCATCTCTAGTATTATTTTACATGAGGGAAAACCTCATAAATCCTTTTACACATTTAAAACCAGACTACAATAATTAAAATAAAAATATATCCCCAACCATTATTTCATTTTCCCTATTAAATTATCTCTATCCTAGGGAGTACCAAAATGCACTAAAAGAAATTGAGAAATAAATGGTAGAATAAAAAACATAAATGTGGGTAATGGTATGTTAAAATTGTGATTTATGTATAAAATACATCTGATATTTTTTATTAAAATTAAACATGTTTCTGGGAGAAACTGTTTCATATCTTAAAAATATAGGATATAGAGATTTCACATTGAGAACCTATTAGATGTTTTCTATGTCATATCTATATAGAATTAGTTTTAATTTCATTATAATTTTAAAATTGTAATGAATCCTTGATTATATAATATCATCATTATTTATATGAGCATGACCAATTATAGAAAGTGAGTCTAGAGAATTCACTCATTATTTATTAAAGTATCTTTTAATATTAATAATCTCTAATGATTTGTTCTAATATTATTTTTTAGCATTAAGGGTATATACCAAAATTAAAGAAATGAATTATTAATTCCCTAAAATTCATTTCTAAGATACTCATTAACATATCTATTCTCAAGCTACGATTAAACTACCTCATAAATATTCAAAATTAATTTTTTGTTATGCACATAAGTTTAATTAGTACTAATTTATTTTTTATCCAAGGAAACTTGATTTAAGATACATTTTTTTTAATTAACCCACCCAGTGAATCTTACCTTATAATATTTAATCCCTATTACGGGACACCACCTAAAATCACGAATAGGGCTACCAAGATTTGATCCACCACCCGATCTGACTCACAAAAAGTCCTCCAACATGCCTCCTCGTATTCTAGAGGGTTCTAACTAGAATATAGGGCTCATAGATATATTGTTTTGGAGACTATTACCTCATATCATAGTATAATAATAGAAAAAATAAACAAATCACATCCATATTCATAAAAATTCACCATATTGCACATAATAAATAAACAAAACTATAACATGTTATATAAAATATAATGTCTTGTAATTTCTCATGGTTATGATACAAAAATCAACTAGTCACCCAATGGGTAAACCACATATATAGAGAGAATAGAAAAATAATGAAAATAAAATACAATGTACCCAGTACCATCTTTTAGCTGAACAACATACATGGTTTCCATAAGCATCAAACAACACTATCTTTATCCCAAATATCTAAAAAAAATTGAACCTTTTGGATAATGAAACAATAGTACTCTACCTGATCCACTATATAGAAATTTCTCAACCTGAAAGAAAACATATGGTTTTTTTTGTACATTGACTTTCCCAAATAATAGGAGAGAAATAAATCTTAGTAGGCCACCCCCAATGGTGGTACCTAACATATGATGTTATAAAAAGTGCATCCCCAAATGGTATTCGCGTTTTAGTTGAATAATTAGAAATGTTTTCATAAAATAAATAAAATTTCTTAAATAAATGGGGTTAAACAAAATAAAAGAATAACTATCCTCAGGAGATAGCCTGTCACATGAAAAAATTTTCTCTAGCCCTAAATTGGGCTAGAGGAATTATTAAATGTATTTCAATCATATATATAACATTTTGCATGTCTGACATATCAAAAAGGATTTCCATTCATTGATCACATCAATATGAATTAATGATACCCATATGATCTCATCCTAGAAACCTAAAAACACAAAAAAACACATCTAAAATTCTTTAGGTCTCTAAAAGCATGATCTGAATTAGAAACATGAAGTTCTAGAAAAACACCACCATGGAACTTTTTAGTTTCATGGATTTCCTTTACAAAACCTATATTTTGATATTCATACCATCAGTGACAATGCTTAATGATCACTACGATACACATCATCATGACCAGGGAGATCCATAATACCTCCACAGACCCTATACCTCTGTCTATAGAGTGAAAATACAAGAAAGAAGGTATTAAAAAGATCATGATCATCCATTAAAACTATATATAATCCACGCTCTAGAAAAAAATTGGGGGAGAAAATATAATCAAACTCATGGTCAACGACCAATCCAATAAAATACCATGTCTGTACTAGGATCTTTAAAACATGAGAAAGTTACTAACTCAATATTTTATGGAATAAGTTATCATAACCAATGTAAAATAAAATATGAACCCATCATCACAACCAACAAATCATCATCATTGAAATTTTTTCATGAAAATATTTAATATGGAAATCACACAATTCCTTTGAATCACAACCTTATTAGGAAATCTTTTGTGACACCCTCCATGTCTCTGTAATTTTAATTAATTGATATAAATAATTAATTGTAATTAGTTTTGGGTTTTCAAGTGTTTTGGGATAGAATTTTAATATTTTCAATATAATGGTTTTGTTCATGGTTTGGGCATAGTTAAGAGAAATAGTGAATTGAACTTGTGAGAGGGGTTCAAACATTATAATGTTGATTAAAATGTCTTGAGCATGGTTATCTTAACTATGAAGCCTATATAGAAGTAACCATGCAGGTGAATTATTCTTGTCCTATACATACGACATGGTTGGTGAATAGTTTTGTTAACTATGTGTGGTATACATAGTTTTTTTAAATTATTATTATTTTCATTATTCTTATTTTTTACTTATCTATCTCATTTCCTCTCCCAATTGCTCGTGTATCCTCCCCTGGATAAACCCTTGCTAGGTTCCCCCACCTCCTCATATGGTTCACCTCCACCCTCCTGCATCCACCCTCACCGTGAGCCCTCCCTATTAGCAACCTCCCACACCAGACACCCCAAGATAAATCCCTATATATTGATAATAAAAAACCCCTCCCCATTTATATTATCATACCTCTTATAAAATCATTACCACAACATTTTCACCATGGTTTTATAGAGTTTCAGGTTCACAAATCATAGGTATGGTCTCTATATCCCCCCTTCATCCTTATTCTTTATATTTTACATTTTCCAATCATGATTTTGGTTTTAGAAGAAACATACGGGTTTTAGGTTGATATATTTTTTATGTTATTTTTCCCTCAGGTTTTTGTGGGTGAAATCATCCACAAATATGTTTCCTCAATCTGTGGTAGCATTTTATAACCATATGTGACATGATTTCTTCTTTTTGAGTTGGGTGTTTCTTTTTTTCTTTCCTTCTATTATGTTCCATTACATACTTATATTTTGAGAGTGATTTCTTTTCATATATTATTATATATATAGACTAGGAGGGGATAATTTTATATAAAAGTGATTTTTTAAACCATGAAATGGGATGAAAATACATGATAATTGTTTGGGTAAATTCCTAGTTAAGTTTTAAAGAAGTATTTTTGGTATTTAATGTGTTGAATAACATTGCTTTGATATTTTAAAAATTTTATAGATTTTAAATGATTGTGAAACCTTGTCAGAGTTTTTGGATCATATTTTAAAAGTTTAACATTGGTTAGGTGATTTTAAAGGGTTATGTTAACCCCTTTGGATTTTATTTTTTAATTTTTTATGAAGATTAGTGTTTTCAATGGTGTTTTGAAAGAGGGATGTGTGAGTTCAAATTGGATTTTCAAAAGCTTTTTTTTGTAAAATGGATTTTTTTCAAAGAATGTTTTATTCTTAAGGGGATGGAAAGTGTTCAATTTTATTAAAAAATCACCAAATTATATGACACAATATTAAACCCCTTTATGATTATTGTATCTTGTATTGGAATGTGACCCCATGTGGAGGTTTTTATTTTGAATCATTGTATATATTATTTGTGTTTGTTATGAATGGGGATACTTTTGTGAGGATAAGAAGTGATTTGTTTATGATTTTAACATATTTTACCCGTTATTAGAGTTATTCTTAATTATATTTGCCTATTTTTTTGACTCAACATGGGTGGCCTAGGATATAATGGGTGGTTAATATGAGGGAAAACCCTCAGATGATATTTTTTTATCTAGGGTAATGCATCACGAACACAATGAGATGGTTAAGATAAAAGGGGTATTATGACTATGTTATATTGATTTTTTTATATGTTCCCATGGACATTGAGATTTAGGGACATATTATTGTTGGTATTATGGGTGAATTAATTTGAGGAACAAAAAACCATATTTATATAGATGTATTTATTTTGAGGATGTTATAATGGGTAGTTCGATGGGACTCTCAATGATGTTGATTAGTTAAGTAGTATCAGTCTAGGATCCTTGTTGTCAGTTTATGTTTCCTTTATTACTAAATACTAGGTACACATGACACTACGATCCTTATTAAGATTTTTTAGGAGAGTTATCTTTTTCTATTGATTTCATCACATGTTATTATTATTTTTATTGGTACATATGTTTTTTCAATTTTTTCCCTTGTTGCATTACTTACAAAGAAGTTTATTTTGGGTAATTTATCTATTAATTAGTTACTTTAATTTTAAAACATGTGAAAAGTGTTTATGTAATGTTTCAAAGTAGGAAATATAGAGATTTTATATTAAAGTTTTTGAAAACTATTTTTTGATATGAGTTTTAATGGTGTTATCTTATGTGAAAAATGGAAAAATGGTTTGTTTTGGAACTCTTAGCTTGCATGAGTATTTTATATAGTTCATTAGGACATTTATCTTTGGTTTATAGAAAAAGTGTTTTTTCAAACATGTTCTAGAAAACCATGTGAACAATTAGAAAACTCTTTGAGTTTTGAAATGATTTCTATCAAAAGAGGCATTTATGAAATGATTTTAAAGTGGGACGTTAAAATTATGTTTTGTAAATGGTTTTTATACCAATAAAAAATTACTTTACCTAAAAATGTTTTCAAATAAAATAAATTTATGAAAAAAGTTTTGGAACTTGTGATGTGTTATTTATTCTTTTTTAAAATTTTATTGAAAAATTTAATTTTTAAATCGTATTTCAAACTAGAATCACTTGGATATAGTATGAAAGTGTCTTATTAGTTTTTGTGTTTTTTAGTTGAATATTGTCTTATTATATTTTAATGACTATATTATTATATTATTTTTAGGTTCCTCGTTATTCTTCTTTGGGAAACTCTTGAGAGCATTGATTTATCTATGTTTTATTTTTTACTTTCTTGTATTGGGTTTTTGTTTCTCATTCCTTGATTTAGTGTGACATTTTTACTTCCCATGATTTCCTAGAAAGTTTCCCTTTACATGATTTAAATTGTCTATTTAAAGTTTTATTGCTTTATATGGATATAAGGAAACTATATATACTGTTGGATGATAAAAGTCTACTGGTGGTCATCTTTTCCATATTGCAGAGGGATTCAAGGGTGGTGAAGGATGTTTTTCATGTTCTATCTATATTTAATTTTTTTAGTTTTTATAGATCATTTATTACATAATTTTTGTTTTACCATGTAATTTTAATATATTGATGGATCATAAAATATTTTTATTATATTCTTCAGTCACATTTACTCTATTTATTTGTATAAACCAACATGATCCTACGATTCCCATGATCTATTTTAAAACTTTTGAGGATTGGGACCACCCATTAGACCATGCGTTGGGCTGGTTCAGGAATCTATTTAATATATGACTTAGTTTGGTTCATTATAAAATTATATTAGTTGAATTATAGGGTTCTACTTTTCCATTCAATCATATGACATTATAGAATCTATTTTTTATTTCAGGTGTCAGGGTAAGATGAAGTCCAAATTTTTCATTATAATTCAATTAGTAGGGGTAGGTATAACCAAGCTCATTAAAAACCTAAGCCTCAAGTTTCCATTGGAAGTGGGATTTGAATTTTTATTTTCAATTAAACTAGATCTAAAATTGATTATACGTTGATCCCCATTTTCATATTTGAGTAGGCTATGGGGTTGGATTTAATTTTTAGATGGAAATAAAAAATGGGTCAGTGGCATGAGGTTAGTTTACAAGGCTTGATCATCGAGGTAACAACCAAATATTCTATCCTGAAATAAATGATATTCTGTTGTATTGTTGGACTAGTGTTCATTGTCTATGTGGCTGAGTCAAGGATAGTTTTATATCGTATCTCTCTTTTTATTTAAAATAATCTTAATATATCCATACTGTAAAGGGGTGAGTAATTTGTGAGTTGTGTTAATGATTTTGATTGATTTTTTGTAAATTTTTTTTGTTATTACTTTTGGTGCTATTATTTTGTGAAATTTATTTTTTATGAGGTTTTTATGAAATTTTTTTTATTTTAAATGAAGCCTTCAAGAATGGTTATAAAAAATTACAATTTCATAAAACAATTTAGGTTTGGGAGTTAATCCTTTTGGGAATGTTAATAAACTGAAATGGGGTTTTTAGAAATTTTTGGGTGCTTTTGGTTTCAAATTAGTTGATTAGGTATTATTGATTTTTTTTTGAAAAACTAGTTTTTATCATATAAACAAGTTTTAAAGTTAGTGGTTGTGTTTTTGAAAAAAAAATGATTCCTTTGATTTAATAAAAATTAAACAGAAAAAGTTTTTTTGAATTCATTAAATATTAATCTTTGAGAAGAATAAGTGGTTTCTAAAAATTAGTGAAGTTATTTTGATATTTCCTTAGGGAATATAGTTATTTTCAAAACATATGCATTTTTTGAAAATGGATTTTTCAATAATGTATTTATTCCATCTATAATGTGATAGTTTTTAATGAAACAGGTGTTTTTTCATGTGAGTTTCATTACTTTATAGGTGTTTTTTTCATCCCTTCGTGCAGGGTGGGATCATTTTTTGTGATTTATGGAACATAGAAGGTTTGGAATCATGTTCTATTTTATATAGTATATACCTCATGGAATGGTCTTGGAAAAGGTTATTTGTTTGTTTTTAGGGGTAGTTCCTCCTAGAAAATACTTTGGATAATGTTTCATCCTATGGTTTCATGATCAATGTGTTTGTATAATTTTTACCCATGAGTGGGATCCTTGTTGGGGTGATCCTCAAGTTTTCTTTTGGGATTCTCATGTTTTAGTAGTTATAATTTGGTTTATTCATGCCTCTTTTTTAATTTCTTACGTGTGGAATATTTTTTGGGAATTTTCCTTCTTTGTAGATCCTTACATGGTTTTTTTTAATGTTTGGATTTCTTGGACTGGTGTGAAACTAGTTGAAGTTATTCACTAGTATGTGTCAATTAAATATTTAGTGGTTTCACCATTATAGGTTAGCCTTGGTATGGGGTCCTATATTTCCTTATTTTCCCTCACTTTTTGATCCATGTTTAGAGTAAATATCATTTAATTGTTAGAAGAAAATTTTAAATTATTGATTTATTTGGGTGATGAGTGAGATGGTTTTGGTATCCTAGCATCTTGTCCTTTAGAGGTATTGGATGTGATTGATGCTGTTCAATTTGAGGAACTGATCTTAGGATCTTGTATTCTCATAGTATTTATCATACTTTGCGTGTTTAATGGACCATGATTCCTTTTTGGAGACTATTTATTAATGTATTTCCATGGCTAGTAGAATCCCATTATAACCTTTGGTTTTGAGGGAATCGTTTTCAATATAGTGTCACTCCCATTATTGGAGTGTTTGTTTTTTTATTCAAGATTTTATTAATTATAAATGGTGGGAATAACTCCATTAAGACTCCCATAATTTATATATTATCTATGGAAAGTTTGGGAAGATTCTTGTTTATGTTTTGTATCAATTTTTTTGGATTTTTCTAGTTCTTTGAATATGGTGCATGTCAAGTATCTCTCTTCTAGGAGTTATGTGATTGATTCCTTTACCAAGACTATGGAAATTCAAGGATAATAATGTGGCATGGTGGAGAGTTTTTGACACCCTCCATTTCATCAAGAAAGTAATTAATAAATTAATTAAATTAATTTTAAACCATTTTGGGTTATTAAGAGGTTTGGGCTGGTATTTTAATAATTCTTAGGGAAACATTACTGTTTAATGGTTTGTCCAATGTTTGGAGTTACCAAGTGTTGACCATGCATGAGGGGTCTACAATTGAAAGTGTTAATTTTCATTAATTGATCATGGTCACCTCAACCATGTGACCTATGTAAGAGTAAACATGTGGGTACTTCATGCTTTTCTATAAGTGAGTGCATAGTTGGTTCTAGGGTTGGTAAATAAGAAATCTACACAATGAAACATGCCAATGATTTAAGAAACAATATTTTACATTTTATTCATTATTTACTTTTATCCATAATTTCCTCCATATATCCATCATTTCACCTCCCCAGGATGAATCCTTGATGTGCATCCACTCCTCCCCATTCAGATCCCCTCATACCACACGTGGCCACCCTTGAGCCCCCGTATCGATGGACTCACTCACTTAACAACCCATGATGAAACCCTCCTATGTGGAACCCAATCTGAACCCCCACATAACGTGAAACTTCTTCATTCTTATAACCTCCTTTACAAACATTTTTTCAATTATTTTTTGGGTTATTAAGGGTTAAAACTCAAGGGTATGGGTCTCTGTATCCCCTGCCCCAATTTTCCTTATTATTGTTCTTTACCCATTCCTTGGCTTGATTTTGGGTTTTTTCAAAATGTAGATATTTATAATTGGATGATTTTTTATTTTTTTGTTATTAGAGATTATTGGGGTCTATTCTTTCTCAATTGGGAGTCCCTAATATAAGGAGTACTATTCCAGATCATCATTTCTTGATTTTTTACTTTTTAAGGTCGATCATTCTTTATTGTCACCTTCTATTACATGACTTTAAATGTTCATTGTCTGAAATTGATTTCTTATATAAGTATGTATGTATGTATATATATATATACTACTCATGTAGAGACAATTTTATATAAAATTATTTTTTAAACATTGTAATGGGATGTGAATCCATTCTACATGTTTTTAGAAAATCCAGGTTTCATTTTAAAAAAGTCTTATTTTTAATGGTTGTGGTGATAACTACTTTGTTTTTTTCAAAAAAATTCTTTATTTAATGTAAAATTCAGACCAAGTGTCATCGTTTTTAAACAGTTTTAAATATTCTACTTTTTTGGGTGATTTTCAATGGTTGAGTTAAACAAGTTGAATTTTTTTAAAACTCATTTGGGGTTTTACTATTTCAATGGTGTTTTAAGAAAGGGAAGGGTGAGTGAATATTTTAGTTTCAAATGTTTTTGGATAAAAATATTTTTGAATTCCTATAATTTTTTTATAGTATGGTTCATATGGAATTTTATGAAAATTATCATTCATATATGATGTAACACCCAATTTTACCCCTTAATGATTTTTATGGACCATTATGGCATCTGACCCTTTGTTGGGGTGACCATTTTATGGCTTTTTATAGGTTGTTTATTTTTTATTCATGGTGATGATTTTGTGAGGGTATTAGGTAATGCCTTTATTGCTTTAAAAAAATTATCCTTCATTGAAGGAATTATTATTTATTCTCACTGTCTTTTTTAACTCTTTATTGGAGTCAAAGGATATAGTGGGTGACCTATCTGAGGGAAAACACATGTATAATAGTGGGTTATCTAATGAAAAATATTTTAGCCACAAAAAATATGGTTAATATGGAAGTATTGGAAGGACCTTATGTTATAGATCCATTTTTATATGTTCCGACGGGCATAGCGACCCAAGGACACCCAATTGTTGGTATCATGGGAATGTGTGTATGTGAGACCAAAACACCCTTGTTTGAATGGATTCATGCCTTATAGGTACATACTCAATGGTACATTGGTGGGACTCCCACTGATGTCAAAAATTTTACTAGTTTAATTCTTGGTTCATTATCATATATTCATGTTTCCTTTAATATTAGTGCCTAGGTACCCAAGACACTGGGATCCTACTTAGGAACATTTAAGTGATATATCTATTTGTATCAATTTCATCAATTATTATAATATTATTTCTTATCAAAAACATTATTTTTGTTTGTTTTCCATATTTTCATGACTAAGCATAGTGGTTTCTTCTTGTGTACTTAATCCCTTCATTGTGGGGTTTTATTTTCAATTGTTTGAAAATAGTATTTTAAAATTTTTAAAGAAAGAAATGAGATTCATGGTTTTAAAGTGCTTTCATACTAATATTATAAATGAGTTTTAAAGGTATTATCTTATTAAAGATATGGAAAATTGGTTTTAGCATCCCAAGCCTTTTCATAAAATATTTCATGATTTTAAGCGTAATTAATCATCCGAGTACAAGCCAAGAATCGTTAAGTCTATTGTCTTGAAAGACTAGGTACATATAACATAAAACATGGGGATAAAAGAAACTTCTTTATTTAATCTCCATAAAGATATTCTAACATTCTTTGAGCTCTTACATCTGCATAGTGTACCCTTGGGAACACATGAACAAAGGGATGAGCTAAAAATTCCTAGTAAGGGAATGAACATAAGGATACATCTCAAGCACATGAGTTAAGAGGCATGAAATAAAGATATCCAAAGCATGAAACTTATAAAATAATTTAATATAAGCATGGGATCACATAAAAATAGAATCATATAAATGTGGAAGAGTCATAAATCATATCTTCAGTACGGTTCAAGGCTAACTGCCAACCCCATTTCCCATTTCAGTACGGGTCAAGGCTAACCACCAGCCCCATTTCATCTCGCATATCATGAGACTTAACCTTACCCAATGCATTAGAGTGCTATCCGGGAACACCCACATAAACATATTCATAAATATTCTTTCCACATAAACAATATTTCCACATAAAAAATCATACATAATCAACCATACATAAACTTAAGGGAACACATGGAATGAATTGGTTACCACAATCATGTCATAAAACACATCCAATGGGCGTATCACGAAAGTGTCCATGAAAGGAAGGTATTAGAACATACATGGACATTAATAGGGTAAAATAGTCGTATAACAAGGTAAGTGGTGTCAAATATAAGTGAAAACATATTAAAAAATGTATTTTAGAAACATTATCATTAAAACATTTTTGTGCGGCTTTAAGGAAAACACTCTAGAGCTATTCAAATAGAAAAGAGGACATTATTTTATATAAAAAAATAATTTAACCATGAAGGTTTTCATAATAAAAATAATTATTTTATAAATACAATGGTATTTTAAAACATAGGATAGAGTGAACATGAAATTTGGGTTAAAATTTGGGAAGTCCACTTAAAACAGGTTTGCTTGTCGGAAAGTTCTAATGAGGGAATATTTCAAGATCGTGTATATCCCCGAAAGAATGTGATGAAAGGGTTCTGATATAAGAATCTTGTAAAACTAACCAAAAGTCATAAAACACCTATAGGTATATAAGATAACACCATTTTGAAATAAAGATAAGGCAACCCGAAATAACAAAGAAGGTTTGGGTAGAATTCGTTACGATTTTATCGGCATGGTGTCGGGTGTGACCAAGAGGGATTTATGAGAGAGAAATGGGGTTATTCATCACTTATAAACCTATAAGTAAGTATGGGGGAGGTTCTTAAACACACCTCATAATTTTCTAGTACACATATAAAGGCATAGTATAGAGGACAATCTTGATTAAGAGAGAAAAGGGGAGGATCCCTTACCTTGAATCCAGTGGTGGTCTCCATTTGTTATTAATGACCTGAATAAAAAAATTAGGCTTATTAATTAATAATTCTAGAACCTATTCTATATTTAATTTATTTATTATTACCCTTTTTAGTTCATTCAAATCCTTTTTCATTAGTTATAAGGTTCAATTTCATTGTTCGGCTCGTTTTCTTACTTGACTTTAAAAGATCTGTTCACTTATATTCAAGTTTGGATTATATGAAAGATGAAAGTGGTTTTCTAGAATTAATGTTACATTATTTAGTTCATATCCAGAAGATTACACAGTTTTAATTTTAATTAGGTTACATAGAGTGATGTAGAATTATTATATATATAACCTTAGTGGTAACAATTTTTGTTAATCGGTGGATTTGATTACGAAGAATGTGTTTTTCATTATAACATTATTCCATTTGTACCAAAATATTACAGAACTAAAAATAGGATATATATTACCTAATAATCTGGTTAAACCATAAAAAAATGGTTTCATGACCATAATTAAAGATAATAAAAGAAATTGATAAACCGTTGTCCTTGAATGTGCTAAATTAGCACATCTCAAATAGTGCTTTCATTTCATTCAAATAAAAAGGTGGGGAAGAGAGAGAATATAATGGAATATACCATTAGAATGAATAAATTCTAGTATATGTATGTTACTGGATTTATCATACTATTATGTCGAAGGGAGTTGAGGAAAGAAATAAAAAGAAAAGAAGAAATTTGGGAAGAGGAATTTACCTCTTGAGACATCCTCCTTTGAGAACCTCTTAAGGGGAAATGTTTTGGTATTTTTAGGAGGCTTAGAGCTTTTGGACGTGGGGGGGGGGGTTTGGGAGATATTTGGAAAGAATTTATAGTATGTTTGTAGCTTGAGAGGAGTCGAGAGAAGAGGGAGTGAAGGGGGGTTTTATAGTGGGGGAGAGGAGGTATTTCATGATATTACAATCCTTAATTTATTATTTCATCACAAGAAAAAGAATAGTAAGTATTCCGTGATGAAGAATAGTAAATGGGTCATGTGAATTCGAACCATGGGTGGTGACATCCTCCATGATGGTAGGAATAGTCTATTTAGCTTATAATGTATATATAAGGTAAATTACCGTATTTTACTATTCATCAAAATTTCAAGTATTTCTCAAAAATCTCAAAAATTCACCATAACCATTTCTCAATGTGTAGAATCCAAAAATGAATTCAATTTTTCAAAAATAATTTTCTAAACATGATTATTTTAATATTTAATTAAAATTGTAATTTATTATCAAAAACCAGATTTAAAACATGAATTAACTCATTCTAAAACATAGGTATATTGTACTTCCAACTTGAATATTATTTTTATACTACCATAGGTGAGGTTACTATTCATTATGGTATATCACTATTCATAAGGGTATGTTACTATTCATTAGGGTAGGTTACTATTCACCAAAATTTTAAGTTTTTCTTATCAAACTCCAAAAAACCTCTTGAACACAACTGTGTATGTCAGATTTTCAAAATTCCAAACACAGAAGGGAAAAAATTATTTTTAAAGGCCACTTATCACATAGTAGTTCATTATCATGTGATTTTATGGCATATTTATAAGAAGGGAATTTCCATTAAAAACATTTGGTCGTAACATTCTTCCCCCCTTAAGAAATTTCTCCCTCGAAATTTCATTTTACAATCTAGGCCAAAAACAAAAGTGGGTACTTTTCCTTCATTGCTTCCTCCAGTTCCCATGTTTCTTCATAAAACTTATGTTTCCTCGATAACACATTGACGAGATGGGTTGTCTTGTTACGTAGAACCTTATCTCTCAGATCCATAATCTTTACTGGTTGCTCCTAATTGGAGAGATCATCTTCTAGCTGCACCACCTCTGAGTTTAGTACATGTGAGGGGTTTGGTATGTACTTCCTCAAGAGTGATACGTGAAAAACATCATGAACTTGATCCATATTCGGTGGAAGTTCAAGCTGATAGGCCACGACTTCTATGCGATCAAGGATCTCAATGAGGCCAATATACCTTGGGCTTAGCTTCCCTTTCTTCCCGAATCGCATGACTCTCTTCCATGGAGATATTCGAAGGAAGACTTCATCTCCAACGTCAAACTCCAAGTCCCTTTGACGATTGTAAGTATAGTTATTTTTCTGACTTTGAGCAGCTTTGATGTGTTTCTAGATGACTAGAACCTTCTCTGTCATCTCTTGAACAAAATTGGGTCCAAGTTGCTTTATTTCTCCAACTTCATCCAAACAGGTTGGAGTTCTACATTGCTTTCCATACAGAGCTTCATACAGAGCCATCTGAATACTCGAGTGGAATCTATTGTTGTATGAGAACTAAACCAATGGGAGATGCTGATACCATCCACCTGTGAATACTAGTGAGCAGGCTCTAAGCATATCTTCAAGCATTTTAATAGTTCTTTTAGACTGGCCATCAGTTTGGGGGTGATAGGTCGTGCTAAAATTTAATTTAGTACTCAAAGAATATTGAAGGATCCTCCAGAATTTAGATGTGAACCTTGTATCATGGTCAAAGACAATCGAGAGTGGAACACCATGCAGTCTCACCACTTCCATCACATATATCCTTGTAAGTTGTTCAAGCGAGAGATCTTACCGAATAGTGATAAAATGGGATGTCTCGGTGAGTCGGTCAACTACAACCCATATAGCATTATTTCCCTTCGACGTCTTCGGGAGACCCATGATAGAGTCCATAGTAACATTTTCTCATTTCCACATGGGTATAGGCAATGGATTCATCATACCTTTGGACTTTTTCTGTTCAGCTTTAACTTGCTGACATACCAAGCACCTTGATATATATTTCGCAATCTCCTTCTTCATGTTATCCCACCAGAAGTGTTCTCAGAGATCACAGTACATTTTGGTACTCCTAGGATGGATAGAGAAGGTCGAGCTATGTGCATCATTCAATAGCTCCTTCTTTATCTATGGATTATATGGTACACATAATCGTGTCCCAAATCTTACAACTCCTTCTTCATAAATTTTGAAATCAGAGGATTTCACATTTTTAATAGCTTCTACCCTTTTCTGAATTTCCACATCCTTTGTTTGAGAAACCTTTATTTTCTCCATGAGGGATGGTTGAGAAATCATTTGAGAAAGGATTTATGATTTTACTACCTTAATGAATCCCATTTCCATCCTTTGAAAATCAAAGAAGATCAGATCCTTTTCAATTCTCATCATTGATAAAGATGCATGATCCTTTCTACGTAGAGCATCTGCCACCTTATTTGCCTTATTGGGATGGTAGTGGATTGAGCAGTCATAATCGTTGATGAGAACAATCCATCTTCGTTGGCACATATTAAGATCTTTCTGTGTGAATATATATTTGAGACTCTTGTGGTCAGTATATATCTCACATTTTTCCCCATAAAGATAATGCCGCTATATTTTCAATGCAAAGATCACAGCCGCCAACTCCAAATAATGCATGGGATAGTTTTGCTCAGGGATTTTCAGCTTCCTTGAGGCATAGGCTATAACTTTATCATTTTTCATTAGCACACAGCCTAATCCTTTCTTAGAAGCATCACTATACACCAAAAAGAGTTCTCTACTTGAAGGGAGTGTGAGTACCGACGCAATGATAAGCCTCTTTTTCAACTCCTTGAAATAGTATTCACATTCCATTGTCGAGAAGAACTTTACTCCCTTCCGTGTTAGCTTGGTCATTGGGTTTGACAATTGTGAAAAGTTCTTCACGAATCGTCGATAATACCCAGCTATACCTAAAAATATGGAGATCACTATTACAGAAGTTGGCCTCAGCCACTCTTCAATTGCCTTCATCTTGGAAGGGTCCATAGATATACCTTTCCTGGTGATAACATACCCCAAGAATGACACTTCCTCCATCCAGAACTCACACTTACTGTACGTTGCATACAACTTCTCCCTTCGCAATGTCATTAACACAATTTCAAAATGCTCTTCATGTTCCTCCTTGCTCTTAGAGTATATTAGAATATCATCAATAAAGACCACCAAAAATTTGTTGAGGTAATATCTAAAGACTCTATTAATTAAATCCATGAAAATTTCTGGAGCATTAGAGAGTCTGAAGGGAATCACTATGAACTCGTAGTGTCCATACCTCATTCAAAAGGCAGTCTTTGGAATATCTTCCTTCCCCACCTTTAGTTGGTGATATCACGACCGAAGGTCCACCTTAGAGAAATAACTATCCCCATGAAGCTGATCGAACAATTTATTTATCTGTGGAAGGGGATAGTTGTTCTTTATAGTAATTTTATTGAGATCACAATAATCAATGCAGAGGCGCATTGATCTATCCTTCTTCTTGACGAAGAGGACTGAAGCACCCCATGGTGAAGCACTCGGGTGTATAAAACCCTTCTCCATATTCTCCTGTAACTGCTTCTTCAGCTCTTCTAGCTCTATTAGTGGCCATTCTGTAAGGTGTATTTGAGATTGGCAGAGATCTAGGGATAAGTTTAATTGATAACTCAACCTCTTGGTCTGGAGGAAGACCAATCAACTCTTCAGGGAATACATCAGTGTAATCCCTCACGATGGGCATGTATTCAAGCATGATTATCTCATTTGTCTCAATCATTAGATCTAGGTATGCATGCTCATAAGGAAGAAATATCAAAACCTGAGACAAAGATTCTAAAGGAGACTCATCTTCCTCCTTGCACTTGTAAAGAATCAGACGATGCTTCGGGATGTGAAGAGTAATATCCCTTTCCTGACAATTGATGTTGGTCTTGTATAAAGATAGCCAATCCATGCCAAAGATTACGTCAAACCCCACTAATGGAATTATGACAAGATTTTCTGGGAGGTTCAGTCCACAAGAATTAACCGGGGAGTAGTTATAAACCATGGATGCAATAATATTCCCATTCACTATTGTCATAGATAACTTTTCCTCGAAATTTTGAGGTGGTGTTTTAATAGTTCTACTAAACTTGCATGATATGAAAGAATGTGTAGAACTAGAATCAAATAGTAAGTTCACTATTGTTGAATGAATAACTAGAGTACCTATCACCACATCATTTTCTGGCTCCACCTTAGAAGTAGTGATAGCATAAGCCCATACTTCTTTCCTTGAAGGTTGTTGTTGATTGCCTCCGACAACCCTCATCTTAGGGAAATTGTTCTCATAATGCCTAATCTCCTTGCAGTTATAACAATGAACTATAGGGAGAGTGTTGATCTAAACCTTCCTTTATTCTTCAACCTTAGTGGGGTTTTTCATATCCCTTCGGCAGTTCTTGGCCATATGAACAAACCTCCCGCATTTAAAGCAATTCATGGTTTCCTTGAAACAGTCAGCAAGATGCTTCTTCCCACAATTCTTGCAAAGGGGAAAGTGAGGCTTCATTCCATCATGAGATTTTTTAATGAACCAACCATGTTGTTCTCCATTTTAAACTTCATTTC
This sequence comes from Viscum album, assembly GCA_963277665.1. Taxonomy (NCBI): domain Eukaryota; kingdom Viridiplantae; phylum Streptophyta; class Magnoliopsida; order Santalales; family Viscaceae; genus Viscum; species Viscum album. Next base: position 1,792,581,152 of record OY728137.1, read on the forward strand.
ACTAGGCCCATGAGACCACTAAGAGTCTCCAATCTCCATTTCAACCTTGAGGGAACCACGACCAATCTCCTCATAGCTATAGAAGTCTCGAATCACCAATACTTTTCATATAATCGGCTTTAGTCTGCTAAAGAAGCGATCCACCTTGCTTTTGGTGTTCATGACAAAGCCAGAGGCATACCTCACAAGCCTTGTAATGTACGCTTCATACACCCCGATGGACTCTTCTTCCTTCTGCTTGAGTCCACGAAACTCTCTTTCAATCTTGAGATAGAGGGTTAGAGGAAAATATTTTTTGAAAAACATCCTCTTGAATTCCTCCCAATCTATGGAATAAATTTCCTCAAGGGACTTTGTATTCTTGATTAGTGTCCACCACTGATCAGCTTCCCCATCAAAACGATAGACTGCCAGTACAACTTTCTCTTCTTCCGAGCACTAGAGGATAGATAAAATCTTTTCAATGGAGTTAATCCATTGTTCTGCGAGGAGGGGATCAGAAGACCCGCTAAACATGGGAGGCCTTTGCCGCATGAAGGATTCTACGACAACTTTCTCTTTACATGTATGAGGAGGAAGATCCACCTGATTCAAGTAATTATTCCTAATTTGAACCAGCTAAGCAAGTACTGCCATAATGTTTTGAGCACCCGCTTCTGTCACATCAGGTATGCCATTAGGGAAATCATCACATTGCCTATCACATTGGTTGTTGGAACGTGTTATTATATTTCCGGCCATTAACTAAAAAAAGAACGTATAATTAGAGGTCTTGAATACTATGCTATTGAGCATAAAAAAGAAACTTTGAATATTAATGGATAAACTTTTAAATAAGAAGTACATCCTAACTTGTGATTCATTAGGTTTATATCTAGGTTATCCTCGATATATTTCTTAAATTATATTCTTATGAGCCTTTTCCCTTAATAATGGTTTGTACTAAGCTCGTGAATCTACCAAATCATATACCCCATGAGTGTCATAACCAAGAGTGAAACAAGCCCGTTATTGTGCACCAGTTCCCGTTCGAGTCTAGCTCAAAGCAGTGTTTTCAGGTTTTACCCCTAGATACATTTGTGCCAGTTCTGCCTCTACCTGCTCATATCCAGACAGGGATGTATTTTCTTGATAAACCACTTACTCTATACTCACAAAAATTTAGGACTATTTCCTTATACTTAGTCTCATCCTTAAGGTTCTCACTAAGGTTCTCTATTCCTAATCTCCAAAAAATAACTAGAACATCCTCTAATACCAACTCTATATACACAAGCCTTTTACATAAAACATTTCATGATTTTAAGCATAATTAATCATTAGAGTTGAAGCCAAGTATCGTTAAGTCTAGTGTCTTGGAAGACTAGGTACATATAACATAAAACATGGGGCTAATTTTTTTTTAATCTCCATAAAGGGCTTCTAACTTCTTTTGATCTCTTACATATGCATAGGGTACCCTGGGGAACACATGAACAAAGGTATGAGCTAAAAATTCCCAGTAAGGGAATGAACATAATGATACATCTCAAGAACATGAGTTAAGATTCATGACATTAATATATCCAAAGAATTAAACTTATAAAATCATTTAATATAAGCATGGGATCACATAAACATGGAATCATATAAATTTGGCAGAGTTATAAATCATATCTCTAGTATGGGTAAAGGCTAACCGCCAACCCCATTTTTCATTTCAGTACGGGTCAAGGCTAACCACCAATCCCGTTTCACATCGCATCTCATGAGACTTAACCTTACCCAATGAATTGGAAGGCTATCTGGGTGCACCTATCTCAACATATTCATGAATATTCTTTCCACATAAAAAATATTTCTACATAAATAATCATACATAATCAACCATACATAAACATAAGGGTACCCATGGAAAGAATTGTGTACCACAATCATGTCATAAAACACATCCAATGGGTGTATCATGAAAGTGTCCATGAAAGGAAGGTATTAGAAAATTCATGGATACTAATAGGGTAAAATAGGCATATAACATGGTAAGTGGTTTCAAATATAAGTGACAACATATTAAAAAATGTATTTTAAAAACACAAGCATTAAAACATTTTTGTGCGGCTTTAAGGAAAATAATCTAGAGCTATTCAAATAGAAAAGAGGACATTCTTTTATATAAAACAAGAATTGAACCAAGAATGTTTTCATAATAAAAATAATGATTAAATAAATACAATGGTATTTTAAATCATAGGATAGAGTGAACAAGAAATTTAACTGGGTAAAAATTTGGGAAGTCCCCTTAATACAGGTTTGCTTGTCGGAAAGTTCTAAGGAGGGAATCTTTCAAAATCATGTATTTACCTGAAAGAATGTGATGAAAGGGTATTGATATAATAATCTTGTACAAATAACCAGAAGTCATAATACTCACATAGACAGATAATATAACACCATTTTGAAATAATAATAAGGCAACTCGAAAGAACAAAGATGGTTTGGGTAGAATTCGTTACGATTTTATCGGCATGGTGTTGGGTGTGACCAAGAGGGTTTGATGAGAGAGAAATTGGGTTTCTAATCACTTATAAATCCAGAAGGATGTATGGGGGAGGTTCGTAAACATACCCCATCATTTTCTAGTACACATGTAAAGTCATAGTATAGAGGACAGTCTTGATTAAGAGAGAAAAGGAGAGGACCCCTTACCTTGAATCTGGTGGTGTTATTCACTTGTTATTAATGACCTGAATAAACAAATTAGGTTCATTAATTAATAAATCCCTAACTTCTTATATATGTAATTTATTTATTATGACCCTTTTTAGTTCATTCAAATCCTTTTTGATTAGTTATAAGGTTCAATTTCATTGTTCGGCTCGTTTGTTTACTTGGCTTTAAAAGATCGGTTCACTTATATTCAAGTTTGGATTATATGCAAGATGAAAGTGGTTGTACAGAATTAAAGTTAAATTATTTATTTAATATCTAGGAGATTACATGGTTTTAATTTTAATTAGGTTACTTAATTATTATATATATAACCTTAGTGGTAACCGTTTTTGTTAATCTGTGGATTTGATTACAAAGAATGTGTTTTTCATTATAACTTAATTACATTTGTACTAAAATATTACAGAACTAGAAATATGATATATATTACATAATAATATGGTTCAACCATAACACAAATGGTTTCATGACCTGACTTAAAGATAATAATAGAAATTGATAAACCGTTGTCCTTGAATGTGCTAAATTACCACATCTCAAACGATGCTTCCATTTCATTCAAATAAAATGGTGGGGAAGGGAGATAATATAATGGAATATACCATTAGAATTAATACATTACAGTAAATTTATGTTATGGAATTTATCATACTATTTTGTTGAAGGAAGGTGAGGAAATAAATAAAAATAAAAGAACTTAAAAGAAAAGAAGAAATTTGGGAAGATGAATTTACCTCTTGAGACTTCCTCCATTGAGAACCTCTTAAGGGGAGAGGTTTTGGTATTTTCAGGAGGATGAGTGCTTTTGGACGTGGGTTAGGACCTTGGGGAGAGATTTGGTCAGAATTTAGAGAAGGATTGGATCTTGAGAGGAGTGGAGAGAAGAGGGAGTGAAGGTGTGTTTTTATAGTGAAGGAGAGGAGGGATTTCATGATATTACAATCTTTAATTTATTATTTCTTCACAAGACAAAGAATAGTATGCATTCCATGACCAAGAATAGTAAATGTGTTATTTTAATTTGAAACATGGGTGGTGACATCATCCATGATGATATGAATAGTATATTTACCTTATAATATATATATACGGTAAATTACCGTATTTTACTATTCATCAAAATTTCAAGTATTTCTCAAAAATCTCAAAAGTTCACCCGAACCATTTTTCAATGTGTAGAATCCAAAAATGAAGTCAATTTTTCAAAAATAATTTTCTAAATATGATTATTTTAATATTTAATCAAAATCATAATTTATTATCAAAAACCAGATTTAAAACATGAATTAACTCATTCTAAATCATAGGTATATTGTACTTCCAAATTGAATATTATTTTTATACTATCATAGGTGAGTGTAATATTCATTAGGGTATATCACTATTCATAAGGTTATGCTACTATTAATTAGGATAGGTTACTATTCACCAAAAATTTAATTTTTTCTTATCAGACTCCAAAAAACCTCTTGAACACAACCATGTATGTCAGATTTTCAAAATTCCAAACACAGAAGTGACAAAATTATGTTTAAAGGTCACTTGTCACTTATTAGTTTATTATTATATGATTTTATGGCATATTTATAAGAAGGTAATTTCCATTAATAACATTGGGTCATTACATTGGTTATTTTGGAACTCCAAAAATGTGTGAGTTTTCAAAATCTATTTTAAGGAATTAATTCTTGTTTTATAGAATTATTTTGTTTTCAAACATGTTTTACAATACCGTACGGAATAATGGAAACATATTAGGGTTTTGAAATGGTTATTTTCAAAATATTGTTTAAGAAAATGGTTTTAATGTGGGGCTTTAAATTGGTGTTTCAGTCAAGTGGTTTATGCAAAGAAAAAGGGGTTTTAGAAAAAAATTCATCTGACAAATGACTATAGAAAGGAGTTTTTAGAAAATGCAATATATTATAGATATTTTTTTATAATTTTATAGAAAATTTTTATTTATTATTGTTTTTTCAAACTAGAATGATTATGTTATAATATGAAAGTCACCTTTTAGTTTTGGTGGGTTGTGGTTGCCTACTAAGTTATTGTGTGCTCATATATATATTTTTTATCTCAATTAAAAGTTCCTACTTCTTATTCATTATGACACTATTGAGAGAGTTGATTTATCAGTGTTCAGTTTTTATTTCACATCATTTATCCAATATTTCCCATTTCATAATGTTTTAGGACCTATGTTTACATCCTAGTTATTACTATAATGATAACCTTTACCTGATTTACATTGGTCATTTATTATTTTATTTCATTTTATAGATGTTGGGTAACTATAACTTCTGGAGGGTGAAAAAAATTCAATAGTATAAATCATTGTTTTCTTAGAGAGGGAGACATGATTGGTGAATGAGGTTACTATTTCTCTCTTATTATTTACTTCTTTTTTAGTTTTTTGTATTATTAATTAATTAATTTTTTATTTTAATGTGGATTTTCAATATATGGATTAGTCATGTTGTATTTTTATTATATTACATTTACATAATTTACTTTTATTATTGGATAAACTATCCTATGATTTTTCATGTGATTCCCAAACCCTGGTTGTAAGCCCTTTGGGGATTGGAAACACCCTTCAGGACATGTGGCTAAATGGTTTGACTGACTGTTGGATGGAAAACCTTGGATAGTTCATTTCATTCATTATGGGGATCCTTTATCACATCAAGATAGTATGCACTATTTGAGATCTTTAATAACATATAAAACCCTTTGGATAATCCTTATAAAAATGACTTGGATAAGCCTCTCCAAAAGACAACACACACCCGACAATAAATCGCACTCCCAAAGGGGTAGCCTCATCATTCCCTCGGACCTATAACAAACTCTTCTCAACATCACCCAAAAGTACCCCAAACTGCTTGGGGTATTTTTATCCTAAAGCCCTAAACAATTATAAAACTCAATTGATCTGATCTAATCATTAAGAAACTAACATAACTGTCTCATCCAAGATTATATATAATCTTACATTCTTGGAACTTCTTAATGGAAACTTAATAATAAATACACTTAGAATCTTCAATCCATGCTGATCATCTAACTCCAAAGTCTCACCTAAACTCAAACCATGATTCAAAACCATCATAAGGATTCTAGATAAATAAATCTTTTTAATCCCCTCACTAAAACTAAAATTATCCAAACCCCCATCTACACACCCTATAAATTCCAAAGTTCAACACCATCATGTATCACATGTAAAAACAATTAGAATAGACTAACATATAGTCCAATTCATGCTCTAGGGTAATAATAGAACAAAAATACCTCTATGATGGAAATTCACATAGGACAACACATTTTCATAGAATGTACACTAGAATATCATCATTGTATTTTTACCACTTCCTGATCTAGAGTGTCCTTTCAAAAGTTAATGGCATGCCTCCCTCAAACATGTCTAGTACACTACATGGGGTACCTAGGGGTGTACATCATCCCAACTCGACCTGTATTATCAACGGATACATGTTGTTTGCTGAAAACTCACAATATTTTAGTCACATTTGTCTCCAATTCATGTACCATAAAATATAGTTGGATAAGTACCCCACATGGTCACTGGTCGTTTACCTCAAACGATGCATGGTCATGTATTTTGTCCAATAATGTTCCCTTATATGGGATTCCTAGATGAGCACTCAGCCACACCCTAATCCACCCCTACATGGAATTCCTTTTGGAATACATAGCATATAGTCATGTTATTCCACCCTTAACCAAAAATAAAGAACACCATATGTGTGTTCTTCAACTACATTCCATGTGACGAGGTTTTCCAGAATTGAAACCCACGTTAATCCATCGAAACTATATAATCGTCCAAAAACACCCTACATGGGATCTCATGGAACCCCAAGAAACACATGAAATGTATTAAAACCTAAAAAATATTCTATGGGGATTTATAGCTAAAATATTAATCAATATTTATTTTAAATAAAAAAATTGTCGAATCATTATGTCTAATCTGCACAACATCATTTTCACAGCCCAATCAATCTCCAGATGTGCTCCATAACACGTTATCCACATTAATCCACCATCATGCCTATAATAAATTTTTTACAAATTTGTAGTCTCTTCAGGAAGGCCTAAAAATATATGGGGGAGGAGAGGATAAATAAAAAAAGAAAAAATAATGAAAAAGAAAATAGAAATGAAAAAATGAAAAAGGGTCAGGGCCAAGACCTCTACCCAAGGGAATGTTTATTCCTTACCTATAAAAACCCACTTATTATTAACTAAATCAAAAATTCATAATTTCAATTTCAGACTACGAATAAAAGATATAAGTAAATTTAAATATGTGAATAATAAATATTAACTTAATTAAATATTATATATTCCATAAAAATACGAACGAATCAAAATTCCAATGAACTTATTTCCATGTTAAACACAAAATTCCTGGACCAATAGAGTGTTATGAATAATTTTATAACATCATATAATAGGATAAATTTCCATTTATCCATAAAATCACCTTGGGTCAATATTTAAAATTTATCGTGATTTTCTCAGACCATCAAAATGATTTTTATGACAACTACCATATACTTTTTCCATGTAGCGAGGTAAATGAAACTAAATTTGGATTTAATTAAAATTAAAAAAAATTATAATCACAATAATAATAAAAATTATTAATTGAAGAAATATAACAACTTAATTTTATCTAATTTTGAGGAGATAATGATCCTATGTTTTTTTCTTGATGGAGTTTCCATGGATTTTTTTCATTAGCACACAAACAACGAAGGCTTATCTAAATTATTATCATATTATTACTTCTACAAAAAAATATAATACATTAGTGAGAAGCATAATTTATTACAACATGAAAATAAATTTACATATATTGAATTTTATTCTAGAGTTTTATATCATCTCACCCTCTCTCAAATTTTTAATTCATTATTTATAATGATTTTATCATATGATACAATTTATTCTTCTTTATAGGTACTAAATTATTTAAAATAAACTATTCATATATCCTAAACTCTTGAATCTATTATTTCTCTAGGTTCCCAACCCTTTTCAAATCTATATTCATTCTCTTGAAATTTAGAAAATTTTTATACTCAAATTCTAGTGGGAAGTGCCCTCGATTTCAAAAATAAAACATTTGGTGGGGGATTAAATTAGAATATTTATGTGATTATTTCATTCTAATAAATTATATTTAAACCTATATCTATAATACTTCTTATTAATATGAATTTTCATATCTGGGATCCTATAAAATTCTCTATTAGAGATTTTTATAAATGAATAATTTTTTTAATTATAAATTTTTAGTGCCTAAAACCACTATATCTTTCTTTGTCAAACCTAGATATTTTATAGGATAATTTACCTTGGTCACGTATGGTTTCTCTTAAGATTCGAAATATTCAAATAATGGGATTGAATAAATTTTTTTATAGTAATGAAAGAATCATGAGTATATATGATTATAACCTGAACTACTCAAAAAAATAATCTATATCCATCATTATATTAAAAAATTCAGGAAATTTTAAATTTCACAACAACATTTGTTCACAATATATTAAATATTTCACATAAATGTATTGTGTTTAGGTAATTCCATTTATTATAAAAGTTTTTTAGTGAATTGAAATATCTAAAAAATACAAAAGTCACGGTAATCCTTGAAAAATTAACTCTAAAACAATATTAATTCCAAATACTATTTATATAACTTTTAATGTCAAAAATTACCTCTATATTATAATTTGAATAAAATTTTTATAATTAATTTCATTCAATTTCCTGTTAAAATCCACATTTTTATTATTAATTATAAATATTTAAATGATATTTTTCATACCATGAAATATATTTATAATTATTTTTTAGTTTCAATGTTTTTGTTTTATTACAATGGGAATTAATTTTTTAGATTATTGGATACTCCCATTTTTTCATACTAATAATTATTTCTATAAACAATAGTGTTTTCTGACTGTTTATGATTCATTGAATGGTAAATATTTTAAATTCACTATATTAGTTATATGTTTACGTATATTCATAATATAGGACACTAATCTCTTTCACCCTTTTTATTTTTTTAATCTAAAATATATTCTTGAAACAATAATATCCATGTCATTAGTTTTTTGTTTCATTAAATTTATTCAACAAAAACGCCAATGTTTCATAGATCGAATTGAAAATTATTTTAGTTCCTAGAATATAAGATCATAAATTTTTTGGGTAATAATAATTGATAATATCAACACCTTAAAATAATTTAAATTGATTTATTTTAGATAAATTGTTCTTTATATTCGATAATTTTTTAAAATTAAAATTTGATAAAACTATTTCAGGAAATATAATTTTAATTGAAAAAGAGATTAAAGAATATTAATTTCATTATTTTGATTGGTTAGACTTATCTTTAGTTCCTTAATAGATTGAAGGCCTTTATATTTTTATTTATTAGGATAATACTCATTTTAACTCAATTGAGAGAGAAAACTTACAAGACTCGATGTCCAAAAGGCATACAATCCTTTATATGATCCAAAGTCTAAGAGGCACTATGTCCTTTATTAATACATAGAATAAAGTCCTGCCATAGCTATCAATCTTCCCATGATCTCAAGATTAAGTGAACACTTTATCATCATCCTTGATTTCATGTTAGTATCCCATCATTTCCAACTATATAGTGGTTTTTGAGACTCTATGTCCAAGAGTGTTCTCAATATGTGTCCCTATATTGTCTTATGTGGTTTCTAATGCTCCATATAATGTTACCCTAAGATCAAACTTGTTACAATATAGATTTCCCAGAGGCCCACTGGCCTAAAGACATAATACTCATCTAGAAGTATCCTCTAAAAGGTGAACCACTATAGTAACCATCACATGTACAATCCCCACTGTTGTAGTACCATTATAAATACCACCAAATTGTGGTCCATTATAGACAGAACACCTAAACCAATATAGTCTGATAGAGAACCATAATATAAGGATAATATCACAACTTCGTATTTTGATCTCTTCAATGTCATTTCTTCATGAATTATTTAAAATATTGTTAATATTCTTTTAGAGTAATATCAATAGTAAAAATATTTTCTTACTAAAATAATTATTGAATTTCCTATAAAACATTATATATCCTTGGAATTATCTAATTTCATTCAGTTATAATTGGTATGGAAGAGAATAAAAAATATCAACCTTTAGTTTTCAAACATAAATTTTATTCTTTAAAATCACATACCATTATACCATTAATTACTCATCCATTAAATGAAATTTTTCAAAAAATAGAACTATGTTATTTCGATGTACTTTTAAAAATAAATTAAACTTAAATATAAATAAGAAAATTTATTTACTATACACAATAAAAATATCCATGAAAAGATACAATAAATTTTGGGTTAAATTAAAAAAATACACAACATATAATTGAAAATTTAATTGGGGTGTAATAAAATCCCATTAGCACCCTCCTTTGATGAGAGGTAATAAAAGATCGTGTAAGAGTGGTTTCTTATTGATCCTATAGTGTAATTGGAAGGTAAAATTATCCATTGAAACCATCTAAGATTTTGTGGTAAGGTTTCCTTGAATTATATTAAATAATTTGGATAAAAAATAGGAATAAAATATTTTCTTTTCTTATTATATATTTTGACTTTTTTAAATCATTGAAAACTCTCCAACTATTTTGAATCCTGGTTGTAATAACTCATTATTGTTATTTGAAACAATAATTGTAAAATATTTCAAAGCCACTATCTAAATAACTACCACATTTTGAATTTAATAAATGGGATATAGGTTTCCATCCTCTAAAACTTGTCAACATCTTTCTAATGTAAAAATTTTATTTTTTGATTCAATCTTATCTCTGATTATATAACTATTTTTTCATCTATTTTTATGTAATATTATATTTAAAATTATTTTAAAAATAATACATGAGATACATTCATTATATGAACTTATATTTTTTATTTTATGTTAAAATATTTTTTAGAAAAAATAATTTTTTATGAAAAATAATTTTTAAAATTATGATAGAAAATTAAACCTCGATCATTAAATTTTCAAACATTAACTTTAATGGTAATGGTTTAATTTCAATTTTATATGGGTTAATTTGGTATCATAGAAATTAAGGATAACTAAAATTAGTATACTAATCCAATCTTTTTACATTTATTATTATATTACCTTTTACATAAACATCTAATAAACACAACTCAAAGATCGTGAGGCCTAGTGTCTTTTGATGAATCTATTTACAATACATCAAAATGAATAAAAAATAAAAAATATTTATTTTATTCTCCATAATAAAACTCTAAATAAATTTTAGCTCTAAAAAATTCATTTTATAACCTTTGGAATATAAAAAATGGGTGTGCTATAAATCCCAATAAAGGATTAAGCATGATATCAAATAATAACATGTGTGTAAAATGGAATAACTTCATATAAAAAAGATAAGGGTAATGAATAATTATATGGAGAAATAACATAACCATGGAAGAATAATTAATTTAAATATTGTAATGTGGTATAAACATCTAAAATGACTTAACTATACGTCAATTCTAACAACCAAGACAACATTACATTGTGGAAAGAGTACCATTGCTGATTAAGTTCCCTCCCTAATCCCCTAAATAACCTCTCGAGAGACAAAAACAATTAGCCAATTAATTGGAGTGACATATTAAGAAAACCACCATAACATGTACATGCTTATGTGTTCCAAAATATTAAATCAACTATAATTCATAAATATTAGAATTACCCATGGAAGAATTGAATCACATACTCTATCCTTATGTCATAATCAAAGAAACTTTTATAGAGAAAATTTGATAAATAAACCTATAGAATATATTAACTCATTCAAAATGGGAAATTAGTATAGGTTTATATATAAGAGGAATATATGGAAATTTTAAAATCATTATATAGCATCAAATAGTGAGATAAAGTGAGTTAGATAGATAATGTTCTTAACCTAAAGAGGGGGGGTGGGGTTCTGAGAGATCTTTTACCCCATGTTATAGATTTTTTCTATTCCTTCACTTAAAATCCTTGATAATTAAATTAAATTAATTAATTACATAATTAAAAACCATTTTCATATATACATAATTTTTTTCAATTATATTATGATCATTTATAACCATTTCAGTGAGATATACATCTTAATTTCATTGTTCTAGGGGAATTCATTTCATGGTTCCATGGTGGGATCACATGTATATAATTATTTTTATTCTTATAAAATGAGAATAATACTCCAAAAGTGAAATGAAATAATATTCATGTATTTACATCAATATAAATGGTCCTAAATAACCTATATTGTTCTTAAATTGTTACGATGCATTTAATAAAATTGTCAATGTTATGCAGTTAGTTTACTTTTGAGGTTTTACGGGATATCAGAAATTGTTTATTTAATTTTTTTTTGATCATATATTTATTACATAATTTTTAATGATATATAATATACATATTTAAGAAATTAAATACAATTATAAGTGAATTTAAACCAACCCTGGAGGAGGTAAATATAAAATAAATCTCACCATCTAATGAGGCGGTGAACCGATATAATACAAATGATGTTTTTGTTTTTGGAATAAAAGAAGAAGAGAAGATTATGGATGATATATATTCATTTAAAAAAATAAATTATATAATTTATTTGATTTTGGAGTTATTATTCCATGTTTAATGGATTTTTTTTAGGATTTGTTGGAATAGAAAAAAAAGTCTCACTTGAGGGTATTACATTCTCCGTTCGATGTATCCTCTTGAGATTCAACTAAAGGAGTTATAGATTTGTATATTGATCAGATGAGAAGAACAAGGCCATGGGGTATATAATTTGAAGCATATTTTGGGAAAATGTTTCAAAGATAATAGACATAGAATGTGTGAAGAGAAGGGGTTGTGATGGGTGGTATTTAGAAGGGAGGATAAGGTAGTTTTGGAATATTAAATTCATTAGCTTATTATCATGGCTCTTGACTACCAATAGTATTAATTCATGTGGAATTATATTCTAATTTTTTTATATGAGTCCAAAGTAATGGGTTATTACATCATCTATGACTCATAAATCATGTATTTAGCTTAAAATGTAAAATACTGTATTTTATTATATTTCACTATTCACACCAAATTAAAAAAATTGAAATAATTTTTTTTTGTTTCAGATATAATAAATGAAATCCATTTAATTAAATAATTTTTTAATTTTTTTAATTTTTCAAACAATAAAATCATAATTTATTTAAAAATTATGATTTTATTCATAGGAACAATTTTTTGACCATTTGAAAAATTATTTATGGTCTCATAACATTATATAATAATTTTAATAAAACATAATATAAATTTATAAATACAATTAAAAAAATTATTTTTTAATGATTCTATTTAATATAAAATTCAATTAAAATATTTATGTTTTATAGAAAAAAACACTTGATATGTCATTTTTAAAACATATATATACTTGTACCATGATATAAATTTATCGTACATTCATTATATAAGACACCTAAATATTATTTTATATTTCCATTTGTTAGAAAACTATTATGATGGTGAAGTTACTATTTTTTAGAGTCATATTACTATTCCAAAGATTAAATTACTGTTTCAACCTTTAGATTAATATTTCTATAGTCACATTTTTATGGTCATATGGGTTTCCGACTTCCTATGAACACCTTATATTTCACAAATTATTTTTTCCTTATATTATATATATATTCATTTAAAATAATTATATTTCTTGAAAAATATTCAGTTTCATTTCTACAGTGTTTTTTGTCAAATAAGTTAATTTGGGGGATTGGGCATATCCAAATATTCCTATTCTAGTTATATTATTTAAAATTTTCTATGCCATAATAAAATTTTTAAATTATATGGACAATTTTATTCATAAATTTAATTTTCAAATTAATATATAATTTTTTTACCATGTGGTGTGCGTGCATTATACCACATATGACATAATTATAAGAAGGAAAATTCAAATAGAAAAATTTGGGGGTTTTATAGTCTTCACCCGAATATAAATCTCACCATTATTTTTTTTATTTACATAAATTTGTAGAATTTTTTTGGTAATTCTTCTTCATGGATTCCTTTAGTCCCAGTGTTTCTTACTCATAAGTATGGTTTCATCAATGTACTTTAACTATATGAGTTATCTTGCTATGTAAAATATTGTCTCTATAATCCATGACCTTCACCATATTCTCTTCATAAGAGATATAATTTTCCAACTATACCACCTATGAATTCAGTACATGTTTGGGATCTGAAATGTACTTACTAAATAGGGATATGAGGAATGTTTCATGTACTGGAGACAATGTTAGTTTAGGTTCTAGTTGATAATCCATGGCCCTGATGTGATCAATAATTTAAAAGGGGTTAATGTACCTAGGACATCGATTTCCCTTATTCCCAAATCTTAAGACCCAATTCCATGGATATTTATATAGGAATTATTTTTCTCAGGCCTCATACTCTATGAATTAAAAAATTATATTCAATATTTAGAAGCCCTATTATACTAGTGAATGGTCATGAACATTTTTATCACTTATGTGAACATTACATAACCCAAAATCATTCTCCCACCAACTTCATCCATGAATGTAAGATTTATCCATTTCTTCCCATAGATGGATTCATAAAGATCAGTTTTTATTATTGAGTGGAAACTATTATTGTACGATAATTTGACAAGATAAATATAATGATCCTAATACCCTTTGTAGTCAATTGACCATGATCCCAATACGTCTTATGATGTTTGCATAGTCTATTTAGACTAGACATCATTTTTGGGGTAATATTATATACATAATTTCAACTCTTTGTTCTTATCACATTGGTGAACCATATATAACAAGGTGTTAAATCATAGATCATAGTCAAATACAATTGGTAATAGTATTCCATGCAGCCTCACAACTTCTCTGATATATGTCCATACATTTTTATTTTGTGGGAATTACTATCCAATTTTAATTAAATTTTATGTCTTTTCAAGAATATCAACCACAACTTGTACAAAATCACTTGATCCTGATATATTTGGAAGACTAGTGACAAATTCCATAGTGATTTTTCCCCATTACCATGTAGTTATGAGTAATCATTTCATCATTCCCCTAGAAATTATTCTTTCAACCTATACTCGTTGATATATCATGTACATTAATTTATATACTCTAAACCCATTATTTGTATTTTTCCACCAATAGTTCTCTTAGAGATCTTGATACATATTCATTTCATATGGGTGGATGGATAAGGTTAATACATGCGAATCATTCAATATTCCCTTCATTATATGATGATTCTATGGTATACATAGTCATGAACAAAACCATATAACTTCTTCATCAATTTTGAACACTAATGATTTACATTATGTTATATCTTCCAACTTCTTCTAAATTTATTAATCATATCATTGAGCATCCTTTATCCTCTATAAAAGAGATGGTTGATCAATAATTTTAGAAAGGAATTATGGTTTTACTTCCTTTATTATTCCCATGTCTATCCTTTACATGTCTAAAAATATAAAATCCCTCTAAATTATTACAATTTATAAGGTCACATGATCCTTTCTACTTAAATAATATGCAACATTATTTCATTTCCAAGGATAAAAATAGATTGTGCATTCATAATCCATGATCATCTCTAACCATCTTCACTAGTGCATGTTAATATCCTTCTATGTGAATATATATTTGGAGCTCATATAAACTGTTTATATATTACACCTATCTATATAGAGATAATGACACTGTGTTTTCAATTTGAAAATTACTATAGCTAACTCCATATCATATGTTGATAGTTCTACTAAAAACAATTAGCTTCCTTGAGGTATAGGCTATCAAATTTTCAATTTATATTAATACAAAAACTAATACCTTCTTGGAATCATAATTTTATACCAACAAATGTGTCCCACATGATGTATGTGTGTGGACTGGTGTAGTGATATCACACCTTTTCAATTCCTTGAATCTCTCTTCACATTTAGACCTCCAAAAATCCATTAATAACTTTTTATTTATCTTCATTCGGGGGATTTAAAATAACATGAAGTTTTTCAAAAATCATCAATAATACCAAACTGGTCCATGGAAACTATAGATATATATAACATATCTTGGTATAGAAACACCTCAATAACATGGCCTATTGGGGTCCCCTAATATCACTTTGATGGTGAAATCATTCTACAATAATTATAATTATTCTATGTAGAACTCAGATTAATTGTACTAGGAATATAGCTTCTCCTTTTGAATAGTGATTTGAGTAGTATTCAAATACTCCTCAGGATCCTCTTAAATTTTGGAGTATATTAGAGTATCATCTATAAAGAATACCACAAATTTTTAGAGATAATATATATATTTTATTTATTAAATCTATAAATATTTTTAGCGATATGGTGTGTTTAATGGAATCACAATGAACTCATAGTGTCCATACCTTTCTTGAATGTCATCCTTGGGATTACCTCACTTATTCATCTTTAATTGGTGATATCCTCATCAAATGTCCACCATTGATAAATATTGGTCCATATATGGATGATTGAATATGTAAATTATCTATAACAGGGGTTGATTTTCCATTACCATGATTTTTTAGTTTGTGATAATCGATATAGAGGAGAATTGAATCATCCTTCTTCTTGGAGGAATATGACCAATATAACCCATGGTGAAACACTCAGGAGTATAAAACCCTTTTCCCTGAATCTATAGAAGTTGTATATTTAGTTATACATGCTCAATTCCTTCCATTCTATAAATATTCTCTAATATGGGTAGACATCCTGGTAAAATTTCAATTCAGAACTTAACCACTCATTTAAGAGGAAGCCTAGGGAATATATTAGTATAGTCCCTCAAAATGGGAATGTATTCTAGTGTTATTCTCTCAGTTATCTCTAATATTTTATCTAGATATTATTACTCATCATTTAACCATTTACACACTTAATATAATGATTCTGTATGATATTCATACTTCTCTTTATAGTTTTATAGAGTTATAGTGTGACTCTGAAGGAAAATAGTGATCTCCCTCTCTTGACAGTTGATGTTTTCATTATATAAGGGTAGAATATCCATGCCCAATATAGCATCAAAATTCACTAAAGGATATAATAAAAGAATTTCAGGTGGTTTTGGTCCAAAAAACATTATCTGGAGAGGATTTATATACATGAGATTCAATAATTTTCACATTTAATATTTTAATAGGTAACAAAACCACTATATTTTGAGTTGGTGTTTATATTGTTCTACAAGACTTTGAATATGTAAAATAATGTGTAGGACCAAAAAAAGTATAATTTCTATTATTTAATGAATAACCTATCTTCCTATCACCACATCATTATTGGGATCCTACTTATTTGTAGTGATATCATATTCAATTCATAACTTTCTAGGCCTCGAAGGTTATAGTTTGTGATTGTCTCTGAAAAACCATAGCTTAGGGAATTGGTCTACATAGTATTTGTGTTTATTATAGATGAGACACTTTACTATAGGCTGAGTGTTGATATAATCCTTCTTTTCTTATTTCACATTAGTGGGTTTATTCATATCTCTTTGGTATTTATTATCCTAATTTCCCACTTTCCACATTTTAACCATCTCATGGATCCTATGAGATAATTTCAAGGATGATTCATCCCATATTTTTAACATTTATATAGTTGAGTTTTCTTTCCCCCATGATATGATTTGGTACCTCCCCCTAAAGGAAAATAAATTTAATAAATATAATCTTATACCTCATGATACCACTGAGATATTTCATTCCATTACTCATCCTTTCCTGAAAAATGAATAATCACTTCATAGATTTTAAAGTCTTGAATAGTTAAATCACTTCATAAAATAGGATTCAACCAAAAAAAATAAGTTTTTTTTAATTTAATTTCAATGTGATGAAAAATTTAAAGGCTTACTGTGAAAGACTTATAAATTCTTATTTATACACCCTGATATACTCATCTTCCAATTGATTCAGTCAGGCGAACTCCCTCCCCATTTTATGAAGGAGAGTTCAGGTAAAATATTTATCAAATTTTATTTCTTGAATACTTACCTTTCCATGGAATTAATTTTCTTTTTTGAATTTATGTTCTTGATTATATTCTACCACAGATATGTTTCCCTCTTCATACTATAAACATATATCACAAAATTCGCTTGTTCCATGCAATAGAAGACTTAAAATATCATTTCAATGCAGTTAATCCATTATTTCATGGTAAGGGGATCAATAGAAACACTAAAGTTTATATAAATTTATCAAATAAAGGACTCAACCACAAAATTTTCTTTCTTAGAATTAGGAGGGTGTTCCCCCTAATTCAAGTTATTATCCCTAAATTAAGTATGTTAATATAGTACTTCCATCAACTTCTCAGCTCTAAATCCCATTATGATAGGCATATCATTTGGGAAATCATGATGTTTCATATCACATTTATTTTTGGCATGGTTTCTTTTATTTCCTACCATCAACTGAAAAGAAGGAAAATTAGGAAGGTGTATACAAAATATAACAAGAATATAAAAGTTAATCTCTGAACATATATCGAATAACTAATAAATAAAAAATATGTCCAAACTTATGAGTATCTAGATTTAAATATATATTATCCATGTTTATTGGTTCCTATTAGTTTTGTTCAACTCCTTTATAATGGATTATAAATGGTTTGGGAATCTCCAAAGCATATCCCTTAGGGTTGTGAACCGAGGGAATCAGTATGTTCTATTTATCATACACTAGGTGGTGATCAAGACAATATCCAATGATCCGTTTTGTAATTATTACCACTCAGTAAAAATTCTCTAGATCCATATTCACTTTTATTATTTGGGTAGGGATATAATTTAAAGGAAACCACTTTCTCTATACCTTAAAAAAATCAAGGATATTTTCTTAATCATGGATTTATCCTTATGTTTCTTAATATAATATTCTAGTGCTAATCCCAAAAAAAACAAGACCTTTATCGTAAAATAACTATAGTTACCCAAGCCTCTTATACATATTTTAACATGATTTTCTAACATAATCAATCAATCAATAAAAACCAAATATTTTGAGGCTTATTGTCTTTTAGGACTAGGTTCATAATACATGAAATCTAAAATAAAACGTGCTTATTTTATTCTTTATAATGAGCATATAAATCCCTTTTGGGCTCATAAAACTTCATAGGATAACATGGGGAAGATATAAAATAAAGGTTTAATCTAAAAATCCCAATATTCATTAGATATGGTAAAAAATCATGACAAGTGAGTCAAATGATATAACATGATATCTTGATGATAGGGATCGTGAATAATAACATTGAGGCATAATATAATTATGGAATAATAACATAATGTAAAAAGATGAATATGGTAGAACCATATAAAATGAAATAATAAGAAGTCTATGATAACTTTAAAGACAATATCACATGGTGGACATAGTTCCGTCATGGATTAGGTTTACTCCCTAATCCCATACATAACCCACCATGAGAAAAAACCCAATTAAAGGGAGTTTTATCTAAGTCCACCCATCATAACATGTACAAGATTTTTTATTACATAAAAGTAAATCAGTAATAAAGAATAAACATAATAATTACCCATGTAAAGAAATAAGTTGCATAATATTTCTTTATATCATCAAAAAATAGATTTGAAATAATCCATTTGAGAAATAAAATTAAGACATTTATTACCCCATCAAGGGAGTGTAATTAGATAGATTATATAAGTAAGATAAATATATAAAAAATTATAATAATTTCATAACATCAAAAAAAATATATATAGTGTTAGATATAGAATTGTCATAACCTAGAGAAAGGGGTAATTTGAAGAGACCCATTACATTATATTCCTGATTTGCACTTCACTTTGCCATAATGTTATAGGAAATAAAATTTATTTATTTTATTACCTGAATCATAACAATTAACAAATATATTTTATTTACTATAATTATATTATGTTTATTTAAAACCATTTCAATGATATATAAAGCTTGATTTAACTATTTTGGGGGCGTTTTTTGATGGTTCCATGTTCAGATCACTTATATATAATTATTCACACACATATCAAGTGGGATTAAAACTAAAAAAGTTAAATGAAATAATATTCACCTATTTCATGACATTTCAATGTTCCCAAATATCTCTTTCGATTCCAACATTTAGACGATTCATTATGTAAAATCATTAATGGGACATGGTTAGTTTATTTTGGCAGTTTTAGATATGATGTTTTCATTTTTAGAATAATAGGAGAAGTGAAGAAGATTTATGAAAAATATTCCATTAAAATAATAAAATTATATAATATATATGAAAATTTATTTATTATTCTTTTTTAATTGAATTGTTTTAGAGGATGATGAGGAAGAGAAAAATTGAAAGACATAATTGATTGTATTATCTCCTCCTTTGGATATTGCCTCTTCTGATTGCACTAAAATAACCTTGGACCGGTATATTGATGATACCAAAAGCACTGGGACTTGTAGAAAAGGATTTAGAAGATATATGGGAAATATTTTAGCAATCTACAAGCCCTATAAGTTGTGAGGTGCGGGAATTGTAGGGATGATATTAATAAAGGGACGAGGGGTGTTTTTGAATACTGTATTAAATTGTTTATTATTCTATCTCAAGGAAGCAAATATTATTTGTTATTATGGCTACATATAGTAAATTTGTCTTGTGATTTGAAAATAATGGGTTATTTCCTCATACATGACTAAAAAATTCATGTATTTAGCTTAAAATGTAAAATAACTTATTTCACTATTCACCAAAAATTTGTCTATTTTAGAAAAATATAAAAAAAATATCATCCTAGGAATTTTTTAGCATTTATATTCCAAAAAAGTGAAATTTATGAAAATAATTTCCTTAATATAATGAATTTTGGTTTTTAAAAAATGACTCATTTATAAGATAATGACCATTTTAGTGTTGTGGTTAATTTTCTAACCCTTTCAAAGATTAAATATTGTCTCATAAAATATCCTTATATTTTTAGTGCAAAAAAATATTACATTATAAATATAATTTATAAAATAATAACACATTTGATTCAATATTTTTTTATAAAAGTTAAATTAAAACATTAAAAAAAATACAATCAATCAATATATCATCTTTAAAAAAATTATTTACTTGTATCATTATATAAATATGCCATATTTTCATTTTATAAGATACCTAATATTATTTTATATATCCATAGGTGAGGATACTATTCTAATATTAATGTTACTATTAATAATAGTTAGATTACTACTCTCCAAATCACATTACTATTCCAAGGGTCGAATTACTATACCAATTGCCCAATTTTTAATGGTTATATGGGTTTCATACCTTCTAAAAATACCTTATACTTCTTTCATTATTAATTATCATATATTTTATCTCAAGGTTATATATTTTTCGTTGAAAGGTTTCATAGTAAATTAATAATATTTTTCATCATTTATATGGCGTTGTTCTTGGTTGTAGTTATTTTTGTGGATCGAGAATGTCCAAATGGTCATATTTTAGTTTTTTTAATATTCTATCCCATTATATATTTTGAACTCTAATGGCCTTTTTTAATTTCTAATATAATGTTCAAATTAATATAATTTTATATTGGTTTCATCATGTGGTGTAAGTGATTAATACTAATTATGATACAATTATAAGAAGGTAAATTTCATTGATAATATTATGACTCATTATAATGAGAAACTCAAATTTTCTATATAAGAAAAAAATTTACTTTCACAATTATCCAAAAAACAAAATATAGAAACCTGCATAAAATTTCTCTAACAACGGTTAGAAAATTATTTATTTATATAGAAATATTGTATGAGAGAATCATTATCTTAAAATTATTTAACATTTCTTATATATTATCAGAGCATACTATATTTTTATAGTTTACTTTATATTAAATATATATTTTTTAATACATATAATTTATATATTTGATTTATCAAGATCATGACCTGTTATAAATATATTGTATAAGTGATTATATTTTATACACTTTATAGTTTTATCTCCTCCATTATCAAAAAATTAATTATATTATATTTATCTTGAAAAAATATTTAAAAATTAACATTTACATTAAACTTTTGCATAGTTGTTTTAATTATCATGACATTGAATGTGACAATTTGGATTTTTGTTTAACATACAAATTATTTTCTTCAGTTCCATCCATTTTTTATATTTATATGTTTAAACATGGGTACTTTTACTATTTTAAATATTTATTATGTTTTTTATTTATTATCCTATGTGAAATTTATAAGGATATGTTATTGTTTTGTGATTTAAATATTCAAAATTCACCCCCATTGAGGATTTCCCCTATATGATACTCTAAAATTGATATCAGAGCCTAACCATGCCTTTTTATACTATTTTAACAAGTCAATGGGTTATGATCCTGAGATTATTTTGTTTATTTTTCAATTTATATCACTCTATCTATTGGGGAAGCATATTTTTATGATTGGGTAAATTATATGTAAATATACTTTTCTTCAATTGGTTTATCCATTTATTTCATGATTTTTTACCAATCATGAACAAATAAAGGGTTTTTGTTTTTTACACTTGTTGAAATTTTTAAAATTTAACTTCAAATGTTATATTTCTAATATACATATTCCTTAAATGATTAGTAATTTATTTAGGAATTTTTTTATCAAATAACACTTCTCATGATATTTGATATTATCTTGTTATAATATATGGTAGGGGAATATCATACTACGATGACATAATAGACAATACAGTAATAATTGTAAAATTAGTTAAAAAAATTTACAAAAAAGATCAAAAATTATTCTTTGATGACAATTTTTAAAATGAATATATATTATTAGGAAACTACGATGATATGACCCAGACAAAGATTTTAAAATTTTGAAAATAAAAAATAATAATTAAAATAAAAAATAATTTCTTTCAATCCTTATGAAATTGAACATTTATAGTTTAGAATATGATCAAAATGATATAAATAATATAAATAATATTTATTCAACTATGTTATTAAAAAATTATTACAATTTTTATAAATTAATATCAATATATACAACACAATATGGTGACTTAAACTCAAGGGAGCCAATTGAATATATGATATTATCACATTATTTCAAAAAATGGGAAGACATAATAATCATAGAAAGATGTTTAATGGAAAATTCATCATATTAATATAGAAAAAAATAAAAATTTAGAGACTAAAGATGATGTTAATAATGAACTAAAATATAAATATTCTTAATGTTTTTTTATAATTGGAAATTTAATTTTTAATATGATATGTCATATTATAGTATTTTAATTAGAGAAATATTTTTTGATATATATCTACATTTTCCACTATTACGTCATATTTCATTCGTTATGATGAAAAATAAAAAACATGTTCAAATATTTTTACGACTAAATAATATATATTCATGATATAAAAGAAAAGAATGTTATTTTGAAGGATATATTAACAAATCAATAATTGTTTTAACTTATAATGTTAACTAATAAGAGAAATTTCCATTGATATAATCTCTACTCTAAAATAAAGAATCACTTATTAAACTTATACTCTATCCAAACATTTATTATCGGCTAAGACAAATGAGATTATCTTCTAAAATATTGAAGTAGTAACACTACATTTTTATCACTAGTGGTCTTTTGTAATAGAGCGATAGTCTTCTAAAGATGTTTAACAATTACCTCTCAAATACACTCAAGTAATAAATCATTTGTAGCCAATTTAAAAAAATTATAAGTGATAAAATATTAATCTAAAATTTATTTTATTCTTTGATATATGTTAATTTCTTGATCATGCATAATAATTTATATTTTTTTTACTATTGAATATAAATTACATCCTCATACTCTTTTCCTTTCATGACCTTGTGCTTTAATATATATAATTTCATTTTATATATGTAGCATGAACAAATCCTAAATTAGTTTTTAAATCATCTTATAATATATGTTTATAAAATAAAATTTTAAAATGAGATATTATAGAAAACCAATAAATTATATGATATATGTATGGAATTAGAGTCTAATATGTATTAACATCATATTAGAACATAGAACAACATGTTCCAAAAAAAGTATTTTTGTATTTACTTTAATATATTCAAAAATCAAACAAACCAAATGATATGTTTGAGTTTTAAAATATCTTATATTAATATAACCTTTATGTTTGATTTAAAATACATTAATGTAAATGAATAATCATTCCTAGAACATTATTTTTTGTATTTCTAGTGTTGGGGGTGTTGATAGTATGTTTGGGTGTGAATAGTGAAAGGGAGTACTATATGAGATTTAACCTATCAATAAAGGATTCATCATGGACATGAACATTGTTCCACAATCAATTAGATATATAATACGAGTTTTATAAGTCTATTGTGCATAGTTGTGGTAACATTGATTATGGTGTGAGTCAATTATTAACTATATAAGGCTTTTTATTGTGATTTTTTGTGTCATTGTCTTTGGCTAGGTGTAGCACCCCTAGTTTCAGGTATATAACCCTTTCTTCATGGTTTTGAGTTTATATAATGTTCATGTTATTTCTTTGGAGGCTATTCGGGGATTGGGAATATTTTTGAGGATTTTATGAAGGTATATTGTTTGTGCACTGTGAGTATACACTATATAGCATCTCCAGGAAACCGCATAAGGGAAAATAGTGGACTCTGATTAGGCACGTAGTTGGTGCCTTTTTTGGTAAAACCATATTAATTCCACAGAAAAATTGCATAACTTGAAATAAAGGTAAATTCTTGGTTGGCACATGATTTTTCAAACTATACAATCCAACCATGTGAGGTATAGACATAAGATAGTAGAATAGTGCAGCTAGCACACGTTTTTCCAAACGATGTAGCATAACCATGTAGTGTATAGTTTTCCATAATTAAATTCTAGATCTAATCGAAATCAACTGCTTAAGCACCAATTTTTCACTTAATACTTTGATAACTCGAATTACTTTTTGTTTCAGGGTGTAGGATATGATCTCCTTGAATCTAGGAGTGATCCTTAAGTGATTCAAAGTGAATTGGAGTCCTAACTTCAGCTTCAATTTCCCATTCATCTTAATTATTATTAAATAAAAGGTTCTTGTCTCTCTTAAAAAATATTTTTTTATGGATAGATATAGGTGTTATGAATGGTTTTATGATGAAATCATTTTAGATATAGTGAAGGGAATGTTAGTTGTGATCAGATCTTGATATTTTTTGTCTTTCTTCATTTTCAACATTGGTTAAGTGGTATGTAGATTCTCTATCAAAATTACTTTGTTTAGAATATGACTTATTTTTGAATAAAAAAATGATGTAATTTTTTTTAATTTCAATGTTTTTAGTTTCTAAGGTGTGAGACTGAATAGTATTTTGTTTTGGTTATAGTGAATGGCATGCGGTATGCATCATAGAATCAAATCGGAAGAATCTGATTAAAATATTATTTTTTCATGAACAAAAGGTGAAACAAGAATTAGTTCAAAGAATTTCTAGGATTTTTAGGCTTTTCATAAAGGTAATAAAAATGATTCACCATGGAAAGTGGACAATTTAGTTCAGTTCCAAAAGTAAAATCCATCCATCTTTTGGGGTAGATTATGAGCCATTAAAAGTAAAATTCAAGTTAAATAGGATGAATCAGATCATTGATTTACTTGGGACACCCGAATACCTAAAATATAAGTTAGAAATGTTTATCCTGGAGGATGTTTCCTAAAAATGGTCAGAATTAGAATTTTAAGACAAATTGGACCATGACATGACATGTGAGGAATTTAGAAATTCATAAAAAAGAAATTCTATCCTTATACCTTTTAGATTTCTATTATAATGTATTTCTTTAGTATTTAGTAAGATAATCTCTCGATGAAAGATTATGCTGTTACATTTATTAATTAAGATACTTTTTCCCATAAGTTGATGCTAGTGCATACTTGAAGGTTTTTATTTTTTAATTGGGTTTGAGGCTAGATATTCTCTTAATTATTTTTATTCTTTGTATAATAGATTTTAAATATATTGTCAATATTTTGATGGTTAAATTAAGGGATATATTAAGAAATATAGTTGTAGGTAGAATTATTATCCCTATAAGAATAGTTGGTAACTCCAATACTAGTAATAAGAGACTCACAGACACATACTTCCATGGTAGTGGGACACAACCGAATCATACCATGTTATCATTAAATATTATTCCTCAATAAAAAAGAATTTATGGATTTTTTCAGCATGGTTCACTAGATTACATAAATAAATATTGCATGAGACCACCTAGAGAATGATAAAACTACATCAAGATGGGAAATCTTCAGTGATATTGTCACAGCTATCTAAGGTTTAGTGTAAGATACTCATCTCATTATTTTGAGGAAAATATTTCATTTATGGGATGAATATAGTTGAAAAACCCTCACTATCAACATAGAACAATATAAGGTGATCCTAGAAATACCATGACTCATCATCCAAGTAAATCTCAAAAGTGTAACAAAGTGATAATTGTATTGATTAAGAAACTATAGGTGGATCATAAAATTATTATGGATGAACAATTCAGTCCATCGACGAGTGAGGTAAAATTATTTTTAATTATTCTATTATAAAATATTTGTTTAATATGAGGTTTTCATAGACACTTATTTCATCTGATGTTGTTGATAATATTGGATTTTATATTTGTATTTTTGTGTATATTTAAAAATTTTAAATTCCACCTATCCAAAAAAAATGAAGAGACTTTATGTGTAAATTTTTTTCTAAAACCATTGATGGGGATATGTTTCATTAATATTTTTCAATGATTATGGTGTATGAGTATGACTTTATTTGGGGTATGGGTTTGTAGAAATTATTGAAATATCATATCAAATGTTATTCCAAGAATGTTAGTTTCAAATATCTAGATGGAATCAATTATATCTTTAGAGGAGATTGGGTTGTAAATTCTAGTAAAGAATGAATTTTTCTAATATTGGATGGAACAATATATTATTATTTAGAAGATAATTCCATTGAATTTGAGGATTAGAATGGTATTAGAGATTTTTCAACAATGGATGAGAAGTTTCCAGATGTTTTCCCCAACAATTTCTCTAAGTTTCTACACAAAAGAGTTATGGATTTTATGATTAATCTTCTGTTATAGAGTTGTATGATCTCACTTCATTCATATTATATAGAACCAATATAACTGAGTGATATAGAAGAGTTGGAATTAAAAGGTTTCATTCAACAAATTATGTCTCTAGAGAAATAGATAGGTCTATTTTTTATAAAGGTATATGAAAATATCATACATTTCTTGGATTATCCTATGATTTACCATGTTACAATAAATAAGTTGTATCCCCCTCCATGCATTGATTATTTTTTGATCCATTTATAGGATCCCAATGGTTCTAAAAAATTGAAATATGTGTAGGATATCACTATTTACAAGTTCAAATATAGGATATCATGTAGATAGATTTCAGAAGCATATATAGCCATTACTAATATGCCATTATGAATTTTGGTATTATTAATTCACCTACCATATTTATATAATTGATGAATTATATCTTTCAAGGATATCTGAATTATTTTTTGGTGGTTTTGGTTTATGATATACTCGTGTATTCTATGAAATAATTGGAATATAAGAAACAATTAATGTTAGTTTTAGGTATCTTGCTGGAAAATCATCTTACTGCCATGTTACCAAAGTGTGATTTCTTGATTCAAGAGGTATATTTACATAGACCTATTATTTATGAAAATTTTCATTCATTATATCGAGATATGATAAAATCCACTATCTCTTGGAACCACCAAATAATTACTTATAGATACAAAATTTTCATGGATTAGTTGGATACTACTAATTTTATGTACGTGATTTTTCATTTTTGGTGTCTTTAATAAAATATATGATGAGAAAAGATACTCCTTTTTAATGGAACAAGGGACTTCATAAATCCATTCATGAACATAATTTTAATAAAAAATCCGTACCTATTCTAATATTTCCAGTGTCTGGAATGGACCCTATAATCTATTATCATGCATTGGTTTTGGGTTAGGGATGCGTTCTTATGAAACAAGATCATTTTGTTGATTATGGTTCACAAATATTATTGTATCATGATAATAACTACCCAAAAGATGACTTCAAATTAGTTTTTTGTTCCATTTCTCGAAGATATCACATCATTTCCTCTTTGGTGAGAAATTCATTGTGTTTACGGATCATAATAGTTTTAAACAAATTTTCTCAAAAAGATATTTGAATTTAATATAAAAAATATGTATTAAATATTTTAAAATATTTATCATTGAAATGATTTCTACACCATGTAAAGGGAACTCAGTGGTAGATGCATTGAGAAGGAATACATATTATCAGTTGCCTAAAGAGGTTTTAGGAAAGTAGAAAATAATGTAAGTAATTATTGATTGGATTCTAAAATGCATTGACCAAGGTGATATTGCAATTTTTTTCCAATTACTACTATTGATAATTTTGTTAAGAAAGTTATAAAGGCTTGGTCATCAGATCTTAATTTTACTACAATGATATCAAAATTCCATAGAAGATAGACCATTGAGGGTTGGAAGCTGGATGAGAATTCATTAATTCCATTTAGATATCAGATGGTTGTACCTTTGGCTTGTCGAAAACAACATCAAAGTGCCTACAACCATTAAATATAGTCCATTCACACACAGATTCATAAGATGTATTGAGGGTTAAAATAATGGTTTTAGTGGGTTGGAATAAAAATAGATATTCCAGAGTATGTCTCATGATGCCTCTCCTATGAAAAGGTAAAGGTGGAGTATAAATGTTCAGTAGGTATGTTATAGTACTTACCAATTCCTATATGAAAATGGGATTATATAGCTATTGATTTTATAATAGATCTACCAATGATTATTAGGAAACACTATTTCATATGGGTGATTGTGGATCAATAGATGAAGTCAGCTGATTACATACCTATTCTTGAATCTAATTCAATGGAATACATGAGAATGTTTTTGTTTTGGAAATTTTACTGATGCATGGTGTTATGATATACATTTTATCAAATAGGGACCTTGGTTTTACATATCATTTTTGGAAATACTTATATAAATCCCATGGAATATAGTCGAATATGAGTATTACTTATAATCTTCAAACATATGGACATTATGAAATGGAAATCCAAACAATTTAGGAAATTCCTTGTAATTGTGTATTGGATTTTAGTTTCTCATGGGGTGATATTTTACCATTAGTTGAGTATGTATAGAATAATAGTTATCAAGCATTGATATATATAGATCCTTTTGAAACATTTTATGTCAATACATTTCTTTCTCTACTTTTTTGGGTGGTAATAGGAGAGGCTTTGCTAATTCGACCAACCCTTGAGCAATAAAAAATAGAGAAGATTCTATTGATTAGAAAAATAATGGAGATGTATTTGAGTCATTATAAATCATTTTCATATAATATTCTATGATCTTTGTCATTTTATGTGAGTGATAATGTGTTCTTAAGAATCATTCTAAGTCTTTGGAATCATCATTTTGGTACGTTAGGAAAGTTATGTCTTTGACACATAGGCTCTTTTGAGATACTAGAATGAGTTGGTGAGGTGGAATATCGGTTGGTTTTTTCACCAAGGAGTTGTTCAATGCACAATGTGCTTCATTTATCTTTCTTGAGTATCTAAAACCTGATCCTAACTATATGATTTATGATATCATGTTGACCTAGATCAAGATTATATGTATATTATTGTGCCAATTTTAATTATGAATACATAAGAGAATATTTTTTAGGGAAAATTAGTGGTATAGTGTAGGTTTTTTGGACACATGGTTGGATTATGGTAGAAATGTTGGAGAATATAAGGGAAATAATAGATCATTGGTCCAAAATCTTCCAATGAAATATGATTTTTCTACATTTTGATGAAGGAAAGGATAATTATTGGGATATTTTAGCACCCCTAGATTCAGGTATATGAGCCGTTATTCATGTATTTTGAGTATATATAATTTTTGAGTTATGTTTGAAGAGTTTTTAAGACGTTTTGGTATGTTTTATAGGATTTTTAGGAGGTTCACTGTTTGTTCATGGCCAGTAGTAATCCAGGAGAATCTCAATAAAATCATGCAAAGGAAGATATTGGACACTTGAAAACATGATGGTTAGCGTAATGGTTGGTAGAAGAATGTGAATGTCCATGAGAACCCATGAGTCTTGTAATAGAGGTAAATTCATTATTGCTTCACCAGTAGTCTAACCATGTGATCCAACCATGTGAGATATAGACATAAGATAGTTTTACCACATAGTTGTTGGAGGTTTACCAAACCATGCAGCCTAAACATACAATGTACAATTGGAATATCAAAAATTATGGATCTATTCTGAATTATCCCATATAAACCTCATATTACCTTAAACATATAATAACATGAATTATTTTTTTCTATCAAATATTGAGAGATGACTACTTTTGATTTGGGAGTGATCCTTAGGAAAATAAAAGTTGGTTAGAGGCTTAGATTCATGAGTAAGTTCTCATTATTCTTCATTGTTCTTATATACATGGTTATTCTCTCTCTAAAAGCTATTTATCTAGTTTCTATAGATATAAATAATTTTTCTGAGTGGTTTTATGATAAAATATTGTTGAATATATAGAATGAAATGTGATTTGTGATTGAATCTTGGTGTTTTGTTTTGCAATTATTCATTTTACCAATATTTTAGAGGTACATAGATTTCTTATTGACTCTTATTGATTTGACACATGAAGTATTATTTGTAATTAAATTATTTGTTGAAATGGTTTTGAAAACATTGTGTGACTTTGGATAGTAATATTATTTTTTATTTTCTTGGAAATTGGGGAATGGTGACTGGTTTTTTTTGGAAATATTTATTTTTTTATTTTTAAAATAATTATTTTTATATTATGTTTTTGTTTAAATAAAAAAAGTATTTTTTATGAAATTCTGTAAGGAAGGAATTTTTTTGATTGAAATGATCTGGTATGATATTGACATAAACTGTTTGGCGGGAGTTAAATAGTTTGGATAATGGTCATCAAGTACGACCATTAAATTTGTTAGAATACGGATGTGATGTTTCACCACTGATGGTGAAACTAAGATTGTGCATGTATGTGGTTGTGTGTGTGTACATGGAAAGGAAAATTCCAAATAAAATGGAAAAAATTTATTAATGTCTTTGTTGATACAATTATTGTAAAAATGGATTAATGATATGATATAATCTTTTTTACTACTTAAAACTATTTTTTAAAATATCCTAACAATTATCTTCCAAATGGTGTGACTTAGGAAGTCATTGGAGAAATCAAACTAAGTTTAGACTCACCCCCTTCTTGAGAATTATTGGGTGTTTCTATATGTCATCTATCAAGACACACATAAATGAAAGGTATCTCAACTCTTTAGTGATGATTCTTGATACTATAGGCTTTTCATAAGGAGTTGGAGATTCAAGTTGGTGGGGTGTCTTTAATTGTTGTACCTTTTTAGTTTTTATTTTATGTCCCTTTAGTACCTCATGAGTATTTCATTCAGATTCCACTAATAATCTAATATGGTATGTTGGTTTAGTTGTGTTTAATCTTTTGTTTTTTACTCATGAATTATATAGAGTTTTTTACTATTTTTTTTTCTTTGGATGTTTTATCTTTCATAGATATAAAATGTCATCAAAATTTTCATAAGGCCCTTGGAATTTATTTCCATCTTTTCATGTATTGGGGATGTAACCTAAGGTATAGAAGCTCCACTATCATTCCCCAAGACAATGAGGAGGGGTGAAATATTAAATTGAGAATCTTAGGATTCACTGTTTTCCTTATAATAATAGAATTGGGATTGTTTAGGTTGTTCTTATTTAATCTCTCAAAATGGATATTATAAAATTAACATACGTATAAAGATATAGAACCTCAAGTAGTATGTTATCATTGTTCATCCTTTTGTGGATTTATTACACTCTGGTGGTTAGTGTTACACGCTTTTCATTGTCTTGGTATTTTGAGTTGGAAGTTCACAAATTTCATTATGAATCTCTAGTATTCTGGTTTTATGATGTTAATGTCCCCATAACATCATTCTATTCTTTGGGTTCACTAAATTCAAATAGTTTAGCTCCTTGAGATTCATGGTAGATCACACTAAGGATTCCTTATCATGCCTTCATTATACTATGACTAACCCCATTACACTATGATGAAGTTTTTTCTAGTTTTATTATAAATTAAAATTTCATATTTGATTTCATCTTACTCTATATATTACCTTAGAACCCTATTTTCCATGAGTAGTTTTTTATGAGTCCATTGGTAATTCTTATATGGATATTTGAGCCTAGAATCCATGTGATCAAGATAGTTTGATTTGAGGTCTAATTTTCTTCCCTTTTACTCATTCACTAGATTTTCATCCCTCTATTGAAGCCTATTATAATATTATGGATTCCGTTTAAGGGATTTAATTTTTTTTCTTTTAGGGTATTTATATGGACTTTTTTTGGTGCACCCTTCTATGTTTTGTAGATTTTATTAGTTCATATCTTCATTCTTATGTAGTTATTGTTTAATAATCCATTAAGTGAAATAATTTTATATTTTACTCTATTATTTATATTTCATTATTGAATTATCATTCAGTATAGTTTATTAGGTAGATATTATGAATTATCCTAAATAAGTAAAGGAATAGAAAAAAATTAAGGTAAACAACACCAATTCATATAAGCCTTACTTGATTTCATTTTTATTGATTTGTTGTTATTATTTATTGATGATATTATTGGATATTTAACTCTTATTTACCATTGATTGATATTACTTTTTACATTAAATAAATTATTTTACCATATAAATAAATTTATGAATATGTTATATATTTTTTTTAATTATAGTGTTGTGGTATATGTGTGTTTTTCTAAACTAATATATAAGTATGACTATGAAGGACATAGATATAATGTTTTCCATCATTTTTCTATGTGGATTTATATTATATTAATCGTTTTTTTATTGTATGGTTTAATTTTATTTTGTTATTTATTTTTCTATTGTATTTTTGTCACCTATTTATTGAGATAATATAATTTGGCTACCGTGGTTGATGTTTGGTTTGATGGTGTAATAAAGTTTCATCTAGTTTTTCATGGTTAAAATATGAAAGTGGTGGATTAATATTGTGGATATTGTTTTGGATTTGTGATAGTGGTTTTTTCTATATTTTCATAAAGATATATGTTGTTTTGGAGATAAGTTGATGTAGTCTATGTCATACCAATTCAGTATGGTAAAATAAGAAATTTAAATATAATAATAACAAATTAACTAAATTTTAGAATAATGTTTGGGATAATTATGATATGTAATTAATTAATGAAGTAATGGGTAAATGATATATGGAAAACTGGGTTGGCTACATTGAATTGAATGTTTTTATAAGAATAATGTTGGTGGAATGAGTTTAATTAAAATAATTTAATTCAAAATGTAATGATAAATATAGAAATTGTAGTTGGTGTAACAAAATAATAATTTCATGTTGTGGTTATTAATATTTATGAGGATGGGTGTGGATATTTTGTGTTATAGTGATAGAATTTTTTGTTAGTGATTGACTAAGATGGTGTGGTTGATAGCGTGGGTTATCATAATGTTATTTTTTCATAGACCCAGAGCATTGGAATTATGTGTCTTATTATATATATATGTTATTTTATTTTATTTTATATGGAGGACCAAAAAATTTGGTTTACATTACTAATTCCCATATAGTTTTGAGTTTGAGGTGTCTTCCTCAACATTTAGGGTGTAAGGGAAATAGATGGCTAACTTCTCTCTTTTCCCCACTCTCCCATTAAATTTAGCATTCCCTTTATGTTCATATTATCCAATTTTGATAAAGATATGAGAAATTGTTTTGATTTAGTGTTATGATATGTGGATATGGATATATAGTTATTGTTTTGATATTGTGTGAGGTTGTGTGTATATATAAGGGTTCGAATCCCAAGATGTTTATCGTTAAGAAATATGAGTAACACTATCAAGGAGAATTGTCTATATGGTGGCTTCATGATATATTCATTTTCAATTTTTTTATAATACATATATTCATAACTAGGTGAGTGAACCTTTTTAAGTATATGTGATAGTTGATTTAGTAGTGGTGTTGAGTTGGTTAAGTTGTTTATTCAATGAGACATTAGTATGCTTCTTCCACATTTTTTTGAGATGTTTTGGAGATAATTATCTTACATATACTTGTATATTCACTTGTATTTGTACATATAAAATTTTGTAGGTTTCTATGAGTATTTTTTTTTTAATTATTTATACAATATTTATCATGGTGGTCATTGATGTTCATGGTGTCATGACCATATTATTTTCAACATATTATTTCATTTTGGATACATTTTTGTTATGTATTACATTTATATGAATTGTTGATTTAGTTTTATTTTTATATTTCATGGAGTTTATTAGTGGATTTTATAATTATTTTCTAGGATTTATGGGAAAAATATCCCCATACACTTGTTTTTATTTCCCTAGTTCTTGTCACCAACCCATAGAATTTTTGAGGTGTCATTATAGGGTTACTCGAATATCACAACCAGTTCAAGAGGTTTTAATGTAGGTGTAGTTCATGAAAAATTGAATCTAATAATTAGATGAGAGTTAAGATGGATATTGGAGTTATGTATAGGTGAGAAATTCATAACATCGGAAATGAAACATTATTAAAAAAATAAATCAGGTGACACTACAAGGGAGGCTAGATAAGACATAAGTGTTTAGGTCCCCATTTGATTCAATGCATGGACTTTAAGATTTCAGAAATTTCTATGTATGTTCATATTGATGGTGACATACAAACCTAAGAGAAAATAATACATCTGTGTTTCTTTCTCTTGTGATTGAATTAGAGTAATTATTAGTAATTATAAATAAAACTGAATATGTAAATAAGATTTATGTTTTAGGTTTAGGGATTCATTTTTATGCTTTAGAACAAAATTAAGGTTTTGGGAATATAAATAGGGTTATTATAAATATCATTTCTATTTATTTTATTCTTAAAAATGTGTTCATATTATTTAATATGGATTTATATAATTAAATATATATGATATCTCTGTTTATATTATTTTTGTTACAATTTTTATGTTATATAAATATTTCAGGGGATATGGAACTAGTGTTAATTTATAACAATAACATGTTGTAAATTTTATATTAAAAAATTGATATTGGAAAAACTAAAAATCTATAAAATTTATACTTATTTCATGCTTCATGAAATTTTCTTACAATTTTTAAATCAAATATTTATTATTATTCATTTCACTTTTTTATAGTTTATTAATATGAATAACCATTATGCTTTTTATGAATAAATTTTTGATGATTTTTATTTCAATAAACCAAATAGAAAGTTATGTACTAATTTAAATTTAGTAGAATGGATATTGATTATATTAATCTCAATAAGACAAAGAGTGATAATATGAGTTAAACTATGATATGTTAATTGTGTATCATTCTTTCTATTTCATGATATGGGAGTTTTTTATAATGTTACCTTACAATTTTAGTGTGTTTATGATTTCTTGTGAATGTTATGTATCATGTGGGGATGAATTTTAAAATTAAAAAATGATTATTTTTAGCATAATAATTTATGAATTGATAATATCCTATTGTGTTCTATGTTAAATTTTCTAATATATTGTTTAATTATCCGTACATGAGTAGTAATGAAATGTTTTTCAAATAATCATATTTGAACCTGATTATTTGGAGAACTTATCAAATATTTTGTAATGATGTGTTTATTTTACCTTGATAATATTTTATTAGGTTTTTAAAATAATGACATATTTTTTGGTGACATTTTGACATTATTAAATAATGAGTGTTGTCATTTTACTTTTCATGTGAGATGTATTTATTTTAAAGGTATGTTAGTAAAAACCCTAGTAATTTTATATTCGGGTTTTCATTGGGACCATATTTTAAATAATGATTTCCTAATTTTATATTAATGGTATTTTGGTAAATATATTTTTATAGGATAATACTTGGATTATTTTTATTTTTTTACAATAGTGTGTTTTAAGTAAATTTATCTTATTTTTATTTAATGTTATTATTTATTTTAAAATAACTTTTTAATGTTTTGAAAATTATTCAAATAGTGTTTTTATTTCCATAAAAATATTTTAAGGATATTCTATGATTAATATTATTACTCGTGTTGTTTAGTTGTCCTGGTTAGTGGTGTCTGAAATAATGTTTCTTTATATGCATTGTGTTTTTATGGATGAAGATATTGGAGTAATTTTGTGGACTCATTATCGTAAGAAATGATGATATTAATCTAGGAGAAAAATTAGGTTTTAACCCATATGTTGAATTGGATTTGTAATTTAGATGGTTCATGAGGGATCATGATTATTGTTATGTGATTTTTTGCTTTATTTTTTGTGCATTATCTAACTATACAAAATAAAATTACTAAATTTAACGTTTGTATTGAATACATGTCATTCAAGCAGTAATGGTTTGTCATTAATTATATGTAGAGGGAGAGTCATAAGATAATTTTGTAATGAATTTTTTGTTGTAAGGATAAGTAATTTTTTTACTTGAGTGTATGTATGATAGTAAAAGAATGGTAATATTTAGTTGAGGTTACCATAGAGTTGACGAGGTGTCTAGATCAAATCTATGTTTCCTAGTAGTAGGTTTTCTTCATGAAGTATCTCAAAGGTGGTGGAATATGATCCAATATCATATAAAATATGTTTCTTATGAAGTGTTTATTACATTATATAGGAGGTATTTTTTCTCTATGTGTATAAGGAATAATGTATGAAGGTGCTTCATGATTTCCACGATGGAGGATCCAATGTTCCTAATTCGTGGATTCAATTCTGGGATTTTATCTCCCAATTTTAATTATGATATATTGATTATGATTTGTGTTAAATATTTTACATTGGGTGGAATGTTTGAAATTTAGTTCATTGATTGATTTTTTTGGTCACACTATGATGATTGAAGTATTTTTCTTCTAGGATATTCAATGGGATGAGGACGATTTTTGAAACTTTTAGTCTTAAAGTAAGGGAAGGTGGATAGTGGTGATACCATATATGGTTCTTGAGTAACTTAAATCTTTTGATTTTGTGTAGCTCTAGGTTCCCTACAATGGTTAAATATACATTTATTAATGTAATGTGGTGGGTAATCAATATCATGAATACCCCATTATTCACGGTGTTAATTGGTTCAATTAAATTTTTTATTTCAGTATTGAGTTTTTACTTCTATGGGTAGTCTATTATATTGCAGTAGTATTATTCTAGAAATTTAGTAGTGGGTATGTTTATATTTAGTAACCTAATTACTTTCACAAGTAACTCTTTTAAATGTTCCTAAAATTTGTTATTTAAATTATTTTTTCCAAGTTATCACTCTACTTATCTTCATGTGGATTTGAAAAGTCAAACATGATTATTTTGATAAGTGTGTTGATTTAAAATTGATTTTTTTCATATATTAAAATTGGTGTAAAATTATATTTCATGTTTACTTAAATCATAGTGGTTTTGAAAATATATAGAGCTTTGATAAGGTTAAAATCCTTGTTTTATAGAACTAATTATTTAAAAATAAAACATTCATAAAGTCATATTGTTGTTATGAAACGAGTAATGGTGGGTAGAAGGGTTGAGTTTGAAGTTGAAGTGGTTGATGGTTTCCCTTTCTCATTATCTATCATGTTGATCCCTTTTTTCAAGCATAATTTTAATTGGAGAGGTATCATGTTTGAGTTTTAGGTCTTACCAAATATCCTATTAGGGAAATACTAGTATTTGGGTAGAGTTATTCTGTTAAAGGTTGTAATATGAAGTATATTATTTTTAATTATGGAAATCCATGGGAATTGAAGATTATTATCTCAGATTACA
Source organism: Viscum album (assembly GCA_963277665.1). Taxonomy (NCBI): domain Eukaryota; kingdom Viridiplantae; phylum Streptophyta; class Magnoliopsida; order Santalales; family Viscaceae; genus Viscum; species Viscum album. Next base: position 1,792,619,133 of record OY728137.1, read on the forward strand.
TGGATCTATTTTGAGTTTTATCTCTCTTAGTAATGATGCTTTCAGAGACTCCATACAATTAGATTTATTTTTTTATATTAAATTTTGAGAATCATTTTAGAGGTATTTAATATAAATTATCTTTTATTAATTGACCATTACATTTTTTACTTTGGAATTTTGGGATTTTTGATAGGATATTCAGTTTTGAATGTTGGAGGAGAAGTTATGATTTAACTATTATTTTTTCTATCATAACTTTTTTAACTATATCGATGAGTATTACATTATGGTGAGTTAGGTGAACAAGTAAATTTATAGAAGTATAGTGTACCATTTTGTTGTTAATTTTGTTTCACTGTGTGTCTAAGAATTGTGTTGTGAATTTTATAATGATTTTTTTTGGTTTTATTCTATTTTTTATGTTATTTTACAATTTTGGAATGGTAATTACAATTTCAAAATGAGGAGTTGCAGCACAATGTTTGTAAAATTTTATATAAGAGATAATTCTATAAGATCCTACTCACTTCATTATGGAATCTTTGGTTTTTGGTCATTATTGTTTTTCCTTTTAGTGATTTATTTCATTGGGAGGTAAACATTTTTTTATGGTTGATGTCTAGGAATTATTGATTTTTAGGGAAAAGGATATATATTGCATTTTAAATCTGGAATATTAAATAATTACTATATAGATTATAATTTAAATATTAATTTCTTCTACTTCATTAATTTATATTATTTTACTCCTTAAGAAGGTAGATCATGCCATGAATTCCAGATCAGACCATTTTTACACCATGACTTCCCGAACAACATAGTGATGTAGTGTTTTTCTAATGTCATTATAAAGTTATATTCTTTCTTAGATTTTTAAATATTAATTGGACTTTATTCAAACCCCTAGTGAAAAATAGATTCATTTGATACCCATTTATTCATTCTATAGGGGATCATTAATCATTGCCTTGGTGTGATGGGAATTCTTTTATTAAAGAAGATATTATCTTCCATTTTTCAAAATAATCTATTATTCATCCATTTAGTTGGGATTATAGTAATTTATTTGAATCAACATGGTATATGTGTAGTCATTTTTCTGATTGGGGGATTATGTGGAAGCATTTTAGGATGAACCCTTATGATTTTGGTGGGTTTTCATTGGTGTTTCGCTCCATTTTGTTGTTGTGATGATTAAAAATTACACTAATGTGGGGGATTTTAGAATTCCCCCATAATATTTATATGTAATTATGGATATATAATTACAATTATTTTATAAGGTGGTTATTATTTATTAACCTAATGAACATAATAAACTATAATGATTAAATTAGGGGGTAATATTATACCCCAAGATTTTACAGTATGTATCCTCTTAAAAAAGATAAATTCTTTTGATGAAAATATTTCCACACACAAATATTTCATATAGTTTAAATCATAAAAAATCACATATAGAACACAAGAAAAACTCTATAAATAAATATTGAATGAAATTAGAGGATTATCTAGAAATTTTGAAATATATACCAATGAAATAGTAACTTGTGTTGTGGAATAGTAATGTGGCCCTTAAGAATATTAATATGGCAAATAGAATTTTAGATTCACATATGAAAGCTTAAAATAAATTTATGAATCTTATAAGTTAAAATATGACATAATTATATCATATTATAAGTAAATATATATTTTGAAAATGATAAATTAAGTATCAAAATTTTTTATAACATAAATTTCTATATTTTAAACATTATAATTAATATAATTATTTAAAATAAAAATTATTTTAATAAAAAATTTCATAAATTAATATTTTTTTTATTATGATTATAAGATAATTTTATGAGACAATAATTAATTATTCAAACTGTTAAATAATTTATTATAATTTTAAAATGGTATTTTTCATATAAATTATGTTTCTAATTAAAAATTAAATTTTCTTTATTCAAGAATAAATTTCATAAAATTGTTTTCATTTAAAAATTATACGTGTCTAAAAAATTGTTGGGGTGAATGTTTTTCATTTTTCAAAAATACATGAATATTATGTGAATAATAAAATGCGGTAATTTAAATAATATATTCATTATAAGTTAAATACACTATTTATTTAGTCATAGATGTTGTTAGAACCATTGGTTCAAAATAATATACAATATATACTATATGTGGTCACAATAAATCTCACTTTTTCTTGTCTTGACCCAAAATAATAAAATAATAATTAGAATAATAAAAAAACACCTCCTTCCTTCACTGTAAATACCACCCCTCATCACTTATCCTCCTCATAACACCAAAAACTTGAATATTGTCCAATTTTATTTCTAATCCTCTTCCCATATATATCCCCCATTTCCAGTTTCCATTGGTCTCAATAAAAGACAAAACCCCTACCCCTTAAGGAGGTTCTCAAGGAGAAGATTTCAAGAGGTAAAACCCATAATCCCTGCCTTTCATTTTCTATAATTTTCTATCATATTATTATCTATTAATTAACTCCTATTTAAGAGAATTAATGATAAATATTTATATTATATATAATGGAATATTCATCATCAAAACACTTCTCTCTTTTTTATTCTTAAATTGAATGTATCAACTGTGATGCGTCGATTTACCGCCATCATGGATGATGAATTTTTATTTCTCATTACCACCTTCATGGGTGGTCATTAACAAATTATGATGGTTAAAAAATATTATAATATATGTATTAAATATTATTAAATGTTTTGTAACTAGTATATATATATTATTAATTAATAAAACAAAACTAGTTCTTGGTGATAGAAGAAGTGACAAAATAATCTAAATGAATATCACTAACATTTTATCTAATGATTCATTATAATACTATATAAATTAAAGAAATATTTAACCATTCAATATTTTTTAAGTTCATTAATAAAATAGAATTTCAATTTTGGAAATCTATTCTTATTTTACATTATTTTCCTTACATATGTATATGTAATCCAATCCGGAATACCCAAGAAACGAATGCTCTCGAATGATAAAATTATATCTTATAACTCCTCTAAAATTCCATAAATGAAATTAATAAAATTATAATAAACAAAATAAATGTATAAAAGGTTAATAATTAATTAATGGATATAATATTACTATCTTGGACATTAATATCATGGCCAACACATATTCGGACATAAAGTAAGGGGCTTCTTCTCAATTTTAATTTCCTTGAGACATATATAGTATGGTGCACCTAATAATTTTTATGTGGTCTATCTACTACCCAATAAAGATAATTTTACATCTAAAATTATATTTCTCTCAAATTTACATATTTTCTTGAATCCTAGATATGATTATTGTCTAAACTATGTATTATTTTTATATATGGTGTTAACATTGAATAGTGAAATATTGACAAATCCATATACACTGATTAATAAAGATATTAAGATAAATCATATTCTTAATGAATTGAATATATGTATGAATAATGAGTTTCAATTTTATTTATGGTGGGTCTTGTTATAGACTCTCAATGCATCGACATGCCTCATGAGACAAAACAGTTGGTGACAAACCCTTCGTGTTTATTTCCAAGAATAATCAGATGGGATTTTACCCATACGATTAAACCATTTTAACGATATAATGTTTTATGTTATAGAGACATGATGTCCAATAAATAATCATTTTCTCTATTTAGTATTCCATTAATACTTTCTATGAGGTCTTCACTATGATAAAATCTATGGATGCATTTTCATTCTCAGTGTATTGGTGGCATTTGTTTTCCATATTATTTACATTACCCAAATGATTATTCCTTATTGAAATTAGTTAACTTATTATTATTTCAAATAAACCTTACTGAGTATTTGATATCACCCATTTATTTTTTCCCTTCCCAAGGTCGTGAATATAAAACCTTGCAATAAGTTTTAAGGAAGTGGTTTATTCCCTTTGGTTATTTTCTATGTTTAGTTACCAATGTAATTAAGGAGACATGTATGTATTTAGTTTGGTCAAGACTAATAAAATTATATATACTTGGGGATGTGGTATTTTATATCTATTCTAATGTAATTAAATGAACACTAACTCTATTATACTAGGGTCAGGGTTGTTACAGTATTTCTCAGGGAATGTTTAGTAGAAACCATGGGAGCCAAATTAGGGAATAATGCCCTATGACAGATTTTGAGGATAAGACTATAAAAAATCCTATCATTTTGTAAATATAGATATTATGTGGCTATTCATAGAAATTATTACCTATATATATACTAAAATAGGACATGGTTTTGAGAAAGATATACCTATGGGTAACCACACCAACAAGGTGTGTTAGGCCTAACACGACATAACATGGTACACGATAATGGGACTTACTATGCACCTATTTTGAAAAAAATGAGGTTATTCTTGGGATAATTTAAATTCACTATACAAACCATTATTAAGGATTCAAAATAAAATATTTCCCCATTGGAACCATGTTTATGATTATGAGATTATATATTCATAAATTTTCAATTTATGTTTTTTTTCTAGTTCAAAATTATGAATTATGATTCCTAAAATGTTTTAGTGTATTCCATTATTTAGAAATGGAGCATAATATAAGGAAAGGAATCAATATCCATAGAAAATCTGTGTATTTAACTTCTCTATAAGTCAACATAGTTAGTTTTGGAGACAAGAAGGTCATGAACACATTAGGACAAATTTCTCTGGCTGTGAGGAATAATCAGACTACCCCTATGTTAGATCATTTCATACAGAAGAAACCTAATATTTTATAAGAAATATTAATCTTGTGGTATTTGAGTAGTGGGTTAAGTCCCCCAAAATTCATTTCAGGAATTATGAGTCAATGAAAATGAAAAGGTATTATTAGAAGTATATTTCCTTAAGGGTGATGATGGTCAATGGTTTCCTTTGATCTAGAATACTTAGGTTGAAGATGAAATAGAAGACAAGTAATGGATAACTTTTAATGAAACATTCTTTGACAAATAATTCACTCCAGAGAAAATAACAAAAATCAATATAAAATTACTTATCTTAATGAAAAGATAAGAAGAGTGATTTTTAGAGTATGAAGCTACCTTCACAATAATATCTAGGTATGATATATATTATATAAATGATTTAGAAGAAAATACTAATCATTTCATTGATGGTATTAATCCACTTCACTGAAGGGAACTGGCTTCTTAATCATTTTCATTATATAATGAAGTAGTATTAAGTTTCATGAAAATGTGGGTGGAATTTTTTTAGATTCTATTATTTCAAGGGAAATCGAGAGAAAAAGATGTCTTCTGGTAACCATGGTAATTTTTAGTCATCAAATAAGAAGAAGGGGATGAAGAAATTTCAAATATGTAAAAATTGTTGAATGATCCCTCTTAAAAAATGCTTGAAATAAATGGATTTTTATATAAGTTTGAATTTAATAGTTCTAGAGATAATTAATGTAAAGGGAAGAAAAATATCAATGAATTTAAATGATAAAAATGTAATGAAATCAAGAATGATTCAAATCAATTTCCCATGTTTCAGGGGAATCTACCATATAATAGCCAAAGGGGAAATTTCCAAGCTTATGTGATCACCATATAAGAAGTATAAGTTCCCAATGATGTGGTGGAAGGTACATTAATTCAATATTAAAAATTATAAAATTCAATATTTGATTATGGATCATCTCACTCTTTTATATATACCATAATTCACAATAAAATTATACATTTCCGGTTTTATTTATCAAATGAGTTTTCAGTAAAAACTTGTAAGGGAGGTCTCATTGATAAAAAAATGTGTCGTTCAGTCCCCTTTATGAAATATTAATAATGTTTAGTTATTAAGATTATCATCATACACATTTTTTACTTTGATATAATCCCTTGTTTTGACTGGATTTGAAATTATGATTTGAGAATTTATTTTAAGAAGAAGGAAATTACGATTTGTGAGGAATCTGTAGAATACCTTATCTTCATATTAGAAACATCATCATCTGATCCTTATCAATATTTACTCCCAGTAGATATAATTAATGAAATTCATGGGGATGAAGACAAAATAACATCTAGGGATGATCAAATTCAACTTCAAATTGAGAATGTACCAATTGTACAAGAATACATTGATGTATTAAATGAGGAATTACCTAGACACCCCTAAGGGTGTGAAATTGAGTTTACCATTGACTTAATACTTGATAAAAGACCAATAATATAGATTCCACTTTGAATGGAAACTATGAAATTAGTGGAGTTGAAGAAACAACTATAGGATTTGAGTAATAAGGGATTTATTTTTTTTAGTCTTTCTCCATTGAGAGCCCCTATTATTTTTGTTAAAAAGAAACTCAAATCCATGAGGGCTTGCATGGAATATCATGAAATCAATGTTATTAAAATAAATAAAATGTATAATCTTCCTTAAATTGATTATTTATTTGATCAACTCCATAGAGATAAATATTTTTCAATGATTTACCTTTGTTATAGATATCATCAATTGGGTGTGAGGAATGAAGATATTCATAAGAAGAAATTCCAAACCAGACATGAACCTCACATGTTTAAAATAATTCCATTTGGATTGACTAATGCATCCTTTATTTTTATAGATCTAATGAAAATATTGTTTAAAAAATATCATGACGATTTTGTTGTGGTATTTAGCAATGATATCTTGATGTTTTCCAAAATCATTGAGGACTATGAGAACCACATTCATATTCTTATGAAGTCTCTTTGATGAAAGTAATTATACAAGATGTTTATAAAGTGTGAATTCTAGCTTCAAATAGTTTCTTTTTTTCCCATATTTCATATAAGGATGTAATCTCATTTGATCATGTATAGACAAATGCAATCCAAGAATGTCTTATGCCTACAAAAATAAATCAGGTATGTTGTTTTATTGGTTTAGTAGGTTACTGTTGGCATTTCATTCAGAATTTTAACTGAATGGATAACCCAATAACCAAGATCACACGTAATGCGGTTATATTTTTATAGAAAAAATAATGTACATAACTTCTTAAGGAATTTAAGAGAAGATTGGTCAATGATCCAATATTGACTCTCCCATCCGGAAATTAGGGTTTTGTGATATATATTATTGCATAAAATAATGGACTGGGTTTTGTCCTTATGCCAAATGAAAATGTAATTTCTTACCCATAAATGCAGTAGAAGACTCATTACCATAATTATATAACTCTTGATCCTGAGTTAGTAGTTGTAGTCCTTTCTATGAAGATATGGAGACACAGTGTATATGTCGATATATGTGAGATATATATGGATCACAAGAGTTTAATATACATATTTACTTATAAATAACTAAACATAAGGTAAATATAATGGCTTGATTTACTAAATTATTAGGATTTATCAATACACTACTACCCAGGAAAGGAAAATTAGATTGAAGATGCATTAATTATGAAAGATCGTGGACTTCTAACCCAAATGAGTTTTGAGAAAGATCATATATTTGGGATATATTAGTGATGGATATGGTAATTGTCATTGATAGGGAAACATAACTCATTTTTCAAATGATCATTAATCCATATTTACTAGAGAAGATAAAAAATCTGTCAATATGATGATAGTAATTTTAAAAGGAAAATTAAATTCATTAAGGTTGGAATATTGTAAGACTTCATGTATGAGGATGTAATTAAAAAATTTTAAAATATTTTATGTGTCCCATCAATACCATAGCTAAAAATAAAACAATTTTACGACTCTAATATATTAGACTACTCTACAAATCCTGCAAGTACCAAGATGTATTGAGATATGAAGGAAAATATTTTTTGGGATAATATGTCGCGGGAAACTGTTGACTTGGTGTCAAGGTGTCTGTTTTTTCAAGAAGTGAATGTTAGGAGACAATATCTTTGAAGATTCACGTAACTATTACCTATTCATATGTGGAAGTGGGATAACACTACTATGGACTTTGTCACAGGGCATCCAATTAAACTCATAAGGAATAATGAAATATGAGTCATTATTTATTGACTTACCAAATTGGATCATTTTTATGCTATAAGAGAAAATCTACCTCTTCAGTGCCCACCAAGACTCAGTATTAATGAAGTTGTAAGACTTCAGGGTGGACCTCAATTAATTATGTCTAATCAATATCCCAAACATAGATAAATTTTTAGGAAGTTCTTATAGAAGGATTTAGATACTATAATTTATATGAGTAATTTGTATCACCCTCAAACCAAAGGATAGTCTAAATAAACTACTCAAAAATTAAATGACTTGTTGAGAACATGATCACTTGACTTTCAATGTATGTTGGAAAATTATTCACCTTTTTTGTAATTATCATCTAATAATATATTCCATTTTGTATTCAAATGTGTCCATATGAATCATTAAATGGAAAAATGTTGATATCAAACTTGTTGGGAGGAATTTGATGAGAGGAAACTTATTGGCCCAAAAATTATTAAAGAGAAAATAATAAAGGTAAAGACTATTTAATATCATATTAAGGAACTTAAATGTAGAAGAAAGCATTATGAGTAAAACCAGATAAAGGATTTGAAATTTATTGTGGGAGATCATGTCTTTCTAAAAGTATATCCATAGAAGGGTGTCTAGAGGTTTGTTAGGAAATGGAAACGGTGCCCCAGGAACATCAAACCATATGTAATTATGGAATAAAATGGATATATATCTTATAGATTATAAATACCTTTAAGTATTCTAGAATATCCTGTTGTTTTCCACATATAATTATTAAAGAAGTAAATTTTGGACCCAATTCATGTACTCAGCTATGATGAAATAGAACTGAAACCTGATTTTTCTTACTTAGAAGCGACTGTAGAGATTCTTGACAAAACATAGAATGTATTTAATAATTGGATGACTCAACTAGTAAAAATACATTAGGTAAATCATAAAACAGAATAAAAAACATGGGAACCTAATGATTTTATAAATAAGAACCACCCACATCTGTTTGGAGGCATATACTTCAAAAAAAATTCGATGGAAAATTTTCTAAAGGACAGAAGAATATAACACCCCAACATTTTATGGTATGTATCATATTAAATAAATTAAATATATTTGATTACTTAAATTTCACAAATATCATTTTAGATAGTATAAATTACATAAAATAACATTGGTAACACAAAACTAATTCTATAAATGAAGATTAAATGAAATAAGAGGATTTTTCTAAAAATAAAAGAACACATAACAATGAAATAGTAACTTAACCAATGGAATAGTAAAGTGAAACATAGGAATAGAAATACATCCAATTGAAAAGTAACCACACATATGAAATTATAAATAAAATTTAGGAATCTTATAAATTAAAATATAATATAATTATATCACAGTATAAGAAAATAAATATTTTTGAAAATGGTAAATTAAGCATTGAAATTATTTATAAACACAGATGATTATTTTTTAATTTTCTAATTAATATAATGATTTAAAAGAAAATTTATTTTCATAAAATTTATTCATAAAATAATATTTTATCTTCAAATTATTATAAGATAATTTTATGGGACATCAATTAAAATTTCAAAGTGTTATAAAATCAGTTATAATTTTAAAATTGGTATTTTATAGGTAAATGATGTTTTTAATTAAAAATTAATTTTATCATATATATAAAGATATTTTCTTAAAATGGAGTAAATTTTTTAATACTATATATCAAAAATGTTTTTGGTGAATTTTTGGGATTTTTCTGAGATACTTGAATTTTTTATGAATATTAAAAGACAGTAATTTACAGTATATATATTACAAGTTAAATACACTATTCCTTGTGTGATATATGTTGTAAGCACCATTGGTGGGAACTAAAATGTTTTGGTTACTATATTTAGTCACAATAATCTTCACTATTTCTATTCTTGAGAGAAAATAATTAAATAATGATTAGAATAATTAAAAAACACCCATCTCCTCCCCTATAAATACCACGCCTCACCACCTCTTCTCCTCACACAACCAAAACCATGATGATTGTCCAATTTTTACCCAATACACTTTCCAAGTCTCTCCCACATGACCTGGAGCCTTCGGTATGAATAAATGACTAATCGCAATTCCCTTAATAAGGTTCTAAAGGAAAATAATTCAATAGGTAAAACCCTTAATCCTTCCCTTTAATTTTTGTTTATTTTTCTTTTAATTAATAACCTTTCCTTAACTATACCACCCAAACAAGTATTCCAATAATAAAGTTTTATATATATACTGTAATTTTATTATTTTAATGTAATATCTATCATTAAAACTCTTCTCATTTCTCATTTATTCTAAAAATGAATATATCTCCTGTGATATGTCAATGTTCCACCATCGTGGATGATGAATTTTCATTTTCCATTATGAAGTTCATGGGTGGTCATAAAACGATTATAATGGTAAAAAAATATTATAATATATGTATTAAATATTTTTTATTGTTCTGAAACAATTATATATACATAATATTAATTAATAAACCAAAATTAATTTGTTATGATTGAATAAGTTCCAAAACAATCAAAACGCTTATTACTAACGTTTTATATAATGATTCATCTTCATAATATATAATAGTTAATGAAATATATAACCATTAAATTTTTATTAAGTTACTTAATAACATAAACATTCAATTCCAAAAAACTATTATAATTTTACATTATTTTCCATACATATATTCAAATAAAATGATCGTGGAGTCCAAGGAAACAAATGCTCCCAAACGATGCAGTTGTATCTTATAACTCATCTAAAAATCAATAAATTAACTTATTAAAAATATAATAAATAAAATAAATATAGAAAAGGTTTTGAATTAATTAATTCTTGGATTTAATCTCATTATCTAATACATTAAGGTCACGTGAAATACATATTCATACATAAGGTAAGGGACTTCGTCTCAATTTAAATTTCATTGGGACTTATATGGTATTGTGCACCAAATAATTTTTATGCAGATTATCAACAACCCCTTTGAGATAATTTTTAATTTAAAATTATATTCCTCTAAAATATTCATATTTTCATTTATCATAGATTTGATTATGGTCTAAACCTTATGTCATTTATATATATGGTGTTTACATTGAATGGTGAACTACTGATATATCTGTATCCTCTACTCAAAATTGATTTTTTGATAATTCAACTTGTTCATCAATGGAATCTATGAATGAATAATTATTTGGACATATAGTGATAGGTGTGGCCTGTTATACCCCCTCATTGCATCAATAGGTCTCATGAGACAAAACAGTTGGTGATAAACATGACATGTCTGTTTCCTTGAAAAAAGAAATGGGTCTCTGACTATATAATTAAAGCATATAGATGATATATACTATTCATGTTCTAGATACATGATGTCCAAAAAAATATTAATTTTCTTCATTTAGTATTCAATTGTTAGTTTTCAAAAAAAATTCTCTATGATAAAAATATATGGATGCATTTTCATTCTCAGTTTATTGATAACATGTGTTTTTTAGATTATTTATCGTTCCATAATATCAATAACATATTTAATCTACATAGATTATTATTGATTAATATAATCCTTACTGAGTATCTGGCCTCACCCATTTATTTATTTTCCATACTGATGTTTTAATGATGAAACCTTTTAATTAGTGTTGAGGATCACTATAGGAAAACTAACCTATACCCATTGTTTGAAACCATGGGTATATCCCCTAAAATAGTGGGTATAAGCTATACCCATTGTTTCATGAACTATGGTCTACCGAGGTATTAGTATTGACCTATACCAATGGTTTATTAAAAACCATGGGTATAGGACCTATAATGTTTTCCATAACCATGATTTAAACAAAACCATACGTATAGATCTATAACTTAATATAGTGGAGAAACTATACCCACAATTCTCCTGACCTTTTGTGTAGGTCCCATTTCCCCTTAATATCCCCCTCAACCCCCTTCACAACCCCCCTATAGCCCCCTCATATCCCCCTACATCCCCCTTAACATCCCCCCTGAAGCCCCTTCACATCCCCCTCTAGTACCATTTACAGCCCCTTTATAGCCCCAATGCAGCCCCTTCACAGCCCCCTATAGCCCCTTCACAACCCCTTCACATCCCACTACATCCCCTTTAGAGCACCTTCCAACCCCTTCATATCCCCCCTATAGTCCCATCACATCTTCCTTCACACCCCCTTATTTCCCCATGGACAGGGAGATCTTAATTTCATGAATTGTAACTAGACATGGAATACCTTTATCTTCCCCGAGTGTTCAGTGCCTTATATTTCCATTAAACGACCTAATTCTTACACCTCATTTATCCATATTATTCTAAATCACTCTCAGAGAAAATTATTTAGGGGTATAAAATGGAGGACTCCCTATATTTTCATAGGAATAACTTCGAGTATCTTTACTACAAAGGATTACCGGAAGGTGAAAATGTCACAATAGTCCAGTGACAGGTGGGGTGGAGTTATTCTTGAAAAATAATCCCAACGAAACAGAATCATATGTTATTAAGGATTAATAATCTTTCTCTGACCACTGACTTGTTAGTCTAATGTGTATGGATTCACTTGGATTCAAAATGATCTTGTGGAAAGTCTGAGAATTAGGAATCTACTTTACATATTTTATTTCCAAATGAATGTGTAGGAATGTTTGGAGTGTTTTTTTGGGCTTTTTTGGCTCTAACCTTGTTATGAATTCCAGGGAGAATTTCTTTTAGAAGTTGTTCTTTGGTAATAATAACAATAATCAAGAGGCTTGGGCTTATTAACTCATGCATGATATAGGATACCAGTCTATCTGGGAAGTGAGGAACCAATCTCAACATAGTGTCTCTCCCTCAATCATGACATTGGTGGTTTTAATTAATTTAATAGTGTGAGACCTAGTTATTATTCAAAACTAGTGAGATTAATCTCCCTCTATAAAGTGTTTCACGACTTCTAGGCACTCCACTGGTGTTTCTAGACCTTGTGTGGTGGGTTATTGGGTGAGTTGGGCTTCTTTGTCCCTTGGTATTAAACTGAATATTGATGGTTCATGTCGCCAAGGGAATATGTGAGAGAGTGTTACTTTTCATGAAAACATTGGATCAGTTATTCTCAATTTCATTTATTTTTTAAGGGATGGTAATACTCTTATGGTTGCGGCGGATTCCATGACTACCGATCATCAAACGTGTTCTTATAAATAAATTGTTTTGCAATATATTGGGATAGATTCAAGGATTACATGGATCTCCCTCAAAGGTGTCTATTCTACACCATGGGAAATTATATATCAACTATGAAAAAGTTCTATCTTACCCATGATATTGACCTATTACATATGTGGCACTAAGGAAACTGAGTAAGTAATTTTTTTATTTAAAGGCTTCTTAGGAGTCTACATTCCAAGATTTTTATTTTTTCAATTCTCTTCTCCCTGGGACTGTAGAGTTTGTGAGTTTTTATTATCTAGACCTACATTACTCTAGGCCCCTAAGGATTTATTTACTCTCTTTTATCATTAATATAAATAATTTTTTGTGGTTTTATTCTAAGGGAGACCAGGTATTTCCATATTTAATTTTGTATTGTGTTTTGGGATTTAACAAAGGAGAATGTACTTAAAATGGGTAAAGGATTTGATAAAAATTTTATAAGGTAAGTGTTTGAATTATTATGATATACTTAATTATGTTTTGTTTTTCAAAAAAGTGGTGTTTGTTTTGAAATAAGTTTTAGATATGTTTTTAAATAACCATGCCATGTAAGGGCCTAATGTTTGATTTGTGAAATAATTTCCATTTGGTTTTGATAAAAGAAAGTCCAATTTTAATGGTTCCTTAGTTTTAAAAATGTGTATTTTTTAAAACTGTGATTGTATTAGTTGATAATGTGTTTTTCCCTTTGTGAAGGGACGACATGGTGGGATTTTAAGGATGTTACCATAAAAGGTTCTATGTCTTGTGCTGCTTGATGTGATAACCCTCCCTCAGAATGATCTTGTGTAAAAGTATATTGTTTTTCATTATGTTTTTTCATGTTATTGTTTTATTATCCAATTTATTGGTTTTGGGTTATGTTTTTTAGACCCATGAACTTGGTTTATGGTTTTATCCTTTAGTGTCAATTTTATTTTAGAATCCCTCATGAGCTCCAGTTTGGGAATCCCCACTGAGGAATGATTTCTCCTACAAACAATTAATTAAAACAACTAAGGAAAATAAATAAAAGTTCAACATGAACCATCCATATATTAGATATCCATGCTAAAGGAAATGAAAATAAACAAAAACCATATAGTAATAGTAGAAAAATATGCAACACACTATTATTTCATCAACTACCCCGGTCTCCCTCCCCTATAAAAAAAACCATGTAGTCAATTCTGGTACCCTTTTAGACCCCTTTACAGAATATAAATAACCTCTGTTAGTAGAAAATGATAAAAAGCCTAAGTGACCAATGCGATAATAAAAATAAAATCAAAAAACAATAACATACCTATCTCTTGTGATTAAACAAGTCCCCACCCTACATATAAGAACCACAATGATCCATGGGTCTAATCATGTTCCATCAAGCAATGGGGAAATAAATCCATGTTTCAAAATGATTTTATAAAACAGTTTATTCTTATTAATTAAAAATTAATCTTCCTATTAATTTTATATAATCCGTTTGGCTCGATTTCTAGCTTAGTTTGGTTTTGTTCAATAAATGTTTTTTTTGGAAAATTATCATTAGATTTATGTTATCTCATTTTTATTTATTTAGCTTGGATAATTTTTGTCATTTGAGTTATAATTGACTCAATATTATTACATATGGTTCATATTAGATTTGTTTAGTTTCGTATAGTTCATTTCATTTATGGTCATATTGGTTTGAATTCATTATATTTGGTCCAATTATATTCATTACTTGTAATATCAGATTATTTCATGTTAGATGAATTTGACTTTGAAAAATTTAGTTTTATTCAATTTTTCCTATTTGAATTATATTTTATTAATTCTGATCATTTAAATTTATTTTTGTTGATTTCATTTAAATTTATTCTTGTATGGTTTGTTTAGTTTGTAATTTTTTTTAAAAACATCTAATTCATTTTTTATTCTTTCCATTTTGGATTAGGTTACGTTGGTTCGATTTGATTCAATTCAATAATATTTTTTTTTCTGGTCGGTTCATGTTGGGTTAGTATGGGTTTATCCATGTTAGTACTATTTACAGAGAAACAATTTTGGGTTGGTTAGGTTTTTTCAATATATATGGAACAAATTTCTTATAAAGTCCAATCATACTAAAGAGCCCTAAACATTAAGATTGAACTGAAGGAAAACCGAAAACAAATTCTCTATATAGAACTATAAAAATGCTTCACATTACAATAATAGTCATGCATTATATCAAATATGTAAACATGTAAAGACCTAGATTTTTTCATGTACTTTTTTAATTATATTGAAATATTAAGATTTTGGGAAAATTTACGGCGTGTGATTTCGAGGCCCGGTGTGCCTGGAGTGAATTTCTGGACTTTTTTTAGCTACGTTCAGCAAACACGTGGGTGGTGTCTTGTAACAATTGAATCGGTACTAAGAATTGAAATCTGAGGACACCGTTAAACTCAAAACACTGATATTCACTTAAAGAGACCTTTACCTTGATTGCAGCAGGTCAAGGGTGGAAGTCAGTTTTTCAGAATTTCGTGGGAGAGTTAAAAGAAAAATATTAAAAATAAAAAAATAAATTTTATTTTTATTTGAAACCTCCCATTTGAATTCGTGGGGGTAGGGACCACCAGAACTCCTCTTTTAATGTGAGTTAACCCTTGGTTTTCCGCAATTAAATGTTCCAACTTTAATTGATTTATTTTACATAAATTTCAAAGATTGGCTCCTTATCTCCTAGGGAGAGGATTTGGATGGAAACTAGTTAAGGTGGATAACTCTTAAAGGAAGATCCTCCAATGAAGAAGATCCTCCAATGAAGATCATCCCCCAAATAAAGAATGAGGAACCGACTTTGGAGCATGTTGCGGGAGTGACAGACGTCGGCGTCTACAACGTCTTAACCTCATTTCTCACGCCCTCTCCAACAAAGGAGGTGGGAAATTTTTTCTAATTTCATCTTTGATTTCATTTTTTTTAAATCCTCATGAACCACCTGCTATCAGTATAATTTTGATGGTGCGGGCCAAATGAACAAGGGAAGACACCTCCACAATTCTTCATGGTTTGACGTGTTCTTCACGGGCGTCCGATTGACGCGTCGTCAATTGCATTGGGTCCCTTATGATCTAACATACATTTGGGATAATTCTTCGTGGGACTTTGCGGCAGTTGTTGTATCGACTAGTGTCTTGAAAAGAAGATCCTCCCGGAATAAATATTGCTTAGTGTGGTAACCCTATAAGTGGTTTTACTTGAAGAATATTTTGATCCTATGTGGGTCATCTTCGGATCCTGTGTGGGTCAGTACTCAATGATACTATGTGGGTCAGTGCATACCGATTCTATGTGGATTATCTCTAAATCCAATGTGTGTCATCTTTAGATCCTGTGTAGGTCATCTTCGGTCATTTGTGGGTCAACATAAGAGCTTCTTGACAAATTTAGATGATCTAGAAATATAGCTAATCATCTATACTTCTATACTTCTTTCATACCTGGTGTGAGCTAAGTCTTTACCTTTTTGGTAAACTTCTGTGTGGTGATACCTTTGTGGTATTCTTATGTGTGGAGTTACCTTTATGTTACTTAAATTTTTGGTGATACCTTTATGGTATTATTCTGTGTGGGGTTACCTTTATGGTACTTACCTTTATGTTGTTACCTTTGTAGTATTCTTCCCTTTATGGAAGAGTTGAGTTTTGGCAAAGAGATGGGTTGTGTGTTTCCTCATGAATGAGATGGGTATACTGGATAACTTAGGCATATGTATGTGTATATAACCAAGTAGGTTGGACCATTGTTTTCGTGCTTGTGATTACTATATTTCTTTGTGGTTTATCCTTTGTGGGTTTTGAGAGACCTTGGGGGTCCCAGGTTCCTTACTAAGTATTTTTTTACTCACCCTTTCACGGGAAACACATGCACCTTGATGTGTCTTTTGAAGACAACATACAATGGTAATCGAGAGCAAGGTTACTAGGACTGGAGGCTGCTTGGAGGTGGACTATAAATGAGTTGTACCACAAAGACGACCGTTCGATAGTTGTACCTACCCTCTAGGTAAAATCCTTGGTGGGTGTTCAAAGGAGCTTTTTTTCAATTTTACTTGTACTTTCCAGTTTTATATGTACCTTCCAATTGGGATTATATTCCGGCCCCTTTACTTACTATACTCACTCTATTACTATATAGTTTAATTTTTGCTTGTATCTTGCTTTGTGCTTGGATTTTGTGAGTTCGGAGGTTAAACAAGGTCAATGCCTTCCCGGTTTAGGAATATGTCTTTCCTGTGCTAGTCACCAGCCCCTGGCCTATGGAAGGCGGGCTTGGGGTAGTCACGGCATGGGCCCTAGAGGATGGGTCATGAAAAAACATATCCTATGGGAAAATAGTAGTCTGGGTTCATGATAATGTGAATAAACATGTAATAAAAGTAAATCATATTTCACATGCTCATTATGCACTACTATAACACCATGATAGTATGATAATAATATCCATGATTTGTAAACATGAAAAATTTATTAAACTATCCCTAAATATAATATATTAACACTATAATAAAACATGATAATCTAAATGAAAATGAATAATGGGAATTCCTTATTCAATCCTTAAGACTTTCTAGGGATATTTAATATACATAAATAGTCAAGTCAAGCACAACAATATCCAAATGGTATACACAACAAAAATGAGGTATCAAGTAGATGAAACCTATCATGTTTAGAATACAGAATATAAACATTACCAATAATCAGAATTATAAGGTTTTAAGGTATTATTTATCAGAAGTTGGTTGGTCATAAATTTTAATATAGACTGATATATTTTAAATTACAACATCATTAATTTAATAATTTATCTTTAAGGAGAAACGTATCTACTATAGAACATGTAAGTAAATTATTTTTATGTTTAAAGGTCCCATGACCTAAAAGAATGTATGGAAACCAATATCCTCAATGAATAATTTAATAAAGTGTTACAACTCATATTTTATAATACATTGGTTTAGAAGATGAAAAATAAATGATAAAAAAGTAAAACGGTTGAGTTCATTTATAAACACATTTTGATAATACTTCTAAAGAAAGGAAAGTGTTCTAAATGGAATGTGTTTTCAAAATGATCCAATTAAAAAATATGGGTTTTAATTAAAACATAACTCTCTTTAAAATCTTATACAAACCATTTTAATTTTCAAAAACCAATAATAAGGATAAAACCAAAACCATTAGGATTTTTAGTTCAATTAAAATATCTCTGTTAATCGATCCAACGAATACATTGCCACTAAATCACTCTTTTAACCTGATGTTATGTGCAGTTCATTGAGTTATAGTTATTCATGTTTAAATGATAAAAGGTGATTCCCTTATAATAATAATGAATTATTCACATGTGATTGATGATATTTCTATTAAAATATATCTAATGAATTTAGTTTTTTAAAATAAATATATATTCTAAAATAACTTTTTGTAATTAAGATGAACAATTACATATAATTAAAATTTGACATAACTTAGAAAAGTCTTTGAAACACGACACCTAAGAGAAGTTTTAAAAATAACTATATCATAATTTCATGAATTTTTTTAAATCAATTAAACTCATACAAGGAATCCCTAAATCAATCAAGTAAACACCCATATATATTATCAACTATGAATCCTCTACATGTGGTGAATTAGAGTAGACATTATATGAAAATTATTCTCAATTATCATTTCCTTAAATTATCATTCATGTACCTATTTTATAAAAACATTAAAATTCATATCATTTTTATTTTAACTCCACAAAATGCTTGAATAGAACAAGTGAAAATCCCTTTTTAGAAAATAAAATTTCATTTTTTAACCAGATTTCAATAAAATTCATTTAAATTATCCATTATCATCAACAAATCCAATATCTTAATTCTCTCTATTCTTTTTAACCTAAAGGATTGTGGAGAACCATTTTAAAGAAGATGTAAAATTAAATGAGGCCTAATTTCCATAATACATTTATCCCATAAAAATATATATTATTTTTAAACCATTAAGTTTAAAGAAAACTTATAAAAAACAAAATTATAATATATTCTTATTTGAAACTTATGAAATTTCATATTTTTCTGTTTAGAATCACTATTTTTATAAATTTTTTCATAATAAATCCTATAATGTTACCAAAAAATCATTGTGAACTAAAAATCTCATTCAAATCAAGGTAATTTTGTCACACACAATACATTGTTTTAGTGAACATCTAATATATTATTAATTATTTCAAATTAATATAAATCTCTATTGAGGTTTTTCAAAAATCAACATCACCCTTTGACATATATATAATATCATAGGCATGGAATTATCAAGATACATGAAAAATACAAAACAATCACCTACCTAATCCCAGTGATTCCTAATGTGTCCTATGCACTTTTGATAAAAAAAACTGTTAAGAACCCAAATCAAGACCATAGGTGAGCTTTCATACTCAAAAACACCATCATGGATCACCAAAAAATTAACAAAACAAATTATATCACTAAATAAACTCAATTATATAATAACTACAATCAAAGAATAACAAAAAAACACCTAAGAGAATCTAATACAATCCATTTCCATAAAATTAAATGAAACATACACAATCCTAAAGTACCAAATTACTATAATAAAGTATCAAAAAATTTCAACCTAAAATCTATAAAACCCTAGGACATAACATAACTTGGAAACCTTCCCTGAAAATAGATAAAAATTGTTTCCAGGATACCCACAAAAGCCTCTATTATACAATATAATATATATCCCCGTGATTCAGGATGAATTCTACCATTCTCATATAAAATTCACCAAAAAATATAAAATTCATGACTAGGGATTAAAAGAAATGAAAAAAGGAATTTGTGAGGGGAATATGAATAACTTTTTAGGACTGAAGGTAGAGTCTAGGAGGCAGAGGTTAAGAGGAGGGGGCCGAGAGGCAGAGGCCAAGAGGCGGAGGCTAGGAGGAGGTTGAGGAAAAATGTGGTCATAGAGGTGGAGGTAGACGTAGAGGCAGAGGAAATGATGTTGATGGAGGTATGTGAGGGCCAATAGGCAGAGTTGAGGGTGGGAGGTCAGGGTTAATGACGGTAGGTGAGTACATAGAGGACAGGGCTCGTGGGAGTCATGGGGAAGGAAATTATAAATATAGAGGGTAAACCCGATAAAACATCAAATCTGGGTTAGTATACCCACGATTTTAACAAAAAACGTGGGTATAGGTAAAAATACACCACCTATAACAACAATTTTTTTAAACCATGGGTACAAATTGTGGGTATAGATTCATTTTATAGTAGTGGAGGTAGTTTATTTTCTTTTGTTATGAGTTATATTTAATTACCAATTTAATGAGGGAACCATGTATGTGTCTAGTTTATTAAAGACTACTAAACTAATCGATCCTTGGTGATGTGATCACTTTTATCGATTATATTATAATATAGAACCACCAATTTTGGGCCACTGAGGTTGGGGTAGTTACAACTAAAGTAGTTACTCACTTATTCCTTAAAATATTCTATTATTATTCATTATATGTTTTCTATTCTTGATGGTAATGCCATTTTTATATCTTTTTTTCTTTTGATTCATATTTTTATCACATTATAAAAAATTAGTAACCACATAATGATAATAATTAATTTTTATTTTGAAAATATAGATTCATAATGGTAATCTGTATGAGTGAGTTTCTAAATTATTATAGAATCTAGACAGAAAAGGATAAGTATTTAATGATGTATGATGATGGTTGATGTGGTCAACTAATTTGTTCATTCTTTTTTAAATAATGGTTGATTTAATTTTCTCTCAATTTTTAATTTGGAAGTGATTTTTTACTATTTTAGGGTGATAGTATAGTTTTACTAGTATAGTGGAAGTTAGGGATGGGTGTGAGGTTGTATTGATGTTGTGGTTATGGGTCTATTTATGTGGTTGTGGTTGTTTTTTTGGATTTTTAATAGTATATGTGATTTATGGGAGAGGATAATGTAGTGTGTATTGTGGTTTCATAATATGGTTTACTGTTCAATTAAAATGAATGAATGAATAATAAAATGAGAGTGGATTGGGTTATTAGTTTAATGATATGTCGGTATTAATAACTGATGTAATAATTAAATGACATATCGAAAAGTGGCCTGTAAACATTGAATTAAAAGTGTTTTTAAGAATAAAGTGTCTATAATGAATTTAATTAATTTAATGTAATATGGATGATAAAATTGATACTGAAAATTATATGTTATGTAAAAAATGACAAGTTTTTGTTTTTCATTTCTCTATTTTGTGGGGATGGATGGGACGGTAAAGTGTTGTAAACTGGTATTTGCTGTTAGTGAGAGAAAGAGAAGATGTATTGGATTAATTGGGTTTAAGTAGTGTTGTTTTTGTCTGGAACTATGAAATTTTATTTATTTGGATTATTATATACATTTTTTTTTATTTTGTTTCTTATACACCAACACCTAAGATGGGTAACCTTACTAATTCCATATTGTTTTTGGATTTGGGTGTCTTCCTAAATATATATGTTATAGAGAGAATGGATGGATGATAATATCAATATCATCATTATCCATTTGACATAATACAGTTTCTAATGGATTTGGGTATGTATACTTATATAGATTGTAATTGTTTGATGTTATAGTACATATATACTATGAACTAGGTTCTGTGGTGGAAATATGGATACACGGTGGAGGAGATTCATAGTTAGAAGAGGTCACGAGGTTGATGTCCTTCATGTTCATGTGACCCTACTATGTTTAGGTTGTAATGTGTAGTAATAAGGTGGTGGTATGATATGTGCTTATAGATATATGTTTATTATTATGATTCTATTTTTGGTTATATAGATATCCAGATATAGAAAGGATTGAGGCACAGGATGGATGTCATTAGTGCAAGATAGTGACCAAGCCTGCAGGGAAGTGGTTTCAAGGTATCTTCTTGATATACTATATAAATATTATGATACTATACATGGATGGGTTATTTGGTGATTGGGACTCTGTAAGGATGAGTGATAGTTCACTAGGTATGGGTGTGGTGTTTTTTATATTGTTTATTTGTGAATGAAATTGTATACGTTTCCACATTTTTATAAGTCATTTTGGATATGATACTCCCAATTATACTTATATTCTAACCCTTATATTTTCATGTCTATTATTTTTATAGGTTTATAGGAGTATGCAAGTGAATGGGATTGATGGAATGAGATCTTTTTAATCCTTGGTATTTATAGTTCCACTACCAATGGATTTTCGTCTTGGTATTTCATATCAGATACTTTTGATTACGTATAAAATTTATAAGCATGGTGTGTGTCATTTTATTTGTATATTACAAAGATTTAATTAGTGATTATATCACAATCTCCAAGGATTAATGGGGTTAATGCCTAAGACATGTGTGATTTTAAACCTTTAGATATTTCCACCAACCCATGAACTATAAAAGGTAGTCTTCTTAGGAAACTCTCATATTTATTTCTGACCCAAGAGGGTTTGATTGGGAAAATAACAGCAAATTGTATATTAAAAATACCAATTTCCAACTAATAATTCAATAAATAACTTTATTAAACTTATTTTAACACTAAATTCAAACCTTCATGAACTTAAAATTAAAATAAATCAACTACCTCTTTTATAAAAAAATTAAACCTGGCTCAAATATTTTTATCTACCATAAAATAATATAAATAAATATTTTACACTTTTTAATTGAAATGTTATTAGATTTCATGTCGAAAACATAATGGATGCATACAATGGGAACTCTGATTATTTTAATACAATTTGGTCTAAAAGAATATGTTTTGAAATAGGATTTAATAACTGAGTTTTGTATCTCTATATGAGTATTTACTCGATATAGTCTAAATATATCATTATAATGTTTCTCCATCCTATATATCCCACATTTATCCATTTCCAAATTAATTTTTTAAGGTAAAAAATATTTAAATAATTTTACATATAATATTTGAATAATATTTGTAGTGAAATTATCTAAGAGGGATATATTGAATAATTTTTTATAAGTATTTTTTCAAAATAATATTTTTATGATATAGGGTAGAAACAGAGAAATAATGTAATATTACTTCATAGATATATTTTTATGTATCAAAGTTAAAATAAATTTGCAAATAAAAAGTAGGAGGAGTATAATAATCATTTATCACTACACTATTTTTAAAGCTTGTAATCGCAGACAAGGAAAAATATAGTATAACATAATCTTTTAGTTTAGAAAGTTATTTGATTATCTAGAGAATGAATTATTTGAAAATTAAAATCAAACCATCTTATGTTATGAATTATGAACGATATTAAGACTATTAGAAGTTGAGATAGAAGTATCAATGCTCATATATAAGTTTTATAATCGAGTCAACTTTTTTAAATATCAATGATCATAATCTAATATCACAAATTATCTTATATTTTTATGTCATTAATTCCATCAGATTATGATATTAGTTGTTCACATTTACTTTTTGAAAAAAATGATGTTTTCTTTAATAATAATA
The DNA here is from genome assembly GCA_963277665.1 of Viscum album. NCBI lineage: Eukaryota > Viridiplantae > Streptophyta > Magnoliopsida > Santalales > Viscaceae > Viscum > Viscum album. The sequence goes on from OY728137.1 coordinate 1,792,642,914, forward strand.
TGAATCATTTTGTATGATGAGGTATTGAAGAATCACCATAATCTCATTATTTGATTAATTGTTAAATGCTATCATATTGATTATATGAACAAAACATATGCATATTAATATAATAAAATGTAAAATATGTATAATAGTGGCATATTAAAAGAGACTTATAGCATGTAAAATAATATAAATCGATTTAAGTCGTTGTTTGAAGATCAGATCATCTATAGTTTCATATTGAATATCAAAATTCAACACATGGATTTAATGGTATGTGGAGAAATAGAAAATAGAAAATATAATTATAATATTTAATCAAACTCAAAATTTCCTTAAATGCACATATTCTATCAATTTTGAGACTTAAAAGTTTGAAACTAAATATTTTGTTGATAAGATGGAAATACATTCTAAATAATTATTACATGTAGAAAATTAGAGGCACTTGAATGATAATAACTATATTATTTCATAAGTTACATTTTTTAGTGACTGAAATTTTTTAATTATTATATGTTTCATGATAATCAAAGGTCCCTTGAGAGTTTATTTAGCGCACTAATTTTCAATAAAACATGATTGTTATGAATAATTTCATCTACTATTATACCTTATTATATATATCACACCTTCTATAACTATGTTATTGATATAACTCATAATATTTCAATGATAGGCCAAAGTATAAACACTAATTAATTATGTTTTTTATTATATATTTTTCCTTATACTTAACGTTATCCAGATAAGAATGAATAATTTAATATGGTTTAAACTGGACTATTATTTATTCATAAAGAATAAAACGTTAGTGAGGATAAATGATTGTACCATTAATTTATAAATAAGTGGTCATAGTTTTTACTTAACATTATTTTCACTATATAGAGAAATAAGACCTCAAGAAATTTAGGGTCAATTGTTAATATATTTTTGTGAATGATACTTATTAATTTATATAAAAATGGAGGAGTATTAATTATTTATCATAAGTGTAGTTAATATTTTATCTATTATATCTTACCAAAAATTATTCTCATTATGTAATTATATTATATAAAAAATGTTAGATACATTCCATGAATAAAATTGTTTTATATTGAACATGAATAAGGTAGAATTTATTATTTAAACGATTATCTTTTATATTATATTTTTTATCAATGGTATAATTTATCAATATCTAAAAAATTAATATTTCAAAGATTTTATTGACCTTTTGGCTGTAAGATTAATTTCTAATGATATTATTTTCATTTTCATTCATAATTAAAGGCTTCATATTATGTATGATTTTACTCTAATTTAGTAATTTAGAATATTATGTAAAATATTTTAAGGAATGGTTTGTACTTTATGGTTATAATTTTATCAATTGAACCTAATGATCACTTACTCTCTATTGTGATTTAGTACAATCAGAAATTCATAACTGTTTTATTTATTTAACTCTAACAATTCATGCAGATACGATGCATTAAATCTATTTTTTTAATTTATAGCACTTTATACATTAATGGTATTGTTTTTACTATTGGAATTAACATATTATATCACAAAATTAATTTATTAGCTTATCTAGATAGATTATGATTTTTAATTCAAGTCATTTCTTGAAAAAGTTATATCACCCCCACTTTCATTTATATTGTTATATTTATTATTCAATTGAGACCCACATGTTTTGGGTTTTATGGGGTGATTTTTAGAATAATTTTAGGATTTTATAAATATTCATGGTTAACCACATGGTTTAGAAAACCATGTTAGTAAAATGTGTGACCTCTGTAGTTTTTCAATTTTTTAATCCCACAAATTCAACATGATTTCCTAAAAAATTTGAGTAAACTATATGATATTCTATCAAATGAGTATTTTTAAAAATTTAAATTATTTTTCATTGGGGATTCTTATCATTTCTTCTCCCATTTTATACGAACCTTTTAGACGCTTATTTTTTCCTTTACCCAGTGTCATCTCTCCTACCATGGGGATCTAATGGTTATTTCACTGTATTTCCTCACCGAGATCAGAAGGTAAGTGATTCTTATTTAATTTCTTATTATTTTCTACCATTTTCATTCAAATTATTATACCCTATTGGATATGTTGGAACATTTTATTAGCTAATGATATGTATGATTTTTGGTTTTTTTCCATAGGGATTGTAGAGACTCTCTTGAGACCTATTTGTGTGGTTTTCAACAAAGAAGATATATTTTTACCTCTTGAGGTAGGTCTTTCCACCTAATTCCCTTTTTTTGAAAAATTTGAGTGGTTGATGTTTTATTTAAATTTAAAAAAAATCTGTATTTTATATAGTTAGGTTTTAACAAAGGATTTTTATATTTTCATTGGGGTTTTCATTGGCAAACTGGATGAATTTTAGATTTCAATTTCATTGTATTTATAAATAGTATTTAATGAATTCCATGTGTTTTATTGCTTTAAATTGTAGGTTTTATATATAATAAATGATCCATTCATGATGGTTTGGGTGAAATGTGATTTATTTGTTTGGTTGTTTCTTGGATATGAATATTATTACACATTTGAAGGGTGTTTTTTAACAAGGAGTTATTCGGTAAAACCCAATGGTTATTGAGTTTGATTGTTTTTTATTATTAATAACAAGTTCTAACAACGTTATTATTTTTATGAATGGTCTTATAATTATATTTTCAATGCTTTGGTTCATAGTTTTTAACATGTTCTATTTGTAACATTATAAAGAAGGTATTTGGTTGGATATTGGTTAAACAAATATTGAGACCCCTTGTTACCTAGTGTTTATGGCTATGAATATTTACTATAAAACATGATAATAGTTTTCCCCTTTTATTCAGATCGAGTATTATACCATAAGTCATTATGATTTTCCCTATAATATGTATTTTATGTCTTTAATTCCTTATTTTTCATTTAGTATGTGTTTTATTACTTCTTGGTTTTGAGAATACTCTTGCTATACTAATAAATTTATGATTGAGCATTGATATTGTGATGTTTTCCATTATTATTGTTATTAAAGTCTCCTTCATGATCTTGTATGGTATTTCACTTATATTTTTACCCCTTTACATGTTTATATTTTTGGGTGTGTAAAGGTTTTTAACAGAAATGATTATTTTTCTACAATTTTTGAATTCTATTGAAAAAAAATTGAAACATGTTTTGAAAATAAGTAATTTCTTCTTTTTCAATGGTCTAGTTTAATGGGAAATGGATGATTTGAATTGGGTTTTTTGGGAAAGGAATTTTAGAATTGAATATTATATTTTTTTTTATTTTAAATCGATGGAAATGAAATTAATACTACGTTACACTATTTATTTTAAAAATATAATTCATGTTTTATCTTTTAAAATTATTGATATGGAATCTCTTAGTGGTATCCAACTGGGATATGGCTCACACCCTATATACTCACAATTGTTGTTATATAGTCTTCATGTCATATGAGGTTATCGAAATATTAGGCTTCCATGTTTGGTTTTCACTACTCTCATATAGGATATTGATTCTGATTACTTATTGGTGGTGACATGGGTCACATGAATGTATCATGTTCATTCCTTTAATATCCTTAGTTTTTTTGTGAATGTTACATATCATCCTTTGGGATTTTGATAGTTTTATTTATTTGATTTTAAATTATTAAATAACTTAATTCCAATTGGTAATTTTTTATGATATTTGATTTAGTTTTACTATATATATATGAGAATTATATTTCTGTATGCTTATTACATTTATATAATGTTCCAATACATATAGATTTAATTTCATGTTCCCATTTGGACCCCATTATTGTATATTTGAATCATTGAGGGTAAAACCATTCCCAGCTATCAAGTTGAATACCATAAGTTCTTGCTTCTATCATTTGATGATTGTGAATTCACTTTGGGACTTATGGTGGGATGATGTAGGTGGAATGTCGACATGATCAAGATTAGATCATAAAAAAAATTGTATGAGAACCCTCTTGTTATTTGGTGAATCATGGTATATAGGAGTTAATATTGTCATAGCATGGGAGGTATCTTCAAGAGTATGATTATAACTCTTATTTATAGAAAACCATGAGTTTTCATGGGTGGTTGGGAGATTTATTTTTAATTTGGATTTCATAATTTGTTATTATTGTAGTTTTTATGACTCAGATGGGTAATAAAAAAATTTATATAGATCCTAATATTTGAGGAGATTAATCATTTTGGGGTATAACTGGAAAGAAAATTGGGGTCATATTTCTATGAAACATAGACCGTCAAACCATTCACAATACATGTTAAACCATTCTATATAACCTCTAGTGGAAATGAAAGGGATGGTGAATGGTTTAAAAAAACATACAGCCAAACAGTGTGTGTTGGTGAATCATGGGAAATAAATTCAACCCAATGTTATTATAATCCTTTAATATGAACACTATAACATTTTTAGAATTAATTATGAGAATTTGTATATCATAACATTGTGGTTTTTTATGTTTTAAATAAATTTTTATCATTTTTTATTGAATTTGTTTCATAACCATGTTGTGGTGTTTTAAAAATTCTATATGAGAAGGGTTTTAATTTTATTATAGAACATTTCATAATATTGGTGTTTATGGGTTGTGATGAGCTTTAGAGAATGAATTTATTATTTTGATTTAAAATTATGTGGTTTTCAATATATGGTGGAAGTTAGTACAATTAAACGACTTTTTATTTTAAGTGTTATCCCTTGTTTCAATTGATTTATATGACTTTTATGGTGTTATAAAGTGGGGGGGGGTAAGTGTTTTGGAAATTTATGAGTTGTTTAATAATGTAAATTATTTACATTATTTTAATTTACCCTATATTTAATTTTTTGGATTCATTTTATGGGGTGTTGTAAGGGCCCTTAAAATTGAACTATAAACCACCATTCGTGGCATTAATTTATTTTAATATGAATTTGACTTCATTTTTAAAATGATTTGATATGATTTGAATTAATTTTTATTATTGTTATTATTTATAATATAACCCTATAATGGAATTTACAATCCCAATAGGTAATGTGTTTCTATTTCTTTTGATGACAAAAAATTGGTATTTCTAGTCCGAAACTCTATCTAGTCTCTTTATAGAGTCATAGGGCCTTCTTCATCTCATCATGTGGATCATTTTAAAATATTTATAAATTAGTATCCTCTAGTATTCTAGAACGATCAAGGTCTAAACAAGGGGATTGTGCTTCAAGGTAAGGTTGATGATTTATTTTTTACCTTACACATTCCTGATACCTTGAGGGTGAAAATCATCAATCTTTTATTTGAAGGATGGGGCCTATAAAGACTTAAGACCATTGTTATTTCTTGAACACTTGATCATATGTATTTTGATTATTTTATTATCATTTCCATCAAGTAGAATTATCATGAGTATGTTAAGTTGATGAATGAATTACAATTTTTATGATTTTATCTAGGTGACTGGTCAATTAAAATGTATTTATTGTAATTTACTAGATAATATATATTTTTATCCTGATATATTTGTAGATTCTTCAATAAAGTTATAGTTATTTAAAATAATCATTCATTATGATCTTAGTTTAGTTTTCATTTTTCTTGGCCATTTTATGTATGTGGATGTGGCTGATGAATATTTTTTTATTGAGTAAATTTCTATTGGGAAATCTATATAGTTCAATGATGTAACTATATTGAGTGTATATAATATTATTTTGTTCAATGAAGAGTTGGGGTTATAAAGGAAGAAGTAGGTTGGTAGTATTGTTGTCTAATTTCCTTCTAATTCTAGTGTTGTTTCCTTAGTTAAGAGGAATCCTTTGATGTTTTTTCAGTATAGGTAGACAAGGAACTAAATGAAATTTTATTCTCTGGCTTCAAAATCCTATCATCATTATGGAAACCTTAGTAAAATTCATAGGTTCTATAGCTTTAATGGTCAATATAATATAGAGTGTCATAACTATCCCCAACTAAGGTGGTGATTGGTGTGGTTTTCCCATTCAATAAGTCATAAGGCTTTTATATGTTGTTGGACATTATCTATTATGTTCCATTAGAACATAAGCTATATTCTGTATGAACACGTTTCCGTTTTTATTTAATTGATTGAGGATCACCGTCTACTATTAATATTATTTGTATTTTTTCCATGTTTAAGAGGTGCTGGAGGTGTATGTGGCCCTATTAGATTATATTATATTTATACATCTCGTATTTGGTGATTTATATATATCATGGATACCTTTTTAGGTCTAGGTATGTGTTTATTATTCATTTAGAGACATATTTTCGATTCTCTCTAATTTATTTTTTGTATTGGTTTTAGCTTATTTGACCTCATATCTTTTAGTGGTTTTGATATTATTCTATCTATTTGTTTGGAATGGGATTTGAGAAGTGTTTTTGGGTTTTGATATGTATATTGGTGTACTTATATTCAATTTAGATAAATTTAATGTCCATCCATGTGTGATTTATTATCTATATGGTCTTATATTTGTTATATTCTTTGTTTTACTTCCATGATAAGTCTGCCTTCTAGTATTTTCAATATATCATGGGTTAGTTAATCTTTAGTAGAAATAAGGTGATTCTCCTTGAGAGTGAGTTGTTTGTGTTTTGAGTTTTATATGAGGAAGTGTGTTAAATAATTTTTTCCTTTTTCAAGTTGATATAATATTGAAATAATCATAATTCTATTTTTTTGATGACTGTCTGGGGTAAAAAGTGGAATTTTGGAGATATTTTTGATACCCCCAATGTCACTTATATATATATATATATTGGTTGATTAACTGATGTTTTGGAGTGTATCGAGATAAAATTTGGAACTTTATAAATAATTTCCTTGGACACATGGATATCTTTATGGATTGGTAAATAATTTGAGTAAAACATGCGACATTTATAGTTTTTTATAGTGACGAATCGTACTGTTACTATATGGTTTACTAAATAATTTGATTAAACCGTTTTATCTTATTAAGAATAGAAATATATGTATTTTGACCTTATTTTTTTGGGGTCCTCCAATTTTCTTTTTAATAATGGGGTAACGCAACACCTTATGACTTTAGATTATATATTTTTTTTATTAAATTAGATATTTTTGATAGCGTTCTTTATACGCAACATCATGCTTCTACGAAGTATGATATTTTTTAAATAAATATGACTACTTAGATGTAGTCATAAAATTATATGGAATGAATAAGAGTAAGTACATTTCAATATATTTTTATGAAATTTTTCCCTTAATTAAAATGTATTGATTACTTCATAGGGAATAAGCACTCAAATTTTAATAATTGGAATAATATTATTTAAGATGCAATTTTTCTTGATTTTTATTATCGATATATTATAAATTTTTATGTAAAAATTATTTTTTAAAATAATTATAAATAAATAAATATATTGAGAATTTTTATAACCAAAGTAATAATCATTTATTAGTGAATTTATAATTTTCTATAAATTAATGTAAAATTATTTGAAAGTATAAAAAAGAAAATCTTTCAGAAAAATATTTTTATTAAGTGTAATGTATTTTATCTTAATAAATTTAATTAATCACTACTAATGAATAATTTTAATTAATTTTTTATATAACATATCCAGTAAAATATATTAATATTCAAGTAATGTTTGTTACTTATAAAGAAATGAGAATAAAGTCAGTTTTCTCTTGAAATACATTTTCTAAAAAAATGGATTATATTTCTGTTGTGAGACAATATAAGAATTAATTTATTTCAATTAAAAGGATGGAATATAAAAAAATGGATTCCATATTTTAATCAATGTAATAAATATTTTTTAAAGAGTATTACTTAACATTTAGCCATACTAATTAGTTATCAGGGTAAAACTCGTGTTACCACAGTAAGGGTTAAAATGGTTAAATGAGGAATTAATCTTGGATATATGATTTAAAACAACAAGAAAACAACTGATTAAATCTCTTTGTTTTATTTTATTTAGACCATTGCCACAATATATTAAAAATAGTTATAGTTATTAGATATTTTACATGAGTAAGACATGTTCTATATAATAATGTTTTAATTATTTTCAAGCTTTCCACCCACATCACTTATAAAATGTAACCTTATATTATCACATATCAAAACTATTTTAGCCGATTATCTTGACCAAGACCAACCAAAATCACTTACTAACACTTCTCCCTATAACTTGGTGGTTTTGATCTCACCAAAAGATTACTTCAAGTAGTCTTAAGGTGTAAGCCAAATGAAGATCCCCATAGTGTAGTAAATTGTATTTATGTGTTAATTTTGAGTTTCTTTTGTCTATAAACACATAATATAATTTTATAAACATATTATCTTGGTAGCATACATATATTTTTTACACATATATATTTTTTATATTAATTTCAGAAAAAAATTATAACATTCCCAAATACTGGAAAATAAAAACACCCCTCATCCACATATACGGACTATAATCTCAATTAAGTGATGTATTTAATGTTTTATAAACAACTTTCAAGGTTGTTAATATAAATTTTATCCTCCCAATAATTTACAATATATTTCTTTTAGAATAAGTTTAATTTCATTAATCGCTTGGGATGCATACAACACCGGATTGAAATGAAAATATTCTATTACAATGTTATTTAATCATGACCATTATAAACTAGATGTAATTTTTGTGGGTATGAATTATACTAAATAAAATATAAATATTATTTTTATCATTTTATTATAAATAACATAATAATCATTTGAAGGTAAAATAATTATTCTCTAAAATATCTTTTTTTATAAAGGATGAATTGGTCATACTTTGCAGACGTTATTTAAAATCATGTTTTTCCAAATTGAGAAACATTATTTTGTAAAATGAAATGATTTTTTTTTATTTTAATAAAAATTTATCTTATGGTTAAATTTTGGGATTTTTTTAAAAATTTTCATTTTTTTGATTAATAGTAAAAAATTGAATTTTAATTGAAAATTTTCATTTTATTGAAATAATTTATTATGTTAAATTATAATATAAATTATTTTTAATGTAAATTTTCCTAAATATTATATCAATTAATCCAATTTATTTCATTTTAATTATTTTCAATTTTAATTTTTATATAAAAATATTATAAACATTTAGACATTTTCTCTTTAAAAACCTTTTTTCTTATCACATACGCTATAATACTTTAAAATTAAAATATTAAAAATTTATGATTTAAATTTTTAAAAATGGTTACCATATTTTGAATAATAATAATTTATATTTTCTAATAAGTTAAACTTGTTTTTTTTTCAAAACGAATACTGAAAGGAGAAAAAAGATCAATGTAGAAGAGCTCATCCAAACCTTGGACAGGATGGTATATAATTTTGAAAACCTACTCAAATATGATCCTGATGAGAAGGTTACCGACCTTCAATGGAGTCTTCTCAGAGGTAAGGTCTCTAAAAGACTTAAACTACAAATCATAGATTCAGCTATGACATATTATATTTCTTGATTGTCTTTGAATACATGTCAGGTTTCCCACTTTTCCATAAAAGTGTTATCTTAATAAAAATAAATATTTTTTGGTGGTTAAAAAAGGAGAAAAAATTAATTTTAGTATTTACGGTGAAAACTGTTTTACCAGGGGTTCAACAAATACAATAATGGTTACAAATGACATGCGAACATGTTAAAAACTCATTTTATGGAAATATTAAGACCTAAAATATTATAGGTTCTACAATTTTTAATTTTTTTTTTGTCTTTGGTAATGGTAAAAACATTAGAATTATTGAATCTTCTAAATAAAATTCAGTTTTTCCACTCATCTCACTTGAAAAAGGTCACCCCTCTATACTCTTTATCACACCTTCACACCATATTGTTTTTCCAATACCTACCCAAATAACTTCCCATATAATATAACCTAATCATATAATCCTTATATCATTAATAAATCCAAAATAAGTGGGGTTTACTACAAACTTAAGAAGGATACCAGATATAGAGGCCACATTCTCCATCGAGTGTTTTTATTTTTATTATTTTTAAATATTAAAATTATTTTCTAGAACACTAATAAAATTAATTTTGGTAGAGAAATTAATTTTTTATATCATCATATGAAATTATTTTAGGGCCAAAAGTTTTGACTCTCCAGAAAATATTGATTTTTCAGTGAATAGTGAAAATAATGTTTCTCGGTAAGATTATCATTTCATTTGATAAATGAATTAATTTAAAATTAAAATTATTATTTAAAAGTGGAATATGATTATTTATATATATATTTAATTCAATAAATCAAAATTTAATTATTTTTATATATTACTTTAATACACATTTTTTATAACTAAAAACATATTTTTTCTAAAAACTGCCTTAAAATACATAAGGTTCCTCTATTATAAGATATTATAATAACCACTGAAGAGGAATTATTTCGATTAAATTTTTATATTATATAAATATATTTAACCATATTTATGGATTTTAATTCATATAATAATAATTATTATTAATAGAGTTATAGTGAAATAATTTTTTCTCTAAGAAAATGTATCATTCGGAAAACCACTTACCATCATGCTTTCAGGTTTTATATTAAATTAAATTCTTCAACCTATTTGAAATTATTTTAAAAAAATTATTCCATATTTGAAGCATAATATTTAATATTATTTAAAAAACTTCAACTTAATTTTTGAAAAATATCAATGGTAATGATAATAAATATTTATTATCATGTTAAAAAGTAAATTGGTTACTTAATGGTAAAACTAATTTAAAAAACACTAGATAAAAGTATCCCTAATAATTTGAATATTTATATTTACTTTTTATTGAAATTAGGATTAAATTTATTCATTATTTTTTTACATTCGAAAGAATTAACTAATTAGTTTGATAAAAAATTGTATTTTGATACAATTAAACTTGAATTGTTTTTTGGGTAATATTCAATTTCAATTAAGGAATTCATTGGGATGAATTAGTGGATTTATGAAATAAATAATATTCTAAGAAAATAATATTATTAGGTAATTTTTATTAAATACAAATTATCATACAATTTTTATGAAATATAAATGATCATATAATTTTTATGATGTGAAATGTTTTTTATAACAGTTCAAAAATATTTATTGTCAGAAAAAACCCAGCATTTCTCTATAAAAGTCAATTATTATTTTAAAAGTTAAAAAATACATAATTAGAAAATTTTCTTTATATGATTAATTTTATTTTTTGAATTAGAACATCAAAATTGTATAATGGTGAATTTTTTCATAATTTTCTGAGATATTCAAATTTTTATGTAAAATTTAAATATCGTATAAATATACGATGTGTATTATGACATTATAATTACCCAAATAATGATATAATATATAATTTAAATGGTATAAATGGAGAAATATTTGTTTTCCTCTAAAATAATTTGAATTTAAATTTATTTGATTAATTTTATGAAGGATTTATGATTCCTCTAAAACCATTAGTATATTTTATGGTTCGAAAATAATTTCTCTAATAACATGGTTCAATTCCACATAAGTAAGGTTATTATTTTATTACCTTCATCCCTACAACTTATAAAATAGTTCAAACAACACCTATTTTTTAGAAACTATGGGCCAAAACCTTTGTATGGTTTGGGGTTTTGGTTATTTTTTATATAGAATCCAAAACCAAAGATTGAGAAATAACAAAGAAGTACCCAATAATTTCATATATAAACCCAATGAAGATCCCTATTATAATTACTCAAAATATAATTATAATGTCTCCACTCTTCCTTACTGTCTATAAAGTTCTCCCAATTCTTCCCCAAGATCTCAAACATCTCCTCCCAAGAATTTGGAGTCACACACTCAAGGGATCTTCACCTTCTCTACTTTATTCAATTTTTTTATTATGTTATGCCTTTAATTTCCAATTACTAATGTTGGGATAAGTATTTATTTGTCACTATTAATTCCAATTTTTTTCGATTTATTAAATTCTCATTTCCCTCTCATCAATCTATTTTATAAATTTTTTAGTGAAATCATTATGCTATTGAAATTTCATCGCGAATATTCCATGACAATAGATTTTTGTATTGAATAACATGCCCATTTCCTATTAAGGGTGTTATTTATTATACAATTATACATATTTTAATTAGGACTTACATTTATGCATTCCAAACTCCTTGTTCATGTAGAAAATTAGGAATATGAATGAATCAATTTTGTATGATATATATGTAACACTTAAGCATGAGTATGAAATGAATGTGACGGGTGTGCCAAGAATTATATAGTGATCCAATACATTGGGTAATATTTACTCTCACAAGAAGTCATGTTGGGATTGGGAGTAAACCTGATTCCTTATTAGACTTTTCCCATCATTATTTATTGGAAGTTATCCTTGACCTATGTTTATGATGCAATTTTTTAAGTGGTTTCCTCATTTCCAATGATGCCAATTATGATTTTCATTCTATGTCATGTATCTTTATTCGTATTTAATATTATTACTCTTTTTGATATACCTATTGTGTAACATGTATTATTATCTTCATGTCACTCTAGGTTTATTCCCTTATGGGCTTAATATCTCTCTTTTTTCTTATGTATGTTCCTAGGCTAACACATGTAGTTTTAAGTGTGATCATGCCAAGGAAGTTTTCGATAAAGTTGTTTTTTTTCTATTTTAAATTATTATATAACATACCTAATTACCAAAGACACCACAATTATTGAAATTATAGGGTATATTATGTGTAATAATATTGAATAAATCATGTATTAATATATTATAAAGGGATGGGTTATCATAAATAATTTAATAATGAAGTTTATTTTTATAAAATAAAAATTAAAAATTTTACGAATATAGATTTTAAATAATAATATAAAAATATAATGAAAACTATTTTTATTGGAATATAGTATTGTTTTTTATATTAACTATTATTATTCTTATTTTCTATCTATTACTACTAAAATTGGATTTAATAAATTATTAATATAAACAATATGTTTATTCAATTGTTTATTTCATTTTAAATCATAAATCAATATTATTTGTTATTTAGATGCACAAATTTCACATATAATTACCTTATAATTGATAATAAACCTTATTTTAATTTATATATGTATCTAATTTTTAAGTTACAACTATTGTTATCCTCTAATTTTATTTATTTCTTTTAGAAATCATATATTGTTTTGAGGTTCATTTTTGGTTAGGTGTTGCATGAATCAAAAGTTATCAAACACATTATTCTTTGATAGAAAGAATATATATATTACTTAATCTTGGAGGGTTATATTCTCCCCCATAAAAAAATTTTCCCTTATAATTTTTAATTCTATTTATCTAAGGAACTCAAATGACTGTGTCAAAAATAAAGATAAGATCCATGGCATAATTGTTAATGGTATACCAAACAACATATCTTAGGTATAATGAAACAAAAGAATGGGTATCAATATCTATATAAAAATATCATTTTACCTAGGAAGTTTGTAATAAGTATTGATAGAGGATCATGGGTATATTTAGGACATGTAGTTAGATTACTCAATATGATAATAGATAGGATATCATTTCCAAGAGAGCTAATATAATCCTTATAAAACATCAAATTATGGAAACAATTAGATCTGTAAGAATTAAATTTCCATAAAAAACATGTATATTTAATAATAGTTAAAAACACTATGTGGTTTATTTATAACTAAATAACCAATAGTTGGGTAATAACTATATGTCCCTAGACATTATAAAATCCTTAGTGAAAAATAATTATCCTCATAAATAATATTCATTTTATATATTTTTCTTTATTCCCGTTGTCTATGTGGTAATTGGCGATATTATTTCATGTTGCCCATTTTTATATTCAACTAATTTTCATAGTGCCTAATTTCCATAAAATTAATGATACAATTATTTATAGTATCTCTCTTTTTTTTAACTAATTTGTTTTCTAACATTCATTTTCGAAAATATATTGAATTTTATTCCCTTCAAGAAATACCTGAGGTATTTCTTAAGGAATTATTAACTTTTAGGAAATTTATTCTTATTTATATCATCATATTAACCACTTGAACTCCCATTATACTAAATTTTTATCTTATTATTGTTTTTGGAAGCTTAACTCAGTTCCCATGGTTAATTATAATTTTTGATTGCAAGTTTAGCATTATCAAAATATGTATCACTCCAATTATTATCCCGTTATATTTTACATTAGGAAAATCTAAACATTTTCCATGAAAACTATTCCAAACATGGTTCCGTTAGGATTTATCCACTACTAAAACTAAAATGAGATACTCATTAATGACGAACACCATATTGAATTTTTTTTATAATTACATGATAAACTCATCCCTTAAATATCTTACTATTAAAAAGTATCACATTAGATTTATATTAAACCTAAATCACTCTTAGTTCAATCTAGGATTCTATAGGTTGTGTTACCTCATCTTCTTTAACATAATTCATAAACATAACAAATCATTTATACTTGCACATAATGAAAATGTGAGTAAAAAAATAATATCCTTTTGGAGTGTCAATCGTAGTGTACATTCTTGGGAAAAACTCATCATGCACCAATATGAATATTGAGTCATTCTCTCCATACCATTTCAAGGTTATTTTGCAAATTAAATCTCTTACACAACTGTAACAACTTCCACGTATCTTGATAGGGATTTAATTTGAAAGAGATCCACACATTTTATAATTTACAAAAACTTTGAGATGTTATATTATATGGAGACTTATCCCTTAGAAATAAAAAATTGTGTTTTCATAATATAACACTTATCCCAATCCCTAAAATATTTAATATTACTTAAAATAACATAAAGGGTTATCCATAACATTGAAATTTTTATATACCTAAACATATTATTCATTAAACTATCCTAAACTAATATCTCAACCACTAATGTTTTATATAAGCTCCTTTGATACCAACTATAGTGTCTTGGACCTGTACTCCCAAAATTTGTGATGGAAAAACACATTCTTTATATATAATATTTGAAACCAAACATAAAATATTATATGTAACCATACAATAATTTAATGAATAAAAGAAAATAATTTATTACAATATTATTGATTTAAATTTTTTATATTAGAGTATTAAAGAGTTAGGAAAAACTTTTAACTAAAAAATCTCATGTCTTTCTAATCAAATGGTCTATTTTTAAAATATATAAAAAACTAATTAATCTATAATAAGTCTTAAAATTATCACAAAAAATTCACCAAACATGATACACATCATATCATTTATTATACAGTTCATCATAACATGGGGAAATTAAAACATAATAAGGGTGAGATAAAATACTCATTAAAGAAAAAAATATATCAGAAGATACTATGTTATGAACATGGAATGAGTAATATTATAGGAGAAAAATGATTACCAACTGATTCCATATAATTGATCGCATGAGCATGAAACAAATCTACAGTAGAAAATATAAATACACAAACAAAAATTAATTATTAAATTCATAGTGGTGGAATAAATAATTTTAGATATCATTTACTATAACACCCTTTACCAAGAAATCATTCTTTCTATAATTTTAAAATATAGGAAATCATACTTTTCATAAAGGTAACAACCACGACATAATGATTTCATTTTTAAAGAATACAAAAATACCCAAATATTTTGTCTCATCAGAACAAATGAGGCTTTAAGGGGATATTACTTTACCCCTATCACTGATTAAGTCTAATTAATTAATCATATAAATGAATTAATAATCAGTATAGCATATTAAAAACTTTCCTTAAAGTCAATAAACATTCATAATGAAATAAGAAGTTTATGAATTACAATTATTTCCCAAATTAATAATTTGAATAGATTTATAATTAATAATATCTCAAAAGAATAACTTTTTTAATTATGGGAATATGGTTAGGTCAATAATTTTTCCAATAAATCCATACATGTATATCTAGATGAATTCCCAATAAATAATGCAATGAAAAATATTTTATTCAATTAAAAATGTATTGGAAGAAAAATTATGCATATAACATAGGATAATTTGGAATGACAAATGCATCGATCGATTTGCATGATTTTAACCCAAAAAATAAGATAGAATGATATTATTTATATGGTAATCCATGGCCAATATATACACCCACTAAACGAAAAAATGTCATGATTATGAATCATATCTAATTGATTCAAAAATGAGAATAAAAAACCCTTACTGTAATGGTAATTTAAGAATAAAAAGTACATAAGAAGGATAAAATGAAATTCAAATATTATTAAATTAAATATAATTTGTGTACATGAAGGTAATAGGGAAATTAATATACTATATAAAATAAAATTTTGTGTACAATGTCAAATATGTCTCATATAATTGTAAATAAAGAAAAATAACACTTAAGAATTTAGAAACATTCAAACCTAAAACACCTTTAAGGATGTAATTTCAAATGAAACATTACATACCATTAATAATTAAATTACCATGATAAAAAAATTAAAGGTGAAGTAGATACACCATTATAAAATTAAAACATAAAGTATAATAAGAAATATGTCTCAAGGGGTAATTTTTTTGATAAAAAATCATTACAACCTAATAATTATCTAAATGAAACAATTTGAAGGATGTAGAAAATATAAGTGAAATTAAAATAAAATGATATATAATTTATCATATAATATAAAAATGATTTAGTACACACACCATATAAAATAAAAATGTTGTATAACAATAAACCTGTCTTGAGAAATAAGAATTAAGACCAAGAAGCCTTAGAAATGTACCATAATATTTGAGGTAATAATTATATTATAAGAGGATATATGGAAGAATTGTATAAACATAAAAAATAATGAGGTAAAATAATAAAAAAATTCATTTTTTATAATAAATCAAACATTTAGAGTTGAGTTCGATAAGAAATTTTGTAACTCAATGGAAGAAAATTGAGTGACTTCAAACACTTACAATGGTATGAATTTACTCTGAGTATGCCATTAAACTTCTTCAAAAAAACATAACTATGTTAATCATATAATCATAAAAATAATTAATATTTTTAACCTTCTGTAATCTTAATTTATAATTATTTTCTACTTTTATATTAGTTATCTATTATCTTTTTTCAATAGCAGAAGTGGCTTATCTTGATTGTTATGAATTAGTCTCATAATAGAAATTTAGTTATGTATTATTCATCCAAATTTCATAAATCCTATATAAAATCATATAATTAATTATATAAAATATATTTATTTATAAATCACTTTTCTCATTCAATTTTTACTTTAGTTATATAGTGTGAAAATGGAATTCATGTCAAATTATTTTTATAATTTTAGTGATCGAATATCATACGTTTATAATAATTTCAATACATAATATAACTATTTAGGAACTATAATGAATAATTATTTATTATTAACATAAAATAATAATATTATTTAGGTTCTCATATTGATCTGGGATTTACTTTTGTAGCATTGAACAAGTTAGTGCTTAGGTAATCCCAAATATGAATGTTCGATAATTTGATGGATGTGTATGATTACTAAATTGTAAATTTTAGAATAATATCATTTTAAAATAATAATAATGATATTATTTTTTATATTTTATGGGTTTTAATCATATTTTATGATTATAAGAAACATAATTAAAATTAAGATGAAAAATATTTTATCATGATGGTGGTTGTATTTACAACACATTTTTAATGTTTCTGTTTCTCGAAAAATTTTAGGTAAAAAAGGTGTAAAGTAATTTAAAAATTAATATTTATTAATATATTATATACATAAATTTTATTGTTCGATTCCATCCTCATAACCAGTTAATATTTTTAATAGTAAAAAACAAAAAATGTCGCACCGTGAAGTTTGTATTTTCTACAATGTATAATCGATAATCATTTTTTTCTATTAGGTTGAAGAGAATAAATAAGGGTTTTTTGATCATTATAATGACATTTAATTATAATAATGATTGTAAGGTAATTATATAACTAAGGGTAGATTTGGATGTGAATAAATAAGAAGAAAATGGTTAGGATTTAACGACACTCAGTTTGGGACCTTGAAATTTATCTTGAAATCCACCTTCAAAATAAATTTATTAGACTGAATAATTTAGACAAGTGGCTTACTTATGTTGTTGAGATAGTATTATATAATAAATAATAAATGATATATAAGAATAAATTTTAAATAATGGGTTTGACAAAAGGGGGTAGAAGTTGTTACTTATAGTTTATGATTATATAATTATAAATTCATAAAATTTATTGTTTTGATAAAAATGTATTATTTACTATTCACCTAAAATATATTTTTTTTAGAAAATATTTAAAATTTATTTGTAAATAATATTCACATTATTATTCTAAATAACTCCTTTATTTTTAAAAATTCAAAATAAAAAATCATATAATTTTTTATTTAATTAAATATGTTTAAATAAAACTAAAAAATTCAAAAGATAATAACATTTTAAAAAAAATTATTATTATTCCTAATTCATGTAGATTACTATTGAAATTGGTGTTAAAATATTATTTATATCCACAATATATTTTATCGATAATTTAATTAAATTTATTAAAAACATATAAAAAGTCAATTATTAAAAGGATACATTTTAAATCATAAATCTATATTATATATTATATAGCTAGAATATTGTAATTAATCTATGACATAGCATTGATAATAACCATTATTTTCAATTATATATATATACATATATATCATAATTCAGCTACATCTATTTTTTCCAACCAATTTTCTGATTACATTTTAAAGCTCAGATATTGTTATATTGTTTATTTTTTGTTTTTCCTTTCATTTGTCACAATCTATCAAAAATAATTATGTTCTATGGGAAATGAAATATATTATCTTCAATATTGTGGTGTTATAGATTCATTAAAAGATTTATTTTTTATTTACAACTGGGAAAATTTATAAATTTTACTTGATTTAATAAATTTTTATGATCTTATTTAATATATTGATTTTTTGTTTTTTTGAAACATGTTTTATAATATAACTTTACTCGTGATATTTTTAATGCTTTTGAGTTAACCCATAATATGTATATATTTTATTGTAATCATATATAATACATTACTATCTATATTTTTAATATTTATTATGGGAAATATATGATATCAAACATCAAAATTCATCATTTGATTGTAAACAATGAATTTAATAATCTTAATTAGGGTTCCTTGATGATGTGATCCATATAGACTTATTTAAACATAACTAAACATCAAATCATAATCATTAATTATAAGATCTGTTGATTCCCTTGAAATTTTAGCTTCATATTCCTAAGGACTATAAAGTGGATACTTATAATATTAATGAGATTCATATATCATTTTTACAATTAAAATATCAAAGACTTATGGGGATGAGGATTTAATTTACAATAACATATTAATATATGATAATGCAACCAAGAAGGTGAAAATTGAATATATATTGTCATGATGACCTTCTATCAATGAATAATGACTAAAAATTGATGAATTTTTCATAATTAACAATTTAACCCCCAAAAAAATATTTAAAATCATTCATTTTCATAAAAGGAGTCATTAAAGAAATATGATATACATATTCTACATATTTAAATACGGATTTAAAAATTGATAATTCAATGGAATGTTTTTTATTAATAGAACCTGATTCTGAGGATGAATTTAGAAAATAAATTTGTTTTTATTTGTTAATTTATTATTCATAGGAGGTGAAGAAGGACTAAACATAAATTACAATATTTATAAGATCAAAAAACAAACTCATGGTCAAATAGAAGTTCATTAAATTTTAAATTTGTGTGGTATAATGATTTCAAATGTGAGAGAATTATCATAACAAAAAAGAAGAAGTTACCCAACTATATATTCTCTACTCTAATATATATATATATATATATATATATATATTTATGTATACGACAATCAGATCAAATATCCATCATCTTATGATCAGAAAGAAAATTATCTTCCTAAATTTATATGATAGATCCATGTATAAGACATTGAAAATATTTACTCATTATTGATTAAATGTGTATAATATATTTCAATTAAAAAACATTAAATTTTAGATATTGACTCAGTATACTAATGATAATTGAATGAAGTTCAAAAAGTGATAATTTATTTCAATAAAATATAACCCTATATATTCCAATTTTTTATCCTTAAAACATAAAATCAAATTTATCATTATGATAAGTCTACATCCTTTAGGTATGTCATGAGAAATTATTTTTATATATCTATTAATAGAAAAAATTTAAATATAATGAAAAGTGTTATTCCAAAAACTCTATGTTTTTAACTTTCCAGACCCAAGACTATTTGGTCTCCTAGATCCAAAAATATTTATAACTTTAAATGATTAATTATTTAGAATATTATAAGGATCATTAATGATTTACTAAACCATTCATATAGGATATCAATAAAATTGCTAAAACATAACATATTAAGGTAGATAGTTACTGATCCATTAAAATAATTGACAATCCAAAATGAATATCATTTTCTAGAATGTGGTATGAAAGGATCACTAAGAAAACAATTCATATAAACCTTATTCTATCCACATTTACCATTAAATCATGCAATTTACATTTTAATAAAATTATTCATGTATGTGTTTAAAATTTAAGTTAGTTTGTGGATAAGGTAACTTATTTGGACATTAAATTCATTTATTGATTCTTTTTTTATTGAAATATGTCTATTTTTTGGATATTTTTTTATAACATTATTTTAATATAATTTATACATAGTCATTTTTATTTATTTTATAATCATGCATCGATGCAAATATAAGACTATATTTTTTCATTAGGTTATTTTTATATTATTTTATATATGTAATGAGTCTATATATATTATTTATAATAGTGAAAATATTTAGTGTTATGCCTTTTATTTACACAATCCATCAAGAGTCTATCTCTATATAATTATTTCATTGATTCCATATCTAAAATCCTTATTTGGAATTAGATTCCTTAGAATTAACATTTTTTCAATTTCCCATCATTATTATATATTTTCAAAATATTTATTATTAAATTGGTGTAATAGAATAGAATAATTTTGGTGTTAACTGAATAAAATTGGGGAGATATTTTTAGAACCTTCCATTCATTCATAGCTTTCATGAAATTTATGCGTTCATACTGGGAGTACAAGACTAGTGTTTACCCATAGCTGCCTCCAAAATTTGATTTACTAAAAATTCCTTATGATAGATAAATATTTTTTATTTATGAATATTATAAGAACCCGGATCTTCGTTCAGGTATATTTTTCCTTTTTTGTTCTGGAGTTTTTAAGAAAAATGGTTTTTCTGGAAATTTTCAAAGTACACGCCATGTACTTTTTGAGTACACGCCATGTACTCTGTTC
Organism: Viscum album; assembly: GCA_963277665.1. Lineage (NCBI taxonomy): Eukaryota > Viridiplantae > Streptophyta > Magnoliopsida > Santalales > Viscaceae > Viscum > Viscum album. Next base: position 1,792,664,401 of record OY728137.1, read on the forward strand.
CGGCTCGAAGCTGTGTGCTGGGCATGTCCGGGCCACACACACGGTGTGTATGGCTGAGGTGGAGGCTGGTTAATTCGGAGTACAAAAAAATTGAAGTATGTGCCGTGTACTCAAGAAGTACACGCCATGTACGTTTTTTTTCATTAAACGGACCGGGGTTGCGCCTAACCCCCATATTCGTCTTCTTCATCAGTTTTTGACCATTCGAGAGTGACCGTACGACTGGATCTTCGACAAACTCCTACCTCATCGTCCGTTTCCCGATTCGAGCTCGGTTGATTGTGTTGGAATCGCAGCAGTGAGTTCTTCATTCTTCTTGAGCCTTGTTTCTTGATTCCTCCTTGTTTTCAAGTTATCGTGGGATGAACGTTTTGTACGTTTTCTTAGATCTACGTTGTTCTAAGTGGAATCTGTCATCATGGTTCACTTATATCGATCTCCTAGGGTCGAGGTAGGTGGTTTGTGCATTTCCGTAGAAATTTGATGGATATTTTGTGCAATTTCCACCAATACCCTTGAACGGGGTATTTCATGTTTCCTGTTTTTCCTTTGTTACTTGCCTGCTTTTCTTGATTGCTCTAGTAGAGGTTATTGCTTGTGATTAGAGTATTTTGTTTATGCTAAGTTTTCTTTCCATGCGTGTTCTGCCTGTTTTGCATTTTTCCAATTTCCATGCCTAGTCATAGGATAGTGGAACTATTGTTTTATTATTACGGTTGAGCCTTAGTTGATAGCCAAGTAGTTCTTGAGGTTTACTTGGACGATACACACGCGTTGAGCATGTTTATTTATACTCAGGACTGTGATAACCTATAGTAGTAGACTAAAGGGAGAATTGATGGAAGGGCTTCTCAAGAGTGTCTCTTAATTACGATGTGAGACTATAGGAGGAATTGATGTTGAGTGCTTCCCCAGAGAGTCTGTAGATCCACGACGTGGGACACAGGGGTAATATACATTGATTGATTCTCCAGAGAGCCTTTAGCATGATACGAGACTATAGGGGGAATTGACGGTGAGTGCTTCCCCAGAGAGTCTGCTTAATTATGTAGCTAAATCAGAGGGGTGAGACTGTGTGTCCCTCCTAGAGGGTTTCTAGTACATAGAAGTTGAACCATAGGGGTTAGACTGTGAGATCTACCCAGAGGGTTACTTGTTTTTCTTCTTGTTGCTGGCTGCTTACTTGTGTTTTATACTTGTTAGAACTGTGGTTTGTAGCTGTTTGTGCTTTCTGTTTACTGCTTCTTGTTTTAGTACTGCCATGTATTCATTGACTGTTAGGCACAAATATTTTGGTGATTTCCTACTGGGATTGTATACCACACCCTATTTGGGCCATGCTTTTGTTCCCAAGAAGACTATGTTGCTGCAGTTATAGATAAGGGCAAGCACCCTTCAACTTCAGGATCTTGATTGCACCAGGAGCTAGGGAGCATGGGACCGAGCTGTGGCTCGCGATGCTGAGGAGATTACTTTGTTTTCTTTTTCACTTGGTTTTAGTTGTACTTCAGCACATTGTTGTGTTTGCTGTTTTCCTTTGATACTTGTACCTGCTGCATCATTTTCATCATAGTTATATATATCTACATTGCTTCCGCTGTTTGGTTTCTGTTGTTGTGCATGTTTATTACTGCTTCCACTATTTATTTTGGTTTTCTTACCTTGTATACCTTACCGAATGAGGTCATAATTTCCCCACTGACACACCAAGGCCCTCGCTACTAGACGGAAGCCTCTGGTATTTGGGGAAACGCGCTTGAGGTCATGCGGCGAACTGAGTACGGGGCACTAGTGGAGGGGCTCCGGAATCGGGACGTTACAAAGTGGTATCAGAGGAGTTATTTTCTCTTGATTAACAGTTTGGAGACCTTATCCAGGGATAGGAAGGATTTGGTACTTGGCATTAAGCTGTGCTCGGGAGTAGCTAACCCGTGTACAGGTAAAATCCATACTACCTCATTAATTGTAGTTTTCTGGTTTTGAGATTTTATGGTTGGTATGTTTTCACCTAGATTGATTGATATGACTTGTGCAGTTATTGTTTTGATATTTTGGTTCTATTTATGTCTCAACCCGATGAGATGAGGGTATGCCATCTCATGCATCATATAAGAACTTTTAGAAATCACATGTCATGCATTCTTTCCATGCAATCTATGGTGCATTAGCGATTTCATGCTATTGTGATAGGCTCTATGTAAATTATGCATGATGTTGTGATAGATTATTGATAGATTCTCTGCTGTTATGTTAGAAGACTGTTTTTTTGTTCCTTGCTTAAAGTAAATGCCAAATTTTGGTTCCTGGGGTGTTATGGACCCTCACGGATCTGAATTTGGAGCTTTTTTCCTTGTTTTTGTGTTCTGGAATTCTATGTAGTTTCTGAGCTACTGCCTAGAAAAACCCAGAATACACAGTATGTACTTTTTAGATACATTCCGTGTAGTTTTCAGGTCGTGTCACTGACCGTGTGAGCAGAACACAATGTCGTAGGAGTAACTTCAGGAACATGCCATGTACCATTGGTAGACACCGTGTGAGTTCGGAGCCGTGTACCCGGCAGTGTCACTAACAACACGGGCCGGGGAAGCTCGGGTAGAACACGTTGTGTCCATAGAGAACACGCCATGTAGTCCTATCCAGGTACTCAGCCGTGTCATGAACAACATGGCCCGACGTGACCTTTTTTTCCACACGGCGTGTTTGTTCGGAACACGTCGTGCAATCTTGCCAGGTACCCGGCCATGTCACGAACAACACGAACTCTGTCACCTTCACCTATGCACGTCGTTCGTGTTCGGAGCACGCCGTGTAAGGTCCAGCTGTGTAGACGGCCGTGTACTCAACAACACGGACCGCCGAAGCCTCGTCTAGTGCACGCCATGTTTTATTCGAACACTCATGTAGTCTCAGGTTGATTCGGACCGTGTGGGTTAGCCGTGTAAGGAGACTCGGGCAGGGGAATAGTTTTCAAGTACACGCCATGTTTGGGGGTCAACACGCCGTGTAGTTTTTAGTGTACACGACTTGTAGGGCAGGAGTGCACGCCCATGTCAGTGGTTTAAGTAGACACGTCGTGTAGTTTTATACATGCCGTGTAGTCATATTTTGCAATCTTTTGTGTTTTTCCACTATTCCCATTTTGTACTCTTGTGTTCTCTATCCTTATTTTCCTGATCTCGCTTGTGCTTTTGATCTTTCAGAGCTATGCCTCCGAGACATCCTTCGGTCATCTGTCTGTCGTCAGGCAGTGATCAGATGCCAGACATGGCTGATTAAGGACTTCCTATCGATCCCCCTGCCAAGCCAGCCTTGGCACTGGTTGTTGTACCAGTTGCGGGCGCCGATGCATAGTTCCGGGAGGGTTTAATGAGGATGATACAGGCCTTCCAGGGACCACCGCCTCCTGCCTCGTCTATGGAAGACTTGACACGGGTCTTTCAGCAGCAGCATCCTCCCACATTCTCGGGGGAGGGAGGACCTCAGGCTGTAGAGTCATGGATGGAAGCCATGCTGACTATATTCGAGCATCTAGAGACACCTACAGAGAGGCGGGTCAAGCTTGCCACCTACATGCTCCGAGACTCCGCCAAGAGGTGGTGGGACGTGATCTCACAGGCGGGTCAGCAGTAGGCTATGGCTTGGGAGGAGTTCCAGTGCGTGTTCTACGACTACTTCTACCTGGAGACTCTGAGGGCCGATCGAGCTGGGGAGTTCATGAGCTTAGAGTAGGGTACTCTATCTGTCGTGGATTATTCCTCTCGTTTCACTGAGCTGCAGCATTTTACATCTCTTCGAGATGGGAGTGGGGTGTTCTTGGCAAGGAAGTTTGAGGATGGACTAAGGCGGGAGATCTGCTCGTAGGTGAACATCTTCCAGCTGACTTACATTAATTCCATCGTTAACCAAGAACTGATTGCAGAACGCAATCTGAGAGTCTCTGGAGTTGCGAGTCAGGGAGGTTCTACTTACAGAGCTAGCTTTCCTTCAAATGACAGCAAAAAGTTCCATAGGGAGCCTACGCGCAGTGATTCGAGTAAGTGAGACACATCATCAGGTAGCCTGTTGACATGTTACCAGTGTGGCTGGACAGAGCACACGAGGCCGCAGTGCCAGAGCTACCCCGTGGAATGACGATCTTGTGGCAAGATGAGTCACCTTCAGAGTTTCTGCCATGTTTTCTCACCAGCAGTAGGTGACCGGGGTTCTTCCATGACTACTCGTTCAGGAGAAGCCTCACCAGTCTCTCACCAGTTAGGGAACTAGAGTTCTTCCGGCCGTTCGGGCCGAGGTGGAGTTCGAGGCTGTGGTGGTTAGCCACCAGTCCCTCAACACTAGCAGGGAGGTTCAACTCAGAGTGGTCAGTCAGGGCCACAGGGTCGCGGTGCAGGCCAACCTTTCTCCATGGAGCAGACTTATCATGAGAAGGATGTCGACCCTTCTACTGTTCGAGGTATGATTTTAGTAGCCTCAGTTTTATCTTCAACCCTTTTTCGATACTGGTGCTATTCATAGCTTTATCTCTGTTGCTGTTGTGGAGAGCCTTGGACTCTGCATCTTTTCTTCTGCCGACTCGTTGACACTAGACACACCTTTGGGAATGAGGAAATCTAGTGTACGCCAGTGTAGAGAGTTCCCTCTCGAGGTTGCAGGGTATCACTTCTTATGGGATCTCTACGTCCTAGAGATGACATGCTATGATGTCATCCTTGGCATGGACTGGTTGATTCCCTTCCAGGAAGTCATCGACTGCTATCACCGCAGAGTCAGTCTTATTTCACCAGAGGGTGAATCTCTCCTTCATGGAGGCGAATTGGACGTTCGGATGAGTCAGGAGGCACTTGAGAATTTTGGGATAGGAGGAGTGATAGCCCAGATTTCTAGCCTTTACCTGGATGATCAGGGGACTCCACAGTTGGACTTCCCTACAGTGGTGGATCGCTTCAGGATGTTTTTCCAGAGGACTTTTTAGGTTTGCCTCCAGAGCGTGAGGTAGATTTCTCTATTGAGCTCGTGCCAGGAGCGGCACTGGTGTCCATTCCTTCATATAGGATGGCCACACCTGATTTGAAGAAGCTCAAGAAGTAGTTGGAGGAGTTACAGGCTAAGGGTTTCATCCGACCCAGTACTTCTCCTTGGGGTTCACATGTTCTGTTTGCAAAGAAGGCAGACGGTACCCTTCAGCTTTGTGTGGATTATCGAAAGATGAACCAGTTGATGGTCATGAACCGATATCATTTTCCGCGGATTTATGACCTTTTCAATTATCTTCGAGGAGCCCGGGTGTTCTCAAAGATCGACTTGTGGTTCGGTTATCATCAGTTGCGCATTAGACCATCTGATATACCTCTGACATCCTTCAGGAGCAGGTACAGTCTTTACGAGTATACGGTCATGCCCTTCGGACTCACGAATGCACCTGCAGTTTTTATGGCTCTGATGAACCTAGTGTTCCATCCTTACTTGGATTCATTCGTCGTGGTCTTCGTGGATGATATCTTGGTATACTCTCACACTCGACACTAACATGCCACCCATCTTGGGATCATTCTGAGTACATTGAGAGAGCATCGACTTTATGCTAAACTCTTGAAGTTCCATTTCAAGATGGATCTGATTCACTTCTTGGGTCACGTTATCTCAGAGGAAGGAGTATTTGTGGACCTAGAGAAAGTGAGAGCTGTAGTTTCCTGGGAGGAGCCGAAGAACATTTTTGAGCTACGGAGCTTCGTAGAGCTGGCTGGATACTACAGATGCTTCATTCTAGACTTTTCTCGTTTAGCAGCACCCTTGACAGGTCTGACCAAGAAGGGGGCGAAGTTATTATGGTCAGATTCTTGTGAGTTAGCCTTTCAGGAGCTGAAAGGGAGGTTGACGTCAGCATCGATACTAGTCTTTCCAAATCCAGGCAAGAGCTACACTGTTTACTGTGATGCTTCGGGTATCGGGCTGGGAGCTGTGCTTATGCAGGGAGATGGAGTCGTTGCGTACGGGTCTCGACAGTTGAGGCCACAGGAGAGGAACCACCCTACGCACGATCTGGAGTTGGCAGCTGTTGTTCATGCCTTACTATTTTGGAGACACTATCTTCTGGGAGAACACATTGTGGTCTTCACTAACCACCAGAGTCTCAAGTATATCTTCACTCAGCATGATCTGAATCTGAGGCAGCGCAGGTGGGTTGAGTATCTACAGTCTTTTGACATCGATCTTGCGTATATGCCGGGAAAGGGCAACGCCGTGGCAGACGCGTTGAGCAGGAGAACTCAAATTCAGGTAGTTCAGGAGGCCATTAGTGATTGGCAGCTGATGTCTCTATTCTCTAAGATTCATCTGGAGGTGCACGACAGATGGGGACAGGCCTTTCTATCTTCTGTAGCTGTTACCTCCACACTACTTGATGGGGTACGAATGAGGCAGCTATCAGACTCGGAAGTCTTGGTCCTATGGGAGAGTGTGTTAGGAGGAGACCCTCTTCCTGGATGTACAGTGGGCGAGGATGAGATCTTGAATTTCCAAGGACGCGTATGGGTGCCAGAAGACATACGTGAGGAGCTTGTGCGGGATTTCGATTCCTCAGTTTGGGCAGTTCATCCTGGCATCACCAAGATGTATCGGGATCTTCATCTCCAGTACTGGTGGCCAGGTATGAAGAAGGATGTTGCTAGTTTTGTCATGAGATGTTCTACTTTTCAGTAGGTGAATGTAGAGCATCAGCGACCAGTAGGCCTCTTACAGCAGTTACCCATCCCATAGTGTAAGTGGAACGATGTTGTGATGGACTTCATGACTGGGTTTCTGAGGTCACCGTCAGGGAATGATGCTGTTTGGGTTGTCGTCGGCAAACTTACGAAGGTTTCTCAATTCTTTCCTATCAAGGATACCTTTAGTGTCAATGATATGGGACTACTTTACATCATAGATATTGTGCGTCTGCATGGAGTTCCGCGCTCTATTGTTTCAGACAGAGATGCACGCTTTACCTCTCGGTTCTGGCAGGGACTTCAGAAGGCCTTGGGTATACAGGTACTTTTGAGTACAACATACCATCCCCAGACTGATGTCCAGTCCGAGCGCACGATCCAGGTGCTTGAGGATATGCTCTGAGCTTGCATCCTTGACTTTGGCGGTTCTTGGGAGAAGTATATTCCTCTGGTGGAGTTCTCCTACAACAACAGTTTCCAGGCGACCATTCAGATGGCACCATACGAGGCTTTGTACGGTAGGCCATGCCGATCACCCTTATGCTAGCTGGAGGTAGGAGAGGCAGCTTTCATGGGACCTTGTCTTGTACAGGAGACTTCAGAGCATATAGAGCTTATTCAGAAAAGGATGGCTATAGCGCAGTCTCGGCAGAAGTCTTATGCTGATCAGCGGAGATGACATCTGGAGTTCGAGGTCGGTGATCAGGTTTTCCTACGTGTCGCACCGAGGTTGGGAACCAAAAGGATTCGAAGATAGGGTAAGCTTTCGCCACGGTACGTCGGGCCGTTTGAGGTTTTGGAGAGAGTGGAGCCAGTCGCATATAGGTTGCAGCTACCTCAGAGGTATCGGGCCATGAACGATGTCTTCCACGTCTCTCAGCTCTGACATTACATTTCAGACCTGTCTCATGCCTTTCAGCCTGAGGATGCCGAGCTTGAAGCAGATGCGCTATTCGAGGGGCATCCTATCTGGATTGTTGATCGCAGTACGAAGGTTCTCCGCGGGTGGGCTGTTCCTCTGGTACGGGTGCTATGGCAGCATGGGCGAGTACAAGAAGAGACCTATGAGAGGGAGGCCGATGTACGATCACAGTGGCTGGAGCTGTTCGGGGATTCTTCTTCTCCACCCTGTTAAGGAAATTTGGGGATGAATTTCTTTAAGTGGGGAAGTTTGTAAGAACCCGGATCTTCGTTCAGGTATGTTTTTCCTTTTTTTCTGGAGTTTTTATGAAAAATGGTTTTTCTGGAAATTTTCAAAGTACATGCCGTGTACTTTCTGAGTACACACTGTGTACTCTGTTCCGGCTCGAAGCCCTGTGCTGGCCGTGTCCAGGTCACACACACGGTGTGTAAGGCTAAGGTGGAGGCCGGTTAATTTGGAGTATGGAAAAAATGAAGTACAAACCATGTACTTTTTTTCATTAAACGGACCGGGGTCGCGCCTAACCCCCATCTTCGTCTTCTTCTTCTATTTACAACAGTCCGAGAGCGACCGTATGACCAGATATTCGACGAACTCCTGCCTCGCCATCCTTTCTCCGATTCAATCTCGGTTGATTGCCTTGGAATCGCAGTGGTGAGTTCTTCCTTCTGCTTGAGCCTTGTTTCTTGATTCCTCCTTATTTTCAAGTTATCATGGGATGAACGTTTTGTGCGTTTTCTCAGATCTATGTCGTTCTAAGGGTAATTTGTCATCGATCTTCACTTATATCGATCTCCTAGGATTGAGGTAGGTGGTTTGTGCCTTTCCATAGAATGTTGATGCATATTTTGTGCAATTTCCACCAATACCCTTGAACGAGGTATTGCATGTTTCCTGTTTTTCCCTTGTTACTTGTCTTATTTTCTTGATTTCTTTAGTAGAGGTTATTGCTTGTGATTAGAGTATTTTTTTTGGTGCTCAGGTTTCTTTCCATGCTTGTTCTGCCTGTTTGTCATTTTTCCAGTTTCCATGCGCAGTCGTAGGATAGTGGAACTGTTGTTTTATTATTGCTGTTGAGCCTTAGTTGATAGCCAAGTACTTCTTGAGGTTTACTTGGACGATACACACGCGTTGAGAATTTTTAGTTATACTCAGGACTATGAGAACCTAGAGTATTAGTGAAAAGGGAGAATCGATGGAAGGGATTCTCTAGAGTGTCTTTTAATTACAATGCGATACTATAAGGGGAATTGACGTTGAGTGCTTCCCCAGAGAGTCTGTGGATCCAAGACGCGGGCCACAGGGGGAATAGACATTGAGTGCTTCCCCAGAGAGCATTTAGCAAGATACGAGACTATAGGGGGAATTGACGGTGAGTGCTTCCCCAGAGAGTCTTCTTAATTGCGTAGCTGAACCAGAGGTGTGAGACTGTGTGTGCCTCCCAGAGGGTTACTAGTACTTAGAGGTTGAACCATAGGGGTTAGAATGTGAGAGCTACCCAGAGGGTTATCTATTTTTCTTCTTATTGATGGCTGCTTACTTATGTGCTATACTTGTTAGAACTGTGGTTTGTAGCTATTTGTGCTTTCTGGTTACTGCTTCTTGTTTTAGTACTATCATGTATTCATTGAATGTTAGGCACAAATATTTGGGTGATTGCCTACTGGGATTGTATCTCACACCCTATTTGGGCCATGATTTTGGGCCCAAGCAGACTATGTTTCTGCAGGTATAGATAAGGGAAAGTGACCTTCTACTTCAAGATCATGATTGCACCAGGAGATGGGGAGCATGGGACCAAGACGTGGCTCACGATGCTGAGGAGATTACTTTGTTTTCTTTTGCACTTGGTTTCAGTTTTACTTCAGCATGTTGTTGTGTTTTCTATTTTCCTTTGATACTTGTACCTGCTACATCATTTTCATCATAGTTATATATATCTACATTGCTTCCACTATTTGGTTTCTGTTGTTGTGCATGTTTTTTACTGCTTCCGCAGTTTATTGTCGTTTTCTTGCCCTGTATACCTTACCGAATGAGGGCATAGTTTCCCCGCTGACTCACCAAGGCCCTCGCTGCTAGTCGGCAGCCTCTGGCATTCGGGGAAACGTGCTTGAGGTCATGTGGCGAACCGGGTACGGGGCACCAGTGGAGGGGCTCTAGACTCAGGACGTTACAAATAGAACCCTAAAGGATTTCATTATGTCTATTTTTCCACATTTTCTTGTATTTCTGTTTGTTTGGTCAGATCATTATATGCATGACTAATTTAGAATTTAATTTTCATATTTTTTCATTCTATAAGTATTTTTATGATTTATATTGAAATTATGGATCACATCATGTTTGAGGATAATCCAGTCCATATCAATTTTGTTTCATTGACATATGGGAGAGGAATCAGGTTCATGAATCACCCTTATTGATGACATATAACTATAAATTGGTTTTTATGTGGGTTTTACACACCCAAATGGGAATTGTACACACCATTAAAAGCCCCCAATTCAGATAATTCTGTGTTCTATAAAGTAATTCTAGCCTTATATGATAGTTAGGAGTGTGTGACTCAATGGAATTATCCTAGTGCCCCATATTTGGAGGGGATAAAATCTTGAATGGTTTTGACCTTCTAAATGTACAAGAAATAAAAAAATCTATTAAATTTTCTTTGAGAACTTATATATAAATTATCCTTAATTATTTTTTAAATATGTAATATGTTTATTTCAAATTTTTTATCGAAATTTTTAAAGGTGACTTATATATATTAAAATATATGTTTTTTTACTAGGTAATATACTTTCTACAAACATCATGACCCACATTTTCTCCAATAAATAAAAAATATCCACTCCGTATTTTACGACAAGGTTATTTGTATTTACCCAAACACTAATAATATAAATTTTATTTTTAAATAATTTAATTTCTAATTATGAGATGTGTTTATAGAAAAAAAATTACCAATTTTGTTATTTTAGCTTGTTAGATATAAAATACAGTTAAAAAACATAAATATATATAAAATAACTGTTTTACAGTGACCAATGAGATTAGTATTGTAACATCCCATATAGTTATAGAAGAAAACCTTTTCATATACATTAAAATTTATGAAGTAGATATTATGTTTACTTAAAAGAGGATACCATGTATGATATCATACCTGACACGCAACAATGGGTTACTCTAAAATCTTATGTTACATACAAGGCTGAGATACACCGAAAAATAATACATTATTAATATTATTATTTTATTATGTGTATTTACAGTATACATACATATTCCCTTCATTTAATCAATTCTCTCTTAAATTTTATTGAATTTGTAAAAGACTTTCCCCTAAAATCCTTTTAGATGACTCCTTTATAAAATCCAAAGAGATTGTTTTGTTTTTTTATGTCATGAGTGTTCTCTACTAATTTCATGATTTTTTAATACGATATCATCTCCATTATATGTTTTATAGTTAATTTTGAATAATAAGGTTTTCATTATTTTGTGTGGTCAATATTTATGTTCTAAGAGTGATTTTTAGGAAAAAGGGGATTTTGAAATTTGAATGTGTTTTTCTTAAGGGTGTAAATGAGTTATGAAGTGATTTATTCAGGATATATTCCTTTGAAATTATTTATGTTGGGTTGATCTCATTATAACTCAAGATATGATGAGTGATAACTAGTATAGCTCAAGATACGTTGGGTTAAGCCCATTATAGCTCAAGATATGTTGGATTGAGCCCATCATAGCTCAAGATATGACGGGTGAGCCCCATTATATATCTCAAATGAATTGGGTACTCCATATAATGAAGTTTATGAAATGGTTATTCCATGAATAAGGGTAAATGTAATAGTGATATGGTAAATATTTCCCAAGCCAACTGCATGATTTTTCTATGCACATGAGTTCTTATGATTATGGGTTTTATTGGTTTTTATGTTATCACATATCTAACGATTTCATTCTTCATATCTCTTAATTATTTTTATAGTCAAACAAAATTTTAGAAATGTTTTTCATGGGTTATAAGGATGGGTAATAGAATGAAGGGACTCACGATGAATGATATGGAGTGTTATTAATGAAATAATGTTTTATGTTGTAATTTTTTATATTTTGAAATAATGGATACTATTTTAATTAGTATCCTCTTGGTATGAATATGGAATTTTATGATTTTAGGATATCCTAATTCTCTAAAAATCTAAACCTAAAAATATCCTCAATGTGTAATAATGTATATTCATGACTAAAATTCAAGATTAAGTAATGTTTTAAGGGTGGGTCCTTATGATCCGTCATTCCAAATCATTAGTATCACCAATTTTACCCCCCCCCCCCCTGCCACATTCCTAACTATGTTCCTTAATCTATCATTCATCAACATGGTGATATTAAATATAATAAAAATAACAATAAAAATAAAAATAAGATAAATAATAATAATACTAGTAATAATAATAATAATAACAACAATAATAGAAAAAAATGATTTCAGAGATGTTCCATAAAGGCACACACCTAAGAAATATTATTTATAAAAAGAAACCATAGGAGTATAAGGAAGGTCAAACATTGTGGTTATAAATATATCCTATAACATTATAAAGATGAAGGGGTAACAAATCCTCTAAAAGGGATAAAATCCCAATACAATGGACCATCTACCACTATTTTCTTATCAAGATTGTAGGATTCCATATTACCCTCCCTATTTGTATGAGATATCATAATCTATTTGTCATCTATTTATATATATAAATCTTCCAATTGTAAATGTATTTTCCCTGTGACATTAGATGATAGAATGTTAATAATAATAATAATAATTTTTGTGTCACACTCAATCCATAGTTTATTACATCCAAAGTGTCTCTCATTTCCTACCACATTAATGATAGACCATATTTCAACCTCTAATATTATATGACATCACAATTTATTAAAGAAAGACCCATTAACAAATGAATGATATTTTTTAAAGACTCCACCATGACTAGAGGTTCCTAAAGAAACAAAATGTAAGAAATTTATATTTACATTAATCTCATCATGCTTGGGGGTCAAAATTATATAATAGAATCAATATGTACATATTTTAACAAGACATACAACAAAAGATCTAATAATAATAAGGTTAGTGATACTATTATCAGCAACATCATATCGAGATGATGAAGTAAGTTGCACATCCCAAAAAATGTGATCACATATGGTCCTGTAAGTGGTCATCCTTACTAAAAATATTAGATCACTTATGGACATATAAAGGTGGTTAAATCATGACTAAAAATCAAGAAGAAGGTTATAAACCGATTTTCATTAATGGAGAGTTCTTATATAAGTCATTATGTATTTTAGGTTATAAAGAGTTGATAGACAGCACATGAATTTTCTTATAATAAAAATATCGATAGATTAAGAAATTTAATATTTAAAAAAGATATGAAGTATGGATTAGGAAGATTAATGTTATAAGAGATCGGATAAAGGCATTTAAATTCTGGAAACTCTAACAAAATCATCCATTGGGAGTCTGTTACAATAGCCTATCTAAAATAGAATCCATCTGTATATTTATAAAAAATATTATACATATGATACCATTTAGGTGTTGCCTTGGGTACCCATATATAAAAAATTATTACTAATCTTAAGTTTAAGGAACACTATTTTAGTGGGAACCCAGTAATGAGATTCATTCACAATGAATTCATAGCATTATATTTAATGGAGTATGTCAGCTAGAATGAAACCAATGAAATGTTCGAGAATATTCAGATATGAATTAATATAGAGAGATTTCATTACATATTGACCCTATACATAGTATTATAGGGTACCTAAAATCCAATTGGAGAGTATTATGTTTAATTTTTATTTTCTTTAGGGTATCCATTTAATATCCTAGTATAGTGACATGAAATAATATCTTAAACTCGGACAAGTGGAGGAACAAATGTAAATGATGTTCCATTTTCTGTACCTTAACAATAACTATATGCTTCAATAATTTAGTTTAGATTCTTGTATGTTAAATAGGATATGAGAAAAAAATTATAATTATATAGTCTTTGGATATGAAATGGTTTTTCATTCTCAAATCACTAGGATCTATAAGGTTTTTATATTATCTCTAGGAAACAGTGAATGTATTATTTCAAGGATAATCCCATCACATTTAAAATTCCCAATTTCCTTCTCCATTTTCTTACACAAGTCTTTTATCCATTTACATAATTTTAAGCATAAATAAATTTGAAAATAATCACTGAGTTGAAAAATACTATATGGCTAGCTTTGGAAGGATTTTTTCACCTTCAGCAAGGAAACTGAAGTGTAATATTAGATAAAATTCTTTGAAGATATGATACTTTCCCTCTTCAAAAAAATTATGTGTTCTGGGGTAAATAATAAAAAATATCACTTATTAACACTCATCATCAAATCAATATTGTTTCTTTCAAAGGGTCTGAATCCACCTCCAGAGTAGATTGTGGGATTTTCCAATTGATTGCTTGTATAGAAACAATCTCATGATTACTAAATATGAATTTATAGGAATTTAAATTTTTTTTATCACCATCAGAGAAAATGAGAACTCAATCTATATAAAAAAGTTGATAGCGATCTTTCAAAAATATTAAATCATTGATAAGGTGAATCAAACCATTATAAACTATTTTTAAGATGAATATTATAAGATATTCTTCAATGATTCTGGACGGAAAATAAAATGGATGATTTCCTTATCTTACACCCCATTGAGTATCCAATGAAACACTTGGTATTTTAAATAGAGTTGATATATATCCTAGAGTTTTGAAAATTATATTTAATATTTCTAATAAATATATCTAAAAATACAAATTTATCTAGGGAATTGTGTATACTACACCATTTAGGAGTGTCAAACACCTAATAGATTCCAATCTAATTAGCAATATTGTAATTCCATTATTTATTTTTTACTAGATCAAGACAATATAAAGTAGTATATGAGAATTAATAAATCTTTCTACATATGATAAATAAAAATTAATTTGTCTAAATTTCTATACTAGATATATCAGTAAAACATGTGACTTATTCTGAAAAAATGTTTGTGTCAGATAATATACCAGGTATTAAAAATTCGAAATTACAAAATATATTATATTTTTCGTATTATTTATAGGTACAAATAACTTTTTTTACATATATATATATCAATATTAATCGATTAATATTTACATATATGTTTTAAACAATTAATTGTGTTACATTATCTAATAAATAAGAATAATTATTTCAATGAAAAAAGAATGTATTATTATTAGTAATTATTTATAGAAAACATTATACCATTAGAAATATATGTTTCAAAAAATCATCCAAAATATATATATCGAGAAATATTTAATCAATATTTATTTATTATCTTTTGGAACCACATAATTTTTCAATAAAAATATGTGTTTATGCATTGAATTAAAATATTAACAATTTTATAATATTCCACAATATATATATATATATATATATAATTATTGGTAAATGATTTAAATTTCTAGTTGTCCCTACCTAAATAAGGAAAGTTCTAAAATGTTGATTAAAAATAATGGAGGTAATTGAGATGTGTATGACTCGAGGGAAAATATATTTTTTAAAAATTAATTGGATTAGTATACATATATATAATTATTACATTTTATTATCCTTGTTAATGTTATAAACGTTTATTATGTTGATGATTTTAATATTAAAATTATTTTTTATCATATTTTATATTAATTATTTATATATTTTATTTTTATAAAATATAATAATATTTTAATCCACATTAATTAATTATTTGATATATTTTTATTAAATTATTTAATATTATCTGGTATATTATATTTTTAAATAATTTTAGCCTCCCCATCTCCATGTCTTTGATTCGTTGGTTGGTGTACCTCATCATGTTTTTAAAAGAGTTTAATAGTGGGTCTTTCAATTATTTTTTCTATGGATTTCAGATATTTGTTGGGTTTCTCTATCTCGCTCTAGATATATCATTTGTTCATGTTTGATCACTTCTATTTTGGGGTTTTATGGTTAGTGTATTGTTCTATGTTAGGGGTTTTTCAAAGGTTTATTATGGTTTACAAGCATCATGCATTAGCATTTTTTATAGAAGTGACCATGGGGATTATTTTTTCACTATCCCATTAATAATTTCCATTGTCTAATTGATTTAATATTATAAATCTTTATCCTTTTTTCAATGGAAATCCATTAGTGATGGGGTTTTTTCTATTTAATCATGTGTAACTTTAATATAGGTTGTTTTTGAGTGTCCATCTTAAGAATTGTGGATCTTGGTGGAGTTTTATTGTTTGATTTTTCATCAGCAATTTATAAAAAAGTTTTGAGGAGATTATATGTTGTGGTTTTTATTAACAGAACTAGTGGTGAGTGGGAGTGGGAGATTTAGTGATTCTATTTTTTCATCTGTGGATAGGACATCATCATCAATGTTTTAATCCATTTGATTGAGGACCAGAAATTAATTATTGTTTTCATTGTCATTGACCAATCATAATGATCCTGGCTGGTTTGATTATTGTTTTTTAAAGATTTTTTATTACTCTAGTTGATTCAATCCTCAGACTATATGGGATTTATTTAGTTTTGTATCTTGTATGGTATGCTTATAGATTCATGGTATAGTTTACTTTAATTTTAAACAAGTATATAAAATCTATGAGTATTAGAAATGATTCTATACCACTAAAACATAATTGGGTTATAACATCTATGTCATTATAGGGATTTGAATATAATTTTTTTTCCAATTTATAATAGTTTCTTAGATTTTCTCTAAATCAACTACACCTAGATGATAAATATCAATATGAGTAGGGTACAAAAAATTGCTAAAAAAGACTATTTAACCATGTTTACCACAATTATTTCAATATTTATACCAAAGAATAAAAATAATGGATAATTTTATTTCATTCATACATAGAATTGAAAATGATTTCATTATCTACATTAATACACAAAAAAACAATGTTTAATTATGTAAATAGCTTCCTATAGAAATATATTATTTCTGTATATAAAAAATACCTCTAATGGCAAGATGATGAGTTTTTTTCTAATGCAATTCATTCCTGATATGTTTTTTCCACATTTCCTCCCCTCATTATATCAATATTGTTTTTAATTTTCTATAAAATATAAAATAATGAGTGATATAAAATTTAGTTTTTCAAAAACAAAAAGTAATCACTATCTTTTGGTGGAAAAAATTAAGAGTCCAAATGGTCCTCTAGATATCTATCCCTCTATCCATGGATCAATGTTTTTACTAAAAATATATTTAACTTCTATGAATCACTCTCTATTTATCTCATACTTTATACCGTACACAATGATTCAAATATTTTTTAAGACTTTTTTGGAACAATAAAAGGTATTCGAACATCATTGTTAGTGTATTTCATGAAACCTACTATTTATTTATGTTTATATTAAATAATTTATTTAACCCATATTATTTTATAAGATAAAAATAATTAAAGAAGATAAAATTTATGGATTCAAAAATTATTATTTTGTGTTTCGTTATTTTGAAATTTCATTATCTATTATATTAATCTTCATGTTTGGATAAAAACTAAAATTAGTGCTACACTTGATTGTATTTTATAATAATTAGATGAAATTTTAGTTTACATACAAAATTATAGTGGAAAAGATATTTTAAATATTGTGTTAAATTTTATTCATATTTATTTTTTATTTTATTTATGATGTTATTATTTCTTACCATTATTTTACATTAGTGAAACATGAATTTATTTAAAAAGAAAAGATTCATTTAATATTTCCAGTATCTAATAGTATTTTATATAATGATTCATGTTTCATTTTATCATTTGATTGATATTAGTGAAAAATATTTGTAAATAACTTTTTTCAAGAAACATTGTTAAACAAATATTTGTTTAGAATGTATGATGTTTTTTGAAATAAGTAATCAAAAAGAAATTAGATTCTTAAATTTTATTTTCATGAACATTCCATTTTATCAATTAATATTCTCCTTTATTATATATAAACCTATTATTATTCAATTGTATTTTAGATGTATATTTTTATTACTATAATTGTTATATTCTGGATGAACTGCTTCCATTTATTGTTGAATGAATGATGACATGCTTACTTGAGTGGGGATGATCAACATATTACAGCCACATAAATCTAAAATTGAGGATTGTTGGATTCATAAATCCAATGTGATCCTATAATAGAGGACTAGTTCCGTTGCGACCATGTCATTATTGAGTGGGAACACTGCATATGTAGACCCTTCCACTGTTGTGAACCATGATACATAATGTTTAAGTTCTTTAGAAACATATTGTCGATGAAATTATATGGTATTTCATGTAATTTCATGTGGATTTTGAACATATTGAAACACGTTTTTATTATTTTTATTGGGTATTCATATCATTTCATGGAGTTTGTAGTTAAATTATGAGTGAACATGTTTTTTTCAAATAATTCATCACTTTTTTTGAGTTTAATATAAGTTAATTTTATAAGTATAATATAATAAATTTGTTATATATATTATATATAATTAGATTACTAATTATAATAAAAAAAATTAACAACAAATTTCGGAATTTGAATTCAAAATATTTCTTTTAAAATATAATTTATAATTAGATATTAAATATTGGGAATACTTATAATTTTTAAATATAGTATTATTAACATATAAATTTTTCATATGAATCTATTGATAAACATTTTAAATGACATATATATTATCTGTTAGTATTATAATAATTTAAATAGAATAATTTTATCTTTCATAATATAATTTGTTAAAGTATTTTTCCAACAATTTCTAGATAGGGACCTTAATATTGGTAAATCACTTTACCAATAGAAAATATAAATTCACCAATATATATGCCCCTATAGGTAAAGGGTAAATATATTTTAGTGTTTTTAAAATAATAAAATCAATTATCTTTATTATAATTTTATGTCAGGTATTTCACAACACAATTATCCTATAAACAGTGATGTTAGGATTATTCTCCACCTTATGAATGAGGTTGATAAAATTTTAATTAACACCAATAGTGACACACTCAATATTTAAAAACTCCTTCATATCCTGATGAATTTCATCATGTATTAAATCCTATAATTAAATAAATAATTCATAATTATAGCCATCTAGACCCACAAAACTCAATTTATTAAAGGAAAAATGCTCATTTTACTTCCTCTTTTAGGACACTATTTTCACCCTCTATTTTCATACATTAAAATTACCTTCAATTTTTGGAATAATTGAATATTATTAAAATAGATTCCCAAAGACCATAATTGGTCTAATGCCTTTGTAAACATGGAAACATGAACAATATTACATAAATTAGTTACATCATCTCCCACTAGGTTCTTCTTAAGTATCACTCTTCCTAGACACATCAAACTTAATACATATCGTCATAACTTGGGAGAGAGAAAACAAAAAAGGTTTGATCTCGGATTCTCAGGAAGGGTAAACAAGGAAAACAATTAAGCATAAATATGATAATAGGGTTATGGGAATTTGACAATAAAAATAGAAGATCAGACAATGCATATCAATGATGATAACAGGAATCATGGAAAAATTATTGGAAGTTCTTCAGATAAGAATAATAATGAAATATAGAGAATAATACATGAATGAATAACATAGGAATAAAACATATAATTTTGAAAAAAAAAACAAAAACATATAATACAATTTCTATAGTAGCCAAGGCATTTCTACCATGATCATCTTAGTAGTAATGGTTCACTCCCCATACCATATTGTATTCATGGTTAACTCCCATGGAAATATTAGTATCATGAGTTAACTCCTCTTACCATCTTTGTAGCCATGGTTCACTCCCAAGTCCTTTTTATTAATCGAGGATCATTCCCAAGACCATCTCAGTCTATCTCATGAGATTTAAATCTTTAACCAATGCATTGGAGGGTGATAAAGGTCCCACCCATCTCATAATGAAATCATACATACATGTTTGACAAGATAATAAATAATCATATAAAAACCTATGAAATGAAATGGGTATTATTAACATGTAATCATATAATAAACTATAGGAGATAAATATAGGTATTATGATCATTTCCTCATAAACATAACCCGTGAAAAGTAGTGGTTCTCAAAAGCATATAACTCATGAAACAGAAAAATATTTCATCAACATCATTCCATTAATACATAATCCATTCATAGAAATAATATGACCAGAAACATTGAATAATTTCCCTATAAAGGTGTTAGTAACACAAATTTATGTTATCTTAGATGGGAAAAAAATTAAATATCTTTTATAAACATTTATTGAGAAAATTATCCATTATTCTTTGAAAAATGATTTTTATAACATAGAACCCTTTGAAAATATTTTTCATTCAAAATTGATTTGAAAACATATGAAAGAATATTTTAAAATAATATAACATTTATAAAATAATATTTCCTTTAAAATTATCTTAAAAGATATTTTGAAAACTTTTTTTGAATACATTTTTGAAAACATCGTTTTTTATGAAATAGATTTCTAACCGAAGAGAGATAGTAATATTTTACTTAAAAGTACTATATGAAGTACCAAAGATTTGAATGTATGGTAATAACACAAGAATATTTCATGAATAAAAATAGGAGAAGTAAACACATGATTTTTTGGAAAATTTGTGTCGTAATATTTCATCAAAGTTAGCATAAACATAAATAATCTCGAAAAATGTTGACATTGTATCAATAAAATATTATAACATGATAACTTGGGATCATAATATCTATGTAAGAAAATTAAATTAAATTAATCTTATAATATCATGAAAATAATTATATTCATGATATAAAATGTAAAATGTATTTATATAGTCCTTGAAAAATAATTTTTCTGCATAACAAAATATAAGTTACAAATAAGGAAAATTGAGATAAAACTGTTTTAAAAATTTGTTAACTTTTGAAAAATAAACCACATGAAAATGGATCATAAAATGTAAATGTGAATACCTATAAATTTTATTGATAGATAAATAAGATAAAATCATGGTCAGTATATAAAATACATAAAATTAAAGAGTGGATAACCTATCATGTATCTCATAGAAATAAAAAAAGAGAGATGGAATCCCCTTACCTTATGTCTTTACATTCATCATACCCATACAAATAACCTGTTTAATAAATATAAATTTATTATAAATATTTTAAATAACCATACTTTTATATGTAATACTATATATGGTTTGATTATTTTCTTATATTACCTTCTTCTTAACCATCCTATGTAAAAGTTTAGATTCGGATAATATTTTCTTGGCTCTTCTAATTTGTCTTAATTTGTTATATCTATTTTCCATATACTTATATAATGATTTCATAAGATAATACATGATATAAATATCATTTAAATACATTATATATGTATTATAACAATATATAAAATACTTATGTATGAAATGGAATACACCGTTCCTGGAGACGGTAAGTCGTATGTACGTAGAAACATTGTTTCCATTTTTATTATCACCTTGAAATAAAGAAAGAATTTGAAATATAAGTGTATATGTATATAATATAATTATATTATAATTATAATGTTATATATATCATATAATTCCTATAAAATCATCTTTAATACATTACATGGTGTGTTTTAATGATTCACATCACTTTGAAGGATGGTAGTCCACCCTTACTCAAATGAAATTATCATAATAATGTGAAATTAAAATAATAATGTTATATGTTATTAAATAATTAAATAATCTTAAAGATAAAATGAATTTAATATATGAAATATAAAAATATATTTTCTATCATAATGTCCACCATGAGAGGCAGTAAAGGATAAATTATCAATCATTGTTTAGTGAGGCGGTAGTTCGTCATACATGTAAATAATATCTTTGTTACCCATTAGATTAAATTTTGTGTAAGTATGGGTATAAAACTTATCATAACAATATCATAGAATATTAATTATAATGGTTATATAATATAATAATTGAATAAATATTGTGTAGGGGTGGATAAGGAATATAAAATAAAGGATCTTGAGAGAAGAAATTACCTCTTAATCGGGTAACTCCTTTTGGTTTATGCCCAAAGGATTCCTTGAGTTGAATTATTCTCAATGTAAGGTTTATAAAAATAATTTATGATTTTTTTGAGATTATTCGATAAAATTTTAGGATAGACAAGGGGATTTGAGAGTTTTGTGGATGTGGGAGGAAAGGATCCCTTTTATAGTGGAGGAGTGGGACTCTTGTAAATATTTGAAAAGAGAATTACACCAATGTTTTTCATGTTTTAATTGGATAAAATAATGGTATAAAGTAGATACAATTCATTATACCATCTAAATATTACCATGAAATGGGTTTTGGACAAGCTTCTAGGTTGTTTTGTTTCTTAAATTTAAGGGTTAATACTTAGTTAAGATTAATTTTACTGTAATTGATATAATTAATTTAGATTACATTCAATAATATTTTTGGTAAAAAATTATGTTGAACTTGTTAGAAATTATAATTTATTATTGTTCTAATATGGAATCCATTTTCTAGAATTCTAATCAGATAAGTGGATTAAATTAATTTAAAATTAATCCCGCTGATGGGACAACATTGTGTGTTTTTAAAGTAAAAACGTCCACGACATTACAAAGTTTATGTACTCAATTTTGAAGTCAAATTAATTCAAATGAACAAAATTTTATTATCTGATAAAAAATTATATAATTAAATTTTTAAAAAAAATTAAAATTTTATTTAACCTTAAAAATAAATAAGAAGAAAAAGTTATTTTAAATTAAAATCCAGCATTTTTAACTATTCATTAAAAAAATAAAACTATACAAAAAAATACAAAATATTTATCCTAAACTAATTTATATTTATATATCTAAAAGTATAAGTTTATTTTCACATTTTAAATAAATAAAATTTCAAATATTAGGATATAAAATGGGTTTTACATTAAATGGTGGTAAAACTACATTTATTAAAATATGGGGTTTTAAGCACAAAATTGGGTTTGTTCTTATCCTATGTCTACCAAATCAATTGAATGAATATAAAAAATATTTTTATTCAATATATAATTTATATTATACATTAACATCAATCACTAAATGTATTTAATTTAATTTGATAGGGTAAAACAACATTGTGAATGAAAAAAAAAATATTTCATTTTATATTTAATTGCTTTTCAAAATCCTTTATAATTAATTGGTAAACTATGAATTCATATTATATTATTGTAAAACATATATTTTAGTAAATTAGCTACTAATATTTGTAAACTCTAATTTATTCCCAAGTTTATATCATATTATTTTAAATAATAACATTTTAATTATATTTTATGATTCAGTAAAAATCGGTCACGTGTGTTACACAATCCATTGAGAAAAGTCATTGTTTCATGTAATGAATTCTAACCTCGGTGTGTCATAGATATCAAGCTAAAATTCATGTTTTCTATACTGTATAATTAACATGGTTTTGAGTATAATGTAATACCGACATAATTCTTTATATAAAAAAACTATTTACAGTGTTGTGTGAAATAAAAATTATCAAAAAGGTTAAATTAATTCAAAAAAAATTCTCAAGACCTCAAGGTGTTACATTATATCACCCTTAAAATTAATTTCACCCTCAAAAATCATCTTGGTTATCCAAGGTTTAATAAATAAATTCTTTATTAATAAAATCCACATCGTAAAAATGAATAATAAAATTCCCTTAAATTTTGAAAGTTGGAACCATAATGGTTTCCCAGTGTAACATTTAACTGGGTTTCCACATAGGATAATATTGGTTGGGAGTGATGATAGGACATTGAGAAAAAGTGTAAATATTTATAGGTAGTGATTAAGGTCATCAATAACAAACAAGTGAATGATCAAATAAATATTGGTGGGATCAAATTCAAAAATATGTTTTTATTTATAAGGACATTGGTTCAACAAAAATTACGGTATTGGGAAAATTCAATTTTTATAACCACTTTCATGTCTTTGAGTTATTAATTCATTTACCAACAATATAAGGAAATAAACATACATGATATTTTTCACTAAGGAAAATTTAATTCTTTGGATGTTATTTTATCTATTTATAATTAATCCAATACTTAATGAAATGGATGTCCAAAAATTAACGTTGATTCTTGAAGCACTAAAATAAACATTTTATCAGATCCTAAAGCCCATAAAATAATACAAAGTGTAACAATTTATATCTAAATACCCATAAAAATAAATATGTTTAACACATTGATCTCTAATTATAAAAAATAACAATATTGTTTCACATTAAATATATATTCATCAAAAATAAATAGACATTAACTACGAAATCACGTATGCCAGTGTTAGGATAGAAACCCTTATCGTATATTGATCATTTCTTCAAGACCCATGTCATTTACTAGAATTATTTGTTGTCACTTGGTATACATGATGTCTTTTTCATAAATTAAAACAATATAATATTCCAAAATATTATGGAAATCTATGAAATAAGGTTAATCACAACATATTATTTTAACTAAGGATTTCAATACAATATCAATGTAAAAATACTTCCTAAAAAATATAACAAGAACTTTTCATTCTTTTTTAACATTATAACTCTTATAATATGTGGAAATACAATTATTTAGAAATAAATTCATGAAATCATCTTAACATTGATCGCCTATATATCACAAAGTATCTCTTGGTTTCCACATTCCAAATATGTGAATACCCTCATCATATATTCCCTTGAAACATGGTAATAACCTTAATTTAAATAAATCCTTTGGGAAAATATGCATTATTTCTTATTTTAAATTATATTGGATCTACTTTATAAATATAAAAAAATTGTAGACGTCATCAATGATAGTATAACCCACCTATCAACATGTCCTTACTTAGATACAAGGTAATAAGATCCATCCAATTTACTTATTAATAGCAGTATAATATTAAAATAAAGAATATATTAAGGGAATCCACTCATTAGTCATAATATCACCTTGTCATTAAATCACATCATCAGTCTATTAAGAACATTCAACATAAAAATGTAAATAGTGAGCAGAAAACATAAGTAGAACAATCAATGTATATTTCTCCATTCATATAACATAATTTTTTATTTCAACCACATAAAAACATTTATTATTAAACATAATAATTATTCCATTAATAAGGATACATCATCCTATTACAGAATGCCTATTTCCTTTCAAATTTCATATACAGTTTCTTCATTATGAGAAATTTAACCATTATTTTCCCCACATGGTTGATTCTATCATGGAGATTTTATATTGGGACATGGAGTTTCATAATAACCATTTAATCCACACTTAAAACAAATAACCATTGATGATGTCTTAGGAAAGAAAATATTCTCATCCATTTCTTTAACCAAACTCTTCATTTTTTCTTTGAAGTCACTTTCTTTGTGTCCATAATTTCCATATTTAGGTCATCTTATTGTTCTTATAAAACATTCACTTAGGTGATTCTTTCTATATTATTGAAATAAAGGGAACCAAATATTCTTTCATCCATGGTCTCCATTACCCTAACTCTCAGCAAAATCCTTCTTTCTCTGCCTTAGTGATTCTGAGATTTGGTTAAGGTAAACATTTCTAATCACGTTACATGAAAAATTATTAGGCATGATCACAACATCTATCGCTCCAGTGATCATCCCACATTAATTTTCATCAGATGATCATCCATCACATTCAACATTAATCCAGTTCTTTCTGGTTTACACATTTGACTAAAACCATAAGCATAGTGTGATCATTACTTGCCATAGTAGAAAACCACATAATCAAGAAAATAATTACATATAGGTTGTATAAATCTTGACATCTTCCATAATATATATCTAAATATATTTATCCTAGGTTATTCACTTCTAGGTTATATTTAAATACTTTTTAATGGTTTATGAATAGTTTGTAAATTCCCAATGAATATCCCCTGGGAGTCTCAAACTAGATATGTAGTAGGACCTGTTTTGGTGTACCTGAGTAACCCAAGTTAGACTCAGAACATATTGTTAGAGTTTTTACCCATAGGTACATCTGTTCTAGATCCACATCAACTTGTAGTATCCAGAAAAGAATGTATTTCTAGTAAAACACTCACTCCATCCTTTAAAAAAATTCTAAGACACTTTCCTAAATGTTGACCCATCCTTATAATTATCCTTACATAAATCACTGGAAGTATACTTAAAAATATACTCAGGGATCTCACTAAAATTTTATCATCATATTTTACAAAGGATAAGTATACATTTTCTATGATAATAACTATAGCTAACCTCTCTTTTCATTTATTAACATTACATAAAATTTTTGTAAAACTTAAAAATTATTCAAACATATGTACAAATACCATGATTTTTCTAGTGCCTTTGGAAACATGTAAAATTGAACACTGGAATATAAATGAGCTCCATCATCTCCCAATAAGTTCTTCATGACTAGAATCCTTCGTAGATGCATCAAACATAATACATATCATCATTACCAAGGGAAAGGAAACAAAAACGGGGTGATATCAGACGCTCTATAAGGGTAATCAAGGGATACATGTATGATTAAACATGAGCATAAGGGTATTAAAACATGATAATGAAAATATAATATCGTACCCTGCAGATCAAAGATCATAACAATAATCATGGAAAAAATATTTTTAGTTCATAAGACATGAATCATAATGAAATAATGATCATAATCCATGAAATCATAACATAGAAATAAAAAATGTAATTGTGTTTGACACCTAAGAAAATAATAAGATTTCAAAAGTATCTAAGACATTACTTCTAGGATCATCTCAGTAGTATGTGTTCAATCCCTACACCATCATTTTAGTTATGGTTCACTCCCATTTCCATATTTGAAGAATTATTTCACTCCCCATACCATTTTAGTAGTCATTGTTCTCTCTCATATCCATTTTAGTAGTTAAGGTTCATTCCTAATACTATATTAGTCTATATCCTGAGATATAAATCTTTACCCAATGCATTGAAGGGAGATATAGGTCCCAACCATATCATAATAAAATTATACATACATGCTCCCCAAGAACATAAATAATAATATCATAACTCATGAAATTAAATGGGTATTATAAAAATGTAATCGTATCATAACCCATGGTGAAAAATGTTGGTTTCATAATAATTTCATCATAAATATAACTTTTGAAATGAATCAGGCTTCAAAATCATATAAAAAGTGAAAGAGAAATGAGTTTCATCTACATCATGCCATCAAAATATAATCTATAAAGTGAAATAATAAAAATATAAACATTGAATAATTTTCCTATAAATGAATGAGTAAAACTAATGGATGTTATATTATTTAGAAAAATATTTAAATATATTTAAAAAAATTCTATAAAAAATATCCTTTCTTTTATGAAAAATGATTTTTATAACATAAAACATTTTGAAAATATTTTTATTTGAAATTTTTTTCGAAAACATATAAAGTAATCTTTGAAAATAAAAAAAATAAAATCCTTTTTAATGAAAATTATCATCAAGGATCTATTGAAAATTATTTTAAAAATATTTTAGAAAACATGGTTTTTTAAAATAATAGATTTCTGAATGAAGAGGGAGCTTGTCATATTTTACATAAAAATATTATCTTAAGTACCAGAAAGTGGAAAATTGCACTAAAACATGATTATATCTTGAATAAACATTGGATTATGAATGTAATGAGTGTTCTAGAAAATTTTATCAAAATATTTCATCAAAGGAATCATAATCATAAATAATCTTGAAAAGTGATGAGATTGTCACAATAAAATTTTATAACATGATAACATGGGATCATACTATCAATGTAAGAAAGGTAAACTATAGGAAGATAATAATATCAGGAAAATAATTAGATTCAGGATATAAAATTTTAAATAGATTTATATACACCTATAAAAAAATTACGTGCATAACAAAACATGAGTCTCAAATAAGGAAAATTGAGACAAAACTATTTTACCGATTTGGTAATTTTTGAAACTTAAACCCCAAGAAATAAGGATCATAAAATGGAAATGTGAATACCCATATATTTAATTATAAGATGCATGGAATACAATCATTTTTATTAAATACAACACATAAAATGAAAGAGTGGTGAACACAATAATTATCTCACAGAAATAAAATGTTAGATGGAATCCCCTTACAGTGTGTCTTGACACTATTCGTACTAGTACAAACCATTTGTACTGTAAATAAAAAATTATTATTCATATTATATAGAACCATAAAATTATATCTAATACCATAAATGAATTTATTATGACCTTATATTACCCGCTTTTTTACCATCATATGTTAAGTTTTCGCTTTGAATAATATTTTCTTTGTTCTTATCACATGTATTAATTTATTGTATCCTTGGTCGTTGTACTTATATCATGATTTACAAAATGTAAATTGTGATAAAAATATCATATATATACAATATATTTTTTTCTAATATATATATATTATATAATTATGGAATTAAATACACCATTCTTAGAGATAGTAAGTCATACGTACGCATGAACATTGTTTCTGTTTTTATTTTCGTATTGAAAGAAACACTACTAGGGAAATGGGATTTTGCGCCTTGGGAAACGGATGACCCCCATTAGAGGTTTCTATTGATATTATTAGTGACCACCATTGGTGACCACTAATGATGAAATAAATTTAGTGGTATTTTACCACCGTCGCCATTGTCTTCCCTAAAAATCACAACTGCAACTGCTGTTGAAGCCTGATGTCACCCGCACCGATGTCCAGGCACCGTCGGTCACCCCCCATCACCACCCCGCATAGCCTCGCATCACTTCTGCCACACCCGCCGCTGAACCTGATGCCCCCCAATGTTCGACTGCCTACTGTGATCTCCTCGATGTTGTGTCTGGCCCTCCCTCTAGCCGTCGTAGATCCGCCATAGCCAGCGACAATAGCTTTGAAGGTCTTCCTCACCGTAGTGCCAATCCCCCCATGTCCGTCTCTCACCCCAGCCTTGTCCCGGTAACATGATACATGGAATATTTTAAATAATCTGTAGATACCACCAATGGCGGTCGCTGTTGGTATTTACCTTCGAAGCAACTACGGCCACCAAAAGCAATCGCAAGGTGGTCGCTAAACACCTATAGCAACAACTTTTGACGGTCGCTAAAGGCCTTTATTGTAGTAGTGAAAGTAATAAAATGACATATAAGTGTATATGTATATAATATAATTTATTTATAATTATAATGTTATATATATAATAAAATTTCAATAAAACCATCCTTAATTCATTTCATTTAGTGTTAGAATGAATCACATCACTTTGAGGGTGCGGTAGTCCATACTTCCTCAAACAAAATTATCATTTTAACACAAAATGAAACATATAAAGATATATGTTTTAAAATAAGTAAATAATCTTAAATAAATAATAAATAAATATACCACATATATAAATAGAGTTTCTATCCTAATGTTCGCCATTAGAGGTAGTAATGGATAAATGGACAATCATCGTTTGGTGAGGAAATAGTTCATCGTGCACGTAAATTGTATGTTCATTATCCATTATATGTGGGTTTGTGTAAGTATATGTCCAACCCTTAGTATAAAAACGTCCTATTATATTGAGGATGTTGTTTTTTCATACAATAATGGAATAAATATAGTGGAGGGTGTGGAGATGGAAAATATAATAAAGGATATTGAGAGAATATATTACCTCTTAATCGGGAAACTCTTTTTGGTTTTTAGAAAAAGGCTTACTTCAGTTGCCTTATTTCCAAGGGAATTATTCCAGAAATAAGGGAGGGAAGTTTCAAGATTATTTTATCATAATTAAATTTCTCCAAGGGGGTTGGTATCTATGAATATTTGGAGGAAAGTATCTCTTTTTATAGTGGGGAAGGAGTGACACTCTTCAAAATATTTGAATAGATAATTCCACCCACGTTTTTCATGTTGAAAGTGGATCCAATAATGGAAAAAAATTGATCAAATTTATTATATTGTCTGTATATAGACATCTAATCTGTGTTTTACAAGTTTCTAGGTCATTTTAGTACTTAAATTTAATGTTTATTCCTTAGTTAAACTTAATTTTACATTAATTGATATAATTAATTTTAATTAAATTCACTAATATTTTTGGTAAAAAAAATTAAGTTTACATTATTATAAATGATATATTATTCTTATTTCATATTTGGAATCCATTTTTCTAAATTATAATCATAGAAGTTTCATAAATTTATTTAAAATTAATCATGTTAATGGGACGATACTGTGGGTTTTTAAAGTAAAAAAGTTCAAAAGTTTGCTAAAATTTTATAACCACTTTTATAGTGAAATTTATTAAAATTACCTAAATTGTATTAAATTAAAAAAAATATCTAGTTAAATATTGAGACAAATTTAATACATAATTTAATCTTATAAATTAATTATACAAAAAATCCATTTTGAATTAAAATTCAGAATTTTTAACTATTCATTAAAAATGAAACGATATAGAAAAATAAAAAAGTTTATCATAACCCAACTTATATATCTCAGATTAAAATATTAAGTTTATTTTAAAATATTAATTCTATAAAAGTTCCAAACTTTGGATTTAAATTGGATTTTTCATTAAAAGGCGGTAAACCTACATTTATAAACATATGGGTTTTTAAGCATAAAATTAGGTCTGTTCTTATCCAATATCTATAAAATATATTGAATAGATATCAAAAATATTTTTTTCAATAATATATATATATATATTACATCAATACCACTCACTAAAAATATTTAATTTAATTTATTATGGTTAAATAACATTGTGACCAAAAAAATAATAATATTTCCTTTTATATTTAATTGGTTTTCGTATACATTTATAATTAATTGGTAACAAATGAATTCATATTATATTTATGTAAACCATGTATCGTCACTAATTAGTTAATACTAATCATGACCAATAATTTATCTACTATGTTGTATCATATTATTTTAAAAAATAATATTTTAATGATGTATTATTGTTTCGTAAAAATCAGGCATGCGTATTATGCAGGCCATCAAGGAAAGTCATTATTTCATGTAAAATAAGCCAACCTCAATATTTCGTGTATAGAAATATTAAATTAATGTTACGTGTATCTCACAATTAACATGGCTTTTCATATAACGTAATCCAAGAATAATTATTTAATATAAAAAACTATCATTAGTGTTGCACGAAATGAAAAGTATCAAAAAAATAGATTAATTCAAAAATAATAATTCACAAATTCTCTAGGTGTTACAAGCTCAAAGGTGAGGTAATAATTCTACATGTTTGATAATAATATTATAATAATATCCCCAAAATTGATGTGGGATGAAATATGGTTATCTTGATTAAAAATATGAGAGATGTATTCAACAATAGCCTTACAAATGTCTTCTCCCCTATTGAGGTGTTCTCCATTGATGGTAATGGATGAGATAAACCTCTTATTATTCATTTCCCTATTATTGATTTAGAAAAATAATTTATTCTACTCCACATCATTCATCCACTTGATGATAATTAATCTTCAATTAATATGTCATTGATGAAAATGAGTTTCTCTAAATTTATAAATTTCTAAATTTTCAATGGATTTTTCTTATCTTGATATATGAATTTTGTTTTTGAATTTAATACCATCCCTTTTAGCATAACTGATATTATTATCTAGTTTGATAATAGATTATTTTTTCCATGCTCTTTAAGATGTTTTTTCTAGATTAATATTCTATTGGACTCTTTGAACGACAATGCCATACAAGTTTTTGGACGGTAAATTGGAAACAATTCTTTTATATTCATCAACATTCATTTGGGAATTATTAAATTTGAATAAAAGAGGAGAAGATATAACACATTTCTAATTAAGAGTGACCATCTTATGAGAATTATTAAAATGATTTCTTTGGAGGGTATCACCAAATAAGATAAAAGGATGATCATTGCCTATAATTGATAAAAAAACATATATTCAACCCATAATTTATTCTTATATTGATTCTGAATATGAGACATGTATAGTATGTACATTATACTATGATTTCTAAGAAAAAATATGACTTAATTAATCATTAAAAGTCCATTATGGTAGCCTTGATAAGTTTATAATCCAACTATTATCAATTATCGTGTACCATATTGAAGTCACCGTGAAAAATACAATTATAATCCATGAGATCATATATTTTTTAGAGTTTAATCCATGACCATTTCCATCTACAATGAGAGTTTCTAGTATATAAAAATAAAATATATCCTTAAAACCGAACATCTGAACTCATAGTGATTTGTTTTCAACCCACCTTAGAAAAGAGTTATCTTCAACTTGATTGTCATGATAATCTAATGAGTACCCATTGTAGTTGTTTGATACTTATATAAAAATAGACCATAACCAAGAGTATTCCAATTATAAATAATTAATTTTCTAAACTGACTCATAGGATAAAAAATTCCCAAAATATTGGGATTATTTATTTTAAAAAAATAGCCAAGGGATGAATGTGGATCATTATTATTTAGTAACGGCTAGATCAAATATAGAAATTTTTTTAGGAACATGGAGCCCAATTTTATGCTTTATAGGTTTGTTCAAATGAGATTCTTCCTTTTCAACGTCAACTTTTTTAAAATATCACCATTGTTGGCCATTTTCTCATTTAATCTTCATAAAAATTATCAACCAATATTTTCTTCAATAAGTTAATTTCATTATTTGAGGTATGATATTCTATTACATCAGAGGAAGTTAACCTAATAGTAGTCTTCCTAGGAACTACCTGAAAAAAATGTACTTCCTTATCCCTGGTTATAAAAAACATATCTTCTTTAGAAATAGGTACATTAAAGTTTAGCATCACTATGTCCTTAGGGTTAATGAAAAAGGTAGATAAATTTGAATCATTAAGTGATAAACCAAAATCATTCTCAATCAAGGTATCCATGGTGTCATATATTACTCTAGGTGATAAATTATCATTATCTTGTGATACCACCATTCCATTATAAAAATGAACAGGATTATAATTACCATCATGCGCGGAGTAGTTATCCTATGGAAACTATATAAAATTGGATTTAGGGATTACTAAGGTGGTCATATTTTCCTTAGTGATGACCTTAATATAGTGAAAATACTAGGTGGAAATAGCATTAATTGATCCAATCACAAATAACATATCTTCAACCTAAATAGGGGAACCCATAGGTGCTACAATCACTAAATGGATTTCATCGGCCTATATGGGGGTACCATTAGGTTTTACTATGACTATAAAAATTTTTTACCATACAACTCCCCTAGATCTATTAGTATAAAAATTGGATTTCCTTTTTTTATAATATAACTAGTTTTTTTTGAAATCTTATTCCAAGTTTCTATTAGATTTATAAATGTTATAGAAGATATTGGATCTCATGAAACCAAAAGTGAGTTGACCAATAATCTCAAAGTCCACGTAGATGAATAAGATCTTCTTACACTAAATATTAAGAGTAAGGATATATTTAAGAGTATTAATAGTAACATTCTGGATGAAGGAAGACACAAAATCCACCTCAACCAAAATCTAGTCTTAATGACTATATATTACCTTATCTGTCTCAATATCCAATTTGATAGGTACAAAATTTGTAGATGAAAATTCCCAAGTGATCCTTGGGAACTAATAGTATCAATTCAATCCTAAGATATAAATCCAAATCTTATCATTATAGTTCCTCTCATTGAAGGGTTTAAATTTTAGGTCCTATTTTTTAATATTAAATATACGAGGCTCAAGAAAAATAGAAAAAAAACCTTATTCCTACTATATAAACTTATTAGAGGGCAAAATTATGCTAAAAACATATTTCCCACACCATTCATTCACCCCTTAAAATCCACAAAAAAAATAATTCGATTTTTTGATTCATTACACATCAATTGTTTCTCTCCCATAAGTTGTATAATTCTTTCAATGATGGGGAAAATCAAAATCTCCATCATTTCCTTGATAAAATTCTAATATGTGTCCAATTAGGTGACACAATCCTTCTTAATAATTGTACTTGAAGTGGATTCAAAACTAAATAATGATCCATGTTTATTAGAAAACAACATAAATGTCATCAATATCATTATATAGGCCTTAGGGTTTTTGATACATAGAGATATTATATAGATTACTCTACATGAACAAATCATTGTGCCCAACATAATGCTTTTTTATCATACAAAATAGATGTGTGATTTGAATCCCTATGGATTCTTTTGAGAATGCCATAATATCTAGGATCTCACTTATCCCTAACAGCCACGATCATCTATCATTATAATAATAATAATAATAATAATAATAACAACAATGATAATAATAATTACAAAAAAACAATAATTGAAATAAAAACAACATCAACAATAGTAATAATAGTTGTAATAATAATAATAATCTAATTATTTAAAAGGAAAATAAGTAAATAAGGATAATAATAATAATAATAAACAATAATGAAATTAATAATAATAACATTAGTAATAATAATTACAATAATAATAATAATAATAATAACAATAAAAATGAGAATAATTTATTTCTAATTTCCATAGAGGTTACAAGAATTGGAAACAAATCACACACCACTGGCCTTGCAAGGACATTCCACAACCCCCAATAAGGGTTTACAAACTCCACTACTAACCCCTTAGAAATAATAATAAAAACATCAACAATAATTATAATAATAAAAACAACAGGAAAAATAACAACATCAAATATAACAATAATGACAATAAAAATATTAATAACATAATTAATAATAATAAATATTAATAATACTAAATTAACTATAAAAAAACCAAAAATATATAAAAAAATAAATAATAATAATAATAATAAAAACATTAGTAACAACAATAATTATTTTCATGATGATGATGATGATGATCATAAAAATATTCAAAAGAAAAAAATAATCAAAATCCCAAAAATGATACTAATAATGAGGATGATAACATTCATGATCATGATAATATTAATAATAATAACAAACCGGATAATTATGATGATGATGATGATGAAAATGATAGTGACAATAAAAACAAATGATAATGATGAAAATGATGATAAAGACAACGATGGCGACGATGATGATGATGATGATGGAGATAATCATGGTGATGATGACGATGATGATCATAATAAAAAAAATGATAATGGTAAATATGATGAAATTTATAATGATACTAATTAAAATAATGATAATTAATACGATCCAAGATGGTCTGCGAAGTGGGTCAAGGACCCATTACAATTAAATTTTTGTTAAGAATTATAAATGGTTAGAACAGGGAAATACTATAAACAGGTATAAACATCAACCTAAAAATTAGAAATATTCAATGGATTAAAAGAATCATCCAAAGAATATGGATCAAAATAATTCACAAACTCCATTTTATACTATGATAATTCATCTTCTACCCTGATTTATTCTATATAAATGTCAATAGCTTAAAAAATATTTTTTTCCCATGTTAGAAAAATATTATATATAATTCATTAATAGTATCCTTGTAATAGAAGGTTATTTATTCTTATGAATATTAACCATAGTTATATAGTAATTTTCAATACAAAAATCCCCCCATCAAAAATTCTTTAAATAATTAACTATATGGATAATATCCCAAAGTTCATATTAAAAGGCAATAAATATTATAAGAGAATTCTACAATCATCCCATGATAAAACCTCTACTAGTTATGAATATAACACTACAACCTATAGTTCCATGTGTACTAAGTGTAGAACCATCCTCATTAACATTAATCCAATTTAGTAGAAAATGATTCGACTAGATTTATTTAGGTTGGATGGATTTATGGGTAATATAATTAATACCAATAAGATTAAAAATAATTTAATAATCTAAATTATTTTGAATATATCCAACATAGAATTTAGATGTTATAATAATATCCTTGATGATACTAAAAAGAAGACCACGGTATTGGGAATTAACACCTTAAAACATGAGAGAATTCGTACCCATCTATATGTGATGAAATGTAGTAGAAAAACATTAGAAAAAAAGATTCTAAACCATAATTATGATATTTATAAAAATTATAGTACACATAAAGTCTTTAAGGAGACCATTGGTTTTTAAGGTGCACTGGAATATATAATCATTATGGCTACAATGTATTTATTCATAGTAGAATTGAATGAAAAAATGGTGGTTTTCTGGACATTATTCAAACAAAATGAATAGTATGAAGCATATTTTCAACCTGCCACTTGGATTATATAATCTTTTTAAAGATGGTTAATCTAAATCTTTCTTATAAAGAACATCTTAGTTGGAGGGATATAATAGATCCTAAAAATCCTAATCCATTATAGTATATTTTTATTGGTACCACGCATATCTCTATAGAACAAAATGGGATTTAGAATTACTAATATGGTTAGGTTTTAAAAGGCAGTGTCCTACTCCAGGTCAGAATATAAATCAATGTTCTAGATAATATATGGGGGCAAGAGGTATTTAACTTTACCAAAATTAGAAAAATAAAAATTGATAGAAAAATTACTCAACTTAGAAGTAAATAAAGAATCATAATCAATTGGACTACTGAGCAAAAATATTTCCATAAATTCAAATAAGAATATTGACGCTGAATCTATTGGGTGTTCATCATGTTTTCCTCATATTTTTCCCTAATGGCATGTATTGCTAAATAATCCATAAATATTTAATTTCCCAGGTGAATTATTTAAATGATTCTAGCCCAAAGTAATTCATAAGTGCTCTATTTAAATTTTATTGAGTAAACTGAAAATAATTATAAATTGTGATATTAGACCATGATGTAGTGAAAAATATAAATTAGAAGATTAAGATGGAATCAATTTTGTGTTCTTCATGGTCTCCTCATATTGGTCACTAATATCATGTCACAATAAAGAATACATGAAGAACTAATTTCACATTTTTAGTATTTCCATTATTATATCCTTAATTAATTCAGGTGTTTCCTACTTAGATTTAATCAAGTACCAATTATAGTTGGCCCCTAGAGAGTGGCTTAAAATCTTGAGATTCTTGACACCAAATCCTACCATAACAATTGGCTTGAAACATTTATTACATGAAACTGTTAAAAGATTATTTTTATGGATCAAAATAGACCACATGATGTTTTTAATTTGGGTGTCTATTCAAATGATCAAATACATTAGTTATTTATAAGCATGAAAATATTACACAAACATAGAGGTAATCAAATATTTTACAAGGAAAATTATACCATCTAGGGAAAAGGTATTTTCTTTCTGACTAGAAATTTGATATGTCATCCTTATAGAAATCCATTACATGTATATAGAGATTACCCTACATAATAATAAATATATTTCAAGTTATGTGAAGTTTTTTATTCCCTACTTGACATGGACATAATTTAGAATGAACCCATTTCTTTCTATAGAAAATCCTTTCCCAAAGATGACCAATTTTTTATTTGAAGAGATAACATGTCCATAAACCTATTAAAAATGAAAAAAATAAACTTTATGAAATCAAAATATTCATTATATTCGTCACTAAAGAGAATAATTCCATTGGAATAGAAAATATGAGAAGCTCATCTGAGATTTTTGGTAGCTTTAATGGGAGTGAGTTCATTTCCTTCAAAATATTTAAGAATAAAAATACTAAGGTATTCACTAACTAGGCTAGAAAAAAGAACTAATAATGGTTCACATTATCTAATGACTATGGTGAAACTGGAGTAACATTTGGGTGCCCCATTTATGAGACCAATTAGATTAGAACTATAATGAAATGAGAAAATGAAA
Organism: Viscum album; assembly: GCA_963277665.1. Taxonomy (NCBI): domain Eukaryota; kingdom Viridiplantae; phylum Streptophyta; class Magnoliopsida; order Santalales; family Viscaceae; genus Viscum; species Viscum album. The sequence goes on from OY728137.1 coordinate 1,792,702,072, forward strand.
CAAAAACATTTCTAAGAAAATTCTTAGTAGTGAAGTAAATTTATTATAAAACTCTATTTCAATGTGTTAAATAATTTATAAAAATATAATTTTGGGGATATTTTAACATTATTCGATTTTCTTCTATGTATATTAACACCCTCAAAAAAATTCATAAACAATCTTGAATCTTTATCCCAAGGATAATACCAAACTGATTTGAGGAGACCAAATAATTTTAAATATGACCATGCCTAGTGACAATATTTTTCTAAAACAATCATGGGAAGAGTTTTCCCAATGATAATAGACAAAAAATAATCCACATCAATTTCTTCTTTAACTATCTAAATGATGATTATGAGTTGAGAACCAATAATAGGAGGAAGGTATCCCCTTTAAAAGGCTCTTTAACAGTATTAATCACTTTTAGAAATAAAATATCCCAAAATTGAATAAATAATCTATTTTTTGAATCCATTAGGAATTAATGTTTTATTCACATTGAGTGAGAGAAGAGTATATTTTATTTTCACATCATGAGGAGAGTCTTTGGGAAAATATTCTGTGTTTTACTCACTGAATCATAGAAAACATAAAAATAATAAACGATTTTATGTGAAACTAGGGTAATCTTAAGAAATATTCATAATTTAATAAATTAATCCTTCACCAATATCATCAATAATACTATGAGTGTCTATACTGATATAAATAGTTTAGATTTTCTTATTCACTATTCATTCCCTCTAAATGAGGTGAAAGATCCAAAATTATTTCCCGTATCTGAGCCATTGAATTCTATGTTAATTAATAAAAATAGAATGTCCCCCTTTAATGAGAATATATAGGTTTTTTCACACTTGATCTCCTGAATTAATGGATGATACTTCCTAGATTTTGTGCTATAAATATCATGAAGCTTAATTCATTCACTGTGATATTAGAATCTAGATTTGTGAAATCGGTTTTTATCCATGTTGGTAATTCCAATTTTATATTTTTGAGTTTTTTATAGAACCCCTATAAGACATCCCCATTCTCAGGTAGGGACCATTCTAATGTAATGAATTCCTTGAAATCATCTATGGAAGTAAAGTAATTTTTAACTCTAATGGTAGAAGGGAATATCTTTCTAATCCTAATAACTAAGATATGAATCATGGATTGATCCAAGTAAAATATTTTTAGGAATCCCCAAGAGAGTGGATGTATGGAGTATTCACCAAGAAGGGAGAAGAACTCCCTTACTAATTTACTATCATGTTAATCAATTATAGTATGCCTCAACCAAGTGTAATCAAACCTAATCAGGTTTTATATCATATAGAAAATAGATTCTAATATATATTTGTAACTTTTAATATTCTTCCCTAAGGAAGTTGGATCAAATATTTTCATTAACATTTAATGAATAGTTAATGTCTCCGTGAATAATCTAGTCATGACTAATATGTTTGGAGATAGATGGTAGGTCCCCCCCCATTTTTCTTCTATTGAAATAACATTTCAATTCATAGAGCAAGGATATAAGGAATCCAGGGTTATCAATATCAATATTGAAACTATTACATTTAAGATTTCCCTAACCTATTAGGTAAAGGCATATAAAATAATATTTAATAGTGTTTCCAATGTTTGTAAACTTGACATATTCACCACTAAAATAGAATAATATTAGAAAATCCTCTAACCACAAAAAATCCACACTAATGGTCAAAATCATGGATCTCTGTCATAATAAAATTTGTCTATCAATGATTTTCTGTGTAATTGGGACACGATACTAATGTTTGGATGAATATCACAAACACCCTTATCTAGGATCATAGTTGTGACATAAATCAACCATCTAAATAAAATCATCCATTGACCAAAAATCATTTTATATGGTACCACTTAGAAAGTATTCGTTATAATTATTAGATATAGATCTATAACTAATTTATTTTAGACTTCACCAACCACATAGATTGTATCCTATCTTCTAATATTTAGAAATGTTTGATGGTTTTCATTATCCCCTTATAATTTTATAGAGTTTAATTAAAAAAATGATGATCCTTTGTTCCATAAATATAAAAAAATTCACTATATCACCCTCTTTCAAAATTTCACCTAATTTTTAAAAAGGTGTTCACTTATATCAATATTGTATTGAAATTTATTTTAATTTTTCTTAAATGAATATGATAGAAGTGATATAAAATTCTATTATTTACAAATAATTTTCATCATCATCAACTAAAACGACATCCATAATTTCAAGAAGGACATACCAAGAATCATGTTCAATGATGATAATTATTATGATATTAATGATGATGATGATGATGATGATTATTATTATTATAATTATCATCATCGTGTTTTAAGGATCAATGGGATTCTAGAGAATAGAAAACTCACCCACCTGAGTACCTCAACAAGTCGAGCCTCATCCCTCTCTATGAGGACTAGAGATCACATACTACACTCATTTTGTTATATAACTAGATAAAAACATAGTCAACAAGGGAAACTAATAATTTATTACTAGATTGACTATTATACCTAAGGAAATTGAAATTATTACTCATTTATTACTATTATTTTTTTATCTTCCTATCGGTGCAACATCATGTTACCCCTCCTCCAGGTTGTCAGTGTGTCTGTAGTATTTGACATCATCCATTGGCCACCTAATCAATCAACAATGATCACTGATAGCCTCATTATAGAGTGGTTATTCTATCCCTAATAGTGTAAAGTGAGTCCCCAATAATTTTCTATCCACGTCAGTTGCCATACCTACTCATCACAAGTCCCACTATTGAGCAGGGATCTTATAGCTAGCCAAGAAATGCATTTTTTTATCCATACTTTGACCACATCAGCAACCAACCCTACTAATATCACTATCATAATAACCAAGTGGTACACCTGTCTCCACTCATAAAAAGTGTAATAACCCTTCTCTAAGGTTCAATAATAACAACCACACCCATATAGGGACAAATATACCTATCCCCCAATTTAATTGTGGGAAATTTTGAATTCTTGGGAGTTAAATCCCGAATGGGAACTGTTGTGTGAAAATAATGCTTAACTAAAATAGGAACTCGATGTGATTATGATGAGGATGAAAATTATTATTATTAGTATCATAATGACTAATATTATAATGATGAGGATGATGATGATGATTTGGTTGAGTAGATTAAAAAATGAAAATTCATACAAACCCCAGAAACCCAATGGGTCAAGAATAATTCATCTCCATAAGGATTATTATGCATGAATTAAGACCTTATTAGAATTTAGTGATGGCCTAGAGGCCCCTTCAAGTTGGTATTTCCAGGATGACCTAATAAGTTATAAGGAAGGATCCTCTTATAGCCTGAAGTCCCTTGATAAGTTGTCTAAAAGAACATCATGATGAATATTACTATCTACAACATTACCATGGTGGCTAAAATTCCATGCTACTGGAGTAACTTTTGTAGTGACCTATGAAAAATCCCACCATAAAGGGTGATACCGAGAATCGAATATTGATCTAATGTAGGATTATTGGGTGACTTTTCAACCCGGGTATTACCACAAACACATAATAATAATAATGTTAATAATAATAATAGTAATTATACAATAATAATTAAAATAATAAAAATAAAAATAACAATATAAAAAAAGAACAATTACTGTAACAAAAATTATTATTATTACTATTATTATTATTCTTGTTGTTATTATTTTTATTGTTATTATGGTGATAATGGTAAATAAAAGATGAAAATAATATTATTATTTATAATAATAATACCATGTGTATTTTAGAATGGGTATTTAAATAAAATGAAAATGTTACACTATTAATAAGAAATAACATTAAAATAATTAATCTCCAGGCCCCATTATGACCTTATATTGTCATGAAAATATCATATGCACCCTAGGGAAATGATTTTTATTTTGATGATGATGAAAATAATAATAATAATAATAATATCAAATGATTATTACAGCCTCACGACACACAATGTAAGAGAAGAAGAAGAAATTGGGGACTAGAACTGGTGAAGATAACCCCCAAACCCCCAATCCCAAAACCTCCCACAAACAAGCCTTAGGAAATATTAATTAATAAATTTTCCTTATCAACATAAGAAATAGAAAAAATACACACACCTTTATGCCTACAAGGACATTCCACACCCCCAATAATGGTTCACCCACTCCATAGAAACAATTCATGTACCAGAGAACCTATTAATAATGATGATAAATAGACCCAAGAATGAAAGATGGAATATGGCCATATAGAGTATCATTACCTAATTAAAAGAAAAAAATACAAAAAAATGATATATCAAAAGTCATAATCAAACTCATCATAAGATTCAAAACTCTAATACAAGTCAAATTCATATATCAAGACATGTGATCTAGTAAACACAACAATTATCAATTTAGAGTAATAATTTTAGCACCTTGATTTATTCTAAAGATATTATTGGAACACATCATCAATAATAATAACTTATATCCCCTTTGAAAATTATTTTTTGTAAATCAATTTTTTTAGAGTCATCCTTCTTATCCTCCCATCTTCCTTAAATTTAATTAAGTCACTCATATTTTTAATTTATTATTTCATTTTGGAATTCTATACATAGTTCTTCTAATATGAGTATATATTCACTGATCTAGATCCACTCCTAATCCTACCCTTGTCAAACCCATAACTACAAAACTCCAGTGAAAAAACATCCTCCTGGTTCGGCCAAATGAAAAATCCATTATCACTACCATAGTAGTCAAGAGTCAGTGGGTTGATAAGTATATGTTTTTCACCATTACATATTCCACCACTAGTTCAAATTGGGATCATTTTCATTATCATTGATTCTACTCATCCAAAGAGAGATGAACTTCTAGTTATTCAGGATACACAGTCAAGCCTAAACATAAATGATCACAAACAACACCCTAAACCAAAATAGTCAAGGTGTCCTTTCTAGGTAAAGAGTCATCAACAATATTCTTAACTATCATCTTCTCCAAACAACATAGAAATAGTTAATGTAGATATAATGAACCATCTTAAATAAGATACAAGAGATTGTTTTATTCTCATCCACTAGAGTCTGAGTTCTTGATAGAGAACACATTACAGTAGCAAATCCCCAAGAACCATTCCTTAATCACTGAAATAGATATAAGCCTTAGATAGAATATTAACATCATTTTAATGCATTGGATCATGTCTCTAATTAAAAATTTTTCTAGCCTTTGTAACAGATACCTATTTATATTACATTATTCCATGGATCTTTTCTTAAGTCCCTCAACCATTCTATAGACCAGCAATATCCAATACAACACCCAAGATATTCCCTGAAGATATCCATTGTCCCTTAACAAATCTAAAAGACTTAAAGTTCTTTCCTTCACCTAATTAGCTGCATGTTCATGTCCATGAGCCTCCACCTAATAGTATTTAGAAACCAAAATCTAGCTACTAGAGCTAATAATACCTCAAAAACCAAACTGACCACCCGTATTGATAGAAAAATAATGACTCTAGGTCTAATCAATGATACCCCTGTTATCTTAATCTTATAAAATATACTTATTCCTATGATCCTAAAAACATATATAATAATTATAAACCTTAATGAAATAAAAATAGAAAAATAAAACTCTTTTGAATTTTTATTTTCTATTTATAATGCATTGAAAACCCATATTAAAATGGGGAATCCTATAATATAAAATATGCAATGTTATTTAATCATTTGAAGTATAGAAAACACCCTTGAATATAAAAAATGTGGAATTATCAATTTAAAAAATAATCAGAGAATAATTCCCATAGTGATTATTTATAAAGCTTCATCAATTTTTATTATCACTCTAATTGATAAGTGTGTCATAGAGAATTGAAGGATGCCATAAAATCCAATTAAGTCCATAGAATTTAATTGATGCTTTCACATGATATTCTCTAATATCCAAGAGATTAAATTAATGATTTTACTCTCGAACACAAAACATCCCAACATTTATTGTAATTCAACCAAGTCCCCATGCCTTTATTTTAAAATCATTTGTAGCAAGAAATGATATAGAAAAAACATTACCCATAAGAATTCCAATTAAATCCCAAAAAAAATATCATAAAATTGATAACCTCTTTGTTAGGGAATCAAAACCCAAATCTTTCACCATAGTAGGAAATATGGTCTGCTCTATAATATTGTGTCTACATTTCTAAAAGTGCTCAAAAATAGACATTTAATTTTAAAAAACATTAACGGAATTATATTTTTTAAAAATAATTTTGGAAACTATATTCTTCAAGGTAATTAAATTATAAATCACATATAATCCATCACAAAAATCTACTTTAACAATATGGGTTTCCTTCAAGACTTTGTTCTTCGATTCCACAAATAGACCTCTAGATAGAATATCTAACCTAATTTAATGTGGTAAATAGATTTTAGTTGGACCATATTCCCCATCACCATCGCTATCACCATCATGAGATAGAAGTAATGCATCCATCATGAATTAATCAATAACTGTAATCGTAATAATATTAAATATGACTAATGATAATAACAATAGTTATATTAATAGAAATAATGTTACTAATAATTATTATTGTAATTTTAATTATTATAATAATAATTTTAGTAGTCGTAGTGGTGGTAGTAGATATCATGATGATGATTATGATTATAACGACGAAGATGATGATGAAGATGATGATGATGAGTTATAACAGTAGTAGTAGTAGTAGTAGTTGATATTTTTATTGTTGTAGTACTGTTGGTGGTGGTGGTGGTGGTAACAGTAGTAGTAGTAGATTATGATATTACTAATAATAATAATAATAATAATAATAATAATACTGAAAAAAGTTGTAGTAGTTGTATTTTTAATAATAAAAATAATAATAATTTCAATAAGGCAATGGATGTTATACAAAATGAAACAAAAAATTGAAAGCCATGAGCTATAACGGATAGATCACACCTCCCATTAAGGATTGACCCACTCCATATTTAATACATTAAAACACACAACTTATAACCACTATGTAGACCTAGAAATCATCCCCACCAAAGGGTATTCCTAAAACCATTTACTAGAGAACCTAAAATACCCACAATATATTCCCACAATGAGTAAAATATTAGGGACACAAAAACCTTGTCATATAAGTGGGTTAAGCCCCATTCCTCCCCATAAGTACTGGTAATCACTCACTAAGAATATTTCATTTTTGGTTCTGAAATGCCACATGGATTGAAATCCCTTTTCTAGGCCCAATGTGTCCTTTTCCAAAAAATGTATCTTAAATGAATAATATTAATAAAGTAATCCTTCAGCTATAGTACCTATTATAGTATCGATATATTTTATAGTACTTGATATAGTACAAGTTATTTTTATACTCCCTATTACAATACTTGTGCCTACTACAATACTTACTATAGTACACACTACTACAATGCTATAATTCCATATGGAAAATTTAATGACTTGTATTTTCTCTGATTTTATTTTTATAAATTAATTGGGAAAATTATGAAATTAGGTGCTAAGACAACATGTGGTTCTAAGGCCCGATGTGCCCAGAACATTTTATTGAAAATTTCATGTTTTTAATCAAGCACAAAGGTGGTTTTTTATTAAACTAGAATAACTTATAAATGGTATCCCATATCATAAATATGAGGGGACCATTTCATTTAGAATAAATAATTTTCCATAGGTGGTTCCAAACATTTTACAGTGCAATCAAAATGTGAATGTTAGTTTTTGGACATACCAGTAATAAAATACTTATTAAAAATGTTTTATTATGAAGAAAAAAGGGTTTAATTTTTAAATGAACTTTGTCAGAGAATATAGGGTGTCTTAATAACACTATAATTTAGATGAAAAGTGTAGAAGGATGTCTCTCTAATGAAGGCATATGGATCGAGAATCGGTGATGACAGATTGGAGATAGGACCATTGGATAAAGATCAACGGATCGAAGAAGGATGGAGGTGCAGTTTCACACTTCGTCAATGACCGATCCAAACTACATGTAGGGTGTTGTTTCTTTTTGATTAATTCTTTATTCTTAATTTCAAGAAAAAATTTTGACCAACTCATGAACCGGTTGATCCATGGTTCAATCGCTTGTGAGATGGTTTTATAATTGTAGGGTTTTAAATTTGAGATGGATATGTCTTTTGCTTCGTTCTTCAAGATCCTGCAAACAATAATGAATCAAGGATGACATGATCAAGGTCAATATCTATCCTTTTGGTGTTCTTGTGCATTTATATCCTTCACCAAATTTTTCTACATTCCTCTTTCTTCATGAAAAATGAACTAAGGATCATTACTCCTTTGATTTGTAGTGTAATGATCCGAGACCCGGTGATCATGTGCCCCAATGACACCACATAGTTGTGATGGGAGGCATAGTGTGTTCTGACTGAGGTGGTAGTATATGGTGGTGCAATTTAGTGGTGAATGGCGGTCCACTAGTGGGGAAACCAGTGACAAGGGTAGGATGTCGCCGACAAGTCCGGTCTTGGGGGAGCACGAGGCTGACAATAAGCCGCAGATTGGGTGGCCGACGATGGTATATGGATATAGTCTAGGCAGGATAGCATTTGGGATGGTGTGTCCAGTGATCCCAAGTTGCAGTAGGAGGCCTCAATGTTGATTGGAGGATGTGTCCTAGTGCCGCTTTGAAGGAACCCACGACGGTAGTTTCGTCGTAGGACTAGGTGGAGAAGGTAGTCCAGCTGCATGTAATGTGGAAATGAACCATGCCAGTGATAGTTCGGTAGACCATGTAGAGTGCACTGAGTTAGCCCACATGCAGTGGGTCAGACCAAGGATTTTGGTCCGCTCTAGTTTCCAAGTGGGTCGGGTCCATCAGGCATAATGTATTGAGGCTAGTGGGACAAGACCAGTGGGATGGGCTAGGTCGGGTTACACCTTTTTAGTAAATTAGACATAACACTCAAACCCTGTGTCTTTTTGACAAAATATTTGAGGTGATGGGACACTTGTGATGAGTAGATCCTTTTCAGATACTCTATGTGAGTTTTGTGGAATTTTAAATACTACCGAATGGCTTGAGGAGTATGTTTTCTCGGAACAAGTGTGCTACAAGTGGAATCACACGGTTGGCTATGACATGGTGACTACCTAACTTGGTGAATACATGACATGGGGGATTCATGACTTATCCACACCCCATGATTTATTGACACTCTATGTGTTATCAGCACTCCATGTTTTAATGAAAGTGTGTGTTATTGAATCTTCATGTGTTACCAACACTCCATGTGTTATCGACACTTCATGTGTTATGGTGACTATGACTGATAATACTACTTTTTGTGCTATAGAGTTATACATACATGAGCTTACTATACATCATGTGTTTTCCTTGTGGTATAATTTTTGTGGTTTTTATGTTATACTTCATGTGTTTCCTTGTGGTGTACATTGTTTATATCTCAGTGGTATTCCTTTGTTGTTTCAGAGTGTCTTGGAAAATATTTTTTTACTCACCCCTATACATTATTTTCCCACACATGTAGTTTCTTGTGAAAAAAATTGATGCTATGATGGAGTTCTAGGTGGACTAGTACCAAGTGGTGCTTATAGTGATAAGATGGACGAGGTGTACTCCTATAACTTTAGACAGATTTCCTACACCTACCCTTCCTATAGGGTTTTCTATGGATGATTTTTGGGAACTTGTGAATTCATAATGAAATATTCTTTCTTTTGGTGGGATTGTATTATGGCCCTATTTACATTCTAGTTTCCTACCATCATACTCTTTGGTTTTTATCTTAGTGAATGCATTTATTTTTGACTTAGTGTTTTTACATTTCCATATTTTGGGCTTGGATGTGTGTGTGTGTGTGTACATAAGAAAATGCCTCCCATTTGTGGTATATGCCAACTCAGTGCTAGTTGATAGCCCTTGCCTATTGGTGGTATGCTTAGGAAAGTCACTACATGGGACCATCTAGGATGGTTCATGACAGAGTGGTATCCGAGAAGGTATGTTCAACATAAGGATTGAGAGTCTATAAGTTTGGTTTGGGGCAATGGTGTCAAGTGTTTCGAGCTCGTATTTTGAGCTCGGGAAATCCAGTATTGGTGAGGTGACCGGTGTATCCATTCACTGGGACTCTGGACACATACTTTTCGACTCAGTACATAAAAACATTGGTTGTAGGGTAACTAACGGTACATGCCTCATATAAGATTCGGTGTCTTCTCATGTCTTTCTTGATTCAGCTCACCAGGTTTACTCTATTGATCGATGGTCATCCTAATCTATTCTAGGATACCTAAATGCAGATAACCAGCTAGGATTCCGTTTCATGATCCCAATGATGATCCACCTAGTGATGAGGTGTTGGTATAAGGATTTGTACCATAGATAGAAACTCCATGGTGTGTACCATCCATACCCCCACCTGTAGAGAAGTGTATGGTACTCATAGTACCGGCCGTTGAAGAGAACATGCTAAGTGCACTTCATGAGTTTTAGCAGTAGATACCCTTTAGGTTCTGAGGTGACCCTAACACATAGGCATCTATGGACTGGATTAAGGTAGTGATCTGAGTTTTCCCTCTAGTTAGGACACTATCATATTAGACAGTGGTCCTAGAAAGTGATCCTTCTATAAGAATTAGCTGGGACATGGTGGGGTTTAGTTACCAAGTATTACTATGAGGTGACTCTTCGAGGGACAGATTTTGAGAACCTTTTTTGATAGGAGTTCTCACCTTATGAGCTAAGGTCTAGGTGTATCCAGGGTATTCTACAACTCCAACGGCAAGACATGTTAGTATTTGAGTATTCATCGATACATACCAACCATTCCAGGTACATGATGGATATGATACATGATCATTAATTCAGGTCTTGGACCTTCGAGTGAGAATTACATAGGGATATCCGAGAAAGTGTTTCCCCATTGTGAATTCCTAACTATGATTAGGTTCTTGAGCAAGCCTTGGTAGTTGATTGTTCCTTGGATGAAAAAATATATCTAGTTGTAGGTAGAAATGGGTAGCAGGTACAAATACCTCAAAAACAGGTATCCAAAGGAAGTCATAGGTATCCAAATGATTCAAGCACTTTAAGAGGTGATCCAAGGATGGCTCGAGATAGTATGGGGACATAATGTGTTACTCATGTCACGATTAGGGACATTAGGCATGATATTTTTTGACCCATCATAAAACTGACCAGAAAACATTAGAGGGAACCTATATGAAGAGACAAAGGAAGGATTAGGGTGTTACACAGGATAGAAGACATGGAAGAGGTGTAGGAAGGGTAGCATGAGGTTGGTGGAGGTTCTCTGTTTATCACCACCACCCCCAGGTGGTCCACAATAGGATTAGAGAGATGGTGGATAGGGGAAATTACATATTCAGATGATAGAGTCTTGTGACCATGAGGCTCCTTGAATTATACAAGGCCCAATCTGTGTCTTTTCCACCTTAGATACAGTTTTAAATAGATACATGTACTACATGTTTTTTTCTTTTCATGAATCTTGTTGAGACTTAGAGATTTTTTATGGACTATTGACTCTATCCTTACCCTCAGAGACTCTTATGGGAGTAAATTTGAGTATTACACCTACAAAAAATAGTGTGACCATACTCTTGAAGATGAGATTTTCATTTGGGATCTCTTGGTAGCATCATCGATGACTTACAACGTCATTCTTGGAATGGACTGTTAATCCATAGTTCATGTTCATATTGATTGTTTTAAGTGTAGAGTGCAGGTTTTTCGTGGTTATGTAACCATGTTTCCCTTTTGTCAAAAATGTAAATGCATGCAGCACATGATGGACTTACTCATATGCTGGTGTAATTGATTACTCAGCAACTCACCCTCGGTGTAGTGGATGATAGGATTCCTCAATTTCCTACAATGTCGGAAGAGTATGAAGAAGTATTTCTTGAAGATGTACCCATATTAACTCCCAATAGGGAGGAAAAATTATGAATCGATCTATATCTTTGGATGGATCAAATATCTACACTTGAAAATCGGATGGCTCCCATAGAGCTTCGTGAGCTAACAGTACAGCCGAAGGACCTGAAGAGAACGAGCTTTGTGAGACCCAGTGTTTCTCCTTGGGTAGCCCTAGTATTGTTTTCCAAGAAGGAAAATGGGAGTTTGAGGTAATTTGTGGACATATGGCACCAGAATCAGGTGAACCTAAAGAACAGATATCCATTTTCGAGGATCGAAGACCTCTTCGATCTGTAGAAGGGAGCGAGGTGGTTCTTGAAGACTGTCCTCATATCTAGCTATCGCTATCTTCATGTATGTGATGAGGATGCACTGAAGAAAACCATTAGATGTCGGTATAGAAACTATGAATATCAGGTGATGTTGATTCATGTGATGAACAACCCCTTTGTGTTCAGGGTACTCATAAAAAGTATATTCCAGCCTTACATAGAATTGTTTATCATGGAATTCATTGAAGACATCCTTGTGTCTTCAGAAACTGAGGAGGAGCATGTGCTACACTTGAGGATGGTCCTGGACACCCTATGAGAGCACCATATTTATGAGAATCTCTCAAAGTTTTAGTTATAGAGTCAGGAGGTCCCCTTTCTGGGAAACATCATTTCAGAGGCTGGAGTTGCAGTGGATCAAGTGAAGATTGAGTTGGTTCTTTCTTGAGAGAAACCCAAGAGTGTTACCACAGTAATGAAAATCCTAAGTTTTTATGGATAATATAAATGGTTTGTACCTAAATTTTAAAAAGTACCATCACCCTTGATGGATTTGACATAGAATTGTTAGCCCTTCATGCGGATAGTGTAGTGCGAACAGTGCTTCCATAAGATGTGGAATAGGTTGAAGATAACTCTCATATTGAGACTACTAGAGGAGGGCATCAGGTATATAGTGTTCTTCGATGCATGAGGTACTAGGCTTGGATGTGTCTTGATGTAGGGGAAGGTTTTGATTGCATACGGTTCACTCCAGTTGAGATAGCATGACCATAACTATGTGAACCATGACCTGGAACTAGTAATGGTAGCCTATGCATTGAATATGTGGTGAAACTACTAGATGGGTGAGAATTTTAGCATCTTCTCTGACCACAAGAGTCTCAATTATATCTCATCTCAGAAGGATGTGAACTTGAGAGAGTGGTTATGAATATAGTTCCTCTAATAATATCAATTTGAGATTGTCTATACTTCTGGGAAGGTGAAAGTGGTGGTAGAAGCTCTCAGAAGGAGATCCATATTGCAGTTTCTAAGTGAGGTGTTAGAGAAATTGGTCGCGTTACAGATATCCTTTGTGGTTTCAAATAAAGTAGATTACCTCTCATCGATGGATGTCACCCTACCACTCTCATAGAAAGTTATGGTGGCACAAATTTAGGATATTGACTATGATACACAATGTGATTAGTTGTTCATAGGTCATTCCCCTAATTGATTTTTGATAACTAGGGATCACTCTGTTTTTTTATAGAGCACATAGTTGTACCGGTGGAATTTTGGGAGTACATTCTAATGGAGTTCCACACATACCCTTTGGAGGTACATCCGAGTGTGGAGAAGATGTACCAAGACCTTTGACATTCGTTTTGGTGGTCAAGGATGAAGAAGAAGGTGGAAGAGTTCATTTCTTGGTGCCTCACTTGTTAGAAAGTGAAGACGGAGCAACAGGTTCCAGTAGGCTTAACCCAACCACTTGAGGTGCCAGAGCGGAAATAGGATAGGATATCGATGAACTTCATGATGGGTTTACCACACATTTATGAGGGAAAATATACCATCTGGGTGATCATTGACCAACTAACCAAGTCGTCCCACTTCATACCTATACAGGAGAAAGGTGTAGTAGAAAGGTAGGGATGCCTCTATGTTTAGGAGATAGTTCAGCTTCATAGAGTTCCATTGATTATCTATTCATATTTTTATTCTCATTTAACATCTTAGTTGTGGAAGGGACTGAAAGTGGCATTCGGTAATCAGTTGTGCTTGAGCATGAAATTTCATTCCTCCGGGGATGGTCATAAGAATGGGACCATTAATGTTCTAGAGGACATGTTATGTGCTTGCATCCTAAATTTTGCTATAGTTGGGAGAATCACCTAACTCTGGTGGAGTTTGAGTAAAACAACATTTACCACTCCACCATTGGTATGAAACCATTCAAGGCCTTGTATGGGTGACCATTTAGGACACCACTTTTCTGGACTGACCTAGGAGAGTTTGAACTCATGGGCCCAGAGTTTGTGCGGGCTACCACCGAGAAGGTGAAAACCATCCGTGAGTGGATAAGGACTTCAAAAAGCTGGAATAAGTCATATGATAAAATGAGATATAGTCCCATAGAGTTTTAATAGAGAGACCATGTGTTCTTTTAGGTCACACCTCGATAGAGATTGTAGAGGTTTGGTCAGGGTGGAAAGTTATCTCTTAGATACATCATCATGATTCAGATTCTATGTAGAGTTGGTAAGGTGGAATACTTCCTAGCTACACCCCCATAGTTTCATAATGTACATGAGGTCTTCCTCATGTCATTTATAAGGAGATATGTTCATGATATATCTTTCATCAACGACGTGGGATAGTTTGACATTTATGACGGGATGACTCTTGCAGAGTACCCGGTGGAGATCGAGGGTCGATAGGAGCAGATCCTTCATGGGTAGTTCAATATTTTGGTAAACTTTTGGTAGTATCATGGTATTATGTAGGCGATAAAATAAGAGTGGGAGGCTCAAATTCATGCTCAATTACCTAACCTTTTTGATGAGTATCCCTTGTTCTAGCTTTTTGGGATCTAAAGCCCTAAGGTATGAAGAATATGATGAATTGTATTTTCTCCACTTTTATTTTTATAAATTAGTTAGGAAAATTATGAAACCAGGAATTGATATGATGTGTGATTCCAAGGCCCGGTGTGCCTGGAACTATTCATTGAAAATTTTTATGTTTTTAATAATGTGCGTGGGTGATTTTTCCATAAACTGTAATAACTTCTAAATCGGTGCTCGGATCTGAAATCATAGGGAATCCTTTCATCTAGAATAGAGAATTTATCTTTGGAAGGGCCTAACATCGTCTGGTGTGGTTCATATATGAAAGTTAGTTTTCAGATATATCTATAATAAAATATTTAATAAAAAAATTTATTGCAACATAGAAAGGGTTTAGTTTTTAAATGAATTTTATCAAAGAATTCAAGGTGATCATCATAACCTTGGAATTCATATTAAAAGGGAAGAAGGAGATATCTCTAACAAACATCGGTGGATTGAAAATTGGAGTGGGTGGATTGGAGATAAGAACCTGGATCAGTGGTTGATGGATCGACGAATGAAGGAGACAAAATTTCTCACTTCATCGATGACCAATCCAATCTCCACGTTGGGTGATTTTTATTTGAGATTATTTCCTCAATATTAATTTAAATAATGATTCTAGACCAAACCATGAATAGGTTGATCCATGGTTCGATAACTTAGTGGATGAGTTTAGGACTACAGGGTTATAAATGGGAGATATATTTGTGGGTTGATTTGTTCTTCGTGATCCTACTAACAAAAAAAATGAACCAAGTCTAACGTGAACAAGGACAAGATCTGTTCTTTCAGCGTTCTTCTGCATTTATCTCTTTCCCTAAAATATTTCTCCATTCCTCATTCTTCATGAAAAATGAACCGAGATTTCATTATTCCTTTGATCTATGGAACAACGATCTGATCCCCATATATTCAACACCATGATGAGACCATAGATGTGAGAGGGTAGGCATGGTGCATTCTGGATGTGGTGGCTGCTTAAGGGGGTACAAGCCAGTGGCAGAAGGCGGGCTGCCAGAGGGGCAGTCGGTGGCAAGGGGAGGACATGGCCAATGGGGCCGGTCTAGGGGGAGCGTGAGGTGGACGAAGGGCCACCGGTAAGGTGGCCAGCAATGGTAGTAGGATTTAGTCTTAGCGGGACTACATTGGGTCTGGCATGGACGGTGATCACAGGTCATGGAAGGATGCCTCAATGTTAACCGGGGCTAGCGGCTCTGTGCTACATCAGAGGAACCCACAGTGGTGGTGAGGCCGCATAACCAGACAGAGAAAGAGGGCCAGGCCACGTGAAATACGACATGGTACCATTTCAGCGGGAAACATTTGGTTGGGGCAGACTATGTGCGGCACACTGAACTCGCCCAAATGCGGCTGGCCGGACAATGGAATTCAGGCGGCTCCAACTGCCCCATGGGATGTACCTAGTGGGCCTTGTCCAGGTGGCTCAGTAGGTTGTGCCTAGCCCTCTAAGCCTAGAAATCCTGGCTAGGTTTGGTCGGGTCGGAACGGACCTGGATTGGCCATTGTTAAGACCTTTGTTAGTAAAACAACTATAACATTCAAACTGCCAACGAGCCCATACCCAAGTGGTAAGGGCTCCAGCTTGGCATCCAAGAGACCCAGGTTCAAAACCGGGCGGAGGTGAATTTCCGGGTACTGTAGCAGTACTGTAGCAGTACTGTATCAGGCACTGTTGGGTACTGTAGTAGCTGGACTATTCACCTGATTTGGGATTTTGGGCCACCGGTTTGCGCCTACGAGTCTCAGGGCCTTCGGGCCATCAATGGTGTTCGGGCCACAGGGTCTTTAGGCCATTAAAGACCATGAAGTAGCCCAGTTCACATAGAGCAGGCCTCAGATGAGGATCAAAGCACCAGTAGCAGTCACCAGAAGCAGAGCTAACCGGATTGGACAAATGAGAGGGTATGGAAACTTCCATCGGGACTAGGCACCGTGCAGCTTTGTACGGGCCAATTCTAGCCAATCAGCAAAGCAAGTGGGGAGCTAAAGGCAATCATTGATGCAGAAGGTGGGGAGGGGCAGTTCTAGTGGGGTGGGCCTACGGGTCAAGTATTGGGCATGGTATGCCTCTGGGCCTTTGGGTCATGTATTACGAGTCATATCGAGCCTTGTGCCTTAGGCCTACGGGTCATGTACGGGTTCCCCTTCAACCAATAAAAGGGGTATTGTCTATAATAAAATAAAAAAGAAGACCCTCAGGCCATTCAGGCTGTAACATTCAAACTTTGTGCCTGTTTGATAAGTCGTTTGTAGTGTAGATACCCATTAAAAAAGACCTTCATTTTGAGATACTCTAAGTAATTTTTTTTGGAATTTGACATACAATCTATTTTCTTGTGCAATCGGTTCTCCCTGAACAAGCATGCTACAAGAGGAATCATGTGGCTAGATGGGACATGATGACAACATGACTTGGTGACTCTGTGACTTGGGGCTTGCATGACTTATTGCCACTCTGTTTCTTATTAAAACTCTAACACCTCAAGCTTCCATGGTATGCTTCTCTTTGAGTAATACAGTAGTGTGTGTTGTACGCAACTTCGAGTTCTAACACATGCCATAGCCAATCAAACTAGCTGTTATGAATAGTAATACACACTTTTTGAAATTTTTTAAATTTTATCTTTCAAAATGGACTTCTTTGTCGGATTTGGAATATCAAAATTAGCTTAGGGTTAATTTTTGGCATTTTTCTAAAAACATTCAATTTTTTATGAATAGTGAAAAAAACACTGAGTTATAGTTTAAAACCGAATTTTTATTTAAATATTTATTTATTTTATTTAAATTTAATTAAGGTCAAAATAGATACATAATACCTATATAAGTTCAATGTAAAAAATTTGAGTTAGTTTAGAATAATTTTAGATATAAAAAAAATTTATTGAACTTTTCACCATCTTTTACCCACTTCCTAGAAGAATTTGGAAATTCACATAAAACATAATTTTACCGCTTATGTGAGTGGAATTTATAAAATACAAGATACATGGTTAATATCAAGGAGTAAAATTTGGTTCAATTAGATGAAAATAATTTTTGGGGAATAGTAACTTTTTACTTTTATTTACCACAGTTAAAAGTAAATCAGGTAATTAAGGGTAAATATGATATTAATATTACCCTAACACGTGTTCTAATTCTATTTGACAAGTGTATATTGACCAAAAACAACCTTAGGAATAAAATATTATCATTTAGGTCCACTTGGAATAGATCAAGACATTTATTATTATTTAATTCAAAGAAGAGTTAAAAGAGATAAAATCAAAGTTTAATAACTAAAAAATTTTTAATATAGGGTTATACATAAGATAAATTCGATTATAAATATTAATTAGAAAGTTAAAAGGATTTAATATATAGTGGTATTTTATTTATAATTTTTAGACACTATATAATTTAATTTATTTATGACACAGTGGTGATGCAGTAATTACCCAATTAATGAAATATTAAAATAATTGATATTATAAATATCAAAATAAATGTAATTTGAGACTTTCTATGAATTACAGTAATTTTATAGGTTAATATTACATATTATAATTGGTTATATAAATTTTATTCAAAGTAATAATTCTATTATAAAATTATCAAAAACAAAATACCCAATAGTGTCAAAATTGACATAAAAGAGTTTTTAAAACAAATATTATAATATTAATTGATATTCTATTCCTAGAAATCTACAGTTTGGAAAAAAGACTTATATAATGATATTTGTATCATTAATGGACCACTTGGGGGTCTCTTGTAGGTATATAGTAAGTTTATTAAATATATAATATAAAAATACAAAGAGACATGGTAAATGTCAAACTATTTAACTAAGAGTTAAATATAAATGATAAGGTTAACATAGTGACCCAAACCGGTCTAAAATCTATTTTCTGAAGGGCTTTAGACTCATACCCACCTTAAACATTAAATAATAAACTTTGGATCCATTAGAAACTGAATATTATTTTATTATAAAATAATATTTCTAACTTTTCCAAAGGTGCCTCTTACCCCTCTTATAAAAGGGTACTCCCCC
The DNA here is from genome assembly GCA_963277665.1 of Viscum album. NCBI lineage: Eukaryota > Viridiplantae > Streptophyta > Magnoliopsida > Santalales > Viscaceae > Viscum > Viscum album. Next base: position 1,792,721,008 of record OY728137.1, read on the forward strand.
TTATCTCTAATTTACACCATAAAAGCCTTTTTTTTATTGGACAAAACCTGCACAAATATTCTCTAAACTTCCCTAAAATCATCCAAGGGGACTTAGTTTCATCAGAAAGCCAACCTATGGGGCCCTTTTGATCAAATCAAAAGGAAGAACCCGAAGAAGTGGTAATGTTTTCACAACCCTCTTCCAAGTTCCTTTCTTCTTCAACTTCTTCTTTACTTATTATTTCCATTATAAAATAATAACTCCAATATATTTTATATACTATGATGTTATTATAAATATGGTACAACCATATTCTATATTCTATCCATCCTTTGAATGACATGTCACCATACGTGCGTACGTACAGCCCATCGTCTCCACATCGTGGTGTAATTGTTATTCAATACATTATTATTTGGATGGGTATAATAATGTTGTGAAATTAATGTAAATAAAAATTATAACATGATAATTAATCTGTATATATGATATGAAATCCAATTATATATGATTTTAATATCGAAAAATGATATTATCGCTCGTGCGTACGTACGGACTACCGTCCCCATGAACGCGATGAGATTCATTCCCCATTGTATCCATACAAGTATAATTCTCATTTTATGATTAAAAATAATTTTTAAGGACTTGATATTATTTGTATATTAATAAGATACAACCTATCCATAACAAACATGACTTATGTAACAAACATATAAAATAAAACGAGTAAGTTAACACCCGAAACGACGATAATACTAAGATATTATTAACAAAGCAATGTTAAAAGATCATATATGATATCATATTAATGAATATGATTCTATTATAATTAAATAAAAATTATTTCACCATTATACTGGAGGATAAACTACTCTCTACCAAGGAAAATGTAAAAAGTATGGGGTTTCTTATCTCACTTTTAATTCAGTGAGATTTATATTATTCACCACTTATTTATTGCATGTGGTGTGTGTACTGCCCATGTTTGTATTCATAGTGTAATATACATTAATTAATGTATATTTACATCATCATTTTATGATCTTTATTTCATGGGTGTATGTTTCGTAAGTTTCCAAATCAATAAGGGAATTCGAAATTTCAATTTCCACTCATTCGGCTTTACGCATACTTCATTGATTACTTTACTCCAAGATTATATGTGGAATCACTATTAATTTGATTATGTCATAATTTCTACTCCCCTTTCTGTGGATATACTATTGATACACATAATCACTCCATTGATAAATTCTCAAGTCATCGGTATGAACTTGATAAGAGTAATTTTTACTCAATCTCGATTTGTTGAGTTAAACATCCAATTCATTGGTGTTGTTTTTACAAGAATATATGTGAATTTCCTTTGATTGTTTTACACTAAATATCCAATCATATATAGTGTATTTATATTTTTCACACATAATTATGTCATTGATTTATCCTTAACCTAAGGATACAACCTTTATGAGAGATTTAATCTCAATTTACATTCCATTGAGACTCCTTTGTTGTTATACACCAAATCACTTTTATATGGTGTATATAATGTATTTTGACATAGTATATCATGAATCCCTTTATTCTCATGATATTGAAAAGTTTTTATTACCTCAGTTATTTGTATTCCAGTGTCTCTCTTTTGGTTAGCAACTCTAACGAAAATAACATTTTAAAATGTTTTAAAGATTTATTATTCTAAATCATTCTCATTAATGTCCATGTTTTAAAAATGGTTTTATGGATTTATTTATATGGACATTAATGTTTTCAAATCAAAATTCCTTTTAAAAGTTTCAAAGTGGTATGGGACACTTTGATTCAAAAATCTATTTTAAATGGCTTCTTGAAAAATAGTGTGACTTTTAAATGTTTTCAAGAAAAATGGGGATATTTATCTCAATAGTTTGATGATTATTTTAATCTATGTCAATATCCTTCATTATTCTCAATTGAGGTTAATATGATATAATAATATCTTCCATATTTTATCGAATGAGTTATGTTTGACTGTGGATGTGCTATGTTTATACCATTCATGGTTTGTGGTTAAATTATTGACATTTTGTATGATAATTTTAATACAAATGTTTATGTTATGATTCAAACTTTTCATATGAGGAATGAATTAGACATAGTAAGTGATGGGTGGAGCTCGCAATAGCTCCTCGATGCATTGGTAGGTATCATGAGACGAAGTAGTGTCTTGGAACAAGGCCTTGAAAAAATCTTATTTGTAGTCTTGTCATGAAGCCTTGACAATGTGGTTATGATAGTCTGACATTATTCATTCCATAATTATGAAAGTGGTTATTGATATTTCATGTGGTTATTCATCCATGTGAATAAGTAAATGGAATTATTTCATTTTATCTTTTCCATATTATGCTGAAGTTCATTTTTAAAAGGATTTTGTTTTAGTTATGCATTACCTTAAATGTTTATGCTTATTTATGATTGTTTCTGCTATATTGTTATCCTTACTGAGCATCTGAGCTCACCTATTTAAATGTTTTATTTTTCCCAGGATGTGAAGAAGTAATTTATGAATGACCTGTAGGGATAGTATGATTGGATATGAAGACAAGATTTTGTTGTAGTTTTTTTTACTTTATGATGTAATGTAAGACTTATGAATATATCTAGTGTTTCCAAGACCGTTAAACTAATCGGTCTTTCAAGAATTGAACTTTTGTGATCATGAAAATGTTATGTAATCTTGCACCGACTCTGGGTAACTGGGGTCAGGGCATTACAGTTGGTATCAGAGGTAGTTTAGTACAAAACTTGGAAACTATATTTAGATAAACTCTGATTAGAGCACATAGCCCTAAGATAGAATTTTAGGATTAGTATAGAAGAAATTCCTAGAATTTTTGTATTGTATAGTTTTTGTGAGTTTTTTAAGAAATACATCCCTGTCTGGATATGAGCAGGTAGAGGTGGCTTCAGCACAGATGTACCTAGGGGTAATACACGAAAACACTGCTTTGAGCAAGACTTGAACGGGAATTGGTGCACGACAACGGGCCTTGCTGCAGTCTTGGTTTTGACACTCCCGGGGGATATGCTTAGGATACTTTACATTTTCTTTACAAACAAATTTGAAGTATTTTAATATAATATGAGAATAAATGACCTTGGTTAATTCTAAGGTGTTTCCAATTGAGAATATGGTGTCATGATATTCTTTAAATGGTTTTATGACTACGGTTACTCACACAATGCTTTCTGGTTTTAGTCAATGGCTGGAGTCCAAGAAAGTCATAGTAATTTTGATAATGATGTACAAGGTGGGAACAGTGGTGGAAATGAGAAAGAAAATATAATGTTGATAGGGGTAAAAGATATCGTGTTCATGCCAAATCAGTTTTCCAAAAATATGATCAAGAACATATATATTAACCAACTCCCGGACTCAACAAAGAAGAGAAAGGTGATGAATGATAAGATCTCCAGTAGTGGAGACCATGGAGAAAAGAATACTAAATTTCTATCATGCAGAAAATGTGGAAGGAGACACCTAGGAAAGTGTTTCAACGGAACAAATAAATTCTTTACGTGTGGGATATAAGGACATAAAGTGAAGAATTGCTGAGGAAAAATGAAGAGTACTATGGACGAAAATAAAAATGGTCCCAAGAATCCATTTACAGTCATTTGACGTAAATGTAGGGGACCTGAACATTAACTGAATGAATTCCCTATTCTATAGGATATTTTCATGGTCAAAGAAGAAGCTATATTGAAATAAATGGTTTGAGAAATGTTTAAAAGTATTAGTGCTCCTTGTTGATGGGATTACATTGGAATAATTTTCTCTTATATTTGTAACCCTGCAGTTTTCCATGTGAGAATGATATTTGAGGAAGACATATCTTTTCCCTTGTGGATATAGTTATAAATAACCATTTGGTTTTATATGAACAATGGGTTTGATGAAATTACAAGTTATTATATTTTTGGATTAAAATGCAAGGTATGAGATAACATTTCAGATTAAAATTATGTTATGGTTAGTTTGAAGAATTTATATCATTTTAGTAATGTTATAAAATATAGTTTTTGAAAAAGGACAACACACAGACCGTTTGACAACCCGTCGTGTTGGAAATATCTATGGGAATCGAACCCACAACCAAAGTGCAATAGGGATATATCGCCTACCACAAGACTACGTGAAGTCCCTAGTTAGTGTAACTAATTATTTTTAGTTACATGATTTTATTGATAATTAATAAGTTTATTTGGGTTCTTATGTCTTATCAAATGAATACCCTTAGTATAGGAAAATTATTTGGTGATTAAGTGATAAATGTTATTTTGGAAGATTTTTTCTTTGTTGGGAAAACTATATGCGCAAGGAAACTAGAATACTATGGTATTTAATTTGAGGACTTATGGTGGATTTGTTTCTACGTTTTTATTGTGGATTTATAGTGGTTTGGGTAATTTATGGAAATGATTAACCTATAATAGAGAATATGTGATTAGATTAATTACTTTTAAGTATGTGATTTTAAGAGTATTTGATGTCATTTGGAGATACAATTTGACGTGGAAGACTACATAACCAAATTCTTCTACGTTTTGGGTTTCAATATTAGTTTGGATTATATTGAAGGATTTTAAGGACAATTGTTTATTGAATGGTATTTATTTAACTTTGGGGTATTGTTGGTTTAATTTTAGAAATTAAGATTAGTGTTTATTTCTATAAAGGAATATCCTTTTGGGGGATCATCAGATCTAGTACTAACAATTTTGGTTTTGATTAATCTCTGAAGACAAGGTAAATATATATTTTGTCCTCCGTGGATCATGTGATTCTATAGAAGATTATTCTAGCTCTTCCAGTGTGACCAAGTCTTCTTGAATAATCATCGATTAAAAAAAGAGTTAGTGGTGGAAATTTATTAAAGAATGAAACTCTACTTAAAAATTAAGTATATCTCTTTATTTTCATAGTCAATATCATAAATTAATTCCTCATCTTTTTGTAATGTAACTTAAAAAATGTTTTATGTATACTTTTCCTACTGGGAAACTAATTATTGTTTGTCCCATCAAAAGTTTGTGGCTTTCTTGATGTTAAATTTTTCCTGATCATGTGTTCTATCCCTCTCCATCAGAACTTGACACTTAGTTTATCTTCTATATCCATGTTTTCTTACATGTAATCATTGTATGAGTTATCTTGGGTGACCTTTGTATTTTTCTTTCTTTCTTTTAAGGTGATATTTTTATTGACTCTTTTTTAGGATGTGGGACTTTCCATTATATTCCCAAGCCCAATTTTAAAAATTTTGAGGATGAAATTTTTTGGAGGGGAGAATATAACACCCCAAGCTTCCATCATATGGTTCTCTTTTAATAATACAGTACCGTGTGTTTTACACAACTTCGAGTTCTAACACACGCCACAACCAATCAATCTCACCGTTATGAATAGTAATACCCACTTTTTGAAATTTTATAAATTTTATCTTTCAAAATGGACATCGTTTTTGGATTTGGAATATCAAAATTAGCTTAGGGTGAAGTTTTGGTATTTTTCTGAAAACATTCAATTTTTGATGAATAGTGAAAAAAACACTGAGTTATAGTTTAAAAACGAATTTTTATTTAAATAATATAAATTTTATTTAAATTTAATTAAGGTAAAAATAGATACATAATACCTATATAATTTCAATGTAATTCATTGGAGTTAGTTTAGAATAATTTTAGATATATAAAAATTTTATTGAACTTTTCACCGTCTTTTACCCACCTCCTAGGAGAATTTGGAAATTCACATAAAATATAATTTTACCACTTTTTTGAGTGGAATTTTGAAAATCCGAGAAAAATTTTTAATATCAAGGAGTAAAATTTGGTTCAATGAGATGAAAATAATTTTTGGTGAATAGTAACTTTTTACTTTTATTTACCAAGGTTAAAAGTAAATAGGGTAATTAGGGGTAAAAATGATATTAATATTAACCTAACACATGTCCTAATTCTATTGTATAAGTGTATCTCGAACAAAAACAACTGTAGTAATAAAATATTATCATTTAGGTCCACTTGGAATAGATTAGGACATTTATAATAATTTAATTCAAAGAAGAGTTAAAAGAAATAAAATCAATGTTTAATAATTAAAACATTTTTAATATTAGGTTATACATAAGATAAAATCGATTATAAATATTCATTAGAACGATAAAATTATTTCATACATAATGGTATTTTATTTTTAATTTTTAGACATTAAATAATTTGATTTATTTATGACACAATGGTGATGCAGTAATTACCTAATTAATGAAATATTAAAATAATTGATATTATAAGTATAAAAATAAATGTAATTTGAGACTTTTTTTGGATTCCACTAATTTTCTAGGTTAATATGACATATTATAATTGTTTATATAATTTTTTTTGATGTAATAATGCTGTTAGAAAATTATAAAAAACAAAATACCCAATAGTGTCAAAATTGACATAAAAGAGTTTTAAAAAAATATTATATTATTAATTGATATTATATTCCTAAAAATCTATGTTTCGGACAAAGGACTTATATAATGATAGGTGTATCATTAATTGACCACTTGGGGGTCTCTTGGAGGTATATAGTTTGTTTATTAACTATATAATTTAAAAATACAAAGAGACATGGTAAATGTAAAACTATTTAACTATGAGTTAAATATAAATGATAAGGTTAATATAATGACAAAAAACTATCTAAAATCTGTTGGTTGAAAGTATTTAGACCCATACCGACCTTAAAATTTAAATAATATACTTTGGAGCCATTAGAAACCAAATATGAATTTATTATAAAATAATATTTCTAGCGTTTCCAAAGGTGCCCCTCACCCCTCTTATAAAATGGTACTCCCCATTATCTCTAATTTACACCATAAAAGCCTTTTTACTCGGCCAAAACCTGCCCAAATATTCTTTCAACTTCCCTCACTTTAACCTAGGGGCCTTATTTGGATCAGAAATCCAACCTATGGGGCCCTTTTGATCAAATCAAAAGGAAGAACCTGAGGAAGAGGTAATGTTTTCACAACCCTCATTCAAGTTCCTTTCTTCTTCAACTTATTATTTCTTTGTTATTTCCATTATAAAATAATAACACCAGTATATTTTATATGCTGTGATGTTATTATAAATATGGTACAATCACATTCATTATTCTATCCGTCCTTTGAATGACATGTCACCATACGTGCGTACGTACGGCCTACCATCTCCACGTCGTGGTGTAATTGTTATTTAATACATTATTATTTGGATGGGTATAATAATGATGTGTAATTCATGTAAATAAATAGTATTACATGATAATTATTCTGTATATATGATATAACATCCAATTATATATGATTTTAATATCAAAATAATCATGTTATTGTACGTGCGTACGTACAGACTACCGTCTCCATGAACACCATGAGATTCCTTCCCCATAGTATCCATACAATTCTAATTCTAATTTTTTTATTAAAAATAATGTTTAAGGACTTAATATCATTATTTAAATGAATAAGATACAACCTATCCATAATGAACATGACTTATGTAACAAACATATAAAATAAAATGAGTAAGTTAACACCTGAAATGACGATAATACTAAGATATTATTAACAAAGCAATGTTAAAAGATCCTATGTGATATCATATTAATGTATATTATTCTTTTATAATAATATAAACAATATTTTACCATTATAACAGAGGATAACCTACCCTCGACCAAGGAAAAAGTACTAAGTAAGGGTTTTATTATCTCACTTTTAATTCCGTGAGATTTCCATTATTCACCACTTATTTAGTGCATGTGGTGTGTGTACTTACCTTGTTTGTATTCATTATGTAATATACTTTAATTAATTTATATTTAAATCATCATTTTATGATCCTTCTTTCATGGTTGTATGTTTCGTAAGTTACCAAATCAATAACAGAATTTGAAATTTCAATTTCCACTAATTCGTCTTTACGCATACTTCATTGATTATTTTACTCCAAGATTATGTATGGAATCACTTTTTATTTTATTATGTAATAATTTCCACTCCCCTTTATGTGGATATAATTTTGATACACATAATCACTCCATTGATAAATTCTCAAGTCATCGGTACGAACTTGATAAGAATAATTTTTACTCAATCTCGATTTGTTGAGTTAAACATCCAATTCATTGGTGTTGTCTTTGAATGATTATGTGTGAATGTCCTTTGATTGTTTTACACTAAATATCCAATAATATTGAGTGTATTTATATTTTTCACACATAATTATGTCGTTGATTTATCCTTAACCTAATGATATGACCTTTATGAGATATTTCATCTCAATTTACATTTCATTGAGACACCTTTGTTGTTATACACCAAATCACTTTTATATGGTGTATATAATGTACTTTGACATAGTATATCATGATTCCCTTTATTCTCATGATACTAAAAAGTTTTTATTTCCTCAATTATGTGTATTCAATTGTCTCTCTATTGGTTAGGAACTCTAACTAAAATATCATTTTAATTTTTTTTAATATTTATTATTCTAAATCTTTCTCATTAATGTCCATATTTTAAAAATGGTTTTAAGGATTCGTTTATATGGAAATTAAAGTTTTCAAATCAAAATTCCCTTTAAAAGTTTCAAAGTGGTATGGGACACTCTAATTCAAAAATCAATTTTAAATGGCTTCTTGACAAATACTGTGACTTTTAAATGTTTTCCTGAAAAAGGGGGATATTTCTCTCAATAGTTTGATGATTATTTTAATCTATGTAAATATCCTTCATTATTCTCGATTGAGGTTAATCTGATATAATAAAATCTTTTATATTGTATAGAATGATTTATGTTTGACTATGGGTGTTCTATTTTTATACCATTCATGGTTTGTGGTTAAAGTATTGACATTTGGTATGCTAGTTTTAATACGAATGTTTATGTTATGTTTCAAACATTTCATATGAGGAATGCATTAGACTTAGTAAGTGACGGGTGGAGCTCACTATAGCCCCTCGATGCATCGGTAGGTCTCATGAGACGATGTAGTGTCTTGGGACAAGGCCTTGACAAAATCTTATTTGTAGTCTTGGCACGACGCATTGACTATGTGGTTATGATATTCTGGCATTATTCATTCCATCATTTTGAAAGTGGTTATTGATATTCCATGTGGTTATTCTTTAATGTGAATAAGTAAATGGAATTATTTCATTTTATCTTTTCCATATTATGCTGAAGTTCATGTTTAAAAGTATTTTGTTTTATTTATACATTACCTTAAATGTTTACGCTTATTTATGAAAGTTTCTACTATATTGTTATCCTTAATGAGCATCCGAGCTCACCCCTTTCAATGTTTTATTTTTCCCAGGATGTGAAGAAGTAATTTAAGAATGACCTGTAGGGATAGTATGAGGGGATATGAAGACAAGATTTTGTTGTAGTTTTTTTTACTTTAAGATGTAATGTAAGACTTATGAATACATCTAGTGTTTCCAAGACTACTAAACTAATAGGTCTTTCAAGAATTTATCTTTTGTGATCATGCCAATGTTATGTAATAATGCACTGACTCTGGGTAACTGGGGTCGGGGAATTACAAAAACTATATGTGTCATTGACATTCCGTGTTTCAATGACACACAATGTGTTATCAATACATTGTGTGTTACCAGAACTCTGTGTGTTATCGAAACTATATGTGTTATCGACACTTAATATGTTATCAACACTCCATTTGTTATGGAAACTCTGACTGATAATCAAAGTTTTCTTGCTATAGATTTATAAGAATGTTATCTAACTGTACATCATGTGTTTTCCTTATGGTATAATTTGTGTGTTTCCATGTTTAAAACTTTGTGTGTTTCCTTGTGGTATACTTTTTATATTTATTATTTTTATTCCTTTTTGAATTCAGGGTGTCCTACAATGTATTATTTTACACACCCCTGCATGGGCTCTAAGGACACATGTAATGTCTTGTGAAGACAACCGAAACATTGATAGAGTACTAGGTGGACCAAAACCTACTGGTGTTTAGAGAAATCAGATAGACATGGTTTCCTCCAATAGCTTCAGATAGCTATCCTACACCTACCCTTCCAGTAGGGTTTTCTTCAGATGTGTTGCAAGAACATGTGTATTCATTTTGGAAGACTTTTTCTTTTGGTGTTCTTGTATTCTGACCCTATTTACTTTCTAATTTCCTTCTATAGTACTTTTCTATTGATATCTTAGTGTATCCATGCTTTTTTTACATATTGTTTTTACATTTCAATATTTTAGTCTTGGAGATATGTCTATGTGTACAAGTACATAAGAAATGCCTCTCATTTGAGTGATATGTGGAGTTGGTTCTAGTCGTCATCCCACGACCTATCAGAGCCGGGATTGGGGTAGTCACAGCACAAGCCCCTCTAGAATGGGTCGTGACCAAAAATTGTAATAACCAAATTATTTCCTCCACAATTAAATATATTGTTTCAAATATTTCCCTACACGTAGCACCAAAACACCATGAATCTTGATAATTATAACATATCTATAAAATGAGATTGTATAAACTGTAGTAATAAAATTATGAAAAATATATAAATATATATAATGACTTTTAATATTGAAAAAAATAATATATATAATATTTTAATATAATATTTTTTCTTTTTTTTTTTAAAGATGATTGTCATGTTTTTTATATTTATGATCAACATTAATTATTTAAAAATAGTTAACATACGAAAAAAATTGTTTTAAAAAAACTGTATTCCATAATATTTTATAATTTTGTTTTAATGTTATGGTTGTAAATTTTATGAATAAAAATTGAAATATTAACTTTATTTTAGTATTTATCATATTAATATTATCTTTAGATTAATTTTTGATATTTTCTATAAATAATTAATTTCCATTTGAATACATAAAACTCTGATTTTCTTTGTGCTATCACATTTATAAAATTACTTTATTATGTGAATTAATTATAAATATTCCTTTAATATTGTTTAAAAATAATATTAAAACTAAAAATATCATTTATTAGTCATTTCTTTAAATAAAAATGTATTTTTTAAAACAATTTGGAAAAATATGGATATTGAAGAAAAATATAATCTGTCAAGAAGATAAATAAGACTGAATTTTTTTTAAATATACATCATTAAAGAGTAACTTGAATTGAATCAATATTCACCATTAATAAATATATATTCATTTTAAATACCATAATTAGGTAGTATGTATGCCACATAAATGTAAATAGGTTCATAATACCAAATATGTCTCAATGGAGTTGAAATGGAGTCGAAGTCTCTTACATTTTCTTCATATTAACTCATAAGTTCTTTTAATCTCTTGTATAATTAATTATCAATTTTTATAATTACATTTCAGAAACATATATATATATATATATAATATCATATATGACCAATTTATAACACTTTATAACCTGATTGTTAAAAATATTTTATTATTATACTTTTTTGTGTGTTAACTGTTTCATTTTTCATGTATGTTTTTATTCTATAGTTCCTGACATTTTACATTGATAATGGTCCCCTAATTTCAATAGTGTTTATAAATATCAAAAATACCTATTAAATATACCCTTATTACCTTCTATGTAAGTGTAAATTAAAAACAGATCACGTCATTTTGTGGAGGTAGTAGTCCACACATACGCACGAGTGGAATTATTGTTTTCTAATAGATTTGTAAGTAAGAAGGTATATTTGATATTATGATTATGTAATAATATTTAATCCATAATTATCATATATATTCATTAGTTTTATATTTATAACCATCCATATAAAGTGATGATGAAAAATGGATTACACCGCTACATGGAGACGGTATGTCGTATGTACGTACGAGCGAAGTTTTTACTTTTAATAGGAAAAAAAGAGATGGAAATAATTGTACCCTAATCATAATAAAAAAATAATAATATTTATGATAATGTATTAATAATTTTATTATGGGTACAACACATTGATTGGAAGTATAATAAGAACTAAAAAAGTAATATTCGGTAATGAATTCACCTCTTCTTCGTTAGACTTCCTTTAGATATCTAATTAAGTGACCTAGGTCTATTCTTTTGGAAGGTAAATATCTTTAAAAACATATAAATTTATTTTCATAATGTATTTTTTTTATGTTTTGGTCAAGTTATTTTTTTTAAATCAATATAAATGAAAGAGTTAAGGGATGTCCTTTATAAGTGAGGGGAAATGAATTAAAGAAATTTCATGAATTATTAAATTAACATAAATTATTTCTCATCTTAAAATGGATCCAGATATTTGTAACTATAATCTGAGATTAAAGTGATTTAAAATATTCTCATATAATAAAACTAGTACAACCTTTGATAATAAAATCACCCTTACCTTTTAGTTTTAACCCCTCATTAACCCTTTTGACAATTACCAAATTATTAATTTTTTTTAGCCTTTAAGGGTAGATAATGTTTTTATAAAATGTTAAATGATCCATAAGTAAACCATGGTTGATGTTTTAAATCATATGAAATTATTTTTTCCAAATATAATATTTTTATGAATTTTAAATCATTTAATAAAATATTATTTATTATAAAATATCATTAATGTCAATTTGGACACTATTAAAAATAGATTGAATTTAAAAACTTTATAAAAATGGTGGAATTAAAATATATTAATCCAAAACATTCCTAATGTATCATATTGATCAAGAAAATTCATGGGAGACATTAATTCATTCAAATAATAATAGTTTTAGTATATTTAATATCATTTATTGTACATTTCTAATAATTAAATTATTGATATGTCATCATTTTACAAGAATTTATTTTAATAATTTCATCACTAAAAATTTGAAATAACTTAAAATGATGAAAAATAATTTATATTTCATATTACTATTTATAACTGAATATATTTTGTTTTTACACTTATTATAAAATATTATATATATTAAAAGATGAAAAGTGAAAGTTTTGTCTTTATCTCTCACTTAAATATTATCAAGGTCAAAATAATAGCCAAATATAAAAAATATAATGTGTTTGAACCTTTTATGATTATCTATATAATATAATCATATCATAAAATTAAGAATCTTTTTTGGTTTATGATTAATTTCTTATTACATTATTTTTAAAATTTATTACCCGATTTACCCTTAGCGTAGTGAAAATTATTTACTATGGTTACTTTTCCTAATGAAAAAAAATAAAATGGAACTTTATACCAAATTTAAACATCTTTATTCAATATATTGGATAAATTTTTCATTATTCAATTTCAAAAAGTGCAAGAATTTTAGTTTGTATTAAAACATAAAACACAAACAAACAAAAATGGGGAAATTTCTTTTTTATGTATAAAATATTTTTATAAAAAATTAATACATTAAATTTATTCCAATAAACATGATTGGAATATTAATAATATTATTTAAATAATATAACTTTTAAAACATTTTAGAATAATTGATCTTTGAATATTCTGGAAACCAAAATAAAATTTTCAATAAAGAGCAGTATTTTTCACTATTCATTGAGAAATCATATGTTTTAGAGAAATTCCAAATATTCACCCAAGGATAAATTTAATATTATGATTTTAAAAATGATATTAATTTATTAAAATAAATTTTCTTAAATTAATAAAAAATAATTATATAATTTTCTCACAAAAATCAACAAAAATCACTATTAAAGGAATCATTTTTTTTGAAGAATAATATTACTTTACTAAAATTTGAATGTTTATTTTCTAAGAATTAATCAAAAATAATTTATTGAATGTAACTTGTAACGCCTCGACCCTAGTTACCCAGAGTTGGTGCATTATTACATAACATTGGCATGATCACGAGAAAGATCAAGTCTCGAAAGACCGATTAGTTTAGTAGCCTTGGAATAACTAGATACATCCATTAATTTTTACATTACATCATAAAAAAAAATCTTGTCTTCATATCCCCTCATACTATCCCTGCAGGTCATTCATAAATTACTTCTTCATAATCCTGGGAAAAATAAAACATTGAAAGGGGTGAGCTCAGATGCTCAGTAAGGATAACATTATAGCAGAAACTTTCATAAATAAGCATAAACACTTAAGGCAATTTATAACTAAAACAATAGCCTTTTAAACTTGAACTTCAGCATAAAATGGAAAAGGTAAAATTAAATAATTCCATTTACTTACTCACATGGATATTCTACTAGTATAATGATCACATGCAATATCAATAACCACTTTCATAAGATGGAATGCATAATGCCAGACTATCATAACCACATAGCCAAGGCCTCGTGCCAAGACTACAAATAAGATTTTGCCAAGGCCTTGTGCCAGGACACTAGTTTGTCTCATGAGACCTACCGATGCATCGAGGAGCTATAGCGGGCTCCACCCGTCACTTATTAAGTCCAATGCATTCCTCATATGAACATGTTTAAACATAACATAAACATTCGTATTAAAACTAGCATACGAAATGTCAATACTTTTACCACAAACCATGAATGGTATAAAAACAGTGCATCCACAGTCAAACATGACTCATTTGATACAATATGGAAGATTGTATTGTATCACATTAACCTCAATCAAGAATAATGAATGATGTTGACATAAATGAAAATAATCATCAAAACTACTTGAGAGAATTATCCCCCTTTTCTTGAAAACATTTAAAAGTCACACTATTTGTCAAGAAGCCATTTAAAAGTAGATTTTTGAATCAAAGTGTCCCATACCACTTTGAAACTTTTTAAAAGGAGTTTTAATTTCTAAAACATTAATGTCCATATAAATAAATCCTTAAAACCATTTTTAAAACATGGACATTAATGAGCAAGATTTAGAAGAATAAGTCTTTAAAACATTTTAAAATGGTATTTTAGTTAGAGATTCTAACCAAAAGAGACACTTGAATACAAATAATTGAGGTAATCAAAACTTTGTAATATCATGAGAATAAAGGGATTCATGATATACTATGTTAAGGTACATTATATACACCACATAAAAGTGATTTGGTGTATATCAACAAAGAAGTCTCAATGGAATGTAAATTGAGATGAAATCTCTCATAAAGGCCGTATCCTTAGGTTAAGGATAAATCAACGACATAATTATGTGTGAAAAATATAAATACACTAAATATGATTGGATATTCAGTGTAAAACAATCAAAGGATATTCACACATATTCTTGTAAAACAACACCAACGAATTGGATGTTTAACTCAACAAATGGTGAATGAGTTAAAATTACTCTTATCAAATTCATATCAATGACTTGAGAATTACCAATGAGTGATTATGTGTATCAAACTTATATCCACAGGAAGGGGAGTGGAAATTATGACATAATCAAATGAATAGTGATTCCAAACATAATCATGGAGTAATATAATCAATGAAATATGCGTAAAGCCAAATGAGTGGGAATTGAAATCTCAAATTCCCTTATCGATTAGGTAACATACGAAACATACACCCATGAAAGAAGTATCATACCATGATGATGTAAATACCCATAAATTAAAGTATATTACACAATGAATACAATCATGGGCAGTACACATACACCACATGCAATAATTAAGTGGTGATCAATGGAAATCTCACGAAATTAAAAGTGAGATAAGAAACCCCTTACCACGTTAATCAACTGAGTCGTATGGCCAAAAGTTAATAACCACCAAATGATTTACAGAATAACATGAATATAAACACAATCATGAATATATATCAAATGGCAGTACAAAATACACCACTTTCAATAATTTAGTGGCGAAAAATGGAAATCTCACGGAATTGAAAGTGAGATAAGAGAATCCCTTACTTTGTACTTTTTCCTTGGTCGATGGTAGTTTTACCTCCTGTATAATGGTGAAATAATTGTTATTGAATAATACAAGAATCATTTACTTTAATATGATATCATATATGATCTTTTAACATTGATTTGTTAATAATATCTTAGAATTATCGTCATTTCGGGTGTTAACGGGTTCATTTTACTTTATATTCTTTGTTATGTGAGCCATATTCGTTATTAATGGGATGTATATTATTCATATCCAGAATGATATCAAGTCCTTAGATACTATTTTTAAATCATCAAATGATAATTATACTTGAATGGATATGATGGACAATGAATCTCATCTCGTTCGTGGAGACGGTAGTCTGTACATACGCACGAGCGACAATACCATTCTTTTGATACTAAAATAATATATAATTGGATTTTATATCATATATAAAGAATCATTATCATGTTATATTTATTATTTACATGAGTTACACATCATTATTATACCCATCCAAATAATAATATATTGAATAACAATTACACCACGACGTGGAGACGGTAAGCCGTACGTACGCACGTATGGTGACATGTTATTCAAAGAATGGATAGAATACTGAATATGGTTCTACCATATTTATAATAACATCACAGTATATATATGATACTGGAGTTATTATTTTATAATGGAAATAACAAAGAAAGAGGAAGTGGAAGAAGAAAGGAACTTGAAAAGGGGTGGTGAAAACATTACCTCTTCTTCGGGTTCTTCCTTTTGATTTGATCAAAAGGGCTCCATAGGTTGGCTTTCTGATCAAACTAAGGCCTCTAGGTTGTATTGAGGGAAGTTGAGATAGTATTTGGTCAGGGTTTGGCCGAAAAAAAGGGCTTTGAAGGTGTGAAGAAATGAGAAGTAGGAGTGCCCTTTTATAAGAGGGGTGAGGGGCACCTTTGGAAAATCTAGAGATATTAGTTTATAATAAATTCATTTTCGGTTTCCAAAGGCTCCAAAGTTGAATATTAAAAGTTTAAGGTGGGGATGGGTCGAAAACAACTCAACCAATATAATTTAGACAGGTTTGGGTACTTATATTAACCTTATCTTTAAGTATTAACTCTAAGTTAATTAGTTGCACTTTTACAATGTCTCTTTGTATTTTTATATTATATGGTTAATAAACTTACCATATTCATAAAAGCGACCCCCAAGTGGTCCATTAATGATACACATATCATGATATAAGTCTCTTGGCCGAACCTTAGATTTTTAGGAATTTAATATCAATTAATAATATAATATTTGTTTTAAAAACTCTTTTATGTCAATTTTGACACTATTCAATAGTTGATTTTTGTGAAACTCATAACAGATTGATTACTTCTAAAAAGTCAATTAAAACAATCCTAATATATCATATTATCATATAAAATTATTTTAATTCATTAAAAGTTTAATATTATAATTATTTGGGTATTTATAATATCAATTATTTTAATTTCTCACTATTTTAGTAATTACTGCATCTTCATTGTGTCATCAATAAAATAAATTATTTAATTTCTAAAAATTCTAAATAAAATATCATTATGTAGGAAATCTCTTTACCTTTCTAATGAATATTTATAATCTAAAAGCCAACATATATAACCCTATGTAACAATTGTTTTTCTAAAAGATATATGCTTGTGTCATTTTTGTATTCATTTTAACTTAATTAAAATAAAGTGTCATTATCACTTACAAGTGGATCCATGAGGTCCCAAAATAGACCCAAAGATGCCCATGGTCGACCATGTATCAACCAATAGGGTTAAGACATGTTTTAGGGTAATTTAGTATTATTATAATATTATTTTTTTAACCCTTATTTACCGGATTTACCCTTAACCATGGTAAATAAAATATTTACCGCAGTAATTATTCAAAATGTCTAAAAATAAAAGTTACCTATTTACACAATTTGAACATCCTGATTCCAAATATGGAATCCATTTTTCTAAATTCAAAACACAGAAGTGGCAGAAATTAATTTAAAATTAATTCCCGCTGTCAAAACAAAAAAGCGTGTTTTTTTAAGAGATAATAACTATCAAAAGATTGACACTTGTTTATGTTCGGTTTAATTGTAAAATTATGTCCAATGGCCAAAATTATATTAAATGGTAAAAATATATTCTAAATATACTTTAAAACAACTCAAATTCATAATTTATCACTATTAATTATTTTGATTAAAAAAGTTGTTTTTAAATAAAATTTAGTAATTTTCACTATTCATCAAAATATGAAAGTTATCCAAAAAGTACCAAAATTTCACCCGAGGCTAATTTCGATATTACGAATCCAAAAATGAAGTCCATTTTGAGAGATAGAATTTATAAAATTTCAAAAAGTAGGTATTACTATTCAGAACGGCTAGTTTGATTGGTTATGGTGTGTTAAAATCTCGAAGTTGTGTACAAAGCACGCCATTGCATTATTCGAAAGGAAACATACCGAGGAAACTTGGGGTGTTACATTCTACCCTCCTTCAAAAAATTGCGTCCTCGCAATTTTTAAAATTTTGCTTGGGAATATAATGGAAAGTCCCACATCGGAAAAAGAGCCAATAAAACTATCACTTTAAAAGAAAGAAAGAGAGGTATAAGGGTCATCCAAGATAACCCATACTAGGATTCCATGTAAGAAAACATGGATATGGATGATAAACTAAGTGTCAAGTTCTGATGGAGAGGGATAGAAATCATGATCAGGAGAAAGTTAACAATGAGAAAACCAAAAACTTGTGTTGGGACAAACGACCATTAGTCTCCTAGTAGGAAAGTAAATGGACAACATTTTTTTTAAAGTTACATTACATAAGGAAGAGGAATTCATTTATGATATTGACTAAGAATATTATGAGATATACTTACATTTTAAGTAAATTTCCATTCTTTAATAAATTTCCACCACTAACTCAATTTTTTTTAAACGATGAGTATTCAAGAAGACTTGGTCACACTGGAAGAGCTAGAATAAACTTCTATAGAATCACATGATCCATGCAGGATAAACCATATATTTACATTGTCTTTGAAGATTAATCAAAACCAAAATGGTTAGTGAATGATCTAATGATCCCCCAAAAGGATATTCATTGAGATAAATATGCACTAATCTTAATTTCTAAAATTAAACCAACAATACCCCAAAGTTAAATAGATACCATTCAATAACCAATTGTCCTTAAAATCCTTTAATATAATCCAAACTAAAATTGAAACCCAAATCATAGAAGAATTTGATTATGTAGTCTCCCATGTTACATTGTATCTCCAAATGACATTAAATACTCTTAAAGTCACATACTTAAAAGTAATTAACATCATCACATATCCTCTGTTATAGGTTAATAATTTCCATAAATAACCCAAATCACTATAAATCAACAATAAAAACGTAGATAAAAATCCACCATTACTCTAAAAATGAAACCCCATTGTATTCTATTTTCCTTGGGCATATAGTGTTCCCAACAAAGCGAACATCTTCCAAAATAACATTTATCACTTAATCACCAAATAATTTTCCTATACCAAGGGTATTCATTTGATAAGACATAAGAGCCCAAATCATCTTATTATTGATCAATAAAATCATTTAACAAAAAAAAATAGTCACATTGACTCGGGACTTCACGTAGTCCAGTGGTAGGCGATAAATCCCAATCGCACTTTGGTTGTGGGTTTGATTCCCATAGCTTTGTCCGACGCGACGGGTTGTCACACAGTCTACGTGTTGTCCTTTTTCAAAAACTATATTTTATAATATTACCAAAATGAGATAAATTCCTCAAAATAACATAATTTAATCACAAATGTTATATCATACGTTGCATTTTTATCCCAAATTATAATAACTTATAATTTTCTCAAACCCCAATGATCATATAAAACCAAACGGTTATTTATACCTATATCCACAAGATAAGGGACAATTCTTCTTCAAATATCATTCTCACATGGCAAACTGCGGGGTTACAAATACAAGAGAAAATTATTCCAAAGTACCCATCAACAAGGAGTGCTAATACTTTTTAAGTTTTTCTCCAACCATTTATTTCCACATATCTTCTTCTTTGGCCAAGAAAATATCCTATAGAATAGGACATTCACTCGGGTAATGGCCAGGTCCCCTACATTTACGACAAATGACTGTAAATGGACTCTTGGGACCATTTTTATCTTCTTCCATAGTACTCTTCATTTTTCTTCGGAAATTCTTCACTTTATGTCCTTCCTTCTCGCACGTAAAACATTTCGTTGTCCCATTGAGACACTTTCCTGGGTGTCTCTTTCCACATTTCATGCATGATGAAAATTGAGGTTTCTTTTCTCCATGGTCTCCATTGCAGGAGATCTTATCATTTATCACCTTTCTCTTCCTTGTTGAGTCTGGGAGTTGGTTAATATATATGTTGTTGATCGTATTTTTGGAAAACTGATTTGGCATAAAGACGATATCTTTTACGCCTATCAATATTCCATTTTGTTGCTCATTTCCACCACCGTTCCCACCTTGTACATCATTCTCAGAGTCACTATGACTTCCTTGGAATCCAGCCATTGACTAAAACCAGAAATCATTGTGTGAGTAATAGTAGTCGTAAAATCATTTAGAGATTAAAATGTCACCATATTCTCAATTTGAAACATATTAGGATTAACCAAGGTCATTTACTCTCATCTTATGTAAAAATTACTTAAATTGGTTTGTAAACAAAATGTAAATTATCCTAAGCATATCCCCCGGGAGTGTCGTAACCAAGAGTGCAGCAAGGCCCGTTGTCGTGCACCAGTTCCCGTTCGAGTCTAGCTCAAAGCGGTGTTTTCGGGTTTTACCCCTAGGTACATCTGTGCCAGAGCCGCCTCTACCTGCTCGTATCCAGACAGGGATGTATTGCTCGGAAAACTCACAAAATCTCTACAATACCAAAATTCTAGGAAGTTCTTTTATACTAATCCTCAAAGTTCATCTTAGGTCTACGTGCTCTAATCAGAGTTTATCTAAATCTAGCTTCCAAGGTTTGTACTAAACCTCCCTCTGATACCAACTGTAACGCCTCGACCCTAGTTACCCAGATTTGGTGCATTATTACATAACATTGGCATGATCACGAGAAAGATCAAGTCTCGAAAGACCGATTAGTTTAGTATCCTTGGAATAACTAGATACATCCATTAATTTTTACATTACATCATAAAAAAAATCTTGTCTTCATATCCCCTCATACTATCCCTGCAGGTCATTCATAAATTACTTCTTCATAATCCTGGGAAAAATAAAACATTGAAAGGGGTGAGCTCAGATGCTCAGTAAGGATAACATTATAGCAGAAACTTTCATAAATAAGCATAAACACTTAAGGCAATTTATAACTAAAACAATAGCCTTTTAAACTTGAACTTCAGCATAAAATGGAAAAGGTAAAATGAAATAATTCCATTTACTTACTCACATGGATATTCTACTAGTAGAATGATCACATGCAATATCAATAACCACTTTCATAAGATGGAATGCATAATTCCAGACTATCATAACCACATAGCCAAGGCCTCGTGCCAAGACTACAAATAAGATTTTGCCAAGGCCTTGTGCCAAGACACTAGTTTGTCTCATGAGACCTACCGATGCATCGAGGAGCTATAGCGGGCTCCACCCGTCACTTATTAAGTCCAATGCATTCCTCATATGAACATGTTTAAACATAACATAAACATTCGTATTAAAACTAGCATACGAAATGTCAATACTTTTACCACAAACCATGAATGGTATAAAAACAGCGCATCCACAGTCAAACATGACTCATTCGATACAATATGTAAGATTGTATTGTATCACATTAACCTCAATCAAGAATAATGAATGATGTTGACATAAATGAAAATAATCATCAAAACTACTTGAGAGAATTATCCCCCTTTTCTTGAAAACATTTAAAAGTCACACTATTTGTCAAGAAGCCATTTAAAAGTAGATTTTTGAATCAAAGTGTCCCATACCACTTTGAAACTTTTTAAAAGGAGTTTTAATTTCTAAAACATTAATGTCCATATAAATAAATCCTTAAAACCATTTTTAAAACATGGACATTAATGAGCAAGATTTAGAAGAATAAGTCTTTAAAACATTTTAAAATGGTATTTTAGTTAGAGATTCTAACCAAAATAGACACTTGAATACAAATAATTGAGGTAATCAAAACTTTGTAATATCATGAGAATAAAGGGATTCATGATATACTATGTCAACGTACATTATATACACCACATAAAAGTGATTTGGTGTATATCAACAAAGAAGTCTCAATGGAATGTAAATTGAGATGAAATCTCTCATAAAGGCCGTATCCTTAGGTTAAGGATAAATCAACGACACAATTATGTGTGAAAAATATAAATACACTAAATATGATTGGATATTCAGTGTAAAACAATCAAAGGATATTCACACATATTCTTGTAAAACAACACCAACGAATTGGATGTTTAACTCAACAAATGGTGAATGAGTTAAAATTACTCTTATCAAATTCATATCAATGACTTGAGAATTACCAATGAGTGATTATGTGTATCAAACTAATATCCACAGGAAGGGGAGTGGAAATTATGACATAATCAAATGAATAGTGATTCCACACATAATCATGGAGTAATATAATCAATGAAATATGCGTAAAGCCAAATGAGTGGGAATTGAAATCTCAAATTCCCTTATCGATTAGGTAACATACGAAACATACACCCATGAAAGAAGTATCATACCATGATGATGTAAATACCCATAAATTAAAGTATATTACACAATGAATACAATCATGGGCAGTACACATACACCACATGCAATAATTAAGTGGTGATCAATGGAAATCTCACGAAATTAAAAGTGAGATAAGAAACCCCTTACCACATTAATCAACTGAGTCGTATGGCCAAAAGTTAATAACCACCAAATGATCTACATAATAACATGAATATAAACACAATCATGAATATATATCAAATGGCAGTACACAATACACCACTTTCAATAATTTAGTGGCGAAAAATGGAAATCTCACGGAATTGAAAGTGAGATAAGAGAATCCCTTACATTGTACTTTTTCCTTGGTCGATGGTAGGTTTACCTCCTGTATAATGGTGAAATAATTGTTATTGAATAATACAAGAATCATTTACTTTAATATGATATCATATATGATCTTTTAACATTGATTTGTTAATAATATCTTAGAATTATCGTCATTTCGGGTGTTAACGGGTTCATTTTACTTTATATTCTTTGTTATGTGAGTCATATTCGTTATTAATGGGATGTATATTATTCATATCCAGAATTATATCAAGTCCTTAGATACTATTTTTAAATCATCAAATGATAATTATACTTGAATGGATATGATGGACAATGAATCTCATCGCGTTCGTGGAGACGGTAGTCCGTACATACGCACGAGCGACAATACCATTCTTTTGATACTAAAATAATATATAATTGGATTTTATATCATATATAAAGAATCATTATCATGTTATATTTATTATTTACATGAGTTACACATCATTATTATACCCATCCAAATAATAATATATTGAATAACAATTACACCACGACGTGGAGACGGTAAGCCGTACGTACGCACGTATGGTGACATGTTATTCAAAGGATGGATAGAAAACTGAATATGGTTGTACCATATTTATAATAACATCACAGTATATATATGATACTGGAGTTATTATTTTATAATGGAAATAACAAAGAAAGAGGAAGTGGAAGAAGAAAGGAACATGAAAAGGGGTGGTGAAAACATTACCTCTTCTTCGGGTTCTTCCTTTTGATTTGATCAAAAGGGATCCTTAGGTTGGCTTTCTGATCAAACTAAGGCCTATAGGTTGTATTGAGGGAAGTTGATATAGTATTTGGGCAGGGATTGGCCGAACCAAAGGGCTTTGAAGGTGTGAAGAAATGAGAAGTAGGAGTGCCCTTTTATAAGAGGGGTGAGGGGCACCTTTGGAAAATCTAGAGATATTAGTTTATAATAAATTCATTTTCGGTTTCCAAAGGCTAAAAAGTTTACTATTAAAAGTTTAAGGTGGGTATGGGTCGAAAAAAACTCAACCAATATAATTTAGACAGGTTTGGGTACTTATATTAACCTTATCTTTAAGTATTAACTCTAAGTTAATTAGTTGCACTTTTACAATGTCTCTTTGTATTTTTATATTATATGGTTAATAAACATACTATATTCATACAAGAGACCCCCAAGTGGTCCATTAATGATACACCTATCATGATATAAGTCTCTTGGCCGAACCTTAGATTTTTAGGAATTTAATATCAATTAATAATATAATATTTGTTTTAAAAACTCTTTTATGTCAATTTTGACACTATTCAATAGTTGATTTTTGTGAAACTCATAACAGATTGATTACTTCTAAAAAGCCAATTAAATCAATCCTAATATATCATATTATCATAGAAAATTATTTTAATTCATTAAAAGTTTAATATTATAATTATTTGGGTATTTATAATATCAATTATTTTAATTTCTCAATATTTTAGTAATTACAGCATCATCATTGTGTCATCAATAAAATAAATTATTTAATGTCTAAAAATTCTAAATAAAATATCATTATGTAGGAAATATCTTTAGCTTTATAATGAATATTTATAATCTAAAAGCCAACATATATAACCCTATGTAACAATTGTTTTTCTAAAAGATATATGCTTGTGTCATTTTTGTATTCATTTTAACTTAATTAAAATAAAGTGTCATTATCACTTACAAGTGGATCCATGAGGTCCCAAAATAGACCCAAAGATGCCCATGGTCGACCATGTATCAACCAATAGGGTTAAGACATGTTTTAGGGTAATTTAGTATTATTATAATATTATATTTTTAACCCTTATTTGCCGGATTTACCCTTAACCATGGTAAATAAAATATTTACCGCAGTAATTATTCAAAATGTCTAAAAATAAAAGTTACCTATTTACACAATTTGAACATCCTGATTCCAAATATGGAATCCATTTTTCTAAATTCAAAACACAGAAGTGGCATAAATTAATTTAAAATTAATTCCCGCTGTCAAAACAAAAAGCGTGTTTTTTTAAGAGATAATAACTATCAAAAGATTGACACTTGTTTATGTTCGGTTTAATTGTAAAATTATGTCCAATGACCAAAATTATATTAAGTGGTAAAAATATATTCTAAATATACTTTAAAACAACTCAAATTCATAATTTATCACTATTAATTATTATGATTAAAAAAGTTGTTTTTAAATAAAATTTAGTAATTTTCACTATTCATCAAAATATGAAAGTTATCCAAAAAGTACCAAAATTTCACCCTAGGCTAATTTCGATATTACGAATCCAAAAATGAAGTCCATTTTGAGAGATAGAATTTATAAAATTTCAAAAAGTAGGTATTACTATTCATAACGGCTAGTTTGATTGGTTATGGTGTGTTAAAATCTCGAAGTTGTGTACAAAGCACGCCATTGCATTATTCGAAAGGAAACATACCGAGGAAACTTGGGGTGTTACATAACCTCAATATGTATTACATAATATTTTTATTTCTACTAAAACCATCTAATTCAATTTCAAGGTTATAATGTCCATATTTAAATAATATTATTTCATTGTCTGTTTAGGTTCTATTTTATGTGGTATACACTATCTCACATAGTGTTCTTTTCAAATACATGGATATTAAATTCTTCCATCCTATAATAATTGTATCCTAAAACTTTTCACATATGTTTCCTTATAAAAATGATGGTTGTTCTTCTTCATAACAACCACATGTTTCTAGATTTTTTCCTATATTTTATGATTTCTCCGTAGTACCATTACATGTCGAGTCATCCAATTATTCGATAGATTCTCTCTAGTTTAATGATATATACAAGCACTTTATAGTAATATGGGTAATCTTATATTTTTATTTCTTAATCGGTGACTACATTTGTTGGGATTTGTATATACTTCCTTAAAAATATATATAGAACATTTCATGTAACATAGAATGACTTGGTGGAATTTCTAACTCATTAAGACACATATTTGATTCTATCAAGAATATGAAAAGAGATAATGTATGTAGTGATTATATTAACCTTTTTATTCAACCTTATAACACCCTTACATTGAGATAAATTCAGGAAAATTTTCTCTCCCAATTTAGATTCCTTATAATTCCTTTGATTATCAAAATAACTTTTTTTCCTTGCCTAAGCTACTATAATATGAATTTGAATAGAATTTTCTTTTGTCTTTGTATCCTCAACAGGATATGGACCCACAAGTTTTCATTCATTAGGTTCTTTCCAACAAGTTGGATTATGACTTCTCTTTCAATATAATTCTACATATGATGCAATTTTAATAATTTCTTACAATATATTGTTATTGTAAAATTTTACTAAAATTAAATAATGATATTATGTACCTTGAAATTCAAGTGAGCATATAGAGACCACGAATTTTAAAAAATATATATTACATAATTTCAGATGAATATTCATTACATTACAAAAATACTCTCTTGAAGATAGTAAAGTTATAGTGCCTTTGAAAACTTATACACATAAATAACTTATCCATAAGTGAGATACAATATGTCCTATTATTTTATTCATAAATAAAAACCTTCTTAGACATATCATACATAATAAATTTATTCATATCATAAGGAAAGAAAACATTAGAAATGGTGTGATCAGATAATCATTAATGGAAAAAGATGTATCAATATAAATTGAGCATATGGGAATGAGAGTAGGATAATAACATATAAAAACCTTTCCAATATTATCATATTTTATAAACATGATTCATGGAATAAATATTGGATGTTCATATGACATGAATCATAATGGAATCAAAGAACATGAAGAATAAGAGTATAAAATGTGAATGAGACATATATTTTTATAATATAGATAAGCATATAAAATATTATGTCATGGCTATCTACCAAGGCATTCGTAACATGTTAGGCTTAGGCTAACCACTTATGTACCTACTTTGGGCTTGGGATAAAATTATATGAACCCTTTTGTTTTGTTCTTGGTATAAACTCATGTCTACCCTCTAGTTTCATGCATGGTATTACCTCATGTGTACCCTATAGTATTGGACTTGGGGAAATATCTTGTGTACCCTCTTGTTTCGATCATGGGATAACCTCCCATGTACCCTTTGAGATCATATAACACTAATAATTAAACAATGTATTTGAGAGAGATATAGGTCCCACCCATCACATAATTAATATATTAGTGTTCCAAAAGATCATAGATAATTCATCATATCAAAAACAATGAAAAGAAATTGGTTTCATAAAATATATCATCACAGAATAACCCATGAAAAAGAAATGGATTTCATATAAAATTCATTAATTCATTATAGAATAACCCATGAAAATTAAATTAGTTTCATCAACAAAAATTCTAACCTTACATATAATGAATAAGGATAATATCATTCAATATTTCCCCGGTAAAGCATAAGTAACATCAGAGGGTGTCATCTTATATATAAAATGATTTTTTAAAGATCACATGAGACATTTTTGATGTAATATATCCTTTCCAATTACAAAAAAAACATTAAAACATTTTCAAAAAACTGTTTGACATTGAAATCCTTTATTTATGTTCAAAAAAATCCAAATTTTTTAGATAATTTTTTTCATTGAAAATATTTGTGATGAATTGTAAGGAAATCTGGAAATATTTGAGAGGTTATGGTAGAAGGAAATATAGTTAATGTTTTGGATGTTAAAAAAAATATTCCTTCTATATTTTTTATAAAACACTAATGGGATTTTTTTATAAAAAGGCATGAAGGTTAATTTTTAAAAAAAATTGTAAAAATTAATTCATGGTTAAAAATTTATTTTAAAAATAATAGGTGAATAGTAAAAAAATTTGAAAACATTTTTACAAAACATGTTTTTAGAAAAAAATTGGATTTTCAATCAAAGAGAGAAATAAATTATGATTTTCTTTAAAACCTTTTATCAATTATTTTATGTACCAAAGAGTGTAAAATGGAACTATTACAATAAAATAACATGAATAACTAGAGGATAATAAAATTCATGTGTATCTTGAGATACAGATCATAATATTTCATTATTGGAATCATAAAAATAAAAAATCTTAATAAATGTTGAGATTGTACCATAAAACCATTACCACTTTGATAACTTTATATCATAAGGCCCTTGAAAGAATAACATTAAATTAAATATAAAATATCATGAGAATAAATAAATTCATGATATTACATGTCAATGGGTTTTTATATACACCTCATAAAATAATATAGGTTCATAACATTACATATGTCTCAAGTAAAGGAAATTGAGACAAAAATCCCTTACCAATTTGTAATTTATTGAATCATAAGCCCCAATAATGAATAACATCAAATGAGACTCTTAATGTCATGAAAATAAATTCATTAATGAAATAACATATATAATGGGAAGTATATACACCAAAAAAAAAGAAAAAGTGATGAATTTGAATATGACTCCTTGAAATAAAATAGAGACGGGAAATCTCTAACTATAAATCTTGACTTCCTTTGTACATGTTCAAATCTCCTCTTCTTTATAAAACTACTATTGGTTTCCACTAAAAGGCTATTTAGTTTTGATTTAAAAACAAAATTAGGATTCTTGGATGAGAATATAGAATTCAGAAAGTGATTTATATATTGATTGTTGAACTAATTAGTTTTGGAAGTTTCAATATGAGGGGAGAGGCGGTGGCCTTTTATAAGTGATGTGAGAGGCACTATTATAGTTTTTTAAAATAAAATCGTATTCCCATATTTTTCATTTGAAAAATACTAAAACAAATGTACTATTAATGACCTTATAAGACATCAGGTCAAAATATTTCTATAAAATGGGTGTTTGACATGTTTTTTATTTTTTTAACCCTTATCTTTTTAGTTCAACCCCCCCCCCCCCTCTTTTACACCTATTTTCACTTAAACTATGAGTAATAACTTTTAATGTTTTTACAATTGATTATGGTAAAAAAATATTTGAAATTATTAGATGATATAAATTATGTTCATTTGAATTATGGGATACATTTTTCCAAATTCCATTCATAGATGTAGAAAATTTTAATTTAAAATTATTCCTACAGACTTAACGAGAATGCGTGGTTTCAAAGGGAAAATGTTAAAAATATTAAAAAGGATTTATATAAATATAAAACATAAAAATATATTTTAATGAGATAAATTGTATAAATTGATATATTATTTAACTAATTTTAATTTTAAACCCATTTAAAATTAAAAGTGACTTATAAATTATTTAAATGAAGATAGTTTTCAATAAAACCTAATATTTTCACTATTCATAAAAAAATTAAACTTTTCATAAAAATCCCCCAAAATTATCCCTTATATAATTTTAATGTGATGATTTAAAAAATAAATTTTATTTTATCAAATTAATTTTATAAATGTTTCAAAAATTATTTTCATTTTTAATCACAAAAACTAAATAAAATAAATATTTTGAGAAATTAATATTTTCAAAACATATAAAGACTTTACCAAAAATTAAGTAACTTTTAATCAATAATATTTATTTAAATACAACTATTATAATGAATATTTCAAATTTGGTTATGTTAATTCATTCCCCTAAGTTTAATAGATATTTATTAATGGTAATGTTTAAATAGTAATATTAATAATTTGTTAATGTTAGTAAATACCCAATGTTACAAGTAACACAAGATATCACATAAATTTTTATTATTTAAAAAAATAAAAAAACTAAGGGTGTTAAAGTGAACAAACCCATAATGTATTCTAATTTTTTAATAGTATTTTTTGACTGCTGATTAGTTTGAGGATGATAGGAACTCCTCAAATAATGCATAATATCAATAGCCTTCTGATGAATTTTCCATAATTTCAATGTAAATCATGGATCATGATTAGAAAAAACTAAAACAAGTCTTCCATGAAGTCTTAAAAAATTATTAATATATAGATCTTGAGAATCTCAAGTGATAAATATTCTCTTATATTGAGTAAATGTGTAGATTTGGTAAGGTAATCAATAATAACCTACATTGTATCATTTTTTCTAGGAGTCTTTAGTTGTATAGTGACAAATTCCATTTTAATTTCCTCCCATTTTACATTGTAATAGATAGAGGATCTATGAATCCTATAATATATTGTATCTCATCCATCACATTTTAACAAACCAAACATCTGGACACATAATCAGAAATTTCCCACTTTATATTTTCCTACCAAAAAATGTTTCATCAAATCTGCATACTCTTGGTGTTACTAGGGTATATAGGGAAATTTGAGCTATGAGAATCATCTGATAATTTATTTTTTATATTAGGTATATATGGGAAACATGTCCTCTTATAAAATTATAAAACTACGTCTTCATATGAAAATTCTTCCAATTTTCCATTATTTATGAATTTAATTTCCTTTGGAGAATTATCATCATCAGGAAGAGAAATACTTTTATTTTATAATAAAGATGGTTTTTAAATAATTTGAATAAGGATTGATTTTTCCCCTTCCTTAATTATTCTCATATCCATCATTACTAAAACCATTAATATTGGATCCTTATCAACCCTTATTTTGACCATCACTCTATGATTTTTCTTACTCAATGAATTTACTACATTATTTTCCTTCCCTAGGTGATTGTGTGTTGAGAAATAATAATCCTTGAATAGCTCAATCCATTATATTTTCCTTCTATTGATCTCTTTATATGAAAAAAATTATTTCATGCTCTTATTATCTATGTATTCTCACATCTTTAACTATAGAGATAATGTCTCCATGTCTTCAATGAAATCATTACATCTTCCAACTCAAGATCTTGAGCTATATAGATTTATTAATAAGTATTTAACTTTCTTGATTCATGGGTAATAACATTATTATACGATATAAGGACACAACCAATTCCTTTCATTGATTATTCACTATATATCACAAATCCATCATTTCATTATAGTAGATTCAAAATCATATAATTCATTAGTTTCCTCTTCAATTATAAAAAACGTTCTTCCCATTCCTTTTTCTATAGTAACTTAATCCTTTTATTAGTAATCATGGTTAATTGGTTAGAAAATCAGGCATAACATTGAAAAAATAATTGACAGTATCCTTCCAAACCAATGAAACAACATACCTTGATTATTTTCATTTGTTTGGGCCAATTTTTATCTATCATTGTTTTTTCATGATCAATTGAGATTCCATATATGGTGACAATATGGAAAACAAAATAAACCTTATGAATCCATAATTCAGGCTTGTTAAATTTTCAATACAATTATTTTCTTTTAAAGAGACTAAATAATGATCCTCGTATGATTCTCATGGTACTCATATCTTTTTGAATATACCTATTTATCATCAATATATACCACAAAATAATTATCAAAATTATCCTCAAATACACTATTCATTATATCTATAAAAATAGATGGTGAATTATTCAATCGAAATGGAATTATTGTAAACATGTAATGTCAATAACTCCTTCAAAATGTATTCTTAAGAATATATTTCATTTTTACTCCAAATTGGTGATACCGATTTTGAATTTCAATATTTTAAACAGTATAAACCAGTTTGAATTTAATCAAATAATTCATCATTATAAGGAAGCTTATACTTGTTCCGTTTTACAATCACATTGATTTATATATGATTGATGCATATCCTCATATATGAAAATTTATTCTTAATAAAAAAATAAGGACATCCTAAGGATAAACACTGGGGAATATAAATCCATTTCCAAAAAAACTCCTTTAATTATTTCTTTAACTCCACTAAATCAATGGAAAATTCAATTTCATGCTCGGGTATATGTCCAAGTAATTCATTATGTAATACATTAATGTATTCACATTTAATATGTACACCTCAATTTGATGATTAAATTTTACATGTATATGTTCTATCTACTCTACTTCCACTATAATTTCACTTAGAAGGGCTACTTTGGATGTATATAGACATGACTCTCATAATAATTTCTACTCTATAAGGATAATGAATTCCACATCTTCGTTATAAATTAAAATTTCGTCATATTTAAAATAAAAAAACTAATATATTTTCAAATCCAATCTATACCAAGGATTACATTTAAATCAATCTTATGTATAATAATAAATTCGATAAATAGGAAACATTTAGGATTCATTATTGGAACTGAATAACACATCCTTATTGTGGTGAGATTTGCAATTGGAATTTTGAAAGATAAATCCTTTATTAAGGTGTTATAGAGATAACTAATTTCATTGGAAAATACGGTAGATATAAAAGAGTGTGAAGATTCATAATGAAATAAATCGTTAGAAAAATTTGAGGCTATGATTAATGTATGTTATATTATATATTTAATTATTTAAACCTCAATTATAATGATCACATAAGCTTTGCCTTCTTCCATTAGCATATTCCATGGTAGATTCCCTTGATGATTGAGAAATTGGTTTGAATAATTCTCCATTTATTTAAAATTGAAACACTTGATATTATTAGTCTATTTCTTCCACTTACAATTGTTAGATAGATGACCCTTATATTTTAACTTGTGAAAAACTCCCATTCCATTCTTTCATTTTCTAAGATGTTTCCTTCTACAATATTCACAAGATGGGAATTAATTTATTCTCTTGTTATTATTTGATATGATCCATTTCTCTTGGTGTTTAGAAAACCTGTTATATTCGCTATTTCTCTTTACTATATATGATCTATAAAACTCTTTCTCTATCTTAACAAAACATGACAATATTTCATCATATGATAAAAATGTTTGAGAAACTAGTTCTATTTATAGACTTGTATTAATTCCATCAAAGAAATCATACATATTTCATTATGTATTAAATATTTTTTTCTAAACATTAGTAGATAATCATATAATGTTATCCTCATATTGTGTTACATTTTCTTCATCCTTCAACTTTAAAATAATGAATATCGAATACATTTCAGATTTTTGTTCTCGAAGGAATAAATAAAATAACCATTAATGTTCTCATTTATATTATTTCAATTTCATTGAAATCATTAGTTCTTTAGATCAATGACCACCATTGATCTATATATCCTCACAAACAACACATTTCTAGATTAAATTTCTCGCCTTTATCACATTACGATGTATGGAATATCTTTTTATGAGATTTACTTTATTCATCAAGTAATAATGGATTAGTAGATCCACTAAAAGATGTAATATTATATCATATAAATAAATATAACAAAATAAAATAACCCTATGAAACAATAAGTTGCTCCATTTGGTCAGGGTTATTTATTACAACCTAAGTAATCATCCCAAATATGGTCATAATTAGCTCTGGTCTAATATTAGTTGTATTTTTCTCTTCAGCAGGGTAATCTCCGAATTTTCTACAAGTGTTTATTCCATTTCTGCCATTTGGAACCATCAATAAACTATGGGACCCACCATGTAATCTCATTATCATAGTGAGTTTTGATCCATAAAATAAAAATCTCTCTAATGGTAATAATTCTAAAATACTATTATGGATTATCATAATTTTCATGTTACCTAGGATTACTTGAAATATGGTTCCCAAGGTTTCTACTAAACATTATCTAATACCTAATATAACAACCCAAACTCCCATAACCTAGATTTTTTGTCTACATTATTACATTATAATATATACAAGGAATATAATCTCAAAGCATCGATCAGAGTATAGGTCTTAAAGAACTAGATACATGTATGATTCCCATGTTATATTGGAGATATGAAATACAAAGCATAAAATAATTCATACATCCATGATATTCTTCATAATATCCTTCTTCAAATCCAAGGGGAAATAAAACTAATTAATGTTTCAGATAAAATACTTATTAAGAGTTATGTACAGCATAATATATCATGAGAAAAAATTCGCAATCAATATAGAAAGTTAAATAACTGGAAAACAAATTACATTTGATCATTACCTAGAACATGAAATGAATCCATGGATAATATCAATGAATTAATCTAATTGATTATAATAAATAAAATATCCCTAAATAAAATTAATATTTTTTGTAATCATTACCTCATTCCTCTTGATATTTATACCATAAAATCCTTGTTCTAATCCAATTTAATTAATGGGTAGGAAAACACCAAAAACAAATTTAATTATATCTTACTTATGTTTCTCATAAGACATATTGATGCGTCGATGGTATATAAAATTTTATTCCCCACCCATCAATTTATGTCCAATTAGTTCCTCAAATATTGAATTGTCAATTTAATATATGAATACTATGTCTTATCAATAAATATCCATATTAAGAAATGAATATGAAATTATCATGGTTTTCTATAGTAAATTGAATAACATTAAATGTAAAACACCATATTTAAAAGGGTATTTGGTTCAAGAAATAATAATATCCATGATAAAAGGATTATGGATATTTAAGAGAAATTTAATGTCCATTGATCACAAGAATGTGAATGTTTCAATCAAATGTTAATCTCTACATAATTAATCAAGAGATAAGAGGTAACTAATAGAAAAGTAGATTTTGTAGCTAAATCAAGCAATTTATAGGATTGAAGAAAATTTAAGAAAATATGTTTTCATAAATAGTATCCTTTCCAAATCATTTAAATCTTATTTAATAAGATAATGGGAAGAAAATAGTTACGGTGGTGGGAAGGTCTGTTAATGCCATATAAGTTAAAAAATATTCCTTTTTAATTTTAATAAAGAGAGATTAAAATGAACCATTTAAGGAAAACATTAGAAAATTCATTTCATTTAATATAAAAATTCATCAATAACTATAAATATACTTTTTAAATCATTTGTTTAAATAGAATGTATTTTTGTAAAACAATTTTAAAAAATATGTATATGTAAGAAAAATATACCTAATCAAAAAGAAAAATAAGATTGACTATTCATTTAAACATAAATCATGATAGAGTAACCTCAATTGAATATTTAATCATAATTAATAAATGGATATTAATTTTAAATACCACAAATGCGTAGTACATAAACCACATAAAATTAAATATGTTCATAATACCAAATATGTCTCAAAATTGTATAAATTGAGATGAAGTCCATTACACAGTGTTCATATTTACACATAAGTTCTTTTAAACTCCCATATAATAAATGTTTATCTATTAAACTTGTATAACAGAACCATATATTTCTATAATATCATATATTATCTATTTATAACATATTATTACCCATTTTCGAAAAGTCTTTTATTATTATCATGATTTGTTTAGTTAACTGCTTAATTTTTATCATGTATATTTTGATTATGTAGTTATCCTACTTTTAATTTTATTATGGTTACATAATCTCAAAATTTGTATTCGTGATATAAATATCATATATATCCATTAAATCTATCCTTATTTTCTTCGATGTAAGCAGAAAATAAAAACGGATCGCATCGCTTAATGGAAGCGGTAGTCCACATGTACGCATAAGGAATGTTATCATTTTCCATTGGATTAAAAGGTAAAAAGGTATATATGATATTTTAATTTATTAAGAATATTTATTTCATTAATATCCATTATATATTAATTATTTTCATCTTTATAACCATCGATATGAAGTTTTGTTGAAAAACAAATTACACAGCTATGTGTTTACAGTGCATTGTACATGCATGCAATAGATGTTTTCATTCTTCATATGATGTAAAATAAATAGAATATGTATTTAATATAATCTTAATAAAATATAATTTTTTTATTTATTATAATGGATTTATTATTTTATGAAGGTGAAAACACATTATGAATAAGTAAAATAAGAAATAAGTTTGAAAGAGATGTTAAATATGATAACCTATTATTCAGTAGAAATCCTTTATATCTCTTATTATGAGACTTATAGTTTATGTTTTATATGGTAAATAACTTATATAAAATTTCTATGGATATTTATAAGGTAATTGGGAAGGTATTTTTTGAGATAGATTTCTCAATGCCTTGTAATGGAAAAAGTGAGGTGATGTCTTTTTATAAGTGAAGGGAAGGGAGTTATTGGAATATCTTGAATTATTAAATTAATAAAAAATTATATCTCATCTAAAAATGCCTAAAATGTAACAGAATAAAAATAAAATCGGATTATGAGTCCAAATTATCTAATTTAATATATTTTGAACTAATTTTGGACATGTTTTTCCCTTATATTTTAGTTTTAACACCCCTCCCCCCATTTGTTATTTTGACAATTAGCACAATATAAATTTTATATAACCTTTAAGGTAGATAATGTTACTATAAAACAAAAAATTACCCATAAATGGAAAATGTTTGATGTTTTAATTCATAAAAAATTCGTTTAGAAAAATATAATTTTTTTATTAATTTTATATAATTTAATAATATATTATTTATTATAAAATATATGTAATTCCATTATTGACAATATTAATTTAGTTTGACTTTATATACATCAATACTACGGTGGAATTGGAATAAAATCCTTTATTACCACCCTAATATGTCATATAGATCTACAATTTTTTTGCATAAATTCATTCAGATGATATTAGTTTTACCGTTGGTAAATTCCATGATTTTATTTTTCTACTAATTACAAAAATGTTGTTTGATAATTGTGCAAGAAATTAAGGTAATTATTTCATTAATAAAATTCTAAAACAAACTACTATGAAAAAATTTATTTATCATTCAAATCTTTTTTTATAATCGAACTTATGTTGTATTTTATCATTTTCAAAAAATATTATAAATATTAAAAGAAGAAAAGTAAAAAAATCTTTATCTCATACTTAAATATTATAAATTAAAAAACTATAGGCAGATTTACACAAAAGGTAAAATTTTAATATATTGGAAAATTATAGATTAAATACACTCATCCAATTAAATTAATTTATGTTTTTTTGAGTGTTATTACATTATTACATAATTTTTATCCTAAATTACTTGATATAACCTTAATGTGGTGATTATTATTTACTATAGTTATTAATTATAAAGAAAAAATATAAAAGGTCCTTATATAACAAAATTGGACCTCCTGATTCCAAATATGGAATCCATTTTTCGTGATTTAATTTCAATAAGTAGATAAAATCAATTTAATACTAAAACACAGAACACAATGAAAAGTAGTATCTTCATAAATATTTCCTTTTATGTATAAAAATTTGTTTAGGATAAACTAAACCAGAAAATTTATTCTAGTGTACATAATTCCAAAATGCTACAATTATTTTATTTAAAATTTAGTGTTTATATCATAAATGTTAATAAATCAATTTTTATTGAGTGTGATCTTTATATGTATAAGCCCCTAGCCTTAAACATTACATAATCTAGCATTGTGTTAATAATTCACATTGTAGATCCTTTTAGGTTTAGTGATTTAGAGAATTAGGTCATAACGTATACAAAACAACTTGAATATTACCTATAGACACTTCTATAAAGTATCTATTTTTTCATAAAATATAAACTCTAAAAAATGAAACATTTATAGTTCCATATTTTAAATAGCATGACTTTTACTTGATCCAATCCTTGACCCTATTCATTATTATGTCCTGTGAAAAACATTTTAATACTTGGGATGAGCATAAAAATCACAGTAAGGGATACATAAAGAAGGAAAGCTGTTAGTTTTTCAAAACAACTTGTAAACCATAAATACTTAATCATAAAGTAAAAAAAATTCACCTTACATAATTAGAAAAACAATTCACTGAATATAAGATCATTTATTAACCACTTTAAAACCAAATGATTACCATAAATCCCATAGAAATCAAATTATAGCATATGAAGGTAACTTGGGACATAAACATACTTAAACGGAATAACCATACGGTCGACTTCCAAACATGTTACTAAATAGAATAGCCATACAGTCGACTTCCATACCGAATGCATTAGAGTTTGTAACATAACCACCCATCCTTGGTTTATCACGGAACCACCCGTCATTTGGTTTATCAAGTAACCACCTGTCAAATGTCCAAGTACCAATATACAATCTACACAAATAAAATATTGAAATTTTTAATATTTCAATCATAAAATTTCATTTTCAATCACAAGAAATAATTTCAAGATATTGAAATAGTAAATCCACTTTCAAAAACTTTTTCAATACCAAAATACCCAAAAATGGAATAAGGGGTTTCTTTTTCCTTTTAAAAACATTTAGGCTTATAGAAGAAGCCAAATATCAGATAATGGTTACGACAGCAGAAAAATCAGTGTTGCCACAATACGGAAAAAAACATTACTTTTTTTATTTAGTAATATTATTAATAGAAAAATATTCCTTTTGAATAAAATTAAAATTAAAAGGGGTTTATTATACACTGTTTAAAATAAAGAGGTATATATTATTAAAACATGCCTCAAGGAAAGGAGATTCAGAGTCCTTTACCTCATGTCTGACTTGACTCATTCATTTTTTAATTTCATAAATAATAAACATTTGTAAATTTATACATCCTTCATAACCTTTTGTAATTTTATTATTCCTTTTATATAACTTATTACCTTTCTATAATGATTAGTTAATTCTTTGAGTACACATTGGACATTTTTTCGATGTTCAGAACTTGATTCAAAAAATGAACTTGTTATAATTATAAATTGTCCATGTGGTAAAATTACATTATCTCTAGAATGATATTCATGATTTAGATATCATATAAATCATATATATCCATTATATATTTATTGATAATATTACATAACATTTGGAGATTGGAAATGAAATGCACCGTTCATGGAGACGGTAAGTCGTAGGTACGCATGAATGCTACATTCATTACTATTTAATATTTTATGGAATAAAAACATAGTGATACATAGGTATATTATAATTATAGTATAATATAATATTTTATATAGGTTATATTATTTCATTATTTTCATCCTTTATATGTTCCATCTATTGTATGAATGAGTCATATCACTTTGAGGGGACTGTAGTCCGCACTTCCTCAAATGAAATTATCATATTTATATAACATGAAAAGCATAAAGGTATTTTATAAATGAGAATTAAATAATCATAGATATAAAATAAATATCATAAAAAATCATATATAATTATAATTGCATCATAATGTTTACAATGAGAGGTGGTAGGATAAGATTGAACAATCATCGTTTCGTGAGGTTGTAGTTCACCATCTAGAGAAACTGT
Source organism: Viscum album (assembly GCA_963277665.1). Taxonomy (NCBI): domain Eukaryota; kingdom Viridiplantae; phylum Streptophyta; class Magnoliopsida; order Santalales; family Viscaceae; genus Viscum; species Viscum album. The sequence continues at coordinate 1,792,760,232 of OY728137.1, forward strand.
AAGTTCTATATCCATTAGGCGGAGTTGTGTGTAAGTGTAGTTCAAATATTTCTCATAAAAAACCTAATATATTTATTATACTGGTATTTTTATGTAAATAATGAATAAGAAGAGAATATGGAGTGGAGAAGGAAAATAAAAGAAAAAAAACATGAGAGAAGACGTTACCTTTAAATCAGGTAACTCCCTTTGGTTTGAACCAGAAGGATTTATTGAATTACCTTATACCTCATGGAAGGATTCTTGGAGGAATATATTGAGTTTGGGATAATATTTAAGTAGAATTAGGATGATCCAAGAGGCCTTATAGTTGTGAGTAATGGGTTATAAGTGATGGCCTTTTAAAAGGGGGAGGAGGGGCTCTTTAAGAATGTTTTGAAAATATTATTTTATTATAAACATAATTTCGATTTCAAAAGGTCCCCAACACATTTAATTTTAATATAAGGTGATTATTTTTATAAATAATCTCAGATAATTTTCTTTATACAATTTTAGGACATAAAATTAACCTTATCTTTTAGCTTTAACCCTTAGTTAACTAATTTAACTTTTACCAAGTCCTTTGGTACATTCATACTATGTGGTTAATATATTTACTATAAAATTACAAGCGACACAAAATGGATCATTAATGGAATTTTTAACAAAATATATGTCATTTGGCTGAATGTTAAATTTTTAGGATTATTTTATCAATTAATAAAATAGTATTCATTTCAAAACTCATTTATGTCAATTTATAAACTATTTGTAACAATACTTTTAAAAAATCTATAACAACATGATTATTTCAAAAAACCTTCATTAATTACAAAATATAATAATTCATAATTATCTATAAAATTTTTTATGGAAGAGAAAGTTTCAAAATAAATTTATTTTAAAATTTATAATCTCGTTTATATAAATCTTTCATTAATAAGGTAATCACTACATTGCCATTGTCTCACAAATAATTTTATTTATTTGATATCTAAAAATTATAAATAAAATACCATGATGTATGAAATCATTTTATCATTATAATGAATATTTATATTCAAAAATATCACTTATATAACCCCACATAATTTGTTTTACTAAAATCTATATGTTTATATTACATTTTCTTTAACCTTAAATTAATTTTTATAAAATGTCATTTACAATTACAAGTGGATCCATGGGGTCCCAAAATCCACCCAAGGATTCCCCTGATCATAAATTTATCTAAAAATAGTGTTAGAAAATGTGTTAGGGTAAATTAATATTATTATAATATTATTTGTTTACCCTAATTTACTAGATTTACCTTTTAGCAATGGTAAATAAAATATTTACTGAAGTTACTATTCATAATGTCTAAAAATAAAACATACCTATTTACACAATTTGGACCTCTTGATTACGAATTTGGAATCCATTTTTTAAAATTAAAAACACAAAAGTTTCAGAAATTAATTTAAAATTAATTCACTTTATCCAAACCGAAAAACGTGTTTTTAGGAAATAAAAACTATAAAAAAATTGGCATTTGTTTATGTCCAATTTCAAAGTGAAATTACTTAAAATGACAAACATTGGATTAAATGATAAAAATATAAAATAATTATACTTTAAAACAATTTAAATAAATAACCTATCTATATAAATAAATTTGATTAAAAAGTAGTTTTGAATTAAAATGCGGTATTTTTCACTTTCATTAAAAATTTAAATTTATCAGAAAAATACCAAAAATTTACCCAAATAAATTTTTAGGTCCCGCTTCTAAATAAGATGTTTATACAGTCAGATGTAACATATAAAAGTGACAAAACTATATTAAAAAATGCTCTCTATCAAAAGGTGGTAAAACGACCTTTAATGAATATTAGAGTAGTTAGGATTAAAATTTGATTTATTAACATTTTAAGACTATAAATTAAATGCAAAAACATTTAATTTTTTTAATCATAATATAGTTAGTTCTGTTCATTCTAGCCAATAATACAACAATTCATTAACTACAATTTAAGATAATAAAATTATTTTAGTATTTTTTGATATAACTAAATATTGTGTGCAATGTAAGATGTTAGAGAAATATGTTGTTGACTATTGAGTATGCTATTAGAAAAACAATCCCCTTTAACATAAAATTAATATTTTGTTCCTAAGTATTAATATAAATCAAAAGTATTATTTAATAAATACCTGGTTTGTTACATCCTTGTCCCCTTTTGGGAATTGCATCCTCTCCATTTTATTCACTTATCAAATAAGTGGGGTATATATCCCTCATATCATTTTCAATTTCTCATGTTGCATATTCAACAACATGGCTTTTTCACCAAACCTTTATCTAATTAATTATCTTATTCCACCACACTTACTCTCTTTGGTTAAGAATCTGGACTTGTTGTACCTCATAAGAAATATTGTTTTCCAACAGAACTACATCTGGACTCAAAACATGGGATTGATCTGGCATATACTTTTCAATATTGACACATGAAAAACATTGTGTACCTAGGATAAACATGGAGGAAAAGTTACTCGGTAAGCAACTGATCCAACATTCTTAGGAATTTCATAAGTTCCAATGAACTGCGGACTCAACTACCCCTTCTTACCAAAACTAATCACACTTTTCCATGGTGAAACTTTGAGAAAGACATGACCTCCTACCTCAAAGGAATGATCCTTCCTTCGGTTATCCGCATAAATTTTCTACCTGCTCTGTGCTATCATCATGTGCTTCTGAATTAACTGAACTTCTTCTACCATCACTTCTATAAATTACGGTCCCATCAATTTCATTTCACTTACTTCATCCAAAAAAGATAGTGTTCGACACCCCTTCCCATATAATGCCTAAAATGGTGCCATCTGTAAACTGGATTGAAAACTGATATTATTTGAAAACTTAACCAAAGAAAGATGTTGGTCCTAAATTACCGGGTCATTCATTGAATAAGAACGTATGATATCTTCTAAATTCTAAATTGTTCATTCTGACTGCCCATCATATTGTAGATGAAAATTTGTACTAAAATTTAATTCAGTACCCAAAGACTTCTGAAGGCCATTCCAAAAGTTATAAGTGAACCTGGTGTTAGGATCAGATACAATAGATTGGGGAACTCCATGCAACCTGGCTATCTCTTTAACATACAACTGAGAAAGTTGATCTGGGGATAAAGTATCTCGAAAATGAAGGAAATGAGAATATTTATTCAATTTATCAACAATATCCCAGATTTCATTGTTACCTCAAGATTTATTCAGTAATCCCACAACAAATTCTATGGATATATTTTCTCATTTCCTCTCTGGCACGGGTAATGTCTGAAGCATCCCTTTAGATAACTTCTACTCTACTTGAACCTATTGACAATTCAAACTCTCCATAGTAAATTCAGTAATTTCTATTTTCATTCCATCCCACCAGTAATATTCCTGAAGATCTATATACATCTTAGTACTTCCATGATGAACTGAATATATAGAACTACAAGTCTACATAACAAATTTTTCTTTAACTATGAATAACAAGGCACACATATTCTCTTCCCAAATCTCAATATAAAATAATTATCAAAGTTAAATTCATGAAACTTAGCCTTCTGAACCAACTCTACCTTTTTCTACCACTCATTTTCTTCCTTCTACATTTTCTTAATTCTATCTAATAGAGATTATTTCACTCACACCTGAAACAAATCAGATAAATTTTTTCACCAAAAAATTATATGCCAAAGTTCATCAAATCGTTAATCAAATCATCTTGTCCAAATGTAACATGGTTAATGTAGCTTTACTCTTTAGACTAAAAGCATCAACAACTTTATTTTCCTTTCCTAGATTGTAATAGTTAAGGAAATCATAATTTTTGAATAATTATAACCATATCCTTTGTCTCATGTTTAATTCCTTCTGAGTGAAAATATAATTCACAGTTTTGTGATCAGTATATATTTCACAATTTATGCCATAAAAATGATTCCTCAATATTTTTAAAGCAAAACCAATAGAAGCTAATTCCAAATCATATGTAGGGTAATTTAATTCATGAGGTTTCAATTTATGTGAAGCTTAATTGATTACCTGATCATTCAGCATTAGGAAAAAACCATGTCCTTTCAACAAATAATCATTGTAGATAACAAACTCACCACTACTATAAGGTAATTCTAATACTAGAGAATTCACCAATATTCTTTTCAATTACTGAAAATAATCATCACATTCCTTTGTCGATATAAACTTAACACCTTTTTGTGTTGACTTAGTTAGTGGGATAGATAACCGTGCAAAATTTTCAACAAACATTCGGTAATAGCCTTTCATACAAAGAAAACAACAAATGTTGGTTATATTTTTAGGTCTTTGCCATTCTTTAACAGCTTTTTTTAGCAGGATCTATAGTTATTCCATTTTTTGAAATAATGTTACCAAATAATGAAATTTTATGTAACCAAAACTCACACTTGCTTAATTTCCCATACAATTTATTTTATTTTAAGGTCTAAAATACAACACTTAAATAACATTCACACTCTTCTTAACTTTTATAATATACCAAAATTTCATCAATAAAAACAACCACAAACATATCCAATAACTCATGGAAAATTATATTCATAAGATCCATGAATACAGTAGGTGCATTGGTTAACCCAAAAGGCATAACTAAAAACTCATAATGGACATATCTAGTATGAAACGTGGTCTTCAGAATGTTTTCTTCCTTTAATTTCAACTGATGGTACCCCAAACTCAAGTCAATATTTGAAAAATATTGAGCACCCTAGAGCTAATAAAACAAGTCATTTATATGAGGAAAAGGATACTTGTTCTTAATATTTATATTATACAAGGCTCTATAATAAATTCAAAGTCTCATTGAACAATATTTATTTTTAAAAAATAAGATTGGAGCACCCCACAGTGATGTTCTAGGTCTAATGAAACATTTATCTAAAAAATCTTGAAATTTTTTATTTAAATCTTAAAGTTCAATTTGAGCCATTTGATAAGGGGGTATTCAAAGTGGGATAGAATCAGGAACTAAGTCAACAGTAAATTCAATTTTCCAACTAGGAATTATACTTTCCAACTCATCTGAAAAAACATCTAGATAGTAATTTACTACTGGCATATCCTTAAATCTAAATAATTCCTTTATTTTCAGCAATATGTCCCAGGTAACATTAATTTCCATATTTCACTAGTTTCTCATCTTCCTGATATGTTATCAGAGATAAGGGTTCATTCATGTACACAAACTAAAAATCTTCCTGAATATAAACCTTTTTAGCTCTACAGTTAATCTTAGCATGGTAAAAATAAATCCAATCTATTCCCAAACTAACATCAAACTCTAATAAATGAAAAACAACATGGTTTGTAGGTTAATTCTTTCCACAAATAAGGATAGGAAGATTTTTTTTCTCAACATTTCCCCCAGTTTTTTTTACCATAAGTTTAGGATTCATTTCTTGAGGTGGAATTCCAAATTTACCAACATTTTTCTCATAAACGAATGAATATGTAGATCCCGAATCAAACCAAACATTGGCATAATCAGAAAAATAAAAAAATTAACATATACCAATTAATTTTATGGTCCCACATAAATATTTATAGTAGAAAAATATTTTTCCCCATAGTTCTGCTTTTGATCTGACTGATTTTCACCCTGGGTAATTAAATTTGGACACACATTGGCATAATTCTAAAACTCATTAAAACTAAAATAGCATACTGGTGGCTTTTCATTGCCTGCCCAATCATCTTCCTTATAGTTATGAGAAATCTGACCAATCTTACCACACTAGAAGCACGTTCAATACATTGATAAAAATTCTATAGGATTATTTTTACCAAACTTCTCACAAGATGAAAATTTAATTTTCAAACCCATAAGATTCTTTGATGAAATCTTTCCCTTTGCCTACCAATTGGACCCCTTCTTTTGCTTGATCTCATGGAATACCTTATCATTAGAAAACTTCATTTCTTCCTTCTTAGCACATCTGACAAGTTTATCAAAAAATTTGAATTCACAAGAGGCTAATTTTCTTCGATATCATGGATTCATCCATGAGTAAAATATATTTATCTTAGTATCAAGATCTCGGATGAAAATTGGGCATACCTTAAAAGTCTAGTAATGTTTTCTTTATAAGCATCCAATCGGTCATCATCTTGCCTCAATTCCAAGAATTTTTTTCCATCCTAAGTTGAACCACCTTAGGGAAATATTTCTCAAGAAACAAACCTTTTAATTCATCCCAATCAAGAGAATCAATCTTCTCACTACCCCTGATATTTTTAACTATTGACCACCATTGCTCGGCTTCACCTTCTAAACTATAAATAGAAAGACTAAACTTTTGTTGTTTTAAACACCCCATGACATCAAAAATATTTTCTAGTTCTTTAATCAAACCTTCAACTAGTATAGGGTTGGATGATCCTCTGAATGATGACAGATGTTGCCACATGAAATGATCCACTATAGATGTATTTTTCTATGGTTGATCTAGATGATCTTGGGAATGGATACTACGACCATTTATAGCCTATGTAAACTATTCCATCACTGCAAAAAATTGAACAGTTTCGATTCTGACCATCTCAGGTTGCTGATTTGGAAGTTTTTTTCCCCCTTGATGGTGTCTGGTCATAGTTGTCCAGTTTCCTCTTCAAAAAAAATTCTAAATATAGAAATAACTTAGGGAAAGAAACATGGTAATATTCCAATGATATATCATTTCAATATTACCATAATGTAAAAATAATTTATGGATATTAATTTAACAATATAAAAACTCTTAAAGTTGTCTAAACTGACTTCTGATACCAACTATAAGGCCCCAGGCATAAACATTACAAAATCTTGAATTATGTAAATAATTCAAATTGGGGATCTTTTTAGATTTAGTTATTTAGAAAATTAGGTCATAACTTATACATAACAAATTGAATATTACATGTAGACACTTCTACTCAGTATCTATTTTTTCATAAAATAAAAAATCTAAAAAAATAAAACATTCTTAGTTCCATGTTTTAAATAGAATGAATTTTCCTTGATCCCATCCTTGAACTTTTTCATCTTTATGTCCTATGAAAAACTTTTCAAAACTTGGGATGAGCATAAAAAAATCACATTAAAGGATACATAAAGAAGGAAAACTGTTATTTTTTTCAAAACAACATGTAAACCATAAATACTTAACCATAAAGTAATAATTTTCACCATAAAAAAGTATCAAAACATGTTACTGAATATAAGCTCTTTGATTACTATTTTTATAACCAAACCATTACCATAAACCCCATATAAATCAACGTATATCATATAATGGTAACTTGGGAGTTAGACATACTTAAATGTAATAACCATGCGGTCAACTTCCACACATATCACTAAATGGAATAGCCATACAGCTAACTTCCATACCCAATGCATTGGAGGTTATAACATAACCACCCATCATTGGTATATCATGAAACCACCCATCAGTTGGTTTATCATGTAACCACTCCTAAAATGTCCAAGTGCCATAATATAATCTGCACACATAAAAGATTGTAAATTTCGACATTTCAATCATAAAATTTCATTTGCAATCACAAGAAATAATATTAAGATATTGAAATAGTAAATCCACTTTGAAATCCATTTTGAATACCAATATACCCAATAAATTGAATAAGGGGTTTCTTTTTCATTTTAAAAACATTAAGTCTTGTATAAGAAGCCAAATATCAGATAATGGTTATGGCTGTAGAAAAGTCATTGTCGCCACAATATAGTAAAAACATTCATTTTGTCCTTAAGTAAAACACTTCACCGAGAAAGATTCCTTTTGAATAAAAGTCAAAGTAAAAGTGTTTATTATACACTATGTAAAATAATAAGGTGTATATTATCAAAACACGCCTCAATGAAAGGATATTGAGATGAATTCCTTTACCTCATGTCCAATTTGACTCGTTCGTTCTTTAATTTTTGAAATAATAAACTTAATTTAATTTCTAATTGCTTCAGAACCTTTCTCAAGTTTATTATTCGTTTTATATCACTTATTACCTTTATATAACAATTAGTTAATTATTTGAGTTCATATCATACATTTTGTTGATGTTCGGAACTTGAGTCAAAAAATAAACTTGTTATAACTAAAAATTTTCCATGTGGTTGGAATTACATTATCTCTATAATGATGTTCATGATTTAGATATCATATATATCATATATATCTAGTATATATGTTTTGATTATATTCCATAACATTTGCAGGTAATAAATGAAATGCACCATTCATGGAGACGGTTAGCTGTACATACACATGAACGCCAATTTCATTACTATTTCATATTTAATGGAATGATGAAATAATGATACATAGGTATATTATAATTCCAGTATAATATAAGTTTTTATATATGTTACATATGTTCATTAACACCATCCTTTATACATTCCATGTATAGTATGAATGAGTCGTATCACTACGAGGGGGAGGTAGTCCGCACTTCCTCAAATGAAATTATCATATTTATACAACATGAAAAGCATAATGGTATGTTATAAATGAGAATTAAAGAAAAATAGTGATAAAATAATTATTTTAAATATCATATATAATTACAGTTCCATCATAATGGCCACCATGATAGGTGGTAGGAGAATATTGAACAATCATTGTTTCATGAGGCAGTAGTTCGCCGTCCACATAAGCAGTATGTTCTATATCCATTAGAAGGAGGTGTGTGTAAGTGAAGTTCAAATATCTCACATAAAAAACCAATTATATTGATGATACTGGTGTTGTTATGTAAACAATGAATAAGAATAGCATAGGGTGTGGAAAAAGAAAGTAAAAGAAAAGAACTTGAGAGAAGACGTTACATTTAAATCAGGTAACTCACTTTGGTTTGAACCACAAGGATTTATTTAATAGACGTATTCTTAAGGTAATTACTCTATGAGAAATAGAGGGATATTAGTAGAATATTGGAGTAGAGGCAGTACTATCCAAGAGGCTTGATAGTTGTGAGTAATGGGTTAGAGGTGATGGAATTTTAGAAGAGGCAGGGGGGCTCTTTATGAATGTCTTGAAACTTATAATTTATTATAAATTGAATTTAGTTTTCAGAAGGTCCCAAACTCACTTAATTCAAAGATAAGGTTAGGATTGTTCAAACTAATTTCATAAAATTGTTTTTAGAGAAGTTTATGACATAAAATTAACCTTATCTTTTAGCTTTAACCCTTAGTTAACTAATTTAACGTTTACCATATCCTCTTGTACATTCATACTATATGGTTAATATATTTTCTATAAAATTCCCAGAAACCTAAAATATATCCTTAATGAAATTTTTTACATCATATATGTCATTTGGCCGAATCTTATATTTTTTGATTCTTTTATATTTTAATAAAATATTATTCATTTTAAAAACTCATTTATGTCAACTTATGAACTATTCATATCAAGACTGTTACAAATTCTATAAAAACGTGATTATTTCTAAAATCCATCATTAAATAAAATATAATAAGTAATAATTGTCTCTAAAATTCATGTATGGCATAACAAGTTTCAAAATAAATTTATTTTAATATTTATAATATCATTTGTTTTAATCATTCATTAATAAGGTAATCACCACATAACCATTATGTCATAAATAATTTTATTTATTTAATGTCTAAAAATTATAAATAAAGTAACATGATGTAGGAAATCTTTTTATATTTCTAATAACTATTTATAGTCTAAGATATACCTTAGATAACCCCACATAAAAATTCTTTTACTAAAAGATATATGTTTATGTTACATTTTCCTTAACTTTAAATTAATTTTTATAACATGTCATTTTCACTTACAAGTGGCTCCATGGGGTCCCAAAATTGACCAAAGGATGGCCCTAGTCGGAAATTTATCGTCCAATACTGTTAGGATATGTGTTAGTGTAATTTAATATTATTATAATATTATTTTTTACCCATATTTACCAGATTTACCCTTTAACCATGGAAAATAAAATATTTACTGAATTTACTATTCATAATGTCAAAAAATAAAATTTACCTATTTACACAATTTAGATATCCTGATTCCGAATATGGAATCCATTTTTCTATATTCAAATCAGATAATTTTCAGAAATTAATATAAAATTAATTATCGATGTCAAAACTAAAAAATCGTGTTTTTAAGAAATAATAACTATTAGAAGATTGCCATTTGTTTTTGTCCAATTTCAAATTAGAATTACTTCCAATGACATACATTGGATTAAATGATAAAATTATAATCCAATTATTTTTTAAAAAAAAATAAAAGTATAATATAACTATATAAATAAATTATACTAAAAAGCAGTTTAGAATTAAAATAGAGTATTTTTCACTATTCATTAAAAGAGAACTTTGTTAGAAAAATATCTAAAATTTAAAAAATTTAATGTTCTTACTCTAAATAAGAAGTTTATTTTTCAAAATGGAACATATAAAAGTGAAAAAAATAGATTTAAAAAGGGTTCTCCCTCAAAAGATAGTAAAACGACCTTTAAAGAATATTAGAGTATTTATGGTTAAAATTGGATTTATTCTCATTTTAAGCCTCTAAATATTATTGGATAAATGTAACAACATTTAAACAATATGTATAGTCATAATATGATTTTTTATATTCATTCCCACCAATAAAACATCTAGGCATCAACTACCCTTTAAAATAATAATATTATTATATTATTTTTTGGTATAACTCAATATTGTGTGCAACGTAAGATTTCAAATAAATACGTTGTTGTGTGCTGAGTATGATATGGGAAAAAGAATCCCCTTTAACATAAAATTAATATTTTATTTATAATTATTAATATAAATCAAAAGTAATATTCTATAAATTCCCAGGTTGTTACATCATTCTCTATTTTTGGAAATTGCATACTCGCAATTTTATTCACTTATCAAATAAGTTTGGGTATTTATCCCTCATATCATTTTCAGATTCTCGTGTTTCCTCTTCAATAATGTGGTTTTTTCCTAAAACCATTACTTGATTAATTACCTTATTCTGCAACACTTTCTCTCTTCCTTCAAGAATTTGGACTGGTTGTTCCTCAAAAGAAAGATTGTATTCCAATTGAACTACCTCTAGACTCAAAAAAATGAGATGGATCAGGCATATACTTTCACAGTATTGACACATGAAAAACAAAGTGTAATTGGGATAAAATTTGAGGTTATGCTTCTTGGTAAGCAACTGATATGACTTTCTCCATGATTTCTTAAAGTCTAATGTACTGCAGACTCAACTTTCCCTTCTTACCAAAATGCATCACACTTTTCCATGGTGAAACTTAGAGAAAGACATGATCACCTACCTCAAAAAAAGATCCTTCCTCCAGTTATTTGCATAAATTTTCTACCTATTTTGTGTTGTCCTCATGTACTTCTGACTTAACTGAATTTTTTTCCATCTCTTCTACCAATTCTAGTCCCATTAGTTTCCTTTCACCTACTTCATCCCAAAAAGCTGGAGTTTGACAACGCTTCCCATATAATGCCTCAAATGGTTTTATTTGTATATTGGAATTTAAACAATTATTTGAAGAAAACTAAACCAAAGAAAGATGTTGGTCCCAACTTCTCTAGTAATCCATTTAAGAAGCACATGGAATATCTTCCAAACTCTTTATTGTTTGTTTGGAATTCCCATATTATTGTAGATGAAAAGTTGTACTAAAATTTAATTCAGTACCCAATGACTTCAAATGGTCCTTCCTAAAGATAGAAGTAAACCTAGGATCATGATCAGATACAATAGGGAGGGTAACTCCATACAACCAGACTATCTCTTTAACATACAACCGAGAAATTTGATCTAGTGAAAAAGTATCTCGAATAGGAAGGAAATTAGTAGATTTATTCAATTGATCAATAATAGCCCAGATTTCATTATTACCTTGATATGTCTTTGGTAATCCCAAAATGAAGTCCATGGATATATTTTCCCATTTCCACCCTGGAACCGATAAAGGCTTAAGCATCCCTTTTGGTAAATTCCTCCCTACTTTAACCTCTTGACCTGTCAAAAACATCACTATAAAGTCAGAAATATCTCTTTTCATTCCAGCTCACTAGAAATACTCTTGAAGATATTTCTAAATCTTAGTACTTCCATGATGAACTCATAACGAAGAACTGTGAACTTCACATAATAACACTTTCTTTAAAGATGAATCACAAGGCACACATAGTCTCTTCCCAAATCTCAAAATACAATCATAGTCAAAGTTAAATTCAGGAAACATGACCTTCTAAGCCAACTCTAAATTTTTATGCAACTCACTAACTTCCTTATGTGATTTCTTAATTCTATTTGATAGATATTATTTCACTGACACCTGAAACAAAACAGAGAAATTTTCTGCACCAACAACTTCAATACCAAAATTCATCCAATTGTTAATTAACGAATTCTATTCCAAACTTAACATGGTTACTCTAGAATTACTCTTCCAACTAAAAGTGTCAGCCAATTTATTTTCATTACCAGGATGTTAATGGATCATGCTGTAGCTCCCCGACCCCAGCTACCCAGAGTCGGTGCATTACTTCGTAACATTGGCATGATCACAAAAGATCAAGTCTCGAAAGACCGATTAGTTTAGTAGCCTTGGAAACACTAGATACAATCATAAGTCTTTCATTACATCATAAAGTAAAACAAAACTGCAAAAACATATTGTCTTCATATCCCCTCACACTATCCCTGCAGTTCATTCATAATATACCTTTTTACATCCTGGAAAACATTAAAACATTGAAAGGGGTGAGCTCAGATGCTCAGTAAGGATAATGATATTGCGGAAGCTTTCATAAATAAAAATTAACAATTAAGGCAATGTATAACTAATCAAAAGCCTTATTAAACTTGAACTTCAGCATAATATGGAAAAAGTAAAATCAAATAACGCCACTTACTTACTCACATGGATATTCTACTAGAAGAATAATCACATGAAAGATCAATAACCACTTTCATAATGAGGGAATGTATAATTCCAGACATTCTGAAACATTTTTTCAAGGCCTCGGCCAAGAGGTCTAAAATGATTAAGTCCTCGGCCAAAACCATACATCAAATTGGGAAAGGGCCTCGGCCAATTCCACGTCTAGTTGTCTCATGAGACCTACCGATGCATCGAGGAGCTATAGCAGGCTCCACCCGTCACTTATTAAGTCCAATACATTCCTCATATGAATAGGTTTAAACATATCATAAACCATAACATAATCGTATCACATAAAACATGCATAAAGGAAACATAACATTTCCACATTTTAATCACAAGATATCAATACAACACATTGTTATAATAAAAACACTTTCAAACCCATTGTTAATACCAAAATAAAAGAAAGTTAAAACTTTGTATTTATTTTTCATTAAAAAAATTGATGGCTTGTAGAGGAAGCCGAAACTCAAATAATGGTCACGGCGGCGGAGAAGTCATTGTCGCCGCATAAGTACAGAAAGAAAAACATTCCCTTTTGTCGTTTAGAAAAACGCTTCGTATAAAAAATATTCCTTTTGAATAAACGTAAAAGTCAAAGGGGTTTATACACCGTATAAAAGAAAGTTGTGTATAAAACCAAATATGCCTCAATGAAAGGGATTGAGATGAAGTCCTTAAAAAGATAATTTTTTTTAAATAAAGTACATCTATAATGTGTATTCACTATAAGTACACATAAATAATGTAAAAATACAAGATAGGACATAATAATATCATGACATAATTTGAAAGTAGTAGATTAACCCAAAGAATAGAAATTGGGTTAAGAAGTTCCCTTACCTTGTGTCCGACTTGACTCAACCATTCTTTAACCTCCTGAATAATAAACTAGAGTTAATATATACCTTATTAAGAACCATTTTCAATTTCATTTTCCTTTTTATATCACTTATTACAATGTTATGAACTTTATGTAATTATTTAAGTCAATAACGGTAGTTTTGTCGATCTTTGGTACTTGAGTCAACAATAAACTTCTTATAATTACAAGTTGTTCATGTGGTGAAATATCCATTATATCCAGAATTATATTCATGATGTAGTTATCATATATATCATATATATCCAGTATATACATTCATTCATAATATTACGTAACATTTAGAGGTAAGAAATGAAATGCATCGTTCATGGAGATGGTAAGCCGTACGTACGCATGAACGCTACTTTCATTTATATTTCGTATTTAATGGAATTAAATCATAATTATATAAAGGTATATTATAGTTCCAATATAATATATATAATATCATTTACTCCATCCTTTACACATCCCACATATGGTATTAACGATTCACATCACTTTGAGGGGGCGGTAGTCCGCACTTCCTAAAATGAAAATATCGTGTTTTACCCATAATGGAAATCATAAAGTATTCCATAAATGAGAAATACAGAAGCATAAGGAAAACATAAACATATTATATATCATATATAAATATAGTTACATCTTAATGGACACCTTTGAAGGTGTTATATGAGTGTTGAACAATCATCGTTTCGTGAGGCAGAAATTCGCCATCCACAGAAACCGTATGTTCTTTAACCATTAGATGTAGGTGTATGTAATTTTAGCTCGAATCCTTTTTATAACAACATCCTAGTATATTGAGGATACTGTTTTTGTTACAAAATAATGGAATAAAAAGAGTTTAAGGGGTTGTAGAAGCAAAATAAAACAAAATAACATAAGAGAAGATATTACCTTAAAATCGGGTAACTCTTTTTGATTTGATCCAAAGGCTTCCTTGGGAAGCATTATGCGCAAAGTGAGGCTTCTAGGAGTAAGGTAGGAAAGTTGGGAGAGTATTTGGGCAGAGGTTGGCCGATCCAAATGGCTTGAAAGTGTGAAGGAGGTGGTAGAGGTGGGGGCCTTTTATAAGAGGAGAGGAGGGGCACTCTTGGAAAGTAAGGAAATTTTACATTATTATACAATGATTTTCGGATTCTAAAGGTGCCACACTTATATACTTCGTGGATAAGGTGATAAGGGTTCGAAATATACCCATAAAATAGTCTTTGGAAATGTTTAAGCCTTGTATTGTACATTATCGTTTCATTTTATTAAAATCGTTAAATAATGAGGTCATCGCTGCATCATAATGATGTCATAAATAATTTAATTTATTTAATGTCTAAAAATTATAAAAAAAATACTATGATGTAGGAAATATTTTTATCTTTCCAATGACTATTTATAGTCTAAAATATGACTTGTATAACCCCATGTAAAAAGTATTTTAGTAAAACATTTCATGTTTGTGTCATTTTTTACTTTAACATTAAATAAAAGTTATTTATGTCATTTTCCAACTAAAGTGGCTCCATGGGGTCCCCAAGTTGACCCATGGATTGTCTTGGTCGTACATGGCACATCCAATGAGGGTAGGACATGTGTCAAGCTCATATAATATTATTAAAACATTATTTTTATCTTAAACTACACTAATTACCTCTAATCGCGATTAAGAACTTAAAAGTTACTATTCACCAAAAATTATTTTAATCTCATTGAACCGCATTTTACTTCTTAATGACAACCATGTACGTCGGATTTTTGAAATTCAAATCACAGAAGTGGTAATATTTCATTTAAACGAAAAATCAGTTTTTTAACTACCACTTAGTGGTTTCACTATTCATCAAAAATTGATGTTTTTCAGAACAATGCCAAAATTTCACCCTAAGCTATATTTGATATTCCGAATTCAAAAATGATTTTTATTTTACAAAATTCCAAACATATAAGTTGCATTAATTAATTTTATAATTAATTCCCGATGTCACAACAAATAGCGTGTTTTTAAGAAACAATTTATATCAAAAGATTGGCAATTGTTTATGTCCAATTTCAATGTTAAATTAATTCTAATGAACACCATTGGATAAAATGGTAAAAATATATTATAATTATACTTTAAAACCACTAAATAGTATAATTTATCACTATAAATTATTTTGATAAAAAAAAGTTGTTTTTAAGTATTTTTCACTATTCATAAAAAATTAGAAGTTCTCAGAAAAATACCAAAAATTCAACATAGGCTAATTTCGATATTCCGAATCCAAAAATGAATTCCATTTTGAAATATAAAATTTCTATAATTTTAAAAAGTGGTTATTACTATTCATAACGGCTACTTTGATTAGTCACAGTGTTTTAGAACTCGAAGTTGCGTACAATGCAAGCTATTTCATTAATGAATGAGAAGCGTATCGTGGAAGCTCGGGGTGTTACATTCTCCCCTCCTTCAATAAATTGCGTCCTCGCAATTTGAAATTTTTCATGGAAAATAAAAGGTCGAAAATAGAAAATACCTTTGTGGAAAACCCACATCGGAAATAGGGTTAATAAGAATATAACATTAAAAGAAAGAAAGAGAAGTACAAAGGTCACCTGAGATAGCCCATACTAGGATTCTATGAAAATATGGATATGGAAGAAAAACAAACCATCAAGGTCTGATGGAGAGTTGTAGAAAACTGGATTAGGAGAAAGTTAACAATAAGAAAATCACAAACTTGTGATTGGTTAAACTATCATTGAATCCCCAGTTGGAAAAGTTAACCGACAACGTTTTTGTTTTAAGTTACCTTTTATAAAGTTGAGGAATTTATTTAGGATATTTACTAAGAACGTAAGGAAATATACTTACATGTCATGTAGACTTTCATTCTTTAATAAATTTTTACCACAAACCCATCTTTCACTCTAAAAGGTAATAGAACTCAAAAATATTATACTTATCCTAATTGTATAAGGTTCCAAATGTTAACACATACCATTTAGATTAGTAAAATTATTTTGTAATAACCAGGGACTTCCTTTAGGCTAGTGGTAGGAAATAAAGGCATGTCGCACTATGGTTGTGGGTTCGATTCCTGCACCTTTGTCCGACACGATGGGTTATGCCCCACCCTGCAGGTTGTCCTTTTCCTAAAACTATAGTATTATATTATTCCAAAAATAATCTTCAGAAATGTTTTAACCTTAAACAATACTATCCAAAGATCATCTTAATCCATTCCAACCTTTATAGTTATCCAAAATACCTCCGTCCATACTTTCTCTAAAAGGTCTCTAAATTCCAAAATCAATTGTAACCTCAGATTCCCCAAACAAAGTAAAGTTTTTCTTATTGTCACATACTAAAAATATGATTACCTTCATCATATTAAAACCTTACTGAAACAACAAGTACTGCAGTACAATGCTTATATATATCACATTATTCTAATAACCAGAATATAATCCTTGAGTCCAAAAGCACCAATACATTAATTATTCCACTTCAACTGTAGTAACAGCATAAGATTTTCCTTGATCCCTTGGCCTTTTTCTGAGGTAAGTTTCCCTGATGCTTAGGACATTAATTTGCATAATGACCCATTTCTCTACAATTGTAGCATTCAACTTTGATAGCCTCTTTCTTTCCCTTGCAATCACGAGCCTGGTGACCCTTTTCTCCACATTTATAACAAACTCCCATTCCTTTTAGGCAAGTACCAGGGTGATTCTTCCCAAAATTATCACATAATGGAAATTCCTTCTTTCCCTTTTTCCCTTTATCTGTCTCTTGTTCCACCGTTCTCTTCTTCTCTTGCTTTACTTTGTTGTCATAAGACTTAGAGAATTCCTTTTCTGTCTTGATAGCACACGAGACAATATCTTCGTATGATGAGAAGGATTGTGATACTAAAGCTCGATGGAGAAATGGTTTTAACCCATCAAAGAAATTATCAATATTACTCCTTGGGTTACGTATATAATTGGCAGGATGCATCGCTAACCTTGTAAAGTTAGCCTCATACTTTGTGACATTCTCATCCTCCTTCTGCCTCAGACTCAGAAATTGCCTTTCCATATCTGCTTGATGGTCACGAGGAAAGTATTTTTCTAAGAAAAGCTCTTTGAAATCCCTCCATTCCATATTTGATACGTCATCATCTTCCTTTGTGTTTTGAATCAGCGACCACCACTGATCGGCATCTCCAGTGAGGCGGTAAACTGCCATGACAACCTTCTCCCTTTCGCTACTCCCCAAGGCATGGAATATTTTCTCTAAGGAGTTTATCCATTGCTCAGCTACTAATGGATTTGTACCCCCATTAAATGTTGGCGGTTGTTGCCTCATGAAGAGGTCTAATATTGATCCTCCACTTTGTGGATCAGGGTGATCCGAACGAGTAAGGTTATTATTCATAACCTGAGTGAGTTGTCCCAGTATGGTAATAAGTTCATCAGCACCAGTTGTATCTCCAGATCCACAATAGTTATCTTGAGCAGGAGGGAAATCCCTACACGGAGTGCGTGCATTGATACGGTTTCCATTCCTTCCACTAGGCGCTATTTCTAAACAATGGCATAAGCTATATTAGTTTATGAAATAAAATACATAATTCCATATTTGTAAAACACTTTACATAAATTGAACTATTTATGGATATAATCCATAGTCATAAAATGAAATGTTTTCTTTGAAGAAGTATATACTCATAACCCTTCATAGTGGTTTGTAAAGAAAATGAGAATTATCCTAAGCATATCCCCCGGGAGTGTCATAACCAAGAGTGCAGCAAGGCCCGTTGTCGTGCACCAGTTCCCGTTCGAGTCTAGCTCAAAGCGGTGTTTTTGGGTTTTACCGCTAGGTACATCTGTGCCAGAGATGCCTCTACCTGCTCGTATCCAGATAGGGATGTATTGCTCGGAAAACTCACAACATCTCTATAATACCAAAATTCTAGGAAGTTCTTCTATACTAATCCTCAAATCTATCTTCGGGCTATGTACTCTAATCAGAGTTTATCTAAATCTAGCTTCCAAGGTTAGTACTAAACTGGCTCTGATACCAACTGTAGCGCCCTGACCCCAGCTACCCAGAGTCGGTGCATTACTTCGTGACATTGGCATGATCACAAAAGATCAAGTCTCGAAAGACCGATTAGTTTAGTAGCTTTGGAAACACTAGATACATTCATAAGTCTTTCATTACATCATAAAGTAAAACAAAACTACAACAACATATTGTCTTCATATCACCTCACACTATCCCTGCAGTTCATTCATAATATACTTCTTCACATCCTGGAAAACATTAAAACATTGAAAGGGGTGAGCTCAGATGCTCAGTAAGGATAACGATATTGCGGAAGCTTTCATAAATAAAAATTAACAATTAAGGCAATGTATAACTAAACAAAAGCCTTATTAAACATGAACTTCAGCATAATATGGAAAAAGTAAAATCAAATAATGCCACTTACTTACTCACATTGATATTCTACTAGACGAATAATCACATGAAAGATAAATAACCACTTTCATAATGAGGGAATGTATAATGCCAGACATTCTGAAACATTTTTTCAAGGCCTCGGCCAAGACGTCTAAAATGATTAAGGCCTCGGCCAAAACCATACATCAAATTGGGAAAGGGCCTCGTCCAATTACACGTCTAGTTGTCTCATGAGACCTACCGATGCATCGAGGAGCTATAGCGGGCTCCACCCGTCACTTATTAAGTCCAATACATTCCTCATATGAATAGGTTTAAACATATCATAAACCATAACATAATCGTATAACATAAAACATGCATAATGGAAACATAACATTTCCAAATTTTAATCACAAGATATAAATACAACACATTGTTATAATAAAAATGCTTTCAAAACCATTTTCAATACCAAAATAAAAGAAAGTTAAAACATTGTATTTATTTTTCATTAAAAAATTGATGGCTTGTAGAGGAAGCCGAAACTCAAATAATGGTCACGACGGCGGAGAAGTCATTGTCGCCGCATAAGTACGGAAAGAAAAACATTCCCTTTTGTCTTTTATCAAAACGCTTCATATAAAAAAGATTCCTTTTGAATAAACGTAAAAGTCAAAGGGGTTTATACACCGTATAAAAGAAAGTTGTGTATAAAACCAAATATGCCTCAATGAAAGGGATTGAGACGAAGTCCTTAAAAAGCTAATTTTTTTAAATAAAGTACATATATAATATTTATTCACTATAAGTACACATAAATAATGTAAAAATACAAGATAGGACATAATAATATCATGACATAATTTGAAAGTAGGAGATTAACCCAAAGAATAGAAATTGGGTTAAGAAGTTCCCTTACCTTGTGTCCGACTTGACTCAACCGTTCTTTAACCTCCTGAATAATGAACTAGAGTTAATATCTACCTTATTAAGAACCATTTTCAATTTCATTGTCCTTTTTATTTCACTTATTACAATGTTATGAACTTTATGTAATTATTTAAGTTAATAACGGTCGTTTTGTCGATCTTTGGTACTTGAGTCAACAATAAACTTCTTATAATTACAAGTTGTTCATGTGGTGAAATATCCATTATATCCAGAATTATATTCATGATGTAGTTATCATATATATCATATATATCCAGTATATACATTCATTCATAATATTATGTAACATTTAGAGGTAAGAAATGAAATGCACCGTTCATGGAGACGGTAAGCCGTACGTACGCATGAACGCTACTTTCATTTCTATTTCGTATTTAATGGAATGAAATCATAATTATATAAAGGTATATTATAGTTCCAGTATAATATATATAATATCATTTACTCCATCCTTTACACATCCCACATATGGTATTAACGATTCACATCACTTTGAGGGGGCGGTAGTCCGCACTTCCTAAAATGAAAATATCGCGTTTTACCCATAATGGAAATCATAAAGTATTCCGTAAATTAGAAATAAAGAAGCATAAGGAAAACATAAACATATTATATATCATATATAAATATAGTTACATCTTAATGGACACCTTTGAAGGTGTTATATGAGTGTTGAACAATCATCGTTTCGTGAGGCAGAAATTCTCCATCCACAGAAACCGTATGTTCTTTAACCATTAGATGTAGGTGTGTGTAAGTGTAGCTAGAATCCTTTTTATAACAACATCCTAGTATATTGAGGATACTGTTTTTGTTACAAAATAATGGAATAAAAAGAGTTTAAGGGGTTGTAGAAGCAAAATAAAACAAAATAACATAAGAGAA
Source organism: Viscum album (assembly GCA_963277665.1). Lineage (NCBI taxonomy): Eukaryota > Viridiplantae > Streptophyta > Magnoliopsida > Santalales > Viscaceae > Viscum > Viscum album. The sequence goes on from OY728137.1 coordinate 1,792,781,369, forward strand.
GATATTACCTTAAAATCGGGTAACTCTTTTTGATTTGAGCCAAAGGCTTCCTTGGGAAGAATTCTGCACAAAGTGAGGCTTCTAGGAGTAAGGGGGGGAAGTTGGGAGAGTATTTGGGCAGATTTTGGCCGAGCCAAATGGCTTGAAGTGTGAAGGAGGTGGTAGAGGAGGGGGCCTTTTATAAGAGGAGAGGAGGGGCACTCTTGGAAAGTAAGGAAATTTTAAATTATTATACAATGATTTTCGGATTCTAAAGGTCCCACACTTATATACTTCATGGATAAGGTGATAAGGGTTCGAAATATACCAATACAATAGTCTTTGGACAAGTTTAAGCCTTTTATTGTACATTATCGTTTCATTTTATTAAAATCGTTAAATAATGAGGTCATCGCTGCATCATAATGATGTCATAAATAATTTAATTTATTTAATGTCTAAAAATTATGAAAAAAATACTATGATGTAGGAAATTTTTTTATCTTTCCAATGAGTATTTATAGTCTAATATATGACTTTTATAACCCCATGTAAAAATTATTTTAGTAAAACATTTCATGTTTGTGTCATTTTTTACTTTAACATTAAATAAAAGTTATTTATTTCATTTTCCAAAAAAAGTGGCTCCATGGGGTCCCCAAGTTGACCCATGGATTGTCTTGGTCGTACATGGCACATACAATGAGAGTAGGACATGTGTAAATCTCATTTCATATTATTAAAACATTATTTTTTCCTTAAACTACACTAATTACCTCTAATCGCGATTAAGAACTTAAAAGTTACTATTCACCAAAAATTATTTTAATCTCATTGAACCACATTTTACTTCTTAATGACAACCATGTATGTCGGATTTTTGAAATTCAAATCACAGAAGTGGTAATATTTCATTTAAACGAAAAATCATTTATTTAACTACCACTTAGTGGTTTCACTATTCATCAAAAATTGAAGTTTTTCAGAACAATGACAAAATTTCACCCTAATCTATAATTGATATTCCGAATTCAAAAATGATGTTTATTTTACAAAATTCCAAACATATAAGTTGCATTAATTAATTTTATAATTAATTCCCGCTGTCACAACAAATAGCGTGTTTTTAAGAAACAATTTATATCAAAAGATTGGCAATTGTTTATGTCCAATTTCAAAGTTAAATTCATTCTAATGACCACCATTGGATAAAATGGTAAAAATATATTCTATTTATACTTTAAAACCACTAAATAGTATAATTTATCACTATAAATTATTTTGATAAAAAAAGTTGTTTTTAAGTATTTTTCACTATTCATAAAAAATTAGAAGTTCTCAGAAAAATACCAAACATTCAACATAGGCTAATTTCGATATTCTGAATCCAAAAATGAAGTCCATTTTGAAATATAAAATTTCTATAATTTTAAAAAGTGGTTATTACTATTCATAACGGCTACTTTGATTAGTCACGGTGTTTTAGAACTCGAATTTGCGTACAATGCAAGCTATTGCATTATTGAATGAGAAGCGTATCGTGGAAGCTCGGGGTGTTACATTCTCCCCTCCTTCAATAAATTGCATCCTCGCAATTTGAAATTTTTCATGGAAAATAAAAGGTCGAAAATAGAAAATACCATTTTGGAAAACCCACATCGGAAATAGGGTTAATAAGAATATAACATTAAAAGAAAGAAAGAGAAGTACAAAGGTCACCTGAGATAGCCCATACTAGGATTCTATGAAAATATGGATATGGAAGAAAAACAAACCATCAAGGTCTGATGGAGAGTTGTAGAAAACTGGATTAGAAGAAAGTTAACAATAAGAAAATCACAAACTTGTGATTGGTTAAACTATCATTGAATCCCCAGTTGGAAAAGTTAACCGACAACGTTTTTGTTTTAACTTACCTTTTATAAAGTTGAGGAATTTATTTAGGAGATTTACTAAGAACGTAAGGAAATATACTTACATGTCATGTGGACTTTCATTCTTTAATAAATTTTTACCACAAACCCATCTTTCACTCTAAAAGGTAATAGAACTCAAAAATATTATACTTATCCTAATTGTATAAGGTTCCAAATGTTAACACATACCATTTAGATTAGTAAAATTTTTTTGTAATAACCAGGGACTTCCTGTAGGCTAGTGGTAGGAAATAAAGGCATGTCGCACTATGGTTGTGGGTTCGATTCCTGCACCTTTGTCCGACGCGATGGGTTATGCCCCACCCTGCAGGTTGTCCTTTTCCTAAAACTATAGTATTATATTATTCCAAAAATAATCTTCAGAAATGTTTTAACCTTAAACAATACTATCCAAAGATCATCTTAATCCATTCCAACCTTTATAGTTATCCAAAATACCTCCGTCCAGACTTTCTCGAAAAGGTCTCTAAATTCCAAAATCAATTGTAACCTCAGATTCCCCAAACAAAGTAAAGTTTTTCTTATTGTTAGATACTAAAAATATGATTACCTTCATCATATTAAAACCTTACTGAAACAACAAGTACTGCAGTACAATGCTTATATATATCACATTATTCTAATAACCAGAATATAATCCTTGAGTCCAAAAGCACCAACACATTAATTATTCCGCTTCAACTGTAGTAACAACATAAGATTGTCCTTGATCCCTTGGCCTTTTTTGAGGTAAGTTTCCCTAATGCTTAGGACATTCATTTGCATAATGACCCATTTCTCTACAATTGTAGCATTCAACTTTGATAGCCTCTTTCTTTCCCTTGCAATCACGAGCCTGGTGACCCTTTTCTCCACATTTATAACAAACTCCCATTCCTTTTAGGCAAGTAACAGGGTGATTCTTCCCAAAATTATCACATAATGGAAAATCCTTCTTTCCCTTTTTCCCTTTATCTGTCTCTTGTTCCACCGTTCTCTTCTTCTCTTGCTTTACTTTTTTGTCATAAGACTTAGAGAATTATTTTTCTGTCTTGATAGCACACGAGACAATATCTTCGTACGATGAGAAGGATTGTGATACTAAAGCTCGACGGAGAAATGGTTTTAACCCATCAAAGAAACGATCAATCTTACTCCTTGGGTTACGTATATAATCGGCAGCATGCCTCGCTAACCTTGTAAAGTTTGCCTCATACTTTGCGACATTCTCATCCTCCTTCTGCCTCAGACTCAGAAATTGCCTTTCCATATCTGCTCGATGGTCACGAGGAAAGTATTTTTCTAAGAAAAGATCTTTGAAATCCCTCCATTACATATTTGATACGTCATCATCTTCCTTTGTGTTTTGAATCAGCGACCACCACTGATTGGCATCTCCAGTGAGTCGGTAAACTGCCATGACAACCTTCTCCCTTTCGCTACTCCCCAAGGCATGGAATATTTTCTCTAAGGAGTTTATCCATTGCTCAGCTACTAATGGATTTGTACCCCCATTAAATGTTGGCATTTTTTGCCTCATGAAGCGGTCTAATATTGATCCTCCACGTTGTGGATCAGGGTGATCCAAACGAGTAAGGTTATTATTCTTAACCTGAGTGAGTTGTCCCAGTATGGTAATAAGTTGATCAGCACCAGTTGTATCTCCAGATCCACAATAATTATCTTGAGCAGGAGGGAAATCCCTACACGGAGTGCGTGCATTGATACGGTTTCCATTCCTTCCACTAGCCGCCATTTCTAAACAATGTCATAAACTAGATTAGTTTATGAAATAAAATACATAATTCCATATTTGTAAAACACTTTACATAAATTGAACTATTTATGGATATAATCCATAATCATAAAAAGAAATGTTTTCTTTGAAGAAGTATATACTCATAACCCTTCATAGAGGTTTGTAAAGAAAATGAGAATTATCCTAAGAATATCCCCCGGGAGTGTCGTAACCAAGAGTGCAGCAAGGCCCGTTTTCGTGCACCAGTTCCCGTTCGCGTCTAGCTCAAAGCGGTGTTTTTGGGTTTTACCCCTAGGTACATCTGTGCCAGAGCTGCCTCTACCTGCTCGTATCCAGATAGGGATGTATTGCTCTGAAAACTCACAACATCTCTATAATACCAAAATTCTAGGAAGTTCTTCTATACTAATCCTCAAAGTCTTTCTTCGGGCTATGTGCTCTAATCAGAGTTTATCTAAATCTAGCTTCCAAGGTTAGTACTAAACTTCCTCTGATACCAACTGTAGCGCCCTGACCCTAGCTACCCAGAGTCGGTGCATTACTTCGTAACATTTTCATGATCACAAAAGATCAAGTCTCGAAAGACCGATTAGTTTAGTAGCCTTGGAAACACTAGATACATTCATAAGTCTTTCATTACATCATAAAGTAAAACAAAACTAAAACAACATATTGTCTTCATATCCCCTCACACTATCCCTGCAGTTCATTCATAATATACTTCTTCACATCCTGGAAAACATTAAAACATTGAAAGGGGTGAGCTCAGATGCTCGGTAAGGATAACGATATTTCGGAAGCTTTCATAAATAAAAATTAACAATTAAGGCAATGTATAACTAAACAAAAGCCTTATTAAACTTGAACTTCAGCATAATATGGAAAAAGTAAAATCAAATAATGCCACTTACTTACTCACATTGATATTCTACTAGATGAATAATCACATGAAAGATCAATAACCACTTTCATAATGAGGGAATGTATAATGCCAGACATTCTGAAACATTTTGTCAAGGCCTCGGCCAAGACGTCTAAAATGATTAAGGCCTCGGCCAAAACCATACATCAAATTGGGAAAGGGCCTCGGCCAATTCCACGTCTAGTTGTCTCATGAGACCTACCGATGCATCGAGGAGCTATAGCGGGCTCCACCCGTCACTTATTAAGTCCAATACATTCCTCATATGAATAGGTTTAAACATATCATAAACCATAACATAATCGTATCACATAAAACATGCATAAAGGAAACATAACATTTCCAAATTTTAATCACAAGATATCAATACAACACATTGTTATAATAAAAATGATTTCAAAACCATTTTCAATACCAAAATAAAAGAAAGTTAAAACTTTGTATTTATTTTTCATTATAAAAATTGATGGCTTGTAGAGGAAGCCGAAACTCAAATAATGGTCACGGCGGCGGAGAAGTCGTTGTCGCCGCATAAGTACGGAAAGAAAACATTCCCTTTTTTCTTTTATCAAAACGCTTCGTATAAAAAAGATTCCTTTTGAATAAACGTAAAAGTCAAAGGAGTTTATACACCGTATAAAAGAAAGTTGTGTATAAAACCAAATATGCCTCAATGAAAGGGATTGAGACGAAGTCCTTAAAAAGATCATTTTTTTAAATAAAGTACATATATAATGTGTATTCACTATAAGTACACATAAATAATGTAAAAATACAAGATAGGACATAATAATATCATGACATAATTTGAAAGTAGGAGATTAACCCAAAGAATAGAAATTGGGTTAAGTAGTTCCCTTACCTTGTGTCCGACTTGACTCAACCGTTATTTAACCTCCTGAATAATAAACTAGAGTTAATATCTACCTTATTAAGAACCATTTTCAATTTCATTATCCTTTTTATATCACTTATTACAATGTTATGAACTTTATGTAATTATTTAATTTAATAACGGTCGTTTTGTCGATCTTTGGTACTTGAGTCAACAATAAACTTCTTATAATTACAAGTTGTTCATGTGGTGAAATATCCATTATATCCAGAATTATATTCATGATGTAGTTATCATATATATCATATATATCCAGTATATACATTCATTCATAATATTATGTAACATTTAGAGGTAAGAAATGAAATGCACCGTTCATGGAGACGGTAAGCCGTACGTACGCATGAACGCTACTTTCATTTCTATTTCGTATTTAATGTAATGAAATCATAATTATATAAAGGTATATTATAGTTCCAGTATAATATATATAATATCATCTACTCCATCCTTTACACATCCCACATATGGTATTAACGATTCACATCACTTTGAGGGGGCGGTAGTCCGCACTTCCTAAAATGAAAATATCGCGTTTTACCCATAATGGAAATCATAAAGTATTCCGTAAATGCGAAATACAGAAGAATAAGGAAAACATAAACATATTATATATAATATATAATCATAGTTACATCTTAATGGCCACCTTTTAAGGTGTTATATGAGTGATTAACAATCATCGTTTCGTGAGGCAGAAATTCGCCATCCACAGAAACCGTATGTTCTTTAACCATTAGATGTAGGTGTGTGTAAGTGTAGCTCGAATCCTTTTTATAACAACATACTAGTATATTGAGGATACTGTTTTTGTTACAAAATAAAGGAATAAAAAGAGTTTAAGGGGTTGTAGAAGCAAAATAAAACAAAATAACATAAGAGAAGATATTACCTTAAAATCGGGTAACTCTTTTTGATTTGAGACAAAGGCTTCCTTGGGAAGAATTCTACCCAAAGTGAGGCTTCTAGGAGTAAGGGGGTAAAGTTGGGAGAGTATTTGGGCAGAGGTTGGCCGAGCCAAATGGCTTGAAAGTGTGAAGGAGGTGGTAGAGGTGGGGGCCTTTAATAAGAGGAGAGGAGGGGCACTCTTGGAAAGTAAGGAAATTTTACATTATTATACAATGATTTTCGGATTCCAAAGGTCCCACACTTATATACTTCGTGGATAAGGTGATAAGGGTTAGAAATATACCCATCCAATAGTCTTTGGACAAGTTTAAGCCTTTTATTTTACATTATCGTTTCATTTTATTAAAATCGTTAAATAATGAGGTCATCGCTACATCATAATGATGTCATAAATAATTTAATTTATTTAATGTCTAAAAATTATAAAAAAAATACTATGATGTAGGAAATCTTTTTATATTTCCAATTACTATTTATAGTCTAAAATATGACTTGTATAACCCCATGTAAAAATTGTTTTAGTAAAACATTTCATGTTTGTGTCATTTTTTACTTTAACATTAAATAAAAGGTATTTATGTCATTTTCCAACTAAAGTGGCTCCATGGGGTCCCCAAGTTGACCCATGGATTGTATTGGTCGTACATGGAACATCCAATGAGGGTAGGACATGTGTCAAGCTCATTTCATATTATTAAAACATTATTTTTACCTTAAACTACACTAATTACCTCTAATCGTGATTAAGAACTAAAAAGTTACTATTCACCAAAAATTATTTTAATCTCATTGAACCACATATTACTTCTTAATGAAAACCATGTATGTCGGATTTTTGAAATTCAAATCACAGAAGTGGTAATATTTCATTTAAATGAAAAATCAGTTATTTAACTACCACTTAGTGGTTTCACTATTCATCAAAAATTGAAGTTTTTCAGAACAATGACAAAATTTCACCCTAAGCTATAATTGATATTACTAATTCAAAAATGATGATTATTTTACAAAATTCCAAACATATAAGTTGCATTAATTAATTTTATAATTAATTCCCGCTGTCACAACAAATAGCGTGTTTTTAAGAAACAATTTATATCAAAAGATTGGCAATTATTTATGTCCAATTTTAATGTTAAATTAATTCTAATGACCACCATTGGATAAAATGGTAAAAATATATTCTATTTATACTTTAAAATCACTAAATAGTATAATTTATCACTATAAATTATTTTGATTAAAAAAGTTGTTTTTAAGTATTTTTCACTATTCATACAAAAATTAGAAGTTCTCAGAAAAATACCAAAAATTCAACATAGGCTAATTTCGATATTCCGAATCCAAAAATGAAGTCCATTTTGAAATATAAAATTTCTATAATTTTAAAAAGTGGTTATTACTATTCATAACGGCTACTTTGATTAGTCACGGTGTTTTAGAACTCGAAGTTGCGTACAATGCAAGCTATTGCATTATTGAATGAGAAGCGTATCGTGGAAGCTCGGGGTGTTACACATGCAATAATAATCCTTAATTAATTCTAATAATATCTTTTATGTCATGTTCAATTCCTTCTGAGTGAATATATACTTCAAATTTTGTGATCATTATATATTTCACACTTTACGCCATACAAATGATACCTGTAAATTTTTAAAGCAAAACCAACATGAGCTAATTCCAAATAATGTGTAGGGTAATTTAACTTATGAGGTTTCAAATGACATGAAGCATAATAAATTACATGATCATTCTACATTTGGACACAACCAAACCCTTTTAACAAAGAATCAATGTAGATAAACAATTCACCATTTCTAAAAGGTAATGCCAATACTGGATCATTCCCTAATCTTCTTTTCAATTATTGAAAACAATCATCAAATTATTTTGTCCAGATAAACTTAACCACTTATTGAGTAAACTTAGTCAGTGGGAAAGATAACCGTGTAAAATTTTCAACAAACATTCACTAATAGCTTACCAAAACAAGAAAACAATGAATCTCGGTTATATTTTTAGGTCTCAGTCATTTTTTAACAATTTTTTTTAGTAGGATCAATAGTTATGGTATTTTTTTGACACAATGTGACCAAATAATGAATTTTTTTGTAAACAAAATTCACAATTACTGAATTTACCACACAATTTATATTCTTTTATGGTCTACAAGATAACCTTTAAATGACTTTTATGCTCTTATTTACTTTTAAAATATACCAAAATTTCATCAATAATCACAACCAAAAACTTATCCAAGAACTCATAGAAACTTATTTTCATAAAATCCATTAAAACAGTATGTGCATTAGTTAACCCAAAATGCATAAATAAAAATTAATAATGGATATATCATGTACGAAACGTGGTATTCATAACATATTCTTCATTTAATTTCAAAAAATGGAACTCCAACCTCAATTCAATATTTGAAAAATAATGAGCTCCTAGGAGCTGATCAAACAAATCACCGATATGAGGTAAAGGATACATGTTATTAATAGTGATATTACTCAAGGATCAATAATGAATTAAAAGTGTCATTTAACCATCATTATTTTTAACAAACAAGACTGGAGCACCCCATGGTGATATGCAAGGTAGAATGAAACCTTTATCTAAAAACTCCTAAAATTGTTTCTTTAACTCTAAAAGTTCAATTTTAGATATTTTATAAGGGGGTTTTGAAATTATATTAGCATCAAAAACTAATTCAACATTAAATTAAACTTCCTAATCCAGGATTATACTAGGAAACTCATCAAGAAAAATATCAAGATACTCATTTACAACTGGAACATCATTAATTTGATCCATTCCTTTGTTTTCAGCAATATGTTAAAGGTGACATTAATTTCCATCATTCAATAGTTTCTCTAATTCTGGATATGTTATTAGAGATAAGGTTTCATTCGTGTAGAAAAATTAATGTCTTTCTGAAAAGAAACATCTTTATCTCTACAGTCAATCATAGCAAGGTAAACACAAATCCAATCCATTCCCAAAATAACATCACACTCTACTAAAGGAAAAAAACAAGGTTTTTCTGTAAATTCTTTCAAAAAATAAGGATAGGAAGATTCTTATAATTTATTCTTTCCTCAACATTTCCCTAAGGGGTTTTTAACACAAGTTCAGGATTCATTTCTTGTGGTGGAATTCCAAATTTACCCAAAAATTTCTCAGAAACGAAAGAATGTATAGAGAATAAATCAAACAACACTTTGGCATAATCTAAAAAACAAACAAAGTACCTAATACCACATCATTTGATGGTCCCACGTCATTATATGTAGTAGAAAAAGACTTTTACCTCCCTTCTGCTTTTAATCTGACTGATTTTCACCATCAGTAATTAAATTTGGACACACATTGTCATAATGACCAAACTCATTACAACTAAAACATCTTACAGGTGGCTTTTCATTACCTGACTAATCATCTTCCTTACAATTACGAGCAATTTGTCCAATCTTACCACACAAGAATCACTTCCAAAACCTAGATAAACATTCTCCAAGATGTTTTTACCACACTTCTCACAAGCTAGAAATTTAATTTTCTTACCCCCATGCTTTTTTGATGAATTCTTTCCCTTTTCCTTCCAATTGGGCCTTTTCTTTTTCTTACTCTCTTAGAACACCTAATCATTAGAAAACTCCATTTCTACCTTCTCGGCACATATGACAATTTTCCCATAAAATTTTAATTCACGAGAGGCTAATTTTATTCAATATCTTATCTTTAGTCCTGAGCAAAATTAATTTATCTTACTATCATGATCTCATATGAAATTTTGAGCATACCTTGCCAGTCGAGGGAAATTTTCTTCATAAGCAGCCAATGAGTTATTCTCTTTCCTCAATTCCAGGAATAGTATTTCCATCCTAGGTCGAACCACCTTAGGGAAATATTTCTCAAGAAACATACCTCTGAATATTATATGTAGACACTTATACTCAGTGTCTATTTTTTCATAAAATAAAAACTCTAAAAAATGAAACATGTTTAGTTCCATGTTTTAAACAGTATGAATTTTCCTTCATCCCATCCTTGGCACTATTCATATTTAAGCCCTATGAAAAACATTTGAAAACTTGGTATGAGCAGAAAAAGCTCAGTAAGGGATACATAAGGGAGGAAAATTGTTATTTTTTCAAAACAACCTGTAAACCATAAATACTTAATCATAAAGTGGTACTTTTCACCTTAAAGAAGTAGCAAAGCACTTCACCAAATATAATCTAATTTCTTACAATTTGAATAACAAAACGATTACCATAAAACCCATAGAAATCAACTTATAGCATATAAAGGTATCTTGGGACATAAACATACTTGAATGGAATAACCATATGCTTGACATCAACACATATCAATAAATAGAATAGCCATATGGTCGACTTCCATACCAAATGAATTGGAGGTTATAATATAACCACTCATCCTTGGTTTATCACGGAACCACCCGTTATTTGGTTTATCACGTAACAACCCTGCAAATTTCCAAGTACAATTATATAATCATCACACATAAAATATTTCTAATTTCAACATTTCAATCATAAAATTTCATTTGCAATCACAAGAAATAATTTCAAAATATTGAAATAGTAAATCAATATTCAAAACCATTTTCAAAACCAAAATACCCAGAAATGGAATAAGGGGTTTATTTTTTCATTTATAAACATTAAGTATTATATAAGAATCCAAATATCAGATAATGGTTAGGGCGACAAAAAAGTCTTTATCACCGCAATACGGTAAAAACATTACTTTTGTAATTTATTGAAATGCTTCATATAAAAAGATTCCTTTTGAATACAAGTAAATTTAAAAGGGTTTTATTATACATCATGTAAAATAAGGAGGTGTATATTATAAAATCATGCCTCGATAAAAGAATATTGAGATAAAATCCCTTACCTAGTGTCTGACTTGACTCGTTCATTCTTTAATTTCCTAAATAATAAACTTATGGTAATTTAAACTTTCTTCAGAACCTTTTTAAATTTTATTATTCCTTTTATATCAATTATTATCTTTCAAAAACAATTATTTAATTATTTGAGTTCATATCGGACATTTTTTCGTTGTTCAGAACATGTGTCAAAAAATAAACTTAATATAATTATAAATTGTCCATGTGGTAAAAATTACATTATCTCTTGAATGGTATTCATGATTTAGATATCATTTATATCGTATATATCTAGTATATATGTATTTATAATATTCCATAACATTTGGAGAAACAAAATGAAATTCACCGTTCATTGAGATGGTAAGCCGTATGTACGCCTGAACGCTACCTTCATTTATATTTCATATTTAATGGAATGAAAACATAATGATACATTGGTATATTATAATTAAATTATAATATATTTTTTTATATATGTTACATAAGTTCATTAATTCAATTTTATTTATGTTCCATGTATGGTATGAATGAGTCATATCACTTTGAGGGGGCGATAGTCCACAATTCCTCAAATGCATTATCGTATTTATAAAACGTGAAAATCATAAAGGTATGTGATAAAATGAGAATTATAGAATCCTAGATATAAAATAAATATCATATATATCATATATAATTATATTTCCATCATAATGGACACCATGAGAGGTGGTAGGAGAAGATTGAACAATCATCGTTTCGTGAGGTAGTAGTTCGTCGTCCCCAGAAACAGTATGTTCTATATCCATTAGATGAAGGTGTGTGTAAATGTAGTTCAAATAAATATCATAAAAACAGCCTAGTATATTTAGGATACTGTTTTTGTTTTGTAAACAAAGAATAAGAATATCATATGGAGTTGAGAAGGAAAATTAATGAAATGAACTTAAGAGAAGATGTTTCCATTAAATCAGGTAACTACCTTTGGTTTGAACCAAAACGATTTTGTGAATGTATTTCTGAATAGGGAATGAATATATGGGGAATAAAATGATTCTGGTAGCCTATTGGATCATAGGTTGTATGATCAAAGAGTCTTGAGAGTTTTTATTAATGGGTTAGAGGTGATGGCCTTTTATAAGCGGAGGAGGGGCTCTTTAAGAATGTTTTGAAACAATTATTTTATTATATACTGAATTTCATTATAAAAAGGTTCCAAACTCATTTAGTTACAATATAAGGTGATTATTATTCTCAATACTCTCATAAAATGGGTTTTAGACAATTTTATGGCCTAAAAGTAACCTTATCTTTTATTTTTAACCCTTAGTTAACTAATTTAACTTTTACCATGTCCTCTTATAGATTTATTCTATATGGTTATTATATTTAATATAAATTTTCAATAGACCCAAGAGGGATCATTAATTACATCGGTAACATAATATATGTCAATTTACTAAATCTTAAATTTTTAGGATTAATTTATCATTTAATAAAATAGTATTCATTTAAAAACACATTTATATCAATTTATAAACTAAACATATGAATACATTTAAAAAATATATAACAACATTATTATTTATAAAACCATTAATTAATTAAAATATTAAAAGTCTTATTTATCACTAAAATTCGTGTATGGAATAAAAGTATTCAAAATAAATTTATTTTAATATTTACAATCACATTTATTTAAATATTTCATTAATAACATAATCACTACATCACGATTGTGTCAAATATAATTTTATTTATCTGATATCTAAAAATTATCAATAAAATACCTTGATGTAGGAAATATTTTTATCTTTCTAATGAATATTTATATTTGAAAAGATCACTTATATAACCCCATATAAAAATTATTTTTATAAAATATATATGTTTATGTTACATTTTCCTTAACTTTATATTAATTTTTATAAAATGATATTTTCTCTTATAAGTGGCTTCATGGGGTCCCACAATAGACCCAAGGATGAACCCAGTCATAGATTTATCATCAAAAAGGGTTAGGACACATTTTAGGGTAATTTAATATTATTATAATATTATTTTTTACCCTTATTTTCCAGATTTACCCTTTAACCGTGGTAAATAAAATATTTATTGAAGTTACTATTCATAATGTCTAAAAAAAAGTTACCTATTTAAACAATTTGGAACTCCTGATACCAAATATGGAATCTATTTTTCCCAATTCAAAATAGAGAAGTTTCAGAAATTAATTTAAAATTAATTCTCGTTGTCAAAACCCAAAAGTGTGTTTTTAGAAAAATAATAACTATCAAAAGATTGACATTTTTTTATGTCCAATTTCAATGTGAAATTACATTGAATTACCAAAATTAGATTAAATGATAAAAATATAATCAAATTATACATTAAAATAAATTTAAATGACAACCTAACTATATAAATAAATTAGATTAAAAATCTATTTTTAATTAAAATGCATTATTTCTCACTATTCCTTAAAAAAAGAACATTATCAGAAATATACCAAAAATTCACCCAAAGTAAATTTTAATGTCCTTATCTGAGAAAGATGTTTATTATTTCATAGGGAACATATAAAAGTGAAAAAAAAACATCTTAAAAAGGGGTTCCCCATCAAAAGGCAGTAAAAAAACCTTTAAAAATATTAGAGTATTTAGGCTTAAAATTGGATTTATTCTAATTTTAATCCGCTCAATTTTATTGGATAAATGTAAAAACATTTAGAAAACATCTTTAACCATAATATGGTTAGTTTTGTTCATTCCCTCCAATGCAATGTCTAGTCATTAACAACCATTTAAAATAAAATTATAATTATATTATTTTTTTGTATAACTCAATATTGTGTGCATTGTAATATTTCAGAGAAATATGTTGTTGGGTGTTGAGTAATATATTGGAAAAAGCATCCTAATTAACATAAAATTAATATTTTATTCATAATTATTAATAAGAATTAAAATTATTATTCTATAAATACATGGTTTGTTACAATATGTTATTAAAAATTGGGTTATTTATATTCAAAAATAGTGTTCTTTTAAAAACTCATGATATTATAAAAATACATTGTTAAATTTATAATAATATGACTAAAATTGTGAACATATATATAGTTATTTAATGAAAATTATTTTTTGATAGTTTTGTTACATTAATTATGACATGATTAAATAATTTTTTTCATTTATTTTATAATTAAATAAATACATTTTTAATTATTTTAATTATTTTTACCTCATTGGATTTTATAGATTTTATAATTATAACATAATCATAAATATTTCTTATTAAGAATCATCCATTTAAAAAATAGGTTTTGGCACATTTTATACACTAACGTTAAGATTAATTTCCCTATACAAAAAAAGGTAATTTGATAAGGTTATTTTTTTGTAACATCCCAACCCTTTTTGGAGTTATCTCTATTGAATTTTCATTTAATTTTTTTTTTGTTTTATGTACCTTTGTTTGGAGTTATGTTTTGGGTGTGTATGGTTGGGGTTTTTAAGAATGTTTAAGGATAGGGCGTTGTGCATGCTTTACGCACAATTTGGAAAATCGGGCGCCCAAACCTATGTAAATGTGCATCCCTAGATAGTAAGGTCTTTATGGATAGAGATGTATTTAGAAAACCATGTGGCTATTTAGGACTAACTGTATGACCCTGGATAGTGATGTTCACACGGTTGGCACACGGTTTCTTTTAACTGTGCGCCCATGCCCAGGAAACCGTGTGCACTATTTTAAATTATCTAAAAATTGGTTTTAAATTTACCCAAACCCCTAAAACACCTCTAGTTATAACTAGGATCTTGATTGATGCTTTCTTAATGATTATAGGGATTTACGGAGGGCTTAAAAGGCCATTCAGCTTCCTTTCATTGATATCAAAATCCTAAATTGAAGATTTACTCTTCTCACGGTAAGTGGATTTCATCCCGATGCTTCTCTCATTCTTCCCACTATAATTTCTTGATCTTTTCAGGGAATATATCCTATATTTCTTTAGATATAATATTTTTTGGGAAGATCTAGATCTACAATAGAGGATCTAGATATAGATTTATAATATCTTAATGTCTTTGATCTTGATTTTGGGTTTAGGTATTTGGATTCAAATTCTTAGATCTACATCGTTTTGCAGCTCATATTTTGGGGTTTCAGTTCAAAAAACATCCATCAAAGAATCAAGGTAGGCGGTCTAAATCAAACTCCCATAGTCATGGATTTTATATGAATATGAAAGATTGTAGAATTTCTATCATCCCTTAGTAAATGATTTTCCTACATTTTGTTAATTAGGATTGAGAAATTGACCTCTTGATGTTTTGATGAGATTGATGATTAATTGATGATTTAGTCCTGAGACCATGAGGCTACCCATTTAGATAACTAATTTGAGTAAATTTATTACGAGATTAAGATGGTTGGATTTAGATAATTTATCAAGTTATTATTTATGGGATATTTAATTGGCTATGTTAACTTAATTAATGATGTATTAATTAAGTTCCTTAATGATTAATCTAGATAAATAATTTTGATATTAATTATAATAATTTGAGATTTATAATGGATAATTAATTCTAGAGAATTAATTATGGGATGTGATTTGATTGAATTTAATAATTAATTGATGAGTTAATTAATGGAAATTTTGTACTTAGTTAATTGTGGAGTTAACTAATAGAATTGATGTATTTTTTTTATTGTTGAATTATTAATGGGTTAATTTTTTTTAACATTTGCGGTCGAAGCCTCATTTTAATTATTAAATCAAATAAAATACCTCTTTTTAATGGGTATAGGGAGACCCATTACATAGCTCGAAGGCCCAAGGGAAAGAAAGCCCTTTTGGCCCAATGGCCGCTCTGGGGAATAGTACTTCTACAGTAACTGAGCTGCTAAAATCACTTCTACAGTACCTCCCCCACTACATTTCTTCCCCCACTATAGTACCTATACTACAACTATGTCACCGCCACTACATTCCACCACTGCTACAATGCTTCTCAGTTCCTTTCTATAGCACAGCTATAGTAACCCGATAATTTCATCCCAACCCGCAATCGATCTCATGTCTTTTGGATGCCAAGTAGGATCCTTTACCACTTCGGTGCTTAGTTAATTATTGATTCAATTAATAGAATTGATGTGTTTATGTAATTTTTGAATTAGTAATGTGTTGATGATTAATAATTAATTTACTAGTTAATTATGGGAGAAATAATCGTAATATGGTCATTGTGATGTGAAGTTAAAATGGTAACATGGTCATTATACTTGTGTGAGAAATAATGGTAACATGGCCATTCTATTGAGAAGAAAGCATGGTGACTCAGTCATCTTACTTGTGTTTGTGATAATTATAATCTTGGAAATGTGGATTTTAATTATTAATAATATGAAAATATAATAAGGGCACTCTGAGTTATGGCCACACATGAGAATAATTCAAACATAGGCATGAGTCGAATCAGGTATTTAGATATCATGTAACCTCATTATACTCCTAGAACTGGCATGATTCATTATAGGTATTAAGATATGATATTACCTAGGGAAAGCTTCAGGCTCCCATATGAGAATAAACCAGTGTTGAGGTACGGGTATCCTTAAGAATCCTAGAGTTGGTAATAATTAATAAATGATATATGATAATGTGATAACTTTTAATTTTTTCATTCTATTGATTTCATTTTATAATTTTATAAACTATCTTGGACTAGAATTGTTTTAGACACTGTTGGTGGTAGCATACTGAGTTATAATCACACCCTAATTGGGCCACCTAATCAGCACCTAAGAAGACTTAATTTTTGTAGAACTATATATGGGAAAGGCCCTATGATAGTTTTCTGATATGGATGGGGAATTGGTGAGGGATCTAGAAATGGTTTGGGTCCTTCTTGGAAGAGTGGTGACTTTATTTTTAATTTTTTTGTAGACACTTGGAACATGCATTGTCTTAGCTTGTTTTCCCTTTCATTTGAGTAATGTATTTCATGTTTTGGACATCTTGTGAATCAGGTATTTTTATGGTAATTTATATATGGTTCCACAATTTTCTTGTTTACTTTCATTAGTGTTTTACTCTGATTAAATATGTTATAGTATCCTCATGATTATATTACTAGACCCTCGCTCCTAGTTTTCACCCTTTAGTATATGGTGAGGCATGCTTGAGGGCATGTGACCAACTAGCTTGGGGAACCATTGTGTGGATTCTGGATCTGGATGTTACAAAGTGGAATCAGAATTTGTTCAATTTATTCTTCTTTTGTATTACTGTTTTGGAAAAGGTAGATGGGAGTTAAGGGATTGTCAAGTCTTGGTAATGAGCTCATGAATGAGACTTAAAAACTGATTTCTGGGGGAATACCCATGTACTTTGGGTGGGATTGTATATTATTGTAGTTTTTTGTTACAGTTGAATATTATTTCACCTTCGGTGATTAATATGTAGTGGGATGTGATATTTGTTATTGAGAATTGTTGATTATTGATTTGTATCCTAAAATGGAATGATATTTGAGTCTGCATGTATCATTATAGGCACTCAGGGTTATTGTGACATGCATAATTTTAGGCACACATGGGAAAATGGGTTATTGGTAATTTTTTGAACCTGTACTATTTTCCTTATTGTGGAATTGAAATGAAAATGGTTCTTAAAAATAATTGAAATAAGTTGTAAAATGATGCAAATTGATAATAAATGGGATTTCTAAATGAGAAACATTTTTATGAGAATGTGTTTACCCTTGTTAACCAAAACAAATGAGTATGATGGTTAAGGGTAGTGATAACACCTCGGTTTTGACCATGTGGTGAGACATGGGGGAAAAGGGGAATATTGAGACATTTTGTGTTTATTTTTACACCTTCTTCAATGTTATAAGGTTGTGTTATGAGACCTAAAATTTTATTTCATAATATTAGATAATATTTCTCTGAGATGCATGTTGATAGGACAACCGAGGGGTAAGGATCTGAATGATCATCCAGCCATGGAAATTGAGGCACTATTAGTGCCAGCTGAAGATGAGGGGGATAAGTATCAAGACAAATTTTCTTACTTCATACAATTCATGTAGAGAGACCCAGGGTGGGTTCTGAAAAGCTTTCCTGAGTTGACAAGGGAGTTTCAGTTGTAGCACCCTCAAACTTACACAGGAGAGGGTGGACCTGAGGGAGTTGAATTTTGGTGGGAGTCTATAGAGACTATACATGACCATTTAGAGACTCCTGTTGATATAAGGCTCAAGTTGGATTATTATATGCTAAAGAGATTAGTTAATTGCAAGTGGGACATTCATTTGTGAACTCGACAGATTGATGGTAGGTTATGGAAGGACTTCTTGGATAGGTTCTTGGAGCACTTCAATCTAGAGACATTGATACTAGAGAAAGCTTCAGAGTTTATGCATATGAACCATTGGGTCATTTCTATGATGGATTACACTGGATGCTTCATATATATGTACTGATCTTATCTTGTGTTGGTAGGAAATGAGGCATCTATGTTGAAACACTTTCAGAATGGGCTTGAGATTGAGATTTTTTCCCAAGTCATTCTTTTTTTAAAGACGTTTGATGATGTGTTGGATCATACTCTCATAGATTAAGGTAAACTGATAGAGGCTCCCAATACTGGACAGGTAGTAGTTTCTAGGAGATTAATAGGAGTGACTTTTGAGAGGAATAAGAGACATTATGATACCAAGGGAAGTGGGAAGCATAGCTCATACGTAAGAGGTTCAGTTGGACGGGACCTTACTGGGGTGGCCTATCATCAGTTTGGTAGGTTGGGACACTATTATCGACATTGTTCCCTACCACTAGTAGAGTATCAGTCTTGTGGAAATATGGGGCACCTACAGAGGTTTTGCGGGTCACGGCGAAAGACTAGAGCTGAGGGAGTAGCTATGCAAATTCATATTGTGGTAAGGGGGTCTTCTTCACCACATCGGTCTGGTAGTTGGAGTTCTTCTAGTAGAGGTGGTAGAGTTAGTTTATGTGGTTCTCTAGGGAAAAATCTCCCTTATCAGTAGAGTGGTTATACTAATGGGTGTCAGGTGACATTATAGGGAAGAGGGGAAGGATAGTTTCATGCATTGTAGCCTATACTTGTGGAGAATTAGGTCGGGCCATTGATGGTGAGGGGTACAATTCTTGTAGCTTCTACTTTAGCTAGTTCCTTGTTTGATACTAGTGCCTCTCATTATTTTATATCTACAAAACTTGTTAATGGATTTATCCTGGAGGTGGAGTTCATGTGCGGGGTAATGACTATCGATACACCATTGGGAACATAATCAAGAGATATCTATCTCTACAAGGGATTTTCACTAGATAACGGGGAGTATTGTTTCCTATGCGATCTCTATAATCTTGATATGGAGGTCTTAAATATAATTATACGTATGAAATGGCTAGTCACATATCTATACCACATTGATTGTTACCCAAGGAGAGTGACATTTGTTTCTTCTATGGGTGACAAGTTTATTCATCGTGGAGAGTGGAATATCCAGGAGAGCTGTGCAGGGTCAATTACTCAGCAACTAAGAGATCTCACAACCCATGTTGCCAGTGATGGGGGTGTTAGGCAAGAAGACCTTCCACTAGTAGTAGATTTGTTTCAGGATGTATTTCCTGAAGGATTATTAGTGTTTACACCTAAGAGAGATGTGGAATTCACTATTGAGATCATGTCGGGGGATGATCTAGTATCTATTCCTCCTTACAGAATGGCACCAACTGAGGTTTAAGATCCCAAAATGTAGTTGGATGAGTTGGAGGATAAGGGATTTATCCGTCTGAGTATGTTTCCTTAGGTATCACTTGTTTTGTTCTCATAGAAGGTTCATGGGAGTTTAGTTTTTTGTGTCAATTACTGTAAGTTAAATACAATGACTATGAAGAACCAACATCTGCTTCCCTATATCGATGATTTGTTTGACTAGTTTAAGGGAGACTGTGTTTTCTCAAAGATTTATTTAAGATCAGGGTATCATTAGATGATATTTTAGACTTCTGATATATTAAGGACTTATTTTAGATACTGGAATGGCCTTTATGGTCTTGTTGAAATTCTCTTTGGGTTGACAAATGCACTAGTAGTTTTTAGGGCCTTGATGAATAGGATATTTCATATGTATCTAGATCAGTTTGTAGTGGTGTTCATGGAAGACATCTTGGTGTACTCTAAGACTCATGATGATCATTCCCAACATCTTGACATCATTATGATTACACTAAGAGAGAATTGATTATACGCAATGTTATCTAAGTGTTAGTTTTGGATTGACTAGGTACACATCTTAGGACACATTATCTCAAACGATTGTGTGGAAAAGGACCCAGATAAGGTTCAAGAAGTGGACTATTGAGAGTATCCCAATTATTTATTTCATATTCGAAAATTTTAGGATTAGATGGATATTATAGTATGTCCATATGTGAATTTTTTTTGATTGGCAGTACCACTTTCAGGATTAACTAATAAGGGCATAAATTTTTAATGGACAGACACGTGTTAGAATGATTTTCATGAGATGAAAAAAATTTGAAATTGAAACCAATTTTGATCCTACCTGAGTCTAGTGAGGAGTATACAACACATTGTGAAGATTCTATAATCTGGATTGAAGCATTTGTAATGAAAGGGGATCGAGTCGTAATGTATGGGTCTTAGAAGTTGAGACTACATGAAAGGAATTACCCTACGCACAACCTCGAGTAGCGAGTAGTATTCTATTCTCTTAAGTCTTGGTGATACTATCTTTTCGGTGAAAATTTTACATATTATACATATCCAAAGAGCTTTAAGTATATAATTTCATAGTGTGATTAGAATCCTTGGCAGTGGAGATGGGTGAAGTGTATGCAGTCTTTTGTTTTTGAACTAGAATATAAACCCAGGAAAGGAAATAGTGTGGCTGGTTCCTTGCATTGGAAAAATCTGACCCAGATGATTCAGGGGTCGATTTCTGAGTAGAATATGATGACCTTTATGGCTGACATACATGTGATGGTTTAGGAGAGTAAGGAAAAAATGACAGTTGTAGTGGAATCTCCACTCTTGAGACCAATTAGGGATAAACAGTGTTAGGATCCAGTGTGTTTAGTATTGAGGGGAATCTTTGAAGGTGGGGATACACCTATGGACTAGTTGATAGTGGAGGAAAAGATAATTTATTTGAAAATTGGGTTGTTGTGATTTTGAGAAAGAGAGAGTAATTCATGAGAATATTTCATTCCTCAATGGGGGTGGTGCATCCGGGAGTGACCAAAATGTATCGTGACCTATAATGATAGTTTTGGTGGCCATGCATAAAAACTGAGATATCAGGGTTCGTAACACAATACTTCACTTTTCAATATGTGATGGGGAAACATTAATGACTTATAGGTTTACTATAGTCATTACCTATTCTGGAATGGAAGTGGGATGACATGAATATGGATTTTGTGGTAGGTATTCCAAATACACCTTGGAAGAATGATGCTCTTTGGATCATTATGGATCGACTAAAAAAGGAAATGGATTTCATTCATATTATGGAAACCTTCACTATAGAACAGTTGGGAGAACTGAATGTTCTAAAAATAGTCCATCTGTACGTGGAGCTACAAACTATAGTTTAAGATCATGATTTTTTCTTTACTTAATTCTTCTATAAGGGATTTTATAAAGTTCTTAGAATTTCAATACTTTTGAGAATGAATTCCCACCAATAGATATATGGGAAGTCGGATTGTACTATAAAGGTGATAGAAAATATACTATGGGAAAATGTTCTTGACATTAGTTGTAAGAACCCAGATCTTCCTTTCAGGTATGTTTTTCTGTTTCTCGTCATTTTTGGGAAAAAGTGGAAAATCGTGAAATTTTTTAAGTACACGTCGTGTACTTTATAAGTACACATCGTGTAATGTGATGCCACTGGAAGCAGTGTGATGGCCGTGTCATGGCCACACACACGACCATATAGGGGTGACATGGAGGCCGCCTAAAGCGGAGTATGAAAAAGGCCAGTTCACGCTGTGTACTCTATAAGTACATGTCGTGTAATCCAAAATTACATGCCTTGTACATTGTTTTTTTCATTAACTGCACCGGGGTCTCGTCTAACCCCCAGAAGCATATTCTTCTAGGTTCCATTCGGCCGAGAGAAACCTTATAGTGCCAAAACTTCTCCGAGCCCCCAAACCTCCGCCTGTTCACCGAATCAACCATCGTCGATTGAGTTAGAACCATAGTGGTAATCTCTTTCTTATTCTTGAGTTTCATTCCATGATTTTTCTTCATTCACAAGTTATCGTGGGTTTAACGTTTTAGACATTTTTTTAGATATTCGATTTTCTAAGGCAATTCAAGCCCCATGGTTCAAGTATATCGATCTCCTAACATCAAGGTAGGTGGTTTGTGTCTTTCTGTAGAATTTCTTTGAGTATTTTGTGAAAATTCCACCAATACCTTTGAGCGGGGTGTTGAGTGTTTCCTGTTTTTCCCTTTTTGTTTTCCTACTTTGCTTATATTCATGATTAGTGGTTATCGTTTTTGAATAGGTTAATTTAATGTGCTTTGGATATTTTTCCCATGCATGTTTTTCATGTTTATGACCATTTGGTCTAGTTTTTCTTATTAGGCTATTTCCAATTAAATGCCTAGTTTGTAGGATAGTGCGACTATAGTTCATTCATGATGAGATGTTGTATAATGCTATCCAAGTAGTTCTTGAGGTTACATTGGCCGTTACATGTTGCGATACTTGCTGCCTTTACATAGGGCTGTGAGAACCTAGTGTAGTAGACCATAGGGAGAATGGATGTAAGGGCTTCTCTAGAGTATCTTTATAATATGATGAGATACCATGGGGGGAATTGACATTGAGTTCATCCTAAGAGTTTTTATAGTTCCTCAACGCGGGTCGTAGAGGGAATGAGACGTTGAGTGCTTTCCTAGTGCGCCTTTAGTACGATACGAGACTATAGGGGGTATTGACGGTGAGTGCTTCCCCAGAGAGTCTATTATTATTATTTCTTTAGCTGAACGAGAGGGTTGAGAATGTGTGTGCCTCACAGAGGGTTGATAGTACTTGTTGGTTGAACCATAGGGGTTAGGCTGTGAGAACTACCTAGAGGGTTACCTGTTTGTTCTGCTTACTTGTTTGTAATTTATATGATAGAAACTGTGGATTGTTTGCTTCTGAGTAATTTCATATTTACTGCTTTCTGTACTTTTACCTTCCATATACTCACTAACAATTATGCATAGATCTTCAGGTGGTTGGATATTGGGATTTTTTCTCACAACCTATTTGGGTCATGCTTTTGGGCCCAAACAGATTATATTTTTTGCAGGTCTAGATAAGGGAAACCGCCCTTAAACTTCAAGTTCTTGATTATTGTGGAGCCGAGAGCATGGGACCAAGATATGGCTTGTGATGCTATGGAGTTTATCTGCTTTCTTCTGCACTTTGGTTTGGTATAGTTTTATTCTAGCATTTTTACTTGTTTGGTTGTTTTCCTAGACATATATGTATCGTGCACAATTTATATATATTTATATATTGATATATCTTCTCTAGTTGTTTCCTTTACCAGTATTTTGTGGTTAATTTTGTTTGGTATTTACTGCATCTGTTGTGTACTCTACCAATGAGGGCATAGTTTCCCCACTTTCACACCCATGTACCTCGCTGCTAGTCGGCAGCCTATGGAATTAGGGGGAATGTGCTTGAGGCCATGTGACCAACCGGGTACGGGGCACCCCTGGGTGGCTTCCGGAACCGGTATGTTACAAAGTGGTATCAGAGGAATTATTTTCTCTTGAATTACTGTTTGGATCCTATATCCAAGGATAGGATGGAATAGGTACTTGGTAATAAGCTATGCCCGGGAGTAGCTTACATGTGTATGGGGAAAAGTCAATCTACCTCGTTTTATTGAATTTCGTTTGGTTTTTCAATTATTACAGTTGATTCGATTTCACCTTGAGTGATTCACATGTTTTGTGTTGTTATCATTGTTGTTATTGCAGTTCTATTTCTATCGCAACCCGATGAGATGAGGGTATTCCATCTCATGCATCATATAGGTTCTTGTTAGAAATCACATGCCATGAATTATTTCCATGCTATCTAGGATGCATTAGTGATTCCATGTTGTTGTGATAGAATTTGTATAGAATATGCATGTCTTCCTTATTGTTGCTTTGATAAAATACCTATTGTGTGATAGGGTATTGTTTTGTGTAAATGTTTTCTTGATGAATGCAAAAATTTGGTTCTTGAGGTGTTATGGGCTCTCATGGACTGGAATTTGGAAGATCATTACTTGCTTTCCTTGTTATAACTTGTATAAGATGTCAAACTTTGATTCGTAGGGAGTATGGGCCCTAACAGATCAAAATTTGGCACCTTAACGCTTGTTTTCTGTGTTTTCTAGGATCTGGAGCAGTTTCTGAGGCCACTACCCAAAAAAAACCAGAATACAAATCATGTACATTAAGAATACACGACGTGTAGTTTAGAACCGTGACACTGAATGTGTGGGTAGGGACACGGGGTTGTGAAAAATCATCCAGGAGAACATCGTGTACGGTATGTACACGTCGTGTTGTGGTAACCGTGTGTCTACCCATGTGACTAACGACATGGATGGATGAAATTCGACTATACACTTCGTGTCTTGATTTCACACACTTTGTTGTGTAACTTTGGTACTCGGCCGTGTCACAAACAACATGGGTCGGTGTTACCTCTTCTCATACACGTCGTGTCCTCCAGGAACCTGATGTGTAGTGTCAGCTGTGTAGCAAGTTGTGTATCTAACAACACAGGGTGGTTGGGACTTCTGTGTACACGCCATGTCCATCTGGAACACTCCGTGTAGTGTAAACTGGGTACACAGGTCGTGTCACTAACAACACGGTCCGGTGAAGTTTGTCAAATTTCACGCTGTTTCCACCCTAAACACGCCATGTAGTTTGGTCTTAGGAGACCCTTGTGGCTTAACCGTGTAGAAGGACTCAAGCAGGGGAAGAGGATTCAGGTAAACACCATGAGTTAGGATAACATGTCGTGTGTTTGGGGTGTTACATGACCAGTTTTGTAAAAAGTAAACGCCTATGTAAATGACTTAATGGAACATGTCGTGTGGTCTTTATACATGTCGTGTAGTCATGTTTTGGGAAATTTGAATGCTCTCTTCCCTTGTTCCCTTCTTACACTCCTAGTTTTCAGTCCTTGATAATGTGATCTAAAGTGTGTGTTTGACCTTGCAGAGTCATGGCACTGAGATGTCCTCCGGTTTTATGCTAGTTTCTAGGTAGTGATCAGACACCAGATATGTTTGATTAGGGACTTCCCGCAGATCATCCTGTTGTGCCAGTCTTGGCACCAGCCATGGTACCTGACATTGGAGCTGATGTGTAGTTTAGGGAGGGATTTCTGAGGATGATGTAGACTTTTTAGGGAGCTCCACCTTCTACCATGTCTATAGCAGACTTGACGCACATTTTCCAACATCAACATCCTTCCACCTTCTTAGGGGATGGAGGAATACACGCTGCAGAGTTATGGCTAGAAGCCATGCAGGCGATCTTCAAGCATATGAAGATGCCTCCAGAATGGCATGTCAATCTTGCTACCTACATGCTACGAGACTCCACCAAGAGGTGGTAGGACATGATCTCACAGGTGGCTCGTCAGCATGTTATGGCATGGGAGGAGTTTCAGCACGTCTTTTACGACTAGTTCTATCCGGATACCCTAAGAGCTGACCAAGTTTGGGAGATCATGAGCCTAGAGCAGGGTACTCTTTCTGTCATGGAGTATTCCACTCTTTTCACCAAGCTTTAGTGTTTCACACCCCTCCAGGGCGGATATGGATTGTTCATGGCAAGGAATTTTGAGGATGGTATCAGACAGGATATCTTCTCGTAGGTGAATATCTTAGGGCTGACTTCCACCGCTTTCATCATCAACCAGGCACTAATTATGGAGCGCAATATGAGAGATTCTAGAGATGAGAGCCAGGGAGTTTCTGCTTCCAGAGTTAGTGCTCCACCAGCTGACAGCAGTAAGCACCGTAGGGAGTCTACGCATGTTGATCCAAGGTAGCGATACACATCTTTAGGTAGCTAGGTGTTATGCTACCAGTGTGGAAGGGTTGGCCATATGAGGCCGCAGTGCCAGAGAGACCCAGTGGAGTGCTGATATTGCGGCAAGATGGGTCACCTTCAGCGCTTCTGACAAGTATTCTCAAAAGTAGCTGGTGACAGGGGCTCATCCATGACTCCTCGTTTAGGAGCAATGCCACCAGTTTCTCACTAGTCTGGGAACTGGAGTTCTTCCGGCCGTTCGGGCCGAGGTGGAGGTCGAGGCGATGGTGGTCAGTCACCGATATTTCAACGAAAACAGGGTGGATCAGTTCAGAGTTGTCAGGCAGGGTCACAGAGCCATGGTATAGGTCAAGATTTTGCAGTGGAGAAAACCCAGCAGGAGAAGGATCCAAGACACTCTACAGTTCGAGGTATGATCTTAGTAGCCTCAGTTTCATCTTCTTCTCTTTTTGATACAGGGTCTTCCCATAGATTAATCTCTGTTTTTATTTTGGAGAGTCTCAGGCTCTGCATCTCTTCCTCTACCGATAATTTGACTCTAGATATACTGTTGGGTATTAGAACGATAAGTGTACGTCAATATAATGAGTGACCTCTAGAGGGTTGTGGGTGTCCCTTCTTATAGTACCTATATGTCCTAGAGATTATAGGCTATGATGTCATTCTCAGAATGGACTGGCTAGTTCCCTTCCAAAAATTCATCGGTTGTTATCACCGCAGGGTGAGTTTCACATCACTAGAGGGCATATCGTTTCGTTATAAGGGCGAGTGGGATGTCCAAGAGAGTAGAGTTGGTCTAGAGCATCATGGGTTAGGAGGAGTTACAACCTATATTTCTAGTTTATATCTGGATAATCAGGGGACTTCTCAGTTAGTTTTTCCTCCATTGGTGGATCGTTTCAGGTATTTCTTTCCAGAGGACTTTTCATGTTTGCCTTCGGAGGATGACGTAGACTTTCATATTGAGGTTGTTCCAGTAGTGGCCCCAAGGTCCATGCCTCCTTACAAGATGGATACACCAGAGTTTCTGGAGTTCAAGACGCTTTTGGAGGAGATTTAGGAAAAGGGTTTCATCTGACCCAGTACTTCACCTTGGGGTTCGCCTATCCTGGTTTCAAAGAAGGAAGACGACACCCTCAGAATCTGTGTGGATTATTAGAAGTTGAACCAGTTGATGGTCAAGAACCAATATCATTTACCAATAATTGATGACATTTTTGATTAGCTTTGAGGATCCTGGGTGTTATTGAAGATTGACTTGAGATCTGGTTATCATCAGTTGTGTGTTAGACCATCAGATATACCTCTCACATCCATTCAGAGCAGGTATGGTCTATACGAGTATATGGCCATGCTGTTCGGCCTCAAAAACCCGCCTGCGGTTTTCATGGCACTGATGAACCGAGTGTTCCAT
The DNA here is from genome assembly GCA_963277665.1 of Viscum album. Classification (NCBI taxonomy): domain Eukaryota; kingdom Viridiplantae; phylum Streptophyta; class Magnoliopsida; order Santalales; family Viscaceae; genus Viscum; species Viscum album. Next base: position 1,792,809,217 of record OY728137.1, read on the forward strand.
CCATACTTGGATTCCTTCGTCGTGGTCTTCATGGATGATATCTTGGTGTACTATCACACTCGACACAACCATGCTTCCCATATTCAGATCGTTTTGAGTAAACTGAGGGAGCCTCAATTATATGTTATGCTCTCAAAATGCCTCTTTTGGATCAATCAGATTCACATCCTGGGTCATGTAATCTCAGAGGTAGGAGTATCAGTAGCCCCAAATAAAGTGAGAGTTGTAGTTTCCTGAGAGAATCCAAAGAACGTCTTTGATGAAAGAAGTTTTCTAGGGCTGGCTGGATACTACAGACGCTTCTTATGAGTCCACCTTTCAGGAGCTGAAGGGGAGGTTGACATCAGTACCGATATTAGTCTTTCCGAAGCTGGGAAAGAGCTATGTTGTTTACTATGATTCATCAGGTATCAGGTTTGGAGTTGTGCTTATGCATGGAGATGGAGTCGTTGCATTTGGGTCTCGGCAGTTCTGACCTCATGAGAGGAACTACTTGATGTACGATCTTGAGTTGGCAGTTGTTGTTCATGCCCTACACTGTTGGAGACATTATCTTCTGGGAGAGAACTTTTTGGTTTTCACCGACCACAAGAGTCTCAAGTATATCTTCACTCAGCATGATCTAAATTTTAGGCAGCACTTGTTGGTTGAGTACCTACAGTCCTCTGATTTAGATCTTGCTTATACACCTTGGAAGGGAAACACAGTGGAAGATGCATTGAGTAGGAGGACTCAGAGAAAAGTAGTTCAGGAGGCCAGAAGTGAGTGGAAGATTATGGCTATGTTCTCTGAGATGTATTTTGAGGTACATGACAGATGGGGGAAGACTTTCCTTTCTTCTATAGCTATTACCTCTACCCTTCTTGACCATGTTCAAATGAGACAGCTATCAGATTCTGAAGGCCTAGTCCTACGGGAATGTGTGTTAGAAGAGGACCATATTCCTGAGTGGAACATAGGCGAGGATAAGATATTAATTTTCCAGGGACGCATATGGGTTCCAGCAGACATATGCGAGGAGCTGATGCAATATCCTCATTCCTTAGTTTGGGAAGTTCATCCTGGTGTCACCAAGATGTATCGCGATCTTCACCGCCAGTATTGGTGGCCAGGTATGAAGAGGGATGTTGCTGGTTTCATCATGAGATGTTCTACTTTTAAATAGGTGAAGGCAGAGCATCAGCGGCCAGTAGGCCTTTTATAACAGTTACCCATTCCTGAGTGTAAGTGAAATGATGTCGTGATGGACTTCGTGACCGGTTTTCCGAGGTCACCTCAAGGGAATCATGCTATTTGGGTGGTCATCAACAGGCTTACGAAGTTTGCTCACTTCTTGCCGATCAAAGAGACCTTCAGTGTTGATGAGCTGGGATGTTTGTACATCCGAGAGACTGTACACCTACATGGATTTCCACACTCCATCATTTCAGACACGGACACACGTTTTACTTCTCGGGTCTGGTAGGGGCTTCAGAAAGCCTTGGGTATGTAGGGGCTTCTAAATACAGCCTACCATCCATAGACAGATGTCTAGTCCCAGCGTACGATTTAGGTGCTTGGGGACATGCTCTGAGCTAGAATTCTGGACTTTGAAGGTTCTTGGGAGAAGCATATACCTCTTGTGGAGTTTACCTACCATAATAGTTTTCAAGAAACTATTCAGATGACGCCATATGAGGCTTTGTACGGTAGGCCATGTCGATCACCCTTATGTTGGATGGAGGAAGGAGAGGCAGCTTTACTGGGAACATGTCTTGTTCAGAAGACCACAGAGTAGACATAGTTGATTCAGAGGAGGATGGCTACTGCACATTCTTGTCAGAAGTCTTATGCTGATCAGCGGAGATGACCTCTGGAGTTTGAGATTGGGGAGCAGGTTTTTCTATGCCTCACACTGAGGTTGGACCATTATATAATATATAAAATTCAAAATATTGTTTATAATCATAACTACTAATAATGTAGTCATTATAGGGTGACCATTAAGATTAGTATATTAATTGTTATGATAGTTCCATTTTTACATAGAAAAAGGAAGAATAGGCCTCGACTAGTAGGATAGTACCCTATAAATCAAATTTATCAGAGGTTTTGAGGGTTATAGAATCATTTGGAATTTTTTTTGACAAAGACCAATATGATATTTAACAACTAAATCATGAGTGATCCTTTTTATGGGATAATTTCAAACTCATCAACATCGCGACCCAAAACATGTACACCAAACCACCCCAATAAAATATCATTGTTGCACACCTTTCCCTTAGGGTGTTCAATGATATAATAATGGGATATGTATCTAGACCCCAATAGTATGAAATTTAAAATTTTTATTTTTGATAAAAAATGATTATATTTATTCAGCTTATTATTAATTTTTAAAAGGATTAAATAATGAGTTTGATAAAAATTATATTTTTTTATGATAAAATATAAATGGTATTTTTCTGAAGTACATAGACACTAATTTTAATGAATTCAATAATTTTTTAAATAAATTAAGTTTAAATTTTTTTATTAAATGTAAATTATAACATAATTTCTGGAATTCAAAAATATTGTTTATAAAGGTCAAGAAAATGTTACTGTAGAAAAATAGTATTTTTCAATAATTGCGGTTTCTTGATTTAAAAATATAAATTATCAATCCTAGAAAAATATCTGGATGAAATAAATATTTTTTATAAAATCATCATGTAAAAATTATACAATGATGAATTTTTCAAAATTTTCAGAGAGGGATGAATTTTTTGGTTAAAATTAAATACAGTATAAATATAATTTTTTATTATAAAATTATAATGACCCAAAAGTGATGTAATATATGAAATAAAATGTATAAATGAAAAAAATTATATTTCAATTTTAAAATAATGTGTTTTAAAGTGATTTTAATATTATTATAAACCCTTAACGAATCATCCAAAAAATAATATTATATTTTATGGTTTTAAAATCAACTCTTTAAAAACATGACTCTCATCCATGTCACCAAGGGAATTATATTAATGATTTTAGTTCATAATAGTATAAAATAATGGAAACCAATCATATTATATAGAAATGATGTCCAAAAATGACTATAAGGATTTTGATTTTGATTAATTTTTTATATAGAGACCAAAACCTATGTTTGGAAATAAATAAATAATTGTCCTATATTTCGCTATATAAACCCAACAAAACTCTAATTACTCATCAATAAAAACCTTTAGATCATGTAATTAATTTTACCTTCCCTATATATATCCCTCCCAAGGTGACACTAATCTCTTAAGAATCTCATTCCTAGCTTTTAGATGCACCTTCTCAAGGTAAGGGATCCTCACATTCTCTTCTTTATTCAAGAATCATCATTATAGTATGACTTTTTATTTCTAATTTTTCATATTGGGATATGTTTTTCACATACCTCATAGAATACTTATAATTTAAATGTTATGGTAGACCCCATTAACTATCATTTCCTCTTCCCATTAACCTTTATGTACACCCTTTTTCCTGCTGAATTTATCTTGAGATTTTCTATTCCAAACAATTGTGTAGTGAATAACCATACCCATTTACACTCAAGGGTATTCAAATAGATGTAATTATAATTAATTAATATATTACCTCCATGTATGTATATCAAACTCCTTAATCATGGGTTTAATAGTTATTAATTACATCGTTATGCGGTATGATCTATGTGGAACACATGTGCATATACATGAAGTCAAACTGATGGGAGGACTATAAATTATATTTCCCTCCAAAGCATTGGTCAGTTTTTTAATATCAAGATATTCCATGTATATTTAATGGTAGGTTATCTTAGGAACACTATTTTATGTTTTATGGGTGGTTATCCTTTCCTTATATTTATGAATTCATATTTTATGTTGTTCTACATTCCTAGGTTCTCTTTAGACTATCATGTTATATCATAGATCATTGTTCAATATTATGATTTTCACCACTATTATGTTACCTGGATACGAATATAGTCTCACATTTACATATTTACCTTATTTTATTCTTTTTTTATTCCCCAATTTGGGTTTACTGATCACCCATTTCTTTTGTATGCCCCTAGGTTTCCTATGATGTTTTAGAAGAATGATTGAATTTTATGATCATGTTATGGATGTTTTTAATAATTCCTTCGTAATTTAGTCCCATGTTGGGAAACATGGACTCATGATATTCCAGTTTGTATTATGTTAACTTTTATATAATAAATCATGAAATAAATTATATTAAAGATATATATTTTCATAGTTTATATCATAGAAAAGTCATTTAATTTTTTGGGTTTAGGATTTGATTAATCTATTAAAAACCTTACGGATAAAACTAAATATAGGAAGCATCCCTACATTTTGGTTTAGTATATAGTTAGTAGTATCCAGTAAAATACATCTATGTTTGAATATAATAGGTAGATGTGGTTCTAGCACAGAGTTATATAGTAGTAATATCCCCAAAAAAGTTTCATTGAGCTGGACTTGATCATCACCTAGTGCTAGAAAATGGGCATTGATTCTTACCTAGTTTAATACCCCTGGAGGATATACATTAGTAAATTAAAAATAACTTTTCAAACCATTATGAAGGGACAAAGATTACTATAAGATTTTATATTTTGAAATAGATCATGGATAACTTAGATTGAAACCTATAAATCTATAGGTTAAAGAATATAATTCATTTAGGATTTGTCCCATTAATATTCATTGTTTCCCATTTATATGTTTAATAGTTTAAAAATAACCATACCTAATTTACCATTTATTCTAGTCAATGGAATGGAATTAGAGGATATTAGAAAGTAACCAATGTTAGGGTAAATATAATGACTACCCAAATGATATTCCCAACCAAATGGGATAACGAATCAAGAACATAACGAATATACCTTATCAATTGACTCAGGTTTTGAACATAAACCTAAATCAAGAAGAATTAACAAATAACCCTAATAATTTTCAATTTTCTATTCATACATTTATGGGACAATGGATTCTCACATTTGGTAGAACATCCAATCCTTTGAAAATATATTCTCTATGATTCAATGATCTGAGCAATTGAAGGTCGTACTGAATATTAACTATTTAGAAGTATAATCAGATCAATGGTGAAAGTTGGTTAAAAATATGAATCTTTAGGAGGATATGAATGTGATGGGGTGTAATCAATTCCATAAAAATATTTCAAAAAATATTTCCATGTACTCTTTTACTGAAAATATTGATTTGTTTCCACTTCCAAAACAAGAAAGATGAAAAAGTCCATCAAGGCATGTGAGGAAAACATCCCAAGACATGCACTATATGACTTTTTCTTTTTCAATACCCAAAAAAGTAAAGTTGACCACTATTTTTGTGGGATGAATCAATGTCTATGAAAATCTTTTTCTATTATTGAATTTCAAATCTATGAACAATTTTTTTGATATTCCATCAAATTCAAAATGGAGATAAAAAATATCTATGTTTTCATAGGTATAAGAAGTGGAAAATAAATTTTATTTGTAGAGGTATGATAGATAAATATAATATTGGAAATAAATTCCAATATATTACTTTTAAAAAGAGTGGGAATACTCTACTATTAAATTTCATAAACGGAATAAGGAAATGATTTAATTTCATAAAGGAAGGCCACCTAGGTAGCAATTTCCAATGAGGGAAACCCTATAATTTTATGGAAGAATGAAATTATTCAGTTACACCATATCCTATGTCTAATTTTTCAACTTAATTGGATAAGTGCACTATGTGAATCCATTTTCTAAACTAAGGGTTGTTGATTATAACTGATTACAAAAACCTCTAAGGCCTAGAGAGAAAGGGAGAGCATATGTCATCAAAACTATTGACGTGGATCCCGTCAATGAAGTGGTGATAGGTATGTTAGTTATTAATTCAGGGATAGTTAATATATTATTTGATTCAGGTTCTTCTAATTCATTCCTATCCTGATAGTTTAGTAGAACTATTAAAACACTATGGAAAAACATGGAAGTCATGTTACTGGTGAAGATGATAAAAAGGTCAATTGTAGAATCACCACAGTATAACCCATACTCTACCAAAATTTGTAGTATGAATTTTCCAAAGTAACCATATGATGAACCCTTTATCATAAATGCTTATTATTATTGGAATGGATTGGATTTCCTTATATACATCCAGCATAAATTATTGAGGGAAGGAAATCACCCTCTATATTGTTAATAATCATCTTGTTCTATACAAGTTCAATGTGTAGAATGAATCTTACTTAGTACCATCATCCAAAGAATGAATATTATTTTCATATCAGTAAACATATCTAGATTAAATGATTAATCCTAATTGAAATATCATCCTTGATGGCAATACCAATGTGAGATATTACTCGGATGTGTTTCCTGAAGAATTTTCTAGTCTTCCGCCTGTATGTGAGGTTGATTTGTCAATCAATATTATACCTTGAGTCTTTATAATTCCAGTACTACATATAGAATGGATTTTTTTTAACTAGAGGATATAAGGAAGAAACTCCAGGAGAAACTGGATAAATAGTTTATACACCCAAGTGCTTCACTGGGGGATGCACCAATCATTTTCATTAAGAAGAAGGATGGATCAATATGCCTCTCCATTAATTATCATGATCTCAATAAGATCATAATAAAAAAAAATTCTCCCATTAAATGGATATATGACTTTTTTGATCATCTATATAGATCCCAATTAATTTCCAATAAGAATATTTGGTCAGGATATTATAAAGTAAATCTGAAGAAAGAGGATAACCCCAATACCACATTTCATACCATATACGAGCACAATGATTTCATAGTGATTCCATTTGGACTCACTAATTCTATAAAAATATATATGACCTAGATGAATAGGTTATTTAGTGATTAACATGAAAAATTTGTTGTATTAATTATAGATCACCTTATTATATACTTCAAATGAGAGGAACATTATGAGAAATTGAATATTATACTATGGACTTAAAAAATGAAAAAAATGGATGTAAAGTAAGTGTCAGTTATGGATGGAGAATGTAACATTTCAAGGTCATGTTATCCATAATAAATAGATATATATGGATTCTTAAAAATAGAGGCAATTTAAGGATGTATAGAAGAAAATGTGTGATAGAAAGAAATAGTTTCCTTAGTTAGCAGGGTATTATCATTGATTTGTGAGAAACCTCCCATGACATTCAAGCACACTGAACAATATTACATGGAAGGAAGTCAAGTTTTTATGGACTGAGGAATTAAAATACATCACTAATGATATGAATAATAGGCTAATTACTACACCTATTCTCGCATTACCCACTAGTGAGGAATTATTTGTGATCTGCAGTGATGAATCTGAAAATGGATTTGGTTGTGTACTCGTGTAGAATGAAAAAGGTATATACAATGCCTTCCACCAATTATAAATCCAAAATAAGAACTACCTAACTCATGATCTACAATTGTATTTAGTGATCTTTATCTTTAGGATTTTATGATATTATCTCAATGGAGAGATGTGTGACCTATATACGAACTATAAAATCACAAAGTATATATTCACATAAATGGAACTCAATATAAACTAATAAAGGTGGATTGAACTGATCAATTATTGAGAGGATCAAAGAGTTCTATAATGATGATGAGGTGCTATATAGAAAGGTGTAGAATATTCTATAGTTTAAATTTGATTAAAATTGAGTTTTAAGGTTCTAAACCCAGATATGTGTCCCATAAAAACAATAACTGAAGTGTGGTATTCTAGATGATGCACATTTTTCCTCCTTATCTATTCATCCAAGAAGAAAAAAGAAGTATATAGATTAGAAGACAAAATTTTGGTGGTATAACCTAAAGAGGGAGATTTCAGAATTGGTATCTTGATGCCTAGTATGCTAATAAATCAAGGCATAATGAAAAAAATCTAAGGGAATGATGCAGCCATGTACCATACCAATATGAAAATGGGAAAACAAAATAATGGATTTCATCATAGTACTCCCCAGTACACCTAAGTAAACATGTGAACTAATTTGTTTAATTTGGATCATTATAAGGGATTTCATATTAAAAGAACCATTAAGAATCGTAACTATAGATAATATATCTATTGTATAGGGACCATTATGATTAGTATATTAATGGTTAGGATAATTTCCTTTTGATACAGAAAAAGGATGAATGTCCTCGACCTACAGGATCATTCCCTATGAAGCCCATTTATTGGGGATTATGGAGGATATAACATCACTATGATTTTCCATTGATGAAGAACAAGATTAGACTAAATAAAACAAACATGATAAAAACTTTTTATTATAGAAGTTTAGGCTCCTCAAGATCATGGCCCAAAACCATGTTCACTGAACCACCCCAAGAAAAACCCACCATCGCACTCCTAAACCATAGGTATTTCACTAGTACAATAAATGTATATGTATATTGACCCTAAAAGTATACTTTTTCTTTATTTTTAATAAAATATTTATTATTTTTATTCCATTTTTTTAATTTTTTTTAAATGATTAAATAATGGGTTTGATAAAAATTAGATTCAGGTACGATGGATCGCAAATAGTATATTTAGAAAATATATTATCACTCATTTAATGAGTTGAAGAATTTATGAAATAAATTATATTTTAAAAGAATATTATTATTAAATAATATATACTATATATAAATGATAATATTATTTTATATAGTCAAAAATAATTTTTATAAGGGTTAAAAAACTGTTATTGTCAACAAAAATAATTTTTAATAAATGTGTATTTTTTATTTAAAAGATTAAATTATTATAATTATTAAATTATTTAGATAAAATAAATATTATTTTATAAATCAATGTGTTGAAATTACCCAATAGTTATTTTTTCATAATTTTTAGAGATAGTTCAATTTTTAGGTTAAAATTAAATATGGTATAAATATATTGTGTGAATTATGATATCATAAAGTTATGTAATATATGGAGTAAAATTTATCCACCACCAAGTATATAGTTAACCATTAAAATAATGTTTTTTTAAGTTGTGTTATTAATTTTACATACCCTTAATGAATCCTCCAAAAACCAATAATATAATTAATTGTATTAAAAAAATTCTTTATAAACAAGACTCAGTTTCACATCAAAAAGGGTATTATTTTATTGATTTAGGTGTTTATAATTATAAAATAATTGCAAAAACTCCCTTTTGGTATAAACCATGGTAAAAAACAATTGTAAGTTTTGTGTTTTTGATTACATTATCATGAAGAGTCCAAAACCAATGTTTGGAAATAAATAAATAACTCTCCTTTCATTTTCAATATAAACCCACCCAACCTCCAATTAAAATTCACTCAGAAAAACTTTTATAATGAAATTAATATTATCTTTTCACTCTAAATACCTCCCTAAGTTCCCAATAGTTCTTAATAAGATCCTCCAAAGCTTTTATAATCACCCTTTCAATGTAACAGATCCTCTCCTCCTCGTTATTCAAGAACCTTCTTTATATTATGACTTGATTTCTAATTTTTCATGTTAGGAATTTTTTTATCACATCCCTTATAATTTATTTATTATTTAAATGTTATTAGATACTTCTTTCACTCTCATTATTCCCTCCCCTAAACCTTTATTCACCCCCATTATGATGTTGAAACTATCCTTTGATATTCCAGGTCAAATATTTATATAGTGAATACCCATACCAATTTCAACTCAAGGGAGTCCACATTGATGTAGCTGTCCTTTATTTTTTGTATAATTTCATGCCTTTAAATAGCACTCTTTAATTTTGCGTTTAAAATTTATGAAACACATACTTATGTTGTATGATCTATGTGGTACAATTATGCATAAACATGATGTGAAAGTGGCGGGAGGGCTTAGAATTATATAATCCTCCAATGCATTGGGTAATGTTTTAATCTAATGAGATGCCTTTTATGGTGCAGGGGTGGTTATCCTAAGAACACTATATTATTTTTTCTTGTTTTTTAGCCTTTGAATATGTTAATGATGTCTGGTTTTATATTGTTTTTACATTCTAGGCTTCCTTTATACTATCATGTTATATCATGCCTCATTGTTCATGATTATGAATCACAACATTCTAATGTTATCTTGATATACATCATGGATCAAATGTACTACTTTCACATATGATATTAATATTTTATTCCTTTATTGGCCTTTATAGATCAACCCTTTCTTTTATACACACATAGTTTTTTATTTGTAGTTTTCAAAAATGATGATATTTTAAGAACATGTTAAGGAATTTTTCAAAAAATTTATTATACATTAGATGAAAGTTTTTATAATACATATCAGTTATAAATATAAAAGGCCTAATGATCTTCTAGGTTATATTATATATACCTTTATATAATAAATCATGACATAAATTTTATTGAAGATAAGGGTGGTCAGAATTAGAGATGCAAGGAATGAAAAAAATGAACAATATAATTATTGGTTACGCAAATTATAGAAATAAACATGACCTCCCTCAATATATAGATTAATAAAAATTCTCTAATATTTAATATTTTTCACGGAATTACTAAATAATATAATAACTTTTACAAAGTAGGTACACCCATATCAATATAATTAAGTTGATATCCCCTTTTATCTCAAGTGCCTTTTTACAGAATCAATCTAAGTCAATCATGGAATGTGAGTTGGATGTCAACACCTAGACTTTCAACCTATTATTAATTAACTTTTTCAAAACAGTATTTCCCTTAAATGATATGTAAATACCTTTCATAAGATTTTAAATTGAAATAAGTGATTCAATAATAGATGAAACTACATTACTTTATAATATTTGTCTCTAATAAGAATAAAATGTAATACGTAGGTTTCCTAGATTCTCAGTCTTGGTGGTTTCCCATATTTTTATTAACTAGATCCATGATAAGAGGAATTAGGGACTCATATAATCTATTTATTATTGGATACAACATATTTTACTTTATTAGTTACACATTTATTGTAGAGTAATCACCTGATGTAAGAACCATATTTGACAGTACCGAACTAAGAGAGCACACCAAAACCCTATAATCCATGGATTGAAATCCATAAATAGGACCATAGATAAACCATTAAGTATTCAAAATGAAATTAGGTTCATCCCTATAAAGTCTCTTGATCATATACCCTTTTAATTTTCCAAATATAAATGAGAGTTATAAGGCATTGTCCCCACTTACTCCAAAATAGGGACAAGGTGCTCATCCCTATAAAGTATCTTGATCATATACCCTTTTAATTTTCCAAATAAGAACCATCACCAAACTATGAATGGTATGAAACTACAATACCAAGGAAGAATTACTCCTGGAACATATTTTTTTGTTCCTACCCCATCACATCATCGCCTACAACTAAATAATTGTAACCAAGGGTTCCTTATTCAATCAATTGAGCACTAATATCATTTATATTTATCTTACATTGATAAATAGTTCAATACTTCCCTTTTAATAATAAAAAATAATAAATATAATATTCATAGAAAGATACCTAAATCTTTCTAATTGTTTGACATAAAAAACATAAGGGATGAATCTTCTCATATTGAATCTGAAGATTAATGTCATCATCGGTAGTTGTAATAACTTCATTAACATCCACAATAGGGTAGTGATTAACCTCAAAATATATTCTAGAAAAATTAATAAACCTATATATCTAAATATATCTATAAATTTTTATGTGTATATCAATAGAATAAGAAAAATCAAAAAGGAATTCATGGATTCCATAAAATCCAATTAAGCTCTATGATTCTTATCCAGGCATTTTCCATAGTTTTTTATTAAAGATATTGAAATGAATAATAATTTCATGGATGGTCAACAATATTGGATGAATATATCTAGAGAAATTTCTCCATACTCAACACATTAATTCATTATAAAGAGAAAATATGAGAATAAAATCTTATATATTTGCATAAACCTTGAATCTGGGAGGCCTTGAATATATTACAGTCAAAACATAAAATCTTCAGTTTTCAAGGTATTCACACCAAAATTGAAGAACTATTAACACTATAATAGAGAAACTATGAATCTATAATATATCTAGAATCACCTCTTGATTTTAAACAACATGAGTGATATTGACCCTTCTCCTAAGTCACTCTCAAATTTAATACATTAAAAATGAAAAATGATATCTGTTGATATCTTCATCACTAAAAATATTATGTGATCAAGTTAATTATTATCCTTAAACTTTTATAAGATACATCCAAACTACATTACTTTCAAATCCTTCATCCAAGAAAACTATCATAATCAAGGTCATGAGGGAACACCATAATCCACAGGTAAACCTAATTGTTGCTGTATTTGTGAAACGAGATCTATAGAACATGGATCATCATCCCCATATTGTAGTAGTAGAATTAATATTAGTAGTAGTAGTAATAAGTGAAAAAATAATAAAATTAGTATTAATAATAACGATAATAAAAATAACTACAATAATAATAGTAATAATAATAGAAGTAGTGGTAATAATAATAATAATAATAATAATTAATATTATTATGTTTGGGGGTTAAAATCACCAACACACATACAAACTAGTACCAAAGTTCTCTATGACTAATCCCCCCTTATATGGTTTCAAATAGCCAATAATTTTATTATGATAAGTTTACATAGCTAAGGGGCCCATATGTTGATTTATTGAAGGCATGTTTCTCTCACTAAATCCCTTCAAACTATTCCAAATGCTAAATATGTCTTTACATGAAGGGAAAACACTTTTTCCCACAATATAAATATGAGTTTTTGGAGTGAGGCTTGATTAGTAATAATGAACACACCACTCTCTTGAAAAATCTTCATGACGATACCCAGCAATAGTGTGACGCCATAATGAATCCCCATCTACTGTGTTCTTAGCCACTGTAGTGGCCCCTTTCTGGCCACACACATGTAGGGTGAATTTTATAGCCCTAAATGGAAAGATTAAACCCACTCAAATGAAGCTTCTAGGAATCCAACCTCAATATGGTGCAAGATTATTGAGTGAATTTACCACTTAGGTAATAATTAGAGTAGATGAATTCATGATCCATAAAAAACATCTACTAAATACAAAAAAAATTAATAAAATTTAAAGATAGGGGTTTAATAATGATGTTTCTCATAAATATAAAAAAAATTAATTTGGACCACAATAAATATAGGTGAAGGTATTATATTAACTCCGTTATTAGCTAAAAAATCTTCCATGAAATTTGCTTCCTGAAATATATGTGATATTGGTTGTTAAAATGAGGGTTTGAAATAATATTTGGATTGAAAGTGACTTTCATTATCTTTTTTATGTGATCAGGAATAATCAATTTCAACTTTCATGGAGTTTTATGTTGTAATGGGTTATTATTATTATTACAATTATTGTTTTTTTACTATTATTTCTATTATTCATATTAATATTACCATTATTATTATGACTACTAATTTTATTAGTATTATTATTATCTAAATTGGTATTAATATTGTTACTATTATCTCGATTTCTATTATTACCACTACTTAAAATATTATTATTATCATCATTATTATTATTACTACTATTTTTATTATAAATATTGTAAAAGTTTTTTGAAGAAATATCTTCATATTTTTGTCTTCCCATGTTTTTATGTATCAAAAACATTATCCTTATCCATAATTTCATAGTTGAACATTCAAATTTATTTGTTTTTTGTGGTTTTGATTTAGGGCTCCTAGATTCTTCTCATGTTCATATCTAATTTTCATCAAAAAATGATTAATATAGATATTGTTCAAGGGGGTTTTGGTTCTTTTTATAAATAATATGGAAGGTTATAAAATATTTATTGAATTTGGAAATTGATGTAGAACCCTTTATAGTCTTAGAATGGTAGTTATGTTGTTTCAAAATGGAAACTATGGGTTTCAGAAGGATGTTGTTTTTGAGAATATTACACTATATTTCTCTTCATATTATAAACTATATTATTAATACAAATCCTACATCACTCAAAATGTGTAGAAAATTTCATCTTGGGAATGGATATTTTTTTATAAAAGTTTATTGGTATTAAATAGAGGAAGTCGTAAGTTATAGATTTTATATGTCCTTGTAATGCTTTGGATGTTATTATACCATGTTATAGAGATGATAAAAGAAAGGTCTTTTGTGAATCTGAGTCTTTAGATGAAAGGGATGTGTAAGTAAGTACTGATAAGTCTCTATTTGAGGTAGAGGAATTCCATGATTCTGTTGAAGTTGTATGTTTTGGTAACCCTATAAATAAATCTGAATAGAATAAATATGGTTTTTTAAATATATTATAACAAAATTGAAAAATATGGATTTATATGGCTTCATTACCCCACAAATAAGGAAATGTAGACCAAGGAATGACTATTTGACCATGGAAAGGATAGTATTTATTAGTTTATTAAGAATTCATATTGAGGAGAAAAATAACCCATTGAACATAAAATAATCATACATGAATTAAAAGGTTTTATAGGTATTCCAATCATCCCTAGAGTATAGATGACTATAAAAGTGGTAAAAGTGTAATAATAATCCCTAAAGTCTATTGAAATTGAGTAAAATTATGAAAAACTCAAAAAATATTCACATTGTTAAGAAGTACACATTGAAGATAAATATACTTGATTTAGGATGGTGATACTCAGTCTATATCATATATAGACATAGTAAAATCATCGTGGATAACTATATTCAAATTACGGAATATATGATATCAAAAATTGAGATGATGTTTGAATTAGACCCAAATGTATCCAATCTCGTTATACCATGGAAATATATCTATATTTTGGTATTTATAGATAGTTTTATAGGTTAGTTTTATAGTTTCTTTATGTTTTTTTATTTCACTCAGGGATCTTACTTTATTTTGGAAACGTAATCTACTTAGTATTTCAATTATAAGCACTTATTTTTGTTAGAGGTATTGTGATTATCAATTTTTTGAATATTTTAAATGAATATTTATAAGTTGTACATAAATGATGTTTTAATATCACATAATTAGGTTCTTTTAGTAGATATTTTGGATACAATCTAATTTGAATTGATTTTTCGCTAATATTTTCTCTCTCTTAAGTGTCTATTTTCTTATACACTGATAACGTACAATCATAATCTATTAATAAAGAACAATTATATTACTTTTATTTTTTTATCTAGTGACTATTTTGTAAGATGAATATAATGGGAGGTAGTGTGCACAATTATTATTTTTTTGACATTTTGGTTATTTCTCACCTGAAGAAACCATAGCTAGGGGTAAATGCTCAGACCCATGGATTAATAATTTCTATCTAAAGTAAATATTCTATTTATCTAGATTATTGATTATTGATAAATTTTGAAATAGTTATATTGATTTCAAATTCTACTCTGGTTTTTTTTACAAAACAGATAAGTTTTTCATTATCCTAAAATTGAAATGGGACTCATCGTAGCCTAAAACCATTTATACTACATCAAAAGACACATGAATAAAAAAATTTGGTGAATTCATATATTTATAATGTTTTATCTGGTCCCCTGTGTTCTATTGGACTCTAGGTATATAATACTAGGATGCATAACCCTTATCAATAAAAATAATCTCTATACTCAAAATTGTTGAAGATAGGATTTATAGCTTGAGGGAGGTTTTAAGTACCTATTTTTTCATAAAATTCTTCATGGTATTTTTAGTTTTTTGTTATTGGTTACTTACATATAATATTACAATGTTTGTAAATAAATTATTAATTTTGATATTGCCTTTGAAGTGTTGGTGATAATGGCTGTGTAGGAATGATAAATCTTGTCTATCAACTAGAATAGTTTTTTAGTGCTATTATAAAGAAGTCAAAAAATATATTCTATGGATAAGGTTTTATATGTTAACACACCTAGTTGATAAATATCTTCTTACTATATTATTACAATAGTCAACATAGTTTTCTGAAAAGTGAAAATTATTTCCTACCCTATGATGATATAAAAGGGAAAATATGATAATAAAAAGTGATAGTATATATTTTTAGTGAAGAGGATATTTCTCTTTGGATAGTTTCAGGGAACTATTAATCAAAGTGTTTTGTGGATGAATTATAATTGCAGCTGACCTAATAGTTCATGGGAGTATATCAATTGAATTAGAGGATTGAAAATAATGAAGATGATATTGATTTTTTCTTGGGATAAAAAGTAAATAACTTCTCTAGTTTTTGTTACTCTATTATATATTTTGGAATGTATGTGTTTAACCTCTTTCAATTTCTATATGGTTAAGTTTATTTCACCTCATGAGAAATGTGAGTCTCAGACTATTCAAATAGATACAACTACCACATTAATTAATTAAGATGTTACCTTCCCTTCGTATATGGGCACTAAAGATCAAGGGAACCCTTGTAAAATAACTAAAAAGTGGAGGATATGAAGTTATCTATATGGTTGGGGTGGTCAGGGTACCAATCATAATAAGGGTTCTTGATCTAAGACTATGTGAATAGGTTGACGTAATGTTTTTTTTTTGTTTGGGGAAATCATTTTATTTCATTGTTTTGTTGGTTGTGTTTCAATTAGGCTTTATCATTAAGGAAGATGATAGATTTACCTTTTTCTATATGGTCAAAAAGATTCTAGGGTGCTAATAAGTTTATTTCATAAAGAATATTTTTATAACATAATTTCTGAATTCATTTAATGATTTTATAAAATTACTTTATACTCACTATTTTATTAATTTGATTGTTCAGATTCCACTGAATTAATGAAATAAATAATGAATGAAATTGTGTCTCAATGTGAAAATAAAATATTGAACTTGAATAGAAGAAAATAATCTAGGATGATCATGATTTATGACATTAAAATACTATCCGTGACTTGATAAGAATAATTTTATGACATTGGAGAGGAAGGATTCATGTAAAGAAACATGTTGCATATGGATTCATGTTGAGACCTCAAAGTACATATCATGAATGGGTTACAACCCCATGTTGTGAAGTATTTTAGGGGAAATGGGATTTTAGGACTGCAGTATGATATTACACGTTTTGAAACCTATTATCACCTCATGAAACTAGTCAAACATCAAATTTTTATTTTTAATTTCAAAGATCTCAACCAAATCACATTTTGACTCAATCGAGGACCTCAATTCATGATCGGGAAAGTAAGTGGTAGTGGTTGGGAATTAACAAAAGGAGAAAGCTAAAAGAGGTGACCAATAAAGATATATTAGGTTAAAAACACTTGTATATTATGGATGTCTATTAAATAAGGGGTTTCTACTTAGAATTATTAGATCACCAGTTGAAGAAAACCATTTTGAGATCAATCCATTAATCATCTATATTATTTAAAATTACATATAATTATATAGGTTACCATATGTTCAGATACATAAGGTAGTTCTTGGTTGTTGTATCAAAGGATTTACTAATTAAGAAACAAGACTATGTTGTTTTTAAATTCCTATAAATATTGGGCCAAAAAAATTAATGAAATCTCAATGTGATCTTGCTGAAAGAATAAACATTATGTCATAAAATACATTCAAAATACTTGGATTGGAAAATATGAAGAGAATTATTATTGAAAAATATCTAGTGGATTTGATATTGATGTACCTTCAAGGAATGTTTGAAGAGATTGTTGTCAAAGTGCAAATATTCATCTTCCTCATGGATTTCATAGGCCTAGACATGGAAGAGGAAGTGACCACCCTCATATTAAAAAGTCTATTCTTGGATATCAAATGATCTTTGATGGATGTAAAAAATAGTGATATATACATAATATTTTATGGGAAGCAAGTGAGTTTCAGTATTCCATAATAAGATAAGAATTATGTTATAATTGATGATGATTTTAAATAGGATACCATGATTTAATCTAGAGTGGTATCTTCGATTAAAAAAAATGAGGTAGTTGTTTTCTAATAAAAAGAAAACGTCATATATATTGAGTGTAAGAAAATAATATTGAAAGAAAACATTACATTTGATGGGGTAGTAGCTGGAAAGGAGATTTTCTAACCATGATTGAAGAGGGTTGTCGGGTATGGATGGTACATGATCTAACCATTTGTTTTTTAGTTCTAAAAAAATGGTAGATTAGACCAATGTATATGGAAATGTTTCTAACCCAAGTAAGAGTAAGTATATTATCTAAAGAAGTAAAATGATCCATCAATGTGGAAATATCTCATCTAAGACAATTTATCAAATCAGGTAGTTCAAACACACTCCAACCTTCCATCACATGGGATAATAAAATGTAAGGTCATTCTTAATAACCATAAATATGTTCGTACAAGAGGTAACCTATGTTCTTATGTTTTAAAAGGATTTTAATTTCCTATTTTATGATGTAGGATCAAATCCCTTTATTTTCATTGAAAATTAAAGGGCATGGATAGAGCATTAACTATATTTTTCACTTTTATGTTCCATGAAGGGAAATGCAGAAGGAACATAATATGAAGGAAACTAAATAGTCTTTATACAAGTGATTCATGTCGTAATAGTTGGGTTCATGTAATGAAATATTATATAGAATAATTTATATAATAGAATCTTAATATTTAATAACCACAAGCTCAACCACATCAATTTAATAGGGTAGTATGATTTTAATGCTAGTATTATCTATTACTCCCCAACATTTCTGTTTAGTAATTTTTGAGTGGAAAATTTCATGCCCTAGAACTAATTTTTTTTCTTTAATCCATTATCTATGATATAAAAAAATCTTGTGATAAACATCATTCCATGTTTTATATTTCTTTTTTAATATATTTGAATTAGTAAAATTGTCGAATTAATTAGTAAAGTTAAATATGGGGATTCAGACTTAACAAATCATGATTTTAGGTTTTTAATGTTTTTTGTAAATTAGTTTTTTATATTTTTCATTATTATAATTTATAAAAAAAATTAATATTTTTATCAATAGTTTTAAATCCTTTGAGTGATTAAAACTATTCTTATGTTCCTATACCCAATATATTTTAAGCTTAATTATTCAATTCTTTTCTAAATAATATTTCTTGAGAGACTCAGATATTCTTTATTCTAGAACTATATTTTCATCTTTTTGATGTTATGATGTTACAAAATCACTTTTAATAAGATTGAGGTATTTTTGTTATTAAAATTTTCCTTTGACTAACGAAATCATTCATCCTTCTTTTAGATTACATAATCCCCAAACATAATTTGATTGGGAAGAGCCACATTATAGGCCTAGTTTAATTTTTCCTACCCATAATATTTTTATTTTTCATGATATTAAATTATTCTTGTGTGGGGGTTTTATAAGGTGGAATGTATGATTTACGTTGAGGAGATATGTTGGGTGCATTCAAGGTTTTGGAAATTATTCATTATAAATCATGCTTTGTATTATTTTCTATATAGGTCATAAACATTTAGAAAAAAAATTGAAAAAAAGGATTGTGTCTTAGGTGGGTTAAAATTCACTATTACTTGACCAATGATCTGATTATAATTATTACAATTAGTGAAGTGACAGTATCATTTTTGGTTTGTAGGTTGGAGAATCTTTATTTATCATCTTCAGATTATCATATAAAATTCCTTATATAATAACCTCCTTTTTGAGTGTTATATTTTTTAAACAACAATTACCTACCTACCATAAAGTCTCAAACTCATTTCAATCGAGTTTCAACATTCTCATGAGTTATTGTAATTTTTTTCTCTTTATGGTAAACATTAAATATTGTTTGTATACATATTTAAAATGGAATGACTTGAAGTCTAACGAAAACAAATATTACATTTTTACCTTGAGTGATGATAGAAAAGAAATCAAAATAAGATAAATTATAATTGGCATGAATATTATTAATGAATTGAGACATATTTATGGAATAAAGAAAAGGGGTGGTGACTTCAAAAGAGAAAAATTAAAATTCATTTTTGACTTGTTTCTTTGTAAATTCATGAGTTATATAATTTTTATTTTTATAAAAATTAAAAATTTAATACCCCATTGAATCACTTGATTCTGTTGAAGATTAATTTAAATTATGGTATATTTATTTCCTTAGTGATATGTTGAGATATCATTTTTGAGGAAAAAACTAAATTCAAATTCCCAAGGATCTGATAAGTATATTTTATATATACTCTTTTGATCACATAGATCAATAAGTTGTTTGAAAATTTAATTAGTTTGCATTGATATTTACTCTTTTATTCATTTTATAGTAGGTAGGCCATTGAATTAATGAAATAAAGAATAAGGGGATATGTAAAGACATCGTGTTGTGAAACAAAGTAGAATATTGCTACATAGTAATATTTAATCAGATTAAAAGCAAAAAACATGGATGAAATTAAATCACAATGTGAAAAGGGATATTAATGACGTGCGAATAAAGAGTATATGGATTGAAAATGGTAGTATTCACATGAATAAAATGTGTACATATGGATTCATTTCATGACAATCAAAATAATAACATGAATGGGATACAACCTCAAATCAAGAAGCATTTTAGGAGAAAATGGAGCTTCAGTACTGGAAATGCTGTTTTTCCCAACGGGTGTTTACCAACGGTTTGCTAAAACCGTTGGGCTTGAAGGATTAAGAAAGCCTTTCCCAACGGTTCATTGAAACCGTTGGGAAAGGCCACCCCTTTGCCAACGGTTTGAAGAAACCGTTGGTAAAGGGATGTGTTAATCACCTTTTGCCAACGGTTCAAAAGAACCGTTGGGAAAGGGTCACCCCTTTGCCAACGGTTTCCTCAAACCGTTGGCAAAGGGGTCCTTAGCATCTCTTTCCCAACGGTTCTTTAAAACCGTTGGGAATTATTTCCCCCAAATCCAGCCGCGAGGCTGCTCTCCCCCATTCGCACAGAACCTAATTTCATCCGCTCAACCGCTCTCCTCTCGCGAAATCCCCTATCCGAAGAGGTGAAAACCATCTCAAATCAGGTATCTTTTCATTTATACACATATACTTCCTTATTTTTATTGTTATTGCTTTAGTATTTTAGTTTTAAGTTATCAATCCACCTCCACCTCTCTGCTGGTCTCCAAATCCCCCATCCGAATAGGTGAAAACCCATTTGAATCATCTCAAATCAAGTAATTTTTTCTTTATACACATATGGTACCTTGTTTTTATTGTTATTGATCTAATATTTTAGTTTTAAGTTTGGATGTTGATTTGATTTCACCGTGTAAAATAGGGAAATGAATAAATATTTTGTTAATTAATTACTTTCCCCTGGAATATTAGTTGTGTTATAATGTCCATGCTAAATAAAGGGGTAATGTAATAAAAGACCTTGAATAAATAAATTGTGGAAGTTGGGGTATGTTGCCTCTATGAGAGGTTTTTTATTGTGTTTCATTGTATGTTATAGGCTGTTTTATGGGGATTAAGGTGACCAGTTCGGCTTTGTGATATGTGGGGTTGTAATGTGATGATTAGTGGGCATGGATGTGTCATGTGAAGTTGTATGATAGTGATGATGTTTTGTGGTGTTGTGTCATGTGGAGGTGTTGTGTGATGAAGTTGTGGTGTATAATGTGGTGAGGTGGTTTTGGTTGTGCGGTGGTTTGTGATGTGCAATATTTTTATTGTGATATGTGGTTGTTTTGGTGAGATGGTTGGTCGATGTAACATGGTGTCGATGGTTATTGTGAGATGGTGAGTTGTTGTGTGGTGGTTTTATTAGTTTCCTGGTTATCTATAGAATAAATTATTCTGTTAAAACAAAAAAAACAAGATATTAAATAAATGAGATGGAATAGAAATGGATGTGTGGTAAATGGATTTAATTAATTTAACATTAAATGAATGGACAATGTAAGTGTGAATGAAATGGCTTATAAATGAATGTGAGAAATGCTATGCGTCTTGTGTGGTGGTGGTGTGGTTTATGTGTTTTATGGTAGTAGTGAAGTGTGTGATTATGTAGTTAATGTGAACCCATAGTTTGAGTATTTTGTGATATCTATATATCATGTATTTTTATGTTATTTCTACACATTCCAGGGGGGTGGTATGTCTAAGTGGTGGTGGTGGGGTTGCAGGGGAGGGGGGTGTGGGCTGTTTGGGAGGGTGGGTGGGGCTATCCAGGGGGTACGGGGTGTCCAGGGGGGTACGGGGGTGGGCGGGCTGCCCATAAGGGTGGACGGGCTGTCCACGGGGGTGGACGGGCTGTCAAGGAGGGGTGGGCGGGCTGTCCAGGGGGGTGGGTGGGCTGATGGAGAGGGAGCTCAAGCTTCAAGGATGGCAATGGATCATAAGAGGCCTTGTAGATTTGTCGTTAGAGCGTCAAGACATCAAAATATCAATAGGGTATGTTCCCGGCATCCATGGTTTTTTATTTATAGGAGAAATGCCCATAAACACTTTAATATGGTTGTTGGAGGGCTTCCGGAGCCGTTGGGGTTCAAAAGTACAAGTTTGGTCAAAGCCCAACGGTAGTTTGACTGGGCACACCGGCTGGCTGGTGCAGAGCTCCCGGCTGGCCGGTGGTCCAGACAGAGCAGGCTTTCTGTCTGGGTTCCACCGGTTGGCCGGTGGTCATCCACCGGTTGGCCGGTGGCACCAGGCAGTGGGCAAGCCTACTGCCTGGGTCCTCCGGCTGGCCGATGGGAAAGAACCGGTTGGTCGGTGCCCATACCGGCTGGCCGGTGCACTAACACCGGCTGACCGGTGGCTCTGGCAGAATGCAATGCTTCTGCCAGAGACCACCGACTGGCCGGTGGACTCAGAGAGTCCACTATCAGCCTTCTTGGTCCAACTCCTGGGCAACCTTTTTCCTAGCATCAAAACACTTGAAAACAAGTTAAAACACGATGAGAGTGATTGTGATCATTAAAATCCAAGAGAGAGGGGTACAACAAAGGAGGGGTGGGGGGTTGTCCAGGGGGGGTGGGTGGGCTGACCACAGGGGGTAGGGGTGTCCAGGGTTGTGGGCGTGCTATCCAAGGGGGTGGGGGCTGTCCATAGGGAGAAGGGGTGTCGAGGGGGGTGGGTGGGCTGTCCACGGGGGTGGTTGGGCTGTCTAGGGGGTAGGGGGTGTCCACGGGGGTGGGTGGGTTGTCCACGGGGGTGGGCGGGGCTGTCCACAAGGGTACCCTACTAATATGGTTATGGGATGAGGCATGTTGTGATATGATAACACATTAAGTTCTTGTTGGTTTTACATTTTTTCAATAACACATTAGTATGTTTTTTTCACATGTCTAGTTGATACCATGATTATTTTCTTCCTTTATCGTTTACTTAAATGTATTTTCTATTAATGTTCAATCCTATTGAATTATTTATGACAAAATGACTTATATGAATTTTTTTACAGAATGGACAAAAGTTGGATGTATGAAACCGATCATATCTCAAGCGATTTTCAAAACAATTTGGAGAGCTTTATAGATTTTGCATTTCACAATGCTTCAGATAGTGGTCGCATACACTGCCCATGTTCCAATTGTGTTGGTAGACCTTGGTTGAGTCGTGAAGAAGTTAGCTACCACATAACCAAAAATGGTTTTCAAGCAAACTACTTTGTGTGGTATCACAATGGGGAGAAAATGAAATCTCAAATTGGTGATGATCGAAATGAAAGGACTGGAATGGAGAATTTGTTAGATGATCGTTTTCCGTTTATTCGTCATCATGAAAAAGAAAGGATTTCGACTCAAGAAGACGTCGATATGAGAACAACTGATGCATCTAGTGAAAATGATGATATTTATAGGGTGAAAAAATTGAATGATGCTGCCACGACTCTAGTATATCGACAATGCGATAAAATGAAAAAGCTGGAATTTTTAATCCGATTGTTTCATGGAAAAACTCTATATGGGATTTCTAATACAGCAATTGATTACATTCTTACCCTCTTGAAGGATTTACTTCCAGATGATGCAGATATTCCCTCAAACCACTATATGGCATGGAAGTTAGTTGAAGAACTTGGATTTTCCAGAAACAAAATTCATGCTTGCCCGAAAGATTGCAGTTTATTTTGGGAAGAAACCGCTGAACGAAATGAATGTATAAAATGTGGCACATCCCGCTGGAAGTCAAAATCTGATGGAACACCATCCCGCGTTCCACAGAAAGTAATGTGGCACTTTCCATTGATCCCCAGACTCCAGAATCTTTTTATGTCTGATGACATATCAATAAAAATGAGATGGCATGATACCTAGAGAAAGAAGACTAATGATGAGTTGGTTCATCCTGCAGATGGATTTTCATGGCAGAGATTTGATGCTCGACATCCTGATTTTGCAGCTGATGTGCGTAATGTGAGGCTGGGTCTTTCATGCGACGGTTTTAATCCATTTGGGCAGATGCTTACTTCGCATAGCACATGGCTAGTTTTTATACACATTTATAATCTTCCCCCATGGTTGTGTATGAAAAAATCTTTCACTTTCATGAGTATACTCATATCTGGTCCTTCTGATCCCGGCATTGATATTGATGTATACATGCAACCTTTAATAAAAGAGTTGAAACTTCTTTGGGATGTGGGTGTGCGCACATACGATGCATGTTCGAAAGACATATTTCAGATGCGTGTTGCGCTTATGTGGACGATCAATGATTTTCCGGCTTATGCAATGATGTCTGGATGGAGCACGAAGGGAAAACTGTCATGTCCAGTTTGTATGAAGAATACATGATCCAAAAGACTGAAACATCGTTGTAGTTTCAGTTTTATGGTACATCGACGATTTTTGCCAAAGGATCATCCATATAGAATGAATCGTCGAAGATTTGATAATACTATAGAGACCGATGATCCACCTCAGCGTATGTCTGGAACTGATGTGCTTAATGAATTGAAAGATTTCAGTTTTTCGTTCGGGAAGGGTCAAATGAAATCTTGAAAGAGAAAGAATGTTTCCATAGAAACCTGTTACAATTGGAGGAAGAGGAGTATCTTTTTTGATTTTCCTTATTGGTCAACCAATTTGCTACGTCATTGCTTAGACGTAATGCATATTGAAAAGAATATATGTGAAATGTTGCTTTCAGTTCTTCTAAATGTCAAAGGGAAGACAAAATATGATTTACGATCTCGACGTGACTTGGTGGATTGGGGCATCAGACCAGAATTGCATCCTGTGCGTATCAGTGAAAATAACTGGCAACTTCCATGTGCTTCTTATGTGATGACACCTACTGAAAAAACAATTTTTGGAAGTATTAGAGACTATTAGAGTTCCTGATGGCTATTCAAGCATCATATCTAAACGGGTCAACAGAAGAGAGTTGAAGCTAAAATATTTGAAGACTCATGATTATCACGTTCTACTGCATGAGTTTCTTCCGATAGCAATCCGTCATCTTTTGTCCAATAATGTAAGGGTGGGTGTTATTCGGTTGTGCCATTTGTTTAGAGATCTTTGTGCTAAGAAGTTGTCCAAGTCTTTCTTGCAAAAAATGTTGACAGATGCCCCATTAATTTTGTGTGAGTTGGAGAAAATATTTCTCCCATCATTTTTCACATGCATGCTGCATCTGACTGTCCAGATTCCAACTGAAATACTTCTCAGAGGACCTTTTTCTTTTCGTCGAATGTATCCAACTGAAAAAATATGTTCACATTAAAGTCTTATGTTCGAAACAAGAATCATCCCGAAGGTTCTATCGTGAACGGTTACATAGCTCAAGAATGTATGGATTTCTATTCAATGTATTTGTCTGATCTTACTACAAGAATGAACAGACCAATGAGAAATGAAGAAGAACAATATGAGCAAATTGAACCCAGTTTTCCATCACTTCCTCAAATAGGAGGAATTCCTGGATCGTATACATTGAAGACATTAAGCCATGAAGAGTGGGAGATGGCACATCGCACAGTTTTGTTCAACTGTGATTTGTTCGATGACTATATCAGGTAACAAATTTGAATATGTATATCTTACATATATATCTGTTAAACTATTAATATTTTTTTATCTACAGGGAACATAAAACAATGATAAATAGGAAGCATCGTTCTTTATCTTTGAGAAGGAGAGAGACTTTTCATAGCAAATAGTTTTCTGCTTGGTTAAAATTGAAGGTAAAAATATTACTGTTTAAATTAATTATTTCAATATTTACATAAGTTTAACTGTCATTTATATTGCAGGTATTGAGTTTGTCTGCTGACTCTGTCTCTGGGGAAATAAGAGCTTTGGATTTTGGTCCTAATACCATAGTTCGTGACTGTAAATCAATTTTTATCAATGGGTACATATTTATTGTCACTGAACGAGCCAAAAACATGAGAACACAACATGATGGTATTATGGTTACTGCCACAACAGATTGTTATGCCAGTGCATCAGATAGTAGACCGTGACTTGAAAATGTGGGTTATTATGGAGTCATTGAGAAAATAATAATATTGGATTATTACACTCATGGACGAGTCACAATGATGAAATTCCATTTGTTTGATTCGATGACGAGACATGGCACATTTATTGATGATTGTGGATTTCGAGTAATTAATATGACCCGCACTCTTGCAACCGAAGAACCATATGTGTTGGCATCAATGGCTAAACAAGTTTTTTATGTCAAAGATCAACTTTAACCTGAATTTGGTGTCATAGTTGAAGTAATTCCAAGACATATTTTTGATGATGCTGATGATGGAATTGACATTGTCCCTATTGCCATTGGAACCAATCCATTTATTTCTTTTGATGACTTCAATAGATCAATTGTCAGAGTTTATTGTGAACCTGAAGTTGTGGTTGGAAATATATAGAATCATTCATCCATGTTCTCAATTCTTTTGGTTTACCTCGAGTTGGGTTGTTAAGGTTGGTAATATTCATATTTATTTGGTATTGATCACAAATATGTTTTAGCTGACTTGACCGTTATGTGGATTTTCAATGTTTATTGGTTGCTGTTTTATTTGAATTGCATTTTCTAATTTGGAATTGAACTGTATTCAAACCAAATCAAACAATATTTCTAACTTGGTGAACATTACAACTTGTATGTTTTATTAAATTCATTCAAGCTCTTCTAAAACAATTGATAGCTAAATTACCAATGAATCCCCTCATTCCCTCATATATTTAGTTTTTTGGTTTACACATTAATTTTATTTTTCTAATTAATTACATATTTGTTTTCCAATGCAGGAAATGCAGCCAATTGAAGAGAGACGAAGAAAAAAAATGGCGGAGAACAATCGTCGGATGGAGGAGATGGGCATTCCACCATTAGTGCCTATAGTGAGTACTTTATTTCAAATATATATATATATATATATATATACAGAATATATAATGTCATGTGATTAATTTTTTTTGTAAACTTTTTTGTAGGATCCACCATTACGTCGACAGTTATTCGACGAGGAGCCTAGTACTGGTCCTAGTACTCAGGCCGGTGGTACGAGGAGGGTTCGTACCAGAGGTGGACGTAGAGCTGCGCGTGCCCGACTAGACCCTGCCCCTCCCACTGACATTTCAGCCTTCCCACATTCTGATCCCGGTGTGTCGTTAAGGAAACACGGGATATTTAGACCTCCCATGTTTTCGCTACCTTCTGCATCTTCTGCCCCATCATTTTCACATCCCATGATGATTCCCACTCCCCAGTCAGCATCTGGTCATACAGCTGTTCCATCTTCATTTCCTTCTACTTCTGTCTCTCCGAGATTTTATATTTCATCATCTTCGACTCCTGTTCCACCAGAGGGTGTTCCATCAGGTTCTGTGGATCTGGCGCCACTCATTGATCAGACTAGCGCAGGTATATTTATAAAACCCTAACAAATTTTTATAGAAATATTTATTTTCATTATAAAATTTTTTGATAAAATATTTGTTTTTCTTTCATGACAAATACATCTACTGACAGGAGGCGGGGGCGGGGCCGTACACGCATGCGTTCGGTGTGGAACCGTCGCACACAGGTTATGGTGGAATATAATGAAGACAATCAGATGGTTGAGAAAACAGGGCAGAAATGTCGGAGTTTTATGGCGACTCTTTCCAAATACCCCGACATCATTCCCGTCAGCCCGCTGTCGTGGAGACATTTGCCACATGAGGTCAAAGATAGAGCTTGGGCAGAGATATGGGTAAAAAAATCTGTTGTATTTAATTCCATGAATTTTTTTTGTATTTATATGAATTAATATTTTCATTTCAGCTTCGATTTAATTTTCTTGATGGTGAGGGTGCACGACTGGAACGTCTAAAGGATTTAGGCGAGCTTTGGAGATCCTACAAGCATGAGCTATATATTGGCTGGCGTGCTAGAGTTGGCACTGAGTTAGAGGTGGTACCAGTCGTGGATGATTGTCCTATAGAGCAGTATCGTCAGATGATTACTCATTGGACGAGTACCCAGTTTAAGGTATGAATTACATTTGAGGTATTTAAATAATAACTTTCAAGTTATGAATTAATATTATCCTTTGAATTATCAAATTTTATTTAGGAATCATCTGGAAAAAATAAAAAAAACATTGATGCAAAAAAATACCTCCATACACTAGGACGCACGACGATGCCGGATCATGAGAGGCAGCAGGTATGACAATTGTTTATAAGTTTTCTTTACGACTTAAATTTTCTTTTGTTTCCTCAATTATTTAATTATTTGCTGAAGTTTTTATATAAATTTTGTTTTCAATGTCATTGTAGAGGCAAGTACAAAATATTGAAGGATGTGTGCCTCGAGCAAAACTGTTTTGCTCGAGTAGATGAAAAAGGATGGAAGTGCTGTCAACGAAGCGACTCAGCAGCAGATTGTAAGTTTTAATTAATCTGTTGATTTTATATTTTAAAATCTATTTCATAACTTAATAATATATTTATATTTGTAACAGTATGCTTTAGAGGCCCTCGATGCCCAAGAAGCAGACAATTTTGGGCCATCTGATCACTTACATCAGGTGTTGGGAGAGGATCATTCTGGCAGAGTACGCTGCCGACCTAGGATAGCCCCGACGAGGTATTGGCCTGCCTCAGGTACGAGTTGTAGTGCCACCGAGCTGTAGAAAGTTAGGGAACAGGCAGAACAGGCTGAGAAAAGGGCCACAGAGACGGCAGAACAGTCTGCTAGGGCAAAGAGTGCATTTATGAAATTTATTGAAGTTCTACGTCCAACACTTCCAGCAGAGGCCAGCCCAGCGATTGATGAATACATGTCGTCGATACATTCTATATATGGTGCACCAGGTGGCAGTTCCAGTGGTGGTCAGGCCGATGTCCAGCTTGAAGATGATGATGGCGAGCAGTCTGATGCGGAAGAGGAGGGAGATGAGGAGGGCGAGGAGGAAGGCGCTGTGGAGGGTGAGGACGATGAGGAGGACGATGACGAGGGCGATGATGAAGATGATGATGGTGATGGTGATGATGATGTGGGACATATTGATCCGTTACATTTTTGACTTATATTACTGAGATTTGATGTTTAATCTATTCTAGTTGTTGGTTTTATCTAGACTCGTAGTATAGTATTGGAGTTGAGTTATTTTTATATATTGTTTGTTTTTATGGATGTTGTTGTATTTTAGTGTTTGTGTGTTTGTGAACTCCCTGGACAACCCCCCTCATTCTTGGACCCTGGACAACCCCCCCCCCCTCCCCCTTGGACCCCCCTCACGTGCATTTACGAAGCGCGTGCATCACATAAAATATGAATATTGAGCCTTACCGTGCAAACCGCACGTCCGATTGACGTGCCGTCTACGCGTACACGTCACGAATAATAATTAGAATGTTGCACGGTGGTTTCAGCTCAATCTGAGGTCGTCCGCTATGAATTTGACAGTTGGACGCCCGTTTTGGCCGTTTATGACACCAGGACTGCGTTGTCGGTCACCGCGGGCACACGGCATGTCCGATTGACGTGTCGTCTACTCGAACACTTTAGAAATCACTCACCCGTATTTTTCGTCTAATTTCAGGCCATTCTGACTTCGTTCAGCCCGTTTGGACCCCCCTCACGCGCGTTTACGAAGCGCGCGCATCACTTAAAACACGAATATTGAGTCGTACCGCACAAACCACATGTCCGATTGGCGTGCCGTATACTCGTACATGTCACGAATAATAATTAGAATGTTGCACGGTGGTTTCAGGTCAATCCGAGGTCGTTCGCTATGAATTTGACTGTTTGACGCCCGTTTTGGCCGTTTATGACACCAGAACTGCGTTGTCGGTCACCGCGGGCACACGGCACGTCCCATTGACGTGCCGTCTACTCGACCACTTCATAAATCACTCACCCGTATTTTTCGTCTGATTTCAGGCCATTCTGAAATCGCTCGGCCCGTTTGGACCACCCTCATGCATGTTTACGAAGCGAGCACATCACTTAAAACAC
This sequence comes from Viscum album, assembly GCA_963277665.1. NCBI lineage: Eukaryota > Viridiplantae > Streptophyta > Magnoliopsida > Santalales > Viscaceae > Viscum > Viscum album. Next base: position 1,792,839,636 of record OY728137.1, read on the forward strand.
AAATATTGAGCCGTACCGTGCAAACCGCATGTCCGATTGATGTGTCGTCTGCGCGTACACGTCACAAATAATAATTAGAATGTTGCATGTTGGTTTCAGCTCAATCTGAGGTCGTCCGCTATGAATTTGACCGTTGGACGCCCATTTTGGCCGTTTATGACACCAGAACTGCGTTGTCGGTCACCGCGGGCACACGGCACGTCCAATTGACGTTCCGTCTGCTCAACCACTTCATAAATCACTCACCCATATTTGTCGTCTGATTTCAGGCCATTCCGACTTCGTTCGTCCCGTTTGGACCCCCCTCACGCGCGTTTACGAAGCGCGCGCATCACTTAAAATACGAATATTGAGCCGTACCGCGCAAACCGCATGTCCGATTGACGTTCCGTATGCGCGTACACATCACGAATAATAATTATAATGTTGCACGGTGGTTTCAGCTCAATCTGAGGTTGTCCGCTATGAATTTGACCGTTGGACGCCCGTTTTGGCCGTTTCTGACACCAGGACCGCGTTATCGGTCACCGCGGGCACACGGCACGTCCGATTGACGTGTCGTCTGCTCGAACACTTCAGAAATCACTCACCCGTATTTTTCGTCTGATTTCAGGCCATTCCGACATCGTTCGGCCCATTTGGACCCCCCTCACGCGCATTTACGAAGCGCGCGCATCACTTAAAACACGAATATTGAGCCGTACCGCGCAAACCGCACGTCCGATTGGCGTGCCGTCTGCGCGTACATGTCACGAATAATAATTAGAATGTTGCACGGCGGTTTCAGGTCAATCTGAGGTCGTCCTCTATGAATTTGACCGTTTGACGCCCGTTTTGGCCGTTTATGACACCAGAACTGCGTTGTTGGTCACCGCGGGCACACGGCACGTCCGATTGACGTGTCGTCTGCTCGACCACTTCATAAATCACTCACCCGTATTTTTCGTCTGATTTCAGGCCATTCTGAAATCGTTCGGCCTGTTTGGACCACCCTCACGCGCGTTTACGAAGCGCACGATTCACTTAAAACACGAATATTGAGCCGTACCGCGCAAACCGCACGTCCGATTGACGTGCTGTCTGCGCGTACACGTCACGAATAATAATTAGAATGTTTCACGTTGGTTTCAGCTCATTCCGAGGTCGTCCGCTATGAATTTGACCGTTGGACGCCCGTTTTGGCCGTTTATGACACCAGAACTGCGTTGTCGGTTACTGCGGGCACACGACACGTCCGATTGACGTGCCGTCTGCTCGACCACTTCAGAAATCACTCACCCATATTTTTTGTCTGATTTCAGGCCATTCTGACTTCGTTCGGCGTTTGGACCCCCTCACGCGCGTTTACGAAGCGCGTGCATCACTTAAAATATGAATATTGAGCCGTACCGCGCAAACCGCACGTCCGATTGACGTTCCGTCTGCGCGTACACGTCACGAATAATAATTAGAATGTTGCACGGTGGTTTCAGCTCAATCTGAGGTCGTCCGCTATGAATTTGACCGTTGGACGCCCGTTTTGGCCGTTTCTAACACCAGAACTACGTTGTCGGTCACCGCGGGCACACGGCACGTCCGATTGACGTGCCGTCTGCTCGACCACTTTATAAATCACTCTCCCGTATTTGTCGTCTGATTTCAGGCCATTCCGACTTCGTTCGGCCTATTTGGACCCCCCTCATGCGCGTTTACGAAGCGCGCGCATCACTTAAAACACGAATATTGAGTCGTACCACGCAAACCGCACGTCTGATTGAGGTGTCGTCTGCGCGTACTCATCACGAATAATAATTAGAATGTTGCACGGTGGTTTTAGCTCAATCCGGAGACGTGGTGTGGCCGGCAACACTCAAAGTGTCCGTCTTTTGTTTCAAAAGGACGTCATTTTAGGTGAAAAGAATCAACTGACATACGGAAAACTGACCAAACGCATTCCGAATCTATTAATAATTTATCCCAACAATCTATGGGTCATATGTGACGTGTACGAGCCAACCCGGGATGAATCTGAGTCGCGGTGTGGCCAGGATAAGTCTAACTGACTCTCTTTTGTTTAAAATGGACACCATTTTAAGTACATATGGAAAAACGACCAAACGGATTCGGTTTCCGTTGAAACTTTAGGAGAACGATCCATGGGTCATATGTGACGTGTACAAATCATCCCCGCTTCAATCCGACATGCGGTGTGGCTGACACCACTCAAAGTGTCCGTCTTTTGTTTCAAAAGGACGCCATTTTAAGTGAAAGGCATCAACTGACATACGGAAGAACGACCAAACGCATTCGGATTCTATTGATACTTTAGCACAATGATCCATGAGTCATATGTGACGTGTACAAGTTAACCCCGTCTTAATACGAGACGCGGTGTGGCCGTCACCGCTCTAACTCTGTCTCTTTTGTTTAAAATGGACATGATTATAAATGAAAAGAACAACTGACATACGCAAAACCGACCAAACGCATTCGTAATCTTTTGATAATTTATCACAACGATCCATGGGTCATATGTGACATGTACGAGCCAACCCGGGATGAATCTGAGTCGTGGTGTGGTCAGGATTAGTCTAAGTGTCACTCTTTTGTTTAAAATGGACAACATTTTAAGTACATACGGAAAACCGACCAAACACATTCGGTTTCTATTTAAACTTTAGGAGAACGATCCATGGGTCATATGTGACGTGTACGAATCAACCCCGCCTCAATTGGAGACGCGGTGTGGTTGGAACCACTCATAGTGTCCGTCTTTTGTTTCAAAAGGACGTCATTTTAAGTGAAAAACGTCAACTGGCATACGGAAAACCAACCAAACGTATTCGGATTGTGTCAATACGTTAGGAAAATGATCCATGGGTCATTTGAGACGTGTAAGAGTCAACCCCGTCTAAATCAGAGACGCGGTGTGGCCAGTACCACTCTGACTGTGTCTCTTTTGTTTAAAATGGACAAGATTATAAGTGAAATAAACAACTGACATATGAAAAACTGACCAAACGCATTCGGAATCTGTTGAAAATTTAGGACAACGATTCATGGGTCATATGTTACGTGTACGAGTCAACCACGCCTCAATCCGAGTCATGGTTTGGCCGAGACCACTCTAAGTGTATCTCTTTTCTTTAAAATGGACTACATTTTAAATTTATACGGAAAACCAACCAAATGCATTCTGATTGTGTTTATATTTTAGCACAACAATCCATGGGTCATTTGTGATGTGTATGAGTTAACCCCGCCTCAATACGAGACGTGGTGTGGCCGACACCATTCAAAGTGTCTCTCTTTTATTTAAAAAACACTTCATTTTAAGTGAAAACAACAACTGACATACGCAAAGCCGACCAAACGATTTCGGAATATGTTGATACTTTAGGACAACGATCAATGATTCATTTGTGATGTGTACGAGTTAACCTCGCCTCAATCCGAGGCATGGTGTGACCAGTATCATTCCAGATGTATTTATTTTGTTTAAAATGGATATCATTTCTATTAAAAATATATGGTATATGAAAAACCAATCAAATTATGAATTGAATCCCGGATTCCACATATGATTGTCATCTAAATTTTAAAATGAATTCTAAATGAATTATGTATGTTTATAATTATGTTATGAATTATATTTTAATTATGGATGAGTATATTTTCAGGATGAATTATATGTGTTGGTTGGTTGGTTTTCATTATTTTTATGTGTTGGTTTGTTCTCTATATGTATGCATTATATGTGTTACAGGTACAATAATTGGATTGAAAAATGAATTCAAAACGAGGGCATAATTGAATTGAAAATTGAATTGAAACCGAGGGTGAATGCCCAAAAACCAAACCTGCTGTGCAAATTGCAGGCTGCTGTGCAATTTTCACAGCAAAGCCTATGCCAACGGTTTGAAAACCGTTGGCATAGGCTCTATTAGTTATTTTTACCAACGGTTCAAGGAACCGTTGGGATACCCTGTCACATGGTGGTTTTTACCAACGGTTTGTAAACCGTTGGGAAAGGAAATTATGTGTTGATTTCCCAACGGGACAAACCGTTGGGAAAGGCCTTTCCCAACGGTTTGGAAGAACCGTTGGGATAGGTTGATTTTTTCTAACCTATCCCAATGGTTCTGTGTAAACCGTTGGGAAAAGCCTTTCCCAACGACTTACTTCCCCACGGTTTGCAGAACCGTTGGTATAACATATACCAATGGTTCTGCAGCCTTTCCCAACGGTTCTAAACCGTTGGGAAATTCTAGATTTCCAGTAGTGCTTGGTTGTGGAATATGCAAATTCATAGTGTGAAAACTATTACCACACCATGAAACTGGTCAAAAAGAAATAAAAAATTATTCATAATTTCTAAAATCTTTACCAAATATTGTGTTAACTTGACCAAGGACCTCCTTTAACGTATAAGATTAATTAAATATGATATTTTTACCCCAAAGGTCCAACATAAGTATGGTTTTTTACCTATAAATAAGAGGGTCGGGCTTCTTCTATAATGTGTTAATGGAAGCTAGACCTGGATATGAAGTGTTAATGTTGTAGATTATTCCCCCATGTGACTCCATAGGGTTTCTATTTTATCTACTTCTCTAAATATCATATGTATAACATAAGGGGGTATGTTTTTAATTTTCTAAGAAATGTGATAATGGGGAACTATATTAGTGAGTATTATTTTCTTTATTAGTTTATATTGGGGTTAGTATTTCATTTCCAATTTGTATATCTTCCCTCTTCTTTAATCATGGCCATTAATGATCTAATTGGGATGTACTATTTAAATTCACCAATATTGTTTCTAATATACCCATAAATAGTATATGGATAAGAATAAAGATTCTTAAACATGATATTGAATAACCTAAATTCATAATATCCCAATTTAGTAGACCATATGAAAATGGGAATTAGTAATTTAGAGAAAGAACATGAAGGAAAAGGGTTCTCTTATATTCAACTCCAATAACGATATGGATAAAAAAATTCAATGAGATCTACTAGAACATGAACCAAGATTAATAGAGTTTGGAAAATCTTCTCTTTTTTATTTTTAAAGCATTTTATTTTCATACTCTATTTCAATCAATTGCTTTAATTTTTCTATGTTAGTTAAAATTCTCTCCCGGGCTTGACCATAAACTAAACCCTTGATATTCTTAATAAGTTATTAGTAATATTTTGAGTCTTTTTATAAATTTTTAATTTTTATTTATCCTCATAGAAACTAATGATGCCTCATGTGTAGTTAGGTACCTTGAATTTTTTAGTATATATTAAATGATAGGATGATATATCTTTTATATTTTAAATGTAATAATTTTGGTGTCATTTATCATGATGGGTTTTTTGTGTCATCTCATTTATATTAATTTTTTTAATAAAGGGGTAATGATATTGGTATTCAAAACTCATGGTTCAATCCATATTCAATAATGATAATTATTATTATTATCATTTGTATTGATAATATGAATTTTGTTGTTGTTGTTGTTGTTTTTGTTTTAAAAATTATTACTATTATTATTCTTGTGGTTTTTTCATTACTATTTTCAGTGGTATTGGTTTTTTATCATTATTAATATTATTGGTATTATTTTTATTTTTATTTTATTATTTTTATTGTTATTCGAATTATTAATATTATCATTCTTGTATTTTTTATTGTTTTTATTCTTCTAATTAGTATTAATATTATTATTTAATTATTATTAGAATTTTTATCATTATTATAATTAATAGCCTGGGAAAACCCACCATAGATTCACCTAGGCTGAATTAAGATGATTATTTCACCTATATCATATCTACAAAAGGCCATGGTTTGGTGAAAATTGGTGAGTAGGCACTTTTTATCATTTTATCAAGGAATATAACTTAATAGAGGGGGTGAATTATGGTATTTCTGTAATATTGTTTTCTTTCTATATTATTCTCTCAACATGAAGAACACATCAATATCTCCATTTCTATCTCTTAAGATAGAATAAAGTAATAAATGATACGTATTATTTTAATTGGTTCACCCACATTGGTCTATTAGAAAGAGATTTCATGACAATGTGTATATAAAATAATCACAAAAAATCTCAATGATTCAATGTTTTACAAGTTTGGAGCATCCTCAATGAATCTCTAAGTTCATTAACATGAATTGTTGGAGAACCCACTACACTCTTTCACTAAGGAAAATAATTCTCCTCATTATTTGATCTTATTCTTCAACAATGATGATAGAAATATACATCATGGTTAGTGTTTCCTATTTATCACAACTATGTGGAAATTCCAGTGACATAATTAAACTATTGCATCACTCCATGCTTCAATAATGACTTTCAAGAAGGGATTTTGAATCACTCTCTATCTTTTAAAAGAAACTAAGAATTCCCTTCTATTTGGGCTCTATATTCCCTACATATGAAAATATTTTTCCCTCCCAAATGATACCCCTTTAAATTGCATTATCTCATGCATATTCTACTTATAGAAATGGATGGAACTTGGATGATTATTTCAAATCACTCTATAACAATACACACATTAATTAATATAAATAAAATAAAGGACTATTTAAATTTTAGTGTATTGTTTGAATTTTTTATAACTTGAATGGAAAAAATGGTTTGCACCATGTTGTTGTGAAAAAAAATCTCATTTTTCCATGGCACACTAACCACCATGTTTGTAGAATCCTAATTTATGTTGTTTCACACAGGAAAACTTCTCTCAAACCATGACCTTTGAAATTGTAATAACAATACACCCTCTAGTTCATAGGTGAACATATAGACAACCACAACCTCCTCTAATCCCATGGTGTGAATCACCATGTCCCATAACTGAACTCCTAGATTTCCATGACTTGTTATAAACATGTAGGGGACGAACCATGCCTCATAAGGTAATTTCCATTTTTCTATTCCACTCTCCATACCCATAGTAAACATTACTTTTTTCCATAGATGAATTCCAAGATAAAAACCCCCACCATTGTGGCCATAGTAACCATCTCTATATATAACTGACAAAAAATTGTTTTGGATGAGTCACCATGGTGTTGTCTAAGATATAGTGAAGATCTTATTCACCTGGTTGAACAAACCACTCAAATATCCTTTTCTCAAAAAAAATAAAACTTCTGGGAAAACTTCCTTGATAATATTTTTCCACATACACAACCCAAAATCTATTACAAAGGTTTTTTTCTAACAATCTCCCCCTCTGGGTTTGATGAAAAATCCAAAAAAAAATCTAAATAATCCAATAAATATCTACTTCTTCATCATTAAACATCCAGAGTCATGCATTAATGATTAAATAATCACTTAATATAATCCCATGTGATAATTTCTCAATGTGGGAAACTATATTTGAATGAAAAGATTCTAATGATCATAAAACATGATTTCAAGACATTCAAGAAAACTCATTTGACCATATTTTCTCTCCCTAACTCAACCTGATTAAAAATATCCCCCAACCAAAAAAACTTCTCTACTTCTCTAAAAAGTATCTCTCCCCATTTTTCAACTAACCCAAAGTGATCACTTCAAAAAACAATTTAAATGATTTGGTTATAAATACAACAGTGAAATGTTGAAGAGTGACATACCTTGCTCTCGGGAGAAAAACATAGAAGGATTCAGAGATCGGTTTATGATCCAAATAGATAGATAAATTTTGTTAGAATCTAATACCCAACCGATTCTTTTCAAATTACACCTTTAGTATATCCATTTTTGTTATATCTGATGTTTTTTATTGAGTTCACACATACTCAAATTTTACCAAATTTTGTTCAACATTATCCTTTATGAAGTGATGATTAATATCAGTGTGATTTTTTTGTAAAATATTGTATTGGATTTATTCTAAATTTTATAGCAGTATATTTTCACACATAATCATAAAATTATATCAAAATTCAATTATCAAATATTTAAGTTTCTATTTCGTACAAATAAATTGGATGTGTGGTTGAGTTACTTTAATATAATCAGACTCTATAGTGATTAATTATATAAAGTCTTCTTTCTTACTAAAACATGATACACTATAATTCCCAAGATATAATACACAAGTGAAGTTTGATTCATTTTTTCATAAACTAAACCATCCCAATATCCCTTTGAATATCCTATCCCCTTTTCATGTGTGTTTATATTGGAAAATAGCTCATATTATATCATATGATTTATGTAGAGAAGTATCATTTTCATTTCTGTCATGTGACTTTCTTTTGTAAATTTTAATAAAGTGTGTATTAACATATAGAAACACAATATTCATTCATGTTTAAGTTAACTATAGTAAATAAAAAATTATTTTTATATAATGGGTGACATTGACATCATTTCCTACATCATTATATGATAGTTTTTTGTGTCACTGTAACAAACCATCCCAGGTTGACCAGGAACGTCACCCCAACTAGCTCTCCATAAGGCCTTATGATCACCTACCTGTATTCTAGAAGATGTTGACTAGTGGAAAGTGTTTGAAGGATACCATGGGAAGACTATTACCTATGTTCATATTATAATAAAATCATAAATAACCAAACTCTTACCTAGGGATAAATATTAGAGTGTGAATTACAATGAATAGAATGAAAAGAAAGATATAATAAATGAAATGTGGAATAAAGTCATAAAGACTCAAATCATGTAAATATTTAATATCTTTTCACCCATTAGGCTTACCAAATATGAAAAATTAAAATACAAAAAAAATACAATAGGCTCTGCTGCCAACACTATGTCGTACCACAGATCTAATATCCATGATTCTCGAGCTACACTAGACCAATCCTTAGACTCTACATGAGTGGATCTATTTGATCAGGAAACACTGGGCCTTGAACAATCCACCTCTTAACCTATGATCCAACCTAAAATCATACATCATATCTATTCACACAATGAGGTGTACATACAGGGGTTGAGAAACAAATCTTAGTAGGCCACCACCAATGGTGAACCTCTAATCTATTATCATAACAATAGTATACACATGTGATATGCCCAGATAAACCAAAAACAAATACTGGTTAGAATATAAAAAATCTACATATTCATAATGGGTAAAAAAACAAAACAAAATAGCCAATTTTAGGTTCTTGAATAACACCCAAGGTAAATCTACCCCCACACAGGCCCATGCTAGTGGACTTATAGAACATTGATCAACCATCCGTATGAAAACCTATTTATTTTTACTGGATCTATAGATGATCTCCCATACATATAATTAAAATAAATTAATTTATTACCTTAGGGTGAAACCATATATGTCCTCACAAAAAACACATCTATTGGGCTCTATAACATCAATAAAATGATAGGAAATGGTGATAGGAACATCTAATTAAACAAAATTAGAGAACCATTAAGTTCTAAATGTATTATAGAATGAATTAGAAACCAACTATAAAAACAAAATGGTGGGATCCATAAAATAATATTCGATCCACCAGAATACACGGTATCATGAGAACAATGGAATCCACGATGCAAAAAAACCTTTCAATGACTACCTCAGTACCTTAAAATCCCAAAACCACTATAGTTATGGTATCACACTAAACTAGATAGGAGTTTCACTCATCTAGATCATATATTAACTACATAATAATGTCTAACCATATCCATCCAATATTAGAGAGAAATAGATCAAAACTTATTTCCAATAACATATCCAAGAAACACCAAGAGTCACTTCTTCAAACCAAAGTCTTGATAAAATTTTTCCTTAAATTTTATATCCAAAGGCCAACTGAACACGGGATGATCCAGCATTGAACCCACCACCCAAATAACTTAACAAGCACCACTAATAAACTCTCAACCAATAAAGTAAAGGTCTTATAAATGAAACAGTAGATCTTAGTATCCAACAAACCACCACCATGGGATCTCAATGACACACCTCCGGGAAAACGATAACACAGGGCTCCCACAGTCCCCAGGGCCACACCATAAACTGATTTCAACCATATGACTCTCCATTTTCACCAAATATATTGGTGCATTATAGTAGATTCATCCCTAAATGTCCCTCAGTGGCCTATAACTGATCCTCAATCGATAAAATTCCCAAATGGAATACCAAACCAAATCACACCAAACAATGTGTTCAAAATAATCCTCACAAGCACTAAAAATGGTGCCCTAGAAGGGATATTCAAAATAATCTATCCCTCAGGGTAATTCCCACTACAATAAATACTCAATCATCTATCCCAAAGAACCACAAATCCTTTATTTACATCTCTTCCTTGAGGGAATCAAGAGAAACACCATGTCACATGGGAATTCTTAATAGTTGGCTCTAGACACCACTATTAACTTCATCAAAACGATCCCATAAGGGAATACTTGAGAGTCCCATAGACTCATCTAAATATCTCAATAACCCTTGGATATAACTTTTATCCCACAATGTAAACCCAAACCAAAGGCTCCAATAGTTGTGGTCCACAATCACAATAACTAACCAACAATATCTCTAACCTAACCAACCAGTCCTGACATGCATGGACTAACCAAGACCTCCACAGATACACTAAATGATCCTTCCATTATGAATCCAACCAAAATAACCTCAACCACATCATTGTGGAACACTTGATCTAGACTGATCATTGAGCTCACATCCCTCACTTGGGTCTTGAATCTTACAACATAACCGCATGAGGATTATGAAAACATCCCTTGAGGAAATCTAGTAAAAATCCTCTCTCATCCAAAATACCATCGAGGATGCCTATAAATACTAAATGGATACCACTATGATGATCTACATAGAAAAATGAATTGGATGGACAAATCAAATGTCCAACATTGATACTAGAAAGAAAAATAAGTAAAATAGGACAAAGAGGGAAAAGTACACTGCATATAGTTGGGGTACACGGCATTTAAAACCTAAAGTCCCCCGGGTTGTGTGCCTCAGGCCCACTCGATGTGTACTTTAAAAAGTATATAGTGTGTCTACCTCGTAAATAGTGTGCATTACACTCATGCATCCTGGCCATGTACGCTATCCAAACATAGAATGTGAAATACATGACCACATGATGTGTGTCCCACACAAGGTATCTATATGTGCACCCTAAACAAGGTTATGACAAGTACCCTCCATGTATACTAGTCATGTGCTACACATGGTCTCATGTTATGTACACAACATGGTCATTTACCCCCAGTATGAGGTTTCTACCTGAGCCTAAGACCATAATCCAAGTCTCCATTACATGGTGTGTCTTTGGTACTCAACATTTAATCCCAAAATATCATCTTCCCTAAACTGGAATAACGCACATTGTGTATTTTTCGAACCATACATCTTGTACATGAGTATTTCTAGATGAGAAACACCCAAAACGGCCCCAAATGCCCAATTTTTTCCTAAATGCCAAATATTAATCACTTAGGGTCCCCCAAAAACCCATACAAGGAATTAAAACCTCATAAAAATTAATATATGTGTATTTTTTTCATAAAAAATAAATTATTCCTTCCACTGGGTGAAAACCGATAAGATTCATTCTGAAATTGTTACATGTTTCTACTGCACTTTGATCCAGGCCTCGAGAAAACCCCTAGCTAGTGCCTCCTCCTATCCTTGTATTTCTTCTCTCCTTATCACTAGCTCTTCTTATGACCTAAAAAGGGGGAGGGCCCCATATGTGTACCTGTGAATCCAATGGGAAAAAGAAAATAGAATAGGAAAAAATTCTAAAAGGAAATGAAAATTAAAAGGAATGGGGCTTGGGCCTAGGCTCAGCACCTGAACCAAGGTTGAGCATCGCCAAGGTGATACCCCTCATTCTAGAATTAACCATATAGTCAGAATGTAAATTTAATTATTCATTTGAAGGACATGATCAAATGAACACACAAGACTATTTTTATATTTAATTATATAAATATTATATATTCCATAAAAATTCAAACAACAATGATTTACACCAAAAAAAATATCCTTGGTTTAACACCCAATTCCAAGGACAAGGAAGTGTTTAGAAAAATTATATGAGACCATGTTATAAGTTAAATTTTCATTTTTTTCATAAAACACTTTTCAGAACAAAAATTCAAATTTCCCTTGATTTTCACAAGATGAGGTGACATAAGGAATCACAAAACTTCAAACACAAATTCTTCCCTCCCAACTATCCTTAAAAGTCAACTAGTATCCATGCTCTACTCTAATAATTGGCTTTACCAATGTTATATCAACCATCAAACCATTAGTCTTACAATATCAACGAATCTCACCCAAATTGAGACACAATCAACCATTAATGATTTGAGCCTTCCCACCACAGGAGTATCATTATAATTAATCCACTCTCCAATGGAAAACTACATGGATCATTCTATATCCATCACTTAACATAATAGATAGGCTTTCCCAAAATTCTCACACCTAATCACCATCACAAACAAAAAATAATTTTTTGACCCCAATCCTCTAAAAACTACAACCCTCATGCTCAAAAGAACTCTTAAAACATGTTTCATGACCTTTAAAATCCAATGGTACACTTCCCAAAAATATTATTTCCTTAACACTCTCTTAATAATTAAAAATGACTCATGATCAAGTGGGACATGTCCTAACAAATCTAGGCTAACATGCCTAAAACTACATACCATGTTCTTCATGTAGATCAGTAATAAAAAACCACATCACCATTAACACTCCTCTTAAATATAGAGGAATATACCTCATGCCAATATCAACCACATGAACACCCTCCACTCAAGCATCGATCCAAATCAACAAGAATCCAATCTCTCTAACACCATGATACCCAAGGTGAAACTAAAATGAGTAGAACTAGGGGTTCAACCGAACCTACCATTTCAAGCTAGTCACAAGATAGGTAGAACTCATAGTTCTCCACAAATAAATTACCAGGAATCCTCATGCCTAACTACATCGTAATGGTATTATACACCATAGGCACAATCAAGGAAGAAAAGTGATGTCCAACCAAGCTATCGGCGTTAACATACACATAGAACCCACAGTGAGACCTAGTAGACAACATATGGCTAGAAAATATCCCTCCCGAGTAATATGAACCAGTTAATTCAAAGGAATCACCATATTTGGGAAACTCAAGACTGATCCTGAGATATCATTAGTATCCTTTCCCTAATCTAGACACCAATAAGACACTCAATGTCCATAGTAACCCATAAGGGTTTCTGTGTATCCCTGGATGAAGGGAACTCATCTCATCACCAATGAAAATCCCACCACATGGTTCCCATGAACTATCAACAAAATTATATATATATATATATATATATATTTCTATGTGTGTGGTTCATCTAAGTAGAATTTCACTAATTACTTATACCGGGAAACACGAAAAGAGTAGTTATTAATACTTTAAAAATTTGAACGTCCATCATCAGTGAAAACATCACCAAGGACAGGAATATTTCATGTGAATCCAACATTACTAGAATGATTCATGAACATTAGATTCTTTATTATGGTCTAAAATAAAAAAACATGGAAAAACAAAAAAACCATAAACTCAAATGCATCACACGAGGGGAAATAATGCAACTGTAAAAATAAAATTCAAAAAGAACAATCCCATTCCCTATAAATGTAGACGTCCTATTGACAAAGATGTTTGTGACACAATAGTTTGATATCCATCACATGTTCTAACACATTACTAGACCACCTATCAACCAACTCCCAAATCGTAATCTAACTATCTATGAAAACATTTTGTAACAAATTAGCCTAGGTTGACCTGACACATCACCAGATCTAACTCACCATAAGGCCTCAAACATGCATCACCATATTTTGGAGGCTTCTAAATAGAAATGAGTGTTAAAAAGATACCATGTTGGGATTATACCCTTTGTTTTTATGGTAATAACAACATAAATAACCAAACTTATACACAAGTACAAACTTCATAATTTGCATAAAAAATAACTAAATTAGAAGCACACTGTTATAAATGAAATTTGGAAGCTATTCATATAGACTCAAATTATGAAAATAAAAAAAATGGTTTCCCACTAAGCTGACGACATATAAAAAATAAAATGAATGAAAATAAATACAACAATCTCAATAGCTAAAACCGAGTTGAACCACATTCCCAGTCACCATGATGCTCAAGCTACACCAACCCAATACTGAGACACCACATGAGTTGATCTAATTGAACAAGTAACATTAGACCTCACCAAATTCACCATGAAACCTCCAATCCAACCTAAAAGAATACATCAGATATACATTCACATTGAGTTTCACGTACTGAAAGTGAGAAACAAATCACATTAGGCAACCCCCAACAGTTTACCTATATTATATTTTCATAAAAATTGTATGCACATGCGATATGTAGATACTATCCAAAAAATCATACAATATGGTATATAAAAACCATTGAATAAGAATAAAGGGGGGAAACCAACTACATGGATTCTAGCATGACACATGAGTTAAATTTACCCCCACTCTAGACAGTGTTAGAGAATTTATAGTATGTGGCACACCAAATAACATGAAAACTGGAACATCCTCTAAATATACATAGAGTCTAAATTTTTTTAATTAAAGACATGAATTCCAAACCCTAGCGTGTAACCATAGGCATCCAAAAGATAAAACATATATACTATGACCAATGACTCTAGTAGTACAATACGAACTGTCAATTGGAACATCTAAATTGAAATAACTAGAGAACCTACCTATGTGGAAAGTACTAAAAATGAAATGAAAACTACCTTTGGACCCTTGAAAATGTGGGATCCTAATCATAATCTAGGATCAACTATTATACATGGACCTAGGAGTACAAAGACATCCATAGAACATACAACCCACTCCATGAATGTCTGAAAACCTGAAGTGGTCGAAGATAGTCTAGTTAGGGTGTGAAACTAATCTAGGTGGGGGTTTCACTCAACCAGATCATCCATTAGCAACACATTCCCATATAACCACATCCAATAAATGGAGGAATGAACAATATCCAAACATAGGTCCAATTTCTGATCCAAGAAATTCCAAGAACCTCCTACTCAAACCAAAGCCCTGGGCAGAAACTAGCTCAAACATCCCATCTAAAGGACAGAAAAACATGGGACAATCCAACCTCTAAGCAACCATCAAAATAGATGAGAAAGTTCCATAAATATACTCTTTTCCAAAAATTTGTGGGTCCTCTGAATAGAACCATGTATCTCAGCATCCAAAAAATAGTCACCATGGGCTCTAAACGACCCACCTCATGTAAAACCTATACTTAGGGATCGCACAATCCCTAGGGTAATATATTTAAGTGAATACAATCATAAGACTCTATGGATGCACCTAAAATCTATAGACATTCCTATAGAAACATCCTAAAATGGATCTCAGTAGCCTCTTATAGATTCTTGATAAACAATGTGCCCAAAGGGAATCCAAAAAAATCACACTAACCAGAGATTTTATAATGATCCTCATGGATAGATTAAAAATAAAACCCTATAAGGGATCCTTAGATTAAGATAGACCTTCGTGAAATTACAACTTTTTAAAAACCTCAGACAGCCATCCTAGAAAACCACACATACATGGGTACCAACTCACCTATGAGGGAATCCAAAGAAACACCATGAAACATGGTTATTCTCAATGGTTGACTTTGGAAACCCCTGATAACTTGGTCAGATACCAACCACAAGGGAATCCTTAATAATTTTCTAGATATTTCATAGCATCTCAATGGAATATAGTAA
Organism: Viscum album; assembly: GCA_963277665.1. Classification (NCBI taxonomy): domain Eukaryota; kingdom Viridiplantae; phylum Streptophyta; class Magnoliopsida; order Santalales; family Viscaceae; genus Viscum; species Viscum album. The sequence continues at coordinate 1,792,855,421 of OY728137.1, forward strand.
TAATTTCCATCCCATTTCATTAACATATCCCAAAGGATCCAATACCTATAGTCTTCAAACATAAGATATAATCCTCAATAAATCTAACCTCGAGAAACTAGTATAGGCATGTTGGAATTAACAAAGATTTACTTGGAGATACTATATGATCGAAATTTCTGAGTTCCATACATATGAACCTCAAAAAAACCATCTTGTAACCCTTAAGACAAACCATTATCTAGGATTACATCCCTCAAACGGGTCTCGCGCCTCTTAACCCAACCCACAATAGGATTCTAAAACCAATCGATGAAATCCTCAGTAAATGGTCCACCATCCAAAAAACCATCTATATGTGATGTAAAAGTTTATAGGATACCACCATCATGATATAAATGGAATAACCATCAAAATGAAAAACATTCAACTCTAATTATGACACCAAGGTGAAAAATAGGAAAATTGGGCCAAGGTAGGAAAAGTGCATGGTGTTAAATTGGGGTACATTGTCTGTAACACCATAAGTCCTCCATATATATGTTTTTCATTCCCACTGATCATATAATTTCAAAATTACATGACATTTACTCTTAGTAAAAATCATGTACCCCACTCAGGGTGCCTTTTCATGTACCATAACCCTACTTGGAATGTGAAACGCACAACCACATGTCATGTATAAACATATATGGAGTGTGTCCCACATTTGGTTCCTAGAAATATAGCCTAAATGGGTTCATTCCATGTCTGTTACATTTCTACTATCCATGTATGACTCATGGGATTTGGTTTTGTACACAACATGACCATGTTCGCTAAGCATTAAGTATCTATCTCATCCCATGACCACACCCAAAGTCACAAATACAAGGAATGTACCATGGTACACAGTGTGTAGTCTAAAAATTTCATCTTCCACTATCATGAATAAAACTTAACATGTGTTCTATTAACCAAATTCCATGTACATTAGTATTCCTAAATGACCCCCCCCCCCCCAACATCCTAAAACGCATGATTTCCCCCCCAAAATCCACAGATCTACCCTCTATGGGTCCCCAAAAAACCATACAAGGCATTAAAACCTAAAAAAAATACAGGGGTATTTTAGGCATAAAATGTAAAATTTTCCCACCTTTGAGTTAAACTATTGATGATTCCCTCCAAAACTACCACTTGTAGATGCTGCACTTTGATCCATGCCTCTAATGATCTCTCGGGCGATGTCTCCTCATATCTCTCCCCCACTTCTCCCACTTATCTCCCTCTTTATCTCTCAGAAAAATACCCAAAATTGATAGTTAAACTTAGAAATATATTTAAATACAATGGGATAACAGAAAAGATAGTAGGAAAAAAATAAAAGGGTTAAAAAGAAAACACAAATGAAAGGAACGTAAAGGGGTCAGGGCCAAGCCTTAGGGCCCAACACAAGTGTATGAATAATTTGACAAAAATCCCCACTATAGACACAACCATTGAGTCAGAATATCAATCTGAGACTTCATTCTAAATATAAAAATAAACGAACACTCATAAATAAATTATTATTTAATTAATTAAATATTAACTATTCTATGAAAAATCGAACACCTCGGACTTCCAAAGAAATCATATCCTTAGGTAAACACCCTATCCCTAGATCAATAGAGTGGTCATTAAAATTATTTGATATCATATTATTGGAGAAATTACCATTTTTTTAAAAAACACATTTTGGACAAAAAAATCAAATTTATCTTGATTTTTACATCTCGGGATGACACGAGGCATCAGAGTCTCGGTCAGAGTCACCATCAGTCTCATAATATCAATCAAAATTTTGATCAAGACCTTCATAGAATATTTAATTTTTGATATGATGCTCTTATAATTTCATTTAATCATCATTAAGATAAGGGAAAAAAAATTTACTAATAAGTGGCATCCAAAATTCCCACCTCATGAGATTTGAAAAATTATTCCATTAGTTTTCATCTCAGCCTCTAAACATAATATCATTCACATAGACAAGTGCCATCATTCATTTATTATTTTCTTCATTTATATAGAGGTTTAGATACAAACATCCCCTTTGAAATCTAGGATTCATTATAGATTGGTCTGTCCTTGAGTACTAAGATCTTGGGGCTTCTTAACCCATAAAATGACTTCTTCAGCTAGGAAAATATATTTTCATCATTACCAATGAAAAATCTTTCTGATTTATTTATATATACATCCTCTACAAGGATTAAATTAGTAAAGGATGATATCACATCCATTTGGAAAACCATTAATCACTTCTTCACCCCCTATGTTTAATAATAATCCTATTTTTTCATTTCATTCCATCGGTATGAATGTTTCATCCACATAAACTCCTTGAATTTCTGAATACCCTTTACATACAAGTCAAGATTTGTTGCTTTTAAGATTTTCATATTTGTCTAATTTATTTAATAAAATTCATTTTTGTTTGATTGATGTTTTTTTCATGAGACCTTTGAAAAACATCCCAAATATCATTATTTTCTATTTTTTCATACTTCTCAAGTGTATCATCATCCTAAATTCCATTCCTAGTGAATTATTAATTGATTTTAGTTCCATCGTTAATATGATAGTCACTTTTTGGTGTGTCTTAATCCTTCTCGTTTAAACTAGGGTTAAAAAATCTCTAAAATTGTTACTTTTAATGATTTTAACCATGCTAAATAATCTACTTGAGCCTACTTTTCTGGTTTTGTTTTTTTCATCATTAGAGTAGTTATATATGTCAAAAATATCCCTCAGAACTCTTCATTATCCATACAATTCTTTTGTCACGACCCGCCCTCGGGGTCCGTGTCGTGACTACCCCAAGCCCGCCTTCCATAGGCCAGGGGCTGGCGACTAGCACCAAGGGGTAAATCCCGGTAAAAAGGGAAGGCATTGCCTTTGAAAAGTAAACAAACACCACAGAGTAAGCAAGAGGAAAGTAAACACTAAACAAAAGCAGAGTACAACTGAAAGTGCGGAAAAGTAAATGGGCCAGTATACAAACCCAAACTGAAAGTAAAGTACAACTCGAAAGGGAAAACAGCAACTGGAAGGTAAAAGCCGCTACACCGATCTGTCCACTGGAAATCCCACCTGAAGGGTGGGTACAGATAGCTCCTCTGCTCCACGGGTCCCGCCGTCCGCTCTGAGCACGTCCCGCCCAGTGGTCCACCTCCGGGTACCGTCCCGCTCTGCAAGCCTCAGCTAAGGTCAACGTTGTCCGTCGTCTGCAACCAACACAACGTAGTGTGGGAAAAGCCCGTGCAGGGGTGTGTATAAGCTACTCAGTAGGGACCCCGAGACCCCTGAAGGTCTCTCAAATCCACAAAGGATAAACCACGAAGAAAGGTACAATCACGAAGTAACAACCGACACTGCTTAGGTATATGCCCATCCATATACCTAAGTCATCAAATTCAAATACGCTCCAACCTCCGAGCCCAAGTACAACTCAGTCCACACAGGAAAGTAAACGTATTCCACACAGGAAAGCAAAACGTAATCCACACAGGATTGCACAACACAATCCACACAGGAAAGCAACAGGATTCAGCTCACACCAGGATTTTCATTATCAAAACCGTAACTGCTGAAGAGCCCCATCTCTGAAGTGTACAGTGGTCATGTCACGACTCCGAGGTACTTCTCACTAACCTAAGACTGCTGAAGTACTCCTCCTGTCGAGTACCGCGGGTCTGCTGCCAACTACCGGGCGCTCCGTCTGCTGAGGGTCTGCTGCCAAATACCAGGCGCTCACCCAAATAGCCTACAGAGGTACTCCTCCAGTCGAGTACCGCGGGTTTGCTGCCAACGACCAGGCGCTCCGTCCGCCGTGGGTCTGCCGCCAAATACCGGGCGCTCCGTCCACTGGGCTAGTCGACTCACTCCAAGTCGAGTCGGTCGAGCAGTCTTTAGGTCTCAGCCGGCTACACGGTCTCCGTACTCCGTATGCTCGTCTCCAGAATCGCGGGTCTGCCGCTACGACCAAGCGCACTACCTCTATCGAGTAAAATAGAAGGTTCAGCTCACACAGGTAAACTTCTTCGGATGACGGTGAAGATGATCACTGATCCGTCTAAGTCGTCGGACCCACGAAGGATCGATAGGTAACTAACCCCCGCAAAAGACCCACACAGGATCGGGCCCACGTAGGACCTGTAGGCGCTGGTTCACACAGGACCGCTGAGCGCAAAGACCCACACAGGATCGGACCCACACAGGATCGGGCCCACACAGGACCTGTAGCACTGATCCACGTAGGATCGCTGAGTGCTGTAGTCGTCTTCATCGAATCCACACAGGATCTTTGTACTGTCGTCGTCGCAGTCACAGTAGCAGTAGTAGCAGTAGTAGTCACAGTAACAGTCGCAGCCAGCACTAGGGTTCCTGCACACAGCAAGCTCGTTCGGAGGGTCCGCTCCACGAGCTGAGAGGCTGATACATCAACTGTCACAAAGTCCAGAGTTGATGTATCCAAAAGTTCCGTATCGTCAATAGGAACTCAACGCAACAGACGGCGCGTCGATCGGACGCCCGGTCTGAGAGTTATTGGCATTTTCGTCCCCGGGGCCCGGTTGGTTTTTAAGGCAAAACCAACCCGACCGTACTCCACCTACGTCCAAACCTCGGGCGGAGTATGCCAAAAGATCCATCTCACTAAGAGGAACACAACACGGCTGACGGCACGTCAATCGGACGTCCGTAGCTCAAGATATGAGCGTTTCCGCTCCGAAGGCCCGGTTGGTTTCGTGAACGAACCAAACCGGCCGAACTCAAAGTATTCCCAAACCTTGAGTTCAATATACCGAAACGACCGTCTCGATCCAAGGATCGCGTTGCCGCAGACGGTTCGTCGATCGGAGGTCCGTGGCTCAAGATATGGCCAAAATACCGAAACTGTTTCGAAACGGGGGGTCCGGGTCCAGGCCGACCCGGCCCGACCCCCCCTGGGTCGGCCCGAACCGGGTCGACCTGACCCGGGTCCGACCCGGCCCGGCCGGCCGGCGGCGCGGCGGCCGCGGCGGCCTGGCGCCGCACGGAGGCAGCGCGCGGGGGGGGGGGGGGCAAAGCCCCCCACTTGATTGGGAGGCGGCGCAGCTTTTTAGCCGCGCCTGTTTGCAAACCCCCCCCCCCCCCACGTGGGGGGCTTGATTGGCAGGAAACGGGGGGGGCCGCCTGCCCCCCCCCCCCCCCTCAAAGGAACCGCCCCCCTCATAAAGAGGGGGGGGTTTAGAGCTGGCCGGGGGAATTTAATTCCCCCGGCCTTTGACCTTCCGGTCGGCCACCTGGCCGGCCGGATTTTCTCCAACTGGACCGGAAAAATTTCTGGTCCCCTTTCCGGCTTCCGACACAGGCGGCCCGGCGTGCCGCCGGTCTTCCCGTCTCACCGCGGCCCGGAACCGGCCGCGCTGTTCATCGTCCGGCGCGGTGCGATGGCACCGCGCCCCTCCGCCGCGCCTTTTATTCCCCCTTGACGCGGCGCGACGGCGTCACGTTCTTGATGATTCTTCCACGACGCGGCGCGACGGCGCCGCGCAAAAAGATTTGGGTGAATATCCGCGTGGTGCGACGGCACCACGCCACCTTGATTCATCCGCAAAATAAACACCAAGAATGAAGGAGGGGTTCGGCCGTGTTCATGCGGTCCGGCCCCCTCACGTTAAAACACAACTTAAAATCCTTACGTTAATCAAGCATGAACCACGAAAAAGGATAAAAGAATAAACAAAATACAACAACCCCTACCTTGGGTATAAGTTCGAAGATTTGTCAACATCCCGCGGAAGACAACGTCGCGGAGGTCGGGCGTCGCGGTAGACGTTCGTCAAATCCGATGACGAAGAGGTACGTCCGAAGAGACACGTCGTTGGTGAATCCTTGTACGCCGACGAAGGTTGTCCGAGGAAGAAGTGGTGTTCCCTTTCGTTGACACGGTAGACGAAGAAGGGAGGTGCGGTGTTCTTCTTCGGAGCTTGAGCGTTCTTCGTCGGAACTTGAGTGTTCTTCGTCAAAGCTTGAAGAAGGAAGAAGAGCCCTCAACCTCTCCAAGATGGCTAAAGAGTTCTAACCCAACAAAATAAGATAAAGTCTTATTTTATTCACAAAAGAATTTCAAAGGTTTGAAATTCCAATAAGAGATAACTCCACATTAATTAACAAGTTGTCAAGTTAATTAAAGAGGGGTTAAGGGAGTTTGAGGGAAGATGTAAAGTTTAGGGTTCGTGTGGGCCCCACCACACTTAATCCTCTCAAGGGAGGTTAAGTGGGTGTGGCCCCCACCCCTAACTCCCTTTGAGAGGAGTTAACCTAAAAAAGTAAAATAAAAAGAAATCCCCATTTCTTTATTCAACTTTTTATAAAACTCCCAAAAACTAACTCTCAACCCGAAATAAACGCAACCTCAGAAAAGGTCTCCTTAAGCGAATATCGGCGCTGCGAGTTCATCGGTGCCCTCGGATTTTAATTCCGAGCACCGGATCAAAAGTTAGAAATTCCCGCTTGTTCGTTCACTGAACGTACCCGAGCCAAACTTCGGAAATTGATTCCGGGCACACCGGGCCTCGGAATCAGGTGCCGTAAGAAACTGCGCTCTTGTAAAATTCCAAAGAAAATTAAGAAAAAATTTCCCTTGAATTTTACGGGTCTTTACATTACTCCCACCTCCGGTCTTTACGTCCCCATAAAGATACAACAAAAACTAGGAGAACGAATTAGGGTTCTGAGCACGCATCTGAGCCTCCCGCTCCCATGTGCTCTCCTGGAGGTTTCTGTGCTGCCATCTGATGCGCACAAGAGGAATCGATATCCCACGCAGGACCCGCTCCTGTCGATCCTCTATCTCCACCGGAACCTCTGTAAAATTCGCCCCATCGTCAACTTCAAGCTCCCCGTGGTCAATGATGTGCATCGGGTCGTGCACGTATCTCCTCAGCTGAGATACGTGGAAGACGTCGTGCACCCGGTGCAACTGAGGTGGCAGAGCCAGGCGATAAGCCACCTCGCCAACCCTGTTGAGGACCTGAAAGGGTCCGATGAAGCGCGGTGATAACTTGCCGCCTCGGCCAAATCTCTGAATACCACGTCGAGGTGAGACTCGCAAGAAGACGTGGTCGCCATCCTCGAACTCCAGTGGCCTCCGCCTCCTGTCAGCATAAGGATTCTGCCAGCTCTCAGCTGTACTCATCCGCTCCTGGATGACCTGGACCTTCTCTGTCGTGGCCTGGACCATCACAGGTCCCACAAGTGCTGCAAGATTTCGTCTTTGCCGACAAGAGAAATCTGGTCTCATCCCCTGGATGAACCACATTCTTTGCCTAATACCGTCAATCCTAACATGGATGATACTAATCCATACCAAGGATGATGTCGTAAGGCCTCGACGCTACTACCAAAAGATCCAACCGTTACTCTCGCCTCCAAGAGTTGAGTCACACTGTCGGCATCAGTGTGTGGTAACTGGGTCTCCTCCAGTAGATGTCTCACAAGTGAGGGTCAAGTCAACAGTCAAACTGGAACCTCTAAGTAACAACACAAAAGAGGATAGGAATGAAAACATCACAAGGTATGCGTCTTTTATTATGGCAGCTCATAATACAAAGACGCTACACAAAAGCAACAAGGAACTAGAAGTACAAAGGACGTATCCACTAGTTCTGCTCCTGTCCATCTTCTCCCAGAGCTCCATGATCGAAGGTCTTGGCTGCCTGAAGCTGAGCTCTCGCTTGTTCACCTACTCCCTGTGGTCGGGGCGGACCTCCTGGTGGTGGTGGTGGCAAAGCCTCAAATCATCGCACACCACCTGTTGCTCGGCCACCTCCTCTGCCTCGTCCACCTCCTCCCAGCGGATCGCCACGGTCGAACCTCTGCCTCTACCTAGGAGGTTCTTCACATAACTGCTGATCATCAGCATGGCGGGTCGGACAGTCACGAGCCATGTAACCAATCCCGCCACAGGAGTAACACTGCCCACTCTCGGCACGCCTGGCTCTGACTCCACCCCGGATCCCTCGCACAACTGAGCCTGATTCGTGCAGTCGGCCACCGGTAGGTCTGGTATGGCTGGAACCCTGAGTCATCCGTCGGCTACCTGCTGCCGAAGACTCCGCTATCTGCCACCCTACGGTAGGTCTTGCTGTGGACTCAGCCAGGAAGCTCTCGATCAAAAGAGCCCGCTCCAGTACTCCTGTCTGAGTCGGTATGCTGAGGGAGATCAGCGATGCCCTGATCTCGTGTCTCAAACCCTGCTCAAAGGTCCGGGCCCAGAAGAATGGGTCCCGTACCATGTCGGTCGAGTAGCGCGAGAGATCAGTAAATCTCGCCGAGTACTGAGCAACCGTCATGTTGTCCTGCCGCAGCTGAAGAAGCTCCTGGATACGAACCACACGAAGGGTGGCTGGGATGAACTCTGAGCGGAAGAGGCTCTCAAAGTCCGTCCAAAGTAGAGATGCCTCATCGTGCACCTGGAGCATCAAGCTCCACCATCGTCCTGCTGCTGCGTGTAGTAGGCTCGCAGCGAGGATCACCATGAGGTCTGCTGGTGTCCTCACTAGCCTAAGCACACGTACCACTGCCTCCAGCCAGTCCTCGGCTGCCTGGGAATCCGTCTCCCCACGAAACCTGGGTGGTCGTTGGCGCTGAAACTCATGCAGTGCGCTGAGGCGACGTGCATCGTTAGCGGCTGGCGCTGGAAGCATCGGGGGCTCGGCGGGTAGTGCTACCGTCGGTGCCACTGCTGACAAAGGGCCCTGCACCGAGGCCTCGTCGCTCGGTGGGCTGTCATCACACTCGACTCTCGGAACCCTAGCTGGCTGCCGTCGTGGGGCCATCCTGAATAGGAAACAGGTGTGCCACGGTCAAACAGTATACCTGGTGAGCTGATATAAATAAATCACAAAGAAAACTTTAAAACACACACGCAATCAATGTTTTCGTGCATTAAGTCGGAAATCAGAAGTCAGGGTCCTGGTGTACGGATACGTCGGCCGCCGCACCAACAATGGACTCCCTGGACTGATAACCACACTCAATGCGCTAAACATTATTGCATCACATAGAAAAGATCAGAGTTCGTGGTAGAACCGAACTCCTCTGATACCAATTTGTCACGACCCGCCCTCGGGGTCCGTGCCGTGACTACCCCAAGCCCGCCTTCCATAGGCCAGGGGCTGGCGACTAGCACCAAGGGGTAAATCCCGGTAAAAAGGGAAGGCATTGCCTTTGAAAAGTAAACAAACACCACAGAGTAAGCAAGCGGAAAGTAAACACTAAACAAAAGCAGAGTACAACTGAAAGTGCGGAAAAGTAAATGGGCCAGTATACAAACCCAAACTGAAATTAAAGTACAACTCGAAAGGGAAAACAGCAACTGGAAGGTAAAAGCCGCTACACCGATCTGTCCACTGGAAATCCCACCTGAAGGGTGGGTACTGATAGCTCCTCTGCTCCACGGGTCCCGTCGTCCGCTCCGAGCACGTCCCGCCCAGTGGTCCACCTCCGGGTACCGTCCCGCTCTGCAAGCCTCAGCTAAGGTCAACGTTGTCCGTCGTCTGCAACCAACACAACGTAGTGTGGGCAAAGCCCGTGCAGGGGTGTGTATAAGCTACTCAGTAGGGACCCCGAGACCCCTGAAGGCCTCTCAAATCCACAAAGGATAAACCACGAAGAAAGGTACAATCACGAAGTAACAACCGACACTGCTTAGGTATATGCCCATACATATACCTAAGTCATCAAATTCAAATATGCTCCAACCTCCGAGCCCAAGTACAACTCAGTCCACACAGGAAAGTAAACGTATTCCACACAGGAAAGCAAAACGTAATCCACACAGGATTGCACAACACAATCCACACAGGAAAGCAACAGGATTCAGCTCACACCAGGATTTTCATTATCAAAACCGTAACTGCTGAAGAGCCCCATCTCTGAAGTGTACAGTGGTCATGTCACGACTCCGAGGTACTGCTCACTAACCTAAGACTGCTGAAGTACTCCTCCTGTCGAGTACCGCGGGTCTGCTGCCAACTACCGGGCGCTCCGTCCGCTGAGGGTCTGCTGCCAAATACCAGGCGCTCACCCAAATAGACTACAGAGGTACTCCTCCAGTCGAGTACCGCGGGTTTGCTGCCAACGACCAGGCGCTCCGTCCGCCGTGGGTCTGCCGCCAAATACCGGGCGCTCCTTCCACTGGCCTAGTCGACTCACTCCAAGTCGAGTCGGTCGAGCAGTCTTCAGGTCTCAGCCGGCTACACGGTCTCCGTACTCCGTATGCTCGTCTCCAGAATCGCGGGTCTGCCGCTATAACCAAGTGCACTACCTCTATCGAGTAAAACAGAAGGTTCATCTCACACAGGTAAACTTCTTCGGATGACGGTGAAGATGATCACTGATCCATCTAAGTCGTCGGACCCACGAAGGATCGATAGGTAACTAACCCCCGCAAAAGACCCACACAGGATCGGGCCCATGTAGGACCTGTAGGCGCTGGTTCACACAGGACCGCTGAGCGCAAAGACCCACACAGGATCGGACCCACACAGGATCGGGCTCACACAGGACCTGTAGCACTAATCCACGTAGGATCGCTGAGTGCTGTAGTCGTCGTCATCGAATCCACACAGGATCTCTGTATTGTCGTCGTCGCAGTCACAGTAGCAGTAGTAGCAGTAGTAGTCACAGTAACAGTCGCAGCCAGCACTAGGGTTCCCGCACACAGCAAGCTCGTTCGGAGGGTCCGCTCCACGAGCTGAGAGGCTGATACATCAACTGTCACAAAGTCCAGAGTTGATGTATCCAAAAGTTCCGTATCGTCAACAGGAACTCAACGCAACAGACGGCGCGTCGATCGGACGCCCGGTCTGAGAGTTATTGACATTTTCGTCCCCGGGGCCCGGTTGGTTTTTAAGGCAAAACCAACCCGACCATACTCCACCTGCGTCCAAACCTCGGGCGGAGTATGCCAAAAGATCCGTCTCACTAAGAGGAACACAACACGGCTGACGGCACGTCAATCGGACGTCCGTAGCTCAAGATATGAGTGTTTCTGCTCCGAAGGCCCGGTTGGTTTCGTGAACGAACCAACCCGGCCGAACTCAAAGTATTCCGAAACCTTGAGTGCGATATACCGAACGACCGTCTCGATCCAAGGATCGTGTTGCCACAGACGGTTCGTCGATCGGAGGTCCGTGGCTCAAGATATGGCCAAAAGACCGAAACTGATTCGAAAAGGGGGGTCCGGGTCCGGGCCGACCCGGCCCGACCCCCCCCCCCCCCCTGGGTCGGCCCGAACCGGGTCGACCCGGCCCGGACGGCCGGCCGACCGACGGCGCGGCGGCCTGGCGCCGCACGGAGGCAGCGCGCGGGGGGGCAAAGCCCCCCGCTTGATTGGGAGGTGGCGCGGCTTTTTAGCCGCGCCTGTTTGCAAACCCCCCCCCCCCCCACGTGGGGGGCTTGATTGGCAGGAAACGGGGGGGCCGCATGCCCCCCCCCCTCAAAGGAACCGCCCCCCTCATAAAGAGGGGGGTTTTTAGAGCTGGCTGGGGGAATTTAATTCCCTCGGCCTTTGACCTTCCGGCCGGCCACCTGGCCGGCCGGATTTTCTCCAACCGGACCGGAAAAATTTACGGTCCCCGTTCCGGCTTCCGACGCCGGCGGCCCGGCGTGCCGCCGGTCTTCCCGTCTCGTCGCGGCCCGGAACCGGCCGCGATGTTCATCGTCCGGCGCGGTACGACGGCACCGCGCCCCTCCGCCGCGCCTTCTATTCCCCCTTGACGCGGCGCGACGGCGTCGCGTTCTTGATGATTCTTCCACGACGCGGCGCAACGGCGCCGCGCAAAAAGATTTGGGAGAATATCCGCGTGGTGCGACGGCACCACGCCACCTTGATTCATCCGCAAAATAAACACCAAGAACGAAGGAGGGGTTCGGCCGTGTTCATGCGGTCCGGCCCCCTCACGTTAAAACACAACTTAAAATCCTTACGTTAATCAAGCATGAACCACGAACAAGGATAAAAGAATAAACAAAATACAACAACCCCTACCTTGGGTATAAGTTCGAAGATTTGTCAACGTCCCACGGAAGACAACGTCACGGAGGTCGGGCGTCGCGGTAGACATTCGTCAAATCCGATGACGAAGAGGTACGTCCGAAGAGACACGTCGTTGGCGAATCCTTGTACGCCGACGAAGGTTGTCCGAGGAAGAAGTGGCGTTCCCTTTCGTTGATACGGTAGACGAAGAAGGGAGGTGCGGCGTTCTTCGTCGGAGCTTGAGCGTTCTTCGTCGGAACTTGAGTGTTCTTCGTCAAAGCTTGAAGAAGGAAGAAGAGCTCTCAACCTCTCCAAGATGGCTAAAGAGTTCTAACCCAACAAAATAAGATAAAGTCTTATTTTATTCACAAAAGAATTTCAAAGGTTTGAAATTCAAATAAGAGATAACTCCACATTAATTAACAAGTTGTCAAGTTAATTAAAGAGGGGTTAAGGGAGTTTGAGGGAAGATGTAAAGTTTAGGGTTCTTGTGGGCCCCACCACACTTAATCCTCTCAAGGGAGGTTAAGTGGGTGTGGGCCCCCACCCCTAACTCCCTTTGAGAGGAGTTAACCTACAAAAGTAAAATAAAAAGAAATCCCCATTTCTTTATTCAACTTTTTATAAAACTCCCAAAAACTAACTCTCAGCCCGAAATAAACGCAACCTCGGAAAAGGTCTCCTTAAGCGAATATCGGCGCTGCGAGTTCATCGGTGCCCTCGGATTTCAATTCCGAGCACCGGATCAAAAGTTAGAAATTCCCGCTCGTTCGTTCACTGAACGTACCCGAGCCAAACTTCGGAAATTGATTCCGGGAACACCGGGCCTCGGAATCAGGTGTCGTCAGAAACCGCGCTCTTGTAAAATTCCAAAGAAAATTAAGAAAAAATTTCCCTTGAATTTTATGGGTCTTTACATCTTTATTACATTCATCTTCCAAAAATGAATATGTTTCTCGTGAAACTACATCATAAAAATTTTAACTTTTGTCACTTTCTTATTTTTAGTTACAACAGCCTCATTACTTTAGATCATTTTTACAACAATTTTAATGAAGCACTAATAGGATCTACTCTTTTTTGAATACCAAAGGATGATTCATTTATCCCCATGCACATTAAAGTTTTTCTCTTATTATGAGTGAGGCACCAACTTATAAACACCTCTTTCTAATATTTTTTGGGCATGACTTTTTCAATAAAAATAGTCTGAGTATTTTTTTGATAACATGATTCCTTCTCTCAAAAACTCCATTAAAATAGGGGTTATAATAGAAGATACATGGTTTTGAATCCCATGATCATCAAGAAACTATTATACATGGAGTTTTGGAAATTATGTACTATTATTTGTGTGAAGAAATTAAATCTTTTAGACAAATAATATTTTCAACCAAACTCTGATATCATTTGATACACTTAAAATAAAAATATATTTGAGATCAATAGCTATAAAACATGGAATTATACTGAAATAATCAATGGAAAAGACATAGTTCCTTTACTGTCCATGTATTTGGTTGTGATCGTCCCATAAAATCCACATACATGAGCTCAAGAAGTCTTGAAGAGTTTTTATTCTTCATCTTTTAAGTCTTTCAAAAAATATTTTCCATGTGATAGTAATTACATGTATCAGTGTGATCATATATAAGATTTGGGATATCTCGAGATACATTATATTTAACCATAATTTATATGGATGTTTGGATTAAGTAGCCAAGTCATTTGGGACATAGTCTTTTATCATATTCCTAGTAGATCGAACAAAAATTCTCTTCACCAACAAGGTAAAAGATTCCTTTTTCATCTTAAATATAGAATAAGTAAACAATATCCTTCTCTAACATTTCATTCCTTCTTTTTGAACTCCGTAATATGTACTTAGTAACATATTTGACTAAAACTAAGAACATTATGACCAATTTCTTCAACCAATAGCACATTTGTTAACCTAAGATATTTATCACCAACTTTTTCATTTTCATTTCCAACAATCTTAAGACCCTCATTAATGGAAAAAGTACCATCTATATCATGTTTTATTCCCATAACTTAGTCTTCATTTTCGATCATGTGATATGTACATTCACTATCTAAAGTCCACAATCCTGGTTTTTTTCCAATCAAAGAAATCTTACCAGTATCCTACTCATACATTCTTTTCTTCTCACAAGATTTTTTTTCAACCTTTGTAGATGATAAATAATCTTTCTTTTATTATATATCCAATGAATATTATTTATATTACAAAATTTAGAATATATTTTTACATTTTTTTTGTTAGGTATAGATTCAAACGATTATTTTCAACCCTTCGGAGATTCACTTGAAACCATCTAATTTAATTTTGGTTCAAAATAGATAGATTTTTTAATATATCCTTGATAATATATATAATATATTTTAAATTCATTGGAAAAATTAGGAATTATATTTTTCTATTTTTATAGATATTTTATGTGAATATATATATTTGAAATAGAACACACATATTAGTGGTGTGCCACCATTCCAAAATTGAGACATATTATTAAAAATATATTCTTCTCTACAATGAATACTTCAAAAGTACCCATCTATTTTTTTAATGATCCACTTTCTTCCCTGGTTTTAATTCTTATGGTTTATCACCAATCATGACCATATTTTTCATATCATTGTTTTTAACAACCAATTTCTTTTTATTATTGAATCATTGTACTTGTTAAATGGGAGTATGTTCGTGAGTGAATTCATTAGAAAATGTTTTACCCTGGAAATGAGAAATGTTTTTCGAGCCACATAGTTCCATAGACGGTATAAGAATAATCTCTTTATATTCATAAATACAATTCCATTTTATAACTTCTTATTATATCTCCCCAATTATATTTACTTTTTCATTCATTGGTTTATATATCCCATCAGTGATTTGGGATTTATCATCAACTTTGAGTTTTAACTGGACTTATTTCTCTGAGATTCCTAAATTACCATATTTGATCTTTTCGGTTTCATATTTTTCAATCCTCAAATCATTTCTTCTTGTTGTTGTATATATATTTTACATTATTTAACAATTACATCCACATTTTTAATCCTTTTCATCCAGACATCAATTTATTCTAGGGTTGCCTCAAGATCAACCTTAATATCAACTACACCATTCACTTAATTTTCATAATAACTATTATTATCGGGTGTAATGGCTACTGAAACATCTTTTCTAAAATCCTTTAAATCTTCAAACTCTTCAAATTAACATTAATTAAAATTTATTTATTCTTATGAGAGTATTTTTTTAAACACTCATCATACCATCTACATCTTCCTCATCATGATTTTGAAATTTATTGGTTTATTTATCTAAAAGATATCCCTTTTTCTTGCACATAAAATAATCAAGTAGAAGCTTGACTTTAAAAATTAAATTTCCTATTCAAAGACTAAATAAATAAAAGTAAATCATGTCATAAATTTATTCTTCTTATGAAAATTATTTCATCAAATATTTCTTTATATATTTTTAACAATCTTCATTGGAATTTTAATTCACCCTAGATACATTATATTTATTTATCATCTCATATTCAATGAGAGTGTTGTAATAACTTCCTAAAGATATTTCCTTTAGTTATTAGTCTTCTAGACCTGATAAATTTTCACTGAACAAAGGTGGGACTCTTCTCAGGATTCTCTATATAATTTTCTCATTATTTATATCCTCACAAAGAGAACACATTTATTCAATAACATCATTTAGTCAACCAAAAAAAGGCATTGTCCATATCACATGGACCCGTTCTAAAGCCCTCAACTTTATTCCATAAAATCAATAAGATTGACTCATAAACCATTGAATCTCCTCTATATATTTATATGATTTTCCCATATACCATGAGAAGTTTTACAATACATTATATTTATATAAATGGGATAGTC
This sequence comes from Viscum album, assembly GCA_963277665.1. NCBI lineage: Eukaryota > Viridiplantae > Streptophyta > Magnoliopsida > Santalales > Viscaceae > Viscum > Viscum album. Next base: position 1,792,871,376 of record OY728137.1, read on the forward strand.
CGGTGGTATTCCTAAGGAATTTTTGGCCTTTGGACCATCATAAGAATCCTAGAATTTATAGTTACAAATCCCTTAAAGGGATCCATAAATTAGAGTGTGTATTCTAAATATTTGTAGTATCAAACACTGAAATGGGTTTCACTATGACATATATAAAAAACCATGGTTTTTTTCACCTCAACACACCAACCTACATGGATGTGGCCTCTTACTATAAGAAATATAATATTAGAAAATTTACTCTAAATAAAAACATCTAAAATGGTCATAGTGAGACTCTTTATGGAACATAAGTGAATTCTTTGACCACCATAACTTTCTCTAGGCCCATTGGGTCACTCTACATAGCACACAAGTGAATTACCAAATAGTTATGTCTATCACCATGCCTATAGGGGACTCCCTATGAATCACATGTGAATTCCCACATCCCCAATCCATTATCTATGTATGTAGTATATGTGAATATTTTTTATAGATAAGTTACCTTATCAAAATATCCACCATTGTGGATGTTTTCACCAAATCCATTCGTAACTAACTTTGCAATAGACTATATGAGTTCACTTCGACATGGTCAATGATTTTTTCAATATCATCTCTACTAAAATTGACAAAAATCTCTAATATAATTTTTTAACAAACTAAAAATTTAAGGGAAACACCCACTAACAGATTTTTCAATAATCAAAACCAAAAAATTCCTAAGAGGGGAATTTTTTTTCTAATAGCATATCACTCAATATGGGAGGTTTTAGCCCATAACAACCTACAATAGATACAAATATAAATAAAAAAATAACTAGTATCATAATAAAAATACATATATGAATTATTGAATTGTACCAAACACAAACTTGAGAAAACAACACATGAGTACCATTCCATAGAGGAAACACTAAAAGAACAGCACATCTAATAAGCCTTTGAATCAAAGATTCAAAATACTCTGTAAATATCCACCCTATTATGTGTACTCCTAGATAAATATCTAGCTGAAATAGTCACTAAATATCATGAACCATCGTTCTTTATTTTTCATCCCCAAGAATCACTAGGTGTTATCTCTAAATAACCCACACAATCTCTATATCCATCAAGACCATAATTGAACCCCATATCACCTACATAGATACAAAACATGTCGTAAAAAGGCATGTGTATGGGTGAGTATAAAAAAATAGCATGAAATCATAAAATAAGTATTAAAATACATGAAATTAGTCAGATCAAAACTCCTGATATGAGATATTAACTAAGAGGATGAAAATAAATGATAATTCCAAATATTCTCTACATCTAAAAATATCATGAACATAGAAAAGTCCTAATTATATCAACTCTAAGCCATGAAAGTCATATATCATGAGAAACATGGGATTCATGGAGTATAGTAATGTTTATAAAGTCTAAATTTAATAGCCTTGTTTTATACTACGTCTTGAATGAAAATATAGAGTTCTTAAGGAGTTTCATGTCTTAATGATTCGGATATTCTTTGTGTTCTATCCAATACACCATCAAAATCTATGAATGGGGACATAATCCTCAATCAGTCATGAAAATCTATAAATCCAATGAATGTTAAGGTAAATTATCTTTTAGTATATTACTAATCATGTTTATATTAGGTGTTTTTTTCTAGATGAGGTGTTGTGGTAGCTTGGGAGTAGGTTCGGGAGAAGCAGTATGGATCTGAAGCTGATATGTTGTTACAAGAAGTCATTTATGGAATTATATAATGATTCCCACTATAAAATGTTTGATACCAAACCATTAGGGTTCTTCTAATTATATTTTACAATTTTAAGACTAGGTTCATGTCATTAATGGACACCTGTATAGTTTTGAAAGCTAATTAAAATGGGGAATTAACCATGGACTCCCTTTGAACCTCCACTCACCTCTCTTATAGAATTTTATTAGGATTTTTTTTGTTTAATATATCCATATTTTTTGTTTTTTATCCTTTCTCTGCATCTATAAATTAATTTATGTGTCATTCACTATGGTGTTTCTCCCTCACAAACAATAACATGTTCTATTCTCTATATCCCCAATTCTTTCTCTATTCATTTTTTTTCTATTCAAAATCCCCTAATATGAGAATTTAGAGGAATATTTTTTTATATTTGGTGTCTTTTTCTTGGTTCGGGTAGTGATTCATGGTGATTTAGATTCTTCATTCTTGAGGTAGGAATTCATTACTATGATACGTCACTTGTGTCGAATTGTATTCGTTTATTTTCATATTCATGCATGTGTATCCTGTGAGACCTCTTAAATTAGTTTCAATGTAACCAGGTTAGGTCTTTATCAATGTAGATAGTCTCTTATGTGTGGGAGTAAAAAAATTCCCTTAAATTTGTTATGTAATCATTGTACTAAAGATAAATTAACGGCTATTTTTTTGGGGTATTTGGTATTGAAAGTGTTAGTTCCATTTCAAAAAGTCTTCAATGTTTTAGAAAATTGATATAGTTATTCAGGTGGGATTCAATTAATTATGATAGATTTTGTTATACATTGTTTCTTATTTATTTTATTATGATTTGACCTCCCTAGAGTATGTGGGGATGGGTCGGTGTACTGGAGGTGGCCTCCCGTTGGTGCACATGGATGGGTTGGTTTACTTGATGTGACCTCCCTTGAGTTTATGGAGATGGTTTGGTGTGTTATATGTGACCACCAAAGACTATGTAGGGATGGTTTAGTGTGATTTATGTGATCTCTAACACCCTAATATTTTATAACTTATTTCTCTTTAAAAAAATATTCATTTTATAGCTTCCTTTATATGAAACATTGAGTTAAAATGAACCATTATATACTATTAAAATATGACTATTTAATGTGACAATTATCACCTAGATATTAAATTTTAATGTACGAATATGAAAAAATATATTATCAATAAATAATTATTATATATTTATAAAATTAATTCACTATTTATTAATTGGTTATAAATGAATATAAAATCTTTTTAATGTAAAAAGAGGTTCGTTTCTAAAATACTTGTATGTGTGCTATGTGTTTTTTACCCTAATAAATGAAATTAATGACTATTGATTAATTATATTAATGAAATTCATTTATTATATATTGATTAAAAAATTATCATTCATGTAATTTTTTTTACAATTCATAGAATAATAATAACTATATTTTTATATAGAAAACTCATTTTTCTAAAACTAGTTTTCTTTATGTTTTGTGAAATTATTTTCAAATTAATTTATTTTAATTATAGGAAGAAAAAATGATAAAATTGATTCCATATTTGGAATAATAATTTCAAAAAATGTTCCCACATTCTTTTTGGTCATGATGATTTGTAAAAACATTGAAAATTTATTATCATGGTTTAGGCAAAAATGAGTTTAGGTGTTAAACGAAGAGATAAGGGTAAAAATTCTAGAAAAACATGTCTAAATATTATTTTATGAAGATATTTATACCATATATTATAATAAAATTAGATTATTTCCAATTTTATTTCAATTTCACCTGAACTTGACTTTATAATATTTAAATTATTTATGTTATTCCATTTATATCCCTCATCTCACTTATTAAAGGGAACCTCTTATATTATTTTATGAACAAAATTTTATCACTATATATCCGAAAAAACATATCAAAAACCATAATATATTTATTCAATTAATTATTTTTCTCATTTTATTACCTTAATACCATCCTAAGAAGACTTATGGTGTAATCCAAATGAGGTCTCTCAAAGAAGAGGTAATTGTCTTATTCGACTCTTTCGAAGTCTATTTATTCTTCTACATTGTATAAATCTATTCTGTACTTGATAAAAAATTAATATTGTATAATTAATATACTTATTTGTTATTATGATAATAGTATAAACATTTTATATTTCTTTCCCATCCATTGTATAATGATAACATCTCTAGTGCTTACGTGTGAGCTACCACCTCCACGAAGCAATATGATTCATTTTTTTATTTCCACATTACATGGATGGTCATATGGATATATTTAATGAATACATACAATATATATGATATAATTATGATTATTTAATGGTAAATAAGTTTTTATATTTCTTTAATTCAATCCATCAAAAAGTGAAAACATCACTTGTCCATACATGTGGGATACCACCTCCACGAAGTGATCTAATTCATTTTTCACAACCGCTTCATATTAATAGTTATAAAAGTGTACATAATTAATATATATATAAATATAAATTATGATATTATAAATATTCTTTATATGATGAAAACATGAACATGGTGAAATTTTAATAACCATATAACCAAATATTCATGGAAAACAAACATGTTTTCACTCGATAGTTCATTTTAATGATGAAATTATTAAAAAAGTATAATTAGAAATTATAAAGGAATGATAAATACTATTAAATTTATAAATATGGTTTCATAATATATTTATAATAAATTAAAATTTATATTATATGACTTTTGAATGCATGTGAAGAAATATTGGAATTCAAGTAATAATTTTTGTTACAATCTCATTTCTTTTCTAGGTCATCCTTAGTAAATTTTAATTGAAGTAAATTATATGGATATTATCATTAAAAAATAATATATTTTATTATCCTCTAGTTATTCATGAAATTTTTATTTATTGGTAAAATTTATCACACATTTTCACTTACAAACATCGAGAAAATGATTTCAATTAAAAAACTTTATTTATTTTTTAGTCAATGAACATTTTATTCCACCTCACTATTATTTAAAAAAATTAAGAATTTTATTTTATATGATTAAATGAATATTTGATGTCATTTGATACAATATTTTTCTATTATTTATAATTTTTTATATAATAATTTAAAAAAATCAAAGAGGTTATTTATGACCATATAAAAATAATCATTATAAAATTTACAGCATGAATAGATTTTTTGACCATTATGACTATTATTTATATTGAAGATTAATTTATAGACACCCATGTTAATTTTTAAAGAAAATATTTTTCTCAATATTCTAGGAATTTTAATTTTTAAAGATACTAAATGAAAACTTTATTTTCCATGTTTTTTAGGAAATGTTAACATCTACCTTTTTATATGTATTTTTCATTGATGACAACATAATTTAAGGATTATTTTGATTAATTTGGGACATGATATTATTTTTATATCCAAAATATTTCTTTTGATGGATTATGATGATGATATTTTGAGGATTATTCTATCAAACTTGTTTCTTTCCCATGGGTTAATTAACTTATGATGAAATCTTTATGAAACCCATTTATTTTTTATGGATTATTCTATAATGAAATAATGGAATGAAACTCATTTCCTTTACACATGTTATGATTTGAATAATTTTTTTAATGTTTTATAATCTTATGGAACATATATATGTGGTTTTATTTTGTTATGGGTGGGCCTAGAACTATATATCTCTCCAATGCATTAGGGAAATAATGATATATCATGAGATAAAATGGAATTGAATGGGGAGTGAACCCTATTCTATATAGGACCCTATCCAATATGATAATTTATAGATTGAACATTGACTAGATAAATTATAGAATTTGGATTGAACCCAATTTACTATAATTGACATGGTTATGTTACTTGACTAATAAAATTATTTTCTATTATTATGTGTATTCCAAAATCCTATATCTCATGATTATGATATGTTATCATGGATTATGCTTAGTTATTGATGATTCCTCACTCTTAATAATTATTTCATTTTTTATGAAAAAATATTTTACTGTGATTCATTATTAAATATGATTAGTTTATATCTAGTCTCTTTAGACACAAAAACATTATGAATAAAGGTATTTTTATTATTATGATATGTATTGAATATTTATATAAAATGATATAATATTTATCAAATAAATTATTTGGTCACCCATGTTGGTATCATAGTAAGGTTTAAGTAATTTTTTTTGATTAGGATTTGAAAACATTATTGATAAACATTAGGATAATCCAAATTGTAAGAGAACATCATATGTTATAGTAAATAAAGGATTATGATTTTATGAAAAAATTCATCTCTGTCTGGATACTAGAAAGTGGATGTGGTTGTCACATAGATTCACCTTGGAGTAACAACATTTAAAGGGTATGATTGGGTATGAACATGATCTTCATTGGTGCATGATGAGTGGGCCACAAACTACACACATATCTTGACACTCTTAGGGGATGTACTTTTATTTATTCAAATCTTCCTTATAAACTATTATATGGACTATGTGGATATAATCTATGAAAACCTATGAAAATCATTTGTTATATGATATAAAATTATAGTTCCATTAGTTAAATAATGTATCATAATTTAGGAAATCTTAATAATGGTTTTCATAACCATATTATTACATACTTTAATTATCTTTTTTTATACTCACAATAATTGTTTTGGGTTTTAGATAATTGTTGGAACTAGGAGGTATCATTTTAATGTTGAATTTGACATAAAATTCAAAGATTCTCCTGTTGATAACTTAATTGTTATAGGATATGAAATATGAAACCTTGTGATTGTGACTAACCAGGTATATTTATATATGATTGACAAACTCAAATTGGTTGAGTTTTCAAACACACCTAATAAGAGTAAAATAGATTTTCATGGAAGTTCGGTTGATAATTACCATAGAGGGAAGAAGATTCATCTTCATATATGCAAATATATTGAATGATTCACCCAAGTATAGGTCTCAAATGAACCATAAGATAATTTATTTGTGGAACATAAGGGATTTGGGTAGCTAATTACCAAGTAAAAATAAAGATTTATATGGAGTTAAATGAAGTCCATCCTAAAATACCACTAATAATTCAATGTATTATGTGTGGGGAACTTGGGAATTATTTGAATCAATTTCATAATTCATGGAAAACTCCAAGAACACGTAAGAACCTATGTTATTTTAATTATTGAAGTGGATCATGATATTTAAGGAGCACTTATCCTCCAGCCTAAAGTTGTGGATTTTATTTTGATTTTTGTAAGAATGTTCTTTATGAATATCATATTATTCATCCCTTTGTGGAATTTATTGGGATTTTGATCATTTATTAGATCTATTTATCTAGACCCTATATCCATTTTCGAGGAAGGGGAGTAAAATTTGATATTATAACTCAACCTATGATCATATTTTGGTGTGAGGATAAATATAAAACTTAAAATATAAATTAATTACATTATATGGGTCTTATCACCTATTCTTGAGGGATATTTATCTCAAATTGTTTGGGTAAAACTAAACACTAAATATATTAAAATTATTCAGGAATATGATAATATATTTCTTGATTTATTTCTTATTATTCCCCAAATTCGTGAAGTTGATTTTTCAATAGAACTCTTACCTGATGCAACACCAATTTCAAAAACTCCATATAGAAGATTCTAGATTTTTTGACTTTATAATGAATACAAAAGAGGGTAAATTTTAGTTTAAAAAAGAAAACTCTACAAAAAGATAACTCCTATTAAGAATAAATTATCAGGCTCAGACATCATCTGATGATCACATTGTTACATTAATAATCATATATTGTCCAATTAAACTAGGAATGTTTATTCATATAATAATTAAACCAATAAAATTCTTTTTTACAAAGATAAGTATTAAAAATAACATTATTATACATGAACAGTGGAAAACATAACATTTAAAAAATATTCCATAGATTATAATATTAATAATGTCTTACAAGATTATAAAATATTTTAATCTTTAATCTTAGGAGTTAAGGTAGTTATATATCTTGACTAAATATATCCACAGTTTTTAGTACAGATTATAATGTTTCTCCATCCTTATAAGAAAATCCCTTGACCTAATGGTTCAATATCATCTTTGTATTCCAATCCCCTATAAGAACTCGATAAAAATGATGAAATTTAGCTCTCTCTTCCTAACCCTAAATGCCCTCGATCTGAGGGATCAGATTCACGATATTTCAATCCTCAGAAGCCCTTGATCAATACTATGATCAGACACGTGATTAAAAAAGAAAAAATGTTATAAAAATTACAATCATTATAAGGATTCCCTATAAATTCAAATATCTAAACAATTACAAACACTAGGAATGAGATTTCACATAGAGAACGCTTTAGATGATTTGATTTTCAAATGAATTAAATTCCAACTCTTTAAATTTCTTTTTATTTAAAATAAATACTTCAATATTCATATTTTATATTCATTTTCAATGTCATTAGACATATTTCACTTGATAGATCATTTCTAGGAGAATGTATTACATCTTTTAGATTATTACCATTACAATGATCTTATATTTTTCTTTTGACATAAATAGTTCTATATATTATGATTATATAAATTGGATAGTACTATGGACTTCCTTTTTGATATTTAATATGATAAATATATTAAAGGTTAATTCCATGTATTTTTACCAATGTCATTCTGATGTTCGAGAATTTTTCTGTCTGATAAACAAGTCATAAGTCTAACCATTGACCATGAAATAGGTTGATCTAATGAATCAAACACACCTTCAATCTGATGGGTTGGATTGAATAATAAAATTTTATATTCATAACATATTATAAACCTTTATATGTACTTTAAAAAGTAATTTTTTATATAAAAACATAATAAACACTTTTTATATAAAAATTTAGTAAACATGGTTTTATTAAGGTGTGTGATTTCCAAAACTAATTGATGTAAAATTAGAACGTAATAATTTCAACTCAAAACTGTCCCCTTTTTTGGAAATAACAATTCACAATACTTAAATTAAAATAATAACTTTGAAAACTTATAACCCTTTTCATTTTATAAACATAAAACATATTCATTATCTTTTAACACTACCTGAATTTGAAACATCATTGTGATATTATAGAAAGAATTAAAATAGATTCTCCCCCTTAGGAAAATAATTCTCCCCTTATGAATTTATTCATAATATTTCTCCAAAACATTCTCTCAATAGACATCTCTTTTTATAAAAAAGATTCATCTTAATAAAATTTCACAAACATTATCCCCCATTTTAATTTAAAAAATTATAGGGAAACTATATGACTTAAAATTTTATTAAGAGATAACATATAAAACAGTTTTTATCTGAAATAACTAATCATCTTGGGAATAAATTAAATAAAATACATAAAATAGAAATTGGAAAACATTTAAGCAAAATTTATTTTGATTAAAATTAATTCATATTTAAAAAACATTCAAATGTTTAAAAACATGCATCAAGAGTTAAAAATAAAAAAAAATTAATCTATATTCATCAAATTTTTTAGAATTTCCATCATCTTTTTGAACTTTTCATGGTTCTTCTAAGGTTTTTATGTAGAATATTTAAGCATTACAATTTGTTCTTTCATCACCACTTTCTTTCTAACATTTTATTAAGGTATATGAACTACCTAAAAAATTATTTCATTCCTTGAAATAAATAAATTAAAATTAAAATATTTGGATACTGGTATTCTTTAACGCTAGGTTGTGAAATTTTTCTTTAGAAATTTAACTTCATTCATATGTTCATTATTAGTGTCTCTAAACTCTTCAATGAACATGACATGATCCGAAGCATCCATAGTTAAATTTTCAAAAAAAATATTCATTTCTAATAAATGTTTCTTTAATTAAATGAGTTGGTCATTATGATCCTTTATATTACTATAAACTTTATTTTACCACTTTACTATTTTATTGTATGATGATTTTTAATTCCTATACTTTTATTCAATGGTTTTCAATTCTACCCAAATCTGAACTATGGATTCTGTGAAAATTATCAGAGACTTTGATTTCTCATTAAGACTATTCTCGATGGTTTTATATATTTCCTCACTATTAGGAATATATGAAATGGTATCAATTAATATTCTCCGAGTTTTGAAGATAAATTCAAAACCCACTTGGGAAACTGTAGCTTTCGAGTCTAATAATCCTAACGAATCATTGGGAAGTGTTTTTCTATAGGATTCAACATCAGGTTTCTATTTTTCTTTAATTTTCCAAATCCTTTATTAGAGACATTATTATCTTTTTTACTTCTAAAAATTTCACATACTTATCAGAATCAACCTTTTTTAAAACTTTATTATGGGATCATTGATCTTATTATTTAGTTTTATAATATGACTCTCCTTCATATTTTGTTGATGAATTTTCTTCATCTGTTGATGATGATTTTTCTTCTAGTGATACTTCTAAGTCTGAATCGTTATCTAACTGTAACATCCCAGGTAAATAAAGAATATTACTTTTTCATATTGATTAATATTTTTGAATAAAATATTAATATTACTTTAAAGGGAATTCTATTCTTGATGGCGTACCCAATAAACAACAATGAGTTTCTTTGAAATCTTATGTTGCACTCTAATAATAAAATAATATTATTTTAAATGGTAGTTAACGCCTAGTCGTTGTTTTGGCAGGAATGAATATAAATAACTAAAATATGATTATATATGCTTATTAAATGTTTTTAAATTTATCCAATAATAGATAAAGGCTTAAAATAAGAAAGGAATTCTATTTTAAGCATAAATACTCTAAAATTCACTAAAAGGTCGATTTATCGTCTTTTGATGGTGAAACCTCTTTAATATAGTTTTTGTCACTCTTATACATTCTATTGGTCCAAATAAAATTCTTCTTTAGAATCGGGACATAAAAATTTACTATGTGTAAATTTTTCATATTTTTCTGATAAAGTTCATTTTTTTTAATGAATAGTGAAAACTGTTGTATTTTAATTCAAAACCTAGTTTTAATCAAATTTATTTATATGATTTGATTATATTTTGAATTGGTTTTAAAGTCCAATTATAATATATTTTTACCATTTAATCCAATAGTGGTCATTGAATTAATTTCACTTTGAAATTGGACTTAAACTAGTGTCTATCTTTTGATATATATTGTTTCATAAAAACACGCTATTTGTTCTGAAAACGGGAGTTAATTATTAAATTAATTATTTCAAATTATACTTTTTTAATTTTCTTAAATAGATATCATTTTTGAATTTAGAATATCAAATATAGCTTAGGGTGAATTTTTGGTATTCTTCTGAAAAACCTCAATTTTTGATGAGTAGTGAAACCACTAAGTGGTTGTTAAAAAAATCTGATTTTTCATTTTACCACTTCTATGATTTGAATTTCAAAAATATGACATACATGGTTGTCATTAGGATGTAAAATATGGTCCAATGGGATTAAAATAATTTTTTCGTGAATAGTAACATTTAAGATTTATTAATCACGATTAAAGGTAATTAGTGTAATTTAAGGTAAAGATAATGTTATAATAATATGTAATGACCTTGACACATGTACTGAAATTATTTAATGATTCATGTCCGACCAAGAAAATCCATGGGTCAACTTGGGGATCCCATGGATCCACTTTGGTAGGAAAATGACATTAATAACTTTTTATTTAAAGTTAAAATTAAAAAGTCACAAACATGTATTGTTTTACTAAAACAATTTTTACATGGGGTTATACAAGTCATATTTTTTAATATAAATATTCATTAGAAATCTAAAAATATTTCCTACATCATGATAGTTTTTTTATAATTTTTAGACATTATATAAATTAATTTATTTATGACACCGTGATGATGGAGTGATTATCTCATTAATGAACGATTTAAATAAAATGAAAAGATAATGTAAAATATAAGACTTACACTTGTATAAAACCTATTGGATGAGTATATTTAGAACTCTTACCACCTTATCCTAGAAATATATCAATATGGGACCTTTAAAATCCGAAAATCAATTTAATATAAAGTAACATTCCTTTACTTTCCAAGACTGCCCCTCCTCCCTCTTATAAAAGGCCCCCACCTCTACCTCCTTACCCACACCTCTCAAGCCATTGTCTCGGACAAACTCTAATCATTTTATCTCTCCACATCCCTATATTCATCCTAGAAGCCTTACCTTAGGCAGAAAGCTCTTCAAGAAACCCTTTTGTTTCAAACCAAGGGGAGTTACCAGGTTTAAAGGTAAAGTCTTCCCTAATGTTCTTTTGTTTTATTTTGCTTCTCCAACCCCATAAACTCTTTTTATTCATTTATTTTGTAAAAACAACAGTATCTTAAATATACTAGGATGTTTTTATAAGAAGGATTCAATCTACACTTACACACACATTAGTCTAATGGTCAAAGAACATATTGTTTCTGTGGATGGAGAATTACTGCCTCACGAAATGATGATTGTTCTATCTTCTCCTACCACCTCTCATGGTGTCAATTATGATGGTACTATTTTTATATGGTATATATTATATTTATTTACTCTCTATTCTTCTGTATTTTATATTTAAAACATACCTTTATGATTTTTATGTTGTGCAAATGTGATAATTTCATACGAGGAAGTGTGGACTACCGCCCCCTCAAGTGATGTGACTCGTTCATGCAATAATGGAATGTATAAAGAATAAAATTAATGAAAATATGTGACCTATATAACATATATATTATACTGGAATTATAATATATATATCTCTCATTTATTTTTAATTCCATTAATATGAAAAAGAAATGAAAGTAGCGTTCATGCGTACGTACGGCCTACCATCTCCAAGAACGGTGCATCTCATTTATTTTTATCTCCAAATGTTATGGAATAGTATAAAATGAATATGTAATGGATATATATGATATTTAAATCATTAATACTATTATGGGGATTATTTACATATAACTACATGGACAATCATTTTCAAACAAGTTCATTTTTGACTTATGTACCAAACATCGACAAAAACGTCTGATATGAACTCACATTATTAACCAATTATTATAACATTATAATATGTGATATTAACTGAATTGTAATATTTAAAGGAGTTACTTAAGAAATTATAAGTTGACCAAAGTTAATTATTCAGGAATATAATGAAAACGAACAAGACAAGTCGGACTTGATGTAAGGGATCCTACCTCTCTCTTTCTTTTTAAGTACTCTCTTTTATGTCATTCCTTTTAAGATCATCTTTATTATGTTTGGCGATGTTAATTTATATTCTTAATTCTGTAATTTTTATGTTAATATTATTATATTCCCTATTTGATCTCATAAATCCATTTTTGGATGTTTTACGTGGCGCTGTTAGGCTGCCGAGTTTTCGTAAGGGATTTTTCAGCTCACTTTTATTCCCGTGAGATTTATGCTGAGTTTGCCACCATTTACTTTGATTGGTGTATGTACTTCCTATTACTATACTATTTTTGTAATATAATTTTTTATGAGTATTTACATCAATGCTGTATATTCCTTTTTTCATGGGGTGTACGTTTCGAAAGTTACCCAAGTCGGTAAGGGAACCTTTCACCCTCCTATTTTTAAAAGACTTATTTTTGTTTTTTCTTTTAAATTATATCTTCTTAGGTTGGGATATGTTCTTATATATCCTTATTGATGTAAATTTTATTTCAAAGTGATGATATACCCTTTATCTCTCTCATCAACTCTTTTTCTAAAATTTGATGTGACGTCATTAGGCTATCGAATTTTTGCAAGGGAACTTCTTAACCCAATTCCAATTCTTTGGGTTAAACCTCTACTTCTTGATTATGTCATGCTATGAATATGTGTGGATGACATATTATTGTTTTACACTGAGTATCCACTTATATTTAGCGTATTTATATTTTACACTGATGATTATGTCATTTATTTATCCTTTCTCTAATGGCATGATCCTTGATTGGGAATACATCTCAATTTCCTCTCATTGAGACATTTCTTAATGATATTCACTTTTATTCTTTTATAAAGTGTATATACAGCCCCTTTGACTTTCCATATCAATATTATGTCTATACTAAAGTCATTTAAATGTTTTGAAAATGGTCTACTTTCATGTGGCTTATAATTTAAATGTTCAAAATGGAAAAGAACTCTTTTATTAAAACACCGTTTTAAATGGTTTTAAAGATTTATTAATTTAAACATTTATCATCCATGTCCATGTTTTAAAGATGGTTTTAAGGATTTATTTATATGGACATGAATGTTTTAAAACCCTTTCAAAAGTTTCAAAGTGGTATGGGACACTTTGATTCTAAAATCTCTTTTAAATGTAATCTTTTAATATTTTCAAAGTCTAAAGGGATTTTTCTCTCATAGAGTTTTAATGATTTTATTAGATCGTGATGTGATCTATTGTGATTGAAATGTGGAAATTTTATGTTTCTTTTATGCATGTTTTATGTGATACGATTATGTTATGCTTCTTGGGCATTGTTTATGAAGACGTATGGTTCCATGATAAACTAAGGGAAGGTGAGCCCGATATAGCTCTCTAATGCATTGGGTAATGCAAATGAGTTAAATGCTAAGGTTTCTCCGAAGAGATTTAGGGAATATATTATGATTGGTATTCAAAACGTAACCATGAGGGTTACTCCCTACGTAAGAATTTTATGAATGCCTCAAGTTACCTTTATGTCTTATGATTTATATTGAGTTATGCATAAATCTCATGATTTCGTGAGGTATGTTAAATTTATTATATTTAATGAGTAAAGTATGATTTCATTGATTCATATGTATACATGGAATAATGTTTTCTTTATGTATTGTTATAACCCTTACTGATCTTTTTATGCTCATCCCAAGTTTTTTGAAATGTTTTTCACAGGACATAAAGTGGAATAGGGTCAAGGATGGGATCAAACAAATTTCATGTTGTCTAAAACAAGAACTAGACATGAATCGTTTGTTCAAGAGTTTTTATTTTGTGAAAAAATGGAAACTGAGTAGATGTGTCTACTTTGTAATCTTTGAGATGTAATAGTTATTTCCTAATTCTCTAAAACTCTAAACCTAAAAAGATACTCAATGTGAATTATTCAATTTAATTCAAGATTAGGTAATGTTTTAAGGCCGGGTCCTTATAGTTGGTATCGTCGCGTCCTTTAAGTTGGTATCAGAGGTTGGTTTAGATAACTTTAGAGGTTAGAGTGTTGTTTAATCATAAGTGACAAGTTGTGTATAACTACACCATTTGTTATATTAAATTGAGTCATTGTTATTTATGAATGTAGGAATTAGTTTGAGATAACTTGGATAAGTATATTTTAGTGTTTATCTTCCTCTTTAGTACATGATGATTTTGTTGATATACTCATACTGAACTTTTTGGTTTTAGTAAATGGATGGTTCTAGCACGCACCAAAGTGACAGTGGGTTTGAAGGAAACTGTAGTGGTTCTCTGATTAAGAGACTGGATGAAATGGGGGATTCAATGAGAAATCTCGTGGTTATTCTAAACCAACTATCAGGAGTCACGATCAACCACTTGAAACTTGGGGAGTTATCTAATGAATCACGTACGAGAGAACCAAATCGATGTGGAAGTTCAGGTAATAATTATAAAGGTAACTGTTAGGGCTTATATGATTCTCACTTTTGAGGTAATTATAGGTTACTACATGATATGATGGAATATGAATGGCATGAGATAATCTTGAGGTTAAATAATGTATGGTTATTTTTGAAGATTTTATTGATTTTTTGGAATGTTATAAGAATTATTCAGTTTTGGAAAAAGGAAAACACGTAGACCGTGTGACAACCTTTCGCATCGGACGAAGCTGTGGTAATCGAACCCACAACCAAAGTGCGACTGGTATTTATCTCCTACCACTGGACTACATGAAATTCCTGGTTAGTTTGACGAATTATTTTTAGTTAGATGATCTTATTAATCTTGATCAGTTAATTTTGGGTTATCTATGAAAATTATTAACATATCATGGAGGATATGTGATTAGGTTAATTACTTTTCAGTATGAGACTTTAAGAGTAACTGATGTTATTTAGAGATAAATGTTAAGATTTACCTTAGAAGACTATGTTATTAAATCCTTTAGATATTTGGGATTAAATAATAGTTTTGTTTATCCTTGAAGAATTTTATGGGCAGCTGTTTATTGAATGGTCTTTGTTGAACTTTGGATAATGTTTGACAAATTTTGGAGAATAATTGTAGTACTTATTTTTATAAAGGATTATCCTTTTTGGATATTATCTGATCTTGTACTAACAATTTTGGTTTTGGTGTTGGTCTAAAGACAGGGAAAGTATATAGTTCACTTTTTTGGATTAGGTGATTCTCTAGAAGTTGATTATAGTGCTCTTAATGTGAACAAGTTATCCTAAATACTCATCTTTTGGAGAAAATATGACTTTGTGTAAGAAATCTAGCAAAAGTTGAAAGTCAACATGACAAGTAAGTATATTTACTTATGTTTTAGTTAAGCACATAAATAAATTCCTCAATGGAAAGTAATTTAAAAAAAATGTTGTCCATTAACTTTTCCTACTGGGGAATCAAATACCGTTTAACCCATCACATGTTTGTGATTTTCTTGTGGTTAGCTTTCTCCTAATCATGTTTTCTATCACTCTCCATCAGAACATGACCCTTTTTTTCTCTTCCATGTCCATGTTTTCCTACATCGAATCCTGGTATGGGTTAACTCAGGTGACCTTTGTACTTCCATTTATTTCTTTTAAAGTGACAATTTAATTTACTCATTTTCTGATTTGGGACTTTCAATGAAGTTTCAAGCCCAATTTTAAAATTGCGAGGACGCAATTCCCAAAAGGGGGGAAGGATGTAACATCCCAAGTAAATATAGAATATTACTTTTTCATATTTATTAATATTTTGTGAATAAAATATTAATATTAATTTAAAGGTAACTTATACTCTATGGCGTACCAAATACGCAACAACGAGTTTCTTTGAAATCTAACGTTGCACTCTAATAATAAAATAATATTAATTTAAATGGTAGTTAACGCCTAGCCATTATATTGGTGGGAATGAATAGAAATAACTAAAATATTATTATATATGTTTGTTAAATGTTTTTACATTTATCCAATAAAATATAAATTCTTAAAATAAGAAAAGAATTCAATTTTAAGCATAAATACTCTAAAATTCACTAAAAGGTCGATTTATCGCCTTTTGATAGTGAACCCTCTTTAATATAGTTTTGGTCACTCTTATAAATTCTATTGGAACAAATACAATTCTTTTGTAGAATCGGGACATCAAAATTTACTTTGTGTAAATTTTTGGTATTTTTCCGATAAAGTTCATTTTTAATGAATAGTTAAAAATGTTGTATTTTAATTCAAAAACTCTTTTTAATATAATATATTTATATGATTATATTATCTTTTGAATTTGTTTTAAAGTCCAATTATAATATGTTTTTACCATTTAATCCAATAGTGGTCATTGGAATTAATTTCACTTTGAAATTAGACTTATACTAATGTCAATCATTTGATATATATTGTTTCATAAAAACACGCTATTTGTTCTGACAACGGGAATTAATTATTAAATTAATTAATGAAACTTATATGTTTTGAATTTTTTAAAATAGACATAATTTTTGAATTTGGAATATCAAATATAGCTTAGGGTGAATTTTTGGTATTTTTCGGAAAAAATTCAATTTTTGATGAATAGTGAAACCACTAAGTGGTGGTTAAAAAAACTGATTTTTCATTTTACCAATTATGTGACTTGAATTTCAAAAATTTGAAATACATGGTTGTAATTAGGATGAAAAATTTGGTCCAATGGGATTAAAATAATTTTTTGGTGAATAGTAACTTTAAAGTTTTATTAATCGCGATTAAAGGTAATTAGTGTAATTTAAGGTAAAGATAGTGTTATAATAATATGAAATGATCTTGACACATATCCTACCCTTATTGTATGAGTCATGTCCGACCAATACAATCCATGTGTCAACTTGGGGACCCCATGGAGCCAATTTGATAGGAAAATGATATTAATAACGTTTTATTTAAAGTTAAAATTAAAATGTCACAAACATGTATTGTTTTACTAAAACAATTTTACATGGGGTTATACAAGTCATATTTTTTACTATAAATATTAATTATAAAGAAACAAAGATTTCATAAATCATGATATTTGTTTTATAATTTTTAGAGATTAAATAAATTAATTTATTTATGACACCGTGATGATGCAGTGATTATCTCAGTAATGAACGATTTAAATAAAATGAAAAGATAATGTACCATCTAAGACATAAACTTTTCTAAAACCTATTTTATGAGTATATTTCGAACCCTTACCACCTTATACTAGAAATATTTCAATTTGGTACCTTTAAAATCCGAAAGTCATTTTAATATAAAGTAAAATTCCTTTACTTTCCAAGAGTGCCCCTCCTCCCTCATATAAAAGGCCCCCACCTCTACCTCCTTACCCACACCTATCAATCCATTGGCTTGGCCAAAATCTGATCCTTTTATCTCTCCACATCCCTCTATTTATCCTAGAAGCCTTCCCTTAGGTATAAAACTCTTCAAGAAACCCTTTTGGTTCAAACCAAGGGGAGTTACCCAATTTAAAGGTAAAGTCTTCCCTAATGTTCTTTTGTTTTATTTTACTTCTCCAAGCCCCTAAAATATTTTTATTCCTTTATTTTGTAAAAAAAATATCTTCCATATACTAGTATGTTGTTATGATAATTATTCGAGCTAAACTTACACACACATCCGTCTAATTGTTAAAGAACATATTGTTTCTGTGGATGGTGAATTACTGCCTCACGAAACGATGATTGTTATATCTTATCCTACCACCTCTCATGGTGGCCATTATGATGGAACTATTTTTATATGGAATATATTATATTTATTTCCTCTCTATGCTTCTGTATTTTATATTTAAAACATCCCTTTATTCTTTTCATGTTGTGCCAATGCGATAATTTCATACGAGGAAGTGTGGACTACCGCCCCCTCAAGTGATGTGACTCGTTCATGCATTACATGGAATGTATAAAGAATTAAATTAATGAAAATAGGTGACCTATATAAAATATATATTATAATTTAATTATAATATATATATATATCTCTTTTATTTTTAATTCCATTAATATGATAAAGAAATGAAAGTAGTGTTCATGTGTATGTACGGCCTACTGTTTCAATGAATGGTGCATTTCATTTATTTTTATCTCCAAATGTTATGGAATAGTATAAAATGAATATGTACTAGATATATATGATATTTAAATCATTAATACTATTCTTGAGATGATTTACTTATAACTACATGGACAATCATTTTCAAACAAGTTCATTTTTGACTCATGTACCAAACATCGACAAAAATATCTGATATGAACTCACATTATTAACCAATTATTATGACATTATAATATGTGATATGAATAGAATAATAATCTTTAAAGGAGGTCCTTAAGAAATTATAATTTGACCAAATTTTATTATTCACGAATACAAATAAATGAACAAGAGAAGTCGGAATTGAGGTAAGGGATCCTACCTCTCTCTTTCTTTTTAAGTACTCTCTTTTATGTCATTCCTTTTAAGATCATATTTATTATGTTTGGGGATGTTATTTTATATTAATCATTCTGTAATTTTTATGTTCATATTATTACAGACCATATTTGATCTCATAAATCAATTTTTGCAAGTTTTAGTGGTGTTATTAGGCTGCCGAGTTTTCATAAGGGATTTTTCATCTCACTTTTATTCCCGTGAGATTTATGCTACATTTGCCACCATTTCCTTTGAGTGGTGTATGTATTTCCCATTATTATACTTGTTTTTAATATAATTTCATTTATGAGTATTTACATCAATTTTGTATAGTCCTTCTTTCATGGGGTGTACGTTTCGAAAGTTACCCAAGTTGGTAAGGGAACCTTTCACCCTCCTATTTTTAAAAGACTTCTTTTTTCTTTTGCCTTTAAAATTACATATTCTTATGTTGAGATATGTTCTTATATATCCTTATAGCTATAAATTTTATGTCCAAGTGATGAGATTCCCTTTATCTCTCTCATCAACTCTTTTTCTAAAATTTTATGTGACGTCATTAGGCTATCGAATTTTTGCAAGGGAACTTCTTAACCCAATTGCAATTATTTGGGTTAAACCTCTAATTCTTGATTATGTCGTGATATGAATATGTATGGATGACATATTATTTTTTTAAACTGATTATCCACTTATATTTAGTGTATTTATATTTTTCACACATGATTATGTCATTTCATTATCCATTCTCTAATGACATGATCCTTGATTGGGAATACATCTCAATTTCCTCTCATTGAGACATTTCTTAATGATATTCACTTTTATTCTATTATAAAGTGTATATACATCACCTTTGGATTTCCATATCCATATTATGTCTATACTAAAGTCATTTAATTTTTTTTAAAATGGTCTACTTTCATGTGGCTTATAATTTAAATGTTTAAAATGTAAAAGGACTCTTTTATTTATACATTGTTTTAAATGGTTTTAAATATTTATTATTTTAAAAATTTAACATCCATGTTCATGTTTTAAAGATGGTTTTAAGGATTTATTTATATGTACATGAATGTTTTAAAACCCTTTCAAATGTTTCGAAGTGGTATGGGACACTTTGAATCTAAAATATCTTTTAAATGTATTCTTTTAATATTTTAAAATTCTAAAGCGATTTTTATCTCATAGAGTTTTAATGATTTTATTAGATCATGATGTCATATCTTGTGATTGAAATGTGGAAAGTTTATGTTTCTTTTATTCATTTTTTATGTGATTCGATTATGTTGTGGTTATTGGTCATTGTTTATGAATACGGGTGGTTCCGTGATAAACTAAGGGCGGGTGAGCCCGATATAGCTCTCCAATGCTTTGTGTAACGCGAAGGAGTTAAACGCTAAGGTTTATCCGAATAGATTTAGGGAATATAATCTGATGGTTATTCCAAACGTAACATTGAGGGTTACTCCCTACGTAAGAATGTTATGAATTCCTTAAGTTACATTTATGTCTTATGATTTATATTGAGTTATTAATAAATCTTATAATTTCATGAGGTATGTTAAATTACTTATTTTTTATGAGTAAATTATGATTTCATTGATTCTTATGTATACATGGACTAATTTTTTCTTTCCGTATTGTTATAACCTTTACTGATCTTTTTATGCTCATCCCAAGTTTTTTGAAATGTTTTTCACAGGACATAAAGTGGAATAGGGTCAAGGATGGGATCAAGGAAATGCCATGCTGCCTAAAACAAGAACTAGACATGACTCTTTTGTTCAAGAGTTTTTATTTTGTGAAAAAAATGGAAACTGAGTAGATGTGTCTACTTTGTAAGCTTTGAGATGTAATAGTTATGTCATGATTCTCTAAAACTCTAAACCTGAAAAGATCCTCAATGTGGATTATTCAATTTAATTAAAGATTAGGTAATGTTTTAAGGTTGTGTCCTTATAGTTGGTATGGCCAGGTCTTTATACTAACTTTGAAGGTGATAGATATAAGCATTCTAATGATTCATAAGAACTATTCTTTTCTTTTGACTCTTAATCTTTCTGTGTTTCTTCATCGTTATTTCCTTATTCTTATTTTTCTTCTTATTATTTCGTAGTTTCTTCTTTCTCTAATTATTAATTTTATCCTTTCTCCTTAGATTCTTTTGAAAATTTCCATGTAGTTTTGAGAAATACCTTTCAAAACATTTTAGGTTTCGATTCTGTTTCAAGAATTGATTATTTAGTAAATAATTTCTCTTTTATCTAATTATTAATTGATGGAACTATTGTAAGAATAGGTTTGGTTTTAATAAATTCTATATCAACATCTAGAATGATTTTATTGGTATGAGAAACTAAAAGTATTGGAATTTCAGAATCCCATTCAACACATTTCAAAAAAAATCAACAACTTTTAATTCTTCTAGAATAATTTTCTTCTTCTTTCTCTTTTTTCCTTCTGTAACTTGTTTATTATATATATTCTCAAATCATTAGCCTTTCCTAAATTTAATATGAATTCTAATTCCCCAAGTTTCTTATTTACCATATAATTTATCAATTACATGAACTCTTTTTCAGACATTCTTCTTTATTTGTTCTCTTTTTCTAGAGAGAAATATTTTTCCTTTATTATATTCTTTTAAAACTCTACTTTAATATAATATTGGGATTCAGTTTCATCTCCATGAACATTTTCTAAAAAAATTATTTGACATTGGATTTAGAACCAGCTTTATTCATGAAGTAGTTTTTATATTGATAAAAGAAATATTTTCTCCCATTGGATAAGTCTTATTTTCAACTGTGAAAATTTTAGGAATTTCACAAGAAACGTATTAATGAAAGGAGGGAATATAATTATATTTAAATTTATTGAAGAATATTTGATTACTTCGACCGTAATAAATACAAACTTTTCAAAGTTTACTTTCCTTATACGTATCTAGTAGTTAAAAACAAATATGTCTGAAACATTAATGTTATCTCACTCTACCTTCCTCGGAATAAGGTATCTCAGCATCAATAATGATAAAACTCTTGCATCGAGTGAAAGATATAAGACTTTCATAAATTTATTATGACCTAGAAATAATGAAGGTGCATCCATTATTTTCTAAAAACATACATGTTTTTTAGGTAATTTATACGAGGGCCGGTAAGCTTCACATTTAGTAGGAAAACCAACCAAATAGGCCATTCAGTTGTTTGAAAGTTTATTTTTCATTTCAAACAAATTAAAATAAACTTCATATTTACCATATTTGGATAAAAAATAAATAGAGGCATAAAATTCTTTAATTATTTAAAGATAATGAAAGTCAAAATACTTATCATATTTTTCTGAAAAAACATTATCTAATCCCTGGAAAGAAATAATAATTTTAAGAATATAATCGTAATTATCATACCATGATCTTTCAACAAGACATTCTATGAAAACTTATCTAATTGTGAAATATTTCTTAGTTTCCATCGTACTAGTGATCAAACAGATGAAAAAACATTAGATTTAACACTTTAAGGATGTTGACAGTTCAGTGTCGACAAAGACAAGAACTGATTTGAGACATGGGATGTCCCACCTTTATATTGGTTTGGGAAATAAATGTTGGAATTCCATGAATTTCAATGACTCAGAATATAGGTTATTTTCTAATCCAATGGTCAAGATTGAAACTAAAAACAATTTAATTATAATTCTAAACATTTTATGTTTTAAAAAAACATTCAAAAGAGTATAGAATAGTCTGATTAGAAATATTATGGTTTAAAGACAACTCAAATTCCTTAAAACTAATATTATAAGTATAAAAATATTATAAATTAAATGAAATGATTATTCCAAAAACATAAAATATGAATAAATTTTAGAGTATTAAAGTTTCATCAGTAAAATTAAACTATTCATATTGTTTTTTGTTAAAGAAACCGATTGTTATATTTTATAACAAAAATTGATTATGATAGCTTTATTATAAAAACAAATTATGATATTTTTATTGCAATTTTTTTCATAAAATCCTTATAAAATTTTTGAGTCTATAACAATTTGATGAATCTTGACACAGAAAAATTTATTAAAATTTTGAGTCCAAATATCTTATTAAAATAAAAATATTAGAAAACTAAAAATATTTTGGAAAAAAAAGTTTTTTAAGAAATAAAAACAAAATTTCTCCCCTTTTGAAAAGGTCTTCATCAATGTAAGATGATTGGTAAAAAATAAGTAGATGTGAATAATCATTTTATATTTATCATTCCTATATTCTATTTTATATATTCAAATGAATTAAAACTAAGCGGTTTTGTGAAAATATCATTAAGTTGTTATTGCATTCCAATGAATTGTAAAATTATATCTCCCTTTATTTGGGTGATCTTGATTGAAATGGTGTCTTATATATATGTTTATATCACATGAATGGTGTGTTGTGTTTTTTAATTTGGGAAATGGAACACATTTTTTAAAAATTAATTGAGTTTTAGAAAAACTCATTCCATAGTCTATGAGTGTTTTTTTATCCACAACACTTGTGCACAACAACTTCCAGTGACCACATATTCAACTTCAGCAGTGGGAAGTTCTAATGAGTGCAGTTTATTACATGAAAAATAAACTAAATAATATTTTTAAAATGAAATTTTATGGAATAACTTTTCTTATCTATTATGCATCCAATAAAGTCTGAATCTAAAAAAATAGTTCGAAATCATTTTCAGAAGAATAAAATAATCCTAAATCTATAGTTATCTAATATAATGAAAAATTCATTTAATATATTTATGATGGAATTATTTTGGATTGTCTTTATATCTAGAACCTAATATTACTAAAAAAATTAATTCTATATGACTATACATTAAGTAAAGAAGGCATCCAATCATACCTCTAAAAGTTTTCTAATTAACCGATTTCCCTATCTCATCAAGATCTAAAGTATTGGAGGTACCGGGGGGAGTATTAATACATTTAGTGTTTTCATGCCCTAATTTATTAAGTAAATATTTTATTTTCCAATTTTAATATATAAATTTTCCTCTTAGTATTTTTTATATTTTAAAATATAGAAATTATGTTAACTCACCCATCATACTCATTTCAAACTAAATTTTCATAAGATCAAAAAATGAATCATTTAATGATTTTTGAGTTGAATTAAATTTAATTTCATCAACATAAATTTATAAAATCATAATATTTTTATTACATTATATTATAATAATATTTTGATTGGTAGGTCTGATAGGAAAAATAATTAATGAAAATCTAGTTAACCTATCACACTAAGCTCTAGGGTAATGTTTAACTCTATAAAGCTCTTTGGTGAGTTTATAACTATGTTTTGGGTGTTTTTTTTCAAAACCATATGTTTATTCTATGTCAAATTTCTTTTGAACATATCCATTAATAATATCAAACTTCAAATCCATTAAAAATGGTTTTAAATTTAATAATACATCATAAAATAGAAGTATATCTATAGTTTCAAGTCTAGCTACAAGAGCGTAGGTTTATGCATACTTTATTACCTCTTGTTGATTATAAACCTTAGAAAAAAGTTCTAGATTTATTTATATATCTTATACCATTTTCATCACATTTCTTTATAGAAACCAATTTTACTTCAATTGTATATGTAACTTTAGGACGTTCATCAAAATTCCATATTTTATTCCTTTTAAACTCATTGAGTTCATCATGAACGTCGTTAATCCAATCCTCAACACTTAAGGATTCATTGAAAATATTAGTTTTGAATTGTGATAAGAAAAATAGATTTAAATTTTTCTTTCTCAATGAACTTCTCATATTAACTAGTCAATCTACATCACCTATGATTTTATCGGTAAGATGATTCCCAAAAAACAATGTATTTCTTAGATTTAAAAAATTTTGGTCTTCAATAATTAGTAGAAAATATTCTTGATAAGTAACTTCATTAACATATTCTTGTGTTATTTCCTTATCATAAAAATATTTCTAACATATTTTGGAAATTGTTTTTAGAAATACGATCTGATGATTTAGTTTGGGGTTTTTTGAAAACAAAAGGATTAGTTTCGTAAACATTAAGATGTATTTTTTCCTCAACCATAATTTTTCTCTAATTAAAAAACTCTACTATCCCTACTAGGGGTGGAATAACCTAAAAATTATTCCTTCATCATATTTTCATGAAAATTTATATAAATTATCTTTTGAATTAAAGATGAATACTTGGAATCCAAAAACAATCATGTATGAAACATTTGGTTGTCTTTCTATCCACAACACATAAATAATTTTATTAATAAAATGTATAATTAAAAACTGATTTATAGTATATTAAGAATTACAAATTGCTTCATCCCAAAAAAATTTGGAGACTGAGTATTCAATCAGCATGATTCTAGAAATATCCAAAATATCTCTATTTCTTCTTTCAACTACGCCATTTTGTTTTGCAGTTCTAGGTGACAAAAATTTATGTGTAATAACATTATTCATATAAAAATATTAGAAATTATAATTTTCAAATTCTCCACCATTATCGATATGGATATTTATAAAGGACAAGTTTTTCTCATTTTTAACTTTGGATACAAGATTTTTTAAATAACTGAAGGCCTCCTATTTTCTTGTTAGAAAATAAGCACATGTGTATCTAGTGTATCCATTAACTAAAAAAATACATTGTATTTTACACTAATAATTAAATTTTGTATATGACCAAATGATTCCTTGTAAACTAACTATAGAACAAAGAAGTTGAAACATCAGTAAAAAATTTAATACTTTATTTAGCTTTCTTACCATATTGAAAAGAATAAAAAACTATTGAAGAATCAAACCTATATTCCCATAGATCCTTAAAATGTCATTTCATAGAAATTTTTGCTAAATATATTAGGTTACAGTGTCATGATATTATATTCCATAACCAAGAGTGGTCTTCCATTGAACTAAGGTAAGGTATGTCTTGGCTCCAAATGTCTTCTAATTTTAAGGTGTAAAAATTCTCATGCCCATGGGTATAAAGAATAAATTAATCTTTTTAACAATGTACAACACATTTTTCATCCATTAAGTTCACAACATAACCCTTGTCACATAATTTTTGTATTCTTATAATGTTTTTATTATAAATTAGAATAAATTACACATTATAAATTAAAACTTTTATAAGAAGAATAATGGTACCTATAACAATGATTTTTCCTTAATCATTATCTTCATAAGTTAATTTTACACCTTTCAACTTGAATATATTCTCAAATAAATCTTTGTTTCCAGCCATGTTTCTAGAGACACCATTATCGATGTACTAGTTATAATTATTTTTTGTAGTTTATTTATTTTCTTGAAAATAATGAAATTTATTTTTTGGAACCCAAACTTTTTTGGATATGATATTTTTAGTAAATTAGATTAAAAGAAACCATATTTTTCCAAAATTACTATGTTGGGAAAATGTCATTTCCTCAAAAACAAAATTCTTTTTGAAAACCAAAATATTAAACTTTGTTTAGGGAACCCTTATTTATCCAATTCCTGCCACTTGGGAATTTGGTTAAAAATTTATACTTTTTAAATCAAAATATTATTAATAAAAACATATTTTTTATTAGTAAAACCCATTACATTTTTATAAATTAAAGTCCTAATTTTATTATGAATTTTATCAATGTTTTCCTAAATATTAGTAAACTTAAAAAAAATTTATTAAAGATAACAATATCAGTCATTAGGTTTACAACTAAATTCTTATCCTCATTAGTAATAGTATTAGAACTAATCTTTAGAAAATTGTTCTGTAAATTATTTTTCTTTAAAATAATTTTCTTATAATATTTTAAAAAATATTCTATTTCAAAATTAGTTTTATCATGATCCTTATAATGATCTGATATTTTAGTTGTTAAAATAGCTATTCTTTAATCCTCCTTCCATGTTTTTCTTGGAAATTTTCATGTTTTTTATAAAAATTAAAATTTTCATTTTCTAAAAGTATATAACTCTTAGGTACCTCTTTATAAGTATGTATATTATTATCCTCTTCAAATAAGGAAGATTCTTCATAAAAAGATGTAGAATTTTTCTCATCGGGATAGTTTCCATTGAGAGACATATTAGTAAGAGATTCAGTAGTGCGTACCTTAACTATAACATATTTTTTTAACATAGGTAATTTAGAAAAAAATCCAATATTCATCTCTCCAGAAGTTTTATTATCTGAATAAATTTTTAAAGAACTATCTCATCCGACATCACTCTATATGTTATAAGATTTCAATATTTTCTTGTTCTTAGACTTATGATTCTTCATTTTAATTCAATATGAATTTATTTATTTCCTATATTTTCTCTTAAACATAAGATAATTTGGATTGTTGTGTCAGGTCTTTTCATATTCATTAAAACTAACTTCGGAAGTCACTTTCTTGTTATTCATATCCTTATGACTTTTTTGTATTTTTATTGAATTTTTTCTTTCCAATGATCTTGTTAATTATTCTATAAATATTTTCTAACTCATTCTCATAAGGTGATGAAGTTATATAATCCAATGCAATGACAACATTATTTTTCTTTGAATATTTCAAAACTTTTTTAGATGACTGAACTTTATTATGAGCATTAGATAATATTATAAAAGAACATATATCATTATATTTTTTCCTTTTCTATATATCTCTTCAATATTCCATAATATTACATGAGGGGACAAATAATATCATCTAAATTAAGATTACTAATATTACTTGTATCATCCAAAGTAGTACTTTTTTGTTCCCATTCATTGTGAATGATTTCAATTATGTTTTCTACCAAAATTACATCACTAAGATCATTTTTTATAAGGAAATGTAAACTTTTTACTATTGTCATAAATCTCTTATGTATTTTAGTTACTAATTATCCAAGAATAAAATAAAAATCACGATAGTCTGCTCTCATTATAGCTCTTATAGTCTCAAAAAATTTATAAGTACCAAATTTTGTAATTTATAACTTCTTCCAAATACTATTAGAAGATTCAAAAGAAAAAAATTGATTGTATATATTTCTTATCATAGATAATAAAATATTTCTCCTTAATATATAATTTAGTTGATATTCTTGTTTCTCTTGATGAGTGAATGTAGTAACTTCTTTTTCATGTATCATGTAATCTCTAGAATGCACTACACAATTAACAACTCCAGTATTAATAAAAAAAATTATCATCCTATCTCTCTATTACTCATAATCATTACCCTCAAATATAAGTGGTTGACTGGGTTTCAAATTTTCTAAGGTTCCAACATTAATCCCTACCATCTTAAAAACAATATAAACTCTATTTCTATAATCAGGTTATTTTAAAAAAGTTTATAAACAAAAAATTTATATCAAAACATAAAAAACATTCATTTGATAAATAATGTAAAAACCATTGCAATTATAAGAATTATAACCTCCTCTGATACCAATTATTGGATCAAAAGTTTTACAATGGAAAAAAGAGGTGTAGAAAACTGTAGTTTAACAAATTAAACTAAAAAACCTAATTCCTCCTAATAATAAATGATCATACTCATACTTTGTATAATTATTAGATATTGTTCGATTGAATTATTACTGTTTATCGGTATCACAGTTAAACCTATAAAATAATTTTTTTATAAAGATAAGGATTAAACTAACTTTCTGATACATGCACAATAGAAAATATATAGTTATAAAAAGTGATACAAAATATTATAATATTAATATAGACTTAAAATATTATAAAATATTTTACTCATTAACCATAAGAGTTAAGTTAGTCATAAATCCTAACTAAATATATTCCTTGTTTTTAGTTCCTACAGTAATGTCTATATTTCTACACTAGGAAAGCCCTCGATCTGATGGATCGGTATTATCTTTATCTTCCAATCCCATATAATTCCTTGATATAATAATCAGTTTCAACTATATCTTCCTAGCCACATAATCCCACAATCTAATTGATTATATTCGCTCTATTCTTATCTGAGGAAGCCCTCGATAAGTACCACGATCAAACATGTGATTACAAAAGAAAAAAAGTTATAAAGTAATTAAAATCCTTATAATGATTCTATAGAGCTTAAATCTATAAAGAATTTCAAATAATAGCAATTAAAAGTTCACATATATAAATATTTAGATGATTTGAGTTCAAAATGCATAAGCTTCCATCTCTTCAAAATGCCTTTTATTTATAAGTGAGCCTCCAATGGTCATATTTCTGAATCAGTTTCAATGACTTCAGATAGATTTCACATAACATCTCATCTCTAAAAGAATATCTGATATCATTTATATTATCACCATTAAATTCTCTTCATTATTTTATATAATATAAACAATTCTTTATATTCCAATTATAAACCTTGGATAGTTTGATAGACTTATTTATTGACAGTCAATACGCTAAACAGATTAAAGATCAGTCTAATGTATTAGTGTCAATGTGAGTCTAATTTTCATAAATTTAGTCATTATGATATAAAAGACATAATTATAACCAAATATCAGAACATAGGTTGATCCGATGAATCAAACACACCTTAATTCTAATGGGTCAGATTGAATAATAATAGTTTATATTCATTATACATTAGAAACATTTCAATTTACGGTAACAATTAGTTTTTTCGAAAAATAATACTAAAAAACATTAGATATAAAAAGCTAGTGAACATTGTTTTAAGGTGTTTGTGACTTCCAAAACTAAATGAATTTAAATCTAGAAAATAAGACTTTCAACGCAATAGAATGTCCCAAATTGATTTATAGGAATTGAATAACTAACTTCATGAGAATCTTGATGAGGGATTTATACAAGTGAGTGAATCATTATATATCAAACCTATTCTTTTTTTAATAATAAATATGGGTAAATGTATCTTTTAATTGATTATTATTAATTTAAAAAGATCATTTTCAAGAAAAAGTACCCCTGAACCTGTATTGATGGCTTATTTGATCAACTACATGGAGCCCAAAAAATTTACAGGGTTTTCCATTATTATATATATCACAAACTGAGGGTCAAGAAGGAGGATATATCCAAGACAACCTTTAATGTGATATATGGTAATTATGAATTTATATGTATTCTGTTTGTACAAACCAATTCACATCCCATATTCAAGAATCTAATGAATAGAGTCTTTAGAGATTACCTTTATTAGTTTATCATAGTCATTATAAATGATATTATTATATGTTAAAAGATAAAGTAAGAGTATGAAGATAAAATTATAAAATTATTGAAGACCATAAGGAAGGAGAATCTATATAAAAAAATCAGAATGTGTGAATTATGGATACATAGAGTTTCATTCATGGTTCATATAATCTCAAATACGGTTATATAGGCAGATCCTTAAAAGATGGATGTTATTAAAAAATATGGATTAGACCATCCATGATGAAAATGATATATAGTTATATTGGGTTGGATGGATACTACTTATGATTTTTTAGATATTTATCACTACTATGAAATAAAATAACTATGTTTTCTTGCAAGGAAACCTTGTTCATATTGATAGATAATTGTGAGAAAACTTCAAGCGACTGAAGTGAAGGATGGTCAGTGTACATGTGCTCACACTACCTTGAATTGAATAAGGGTTTGTGGTTAATAGTGATTCATCAAAAAAAGGGCTAGAATCCATCATCATGAAAAATGATTTGGTGATATATTATGATTCAAACTAATTGAAAATATGTGAGAAAAATTACCTAACTCGTGATTTAGAGCCGGCATAAATGATTTTTACATTGAAAATATAGATTCATTATCTTTATGGTGAAATTTTTGTTATATATATTGATCATAAAATAGTGAATTATATATTAACATTATATAATTTAAGAGACACAAATGTATATGGTTATATTTAGTTAATGATTATGACTGACTAATACAATGCCACCCAAGGAATGTAAACATGGTGGATGATACTCTATACTGAAAATACAATATTTTAATTTCCATGATAAGGAATGAAAGAGAATAAATACTTATGTATTTATAGAAAATTGATCTTGAAATCATGATAAAAGGGGAACATCTTATCTTTATCAGATGATTGTTCAACTATCTGTCCATTATTTGATTAAAGAGGAAAAGAAGGATGATGTGGATATACAGAAGAAGTTGAGGAATGTTCTTAAGTTCAAAAATTATTTTTTTGGGAAAACAATCACTCAAGGTGTTGTCTTGGTGATTTGGGGTGATTGTGTTTGTTGAAAAAGAAATATTACTACATTTAAATGTGGTTGGTTTTTTCAAAGAAGATGTTTACGGTAGTGTAGTTTCCTAGTTTTTTCCAAATTTTGGGGATTCAAAATTAGGAGTTCGTTTTATGGAAAAGATTTGTTTTCTAAAAAGGAGTTCATGGACCAAATTTCATGGACCAAGAAGCACTGAGTTCATAGACCGTAGAGTAGCATAGTTGTGTTATGATGATCACAAATGAGGTATGTGGAACTGAAAAGGAAGCCATTATTTTTTAGATGAAGATGGTGAATTAAGCTACTGCAAATCTCTAGGATCTATAAAAACCAAAAATTGTGCTACCCAAAAACAAATAATATGTCGTTTGCATAAGGATCATTGTTCAAGGGAGTCTCATCATTCATGTAAGTATAATCATTCCTAGGAGGATCTTCGTTCATAAGAGTCTCATTGTTATTCGATATAGACGGTGAATTCGATCGTCATAAATGATAAAGTCACTATGAAGACCGCGCAGATAGTTCATGGTGACGGTTTTACCACATTGGATTTTAGGGTATTTTTTATTAGTAGGCTTTGTGGGATTTATTTTCCTATATAAAGGACCATAATCACATCATTAGAAAGTGAGAATTTCATTATAATAGATCATCACTAGAAGACTTTAGGTAAGTCCACATTTGTTCATGTGGGAAGGATTACAGGAAGGGGAAGTAGTTTTTGAGGTTAGATTTTTTGATGGAGAATTGTATTATGATTGAAATTTTCTAAAAATGAAGTGGTTCGAGGAGGAGGAATTTAATGATAGAGAAATTGGTTTGTGAGGTAGGATTCTGAGAAGGCATAGTTCAAAAAGGTAGTTTCTTTTTGGGGTGCTCTAGATTACAAAGGAAAGTTGATCCATAAGGTTTTATCTATACCAAAAGATAAGGTTGTCTATGAAATAGAAGTGGATCATGAATAACTCTCACTATGTGGTACAAGATTATTCACATAGTAGGTAGTTCACGAATGAGTTTTACACAAAGGGAAAAGTTTTTCATGAAAGGACTCTATGCAAGGCTATCAGTATGTTGAGAATTTTATTTCACTTATAATATGAAAACATTAATTCTTTTCACACATAAAAGTGAAAATATTTTGAGGTTCTCCTGTAAAGAGACTCATTTCATACATACCCAGTGAATAATATAACTATCATATATGAATTATGAAGAAGAAGAAGATAGAGGATCTGCATCATCAGACAATATTTGCAGGATTTTTTTCACTGCTATATTAAAGGTAGTGAAAGGAAGGCTTGGAATCTCATTAAGATATTTCCAAAGATGAGGTAATTTTATTTCTATAAAAAAGATAATTTTGTTCCAGTTTTCTCAAATGTGGAAGTTCAAAATATATATTTTTTCACAAAAGTGATAGAGAATCCCAGAAAGAACTTCAAAATAGAATTAACCTACAATTGTAGATGCATTAATTATTGATAATTATGGTACCTAAATATACATAAAGTGTGTGTGTATCCATTCTTATGTACTGATAAAAAAAGGAAAAAGGTGATCCTTTCAACTGGTAGTGAGCTAGCGAAGGAAAGTTTGAGGGAGATACCCTTTTGAAGAATTGATTTTTTCCTTAAACTTTATAAAGGTTGTGATCTTATATATAGAATTTATTTATCTTGAACCATGTATCAGTAGTGATCCTTATTAGATTTGTTACATTGGCACATTTCCATTGTATGCTCCCTGGATTTAGCTCAGTGAGGGTGAACCAAGTAAAAAATCTATGTGTATGTGTGATTTATTTTCTTTTTGACATTATATGAATCATAATCTGATAAATTTGTAAAGGATATGATAAATATAAAAGAAAAATAGAAAATTAAGTGACCCTTGTTATTAAAAAGGTCAAGATTTAGTGGGACATTAATATTATTTAAAAGAATATCCATACTATTATTTACCCCCTATATGGGTATATAGGTCCCTTCTGGACCTAACAGTTTTGATAAAAAAAAGGTAAGGATAGTGAATAGATTATGTGTCCCATTAATACTATATTAGAAGGAGCTATTGGATAAAGCTCATAATTTCTCATTCTCTATTCATCTTAGAAGTATGAAGATTTATATAAATCTATAAGAGTATTTCTGGTATGACAGCATGTAAAGGGATATTGCATATTATATATCTTTATGATTTGGATATAAGTAAAATAAGGTTGAAACATAGAATTGTAAGGGTATTTTAAAACAATTACCCATAATAGAATGGATTGGGTAAACATCACCATGTATTTTTCATCAAACTCCCCAAAACATATAAAGGCCACTATGTTATTTGGGTTATAGTTAATTACCTTATGAATTCAACAGATTTCAATACAATAAGATAATACTTACCTCTTATTCATATTTAAAATATATACATTATGTTAGTGGTAAGATATCATAGAGTACCACATTCTAGTATATTTGATCTATATTTGAGGTTTACCTCAATGTTCAGGAGAATTATTTTTTAAATAATTGAATATAGTGTTTTACTTTACCATTATATATCATCCTTGCAAAAAATTTCAATATTTAGGGACCGTTAAAATCATATAATATATGTTGGTATCGTGTTTTACTAATTTTATAGGTGTTTGGGATCAATACTATGTTTAAATAAACCATGATATACTATTAAAGTATTATTATTTGATTTGACAATTGTTGCCTAGTTTTTGGGATTTTTTTATGAATATGAAAAAATAAATTATGAAAAATTATTTTGGACACATGTAAAGTTTGAATTTACTAGTTATCAATTGGTCAGAAATGAATATGAAATCAGTTGAAGATAAAATGAGATATTTTAATGAAAAACAAAAACTTTTATGACCACGATGTTTTTTAACTTACTAAATTAAATTAATCACTATTTGTGAATAATTTTAATGAAATTAAAAGATTAAATATTGAATAAATTTTTTTAACATTCATCTAATGATTTATACTAAGCATGGAATAATAATAAATCTAGTTTTTGGTTTAAAACACATTTTTCAAGGAAAAATTGGTTTTCGTTTCATTTTCCATGAATATTTTATAATGAATTTTTGAAAAATATAGTAATTAGATTTTATAAATTTGGGGAAATAATTTGAATAAATATTTCTAATTTTGGTAATAAGGACACCAAAATTTTTCATAATGAATATTAAAGATGATAAAAAATTGTTACCATTGTTATGGTTAAAACAAGTTTATCGGGAAGTTAAACTAACAGAAAAGGGTTCATATGACACTTAAACTTGTCTAAATATAATTTATTTAATATATATAGAACATATATTTTTTTTAAAAAATAATTTTAGATTTTTTTCACTTTCTCATGAAAGAAAATTTATATTATTTAATTCTTTTAAGCAATTTTTTATGTATCGATTCCCTCACTTATAAAAGGAAACCACTAATCATCCTTTTTTCACAAAATTAAAGCCCAATAGATTAGACATTAAATTCATAAAAACAATAATAGGTTCCTTATATTCATTCTTTATCTAAAATATTACCATAAGACCATCCTAATAAGGCATAAGGTGTAAGCCAAAAGAGGACTTTCAAAGAAGAGGAAATCATCTTACCCAACTCTTTAAAAGTTTAATTATTATTATACATCCTATAAATGTGTTGTATATATCCTAACATAACTAATCTGGTATCAAAAATACATTGAGATATTGATATGATTATGGGACAACCATTTTTTATCTTCTTCTTATCCATTGGAAGAAGGTAACGTCACCCGTACATATGTGTGGACTACCACCTACGTGAAGCAATGTGAGTTGTTTTTCATTTCACTATTAAATGGATATTTATAAGGATAAATTTAATTAATATATATTATATTTATGTTATAATTATTATTCTTTAATTGTGAATTAATATTTACGTTTATTTTATTCCATCCATTGAAAAGTGAAAACATTGCACGCGTGTACGTTTGGACTACACCTCCACAAAGTGATGTAAGTTGATTTTGATCATCGATTCATCTGAAATGTTATAAAATTGTATATAATGAATAAATATAACAATAATTTCATGATTCATATTCTTTATATGATGAAAACATGACCATGGTGCATGTACCAAAACCATCAAACTAAAACATGCCTAGAAAATGGACCAGTTTTCAATAAAATGTTAATTTTAATAGAGACATTTTTAATAAAAGGATAATTATAACTTATAAAGTAATGATACATTGTAATTTATATATTAATATTTTTATATATCATATATATAATAAATATATTTTTTTTATATAGTAGTTTTTAACACATACAAATAAATACAGGTCTTAATGTATGTTTTTATGTTACAATCCATTTCTTTTCAGGATTGACTATTTTAAATTTTATAGGACTGAAATTATATGGATCTTATCCTTTAAAACCTGTATATTTAATTCTCATATTTTTATTCCTAAAAATTTTATGTTATAATACCATTTCTACTCTTTGGTACTTATAAGGATCAAGATAATATTTTAAGAAAAACAAACTTATTTCCCCTTTAGTCAACTAAATTTTTTTTCCTTTCAATGTTCATTAAAATTTATTTAATAATATATTTTTCTATAATTAAATGATTAATTGATATAATTTTCATCTATAATTTTATTTTCTTTAAAAAAATAAAAATTAATTTTTTTAAAAAAAAAATCATTGGTTATTTACAAGTTTTTCTAAAAATTATAATTTTCTTTAACATCTACCATACAAATAGCTTTCCTTGAAATCGTGAATACTATTTTATTTATATTTTATTATAAAAAATTATTATAAAAGAAAATATTTTTATTAATATTTTAGTATTTTTATGATTTAATGGCACCAAATAAAAGGATATTTTCCCAGTTTTTGAAGTAATTCTCAAATGCTCTTTTAGAGGTATTATTCATTTATAACAACATAAAATGAGGATTATTGAAATTTAATGGGGATATTAACTTATGTTAACATACAACTTATTTATATAGATTTATTATTATTATTATTATTATTATTATGACTTGAGGATGATTCAATGAAACCAGTTTTATTCCCACATGTTAACTATTTAATGATGAAATCATTATGAAATCCATTTCATGTCCATGAGTTATTTTATGATGAAATGACAGAATTAAACCCATTTACATTCCATGAGTTATGATATAATGAATTTAATAATGTTTTTTGATTTTATGGCACGCATATATATTGTTTTCATTAGATGATGGGTGGTTCTGAAAATAAATATCCCTCTAATGAATTGGTTAAAAAATGAAATTTTTTAAGATAATATGAAGTGTAATGT
This sequence comes from Viscum album, assembly GCA_963277665.1. NCBI lineage: Eukaryota > Viridiplantae > Streptophyta > Magnoliopsida > Santalales > Viscaceae > Viscum > Viscum album. Next base: position 1,792,908,376 of record OY728137.1, read on the forward strand.
GGGATAACTTAGGTCAATAAGGGAATCAATACAATATGTTAGTCTTAGGAGTGAATCATGACTAAGTAAATGATGTAATAGTGGGTGAAATAAATTCAATATGATAGTCTTGGTAATAAACCATCCCTAACGAAATGAATTTCTATTCTAATGTGTATATCACAAACCCATATCTTATGAATATAGTATGTTCTCATGGATCATGATTGATCATTAATATTTATTTAATATTATGATTTATATATTTTTTTATGATAAATCCTTATACCATGATTCATTATTAAATATATTTTCTTGATTGGGTATGAATTGTTTAAGTTATGATCCTATTATCATAACCATATGCTCATCTAATTCCCACTTATGATAATTGATTAGTATCTTCTGTGTTAAACCTTACTGGGCATATAAGATCACCCTTTATTATGTTTCCTTTCCATGGGTTATGAATAATGGTTTTAAGTAGGGTTTATCTAAGAAGTGTACTATGTGTAATAAACATTATGGGATATACTGAAGATATTTTATGAAATAAGGTAATTGTGTATCTAGTATCCAAATATATTAAACCGTTATGGTTTTAGGGAATGTATTATTATGATATGTATTGAATATTCATCTAAAACTATGTAATATTTATGTATTAAATTATTGTTTCACCTCATTAAGTCCCTTGAGAGCACAGGGATGGGTTAGTGTGCTTGATGTGACCTCCCTTGAGTGTGCAAGGACAGGTTAGTGTACATGATTAGGTTGTGATCTAAGTGATAAATCATATTTATTATTGTATATATGCTAAAAATATTCAGATATTTTGTTCCTTTCAGTGTGGATATGAAGTTGGTAGGCTCTGGGTTTGTGGTAGCTTGGTTCCAACACAATGAAATAGTGTCTTGTGTGTTTAATTATGTTTTAATTTTATGATTTCAAATACACTTTTATATGACTATTTCACTTATACGAAGGGTATTTTGGTGCAATCAAAGTGATTTTATACTCATATATTTCACATATATCTCAGTAAACATGTGAACATTATGGTCAAGGATCTATCCAAGGGAAAGGGACATATTATAGACTGTTGAGTGGATGTTTTTGGATATGGATAGATAAAATATTGATACATTATCTTGGAATTGTTATAGTGATGTACCTCTTGTTTTTTATGTTTTGTTATCATATATTGATCCACCACATGTAGGGATCTCTTTTTACTTTTGGTAGTGGATATTTTATACCATTTTTTATAATATTGGATGATTTTATTTTTTTTATTTTAATTTATTCTATTATTTTATCTATTTCTCCCACTATGTGATCTTATGTTATTTAATTTATTTATATTTCTTTTGTTATCATGTTACTCTGATAGTTAACTGATGTTGAGGACATAGTCTCCCCACTATGTTTTTCATTCCCTAATTATTATTTGATAGTCACTTTCATACTGGATGGAATGCATGAGGTCATGTGGCCCTTCGATCAAGATTGGGTGATTCAAGTTAGGTTGTTACAAGGTGATATGCGAGCCCCTTTTTCATTTTGATTTACTCTTTTAGGATCAGTATAATGGAGATAGGATATGAGAGACTCACGTAGAGGATTTAATCTTGAACCTATATGGTACTCATATAGTGGACTTATGAGTTACCAGGGAAGTGGATTTCTTTTACTAGATGTGATATTAAGTTTCATGTTGTTCTTGGATGGTATTGTGCATTTATGGTTTATCATATTTTCTTTTATCTTTATTGGTAAGTGTTAGTGAGTTCCTTCATCATGCATAGTCTAGTAGGTTCCCATTTCATGGTCTTGTTTTAATTTTATTTAGAGAATTATAAATTAATTAAATTCCATCAATAATATAATTTTTATTTTACCAAATACATTATTGGTGACATATAATTAACTTAACCAAAGAATCATGAAATATTTTAATGTATATAAGGTTATGACTAATTTTCAAGTTTCGTGATATGGGTTTAGACCTCAAGGAGATTCTATGGGGATATTCCATGTGGTTGTGGGTTGTCCTCAAGGGTTTTTCTAAATATCTTTGTGTGTTTGTGTGTGTGCACATTTAAATTGATTATATATTTTAACATTTGAATTTATAAAGTCATTTTTTGATTATCTATTTTGAAATTCTAGATAATTCCACATCATCAATGTGCCATAATTACACTAATAGACCAGGGTGAGGATGTTACTAAATTATTTAACGTATTTATTATACCTCCAAACATTTAGGAGGGTCAGTCTAAGCATGCTCAAGAATTTTCTCATGTATTCCAAGGTTGGGAACATCTTTAGCTGACTGTTTTTTAAATAATGAAAACAGGAGGAAGAGCTTCTAATTTGGGAGGGCCAAAAATAGATGAATTTATTTAGTATTTACCATTGAAGAAGAATTCGTACTTCCAATCCATGGTTTTTCATCTATAATTTTATTTAATAGATAATTATTCTTTATACATTGAGTGTTTTGAGAAGGATAGTGATTATTGGGTGATATTGGCAGATTTTATACAATAAGAAGCATCCTAGAAGTGATGGCCATTAATAATTTCGGCTTAAATATGCATGGATTTGATACGGGATGATTTCAAGGAACACTTATTTGAGGAGTTTGTTTCTAGATACATTGATTTTGGATAGATATAATTAGTTCATAGTGATCTAGTAGAGGATGACCTCGGTGGTTGACTATGCATATCATTTTTTGGTGTCGATTCATTTTTATCTACATTTGGTTGAAAATGAGGCTACTTATTCCATGATGTATGATATTATCCTTCATCCTTATTTGATTTGATTGATCAAGACTTTTTTACCTAACCTTATACTCTAATATCATCTATAAGGCTCTCACTATTGAGAATTTTCTAGCAGAGTATAGTATAGTAGGGATTTCTTTTCATTTTAGTGGTATGAGTGGTGGCCTAATGAGTGTGGTTGTTGGGTTTTCTTATAATAGTAGGAAGATTTGGTTTAAGGATAAGGACCATAATATAAATATGAAGACGTATTAGGGAATGATTTCATCTCATCAGATACTATGAGGGAATCCTTCTATGTAATTACATTATAGAAAGCATGCGCATCACCATAGGTTGTATACTAGATAGTCGAGGGAGTTCAATTCTTATAGAAAAATGTTGAATATCAAGTTATTTTCTTTTAGGTTCTCCCAATCATTCATAGAAATATGTTTGGGGTAGATGTAAACCTAGATATCTTGGTCTAGTGGACACCATTCAGATAGAAGGGATACATAGGGGTAGTGTTTCTAATGAATTTTCCAAGGGTATCTACTGTTGAAGTAGTAGATTCCCTAGGATTCAGTCACATAAGTGATTTAGGGATCATGGTTCTGGGATTTGAGATCCATATATAATAAGTTTTATACAATATATCAACATGAAATATTCATTATATATATAACATCAATGGTTAGAGGTAAATATTTGATTAAATTTACGCTCTATACTTCATTTTTTGATAAAGTAGTGTTGGAATTATTTATTTATAACCAACTTGTTTCTGGTTTAGATTAGATAGTGATTTTTTCCCCTAGATTATTAGCTACTGATACACATCTCTAGAATAGGTTAGATTTATTTCATATGTTTATAGAGTTGACCATAGTGTTTAAAGGAGACGTATATCATTAAAATTTCTTGATTTTATAGATTACCAATTTTGATTTCATTTTTGGAATGCATTGGGTACTGTTTTTTCAAGATCACATTGATTATTACAGTATGAATATGACATTAACATCCACTAATGAAGATAATTTATTTATTATAATATAATGGAATCAAGAGGCATGATGAGAAGGACAATACATTATCCATATTGGGGAAATTATAGTACAGTGGGTTGGTATGGTTCTCACAGTAGGTTAGGTGAAGGTTCCATCCACTTTTCCTCCTATGGTGGATCATTTACATGATTTTCATTGGAATATTTATCCAAAATCCTTCTTGATAGAGATATTTATTTGGGTTTTGAAATCATTCCAAGTTTTTAACTTATATTGATTCTACCATTTTAAATATAACTAGATGAGTTTAGAGATCCTAAAGTTAAGCTTGATGAAATGGAGTCAAAGGGTTTTATTCTCTCGAGAACTTCTCCTTCAGTTGATCTAATCTTATTCTATGAAAAGGTGAATTGAATCCTTATACTCTGTATTTATTATTATAAAATGAATCATTTCACACTAAGAAATATCTAACCACCACCAAGTCCCAATGATTTATTTAACAAGTTTAGGGAAGTCCAATGGTTCTTCGAGATTGATTTGTGATACAGTTACGATCATCTATAATTTAGTGTCGAGGATATACCAAGTATAGAATTCAATAGTAGTTATGAGTATTATGCATACCATGTGATATCATTGGTCTTAATGAATTTTCCAGTGGTGTTCAGGTCTTTCAATAACTAAATCATTCAACCGTATCTACAATGCATCATTCTGGTCTTTGTTGATGTTATTTTGTTCTATTTGTGGACTCCATAGTTAAATACTAGGCATATTGAGTTTTTTTAGTATTCTCAAATAACATGTTCATTATACCATGTTCTCTAAGTGCCACTTTTTAATATTTGATTTATGTTTCCATTAGATTTTTATTTCTGATGCAACAATATTTATTGATCCAAAATAGTTTAGGCAATTATATTAGGGGTGTGGCTTTGAATTATGTTTGAGGTTTTTGTTTTTCTTATGTTGGTCAGATATTACAAGTTTTTCATCAAATTTTTATCTTAATTGTAAGTACCTATTATAGGGATGAACAAAAAATGGGTCATTTTTTAGTAGAATTGAATGTGTGAAGAGACCTTCCGAGAGTTAAATAAGATGTTAACATAAACTCTAATTTTTATCCTTATAGACTTTAGGATTGGTTATATAGTCTAATATGATTATTTAAAAGTTTATTTGGGATATTTCATGATGAAATTATATTTAGTATTTTATTTTAGGTATCATCTCTTATGACCCCAAGAAAAAAACTAAAAAAATCTTGATTAGAATCTAGTTATAATTGTCAATTCACTGAATTATTGGAATTATTATCTCTTTAGTGAGAGTTTTATTATCTATACAGCCCAGTAAATACTAAAAAATATTTTTTCTCAGCAATAACAAAAACTATTGTTTAGATGTTGGGTATTGTACTTGGATATGTTTCATTTTGAGATCTCATATGTCTTGGGAAAGGGGAATGTTTCCATGGATGATCTTAGTAGGAAATTATAAGAGATAGGGACATGAACATCAAAACAAGAGTGTATGGTTAGTATTATCTTAGTGGATTGGTAAGGTGATGTATCTAAGGATCAATGGGTGGTTTCTTATTCTCCAATGATCATTGCTTCCTTGTTGGGGGATTGAGTAAAGGTTATCCTGGAGTCTGATTCTGATTTTATAGTGATTATAGAGTCGTTGATCAAAGATGATTCTATTATAGTATATAATTTGGTTATGAATGATATTATTTAAGTAAATTTAAGGTAGTGGTTCCCATATACATGAGGTATAAATTGATAAGAAGTACCCACACCTCACAATAGTGGTATATATGGGATCAACCAGTATGTATCATGATATGAATGATGTTTTTAGTGGGTGGGTATGAATAAATATTTTATGGGGTTTTTAAATTGTTTCCATACCAATTAATAGGTAAATGATGAGTAAAAAATACTAGGTGTAATTATTCATCCTATTCCAGTGACAGTATATAAATGAGATAAGGTGATAATATATTTTTTCGTGATGTTACCTAGGAATTTCCGGATTCAAGATGTAGTGTGGGTGGTAGTTGATTGTCTGATAAATGTTGAACACTTATTACATATTTTAGAGACTTAGTATGTGGATGATATAGGTAGGCTATATTTTTGTTAAAACGTGTGGTTACATGTAGTTCCTATGAGTATCATGTTAGATAAAGATGTCTATTTAACATTGGGGTTTTGGAAGGGATTGAAGAAGTTTATGTGGTCACAAAAGAAGATGATTATTATATACCACTCTTAGACAGACATCCAATCCAAAATTAAGATTAATATTCCAGAGGATATGCTTGGATCATGAATTATATATTTAGGTTTTTCATGGAATGATCCTATATATTTGGGATAATTTACATACAATAAAAGAATTCATACTCCAATTCAGATGTCACATTTCATGAATCTTTATGGAGAATCAATTCATTCACTGATATATGGGATTAAGGTCATAGAGTCAGTATTGATTAGATTTTCCCTAGTATAGTAGACTTTTGATAAAGTATAGTTGATTAAAAAGTGATTTTTTCCACTAAAAAAAGTAGTGTTCATATACTGAATATAGTTGATGAACCTTGGGGTTCAACGTGGGTGATAGTATGTTCTTTTAAGTGGAAACTTAGTTGGGGATTGATGTTTTATGATGAAGGGAAATATAGAACTATGGTTTGTTTTTCTGTTCAAGACTATGTTACATATTGGGATGGTGGATTACAATATCGGTATTCCTCCAAAACATAAAGGTATTCATGATTCAATTATGTGTCATGGATTCCAGAGTATGAATCGAACCCTACACATGGAATTGATAGTGATGATTTTAGTTATAGGTAAATTCTTCATTTGAGTAACATCCTGTTTGGATCAAGGATTAAAGTAAGATGGTACTTAGTAGAAGGATAGTGCCTCTTGATTAATTTTTATAGTATCATGGATGTATTTAGGGTGAGACATGGGATTAGGAGATTGATATTTTGTCATAATTCCCAATATTTTTTAGACAAAACCCCTAAAGAATCTTCTCAGAGACCATAATTTATTAGAGGTTTCTTTTTTAATGATCCTAGAGTTTCAAGGTGTGTAGTGGTCTAATTTCAACCTAATCGTTTGTATCTTGGGTTTTTTCTCGTTTAGGTGATGGGGTAGCTTGGGAGAAAATTTGAGATGAAGGGGCCAGACCTATAGCTAAAATGTTGTTGTTTATTGGATTTCCCAAGAATTATTCATGTGTCACATCAAAACTTTTTTGATATTGGAACCTTGCGATTCCTTAAACAGTCATTCATGCAATGAACACTTTGTCCATGTAGTGAACAAACACCTTGGAAGTTTCTAAAGATGGTTAAAATTGGTGTTTTTTTCCTTTTACAACATTTAAATATTCCCCCATCTCTCCCTTGACCCTCACTCAATAATTTTGTGGGTATAACCTCCTATTTAGAGGTTTTGTGTCCCAAATTCTCATATCTTGATGAACTGAAGTTTCATTCATTGTTTTGGTTCTCTCATAATAAGTATAATGTATTCTTAGACCTAGTTTCCCTCTTCATCCCCTATATCTTTTTTCTCAATTTGAAAATTCTAATTTTATAATATTAGGTATTAATTTAAGTATTTTATGTGTCATTCATAGTTTAGTTGGATATTCTTATCACTTCAGTCTTTTCATGCTTGAGGTAGGAAGTCCTTAACATGATTGGATAATTATATAAGATATTATTCCTTGATTTTCATGTTGTTCTATGTGTAGCATGTGAGACCACATATTTTTCTTTAAAATTAATCTTGTGTGGTCTATATTGATGTCGTTGGTCCCTTAGTGGGGATGTATGCATTGGGTTCCTTGAAATTGATGAATGTGAACCTTGTACTGGGAATAAGGGTTGGGCTATCATTTTCGGTAATTGGGATTTAAAATAATCATTTAGTTTAAAAAATGATATAATGACATAGTAAAAGGATTTAAATATTTAAGTAGTTAATTAAATTGTATTTTATGAACTTTATAATGAATTATTGTTTTTTCTTGTGGCTTAATGTGACCTCCCTAGAGTATACAGAGATGGGTAAGTGTGCTTGATGTGACTTCCCTTGAGTGCGCAAGGATGGGTCAGTGTGCTTGATGATTCCCCACTTGAGTGTGTGGGGATGTGTTTGTGTGATTTATTTTACCTATCTAGAGTATATTGGTATGGGTTTGTGTGAAAAATGTAACTACCCATTAGTTTTTAGGGATAGGATAGTGTGTTCGATATGACTGCCCTAGATTATATAGGGATGGATCAGTTTTCTTGTTGTAACTTTCCTTTAGGGAATGAGAAAGGTTCAATGTTATTTATTTGACCTAACATGGGTTCTAGAGGATGGGATAATTGGATTAAAGATTTCATGACCTAATAGATTTGTTAAATACCATGTGTTTCATGTGACACTGAGGTTTTGATAGACCATTCCTTCAAGAATGGAGCTAATTTGGGTAGGGTCTGGGTTTTTGGTAGGTTGGTTAGCGAATGATCATTCAATGGATTGTGTGTTTAATTATGTATGTATTTTCAGTCATCACATACCATTTCATATGACTGTTTAACCTATGTTAAGTATATATTGGAGGTATTCTACTAGCTTTATACTCACACCCTACATGGGTATCTCTATGTCCATACAATCTTTATTTATAGAAATCTGGTCAAGGGTAAGAGACATTTGAAAGAATACAAAGTACATGATAGTGGATAGGGATAAAGGTAATATAGGTACATGTTATAGGATGTTTTTAAGGGATTACTCAATTACATTTTTTTCATTTGGTTATTAGAAAAATTGATCCACCACAAGTGTGAATCTATTTTAACTTGTGGTACAAGATATTGAATTCCATTTTATTATAGAATGGGGTGATATTATTTTTTCATTTTTTATTACTACTATTAATTTATCTATTTCTTACATTGTGATATTATACTGTTTAACACATTTCTATTTATTTAGTAATTGTGTAACCTATATGATTAATTTATACCGAGGGAATATCCTCCCCACATTACTATTTAGGCCCTCACCGCTAGTCGATAGACACTTGTGCATGGGGAGGCATGCATGAGGACATGTAGTCTCCTATCATGGAACATGAGATTTAGGTCAATTAGTTACGACATCATTTAATGGAGTATCAAACTTTATCATTTACAATTCTCAAATCACAATTTTAGAAACCTATAAGGGGTACCATAAACTTTTCAAGAATATAATTCATCTAAGGGAGTACCAAAACCTACTAAAAAAATTACCCATATATTAGATAACCCACATAACCTTAATGAAACACTTGTGGGGGAGGAAGACTCACTAAAATATAAGAATCATTTGGGGGATTACCAACCTCGTTCGAGGACCCATGCCCTATGAGCTATTAGAAAGGTAAGTACTAACTCCATAGTTAGAGGGATCATTACCTAAGCATGTGGGGGAGTACTAAAACCTATTTATGATGTGGGGGACCCTTTATAGGGTATAAACATGCTACCGATTGATTGATAACCCTAAAAATGATCTAATTTTTATGACCCAATCCCCATCATGGGCTCTAGGAAATTAAATTATAAATCATGATATCTTTACTTATAAACTACCTTTAATGGAAGAAAACCCCACTTCATCATGACCTATGTGAAAAAATACATAGGATAGGTTATTCACTATCCCAAATCTAAAACCCAATGAGAAAGTTATGATAAAAACTATATAGACATGAACTTGTCCATGTGACACATATGCAGGTGGAGGAATTTTTCCCTAGTGTCAACATGTTTCCCAAGTTTTCCATTAATACTACACCTATTGGGTTGGGATGACTTAACCTGGAATTTTTGGCTCAACCCACTTGCTATACTTTCTTAGAACCGTGATCCATAGAATAAAACAGTAACCTAGGGTCTACAAGGATAACCCATGTGACCTTGAGAACTATGATATCCTGAGATACCAAGACCACTTTTCATATATACTTGATTTTAGGCTTGTATGTCTAGTGTCTTGAGCCTATTTGTTGACTCATTCTTCGGAAACCCAATGATCCTCATAGCTGCACCAACCATATCTTCGTAATGTCACTTTATCTCCATGCCACGACTATATAGTCATGGTTTCACTGACATTTCATGGTATCACGACATGACTCTATCCTAAAGTTGTGGATAAATATGAATGTATTTTATGCCACATCTGGGATGGTTGGTCACAACCTCATGCTCCCACTATGTTAGGATAATTACAACCTCTTATTAATGTCGACACTGTCATGCCTTCTCTAGATATCATCAAGAATCTAACCATCTTTTCATTGTGACATAATTGTCTGATTTTATCCCCACTTCATATCTCATTGAGCTGTAATTCCATCATCCATCCCTCACCTCATTCTTCTTTTCCTCGAACTAGTACTTCTACATGAACATAGAGCTAACAGAAACATTTCAACAACATGAGTATATTCGATATAATTACAGGGAGGGAGAGAAAGGGTTGGTTAGTCACATCATTTTTCATCAATCACCATAAAAACCATTTCCAAAAATCTAAAAAACTTAGGAAGAATAAATTAACCCTAAATATTTTATAGTTATATCCTTTAAAATCCTAGAACTGGGATTAGAGGAAATAATCCATGAATTATCTGTCCTAGTTAAATCACTGAGAAAAGAGGTTCTTATTCCTAAATTTAGAATAGAAATTTTGAATAATGGAAAAATGAACAAAAACCAACATGATGGATAATCATAGTCAATAAATTCCATTATTGTAGGTAAGGTTTGATTTGTCTTCATCGCATGGTCTAATCATCATTATTGTGGTTCTTTTCCAGTTCCATAGATCCAGTATTGATCCTACCATGATCTGGTATCATTCCTTGTCCCACTCCCTCCATGGGTTATGTTTACAAAAAATAAAGCTAATCCTTAAGATATATAATAACTAGGGTTTTATAGGCCATTTTTTTATGTTAAAATTCATAGATATTTTAATTTTAATAAATAAACACTTGATATTTTCTATCTAGAAATCATGGGTTTGAACCCAACATACATCATCCCTAGGGTTTACACACCATTCCAAACACATCGATAATGTTTTTTTCAATTATATGCTTCATTCAATAGAAACATTATTCTCATGATGGTATATATACACCCCTAAAATTAAATTATTATTTTTAATATATTATTATTGAGACCCCACAATGCTCAAAACTCAATGTCGACTTAGTTATCCATACAAAATATTATTTAAAATATTTTAAGGGTTCAAAGAACAAAAAAAAATCAATACATCAACATATAAGCACAAAGAATAAATATTTATTTTGGTAATAAATACTAAAAACCCTTAAAATACAACATGCTCAAAAATTCATCAAAACTCATCCAAAGGATAAACATTGGAACTTTAGATGAAAAAAAAACATTAGAAGAAATTTCAAAGGTCGGCATCTATGGTAAATTTAATATTTCATCATGGATAGTTCGGAACACTCAATACTCAAAATGGATCTTATTCTCAACTGTGAAAAATATAAGCCACTATATTCTCCCCATAATTAAACCATCTCATAATAGAATAAGAAATATATAGGGTTCCATAAAAAGGAAACTCACTAAACTACCTCATATGTAAAATGATCCACCATCACATGCAGTTACTTCATCTTCAGTTGTCTAATATCTAAGAGAAATTTTCATAAAACCAACTAAGAAGATAACAACCTCTCTCATAAAACGATATCTAAACTATCACATGTTGAATCAAATATCTAATAGAAACATGTTTCTTCTCTATAACAGCCATTCCAAGACTTTACACCCAAAAAATATTCTCATCTAAAGTTCATCCCACCAAATGGAATGGATTGAATCCATAAAGAAATATCATCCTCCCTTAGAATGGTTCATTACCATAGTTACCTGTGATGGGTGTGATTCACTTTCCACCTTTAATTAGTATATATAATGAATTTTGTATATGAAAAAATCATTTACACTACAATCTACCACTAAGTGGTTAATGGGATTTCACACTAACACAAAAAGAGTTGAAGGGTAGCATACTGTTTGGTACCCCCATGATATTTTCATACATCTCCTACCAGAATAAAACAAGTACCAATATCACTAAAACATGATAAAAAAATAAAAATAGTCCAACTTTTCTAATCCCTTTGAAAACATATGTTATAATTCTCTATCTACACCTCAATAACCAACATGTTTACACCCATATTCAAATATAACCTAGTTGTGTCATTGTCTCTCTTTCATGAAAGTAATTTAAGAGCTCGTTGGAAACAATAAAAAAACATTTCTACCCACTCAATATCAACCCAATACTCTTCAGGTGGCCTAAAACCCCACAATCCAATGTGAATTTTCCACTCCATTTAAATGAACATGTTGTGTCATATCTAAACCCCAATGTAGAACCTAAAAAATTATAATGAATAGAAAAATAACAAACATGTAGGAAAACCACATCATCCATCATATAATGAGAGTTTTCATGTGTTGGGAACTTCTGTAAATGTCCATTTAACATCTATATAAAGGTTCAAACTCCATTAAGTCACCCTTTAATAGAAGATTTCCCTTATTATATTTAAAATGATAACATATAGAGAACCTCTACCAACCCATAGAATGTGGATTATGTGATCCCCACCATTATAAAGACCATTTAGGTTTGTCTCTTGGAAACATCTAGTCGCACTTGACCACTAAATCAACATCAACACTATAGGACCCCATCAAACAATAGAAGAGTTTGGGGCCATCACCATTGATCAAAGGTGTGAAATATCACCCCTCCACACACACACAAGAATTAGTGACTCTAAATCAAGATACTCATGTGTCCCCTCCATCATATGGATATAGAGTTCTCTTCTGGAAGCGTCAACCGCCATGCCAATACTATATTACATGGATCTAATAAAACACTCTTACATTAACTTCATGGATCCCAACATTACTCCATGAATTTACATCTCATATTATGATATTTTTTATAATAGTTTATACACTCATAATAAGACAAGGGTAATTCCGAAATTCCTGATATGCTCCATAAACATCGCAAGAGTGTTCATTATTCCACTGAAATATCACTTGAACTAAATCTATGGAATACAATATCATGTATATTCTCATCTACCATTAAGGTGAAACCATGGTTCTCTAATTGGATTAATTTATAAATTCTTCTAAATTTAAAGGAATTTAATTCTTATCAATGCACATATGACATAAATTTTTGTTTATCCGATTATGGGGAGATGATTAAATCTTCTTGAGGGTGGGTTTTTCTAACAAAAACTAATGGGATCCCACTCAATAAGGGGGTGGATATATCCTAACTTACTCAAATATGTATAAAAATAATTTACAAGAATTGGTGACCAATCCATGCTGAGGTTGGTACCAATTCATATATTTTTTCTATAAGTAATCACATAAAACATCACTTTCTCCCCCAAGGATAACTCACATCACTGGAAAGGGTCAGTGGAAGATGTTATCAATTAGTGGGGATTAGATAACAAATCAGGACCTAAGTAGGGGGTTCATTGGAATCCCTAACTATCAAACATACAATGTAGGTTGAATCACTTGCGCATGTATCGAGTAGTATAATGGTCCATGAAGAAAATACATGAGTCTTACACTAATTTACACCAATTATCTCTTAACCATAGGCATACGCTTTCCACATTATCCCACAATTTTCTCTATATTCACTCATATATGGATAGGAACTAACCAAATACGGTTATTTTAGGAGATGATTGATCAATTATCTATCTCTAACTACTCCTCCATTACTCAATCCTTCACCAAACAACTTCGTTGTAGCAAAAATAAATCCATAAACAAAGAGGTTACCAAAATAATGACCCTATATAACATTGAATTTCACCTATAAATTCACTATAACTATCTTCTGGTATAAATTTATTCTACTCCCATAGCTAGGGTGCATCTCTACCAAGAATTCTTCCATCTTCCAAATCACATTTAGGGGACTCTAAAATAGGTGTTGTTTCTTGGGAAAATAGTCACATCTAAAAAATCTATTCATCTAGATTGTTTTCCTAACATATTGAGATAAAATAATTCCACTATGAAACATTTAGATATAAAAAATAATATTTTCTATGGGCCTCTATGTATACTCAGATGTGCAATGTCTCCCAAAAAATGTTTCATTATCCTCAAGTAAAATATATACCTATGAAAAGGGATTAAACTCTTACCACAGTACAATTTTACTATCATAAGTTTGATAAAAAATCATCAAAAAATGGATCATTGTTCCATATAGGGATCTATATGAAAGAATCATCATCTTTTTAGTAAAATTGTGAACAATATGAAATGGAGAATCTCAAACTCTATCAAATCTTCCATATTTTGAGGACTATTCTCACCTCACAATCCATGAGGCCTATACCATAAATATTCATGTAACATATTCAATATATTGGAAGTATTTATTAATATAGTAGGAACTATATACTATTACATAAAATTTCTACACTAAACATGAAGGGAATAGAAACTTCTTTAAATCATTGGGTAGAAATTTATTGTAATAGAATCTCAGAAACAATGAACCATATCTCACTAATTAGTTACAATAAGGCCCTTTATATGTAAAAAAACATAATAACCCTACCATGGTACGCAATCTATCTATTAACATATAACTCCATTTTTTTGGTAGGATAAATCCCTAAGGGTTAGAATATATCTGGGTGAACATTCACGGAAAGGAAATGGAAGATTAAAAATTACAACCACAAGATGTGTATACTAACTTATTTGTACCTTGGTATGATGTCTTGGATAAATGGGTTAAATAAAATGATATAGGAATTCTAGATAGAGGATAAATCAATCTCTATATAAAAAAATGGTATACCTAGTCTGATAACCAAACTCTAGATCCCCTTAACATCTCTATCCAATATTTCATATCCATTCCCCACATGATTGTTATCTCTAAACACCATCCTTAGGAAAGACCTGTTTTGATTACAATCTTACATGACTTGACCCCTTGGATACCCTCCCAAGCTAATATTAAATCAAGTGTGCCACCCCAGGAATTCATCAAATAGGATATGTGTTGGTGACTAACACCAAGTAGGCATATTACACATTATGGGAGTCCATAGACTATATCATCTTGTATCATATACATATCTACAATGAAAAAAATAAATATCATTACCAATGGTATATATATATATATGGATGAACTATATACAACACATTCACGAGAAAAAAAGGTATAATGTCATAAGGGAAAAGTCTATAGGAACTGCACATCTTATAGGTATTTTAATCTAAGAGGCATGAGAATATAGAAATCCCCTCATCAATGTGTTAACTCCTTGGTTGATCTTCAGGTGCAATGGTCACCACAACCATCACGAGCCACCAAATTCCATTATGTGTTTCCAAACATCACCGGGACTCAGCTTTGAACATACCAAACTCATTCCACACCCATCTATCCAACTTTTAACCTTTCATTTCCTGCACACACAAAAATATTTCTAGCCACACGGCCTACATAGGGGTAAGTATAAATATACTTTATTGGATTCCCTAAAAAACCAATAAAATAAAATTAATTAGTCAAATTAAAACCCATGTTATGAAATCGTAACTATAAAGAGGATAAGAAAGAATAAATATATATATTATCTTCAAATAAAATTCTAAGAAACATAGAGAAATCCAAAACATCTCAGATCCAACATAAGAAAGTCATATCTTGTGAGTAAATAGGGATTCTATAAGTACCAAAACTCATACAAAGTCTAATGTTAATAGCACATCTTTATTCTATAGCTCAAAGGTAGTGAAGGAGTTTTTTGTGGATCCATGTGTCTTAAAGAATTCAATTTGGTCATCCTTCTCTCAAAACCACCACCAAAATTTATAAAGGATAACTCACCCATTGTTTAAACATACACATGAGTTGAGTGAGTACCACAAATTACTATTTACAATTCTCAAAAAATTGTTTTAGAAACATATAGGGGATCCACATTTTATTTGAGAATATATGTTAATAAAATGGGGTGCCGAACCTAACTATTATAATTACCCAAAAAGGAGAAAACTAAAATCACATCTCTTGAATAGAAGTGGGGGGCCCTCTCCTCACCAAATGATAAACATGGGTTGAGGTAGTAATGACCCCAAAACCGGACCTACACCCCTCTTAAACTCTTAAACGGTGGAGTACCAACTTTGTAGATTTAGGACACATTCCCCAGGAGTGTAGGGAAGTGTCAAACAATATCTGAGATACTAGGTACCCAGACCTTGTTAGAATGGTGTAATCCAATCATTTAGTTGAGGATAGGCCTATAGGTAGTTGACAAGACTACACTCCAAGCACAAACTCTCATGTTTCAATCTCTAAAATGAGGTCACTAGGGGATTTAGGGGTAGAACAGCCCTACTCTGGGGTCTGAGGGATGAAGGGTTGTGACCCAAATGTTGGGAACTATAGAAAATATGACCCGACTATAATACATCCAACCTAGCGACGCCGATGGGCAACTATAGTAGTGTAGGCTATGACATGGTTATTTTATCATCTCAGAATTTGGAGAGAGTGGTATTGTAAATCTAGGGACTTCTATACATTGTTCACTATAACATAGTGGAATTACTATGTTGTTGGTGGTAGATTTGCATCATCTTCTTTATGAGCTCAATCAAGTTAGGTTTTTTATGAATGTTCATGTGTGTGCATGCGATAATTTGAAATATCAAAATATTTCTACTACAAATCATAGAGAATTTTTTTATCTCTATAGATGTAGGGATATTTTTTCAAACCATCTAAATATCTATGTGTTTTGATATTTTTCTCATTTTTTCTATCATTCCATTATCTACAGACCTTTATGTTTATTCAAATCTCTACTGTGTTGGTGGTAGATTTTCATCATCTTCATTATGAGCTCAATCGAGTTAGGTTTTTTTATGTGTGTGTATGTGTGTGCATGCGATAATTTGAAATATCCAAATATTTCTACTCCAAATCATAGTGAAATTTTTTCTCTCTATAGATGTTGGGATATTTTTTCAAGGCATATAAATATCTATGTCTTTTTATATTTTTCTCATTTTTTCTATCATTCCATTATCTACAAACCATTATGTTAATTCAACTCTCTACTTTTACATAAAAACTTGTATCTAAGGTTGATTTTGAAATATCTAGTTTAATTTTTTAGGAATAAAATGTTTGTTATGGAACAAGGAAAGGTGAAGATCGATCACTTTGATGTAACTACTTTTAGTTACTAGGGGATAAATATTGAGGATTATATTTGTCATAAAAATATGAACATACCACTTTTAGGTGAAAATAAATAGATATATATAATACAGAGTACAAGATACTATACTGATGGGTTAAGGGTGTTATTCACCTTAGGTTGGAAAAAAATATTGTGTTTAATATAATAGAGGAGAATACAATGGTTTTTTTGATAAATAAAATTCTTCTGCATCGAATGAAGTGTACTTGATACGATGACCGCTCAATATTAAAATAATCATAGGAAATATTTTTATATATCATATCAACATATTTAAAAATGTAACAAGTCAGTTGATATATGTGGGAATTTAACATGATGATAAGGTATATGCACTGGTTCTACTCATTTCAATACCTGATATTTGGGAACTGATTGTAACTACCATGATTAATTCATTGGGGAATAAGAAGATACTTATAAAGGTTATGTGAGACCTGATCCTTAGTTATGATATTTGATGAAGATAATAATGAAAATTCACTTTTTCTTCTATAAATTTCAAATGAGAAAATATATTTTTAGTGAGATAATAATAGTTTATGATCTAAATAAATTGGAAATAGTCTAGATAATAAAAAGGGGATTGGTCTTACCAACTAGATTTTCATGAATAAAAGATACATTAAGAAGGAGTGTAGAGAAAAATGGAAGGTGCATGAAACCAATAAATCAAACAGAGTAGTTGATGGAACTAATGACGTGTTGCTACTAAGAATGGATATCCCTATAGAGTAATGGATTCTAGACTCAGAGACATATTTCCATTCTATTTCAAAAAATGGCATCCTAAACATTTATATTCCTATAATTTTATACAAGGAACACCTTGTAGATATTGAACCCTAAAAGATTATGAAGATGGGTGATACAAAACTCGAGACCAAAAGTTTTAGTTTTTACATTCCATAAAATGTACAATATATCCCTGAATTAAGAATACATATTATTTTTATTTTGTAGCTTGATGATTAATGTTTTATAAACACATTCAGTTGCGGTTCATAGAAGATTAATATGTGTGTTATAGTCATTGCTCAAAGATTAATGAATGGAAACCTATAAAATATGATAGAAAATTTTATGGAAATACATATTTTAAAAAATTCTACCATGGATTCAGTTCTATGGAACTATATTCTAGGTTCCATGGGTGAGAAGAGGATGAAGGTGTAGAAAAAAAAGGAATGTTTTGGAGTGAAATATTGTAGAATTTATATTTTGTGATGATTGTGTCTTTGGAAAATAGAATAACGTTTCCTTCTCAAAAATATGTAGAACACCAATTTTAGGAATCCTAATCTATTTCACACTAATTATAGGGGGTTTGTACTAGTACATTCCCTTTGAGGGTCACAATATTATATAATATTTATTGATTACCCAAAAAGTATGGTATAGATTTACTTTATAAAAAGAAAATATTTTGTGTTTAACATGTTTCAAAAGTGGAATACAATAGTGGATAATGATTTAAATAATAGATAAAATGTTTTAGGTTTAACAATAGAGGAGAGTATGGAAGTCATGAGATCAGGGAATTATGTTCTAATAATGGAATTCTGTGGGAGAAGACCCATCTAGTTACACTATAATAAAATTGTATAGCTAAAATGATAAATAGAACACTAAATGAATGTACCAGAAGCATGAAGATGAAATCAAGGATAACCAAGAATTTATGGGTTGAGTAAATAAATATGGAATCATATATCATCAATAAAATCCTATCTATACCAATTTGACAATGTCCTCATGAGGTGATCTAGTATAGAAAGGAGGTGAGTCTCTCACATTTATGAGCCATTTGATGTTTGTAATATGTACATATATATGCTGATTCAAGGGAAAATCATTATGATAATTCTAAATCATGTTTTTTAATGGATATGGTGTTGTGTAGTTTTGTTATCTCTTTTCATTTGATAAGAACAAGATGATCATCCCAACCCATAATGTGATATTTAATAAATGTTTCACACACATGTATCATCATGAAACTTAATTTGATATTTTTAATAAAGAATTAGAGTTCCAAAAGAATTTTTATCTTAAAGGTGTACCTGATCTTATGATAATGAGACCAACAAAGCTTACTTTTTATGTGGAGATGAGGAGATCCACAAGGGTGAGAATTCCTAAGTAGAGTTATTAATCATCCTCAGATTAAATTTTATTTATTTAAGGAGGATAAATGGAAATTTTCAATAGGAAATACATTTGGAGGAGTATAATTAGTGGGAGATGACTCTGAAGGTATATATTTCTTCGTTACAATATAAAAACACTTGGGATTTAATAAAATTTTCATATGGAAAGAAAGAATTGTTGAAAAAATGGGTATACTGAGACAAGGGATAACATAATGGTAAGAATAGATACAATATATGATGGTGGTGGATGGTTCTAAATATATGTAAGGTGTGGAATTCACTAAAACATACTTACATTTAGTAAATCTTACAACTATCATAGTGGTTCTCAATGTTACTACCTCAGAATACTTATATCTTGAGTAGCTTGATGTGAATATGACTTCTATTCAGGGAGATAAAGAGGTGGATATTTATATTCAATAACTAAAGGTATGTGTTGAGGTGGGGAAATAGTACCTATTCTAAAAACTCCATAAGATATTATTTGGGTTAATCCTAGAACCCATGTAGTGGAATAAAAAATTTGATGCATTATATTTTAGAAATGAGTAAAAAAATGTTTCATAGATCAATTTTATTACATCAAATATTTTTTGGATGTATAAATTATATTTATTCTATATAAAAGTATTATATTATTATTTTAGGATCATGTATTAAAAGTAATGAGTAGGGAAAAGGTCATCTAGTCGAGGAGTTATAGATGAAATATTTTGAAGAATATTTTACGATTTTGGGGATGAAGATAAAAATAGACTGTGTAGATATAACATTAATGTTATCATATACTAACTACATTGGAAAGGTAATAAGACGATTAATTATATTGTAAGAACATATGGTTTCTATTCCCATATCAACCCATTTCAAACAATCAAATGATCAAGAACTGAAGATAGAAGAAGTGGTTCAGTACATGGAAATATTTCCATAGGAATCAGCTATTGTAATCTTATTATATTGCATGGTTTGTACACACTAAGATATTTTTCATGTGGTGTGAGTTTGGAGTTCTTACATGGCTAAATCTGGAAATAAACATTGGGAATTTATGAAGTAAATATTGAGGTATTGTAAGTGAATTAAAGAATTATCTATGTTCTTTGGGAAAGATAAGTCATTTCAGGGGTATATTGATGAAAAATTTCATGGTAATATCAACATCAGGAAGAGTTAAAGAGGTTATTTATTTACTTACTAAGGAAATAGACTAATATGGATATATCAGTTTCATAAGGTGGTGGATTTATCCTCAATAGACGTAGAATATATATTTTTAATAGAAGTTTGTAAATAGATAGTTTGACTTATGATCTTTGTATATGATCTTGGTATAATGCGAGAGGAAAATTTATTGCACTATGACAGTTAGAGTGTCATGCATATTGAAAATAACTTAGTATTTCGTTCTTAAATAAAGGTTATTTAGTTGAATTTACATTTTATCATATGATTGATTCAAGATGGGTTACTGATATGGTATAAGATTTTTGGAACCAAAAATATTGGAGACATATTGATAAAGTGGATAATGATAGATATGTTGAGGAACTATTGTGTCTATGTTGGTATCTATTGGTGAATATAGTATGAGAAGTAGAATATATGAGAACACTCTGAGAGAACAGAAGTGAAATGATCTTTTATTTCATGAACCACATTCTTAAAATTAAATCATTGGATCGAAATCAAAAATTGTTTAGTGGAGAAGAGTATGATCTCACATTAAGTAACTTCTCTAGATCAATAATATCAAAGTAGTTTAGTATGGAATATCAGGGTCCAAGTGGGAGAATTTTGAAATGTTGTACCCTAATCTATTAGATGGTTTTGGGCCAATTTCTAGCAGACTACACTACACTGAATACCATAAATATCATGATTCGAACATTATGGTGAGGCCAACGTCGGTTTTAGGGGGTAGGACACCCCTTACAAGGGATTAGGGGGATGAAGGACCCTTAGTTAAATATAGGGTATTTTAGAAACTCTAAAGAGACTATAGTATAGATGACCATGAAATACTGATTGAACAAAATTGTAGTGAAAACTCTAACATGGTTACCATAGAATCTTAGACATTGAAGACAGTGGTACTCTAGCTCTAAGGGCTTCAAGCTACTGGTCACTTTAGAACACTGGACCTACTGTGTGATTTTTTGAACACTTTCATTGCCTTTTTTAAGATATTTCAGAGTTTTTTCGTATACGTGTGTGTGTGTGTGTGTGTGTGATACTTTTAAATATCTCTATTGTTTCCCTCCATGTTATAGTGAAATTCCCATCTCTCCATCTAAGTAGGGATTACTCCCCAAATCACTTAAATTCTTTTGTCTTGTGATCTTTAACTTTTTCTTTTTTTTCTTTTAATCATCTTCAAACCATTCCTTCACTTCGACTCCTATAATTTTCTCAACACAACTTGTTATAAACAATACTCTAGGGATGTACCAACCATGATAATGATCCAACATCCAAAATTGAATCCTCATCAACAGTTCTATAGAGTTTAATGTTAAAACTACCAATATCATCTCACAAATAGCCTCTGATGGTAAAATTAACCACTCTATCGTGATAAATGTGAAAAAATAATTAGGTTAGACTATTCATTTTCTTGAAACTTGAATCTAATGATAATGTTATTAAAAATACCACATCGACAAAAAATGGTCCATGTGGTGGCCTCTTGGCGCACCACATGACACACAAGTAGGAGCGGTTGCACCCATAGTGGGTGTGTGAACCACAAAAGTGTATCATTCTCTATTTGATTCTAGTTAGTATTTCTAACCTAGAGTTTTTGTTCCATCCTACTGGATGGACTCACTTTGTATCATGAAAAAATGACTAGGTTGATACCCTAGGTCCCATAAGGATAACCCACATGACCCAACACAATGGGTTAGCCTATGAATCTAGCCCCACGTGCTACACAAGGCAATGATCAAGCTAGTTTAACATATAGGTTAATCCTTCTAATTGGACCACTCTATAATAACCTAATATTTCATCATTGCAACAACCACTACTTCCATATGTTATTTATCTAACATCCCATTATATCCAAAAGATCATGGATTTACTAGGGTGATATGTCCTCAGAACCTGGATCAATAATCAATAATTAAATAAATTTTCACGTCTTTTAGACCATGTTTTGGATAGATGGTAGCATCCTATTGCTTCTAGTGTGTCCTCCATACTACAATCAAATTTTTGTGGCCTCCTCCTACTATTGAGACTACCACTTCATCTCCAAACATCATTGAGTGGCAATGAATAATCACACCATTGTACCACTATGAGGTTTTCTACCTTCTTAGACCACCATCAGACCTCCTTTTCTCCCATTGAGCTACCACATCATCATCTCTCCCATTCTTTTCAACAGTATCCCTCACACTACCATTTTCATCCGAAACTAGGGTAGACAGTCCCTTACTATTCATGCAAGAAGATAATAGAGATAAATAGGGAGGGACAGGAGTGAGAGATAGTGTTTTGATCACATACTTATTAAAAATTTTGATAAAAACATTTCACACAAATTAATAAAGTCAATGTTAAATAAATATAACCTAAAATTTATAGGGAACTGGGGTTTAGAATCCAATTATGGATATTATAGGAAATATTCCATTAATGTTTTATCCTAGTTAAATTCATATAATACAGGTTCTGATTCATTAATTCAAATTTTAAATCACAAATAGAAAATTAATGAAAACTAAAAAAGTATTCCCTTGATATAAAAGCATAGACACTTTATTCTACTATTGAAACTATGGTTTCATCCATCACCAACTAGTAATCCAATCACTATTTTTGTCGCAGAACCAGTCATGGTCTTTGGATTCGATATTAATCCTTCCTTGATTCGGCCTCATTCTCTATTCCTCATTATCTTGGATTTATGTCAATAAAAAATGTGACTAAACCTATTGCCAAATCAAAAACAAGATTTTATAGGTCCATTTATAGGCTTCACAAATTAAAATTAAAATTATTTAAAAATTAATAAATAAAAAACACCAATGAAAAACTATCTATGAAATCATAAGTTTGAACTAAACTTACATTATATATATGGTAACCCCCCCCCCCCCCAATTCCATATTCATTCGTGGAATCAGTTCTTTCATTTGAATCCCCATTATGGAGGAAAACCATTGTTCCCATTAGCACACATGCATGCCACTAAAATTAATATATTATTTTATTATATTATTATTGAGGCCCCATAATGATAAAAACATCATGTTTTCCCAATGAATCATCCCAAAATATTATTTATAATATTATATGAATTCAAACAAAAAATATATAATATCACTGCATTAATATCCAAGCATACAAAATAAATATTTATTTAAGTAAAAAAATATTAAAAACCCTTAAAATTTAATTTCATTAAAATTCACCAAAACTCATACTAATGGTAGAAATTATACCTCGATATAAATAGAAACATTATAAATTTTTTCATGGTCACCTGCTATGGTAAATTGACTGTTTTACTCTTAGGGAGATCTAATGACTTAAAACTCCAAATTGAGCTAAGTCTTGACAAAGAAAACCCTAAGTCACTAGAATTTTTATCATCATCATCATCACCATCAAAAACCCCACCAACAACAACAATTTCATTCTTCTTGTTTTTTTTTTAATACAATTATTACTACTTATATTATTTGTAGTATTTTTGTTCTTATTATTATTATTATTATATTATTATTAATGTTAAAGTTTTAAAAAAAATTAATTTTTAGTAATATCATTATAATTATTAATTTTTATTTTTCAATTATTATTATTATGATTCTTATTATTTTTATTATTCTTTTATTTTCATGTGTGTGTTGTAATGTACCTTGATTAGTATTGTAGTTGTTGTTGTTGTTTTTTTGTTTTTTTTCTGTTTTTGTTTTTGTTCTTGTTTTTCCTTTAATTTTTCTTTTTCTTTTTCTTTTTCTTTTTCTTTTTCTTTCTCTTTTTCTTTTTGTTGTTTTTATTGTTGATTTTTTGTTATTTTTGTTATTTTTGTTATTTTGTTTTGTTGTATTTTTGATATAATTATTATTATTGTTATTTTATCACCATTTTTGTTGTCTTTGTTATTGTTATGGCCTTTAATATTGATGTATCAATTAATTTTAACACCCTTTTCTAAGAATTCATCAGGGAATTTCTTAAAAGGTATGGTATCTCTAGAAAATCTCTCTCTCTATTTTACCCACTTTTAAACAGTTCCAAGATTTTCATTATGTTTAATGTCTCATCAAATGGGTAGTTTGAATGCTCAAGAGAAACTATTCAATGGGTTCACCTCTCTACCATAATTTTTGTTATTGTTGAGACTGCCTAAAAACTTTTCTTATAAAATAAGCTTCATCTGGTGCAATCTCCCTTATAATGGTTTATAAAATCTTTAAGGATCCAATATAAATTTTTTATGATGATATTCTACTTATTTTTTATGAATGAAATGGAACATTTATCGACACTATCAAGGTGGTATTCAATCATTATGTAATGGTTTCTTATAAATATATTAAGTAAAATAAATATTAGAGATTCTTTAGAAAAGGTGTTATCACCGCTACAATGAA
This sequence comes from Viscum album, assembly GCA_963277665.1. Taxonomy (NCBI): domain Eukaryota; kingdom Viridiplantae; phylum Streptophyta; class Magnoliopsida; order Santalales; family Viscaceae; genus Viscum; species Viscum album. Next base: position 1,792,933,350 of record OY728137.1, read on the forward strand.
TCGTATCCTAAGGGTTCTCAGTATCAAGAATATAAATAAACCATTTACTTATTTAGGGTTCTATTTGTTATTTGGTAGTGTTTAATCAATATAAATTGAGTTTATTGATACCAAAATCATTTCACAACATGGAACCTAGAAATCTAACGCCTTCTATCAAGTAGGAATAGTTTTCCTTATTGATTATGTTTTTTCTTATTTTTATGTATAGGGTTTCCATAAAAATAAATGTATTAATAGAATTATTAAAATACTATAAGGATATCTCATAAACATCATCTAAACTTGATCAATTCATAAAAAATTCTGGTCACTGTTGGTCCGAATAAATGTACCAATCCACCATATTTTGGTGTCCTTTGCAATAAAAATATCAGACATTTTAAAGATTATTTGATTACTAAATTTATTTGGAATCTCTTTAATATAAAGAGTGAAGATAGTAGTGTTTTGAAGGATATATTTATTGATAGAATCCTTATAGGTAATAGGGTCTTCCCTATATCTTCTATTTTTTCAATAGTTCGAGAAGTATATAATGAAATTTCAATTAATAATGAATAGTTTATAGAAATTAATTGCAAAATCAACTTTTAGAAAGTTAGGTTCCTAAATTTCTCTATTTAAGAACTTTTATAGGTTCTTAATGACCTCACAAATAATTCTACCACTAATTCCCCAAAACAATGGGAGACAATGTGCACCATCTATCCTATTTATGACACAAAATAGATATGTTATTTAAATTTCTTAGATTATGATCATAGAATCTGGAATCCTAATCATCTTGAAAATATAAAATAAATGTTATGTTATAGGTATTCATGTGATGTGTAGGATATTAGTTCAAAGTGTTTTAGCCTCCTAAATACACATTCATTTATCCAATTCATAGGGTATAGTTTTGGAGACTTATCCAAACCTGAGTTCACCCCCCCCCCCACCCAATGATAGACACTATACAATAGGTATCTATGCTTCATATTCTTGTTTCTTCTTTCTTTCAAGTTATGAATGTAGTGATAATCACATTTTTGAATTCTCATTTGTAATATATTTTTTGAAGTAATTATTGGAAAATTATTGTCTTTATTAAACTATGGCTCACAATCTGATCAACATCATGAATCATATCATGTCACTCAAAATTATTACGAAAAAATTTAACCATCTTCTGGATCAAATTGTAGAATGATTACACTAAATTTGTTTAACCTAAAACATGATTATATTTTAATGGAAGATTATTAAATATGTGAAGTTTGAAGTGAATGTTCAAGATGATCCATTGAGTAATGATATTTTATTACTTGATAATCATGAATAGTCATGGTGTCTCTGGGATACCAAGGAGGTTGATTAGGTAATCTTACCTTATATTGATTCTACTATAGCCCAACTTGAGAATATAATATTTATGGTGTAAAATTAGTTACATAATGACTAATAAGATGTGGTAGAATTTTTCATAACTATTAGGGATTTATTAATAATTATTTTACTCAATCTATCATAAATTATATTAATTTTTAATTTTATCTTCTAAAAATTATTATTTCAATTTATTATTCTAAGACACTCAACTAGAAACATCTTTGGATTTAAGGTGGGTCTATAGTGGTTGTAAATGTATTTGAAGCCTGGATCCTAGTTTTCTCATGACCTATCTTCAAGGAATTGATTCTATGATGATAGTCATTAGAGAGTATAAATATCAAAATATAACATTTCTATAGAGAGGGTAATAATTTTTCAAATGTGCTATCAAAAAAGGAAGTTAGGGAAAATGTCTCTTTTTAGTACTTTTCATTCCAAATGTAATTCATATACCTTTATATCTATAACATTAATTGTAATGTATAATCATTTTTTCATTACATATCATTTAATCAAATCCATATATTTATTTAATTTAATGGGTCTAGGAATTTTAACTAGATTCTAGTACTATTTATAATTATCATTGTGATTATTTTTTATTGGTATTGTTGTTGTTTTTTTATTTTTCTTATTTTTATTTTTATTTTTATTAAAATTATTTGTTTTGTTATTTTTTATTTGTGGGTATCATAAAATACATTCAAATGGATTTAAAAATTAAAAATGGTTGTATGAATAATGCTATATATGAACTTGTTGTCATTAAACTATTGTGTGTTAAGTGATTTCATAAAAATATTATTTCCCTTAAATATTTTAGGTGTATTATTAACCTTCCATAATGAATTAAGGTTAACGTGAATTGAGAAGCTCATGGTGTACCTAGACATTCTGGATGTGGTTCCATTTTATAAACCATTAGGTGGTTTATCGATGGAAATTTCAATGAATTCTTATTCACATTAATTACCATTGAAGTAGATCTATGGGATGTGATTAGTTATATAGAATATTCTATGAATTTTGTATTAGGTAATAATTTGATTTAGAGTGATTCAACTTTAGTGATTAATCTTATTTGGAATCAATCAACTACTACTCCTTGTAATCTCTTCACTTAATGGCTAGCTTGTTTGTATTACTTAGGAATAATTTAATTTTATGTTACTCACATAAATGGGGAGGTGAACATTTTAGTTCCCTAGTAAAAAATTATTTTGTTTCAAAAGTATTATCAATGGTTTTTAAATAACAATTGATAAAAAAAATATATCAATTTTTATTTATGTAAATACTGTTTAAAACATTCATGTTTTATTTTTAGCCATGGTTTTTAAATAACAGATACCAAAGAATAGTTTTTATCATTAGTATAAACATAACCAACATGAAATTTAAAATTTAGGATCATTAAAATGTGGTGTTCCATTTTTTACATAGAAAACATTTTAAATTTTGAATTTCATCCTAAAATTTATGATCTCATGGTATGCCTTTTCAATGTAATTTATATGTCTTCATTCTCCACACATATTCATTTCAGATCAATTCTTCTGATCTTCATTAAATTTCCACTCGGTCTTAATTCTATGATCTCTTCACAGTATTTATAATTATTTTTCCAAGATTTAATTTGTCTATGATTAGTTTTCACAATTCATAATCATGTTACTGATAACTTTTTTTATAACAAATAATCCTTCTTTGGATCTTATTAAAATTAAAAATCTCCCAAAACAGTCTAAAATGACTTATAATCCGTAACTTCACATGCCTTATGATTTCATTCCTCTAATGGAAATTATTTCGGTGGACTCAACAATAACATTAAAAATAAATTCGCATATTTAATTTTATTTTTATTTATTTTTTTGGGTTTCTATAATTTCATAGCCTTTTTAATTGTGTATTTTCATCTAATTGAGTAATTTTAATTAAATTATATTAAAAAATAGATTTTATTTTACATCCGTTATTATATTACCGATGTAAGAAGTAACATTCAACATCAATTTTTTATAACGAATTTTGAATGTTGTATTTTAGGTTTTTTATAAAATAAGCAATGTAAAATTTATTTAAAATAAAAATTTTAAAATTAATTTTAATAATCAACATTAAAAAATCATATTTGTTTTGTCACATATAAAAATTTCACCTAAAACCCCAACATTAAAATAAAAAAACCAATGTAAAAATTTATTTTTATACTACTAGTCAATGCCTTATCCAAGCATAGAGTAGAAGATGTGAATTCATTCTAGACCTTCTTGCCTGACGGTGATTTCCTTTATTTTCATCTATCTAATGTTTGTTGTGATATGTACACTCATCTATAATCTCTTCTTGTTCCAACTATTTCCGTTATTTTTTAATAAAATTTTGGGGGAATGGGTCTTTGACTCATCTCTTGGACTATCTTGAATTATTATTATTATTATAGTTTTTTTTTGTTTTCTATTTTTTAATTATTATTATTTCCCTAGGGGTGCATCCAGGTGGTTATATCTCATTGGGTATCAAGAAGTTTTTAGGGTAGAGTATCCACAATTACTTTGTGAGAAAAATATATTTTCTTAGTTTCACTAAAATTCCAACTCCCTGACCATTTCTAATATAATTTTTTTATTACTATTATTATTATTTTTTATTGTTATTATTATTATAGTTTATGATGTTCAAAGGTAGGATCAGGATGGTGTTGATAATTAGAGTAATTCAAATATAACTAGGCCTATGGAGTATCACAATGGATACTAGGCTTTGAATAAATTTATGGTTGGGGTGGTGGTTATAGATGTACTTAGGGGATTTAAATTCCTCTATCTGATGGTGTTTAGTGTGTTTTTATAGTGAATGATTCATTTTAAGAAACTCTGTAAGAAATAGTTTCCTATTGAATCTATCCAATATGGATAACACCAATCATAATTTATTGTGTTTAAGATAAGACTTATGGATCATCCATTTATGTTGATGGTGAAGGTTTAGTTCCGGATCTAATGATAAATGTAAGGTGGTGCTGATTATTGGGGAAATAAGTGGTCCTAATGGAAAATATGATTTGTAATTTGATATTTGAGAGGATTTCAACCAATAATTATAAAAAGAATAAATAATAGTCTCTTCAATATATCACAAAGGTAAGTTAAAATTGTATTTCTAGCCTCCTACATGATTTAATTTTAAGAAGGTCTCTTCTTATAAGGAAACTGGTCAGTCTTTGGGTTTAAGCCTATTTGAAATTCTAAGAGCACCAAAAATAATGGTTTGGTTTCTACTTCAATTCATAAGAATCCTAAGGTTTTCTAATATTTTTATACTCTAATATAGAAGGTTTCTACATTTGTTACTAAATTCAATAAAGGGGTAATGGTGAATGAAATCTTGTAGATTAATTCACTTTAATTATAAGGACATGAATTTGTATAATGAGATAGTTGCAATAAAGTCACCCCGATAATTGACAATAAATAATCCCCTAAAGAAGGACCTAGTCCTATTGTTTTTTCTTCTCTATTGAAATTTGTTACAAGTTGGGAAATTGAAATGGTTTGGAAAAATTATGTTTTTTTAAATCTAGATAGATTTGATGACCCTAAATCATTTCAGTGTTTCTTCAAAAGAAATTATTTTAAATAAATATTCATTATTCATTCATGTTAGTGTTTATATTAAATGGGTCAATTATTATGCATCTAGTTATTAGTATAATAAATTAGATACAGCTAAACCAAAGGATGAAATGGTTGGAAAACTACTAATAGATTCTTCCTCAACTCCAGTTACTTTTAAATCGACTCTAGGTAAAGTTAAAATTCATGTTTCCAATTCAAATTACTTTCACATTCTTGATTCACTGGATGTTTCTAATAAATGAGAAAATTTGTTGGAACATAAAAATTATGACACTTCTAGAGAGAAACACAATTTCTCTACTAATTTAAGGGTTGTAACCTCCAACATACCTGATGTATTTGTGTATAATGACATAGATGAAAAAATTAAACCATGAAAATATGTTAAATATTATAGGAGAGGATAACATTAGAATAGACATGGTGGTCAAGGTTCTCTTAATTACATGGGTATTTATTCTCGTATTAAATTATTTGATGTATGATATTGATAATGATGGTATCATGACTTATAGTGTATTTTTTCAATTGGCGACTCTACACATTTTGTATGGTATATTATATTACATGATGGTAGGATTTTTTTGTGTGACCACATAATTTCCTATTTTTCCATTTATTTTTAATAAAATTATCTCGAACCTACCTATTTCAATAATTATCATTATTTTCATTATTATTTTTATTATCATTATTTTCATTATTATCATTATGATGATAATAATCATTATGATGATCATTATAACCACTCACATTCCATTATGTAGGATGTCTTTTTTTGATGACCCAATATATAATGAAACCCTAAAATCTAATGGAATTCTTGGTTAAATGTTTCAAAAATATAAATATTTGTTTGCTGTAAAATTATTGACTAATCCTATTGAAGGATATTATAATATTCAAATTGTTTTATAGAAATTTGGTAATTAAAAATTAGAGTAAGATTTAAGGGTTTTAAAGTTATAGAAAAGTTTGTCTCTTGTCCATTCATTTATATATTTACAAAATGGTGGCTCCATATTTAGTAGACGCATCAGTAGGAATAGCTCTCTAGACATAATTGAAGAAAATAAAGTGTAATTTAATAACATATGAATGAATATAAGTTCACTATTATCCTTGTCTGTATCCTTTCCTTTAATTATACTCAATGGTAATTTTATGGTCTAAAGAAACATCATTAGAATATTTAGGGTTTTGATTATCGTTTTTTATTATCTCTCATTAAGGGGATATTTCATATGGATTTTATTTTGATGGGGTATAAGGTGAACCCATGGGGATTAGTTTGTGTTTTAATCAAACATTTAATTATAATAATTCATAATTATATCCATTCTTTAATCATGTGATTTCCCATAATTATATTGTATAGGTTTTAATTTGTATTTTATGCATCAGTTATTTCTTAATTATTGTTTTTTGGAGTTCGTTTCATAAACATGGTAGTGGAAGTAAACTCATATAATTAATTTTCAATCCTAAATAGAATCAAAGTGAAATTATATTAATCAAGAATATAAATATAGAACCCCAATGGGATTAATATTCTTCCATTTACCCTTCACTGTATTATTGATAAATATCAAAAAAGTATTAGAATAAATACTCTTACCTCTAAAGGGATAAATCCATCTAAAAGATCCATTAATTATTATTGAGGAATTCCAAATTCCAATGGTATTTTAGTTTCATCAATATATTAGGAATAATGTTTTAAGAATAATAGAGACTCTATAATATTTTTATGAAATTTATGATCTTGACCACCACAAACCAGAATCCCATTAAAGGAAACTACTTCTCTTTTTGTAGGCATTGCATGACACTATTCATTAAGTGGATTGAATCAGTCATATCATAGTAATTTACTACAAATTGGGTTCAATTTTCATTGCACACTTAAATGAATGATAAATGAATTATCTAAACTATATCATTGATCAGAAAATGAAGAAAGGCATATAAGAGTGGTTGGGTGGTTTTTTCAGTAGAGAGGACACATTATGTTTGGTGAAAAGTAGTCTGAGGCTACATCGTACACAACTAGTAAACATTGTTACCAATTTAATAACATTATTGGTATTAAATATATATTAGAATTAATATATCCTTAATTCAAATTCATCATATGTATATATTTTAGTACACATTCAACAACCTCCCACTTAAACTAAAATACCTTAATGATTTTATAAAAAAATCTAAAACTTTTTTTGAATCGATTAAAATATCTTTTTGGATATGGTTTTATTGAACACTCTTCATTTGGGAATAAAATCTTTATCCAAAACATAATATTTATCCAAATAACTAATTGTGTTACCCTGATCCCCTTAATATAATTAATAAAAAATATATGAATTTCATTTTATATACATAATTTAGCAAACAAATATTTTGGTTATATAATCTTACTTAAATAAATATTAAATTCAATAGAATTCTACACACACAAAAACATACCCTAACATACCACAAATATTTTCACTAAAATAGATATCTACCAATGTGTGGTAGTCATTTAATAATAAGGTACAAGTAGTTATAACTACCTTATAAAATAAGGGACCATTTTAATACTATTTTAGAAAATGATTCTGAAAAATATATTTTTTGTTAAATTATTTCATAAAATTTATATTTTATAATCTTGATATATTAATTATTATAATTAATTTTAGAGGGAAATTTAATATAATAAAAATGTTTTTTTGTAAAAAATAATTTTTCACAATAATTTTTTATTTTAAAGTTAAATTGATAAATTTTATAATATGAATTTCAAAAAATTAAATTCATTTTTTAACATATCATAAAAATATTAACTTAATAATATTTTTTTATTTTTATAAAAAGATTTATTTTTAGGTGAATAAAAAAACACTACTTTTACAAGTAATAATAATTTTATGACATTATTAGTATATAAGAGTGAATTTGGATTTTATTAAACCTTTTTATAAGACAAAATATTTATTTCATAAGTAACTTTATAGTTTAAAGAAAAAGTGTTAAAATTTAAAAACACATATTTGATTTTTTATAACTAAAGTTTTATTTTAATATAATTCTTTTAATACATTTTACTTATTGTATTGTAAAATTAATTTTCATCACTTTTAGATAAATAATATATTAAAATTTATGCAATATTTAGATTCCATGGGTCCAAATTATATAATAAAGGCCAATTTATATATAATCATAAAGATAAATTGCGTTGGTAAAAATTAGTTACCTTGGTAAAAAAATGGTTAAAAGGGTTTAACCAAGAGATAATGTCCATAAACATGTTTAAAACATGTGTGGGAATATTTTGTTGAGCCTTTGATATTCCTTGTCCCTTACCCACTCTATTACATCCCAATTTTGGAGCTAATTTCGTTGATAGTGACTTCCCATTATTGAAAAAAATTTGGATATTTACAAAAATGGAATTCCTTTTCACTTAGAAAATGGTTACTCCTCTCCACACTTCCCCTCACACCATTGACCATTTAGTTCTACACATATTACAACCCCCTCCTCAACACTCATATCCACATTATAGAGGATATGTTATTCTAAAAATACAACCCCTCAAAGGCATAACCCCCTGTTATAAGATGACAATAAAATAAGTAAGGTATAAATTTCTAACATCTCTTTTCTCATTTTTATTTCCTTATATGAACTTTTTATTCATAAAATTCCATTACACCGTCTTAAAATGATAAAATCAGTATCTTTTGTATACTGTAATGTTATTATGATAATGGTACTTATAAAGACCCAACTTTTCTAGCATGAATATCACATCATTTTGAAGATAAACAGCATAAGAGTGATATAATATAGGGTCCAATCATTTAATATATTATGTAAATTAGGCACATAAAACACATGAACATAATAAATCACAATCAAAATTTAAATACATCTTATTTTTCTACAAAAAATTATAAAATTCTCCTTAGTTAATGTACTAGACTAATGATATACATCAAATAAAGGGGAGTTAAAAGCCTGGTAAGGGGAGGGATAACATAGAATGAGTAATAGACATGAATCAATAGTACATGGGTGAGCATAATCATCATCATCACTTCATAATAATGTGAACGTCATTGTATGAATGATTTAAATATTTGATAAAGGAATGGAATTTGGAATATGAATAATAATGGGACATTATAAAATAGCGGTTAAATACCACACATAGTTGTGAACAAATCATGAATCATCTTCAAACATATCATATGTGCATAAATCATAACATCATAATTTTGAACAGAGACATAATATTCTTCACACATAATAAAAATAATCATAAGAGATGTGTCAAAATTCTCAATGAATTTGGGGTATATATAATTATGGGCCCACCCTTTACATCCTAAAATTCCAATAATCATGCATGTCACATGGAAAGAGAACATATATAAATCATAATCATGAAATAAACCTATGGAAAAATAATTGGTTTTTAAAGGGTTTCATAAATCATACATTTGGTAATAACCTTTTGTGTTCCAAAATTAATAATTGATTTCATAATGTTCAATAAAATATCATTTTTATTTGAAAAAGAAACAAATCAATAGGAGTCAAAGAGGTGTTTTCTAAAATATTCCTTTTTTAAAAAAAATATTTCAAATTGGATTGGGGGACTTTTTGATAATGAAAAAAAATATCCCTAGAAAGGAAAGTTAATGAATTTTTAAAGGACACTTTGAGGATTTTATAGGAACATCGATACTAAAAATAATTTTAAAGAGAATATTTCGCAAAAAATGAATTGGGATTGAGAATCATATTACCTTAAATCCAACTTAATTTTGTCCTTTTTTAACTCTAGGATAACAAATATATGGTTATTAATAAATAACTAAAAGTGAATTATTTTAATTTTCTTTAATCATAACTAATTATAATCCTTACATTCTAATCCTTAATTGCATTTGTTAAATGTGAAACATTTTGATGTCATATTTTCCTTAAAATATATCGTCATACATCGATTTAACAATATTATTATATTTTAACATATAAATTACTAATATTAAATATAGAATCATAGAAATAAATTTGTTTAAAAATTTTTATATTATATATAATTTATTATAATCATCCATAAGTGTGGTTATAAGAAAATAATTAGTGATGTCCTTGTTGGAAGTTAACTGACCATTAACAAAACATTTCCCAACGAGGATGTGAGACATATGTATTATGTGATAATATTAAAAATAAAATTTCTATATGATATTAAGATTATCAAGATCATGTTAATTTATTATTTAATTATTTTAAGAAGTATTAGATTAGAAAATAAAAGGATTATAGGGAGTTTATTAAATGGAAATAAAATAAAAGATGAAAGGACATTTCCACTTTCTTGAGGTTTTTCCTCTTCTATATCCCCAAACTTATTGAAATATTGGAGTTTCATTACTACAAATGTTTCTATAAATGAGAAGGGGTATAATATATGGTAATTGGGTAAATATTTGGATTTGTAAAGTGGAAGGTAACTAATTTTCCTAGTGATTTGTGAGGGGTTGTAAGATCTAGAAATTTCTATGAAGTACAAAACCTCATAATTATAGATTAATTCCTTAGATTCATCCTTATGGTAACTCCTAATTAGGTTAAAAATTCTATCAGGGTGTACATGGCTTGTTTGAAGCTTATAGGCCCAAGTATTGGAGGAAACAGGTGGGATGCATGGTTATTTTAAACCATGCAGCCCAATCCAAACAGTTTCTTTAAACTGTTTAGGGTGTTTTAGTGCACATTAGAGGGACTCACTTCTTTTTATAACCATGAAGAGGAGGTAAAATATCCATGAAAGTTATGAAATCTATATTGTGAACCATGCAGCCTATTCCACACAGTTT